>BSBM01001030.1:8155000-9617500 GCA_027924585.1 Larix kaempferi
ACAAGAGTGGCGTACATGAAGAAACTTTTATGCTTAACAACATGCGTTTACAACTTTTTTGGAGGTGTACGCTGGTTTCCCTTGAGGAGAGTAGGGTATAGTATGCAGGTCTTCTGTACAGAGAGGGGCACACAAGTGGAAAAAACATAAGAAACTATTAAATTCTCAGGTGAGAAGAGTACTTCTGGCAACAAGTCATCTAAGACAATCATGCTCTTCAATCCTTTGTGTCCTTTTGTGTGATCTAAAAGGCAAGGTGATCATGGGATGGAGAAGTGAATATTTGATCTATAACAGATGCCCCCTAATGTGTGAGGTCAGAGGGAAATGATGGCCGAAATACATTATAATTCCAAGTCAAAGGAGTAGCAAGAAACCGCAGAACCAAGTCACAAAAACACCTGAAACAATGATCAAGGTCAGCGAGCAATTACAATATTGACATCATATAGATGTGTAACATGATCTCCGATACATAACTAGGAGATGTATATAAAGAGCATGGCCACTGCAATACAAGCGTGGATCCATGTCAACAAAGAGATCATAGCCATAACAACAAGTTGGATCTATGTCTCATGAAGAGCCTAAATGAGTAAGGCTCAGTCTTGAGCAGCTTGGGGATAACATAAACATGGTGATGCTATCATAGTCCCAAGGTATTCATCCAAAAAAACCCAAGGTACAAAACCTAACCATGCGAATAAATGAGATGAAGTCAAACATGGGGGGTATCATTTGATTACCGGTCATTGATGTATACCGTTAACAAACGCGAGGAATTCCATCGATAATGATAATGGGGTCCAAGGTACCTAGTATGATCCAACAAGTGTGAATAAGAGGACTTGAAGTTGAACACTTGAGGAACCTATCGAATAAGAGACATTGATGTATTCCCATTTATTCAATAGTGAGGGAAATTGCCACTGATGACTGCAATCCCCAAGGTACTAACCAAAACTCTAAACTTCATTCCCAGAGCATAATGAGCTGAGGTCGATGGGAAGAAGTCCATTGGAAGGGAGGCATTAATGCATCCTCCATCATCCAACATGACGAACACTCATAGGTATGAGCT
Organism: Larix kaempferi; assembly: GCA_027924585.1. Taxonomy (NCBI): domain Eukaryota; kingdom Viridiplantae; phylum Streptophyta; class Pinopsida; order Pinales; family Pinaceae; genus Larix; species Larix kaempferi. The sequence goes on from BSBM01001030.1 coordinate 8,156,082, forward strand.
GATGTGGAGTAGGATGAGTAACAAGATGAAACAAATTGACACTAATATGGTCGACACATAAATTCAAGGTAAACTATAGAATGGCCGACGCAGGCTGTATCTATGAACAATGAGCACGACACAAAGTGACTTAGGCAGTTTTCAACATAACAGGAGAAATGATATAAGTCTGCAATGTAGGAGACATAATAGACCCTCCATATGGTTGGAAGAATAACCAATCGGGGGAGTTGACAACTCGGAGATCAGGTTCACCCTAAGGTCAAAAACTAAAACCCAACTAACATGAAAGACTCAAGTAGGTGTTGTGTTCAAGGATATGACTGACATAACTGCCTTTGAAACTGAAAGAGATGCGATACACCCTTCTTATCCCTTATTCTTTTTTGGAAAAAGAATGTTCTTCTTGTTTATTTAATGAGTCCAAGAAAAATAGAAAACTCAATAGGTCCAACCATGTAAAATTTTTAATGATCCCATGGGAGGAAGACTCGGGACCTTCTTCATTTTTTACAGAGCTCGAAGAAGAGATAGAAGAATACTCCATAGTACTAATCTCTAGATTTTAATATTGAGCCAAGATCTGTTCTTGCTTGTTGGTGTTTTCAATTTTAAGGAGTTTGAAAAACTTAAACAATAACTCCATACACCTACTCGTGGATTTTAATATCAAGCCCAAGTAGGTTAATGCTTGCTAGTGTTTTCTTGTTTATAGAGTCTGGAAAACTTAAACAATCCTCTATTTACCCTGTCGTGGATTTCACATTGAGCCCGAGTAGGTGAATGCTTGCTTGGTGTTTTCATATTTAGAGAGCCTGAAAACCCTAAAGAGAGGCTCCAAAAGGCCTTTTTGTTATAGTTAGTCCCCTCCCCCAAAAAAGTATAAAACAATGAGAGGAGAACACTTCTAGCCACATATGACTAGAGTATTCCTTTTTTGTAAGTAATCCGCAAAGGTCTGGAAAAGGGTTAAACTTATACCTGAGCGGATGGACCTTCAATTGCTTTAACGAGCTTGAAGAAGCCAAGGTTGCTCTACAATCTTGTTTAGTTTTTCATAGTCAAAACAAGATCTTAAAACGACTTACAAGAAAGCTACTAGGATCATATGTTCATGACCTGCCAAAATGTGATCTCAATAATCCAGTTAGTAAGTGGTGATAAAAATTTCTCAATGACATAATAAATGATCAATACAATGTATATATTGGTCTATCAATAAAGAAACTAAGTCATAATGGTTCAATGCTTTGAGAATCTAGTGAAAATTTGAAATATCTAGGGTAGAATTACTTCACCAAGACCTGCAAGTATTAGTGATTAAATAGGACCCTTTAATAACAAATTGAAACTATAGACTTTTTCAAAAAGTGGGTAAAAATTAAACTCACTTTTATATAATTAGTTTCAAAATAGAAAATCAAATATCACAATTGAGAATTTGAGAGCAAGAATTGGAGCAAACACTTGATCTTCTTCCACTCATTACGATCAAACCGGAGTACCAATCAACCTTCCGCTTCCGACAAGTAAGTTCAATCCTCCCAAACTTGCATTTCCATGTCTTTTTTGTCAATTTTTATGGTAAAAAACCTTGTTTTGGCAATGCTCACAATGTGCTCTGCGTGTACGCTGATCTTCATGAAGAATAGTAGCGTTCTAAACGTGCCTGTCCAGTGTGAAGAGCAACGTACACCCCTGAAAGTGGCCAAAAACTTAAAAAATGCTAAAATTTGACTGTTTTTTGGGCAGGATGGTGTTGGTATGGAGGGAAAGAGAGCATGAAGATATGGATAGAGAAGCTTTGCAAGATCCAACAACTCTTCATATACTCAGAAGGTGTGGATTACTGAAATTTTACTGAACGGTCAACATGCGGGCCCAAATTTGCTTGCTAGAAAGACTTGTCCGATACTAGGATGCAGATGCCATGGTTTTTGATATCCGAGGTGAGATACTAGAGCTCACTGTTGATGACATTTACTTTATCACGGGTCTCTCTCATAGAGGAGAGTTGGTGAATCTAAAAGGGTCTTCTAGCAAAGTGGGTGCATTAACAGTGCAAGAATACATCAATGCATACTGTGTACCAGGAAGTAAGAAATGTGGTAGTCAAGTTCTCATCTCTACTGTTGTAAGCTTTCCTCTTCGAGTTATTATGAGTGTTCTCAACCGAATGGAGGGAAGTGCCTCACAACATATTGCCTCGAGGCACTACATGCATATAGGAATTGAATGCTTGCAAGGGCATGTTTTTTACTGGTGTTCGAGTCTGTTGGAGAACATGAAACTTCAACTCTCGGGGTGTAAGACCGGGAGGATGAAGAACTTCGGATATGGCAGCATACTTTTTACCTTCTTCTTTGATAGGGTACCTGCTATCAGTTTGGGCATGGCATTGCCCCCTGTCAACCGTCGCAAGCCAATGCTGGCCTGTTGGGGTGAGATCTTCCTTCGCCAGGGTGGTGGAAAGAGAAACCTATGTTACCAAGAGGATGACTTCTGGGGTTGGTGGGAACAATAGGTGCCAACCCTTGAGCAGTTTCCATATGCAGGCCTAGATTTCCATCATGATCCAGAGCTGATACTTCCTCCAGGAGCAGCTTGGGGAGATATGGGTATGTTTATGTTTTTTGAAAAATTATTTTAATTTTTTCAAATTTATGCATATATGATTTTTATGATGAGTTCGAAATACTAAAACAAAGTGTCAAATGCAGATGTTTGACCAGTGCGCCCTTAAGGACACCCATATACTTTCGTAAGTCCAGTAGAAGTGGGTGCAGCTGATGCCACTCTGGGGGCCATAGAGAGGAATATGGGTCGGTTGACTCATGATATTCCTACATGCCATATTGAGCAGATGCCAGTTGATATGCAGGAGGATGTAGTAGGTGCACCCCCAGTCTGGATTAGGTTGCTGCAGAAAGTAGTTAGGCTGGTCATCTACTACTGAGAGGTAGCAGAGGCAGATGAGGCCCCACCTTCTCCATAGGAGAAGGATATTCTATGTATATTTTGAGGCCATCGAGCCCAATTTTGTATCTTATGACTCGACTTTGTGACAGACTTGTGATCCCAAAACTCATATTATTTTTTGATACAGTATTGGTTATCTACATATGTGTTTTTGTGTTTTATGCATGAATTACTTATGTGTGTGAATGATACAAATGCCAATCTAAAACATAATTTGCAAATGAATCAGCTAATGCATTCAAGTTCCTTGGAATATGATGATATGTGATATAATCAAACTGTCTCTCAAGCAACCTAAATCGCATGACCTGACATAGCAAAGTAGGATCTCTAACCTGATAAACACCCAATAACTGAAAAACAACTAACTGTGAGTCGAGTCGTACCTCCAAACTTGAAATGTCATTAGACAAAGAATCTCGGAGTAGCTCTATGACTACACTGTATTCAGCCATATTGTTCATTGTGGGACCTAGACAAGCCCCTCCCGAAGACACCAATTGACCAGCTAGTGAGTAAATAACCCAAGCTGCTGCGTCCAACTGACAGGTGTGGCGGCTAGTGCCATCAACAAATCCTATAAAGTGTTCAGTTGACATCTGAAACACAAAGCAATATATACATAAGACTACAATGACTATAAACATAATTAACTTTATAGAAATGTATAGCTAGAAATACATGAAAAAGCACAAAAGCACTTCTTCAGGTAAAGTCAATGCTTGGGATCTCATGATGAGTCCAGGAAAAGATGTCACAAAAATCATTAAACAAATTGGTGTATGGAATGATCTCATCAAGATAGTAATCCGCTCCAATAAAGATGTTTTCGGTGACCCCTAGTTTAGTGGAAATATTGATCAAGATGGTTCTTGTTGTACTTGTCCTATTCCTTTCGGCAATAACAACTTGTGAAGTGGAAGGGACAAAGGAACAATCAATATTCTCACTGGGTCTTGGAGAGAACTCGCCTCTCTCGATCAAGTTTAGAATAGGAAATAAATAGGACTTGGGGTCTAACTATTCCCAAGGGTGGTCTCGGCCTATCATAGCTTCCAAAAATGTTTCGTCTGAAGGAAAAACTATGTCTAAACTATCAGGAGAGAGGGTAGAATCTGTTGACCGTGCAGGATCAGGGTCCATATCCAACTCGGCAGAGACCAACGGAGTCGTGATATGTTCTATTGCAGGTTGTTGTGAATCCAAGTGGGTTATCTCTGCAATAGGTACAGGAACAACTGGTTCTGATTCAGTGGGGAGACTTCATGTGTCGTTGAACAGACGGTGGAGGTCTCAGAAGGTGAGCATTCTTCAAAACCAACGAACAAGGTATGAGAAGGTAGGTCAAAAGTTCCTATTAAGGACCCATAGAGCCCTGCTCCTAAACTCTTAGTGACGAGGCCAGATTGATCAATCGACGGAATGGATGAGTCCGATGAAGCCTAGTTGTTCTTCCGGTTAAAGGAAAGTTGATCAACTGTGACGATATTTCCTTTGTGTGGGAACATTATGACCCAAAGGACACCTGATAGCACTGCTTGGATGGCATATTTCCAGCTCCTACCCAACAACAAGTTGCAATCGAGTGGGGCATCCAGAACTTCAACCTCTACTGATACTAGCTTTCCTGCAAGTTCGATATCGAAGGATGGTAAGACTCCATGTGGACGGAAGGATCTTCCATCGAAGGCAGTGAGTATCGTGTTCGAGGGGGATAACTCAGGTTCACCTAAGGCTCTCCAGCAGGAAATAGACATTACACATGTAGATGCGCCCTCATCCACTACAGCTCGTCCAATGGTCTTAGGACCATGGATGACTTTGATCTAGAGAGCAACATGATATGGAAACCGGTACTTGATATCTTTCATATCAAAGCATTAGAGAATGTTGGATGAATCAACACTCCCAATTGCTGCCAGAAGAGCACTGCGTTACAATGGGAAACTTTGCAGTACCTCCAAGGTGGACATGGCACAGGGGTTTTGGGCTAAGTCCTCCACAACATTGTAGTTGGGACGAGCCCAAGAGTTAGGGTTGTGCACAGCCCGTTTGTAGACACCTTTCAGTATCTTAGGCAGTGTCTCCACAGGTATGTGAAGAGGAGTGGAAGATTCAAGAGTGTCCTTTTTCTATGGGTCCGGGGTATAATTCCTGGCTCAAGTTTGCAAAAAAATGTCTGAATTAACCATGTTAATAAAAGACTGATCAGCTAGGGTGCCCCCAGCACTAGAGTTTCCAAAAGCTGAACTCTGTCCATGAGGAAAAGGATCTTTCAAGATAGCCGGTTTCTTCTCACGGATCAGCTTTTGGGCTTCTTCCATAAGAGGGCACTGGTGGGTAAGGTGGTCCCCTTGACACAGTTTGCAAGGGAACTTAGCCTTCCATTTCTCTTTTTTTCCCTCCTCGGCATTTTGCTTATTGTTGGGATTTTGTTGGTTTCCCTCCCCTTTCTTGCCCTTTCTTTTGGTCTGTCGAGAGCCCTTTTGGTTTGTCTGCACCTGCTGTACAGATTCAGTTGTAGAAGGGGAGGATGCAACAGAAGTTGTTTCTGCAACAGTTTGTTTGACTGACAAGGCATGCACCTACTTTGTTAAGGCATCAAACGCTGCAGAATCAACCGAACCCACTATGCCATCGGCATGTGGTCTGGGTTTAGGTTTACCTAGGTCTATATTAGACCTTGGTGCATTAGGAATAATCTCGTACAACAACCTAGACTGAGCATAAACTAAGTCGTATTGCTGAGTTCTCAAAATGGCCTCCCCCTCGAAAGACACCCCTGAAGTGGCAACTTCCTTAGAAACATAAGGAAGCAGAGACTTAAGGTACCATTCTAGTAAGAATGTTGGGGGAATGTCATCCTTGATGAACCTTTTCCGGCTTCGCCACTCCTAAATATGATTAGACAGATGAGTGGCCTTGTTTTGCCTAAATGTCGACGAAAGGTCTATACCGGCATCATACTGGATGGGAAGTTGAAAGTGGTTCAAAAATACAATGGCGAGATCCCGAAAGGTGCTAAAGGCAGTCGTGGGCTGTTCAATATACCACTTGGATGCAACACTCGTCAAGGTTCTTTGGAAGAGCCTCAACCTTATGGAATCATCATTCAATGAGTTGGAGGAACACCAGAGATGAAAGGTTGTTACATGGTCGCCAGGGTCTTCACCAATCTTACCCTCAAACTTTGGTATGTCTGAGGGCAGTTTGGTGGGAACAGGTGGCCATGCAGCATCGTGACACACGAGGTCATTCGTTAGTTTTGAAAGATCTGGCATGTTTAAAGTTTCCAGAAACGGTAAGTGTGGTTGAGCCGATGGCATTTGGTAAACAACAACCTGGTATTGGGGACCACCCATGGCCTGGTTCGTGTACTATTGGTTGGGGTTGCTCCCAGCCACCGGTTTTGAAATGAAAGGATTGAAATTGTTCCATCCGAAAGTAAGCGGATTAAATCCTTCGGTAGCAGTCCACTGTGTCTGGGGGTTAACCCCACCGAATTGCGGGTTAATGATATTACCCCCTCCTCTAGAAAACAAAGAGAAGGGGACACTCCCTATAGGTATGTTCGACGGATTAACATTATAACCTTGATAGGGGTTGAAACTGTTGAAATATTGTAACTTCAAAGAATATTATATTTGTACTTTATTATTCCGGAGATGTTTCATTCCTCCGTGAAGATCTTATTGTATATCCGGAGATGTTTATTCCTCCGTCAGAATGTGGTAACTCGGGTTATTAGACTTCCCTAGTGGGGGTTGGCCCTGTATGTGTCATGTGGGTCAAAGGGTTATTAGACCACCCTAGAGGGGTTGGCCCAGTTAGTTATAGTGGGGTATTTAACCCATTGGTTAAATACGAGCCTACGTGTACCTGTGTAAAATACATGTCAATGTAGTGTATAAATAGAGGAGGTGTGTTCCTCATTTGACACACTCACACACTTGAGGATAACGCACTTTTGGAGGAGGAGATCATGTCTCAGGGTTTCATCTTTGTATATTGCTGGTCATCTATATTGAGGAAGCTTTGCTGGGTTTTCTACCCCATGAGGGTTTCCCAGGATAAATATCTGTCTCTTGTGTTTATGCTGTGCTTGTTGTTTCTTCAGTGATCCTGTATATGCTATTATTGTGAAATGGAATGTAATTCTGCTATTTTCTGTCTTAGCATATTAAATATTAACATGGTATCAGAGCTAACCTGAAGGAAGACAAGGTATGGCACTAACGACACTTCCTTTACTTACGACAATTTGAAGGTTAGGGTTTTACATAGCAAAAACCAGTCATCGTAGCACTTTCTCTATAAATCCATTTTGGAAAAGTTTTCGGATCTGAAATTGTTACAGGACGAAGATTAAATCTCCCGGTACCTTGTGTCCAAAGGACAACCTCTAATTCGTTGTACTTTGTGATTTATGATCTGTACAATATAGGGTTTCTGCCTCTTCCAGATCTGAGTCAAAATCAGGTGACCTTGGGAAAAAGGTCATATCTTGGGCTAGGAAGCTCCAAATGAAATTTTGTAAAACATTGACAGGTAGTACACAGTCTGTACTATCTCAGAAAAAAATTTCAGAGGCCGAAGTTGAACCAGTGACACGTGGCACACCGTACAAGTTCTCCCTCCTGTATTATCCCATAAACAGGTCATGTTGCGACACTTGGCATAACTCTCTCTCAGAGAGTCCAATTGAGGTCAGACCTGTCAGGATGGAAAGGTAACAGGCTGAGCTACCTCAGGAAAGTTTTTCAGAGGCCGAAGTTCAAACAGTGACACATGGCATGCCGTACAAGTTCGCTCTTCTGTTTTATCCCAAAACAGGTCACGTTGCGACATTTGACATAACTCTCTCTCAGAGAATCCAATTGAGGTCAGACCTGTCAGGATGGAAAGATAACAGGTCAGGCTATATCAGAAGACTTTTTCAGACCTTGTGGATTGAAAAGTTTGGAGTTACACTAGAAACAATCAGGTACATATTTCTGTCAAAACAGAATTATTTTTTAGTACCTTCATTCATGGCTTCCGGAATTTAGGGCTTTGAAGAAAGTTGGAATTTTTGTAAACGGAGACCACGGCTGAATGATACTCATCAAAATAGAAATTTAGAGACCAAGATCAGATTTTTTGGTTGGGCAAAAGGCAGGGCTTGATCAAACCCTAGTTCGGGACTTTGATCAGAAAAGTGGAAAATTAGGGCTTCTGTAAAAATGGGAATTTTTGAAATCTGTGACCATGGCTGGAAGCTCCTCAGAAAAATAGAAGCTTAGAGCTTTGGTTCAAAAATTTTGATTGGGCAGAAGAGTGGGATTCACCAAACCCCAGTTCAGGGTCACGTCTAGTGAATCCGGAAGTTTCAAAGGCAAAATTGAGGAGTGAAACTTTGCAGTTTTCAAATTCTGAATATATCAGTTTGATCAGCTCATCAAGGCGCATATTTCTATCCTTTCGGAAGTTTGAAATTAAAAGTTTGAATTTTTGGGGTTTCTCTGACAAACCCATATCCAGCTCCAGGTCCAATTCTTGCAAATCAAGTGGATAGGGTTAATCCTAGAAGAAGATGGATTGGTCACCTACATAAGTGAAGGAGTTCCTGTTTCAGAGGGAGATGAGGCTAAGGCTTTACATAAGGAGATTACAAGCGATCTCGACAGGTATGACTCATCGAGGTATGTTTTGAGATTTGTTCATGATTAAGTTTATGGTATGTTTGTCTTCATGTTATTACGGTTAGTACAATCTTGATTTTAGATTTTTTGTATCACCTTAACAAAATTATGAATGCATGATAGAAGATATTCATTGGTTAGGGTGTTGACACTTATGATTGTACTAATGCATTATGATGTTGTGTGAGGTTGATGTTGTCTGCTAACAAGATACAGGTACATCACAAAAGACAAATCAGGCTCCATGACCATGAAAACATGAAGACAAAGACTCATCCATAATCTTTGTTCTACTTACGAGGTATGTATGACTTTGTTATATTATACTTAACCTATGAGACATGCAGGTTCTAGCTCAGGATCTCTAAATCATTGAAGAGATTGTTTAGGTATGTTGTACATAACCAAGTAGGTATACTAATCCAGGTATGTTTCCCATGAATCTTACCTTGTGTTAGGATCCCTTATATAAGTATACTTGGAATGATTGGTTATGCTTATTCATAAAGTTAGTAATCAAGGGATTATGCATATTATATCTTTTATCTTGATTGATGATATGCATGAGTAAAAGAAGACTTCCCTGAAATCTTGAATACTAATGTTTATTAACTATAATCATGACTATACATTTTCAAGATTATTTAGTACTATAATGTTTTGATAGCATTTAGAATATACTAATGAGTGTATGTTTGTGTATGAGATCATGAGGATGACTCTTGAGCATGCACAGTGGTACAAAATGAATAGAAGTTCAAAAGACATACAGAATATCAAGCGGGAGGCAGCCACACAAACATAAAAGATAAGTATTTGAGTTGTTATTTGAAATAGTAATGATATTGCCTGTAATAGGTTGTATGCATATTTGTATTCCTAGAATATATAATGCTGAGTGTAAACATTCAGAGAGCATTGAACAGTATACAACTAATGTGCATATGTTTGGTAAGTTGGACAAACATTCCATTGTTGCTTGTCTAGAATGAAACCTCTTTGCTGACATGCCGAGAGCTGTGCACACTCTCGATAGTATGTTCTGGTAGAGATGGAAGGCATCTAGATAGCCACTATATGCATACAGGATATGGGAAAGTGTTGTGCCAAAGTATTGGTCAAATTAGTTGCATAACTATATAAGTGATATCTGTATGCATAATAGGTTACCATGTCAATATGATTTGATGATTATGAAGTATTACTAATCCTGTACTTAATTTTGATTTGTAGGAAAGATCATGATGAATGATGAACACTGAACAAGCAATGGATGTTCAACAAAAGGATTTACAAATCAAAAACACTATAGAAGTCTTGTGGCTAGAAGATTCTCTTAGAAAAGAGAAAGAGAATCATGATGAGATGTTTGTTCCAAGTGGATAGATAAAACCATTCTCTTAATGGTGTAATTAAAGAAGAAGTGTGATTTAGGTTCTGTATGGGTACCCAGGATCGATAATCATTTGATGAGCTTAATGATCACCATGGGTGATGTGGATCTCAACCTTTGCTACAAGGTTGAATATGATTTCTATACACAGATGACATGGATGCAAGAAGGAACTCACCACAGAGTTCGAATGATATTGAGGCTCATATCAATAGACCCATCTAACGAGAGATGGTACAGATAGATATGCAGAAGATCATTCAATGCAAAAATGAAAATGAAAGATCTCAAATTGATGCTTTACTTCCTAGGTCTGGAAGTATGGCAAGGATCAGAAGGAATATTTATCAACCAAGGAAAGTATGCTGAGAAATATTAAAAGAACTTGAGGTGTTGGAATGGCCACTCTTATGGATTCCAACTTGAAGCTGTTAGGGGATGACTCATCAGAGTTAGTGGATATAACTCTGTACAGTCAAATTATTGGGTCATTGATGTATCTAACATATACTAGATTAGATATATGCTTTGTTGTGAACACCTTGAGTCAGTATCTAGTGGAAACTAGATGTGTTCACCTGATAGTTGCAAAGCATGTGATGAGGCACATAAAGGACACGATAGAATTTGATCTATGCTATCTTGAAGATCATGACTTCAGATGGTTATTCAGATTCTGATTGGGCAGGAAGTGTATCATACAGGAAGAACACATCGAGAGGATGTTATTGTCTGGTATTAGCCATGATCTCGTGGTTTAGCTGGAAGCAGTCTAGTGTGGCTCTCAGCACAAGCGGAATATATGGCTGCTTGCTCTGCTAGTTGTGAAGAAGTTTGGCTTTAGGATTGTTTGACTTTGAGATAGAACCAAGTGAGATCCTATGTGATAATTAGAGTTGTGTCAAGATGACATAGAATCTAGTGTTCCATGATAAGTAAAAGAACATAGGGAACAAACAAGATATGACGCAGAAAGGAACTATAAAGTTTGAATTTGTAACAGGTTACCATTGTACTAACCAAACCGCTGTCTCGAGTGAAATTTGAATACTTCCGAGACAAGCTTGGTGTAGTTCAAAAGGACCCTCCTCGAAAGGGGGAGTAGTATAGTCACTGATGATGAGTTTGTCTCATCGAACAACAAGGTCGATGATGAGGTAACCTGTTCTCCACACCTAGATACTTAGAAATATTTAGATTTAGGACTCTTATACTTAGAATACTTAGTTTTACTTATACATGCTTTTGATGTTAGATGTATTAGTAAGAATACATGCTTTTGATGTTAGATGTATTAGTAAGAATACATGCTTTTGATGATAGATGTATTGGTGAGAATACATGCTTTTGCTGATAAGATGTATTGGTAAGAATACATACTTTAGATGACACATGTATTGATTAATGTACTTGTATGGTTGAGGATACTTGTACTTGTATTGATGAGAATATATGTGGGGATTGTATCATCCTTGAACACATGTTCTAAAGTGAGCCGTAGATGTATGGTCTCCGAAAATGAAGTCCTTAGTGGACAGGTAGGGGATTCGATCATCCCTGGACTTTCAGTCCTAAAGAGAGCCGTAGATGTGAGGTCTTCGAGAATGAAGTCCTTAGTGGACAGTTGAGGGGATTGGATCATCCCTGGACTTTCAGTCCTAAAGAGAGCCGTAGACGTGAGGTCTCCGAGAATGAAGTCCTTAGTGGACAGTTGAGGGGATTGGATCATCCCTGGACTTTCAGTACTAAAGAGAGCCGTAGACGTGAGGTCTCCGAGAATGAATTCCTTAGTGGACAGTTGAGGGGATTGGATCATCCCTGGACTTTCAGTCCTAAAGAGAGCCGTAGACATGAGGTCTCCGAGAATGAAGTCCTTAGTGGACAGTTGAGGGGATTGGATCATCCCTGGACTTTCAGTCCTAAAGAGAGCCGTAGACGTGAGGTCTCCGAGAATGAAGTCCTTAGTGGACAGTTGAGGGGATTGGATCATCCCTGGACTTTCAGTCCTAAAGAGAGCCATAGACATGAGGTCTCCGAGAATGAAGTCCTTAGTGGACAGTTGAGGGGATTGGATCATCCCTGGACTTTCAGTCGTAAAGAGAGCCGTAGATGTGAGGTCTCCGAGAATGAAATCCTTAGTGGACAGTTGAGGGGATTGGATCATCCCTGGACTTTCAGTCCTAAAGAGAGCCGTAGACGTGTGGTCTCCAAGAAGTGGGGATTGTATCATCCCCGGACTTCGGTCCCTGAATTGATCCGTAGACGTATGGTCTCTGAGAAGTGGGGATTGTATCATCCCCGGACTTTGGTCCCTGAATTGATCCGTAGACGTGTGGTCTCCGAGAAGTGGGGATTGTATCATCCCCGGACTTCGATCCCTGAATTGATCCGTAGACGTGTGGTCTCTGAGAAGTGGGGATTGTATCATCCCCGGACTTCGGTCCCTGAATTGATCCGTAGACGTGTGGTCTCCGAGAAGTGGGGATTGTATCATCCCCGGACTTCAGTCCCTGAATTGATCCGTAGACGTGTGGTCTCCGAGAAGTGGGGATTGTATCATCCCCGGACTTCGGTCCCTGAATTGATCCGTAGACATGTGGTCTCCGAGAAGTGGGGATTGTATCATCCCTGGACTTCGGTCCCTGAATTGATCCGTAGACGAATGGTCTCCAAGAAAGTGATTTTTTATAATGATGTGGTTACTTGTATCGGTAGGATACTAGTATTGATGATGTGGTTACTTGTATCGGTATGGATACTTGTATTGATGATGTGGTTACTTGTATCGGTAGGATACTTGTATTGATGATGTGGTTACTTGTATCGGTAGGATACTAGTATTGATGATGTGGTTACTTGTATTGGTAGGATACTTGTATTGATGATGTGGTTACTTGTATCGGTAGGATACTAGTATTGATGATGTGGTTACTTGTATCGGTATGGATACTTGTATTGATGATGTGGTTACTTGTATCGGTAGGATACATGTATTGATGACATGGTTACTTGTATCAGTATGGATACTTGTATTGATGATATGTATACTTGTATTGGCATGAATACTTGTACTAATGATGTGGATACTTGTATTGTTATGGATACCTGTATTGATGACGATGCTGACGATCGTGTGATGACGATGCTGAGGATCGTGTGATGACGATGCTGATGATCGTGTGATGACGATGCTGATGATCGTGTGATGACGATGCTGATGATCGTGTGATGACGATGCTAATGATCGTGAGATGACGATGTTGATGATCGTGTGATGACGATAATCGTGAGGATCCAGATGATGATATTGTTGTAGCTGTTCAAGTGCTACAGAAGATAAAGACTCAATACTGAAGATGTCGATGTTCCAGTATTGAAGATGTTCCAGTAACTGCTTGAGTTACTGATGATGTTGAGAAAGCTTCCAATGATTTATAGATGTATCATGTATGATGTTGATGACTCCTTGCTTGTGCAGATGTTTTTATAATATCCTTCTCGTTAAGGGGGAGTGTTGAAATATTGTAACTTCAAAGAATATTATATTTGTACTTTATTATTCCGGAGATGTTTCATTCCTCTGTGAAGATCTTATTGTATATCCGGAGATGCTTATTCCTCCGTCAGAATGTGGTAACTCAGGTTATTAGACTTCCCTAGTGGGGGTCGGCCCTGTATGTGTCATGTGGGTCAAAGGGTTATTAGACCACCCTAGAGGGGTCGGCCCAGTTAGTTATAGTGGGGTATTTAACCCATTGGTTAAATACGAGCCTACGTGTACCTGTGTAAAATACATGTCAATGTAGTGTATAAATAGAGGAGGTGTGTTCCTCATTTGACACACTCACACACTTGAGGATAACGCACTTGTGGAGGAGGAGATCATGTCTCAGGGTTTCATCTTTGTATATTGCTGGTCATCTATATTGAGGAAGCTTTGCTGGGTTTTCTACCCCATGAGGGTTTCCCAGGATAAATCTCTGTCTCTTGTGTTTATGCTGTGCTTGTTGTTTCTTCAGTGATCCTGTATATGCTATTATTGTGAAATGGAATGTAATGCTGCTATTTTCTGTCTTAGCATATTAAATCTTAACAGAAACTTGGTGTGGTAGTAGTGGATGGTGCTATCATCGTACCCATGACAGGCATGGATGTAGAAGGGATGGATCCGACCATGGATGAACAAGCAATGTTCTGAGTCACACCTTGCAATGATTGTGTGGCAGAAGATTGAGTAAAACTTACTGCTGGTACCGTCAATAAGGGTACATTATTGGGTCCAAAAGTAGGTGTGGAGGTTGAGGAAGATGTCGAGGCTAATGAGCTCGACATGCCTAAAGTGCCAACATTGAAACTGAAGGATGGGGTCGGGGCCGAAGCATTCTGTGACGAACTTGATTGGGCAGTGTTTGAGAAAGATGGATTCAAAATCCTTGCTTCCTAGCAGTTGTGGGAGTATGTGGAACTCCCTGCTTGTCTCCTGGGTTAACCATGGTATAATCTAATGTAAAAATATAAGCACTAAACTCAGGCTGTTGGAAACCAACAGGTACCAAAAGTGGATCATGGGGCCCTGTAAGTGGAGGGTTGAAAGGAGTACTAAACTCTGCAGCAGTTAGATCCTCAACCTCAACAGTGTCCAAGACTTGTCGATCCAGTGTTCTAGGCTGTGGTTCTCTAGGAACCTTTGTCTCGCCCATAAGTTCAAAAGAACCACGGGAATCAGTTATGCTACGTCGCGGTGGTGGTGGAGGCTCCACTATAAGTGGGGGAAGGTTTTGCAACCTTCTAGATCGATGAAGATATTGGTCCTCCACAACTATAATAAAATAAAACTAAGTAAAAAAGCTAGTAGCCACTACAAATTAGGAGCAAACAACAAACCACTTAAAAATTTCCTAACTAATCAAACCAATCAAACGGATAGCAAATACTCTTGGAAGCAAGTCTGGGATGATGAGGGCCCAGAACAGACAAATAGAGTATCAATGGTTAGTTTCATAGCGTCCACTAGAGGTCCACTAGGTGCAAGCGCTTGAATCACCAAACCGCTTTCCTGGGATTACTGCCAAAGGGTTACCTTCCATGCCTGCTCGAGGTGAAGTGGGAATAACCGCCCACTCTACCTGTGTAGAATCCTAAAGGTCTGGTACTAAGGCTACCATCAATACGAAATAACCTGGGGGGACAGTCGTCAGCCTAGTCGAAATGCATGGGAAGGTAGCAAAGCCCGAAATCCAAAAGGATCCCCGTATGTGAATCGACTCTGGTTTATGGTCAAAAGGAAAGTGAGGGGATATCCTCAGCAATTCCATTCTCCCACGGCCTTGTGCTTATCTCTGGTATAAGTAGAGTTTCCCAAGACTATTTGATATAGATGGGTTTACCTAAATGAAAGTCTTACTACGATTTTTGAGTAATGAAGCCAGTTCCGAGAATTTTAAGGTTATTTAAGCTCAAAACTCTAGCCTAAGCTAGTTGATGTCGTGTATTCCTAAAAAGAAAATGTTGCTAATAAATTTTATTAATAATTCCTTTTAAGAGGTACTTGTTACTCAAGGGTTGTAGTGTGGTGTGTGGAATGGTTTGTTATGAAAGTAAAGTGCAAAATCTTTCAAATTCACAAAAAAATTTCTCTTTTCTGTTTGTATTCTTTCATAAATCGAAAACTAGGCAATCCTAAAATCAAAATATTTTTGTATTTTCTTTTAAATATTTCGAAGCAAACTAAGCTACCTCAAAACCGAAATAGATCTTACTACTGAACTACTTAAAACATTTTTTGCTTTTTCTGATAATTGTGCAAGAAAAAGAAACTGTAAAAGTGCAAGAAAGTCCTAAATATAAAGCGTGTGTAAGGAAAACATTTAAATGGCTCAAATCAAATGAATCAAGAGACTCGATGAAGACTTGACTTACCAAGTTTTTTCATAAGAAAAACTTGAGGCTTGGAAACGAAGTGAAAAGAAAACAGGGGAAAGAGACACTTGTGATGGAAAGGCAAACCTAAACAGGTTGCTCCCAAGCATCAAAACCCTAAGAAACACTAAGCCAAACAATAAGTAAGCAAGTGAACCAAGAATGACCTAAACAACACACGGACTCAACAACAAGAAGACTAAGAGGTTTTGACTTACTTGAACAAAATGATAGAACAATCAGCAAGTGACTGAACCAAGCAACCTTCGGAAGTAACCCTAAGGACTAAAACTTGAGAGTCAAACCCTAAAGAAGGATGAGACCAAGTGAAAGCGTGCTAAATGTTGCAATAGACAACAAACAATCAAAGTGTAGGTATGTAAGACTGCAACAACAACTAGGGTGAAGAGATGTAGCTATGTCCAAAAAGAATAGCGCACGAACTTCAAGAAAGGGCTCGTAAGCAGCAAAGACACTTAACAAGGGATCAAGCAAGCAAAAACAAGCTAAAAGAGATTGGAGAGGCCTACAAGACTCAACAAAGGCATAAGAGGTCTCAACGGTCAATGAGGACAGCAAAGCAACAGGCTGGAACAATAAGCAAAGCTTAAAAAACAAACCCTAACAGCAAAACAGGCCACTACAGGAACATACACCACTGTGCAGGGTTACAACCAGTGTACACCAGGACAGGTATGCTACTGTGTAGTGCAAGGAGGGGCGTACATCAGCCAACAAACGCTACTGTGTGTAGGGGAGACCAGTGTACATGCCTCAAAAGGGCATAATTAGGCTTTGCAAACCAAAAACAGAGTTGAATCAAGCAAACAGGAAAGATAACACAAACCTACAGGGCCTCTCAGATAATCAAAAACTAAGAAAAGGGATGGAAGAAAACCAGAATCAAGTCTCCTAGAGCAGAACAACTAAGTGGTTAGTCCCCAGTGGATTCGCCATCCTGTTGTTCAATATTTCTACCCTATAGCGAGGAGATGGACACTACCAACTGGCCGGGGTTGACAGGTAAACACATTAATTATACCGCATTTGGTTACTGAAAAAGAAATAGATTGGGATTGAAGGACATACCTCTTTTCGATGTTTGATCCTAGCTTTTGCTTGGTCCTTCACTTGATCTCCCACTCGAGCTTTTGCTTGACAAAACTGCAATACAATCGATACCTTCCTCGGTGTATCTTGACTATATAACATATGATGAAATTACAAAGTAATCTAACATCAACTATAATCAAGAATTAAACCAAATAGATAGGCAATCCAATAGATATCATATTTGGGGCAGGAAGGGTGTTTCGACCTTTTTATTGCCAAAGAAACATGAAATTAGTACAATATACCTGACATGTAGATATTTTTCTGCAACTGGATCCTGGGCTCTTGCTCTTCACTCTGACTTGCAACTTTCCTCCAACATAACAATACTTCAAGCCTTCTCTCAAGATTTTATGGCTATTGTGAGTAACCCCTCTCATGGATCCTCCTTGTATTTATGGGACAAGGTAGGCAGTTAAATCGAGAGGTGGTTGGATTGGGAGGTTAGGAAAGTTGCAAAACCAACTTTAACTAATCCCAATTCGTCAAATTAATATATTTTTTATTTCATCTTAAGATGTACGCAAGTTTCATACAACAATAGTGGCATACAGGAAGCAACTTTTATGCTTAACAACATGCGTTTACAACATTTTTGGAGGTGTACGCTGGTTTACCTTGAGGAGAGTAGGGTACAGTACGTAGGTCTTGTGTACAGAGAGGGGCATACAGGTGGAAAAAACAGAAGAAACTATTAAATTCTCAGGTGAGAAGTGTACTTCTATCAACAAGTCATCTAAGGCAATCATGCTCTTCAATCCTTTGTGTCCTTTTGTGTGATCTACAAGGCAAGGTGAGCATGGGACAGAGAAGTGCAGATTTGACCTATAACAGGAAGGTTAAATTTAGTTTCTCGGGCACACTTAAAAAAATTATTGATTTATGTCGACCCCATGCTACTGAAACAGAGATTGGTAAAATCAACTAGCATGAAAATATATCTTTGCCAAAACCACCTGTTCATAAAACATATGTTAGGAAACGTAATCGCAGGGAGCATAATGAGGAATTGCCAGTACATTCTCCTCAGCAGAACGAGGAATTAGTACAATCTCCTGAGCACCATGGGGAATTACCATTACACCCTCCTGAACAGAACGAGGAATCGCCAGTACAAAGTCCTAAGCACCATGGCGAATTATGACTACAGTATCCTGATTTTGTCACAAATGATGTAGTTCGTGCTGCCACAACTTTGAAATAGTTATAGGGACATGTAGACAGAGGTCATTGGGAGGAGGTTACAGGAAATGAAATGGAACAAACCACTGCTCACTTTTCCATTCCTCAATATTTTCTTGATAGAATTCCTCCTAAAAAGTTGGCAATTGAGTATGATTGTTCTTCCAAATTAGAATCAAGGGATTCCGCTACGCATTTAGACATTGCATCATATAAGTTTGATAGCAAGTATGTGTTCATACTATATGATAAAATGGATCATTTCAAGGAACAAGCTTCCTATATATGCAATTGGGCAGAAGAGTGCTTGAGAAAAGATGATAATATTTTAGAATGCCTCAAACAAATAACAGTGTTGCAGAAGACAGTTGTTGATAATCAATTCAAAGTGGACAGAATTATAAAAGGGAAAGAAGAAATGGTTAAATTATCATCCAAAGAAGTAAAAAAAATCATTGATGATGCTGAAAATGAAATTGAGTCAGCGAGGGTTGTGTATGAAGAGGCTTTGGAAAAAGCTAATCCTGAAGCGAGTGAACTCAAAGAAGAGTTGAAAAAAATACCACCTGTTCTCAATGTACCACCAATGTGGACAGAAATGGGTCCTTTACATGGAATGGAGAAGAAAATTAGAGAATATGAACATGTAGTACAAGAATATCAGTTGAAGTTGAAAGAGTGGAAGGGAAGCCATGGAAAAAAAAGTTGGATAATTAGAATCAATAATTTCTGATTTGAGAAAAACCATTTCTAAGCAAGATGATAAGTTGAAAGGAACAAGGTTAGCAAGGATCTCTAAATCTTTAAAACTTAAAAACCAAAGTAGAGGAAAACAAAATTTCCAATCAAGAAGGTGGTGAGGGTGAAGGTAAGGGTACCAAAGGAGACGAGGGTAAGGGTAGAAGGAAAAAAACACCTACATGTACAATGTTCTTAGAAGAGTGAGAGAAGTCCTTAGCAAATAGAGAGAATATGCTATAAGAATGTTTCTCAACGAGCATTGCACTAGGTGATTTGTATGGCTCATCACCAATACATAAAGAAATGAAAGAGAAGATGGCTAGGAAAGATGCAAAAATAAGGGAGCTAGAATCAAAACTCTTAAATGGTAGAAAAGTTCATCATTTGGGATGTGATATGGAAATTCAAAAGCTTAAATCCACAATTGCTGATTTGGAGAAGGAATTAAAAGGGCTAGCTGCTGCAATGATTGCAATTATTGTCCTTCCCAATGAGACAGAGTCTAGGGAAAAAGAGCAGGAGAAAGAAATATAGAATATGAAATGTGAATTGACTGGAGTTAAATATCAGTTGAAATATACCAGACAGCAATTGGAGATCAAGGAAAAACAAGAATCAACGAAGTATAAGAAAAATGTGGAAATGTTGAAGAAAGTTATGGAAGAAAAAAATGTTTTGCTTGGAACTTTAAAAAAAATTTCATAGAGAGTTAAGAGCTTGAAAACAAATTGCAAAAAGTTCCTTTTCCAACTCTAGAATAATTACAGTCTTCTACGAAAGGCAAGAGAGACCATTCAGATTTGTCTTCTACTCAAGAGGAGGGATTGAAGCCATCTCAGAAACATGCTAGACATGTATAACTCAATGTATATATGTATTTATTGACAGTTAATGAAAACAAAGATTTTGTATGATGGAGTTTTGTATTTATCGGCATATAATGGAAAATGCTTTAATTAGTTGTCTTACTTTTTATGTGTAGGAGTTAGTGGTTCTACAATCAATGCTTATGAAGTATGGTATTCATGTTTATTCAATGCTCATTCGTATGGTATTCATGTTTATTAAGTCCTCATTTTTTTATTGATATCTTCTTGATATCCAGAAGTTAGTGGTTCTACAGTCAATGCTTTGGTTTATACTTTATTGTGATGTGAGGCATGATTCTCAACAATTTCATAGTGATATTTTTGCACCTAGGAACACGTTTTTTCATTGAGATAAGTGCTTCCTCACCTTCTTTGATGGAGTTTATATGCACAGGTTGATAGAATTTCCTCACCTTCATTACGAATGTTTTTTTCTTCACCACTTTGCATACAATGTTGCGTTATGATCATTTTGGACTTTTCAACAAAACAGGTCTCTTAAGACATTAAGGCCATAAATATCAACAAAATAGGTCTCTTAATATATTAAGACCATATGAATGTCATTTCATTACGAATGTTATGTTCTTCACCACTTTGCATACAATGACGGTGGATAAAACTGTTTGTCATGAATGAAATGATACCACCATTCAAACTAGATAATATGATGAAATAACAACATTATTGGGCATAAATGACCTGTCTCTTCAAATCTATGTTCTTTTTAACATTTAATTCAGAATTATGTTTATTATTTACTTGTTAATTAATTTAATTAATTAACCTTCTTTGGTCATCTACGGGCTTCTTCCATCTCAGGCATGAGGGCTTCTTCCTCTGTGGGCTAGCATTTATCTTTAGCCAGTGGGATTCTCCTCTTTCACCTACGGGCATACTCCAAACTTTTGCAGGCTTATCTCCCTTGGATTGTGGGCATAGCCCATGCTCTCATAGGTTTATTCCTTAAGCACCTTGCGGGCATCTCTTTAGGCCTCATACATTAAGCCCCTTGTCGGAATACACAAGCCCTTGCGGGCATCTTACAAGCCCTTCCAGGCATCTCTTTAGGCCTCATACATTAAGCCCCTTGTAGGAATCTTTAAGCTCTTGTGATTTTATTCATTAAGCCCCTACGGGAATAGCCTTTAGCTCCTATGGGCATATCATAAGGTGTCATTTAACCATATTTTTCACAATTTTGGTAGGCCAAAATCTCACACATGTGAGCCTCAAAGAGATAACTGACACTACAGTTAGATGGCCAGTGTTAGATTTTTGATAATTTCATTCAAATATTATCTAGGATCCTACTAAGAGAATAACATGCATAGCATAACAACCATAGACACAAGAGACACATAGTTTCCTCAGGGAAAACCAAGAAGGTGAAAAACCCATGCAACTTCCTCAGAGATAGAATGAGCACCAATACAAAGATCACAAATATCAAACCCCAAAAGATAGATGTCTTCAGCAGCTACTCCTCCTCCACTTGTGCACACTCCTCTCTCTCAACTATGTGAGTTGGATGAGTGAGTGAATGAATAGAATGAGAGAGTCACACTCTCTATTTATACTTTACTTTGACCTGCCTTTAACTCTAATTGGGACAACTTCCTAAGGAAGCCTAATAACCCATCCACATGACTCATACAGGGTTGACCCCACCAAGGTGGTCTAATAACCCATCAAATATAAGTTACGACACTAACAATGTATGGGGATACAAATGACAACACTTCCAATCGGAGGAATAATACATCTTCGTTGGGGATACAATAAAGTACAAATGTAATACATAAAATATACAAGTGAGTATCTTTCGAAGTTACAAATACATCAACACTTCCTATTAACTGGGAATGTATTCTCTTGACACAGGTCATCAATACATATAAACACAAGTCTTCAATACTGAAGCTGGATCATCGTCACTGGATCACGGAGCATCATCATCACTATTGTTGTACTCGTCATCTTGATCACTGGTGCTATCTCCCAATTCTTCTCATCATTGGAAGTTCAACAGAGCCAACCCTTTTTCATGTTGGATGTAGGCCTAGCCTCTTGTAGGTCTTCATCATCTCTGCAAATGAGCCATCCTATGGAATCTTAGGGTTGATTATGTGAGTCAACAAAACCTTGAAAGAGCATTCCAGGACTGATTACGAGCATACTGCTCAACCTATAGGATCTCCCAGGTAGCTATTACAGGTGACCTCGCAAAACCTCGAAGAGCATCCCAGGGCTGATTACGAGCTTACTGCTCAACCTATAGGATCTCCCATGGTTGATTACATGCGACTTCGCAAAACCTCGAAGAGCATCCTAGGGATAATTATGAGCTTACTGCTCAACCTATAGGATCTCCTAGGGTTGATTACATGTGACCAAGCAAAACCTAGAAGAGAATCCCAGGGATGATTACGAGCTTACTGATCAACCTATAGGATCTCCCAGGGTTGATTACATGCAATTGCACAACCTGTCCATGGCCTCATAGTATCATCCTGATACTCATGATCATACTGATCATCTTCTCATGGAGCATCATCCTAATGCTCATGTTCATACTGATCATCATCATACAGTGCATCATTCTTATGCACATCATCATCACATGATCATCCTAATTATCATCATACATAGCATCACCCTGATGCATATCATCGCCACATGATCATCCTTATCATCATCATACATAGCATCACCCTGATGCATATCATCATCACATGATCATCCTAATCATCATCATACATAGCATCATCCTGATTCATATCATCATCACATGATCATCCTGATCATCATATAGAGAATCACTCTGATGCTCGTCACTTAGTACTTACATCCACAGCCATGGGGGGGACCCTCCTACCACCATGCTTGGAAGGGCTCCTGCAAATGTGTCCCATCACTTCCTCCTCAAAGTATCTTCTATCTGAAGAACACCAAGCCTCTCTCTGAAGCACTCGAACTTCACTCTAGCTAGTGGTTTGGTCAACACATCTGCTATTTGCTCATCTGTTGCAACATACAGGAGCTTCACTACTCTTCTCTGCACCATATCCGTGATATAGTGATATTTGATCTCAATATGCTTCAACTTGTCATGGAACACTGGGTTCTCTGATAACTTCACACAACTCTAGTTGTCGCAATATATACAAGTAGCATCCAACTGGAGATCAAACAAATCAGATAGTAGCTTCCTTATCCATACTGCCTTGCAACTAGCCGAACAAGCTGTGACATACTCTGCTTCAACTATACTTAATGCTACACAGGATTGCTTCCTGCTAAACCAAGAGATCACACATGATCCCATACTGAAGCAGCACCCCAAAGTGCTCTTCCTATTTGCAGCATTGCTTGCCCAATCTGAATCAACATAACTCTCCAGGTTGACCTTTTGATTCGCATCATACTTGAGCCCATAGTCAATCGTACCCTTCAGGTACCTCAGAATATGCTTTACAGCATTCAAGTGAACATGTCTAAGATCCGTCAAGAACTAGCTAAAGGTGTTCACAACAAAGCAAATATTTGGTCTCATGTTCATCAAGTACATTAAGGAACCAATCATCTAACGATACATCGTGGCATCAACCAACTCTGATGAAGAATCACTTAATAGATTCAGGTTCGATGCCATAAGTGTGGCCATGGCCTTGCATTCCATCATCCTGAACCACTTTAGGATCTCTACTGCATACTTCCTTTGTCCTAGGAAGATTCCATTTGCACTCTGCCACACCTCCATACCTAGAAAGTAATGCATCATACCCAAGTCCTTCATCTCAAACTCGGTATCAAGATTCCTCTTCGTGTCGGAAATCAACCTATCCTCACCTGTCACAAACAGGTCATCCACATATGGTAGGAGTATCACTGGATTTCCTTCCTCAACCTTGTAGTAAAGGTTGAAATCCGCTTTACTCTTGGTAAAGCCCAAACTGGTTAGAAATCTATCTATCCTATCGTACCATGTCCTAGGTGCTCGTTTCAATCCATACAAGGATTTCTTCAATTTGCACACATATGACTCCATGTCATGTGTCTCAAAACCGAGTGGCTACTCCACATACACTTGCTCTTTGACTACACCATTCAAGAAAGTTTTCTTGACATCCATCTAGTGTATCTTCCACTTCATTACTGTAGCTAGAGCAAGTACTGTTATGATGGAAGTGTATCTGGCTACGGGTGCAAAATTCTCTTCATAATCTATCCCTTCTTTCTGGAAGAAGCCATGAGCCACAAACCTTGCCTTATATTTCTCTATGCTACCATCTGCAGCATGCTTTATCTTATAGATCCACTTGGAAGTCTCAACAGACTTCCCTTCTAGTCTTGGGACCACATCCCAAACATCATTCTTCATGATTGACTGGTATTCTTTGACCATGGCCTCCTTCCATTCTTTATTTTCCGTTGCTTCTTCATAACTGGAAGGTTCCTTGTTCATTATGTCACATAGTAAGGCAACATAGCTGGTGTGTGACCTTGTCCTTTTCTTTCTCTGTATTCTTCCTTTGGAACACCATACCTCTCTGCATCTTGGATGAGCTCTCTTGCCCATGTTGATTTCCTCTTGTGATAGTTCTTCTCACAAGGTGGATCTACAAGTTCTTGTGGATCTTCTATTTCACGATCCTCTTCTAGAATTGCTTCGTACATGGTGGTGTCTTGTATTCTCGGTACTTTTGGTTCTTCATTTTCTTCAACAGGTGGCTTCCTCAATTTCATCTATGATGATTCTTCATCAAAAGTCACATCCCTGCTGATGTCAATCTTCTTGAACCTTGGAAAGTAGATTCTGTATGCCTTTGAGTTTTCACTGTACCCCACAAATATACCCTTCTTTCTTGAAGGATCTAACTTTGTCCTATTTTCTTTTGGAACATGTGTATATACTAGACAACCAAATATCCTGAGATGGCTAACTTCTGATTTCTCACCAGAGAAAACTTCTTCTGGTGTCTTGTTGTCAAGTATCTTGTGTGGTGTTCTATTTTGTACATATACACTTGTCCTTGTTGCTTCTGCCCATAGGTGCATAGGTATATCTTGGTCTTGTTGCTTCCATGATTGTTCTATTCTTCCTTTCTACAACCCCATTCTGTTGTGGACTATAAGGAGTGGTCAACTCCCTCTTAATCCTTGAATCACTGCATAACTTCTTGAAGTCCCCTAAAGTGAATTCTCCACCATTGTCAGATCTAAAGGTCTTTATCTTCTTATCAGTTTGGTTTTCTATCAAGGCTTTGAATTTCTTGAACTTATCAAACACTTCATCTTTGTTCTTCGAGAAATAGACCCAAGTCTTCCCAGAGAAATCATCAATGAAAGAAACATAATATACATACCCACTCAGAGAACTGGATGACATCGGATTGCATAAATCGGAGTGGATAATCTCCAAGATTTCTTTTGCCTTTCTTTCACTACTTGGAAATGCCTTCTTTGTGTTCTTTCCTTTTGCACATCCTTTATAAACACCTTCATGCTTTGACTGGATTTCAGGAAGACCTTCTACTGCTTTGCTTGCAATTGGTATTTCTCTATAGTGCACATGTGCAATCCTTCTGTTTCAATGTTCACTTGGCTCCATGGATTCATGTACCATGGCATGTTCAGGTTGTCCCTTCAATTTCTACAATCCTTCCTCTTGCTCTCCAATCACTACTGCATCATCTATGGTCTTACCTTTGTTGATGTATATGTAACTTCAGAATGTATTTCATCTATGTATTTCATATATATTTATTGTACCCTTATAAGAGATGTGTTATTCCTCTATAAGGAAGTGTCGTCATGTGGATTGACAAGTGTCGCCAGTGTGTGTACTTGCCGATGGGTTATTAGACCACCATGTGTGGGGTCGACCTTGAAATATATATTATATTGTGGATGTATCTAGATAGACAAGTCAGACCCATAGTGTAACTGGGCAAACAGGCTAGTATAAATAGAGATTGAGATATCTCTATTTTCATCACTTGGAAACTCACACTTCTCTCACTCAGAAAGTGGCGTACTAGTGAGGAGGAGGATCATCTACTACTAGGAGACTATCTCCGTGTATTTTGGTTGTACTTTGGTTGAGCCATTGCTCTCTCTATCTCTGAGGAAGTTGTGGGGTTTTTCACCTTAGGGTTTTCCCCACGAAAACTCTGTGTCTCTTGTCTCTCATGCTTTTGATTCTTGTGATGCTTGTCATGCTTATTGTGATTGTTATGCATTGATATACTGTATATGTTATTCTCTTAGTGAAGATCCTAGAGTATTGTGAATTAATGCTCAAAATTTAACATGGTATCAAAGCTAACCTGACAAGAAGACATTTTGCAATGACGGAAACTTGAGTTTCTTGTTTATTGGGTTTCTCTCCACATATTTTGGAAAAGAAGTATAGTAGATTGACTCTACTCATCAAGGAGAATCTATCTGTCCAATCAGAATTCCATTTTGAGCATTTTCAGATTTGGCCCTAAAAATTTAGGTTTCCACAGAAATAGAAATTTCTGAAATCTGAAGACATAGCTAGAAGCTCCTTGCAAAAATCGAAGTTTAGAGCTTTGGATTGAGATTTTTGGCTAGGTAGATCTCTGGGAAACTCAAACCCTAATTCAAGGCTCTCCTTAGTGAACCCGGGAGGACAAAAAGACAAATCTGAAGGGTAAAGCTTTGCTGATCTCAAATTCTAAATACACCAGGCTGATCAGCTCTTCAAGGTGCATCTTTCTATCCTTTCAGAAAGTTGAAATTCACATTTTGAATTTTTAGGGTTTTTTCGACAAACCCTAATCCGAGACCAGATCTAGTTCTTAGCATTTCAAGTGGTAAGACCTAAATCTTTTCTATTTCCGTTTGAAGTACTCTTTAAGATGTCTCTCCACACCAAGCTTGAGGATAAGCTTGAAGGGGATGATAACTTCCGAGCTTGGAAGTATAGGATTGGATTAATCCTGGAAGACAATGAGTTGGACTCATATATAAAAGAAGACATTCCTATCCTAGAGGATGAAAAGGCTAAAGTATTGCATAAGAAGAACTTGGTCAAGGAAAAGAGAATCATTGCTGATTCTATCAAAGACCATCTCATACCCCATGTGTCTTCTTTAAAGACACCCAAGGAGATGTTTGACTCTTTGACCAAGCTATTTGAAGGGAAGAACATAAATCGAAAGATGACCTTGCAGAACCAATTAAAAGGAGTAAAGTTTCAGAATGGAGAAACCATTCAATCTTATTTTTCAAGGGTCTCCCAGATCAAGGAACAACTAGAAGTAGTGGATGAAATGGTGGAGAATGGTGAAGTTGTCATGACCACTCTGAATGGCCTACCTAGGTTATGGGACTCCTTCATTCAAGGAATCTGTGCAAGAAAGAAGTTGGTATCCTTCAGTAGACTACGGGAAGAATGCTCACAAGAATAAGCAAGGCTTGTGGCATGGGAAGAAAAGATGGGGAATGAAGATCAAGATCTCACAACTCACACCAAGAAAGGGAAGTCCAAGAGAGAGCCATCTCACTCCAAGAAATCTTCACATCACTATAAAGAAAGAAGAATATGCTTCACTTGTAATGAAAAAGGATATATTGCCATAAATTGTTCCAAGAACAAGAAGGACAAAAACAATTTCAACAAGAAGAAGAAGGGCAGCAAAAGAAGGTTTCATGCTCATGCTGCCGAGGATGATGAACCACCCAAGAAGAAGGCTAAGGCAGAAAGTGATGATATTAATGATGACTCATCAAGTGAAGAAGAGTATGTTCTAATCTCTGCTCTCACAGGTACTATCTCCCATGGTTGTAATGATTGGTTAATTGATAGTGGGGCTTCCAAACACATGACTGGGTTTAAGGAATCTTTTGTGAACCTATCTGAACATGAATCACCCCATAAGGTGAAACTTGGGGATGATTATCAATACCCAATCAAAGGAATTGGTGAAGCCTCCTACAACCTAGATTCTGGAGAATCTTTGAAGATGAAAGAAGTCCTTTATGTACTTGGTCTCAAGAAGAATCTTCTCTCCAACTCTGCATTGGATGAAAAAGGCATGAGGGTTGCATTTGTAGATGGCCAAGTCCTAATGTGGCCAAAGGGTAAAACAATCGATGATGCAGTAGTGATTGGAGAGCAAGAGGGAGGTTTGTATAAATTGAAGAGTCAACCTGAACATGCCATGGTACATGACTCCATGGAGCCAAGTGAACTTTGGCATAGAAGACTTGCTCATATGAATTATAGAGCACTTCCAATTGCAAGCAAGGCTATAGAGGGTCTTCCTGAAATCAAGACCAAACATGAAGGTGTTTGCAAAGGATTTGCAAAAGGTAAGAACATTAAGAAGGCTTTCCCAAGCAGTGAAAGCAAGGCAAAAGATATCCTAGAAATCATCCACTCAGATGTATGTGGTCCTATGTCATCCAGTTCTCTGAGTGGGTATGTTTACTATGTCTCGTTTATTGATGAATTCTCTAGGAAGACTTGGGTATACTTCTTGAAGAACAAAGATGAGGTGTTTGATAAGTTCAAGGAATTCAAAACCTTGATGGAGAATCAAACTGACAAGAAGATTAAAACATTCAGATTCGACAATGGTGGAGAATTCACCTCAGGTGACTTCAAAAAGCTTTGCAGTGATTCAGGGATTAAGAGGGAGTTGACTGCTACTTATAATCCTCAACAGAATGGAGTTGCAGAAAGGAAGAACATAACAATCATGGAAGCATCAAGGGCAATGCTGCATGACCAGGATCTACCTATGCATCTATGGGCAGAAGCAGCTAGAACAGCTGAATATGTGTAGAACAGAACTCCCCACAAGATATTGGACAACAAGACACCAGAAGAGGTCTTTTCTGGTAAGAACCTGAAGTCGGCCATCTCAGAATATTTGGTTGTCCAGTATACACAAATGTCCCAAAGGAAAAGAGGACCAAGCTAGACCCTTCAGGAAAGAAGGGTATCCTTGTGGGTTATAGTGAAAGCTCGAAGGCTTACAGAATATATTTTCCAGGGTTCAAGAAGATTGATGTCAGCAGGGATGTAACATTTGATGAAAACTCATCATTCATCAAATCAAGGAAGGCAGCTATCGAAGTTTATGAAGAATTTAAGGAAACTAGATTTCAAGACACTTCCATGACTGAAGCAATTCCAGAAGTTGTTCGTGAGTTTGAAGATCCGCAAGAACCTGTAGATCCACCACATGAAGATAACTCTCACAAGAGGAAACTTGCATGGGTTAGAGAGCTCATTCAAGATACAGAAAGATTTGGCATTCCAGAAGAAGAACACAGAGCAAAGAAGAGAACCAGATCACATACCAGTTATGTTGCTTTACTCTATGACATCATGAATAAAGAACCTTCCAGTTATGAAGAAGAAACGGAAAAGAAAGAATGGAAGGATGCCATGGTTGAGGAATACCAATCAATAATGAAGAATGATGTTTGGGATGTTGTACCAAGACCTAAAGAGAAGTCTGTTATGACTTCTAAATGGATCTACAAAATCAATCATGCTGCAGATGGCAGTGTAGAGAAATACAAAGCAAGATTCGTAGCTCGTGGCTTCTCTCAGAAAGAGGGAATAGATTATGAAGAAACTTTTGCACCTTTAGCCAGGTATAATTCCATCAGAACAGTACTTTCCTTGGCTGCAGCGATGAAATGGAAAATACACCAGATGGATGTCAAGACTGCTTTCTTGAATGGTGTAGTTGAAGAGGAAGTATATGTGGAGCAACCACTTGGTTTTGAAATACATGACAGGGAGTCATATGTGTGCAAATTGAAGAAAGCCTTTTATGGCTTGAAGCAAGCTCCTAGAACTTGGTATGGTAGGATGGACAGTTTCATATCTAGTTTGGGCTTTACCAAGAGTAAAGTGGATTCCAACCTTTACTACAAGGTTGAGGAAGGGAATCCTGTGATTCTACTCCTATATGTGGATGACTTATTTGTAACAAGAGATGACAGATTGATTGCAGATACTAAGAGGAAGCTTGCTGCTGAGTTCGATATGAAAGATTTGGGAATGATGCATTATTTTCTAGGTATGGAGGTGTGGCAGAATATAGGTGGGATCTTCCTTGGTCAAGGGAAGTACACAGTAGATACTCTGAAGAGATTCGGGATGATGGATTGCAAGGCCATGGCCACACCCATGGCATCAAATTTGAAGCTTCTATGTGATGCTTCATTTGAGCCAGTTGATATCTCTATGTATCGTTAGATGATTGATTCCTTGATGTACCTGACAAACACGAGACCAGATATTTGGTTTGCTGTGAACACATTGAGTCAGTTCCTGACAGATCCAAGGAGTGTTCACCTAGTTGCTGTAAAGCATGTTCTAAGGTACTTGAAGGGTACAGTGTATTATGGGCTCAAGTATGAAGCAAATCAAAAGTTTAACCTATAGGGTTATGTTGATTCAGATTGTGTTGGAAGTGCTACAGATAGGAAGAGCACAACTGGGTGCTGCTTCAGTATGGGATCAAGTGTGATCTCTTGGTTTAGAAAGAAGCAGTCCTGCGTAGTACTGAGTATAGCTGAGGCAGAGTATGTTGCAGCCTATTCAGCTAGTTGCGAGGTAGTATGGCTACGGAAGTTACTGTCTGAGTTATTTGATCTCCCGTTGGATGCTACTGGTATTTTCTGCGATAACTAGAGTTGTGTGAAGTTGTCTGAGAACCCAGTGTTTCATGATAGGTCGAAACACATAGAGATCAAATATCACTATATTAGGGATATGGTGCAGAGAGGAGATGTGAAGCTCCTGTACATTGCGACGGACGAGCAGATTGCAGATGTGCTGACAAAGCCACTAGCCAGGGTGAAGTTTGAGTACTTCAAGGAGAGGCTTGGCGTTCTTCAGGTTGATGACACTTCGAGGAAGAAGTGATGGACACATTTGCTGAATCCATTCCAAGCATGTTGGAAGGAGGATCCTTCACATGGCTGTGGATGTAAGTGCTGGATGACGAGCATCAGGATGATGTTCTGGTTTCTGCTTTGAATGATCAGTTGGATCATTTATATGTATATGTATGTATGCATCATGTTGGATGTTGGATATGATGAGTTGGATCATTTATATGTATGTACGCATCATGTTGGATGTTGGATATGATCAATTGGATCATTTATATGTATGTATGCATCATGTTGGATGTTGGATCTGATCGGTTGGATCATTTGTATGTATTTTGTATATGCATCATGTTGGATGCTTGGACCATGTATCTGTATATGTATCAGGTGGATACATTGTATGATCAGGTAGATCATGTATGTTGATATGTATCAGGTATGATCAGGTAGATCATGTATGTTGATATGTATCAGGTATGATCAGGTAGATCATGTATGTTGATGGATACATTGTGTGGATCATGTATCTATGTATCAGGTGAATACACTGTGTATGATGATATGTATCAGGTAGATACTTGGTATGCATCAGGTAGATGAATTGTATGATCAGGATGATCATGGATGACGAGTTTCTCCAAATGACATGCAACAAAATGTTGTAGTGATGATTATCAGGACGATCATGTGTACATCAGGATGATGCATGGTGAGTACTAGGATGATACTTTGTGGTCGTGGATCAGGTTGTGCAGATGAGCATGTCTGGGAGATCCTATAGGTCGGAGTTGTGTACCCATAACAGCCTGGGATGCTCTTTCGAGACATTGCTCTTGGAGGACATATAATTTGTGCCCTGGGAGATTTCAGGTCGGAGTTGTGTACCCATAACATCCTGAGATGCTCTTGCGAGGTTTTGTCCTATGACATGTAATTTGCTCCTGGGAGATCTGGACAGGATGAAAAAGGCCTCAGATGCTTCAGCCAGGTTTTGCCATGATCACATGTAATTTGCTCCTGGGAGATCTGGACAGGATGAAAAAGGCCTCAGATGCTTCAGCTAGGTTTTGTGGTGGACCACATGTAATTTGCTTTTTGGAGATTTGGACAGGATGAAAAAGGCCTCAGATGCTTCAGCTACGTTTTGTGGTGAGATCACATGTAATGTGCTCCTCGGAGATCCGACAAGTAGATCTGTGTGCTTGTAACAGCCTGGGATGCTTCAACCAGGTTTTGTGATGGGTCACATGTAATGTGCTCCTGGGAGATCCGACAGGTAGAGATGAGTGCTCGTAATAGCCTGGGATGCTGTAGCTAGATTTTGTGATGCACGTAATAAGTCCTGAGGATTCCACAGTATGTCCAGTGATGATGAAGACCTGCAGGTGGTGGGCCTACATCCAGTATGAAAAAGGACTGGCTCTGTAGAACTTCCTATGACGAGTAGATTCAGATATTGGTTGAGATAGCAGTAGTAGTGACGATGATGATGATGATGCATTGATGACAATGATTTCGAGAAGAAGACTTGTCTAGCAGAACTATGTCGAGAAATACTTTCCTAGTTAAGAGGGAGTGTTGATGTATATGTAACTTCAGAATGTATTTCATCTATGTATTTCATATATATTTATTGTACCCTTATAAGAGATGTGTTATTCCTCTATAAGGAAGTGTCGTCATGTGGATTGACAAGTATCAAAAGTGTGTGTACTTGTCGATGGGTTATTAGGCCACCACGTGTGGGGTCGGCCCTGAAATATATATTATATTGTGAATGTATCTAGATAGACAAGTCGGCCCCATAGTGTAACTGGGCAAATAGGCTAGTATAAATAGAGATCGGGATATCTCTATTTTCATCACTCGGAAACTCACACTTCTCTCACTCAGAAAGTGGTGCACTAGTGAGGAGGAGGATCATCTGCTACTAAGAGACTATCTCAGTGTATTTTGGTTGTACTTTGGTTGAGACATTGCTCTCTCTATCTCTGAGGAAGTTGTGGGGTTTTTCACCTTAGGGTTTTCCCCACGGAAACTTTGTGTATCTTGTCTCTCATGCTTTTGATTCTTGTGATGCTTGTCATGCTTATTGTGATTGTTATGCATTGATATATTGTATATGTTATTCTCTCAGTGAAGATCCTAGAGTATTGTGAATTAATGCTCAAAATTTAACAACCTTTTGGCCACATAAGTACTTGGCCATCCACAAATGCAACTCTCATCCCCTTTGCATCGAAAGATGATATGGAGAGAAGATTCTTCTTTAGACCAGGTATATATAGAACATCTTTACTTCCCAGAGTATAACTTGTAGGAGGATTCACCACTTCCTTTTATAGGGTATTGATAGTCATCCCCAAGTTTCACCTTATGAGTTGACTCATGTTCAGAGAGGTCCATAAAAGATTCTTTAAATCCCGTCATATGTTTGGAAGCCCCACTATCAATAAGCCAATAATTACACCCATGTGTAACAAGACCCGTGAGAGCAGAGATTAGAACATATTCTTCATCACTTGACGAGTCTTCAGTTTCTACCTTAGTCTTCTTCCTAGTAGGTTCATCGTCCTCAGCAACATGAGCATGATATATCTTCTTGTTGTTGTTGGAACCTTTTCTGTTCTTCAGATAATATGAGGCATAGTGTCCCTTCTCATCACATGTGTAGCATCTAATGTGAGATAGATCTTTATTCTTTTGATGATGGTGAGAAGATTTATTGTGATGAGGTTGCTCCCTCTTGAACTTACTTTTCTTGGTGTGTGTTGTGAGAGATTGGTCTTCACTTCCCATATTCTCTTCTCAGGCCACAAGTCTAGCTTCTTCTTGTGAACATTCCTCCCACAGTCTACTGAAAGAGATCAATTTCTTTCTTGCACAGATACCTTGTATGAAGGAGTCCTATGATCTAGGTAGGCCATTCAATGTGGTCATCACAATTTCTCCATTCTCCACTACTTCATCCATAGCTTCAAGTTTTTCTTTGATTTGAGAGACCTTAGTAAAGTAGGATTGAATGGTCTCTCAATTCTAGATCTTTACACCTTTCAATTGGTTTTGCGGTGTCATATTCCGATTTATATTATTTCCTTCAAAAAACTTGGTCAAGGAGTCAAGCATCTCCTTATGTGTCTTTAGAGAAGACACATGGGGTATGAGACGATCTTTGATAGAATCTACAATGATTCTATTGGCCTTGACCAAGTTCTTCTTATGTAAGGCTTTAGCCTCATCTCCCTCTGGAACTGAAACCTCTTCACTTATGTAGGTGTCCAATTCATTCTCTTCTAGGATTAACCCAATCCTATACTTCCATGCTCGAAATTTATCATCCCCTTCAAGCTTATCCTCAAACTTGGTGTGGTGAGACATCTTAATGAGAAACTCAAATTGAAGTAAAAGATTTATGTCTTACCACTTGATTTGTTGAAGCTGGATCTGGAGCTGGATAAGGGTTTGTTAGAGAAACCCTAAAAATTCAAAATTTTGATTGGATGGAAAGATGCACCTTGCTGAGATGATCAAGCTGGTATACTTCAATTTTGAAATCTCCAAAATTTGACCCCTCAAAATTGACTTTGAAACTTTCGGATCTGCAGTTTCTGTCAAAATTTGGTTTTCTGGTCAAAATCCCGAACTAGGGTTTGATAGAGCCCGGGGTTCTACCCAACCAAAAAGTTCGATCTTGGTCTCTAAACTTTGATTTTTCTGAGGAGCATCCAGTCGTCGTCTCAGATACCAAAAATTCCAACTTTTTCAGA
Organism: Larix kaempferi; assembly: GCA_027924585.1. NCBI lineage: Eukaryota > Viridiplantae > Streptophyta > Pinopsida > Pinales > Pinaceae > Larix > Larix kaempferi. The sequence continues at coordinate 8,190,619 of BSBM01001030.1, forward strand.
AAACCTAATTTCCCGCAGTAGTGACAGGCCAAAAACTGAAAATGCTCAGAATTGAATTTTGTCTCGATAGAAAGATGCACCCTTGCAAGGAGAGTCAGTCTAGCCTCCTTAATTTGATGAAATACGGAGAGAAACCCAAAAATTAAGAAGCCTTAGCTTTTTCAGCTGCACAGTGTCTTCTTCTTAGTCCTGCTCTGCTACCATGTTAGATTTTTTATAATTTCATTCGAATATTATCTAGGATCCTACTAAGAGAATAACATGCAGAACATAACAATCATAGACACAAGAGACACAAAGTTTCCTCGAGGAAAACCAAGAAGGTGAAAAACCCTACAGCTTCCTCAGAGATAGAATGATCACCAATACAAAGATCACAAAGATCAAACCCCAAAAGATAGATGTCTTCAGTAGCTACTCCTCCTCCACTTCTACGCACTCCTCTCTCTCAACTATGCGAGTTGGATGAGTGAGTGAATGAATAGAATGAGAGAGTCACACTCTCTATTTATACTTTACTTTGACCTTCCTTTAACCCTAACTGGACCGACTTCCTAAGGAAGCCTAATAACCCATCCACATGACTCATACAGGGCCGACCCCACCAAGGTGGTCTAATAACCCATCAAATATAAGTTACAATACTTACAATGTAACTTGCGACACTTGCAAATACAAATGATGACACTTCCAATTGGAGGAATAATACATCTTCGTTGGGGATACAATAAAGTAAAAATGTAATACATACAATATACAAGTGAATATCTTTTGAAGTTACAAATACATCAACAACTAGATCACCAGGGAACATGTCGATGCCATTTGGATAATTTATTAGCACAGGGACACTCTTTGGAGGGCATTTCCAAATGCCTCTTCAAACCTTATTTGGACATCAAAACAAACTTCTTCTTAGTTTGGAAGGCTTGTCTAGCACATGTGTGAAATCCAAAAGCAAGTATCATACTATGGATAGATAGTCAGTTCATCAAGGAAAAATCCTATGCCACCTGATTAATTTTATCAGCACAAGGACACGTCCTTGCGGGCTTAACCAATTGGCCTCTTAGCCTTCCAAACTACTAATTTGACACTTGGTAAAATGATCAAGCCCTAGTTTTATATTATGAAGAGATTTTTATTTTCACCAAATTGGAAGTGTGAGACAACCAATGAATAGATGCCAACAAGGTGATTCCATCCAGACCAATTTCACCCCTTGAAGCCTCTTTCTCTCTCCTCGGCGGGCATTTTACTGGAGTAGTGCAAATCAAGCTAATAAGCACTTTTGGTAGATCAATATCTTCTTCCTCAGAGACTCTTTGGACAAACCAATGATATGGTTGGATGCACCAAAAAAAATTCTAGAGACCCATACTCTCAAAATAATTTTAAATATCAACCACAAGGCATGGCAGGCATTTTACTAAGGTAACTCAACCATTTCTATTGATTTTATACTTAGACAATTTTTGCACTTTCCTAGACTGGTCCAATATACATGAAACATTGTTTTGGAAGATCCATAACTTTTTCCTTAGACACTTGAAAGGGCATGAGGAAGAAGTTATGGATCTTCCAAAACAGGGTTTCAGGCAAATTGGACCAAATCTAGGAAAGTGCAAAAATTGTCTAAGTGTAAACTCACTAGAACTGCTTAAGTAACCTCAGTAAAATGCCCGACATCTCCTGTTGTTGATGTCTTAAAATATTTTAAGAGCATGGATATCTATAATTTTGTATGGGGAATCCAACCATATCATTGGCTTGACCAAAGAGTTTATGAGGAAGAAGATACTGACCTATCAAACGTGCCTCCCAACTTGATTTGCATTGCTTCAGTAAAATGCTCGCCGAGGAGAGAGAAATAGGTTTCAGGGGGTGAAATTGGTTTGGATAGAATCTCCTAGTTGGCCCCTATCCAATGGATTTCTCACACTTCAAAATTGATGAAAAGAAATTTTTCATTATATTAACATAGGGTTTGATAATTTTTCCTAAGTGGCAAATCAGCAATTTGGAAGGCCACTTTCAAATGCCTTCCAGATGATGGGTATGTGTTACTTAGTTCAGATTTTGACATTGCTTTGTTCATCATTGAAGTAGCTATCCAATCATGCATGTAGTTTTCTCTATGGTGATCACATGAGGAAGAAATCAATTAGCCAAAGTGAAAGAAAAAGTGATTTGCATATTAAAGACAGATTTGTCTAAGTGTCAAACTCACATGGCTCAGAGTCCATTTGGAAATGATCACAAGGAGGTGTTCATGAGATGATAAAACTTATCAGATGGAATAGTCCTTTTCTCTGATGAACTGGATATCCAACCATGGAGTCATATTTCTATTTTGTGCTCTCATGTGCTATATTTTGGCCTGCCAAAATCAGTGAAAAATAATGTTGAAAGACACTTTATATTATGCTCGCAAAGGCTTAGGAAGATGCCCATAGGGGATATGTTATTCCCGCAAGGGAGCTCTAAGATGCCCTCAAGGGGACTACAATATGCCTGCAAGAGGCTTATAAACATGCCCACATAAGGGGGCTAAAGATGCCCGCAAGGGGCTCATTTATGCCCACAGAAGGCTTATGAAATGCCTGCAAAGGGGGTTAAAAGCTAAAGGAGATGAGGTTAAGCCCGCAAGGGATTATTGGATGCTTAGATGCCTTCAGGGGATTAATTAATCCCATAGGAGTCAAAAGTGCCTCCCATATTGATTTGCACTACTCTAATAACATGCCCACCAAGAAGAGAGAAAGAGGCTTCAAGAGGTGAAATTGGCTTAGATGAAGTCACCTTGTTGACCTCTATCCATTGGGTGTCTCACACTTCAAAATTGGTGAAAACAAAAATCTCATGTTACCCTAGGGTTTGACAATTTTTGTCTAAGTGTTCAATTAGTAGTTTAAAAGACCATTTGGAAATGCCCGCAAGGAGGTGTCCTTGTGCTAATAAAATTCATAGGATGACATAGATATGTTCCTTGTTGAATTAGTTATCCACCCATGCTTTGATGGTCACATGTGCAAGAAATGAATCTTCCAAAGTAGTAAATCATGTGCAAGAAATCAATACTGTCCATTCCATTATTTTCTTAATGTTTTTAAACAATATTTTGGTTTTTTTTCTTTTTTTCTTTTTCCTAATGCAATACAACTTTCCTTTTAGGTTTTTTTTCCTTTTTATCTTTGGCTAAGAGAATAAAATTATATGGCAATACATATGTTAGTAGTTAGAATACCTTGATGAGTATAGCTCTAAGGTGGATGTAATTTTGTATCTATGAAAGTCCAAAGGGTAATGAGAAGTATTCTCTCTTCTCTATTGATGTAATGTTTTGTTGACACATATTTTTCATTTAATAAAAGGATTTTTTTAGTTATGAAAAAAAAAGTATACATTCAAATCTTTATTTTTATTTTTTTGTTTTTTTTTACAATATTTTAAACTCAAAATTTAATATTGCAAACATAACATATGATTGTAATATTTGAAAGTCCAAAACACTTTAATGAGAAATATTATTATTTTTAAATGAATAACATAAAAGTGGAGGTATAATGATTGAGTGGTATCTCACTCCGGTGAAAAGTTCTTTTGGTTTCTTCTTTCTTGCTTTAGTTCATATCATTGACATCCATTTTGTTTGCACTAGAAATTGTACCTAGACTACAAAGAGGTACAAGCTAGAACATCCAAAGAAAAACTGAAGGAGAATGGTTTAATTTTTATAAATTCTGAAGGTATCATTCATGGAAAAGGTAAAGAAATATAAATCAAATATAATCACTAAATCAGAAAGATAATAAAAATATATGAAATGAACGAATCTGAAACATAGATGTAAACCATAAATAGAAATATAAAGAATACAGTTATGTCCACAAACTTAAAAGCATTTTCAGGATAATTTTTTTTATCAAGAAATGAAATAGTAAGAGAGGTGATCAAACCGATCATAAACATCAACCAGAAAATAAGATCAACATATGTCTTATATAGTATATTTATGTCCAAACATTCAGTCTTCAAAAACGTACATGAGAGTGTATCATATGTGTTTCAGTACAATAGCTTCAACACTTCTAACCCTTTTCTAGAACAAAAAACCAACCGTGATCCCTCCTATCACTGCTATTTTTATAATTACATGAAGGAAGGTTAAGAAACATCTTTTTCAGGATTCGAATTCATTCTAGAATTTATATACAAAAAGGAATCTCCAAAAATAGTATAACTAATTCTCAAAAGTAGGCATTCGTATATATCTCCAAAGTTGTGTCATTTGGAGTTTGTTAGACAGTTGTAAGATGGATCATATGGATCTTAGATTTGTCTAGATGCCTCTGCCAAAATGGTCAATCCATCCAACGCTTGTGACCTCTTGAGGAGGCGAGCTTGCTCTGCTTCCATGACCTGAACCTTGTTTGAAAACTCTTCATTTTGCTTGGTTAGGTCTCCATTTTGTTGGGTTAGCTCTTCGATTTGTCCCTATGCATTCCTTTTCCTTTTTAAGACCTCTTTAGCTGCTGAAATGATCTCTTGATAATGGTCATTCACCTCTTCAATATCCTCCATTAACCTTCTGTTAGCTTGCATAATCTTATCATTCGCATCATTCAAGTCTTCATTTTGTGCTTTATACTATTGCAATGATTTTTTGAGAATTTCAATCTCAAAATCTACCTGAATTGTTTCTTGATGCACTGGATCTTGAACTGAGCTTGATGGAGTTTCTAGATTTGTAATAAGAATTTATTCTCATGATTCATAGCCCTTCTCTAACTCTTTTTCATTTATTTCTTCTATTGAAACCTCCAAATGGAAATTTTTTGAGCTCGATCCAGGTTCAAAGCTTTGAATTGCTTCTTCCTCAAAAACTTCACAACACCTTTTCAATGGCTCTATCAAACCCTAGTAATTCTGCTCTATATCTTCAAAGAATTTATGTGGATTTAAATCTACCATTTTAATAGCCTTTGATTCTTCATCACTTGACGAATCCTGAATTGCAGTAACTTTTTCCTTTTCCAACTTAGGGTTTAGAGTTCTTTTCATATTCAATCTAAACTTGTTGGATGCCCTGGTCCACTTCAGGCTCAACTATAGTTTGGATATCGCAATCAGTTTTGGGAGAAGGAAACATTCCTTCCTCTATAAATCTCTCTTTGGTAGCAGAAGGAGTATCGGGAGCATGAGAAATCTCTTTATCATGTGAGGCCAAGGGTTCTTCCTCTGATATATGTTTATGTTCTGCATGATTCATCTTTACAAACTTTTTCTGCAAACCACACTGTTCAGCTTGATGTACTTCTTCGACCATCTTCCTTTTAAACCTGTTTATGATGCTGGGTTGTCTTCTTGGCAAAGGATATCTTCCAGGTTCATTCTTCTGCATACTCACTAATCTTTCAGCTTCTTCTAGGTTCGTGTTTTTGTTTGGTTCAAACCCTGAACAAAATACGAAATGTTTCCAACCATGATTTCTCTTTTCCATCTTTGTTAACACTCTTAACTTAACCAGGCTATGATGGAAGAAAGATTGGTTCGTATGATCCAAATGACCCTTTACCTTATTAGACATTTTTATGAGGCTTTTTAAAAGGTAGAAGGGTAAATTAATTTTTAATTGACCATTCAAATGCAATAGGACCTTAAGTGGTACTTGTAAATTGTGGCAAACCTTCCCTCACATGTGATATAGCATTGCACAGTGCCAATGACCTCTTGCCATTCAGGTTTCACAGTATTAAGATGAATGCATTTGTTCTAGTCAAGAGATTCAATTTCAGTTAACAAAAATGAGCCCGGATCAAATTCGAATGGAATTTTATTGAACCAACGCTCCCCCTCAATGGCTATACTAGATGCCTCAGTTATCAATTCTTCTGTCAATTCAAACTTTAGGGTCTAAAAACTAACACATGAGTTTGAAGAGTTATGAGTGAAAGAACGAGTGACCTCCATATTGTAACTTGTAACTTTCTCAAAAAATACGAACCAGCCAGCCGTCTTGAACAGTTCTGCGCACTCAGGAAAATCATTTGCCCATTCAGTGTTCGCTGGTTCCAATCTACACAACTTGCCACTCTTCTCCATGCTTGCTATGCTTGACATGAGATCCTTCACCGGTGAACAAATGGAGTGAAGGTGGAATAGAGCTAGGGTTAACATGTGGCCTCCTCTGTTCTCAAAACATTCGTGAAGGAATGATCACACCTGGAAGATGTTACATCCCGCTTAACAAAACCTCAGGGCAATCTCTCATCACAGCTAGTGCATAAAATTAGATAGGTGTCGAGCATTCTCTTTAATTATTTCAGGATTTCGGCAGTGCCTATATGCATGAAGTTGAACGATTGTGCTATCGGAATGTACTAGTTACATTTCATAGTTGAAATGTTCACACAATCTCAACACAAAGGTTAGGAAAATATTAAATTATGTTTTGAAGACCAAAAGGAAGAAAAATTACTTATAAGCCAATGTTTAAATCACAAATAAAAGTAAATAATAAAAGTAAATAATAAAACTAAAGTATATAACATTAAGCTAATGTTTGATTGATATAACAAAGTAAATAACATAAAAAATGAAACAAAAAAAAGGGAGAGAAATTAGAATTGAGGTACAATTTTCAGCTTCAACACAGTTCATCTTTTTTCTTTGGCTCATTATTTTTTCTTTAGGAGTAGCTTATATTTATTTTTCCAATCGTTGCATTGCAATCTATTTTTTGTGAGTATTTACTTTCAATGCTATCCATTCCATTATTTTCCTAATATTTTTTTACAATATTTTAAATTCAAAATTTGGCATATGATTTTGGTATTTGAAAGCCTAAAACATTTTGTTTTTAAAACATTTTAAATCAGAAATATTTTTTGAAATGAAGAAATGTAAAGTGAAGGTACAATGATTGAGTGGAGTCTCACTCTAATGAATAGTTCTTTTTTTCTTCATTCATTTTTCTAGTCCAGTACAACTTTAATTGACATCTTTTCTTTCTTTTTTCCAATCCAGTACAACTTTCATTGACATCTTTTCCATATTTTTCTTTAGCTCAGAGGTATTCAACTGAAACACGTTGTGAGAAATAAAACTCTACAATGTAATACATTTTATTGATAAACATCAGAAGTATTTATATACATACAAAACCAAGAAGAGATAGTTATGTCTTTGTAACTTATTAACTAAATAAAATTGTTAACTAACTATAAATGATATAACTAACCCCGAAAGATTAGTCAACATTACCCCCTTAAACTAAAGGGACATCTGACATGCCAAGCCGCATTCTGAATTTTTCAAAGTTTTCATGACCCAGTGCTTTAGTAAATATATATGCAATTTGATCTGAAGTAGAAGAATGTGTCAGATGAATGTTGTTGGCCTTGTTGGTAGGAGGTTTGGTAAGGAAGAATTGCAGCATCGCCGATGCTGCAACACGTCAGAAGAGGTCGCGGAAGGTAGAGGAATAGACTATTTTATGTATTTTTGAGTCGTTTGTACTGCAATAGGTGGGTTTTTGGGTCGTTGGACCACATGAGATATAAATTTGAGTCGTTTGTACCACAGTAGGCAGGTTTTTGGGTCATTTGGACTGTATCAGTTAGAATTTAGTCATTTGTCCAGGAGTCAACTAGGAAGTTGTTAGTAAGTGGACAAGCATTGTAAAGGCGGAAGCCTATTTATAGTCAAAGAGTCATATGTGTTGGATAACTTTTGGGGAACTCTAGAGCTGAGTAGAGCAAAATCCATGGATGTTGTTTATGCGCATCTTTGAGTCTGTATGTGAGATCAAGTGATACTTCTGAGATTTGGTTTTGCGGAGATGTTGTCTCAGGGTTTTTCTGAAGTAATATGACATGATGGAACTGTTTGGTGAAATTCCTTGTGTACCTTCTCTGTTAATACATGTTGCGATGATTTCTTACTGCAATTAATACTTCAATGTTATACTTGTCGCGATGAATGTTTCTATTGAATAATGCTATGAATGCGAATGATGTTAATCTTGAATGCATAGATATGTTTTGAATGTTGTGATAAATAAGTTAAGTAAGCAAATGCCGCAACAACCTCCTTCATTCGGCGGAAACATGGTTCCATCCACTCTCCCTTGATCGCCTCGGGTGAGACCTCATCTGCTTTACAGGTGTTGCTGGGCGGGGTAAAACCTCTTCGGGCCAGTGCTCAGGGAGTTCATGGTGGGTTGGTGTCTACAGTGATGGGAACCCTTGTCGACTGGGTTTGAGTCAAAAAATGGTTTCGTTTCTAGGACCGTGTGTGAAGTGAAAGGAGGATATGTTGTGGCACCCGACGAAACTGGAGGTCCAAGAATGGTTTGATCAGAAGTTGCAGGAATTCATTGAAGAAGAAAGCCGGAACACTCGACTGATGGTAGGTCAGTGGGTAGATAAGTACATTCATGACAGTCCGCATGAATGGTTCTTCTATGAGTTCCCGATCCTGTTGTTTGAATGGTTGGCGAAGTTGACCTTCCAGAAGAGAAACTTACAAGGTGGTGAACCAACAACCTCGACCCCTGAGTTGATTCAGGAACTATAGGAAGTCGATAATAAAGCATCGCAGGCTGTCAAAGTGTGGTTCGATAGCATCCTGGAAGGCTATATCACAGAGTTTGCAGTTGATACTCAGGAATCCTATAACGAAGCCAAAAGATATTTTTTCCGTGAACCTTAGGGCAGGTTTTTGCTATCACTTCAACTGTCGATTAAGATGCTTATTTGCGAAAAAGGTATATTGAAGATGCATCTTGATCAGTAGACAGACTGGTGGGCGGAGGCCATGGGTACCGTGGCGGTTGGGGGGTGGTACATGGAATGATAAGGGGTAGAAGGGTGTAGGTCATGATGAGACTATGAGTGAAGCCGAGGAAGAAAGTGATCTTACGAGGGGAGGAGCGAGGTTCCAACAGGAAAAAAGGCAGAGGACGGGAGAAGTTCCTGCTGCGGTCGAACCGCAAGGCCGTGAAGGAAGACCACATGAGACGAAGTGACCTCACAGTCCTGAAGAGGATGACTAGGCTATGCCTAGGATAGAGGCAGGACCAAACCCCAGCACCAACGTACCCACACCTCCGCTCACTATCTTTCAGATAGTAAGAAATACCACTTCGACACCGCCAAGTTCATCAATACCGCAGAATTTATTCAATAGTAGTACAACGAAAGGAGGAAGGAAGCCTAGAATGGCGGGAGATGATGCTAAGTTATCGTTGTTCCATGGGAGTGGGACGGACAACCCATAACAATATTGGTTTTTGTGTGAAGAAGTTTGGACCATAAAACAAATCATTGATGATGCTGCTAAGAAAGGACAGTTAGCAAAAACCCTACGAGGTCGTGCATTAGATTGGTTTATGAAGTTTGTTCTAGTTCCTACAGGATCCCCAGAGAAGTTGCTGGATGAGATTCAGGATGGGTTGATTGCTGAATTCAGAAAGCCCAACTATGAGGCTCAATATATTACTGAATTAAAAGAAATTAAGCAGTATACCAATGAGACAGTGTGGGATTTTGACCAGCGATTCAAGACATTGGTGGAAAGGGTTAGTTTTGATATGAGCGTCGTCCAACATAAAGAATGGTTCATCGTGGAACTACTACCACATATTCGGCTACCATTGATGCAACAAAACATCTTGACGCCCAATGAATCTCTAGAGATTGCAATGCGATTGGAGGCGTCGCCGATTGGAGAAAATGCAGTAGGGATGTCACAGATACAAACACGGCTCGCTAACTTGACTATACAGCTGCAAGATTTAAACAAGGGCAAGGAGCAGCACGAAGAAGTATGGTGTACGCAATGTCAAGGACAAGGGCATACGAAGGACAATTGCTCGGATTTTCGCAATTATTTGGTCTCAGGAGCGCCGAATCCGTTGAATGGTGGTAGTATGCCATGGTGTCGCATCTGCCATGTATATGGGCACAGCCATGACAGTTTCCCATATATGCAGAAAATGGTCACAACCCCGAGGAATCTTTATTGTGCATTTTGCAAATCGGTGGGTCACGATGACAAGGATTTCTGTGCATATGGGTTGCTACAAGAGAGAATGTGCGATTCATTCTATATAAAGGACGACCAGCGTACTGTACAACAGTCACAACCGCAGCCATAGGTAGCCCAGCTGCTACCTCAATTGCAGATGCAGTTTATACCACAACAGCAGCAACCGCCGCAGTTCATGCCGCAATATGCTCTGATGCAAATGGCTCCATAGAAGCCACAGTTCGTACAGAAACCATAGTATGCATAGCAAGGGTAAGGAATGCAACCAACACCAATGCAACAACAGTTCAACCAACCACGGGTACCAACAGCAGGGAAGATTCCGGGGAGGATACCGAGGAGGATGTGGCGGAGGATTTGGTCATGGAGGAGGACGAGGTGGTCACGGACCTATTCAATGCTATCATTGTGCGGTATGGGGACACTACCAACAAGACTGTCCATTACTGCAGAACCAGTGTACGTTCTATTTTGTTAATGATCACACGATTGAGAATTGTCCACAATTGATTGCACGATGGCAAGCAGGAAATACTCCCTAGTTGCAGAACCAGCCCCAGGCACAGTAGCCTGCCCAGAACCAAGTGCAACAACCAGTGTAGAACTAGTATATGTTGCCTAATCAGAATCAGAATGTGAACCCACCCAGGAATCCACTGCTGAACCAAACCCAGGGCGCGAATATCATGACAATTTCTGTAGAGCCAAGACCACAAGATGCTTCTATTGCTATGGTCACTCGCGGAGGAAAGACAACTGGAGTGGACAGTTCAATGATCCGGTTAGTTGGACAAAAGAAGGTATCATTTGACATTGATGCATAGCGGGAGATGTTTCTTAAAGCACGATGTGCACTAGAAAACGACCGAGGTAAGGCTATTGTGTATGACATGCCCTCCACTTATGATGCTACTTCAGAGGCCGGCCCCTCACAATGGTCCAGCACACTTTGTGCATTTTTGGACCATTGTTTGTCTCTGGTAAGAGATCACGACACTCTTGCTGCGATTGAAGATTTATTGCGACGACCAGCCCAGGATCGACAAGAGCTCGCGGTTGATTCCCTACAATGACGGAAGATGGGTAAGGAGATGCGGATGAATATTCAAATTGGTGACTACAATGTTGATTCAATTATTCTGGACCTTGGTTCGAACGTCAACATCTTGACCAAGCAGGCTTGGAAGAAGATGGGGAGTCCCCCATTGAGCTGGTCTCCTGTATAGCTCCGGTTAGCTAATCACACTAAGGTGACACCGATTGGTAGAGTTCCACGAATGGTGGTAGACATTGAGGGAATGAAAACATATGCCGACTTTGATGTAATAGAAGTGGTCGAAGGAGGAAGCTCTTATCCGGCACTACTGGGGATTGGTTGGGCTAATGATAGTGGAGCTGTAATCAACTTCAAGCGACAGATGATGACTTTTGAAAATTGCGATCTCATAGTTATCTTCCCGTTGGATCCAGCTAAAGGCTGCTGCTGCATAGAGCCAGTGAAGGACAACGATCACAGCGGATGGGACCATGCATTTAATATATCCGAAGATTATATCCATTCGACTACCAACGGTGAGCTAGGATGGCGCAATGACAGCTCTGTGTCTTCCGACTCTGATGATGCATTAGAATATTGGCAGAACCGTTTGCACGAGGTGTTGCTCCAGAAGTGTAGGCTGGTCACACAGTCCTTATGCCGTGTCACAATTGAAATAGTTACGCTACCGATATATGAAGGACTTCCTGGCTTATCTGACTTTCTAATAGAGTTTGGGGAACAAGTTTCTGAACCACAGCGGTTGCTGGCATTAAACGAAGCACTGAAAGCTGCTCCAACATGCTGGTGGGAAACCCACAAGGCATCAATTGATGGATGGTCGAAATGCGGAAGATTGATGATGGTACGCTTCAGTGATACCGAGGTTTACCACACTGGGAAGTATGATGGTCGGAACAATCCTGGTGGTCACTTGATGGAGTGTCAGTGGTTATGGGTCTCGTGACCAAGAGACGAATGGGTCCATGCTTTTATCCATACGTTGGATGCGATGCCATGATCATGGTATACCACTGCCGAGTTGCAAGGAGAAATGTCTACTTGGCTGGAGCTCACAGTGTGTTTTACCCATACATTCAGTTTTGCGGACACCAATCGAGAGGTCAATAATGCATTACAGCTCATCCGTGATGTAATTCTGCAGGTTGTCCTAGTGGCATATCCTATGGATCTACATATGCACTGCCAGATGCAGTCTCTCATGGAATGATTCAATATCAGTGGTGGTACAGAAGATGGTGATGATCCATTGAACGTAGATATCCAGGAATCAAAAGGAAGTCGTTCTATGGTACCACCTGATGCGCCAAGCATCCGACCAATCAGCCGCTGAAGATCCGCAAGATTAACATTGGGGCAGATGACAATCCAAAATTCACAAATGTCGGGGATTACTGGGATGATGAGCTGATAAGCAAGGTCACTGATTTGCTCCATGAGTTTCAGGATGTATTTCCCACAAATTTTTCCGACATGAAGGGGATTCTGGGTGACTTAGGGGAGATGAAGATTCCATTAAAACCAGATGCTAAGTCGATATGGCAGCGACCCTATTGATTGAATCCGCACCATAAGGAGAGGGTCAAGGTAGAATTGGATCGTACACTAGATGCTAGTATCATTGAACCAGTCGAGGAGTCGGAATGGATTAGTCCTATGGTGGTCCAAGACAAGAAGACTGGCGAGGTGCGCATTTGCATCAACCTCAGGAAGCTAAATGATGTATGTTTGCATGATCCATTCCCAACCCCGTTTACTGATGAAGTACTCGAAGGTGTGGGTGGCCAGGAGATGTACTCTTTCACAGACGGGTTCTCTGGCTACCATCAGATCCGCATTGCAAAAGAAGACTGCCATAAGACAACTTTTGTTACCGAATGGGGCTGCTTTTAGTACACTGTGATGTCGTTCGGCTTGAAGAATGCACCTACGATATTTTCGCGGGTTGTCGTTGCTACCTTCAAAGATTTCATTCAAAATTTTCTATAGGTATACATGGACGATTGGAAAGTCTATGGTTTGGTCCGTGATCATCTGGCGAATCTGCGGTTGATGTTGGAGCGATGCCAACAGCACCAGATATCGTTGAACTTAAAGAAGTGTGTCTTCTATGCACCGTTTGGCATATTGTTGGGTCATATTGTGTGTAAGCAAGGATTATTGCTTGACCCAGCCAATATTGCGCTTATTCTGAGTTTGACACCGCCAACTACTGTTAAGTAGTTGCGGGCGACGCTGGGACACATGGGGTATTATTGCAATTTCATCAGGGGTTATGTTGCGATTACTACCCCTATGGAGAAGTTGTTGAAAAAGGATGCAGTATTCCAATGGAGCCCTGAATGTTAGGATAGCTTTGAGACACTAAAGATGAAGATGGCTTCGATGCTTATATTAGTATTTCCTAACTGGAGTAAGGAGTTCCATGTTCATGTTGATGCCTCATTGGTCGCGCTGGGAGTAGTGTTGGCCCAGCCTAGAGAGGGGGATATTGATCACCCCATTGCTTTTGCCAGCCAGAAATTGTCATTTGCAGAAAGAAACTACACTACTACGGAGAGGGAAGGTCTTGCAATGGTTTACACGTTGCAAAAGTTTCACCATTACTTACTGGGAGGCCATTTCAAGATGTTCACAGATCATTCTGCATTAAAATACCTAGTCAATAAGCCTGTGTTGGGGGGGAAGATATTTCGATGGCTACTTCTATTTCAGGAGTTTGATTTTGAAGTAATTGTGAAGCCAGGGTGGTTAAATGCTGGCACAGATCATCTCTCCCGAATTGAAACAGGGGAGGAGCCAACTAACATTGAAGATGGGTTGTCTAATGCGCAATTATTTAAAGTTGGAATTGCTGATGGCTATTTTGAAGAAATCATTCAGTTTCTAGCGACCGGTACCGCACTAGAAGAATTCACCACTAGTCAGAAGAAGCAGTTGGTAGTCAAGGCCGCAGACTTCCAGCTGATCATAGGAGCACTGTACAAGATGGGTGCTGATGATATATTGCGACAGTGTGTTTTGCCACATGAGCAAGAGCAGATCCTTTCTGAAGCACATGCAGGAGTGGCTGGAGGACACTATGGTGGCCGTGCAATGGCAAGAAAGGTGCTTCAAGCAGGGCTCTGGTGGCCTACGCTACACAGTGATGCGGCAGATTATGCACGATCCTGCGACGTTTGCTAGAGAACTGGGAAGCCATCCCAACGGTATGAGATGTCGTTGATGCCTCAGTTGACGTTGCATCCATTCAACAAATGGGCAGTAGACTTCGTGGGACCTATCCATCCTCCGGGTAAGCACACTGGTGCTAGGTATATCATCACGGCAACAAATTACTTAACACGATGGGAAGAAGATGCACCAGTCATTGATTGTTCCACGGCCACAGCAGCGCGGTTTCTCTTTGACCACATCGTCACTCGCTTTGGTTGTCCCAATATATTGTTGAGCGATCAAGGCAGCCACTTTCTCAATCGCACCATCAACGCATTGATGGAGGAGTTGCAGATACAACATAAGAAGAGTACACCCTATCATCCGCAAGTGAATGGCATGGTGGAAGCTTTTAATAAGAGATTGGAGCATGCACTAACAAAGGTGGGCAATGTGAACTGTGATGACTGGGATCTCAAAATCCCAACAGTATTGTGGGCATATTGCACCACATGTAAATGGCTGACCGGGTAGACACCATTCAAGCTAGTGCATGGACAAGAGGCGGTTATGCCTATGGAGTATATCCTTCTGAGTCTTTGCATAGCGGCAACAACTGGCATGGATGATGCAGTCGCATTAGAGGAATGTCTTACACATTTAATACAATTGGAGGAAGATCGCTTCATCGTTGGTTTCCATCAAGGTGTGGAGAAAGATCGTTAGAAGGCTTGGCATGATCGCCATATCAAGAACAAACAGTTTCAACTGGGTGATTTGGTGTTGCTGTATGACAACAAGTTTATGAAACATCTAGGAAAATTGCAGATGCATTGGCTTGGTCCATATCACATTAGCAGCATTACTTCAAGAGGAGTGATTCAGTTGCAGCAATTGGATGTGGTGATGCTCCCCAAGTTGATTAATGGTAGCAGGTTGAAGCCCTATCGGTCGAGCTTGGAACCGTGCGATGCCTGAGTCGCATTGGGGAAAAAAAATGTGTGTAGATTGATTGGTGGCAGGATGGCACACCAACAGGGATGGAATGTGGAAGTAGGGAGGCTTCTGCCACAAGTTTGGAGTAGTCTGTGACAAGTGGTAGCGTTGTG
Organism: Larix kaempferi; assembly: GCA_027924585.1. Taxonomy (NCBI): domain Eukaryota; kingdom Viridiplantae; phylum Streptophyta; class Pinopsida; order Pinales; family Pinaceae; genus Larix; species Larix kaempferi. The sequence continues at coordinate 8,205,994 of BSBM01001030.1, forward strand.
ACCAGGTCAAATTAGCAATAAATGCCAAAAGTTTAATAGTTAATTAACAGCGCGTGTTCAAATGATGGGCATTAATGGCAGATCTGGCTGATCGGCTGATAGGATCAACGATGAATTTGTGTCATTAATACAGGATTTTGGTGGAATTAATGCATGATTTAGTGATGATTATGGAGGATTCGGGTAGAACCTATAAAACTAGGTAGAAGTTGGTCGGAAGGCACCAAGATTTTTGTTGTTAAGTGCCTGTGCAGAACTGACGAATAGTGGTGTGTTGGGCACGATTCAGTTGAATTTGCAGAGTGCTACTTGGTCATAGGATCTATCAGTTGTAAGCGTTGGGTAAGGTATGCCACATGAGCTAGAAACGGTGGAGATTAGTAGTGAGGTTGAGTCTCCTTTCACCGGGATTACCGTTGAGGAAGAGGTTGCGTCTGTAGGAGATGTCAATCTTGAGGCAGAAGTTGCAAACATGTTGATGGGAGCCTCAGTTGTCGTCAAGAAGCGTCAAGGGGGCCAGCATTCTGAGTCCCTGCAGAGCAAGAGGCAACTGAGATCATCCGTTGGGGTGGTTAGCGAAGCTCAGGTGTAGGCCAGGCAATCTAGTTGTCGCATTGATGAATCTGTCCCATGGGAGGGACTGTTGGCTATTGACATCCCTAGGTATATCCCTCCCAGCCGACCAAATGTAACCTCGCGCAAGCTAAACCCAAAACAAAGATATGGTCTGAAGATGCCTACGCTCCCTACCGGAATGGAGTGCTCTATTGATATTGGGTCGGCATTGATGCACCTCCACTATGATGATCACGATATGGTGTCCCAACCCGATATTGCATCGGCCCCATATGTGCTCGGATCACATCTTACTATGACGTTGATTGTTCAGGACTGGGCACGCGGATTGAAGCAGGCTGGGTTGTTAGGGCTTATTAACATGCTGCATTTTGGGTGACTAACGAAAGTTAATGCATTCGTGAAGCAGCTGCAGGCATGCTTCCATGGCCGGTCGTTGTGGCTGGATAGCGAAATTCTGGTCACTATTGATTTAATTTCGCATATTACCGGATTGCCGAAAGATGGAGTCGACCCATCACAGTTCTTCCAAGGGAAGGCGAATGACAAAAAGCAGGCGGGACAGCTCATAAAGAAGTATGTCTTGGTAACAGATGACCATGGGTATCGCACCAATAGTATTAATGATCAGGTGGTACTCACTGGCACCAAGATTTTATCTTGCAAGATTATTTGAGGGGGTCGTCCTAACCAATGTAACTCAGGGCTTATTGCATGCGCAGTACAATGTGCGGAGGGCGTCCAAATGAACTGGTCCTTGTTTCTCCTGAATCAATTAGCAGTGGATGTTGTGGCCATTTAGGCTGGTAAGGGCTCGTTTTCATATAGCTGGCTGCTACTCTTGATTGCATTTGTGGCTTGGAATGATCCCAACATGTACCAAGGCATGGAAGTCGAGGATACAAAGGAGCGGCAGGGTGCTCGTTATCAAAACTTATGGTATGTATGGGAACCTAGACGACTCTGGGATTGCCAATTGATATTCTGGCTCTACTAGGAGATGCTTTACAATGCCGCAACGAAGGTACTGTGTATATCCAAAGAAACTGCAACAAGATTTAAGCCACTCATGGCATTTGCGGTTTGGCCACATGCTATTTATGTGCAAGCACGGCGCGACCCCGGTCAGCAATGGTTGCTGACCCCTTACAAGGTAACAGCTGAAGCATTGGAGGCTATCGTGAATGACTAGCCAACGAAATGGTGTGAACCTATGACGTTGGCTGAGATTGAGGCTGGTGGGTCGGTGAAGGGTCCAGACGATCGTATATGGACACAGGACCCGCCCAGTCATCATGACTCTGATCAAGAGTCCATTAAAACACCAACGGCTGAAGACAGTGACCATACCTTGGAAGAGCACAAACGAAAAGGAAACCAGGACCCGGCAACAATTAGTGGGCTGCCCCTGGCTGTAGAAGCACAGTTGGGTCGACAGAAACACACAATCGATGAGGCATCCACCGCAGCAGCTCAGAAGATGATAAGGGCGACAAATGAAGGATTCCACATGCTCACTACTCGTGTGGACTCTATGCATGACATGGTTTCAGGATGGGCACTAGATGATGCAGCGGCACCACAAGTTAGCACAATCAACATTGAGCCGTGGGTACGGAATGTGGAGATTCCCCCGATTGCAATTGTGACTGAAGATGAAGCTTCCAACGCTATGCTGCAGCAGCTAAAGACAGTGACCATCAATGTGAATTCCTTACCCACGGAAGGGTTGACCACTATGTAGGAAACTACCAACCGGGAAACGACAGACCGACTACGGCAGATAAGTGGTATGTGTGTACGACTGCAGACGAGTGAGGCCGATGCGAAGCGCACTATTGAAGAATTGATCGGTAGGGATACCTCAGCACGACAGGCTATGGATGAACTTGAAGCACACATTAAGGCAGAACAGGCCGAGAAGGCACGCGAAATAGAAGGCCTAAAAAAGGAACACGATTTCCTTTTTGCGAAGAAGGCCCGTATGTGGGATGACAGTGTACGGGTCGACCAAGCCATCACGAAAGCTTATCAGCATGTGCCGAAGTCCACTGAAGAAGTGGATGTGCTCCAACGGGTGCAATGACTAGGGGCTTCCATTGTTCAGTTGCGGCAAGAGAATCAAGAGTTGAAGGCTCAGGTGAATCTTGGTACGCCTCAAGTTGAAATTGATGACAGAAAAAGGGCGATTGAGGAAGTTGCAACTCAACTGGAGGAGCTGGAAAAAACCGCGACAAAGATCACAGTTAATACCATACAATTTTGGAGCCACATTGTCTAAGATGAGCAGGTTGAACAGTTGATCAAAGATAGGTAGGACACAGAGGGACAGTTGGCGACACTCAAGGTAGCCATGCGCACAATGCCACCCATGGAACAGATCGCCAAGTCTCAGGACTTAAAAGAATTGCATCAATGGGTTACCAAGGCTGATGAGCTCTAGAAGAAGTGGGTTGCACAGTTGGAGCAGTGTCAAGATGTCGGGGGCAGTTCATGACCAAGGCAGGAGAAGCGCTTCAGGCAGTACAGAAGGGTCGTCAATAGGTGACAGCAAAGCTCACTACGCATCCATCTGTCAAAGATGTGGTCGACAGTCAGGTGGTGGCTACGGAAGTCAAAGAAATGGTGATGACAGTCGTGCAGCAGTACGAAGATTTCAAAGTGAAGACCACAGAGTTCACCATATCCAGTTGATGTGGCTCGAGGGCGAGCCACAAGATTGTGTTGGGGGCATGTTGGCAAGCGGTTTGGTAAGGAAGAATCGCAGCATCACCGATGCTGTGACACATCAGAAGAGGTCGCGGAAGGTAGAGGAATAGACTATTTTACGTATTTCCGAGTTGTTTGTACCGCAATAGGAAGGTTTTTGGGTCATTGGATCACATGAGATGTAAATTTGAGTCATTTGTACTGTAGTAGGTGGGTTTTTGGGTCATTTGGACCGTGTCAGTTAGAATTTGGTCATTTGTCCAAGAGTCAGCTAGGAAGTTGTTAGTAAATGGACAAGCATTGTAAAGGCGGAAGCCTATTTATAGTCAAAGAGTCATATGTGTTGGATAACTTTTGGGGAACTCTAGAGCTAAGCATAGCACAATCCGTGGATGTTGTTTATGTGCATCTTTGAGTCTATATGTGAGATCAAGTGATACTTCTGAGATTTGGTTTTCCAGAGATGTTGTATCAAGGATTTTCTGAAGTAATATGACATGACGAAATTGTTTGGTGAAATTCCTTGTGTACCTTCTCTGTTAATACATGTTGCGATGATTTCTTACTGCAGTTAATACTTCAATGTTATACTTGTCGTGATGAATGTTTCTGTTGAATAATGCTATGAATGCGAATGATGTTAATCTTAATTGCATAGATCTGTTTTGAATGTTATGATAAATAAGTTAAGTAAGCAAATGCCGCAACATCCTCCTTCATTCTGTGGAAACATGGTTACGTCCACTCTCCCTCGATCACCTCGAGTGAGACCTCATCTGCTCTACAGGTGTTGCTGGGTGGGGTAAAACCAGTCCAGGCCAGTGCTCAGGGAGATCGTGGTGGGTTGGTGTCGATAGCGATGGGAACCCTTGTCGACTAGGTTTGAGTCAACATGCCTCAACATGATGTCGAATCAAGTGATATTTAGTGTTGATGTGTTTGGTTCGATCATGGAATTTGCGATTATTGGCCAATTGGATTGTAGAAGCGTTGTCAACAAATACATTGAATTTATCTTGTTGATTCCATGTTTTAATTAATATCAAAAAGTGGTTTAAATTGTTAAAAAGATAACAATATTGATTCACCCCCCTCTCAGTATTTACCAATATTCCAACATGTCATTCGAAACCATGTCAAATTCCAGCTATATATGTTATACGCCCCAATTTTGAGCTTCTCTTAGTTTCGAGAATAGTCCATTCTATACTAAACAAGGCCTCCCCCCCTCACATCACTCTCAATTTCCCCATACCCAATTTTAAATATTAAAGAACATGCAACATACTCTATTATACAAAATAAAAACATATAAAGATCATCATGATATAAAAGATATAAACGTGTGCCACTACTTTTCAACAATTAAATATCATTCATCTTCTTCTTCATCCAACTCAACATCTGTATCAGGACTGGTTCAGAATAGATATTGATGAAAGTCTCATTCACATCAACATCATCATCAACGTCATCTTCGCTAATATAGTCATCGACATCATCAATGAGATCATCGTATACTACATTTGGATGATCAAACTCTTCAACTTATTCATCTAAAACATCGACTGCAGCCACCTGCTCCTGATATGAATCATCATCATCATCACCTTCTTCACGATTATTTTCATCATCTACATGATTATACTTTACTGGTCTTCCTCTTGTATCGTATCTAACAACGTATGACCAACCTGCTTTACCTGGTACCTCTGAGTAAAAGACTTGCTCACATTGACTTGGAAGAACATAAGGCTCTGTACCCGGTTCAAATTCCCTTGTATTAACCATGGTAAATCCATTAGCATGCTCAATAATAGTTCTTTCAGGATCATGTTCATGCATTCGTAGCCTATACCACTTCACCTCAAACAAAACTATTTTAAAGGAATAAAAATCACACTCAATTATGTCCTCCAAATGCCCATAGTACCTATTCTTAGTTTCTTCTCGATGTCTGTCACTTCTGGAGGAAACATTGGTGACCTTAAACATGCAGTTATCCCACAATCCGAGGTTTTTATCTTATCGTCCAACATTTTGATATGAAATTTACGACCATTACACCACATAGCCTTGTGATGTTTCAACTGCAACAGTGACAACAAGTAAAAAATACATTGTGAATTAATAAACGTCATATAGAACTTAGAAAATATATTTGAAAACTGAAACAAACCAAATACATTGAAAAAATGGGAAGTAACTAGAAAGATGTGGGTAAACAATTTACTTGTCTTTTTATATTTTAAACCATAGGCTAAATCAACTTACCTTTGCGACGTAAGATTAGGAAATTGATGTCAATGACGATGAACTGTTTTAATCATCTTACTGACCCCTTCCCATGATAACCTAGCGAAGTGTTCTTCACAATCTTCTATCCAATGAGCCATCCAATCAAGGTTGTTTGCAATGTATAAATGTAAAGTATCCCACACTCAAGCAACTATATGAAAAAATAACAATTCAATATGATTAATTAGATATCATTAAAGGCATAGTTTAATATAGTTGAATATGCAGGATTAATAAAAAAATAAAAAATCAATATGATAAACTAAAATTGGAAAAATACATGTGTAATATATTAATTCTACAAAATCCAATAATTATCTTTCACGGTCCTCATTGTACCTTTCCCCAATAGGACCTCCCCTTCAAATTTGATGATGGAGTCGAGATGCCAAATGTGAGGGGCATTCATATTTTCTGCTAATTTAGGTAGATATGCACTAATATACACCATGCATTGATATACCATATATCCCTCAACCATAGAACTCTCAAGAGGTGCTATTTGTCTAACAAAATCCTTCAATGACTTCAACTGCCTCTCCACCATCCACATTGACCTTGTGTGTTCTGGTCCACATAATTCAATCTCCTCAACTTGGTGTATGAGGTAGTGTTCTTGTGCATTGAAAAATGATGGAGGTAGATACTGTTTCATTTCACACATTAGTAGGGGAATTTCTCTCTTCCAATACCTTATATCTTCTTTATGGATTTCTTTTGATGAAAGCCACCTACAAATGATGCAATAAAATAATATCAAACCATATATCAGATTTGTGAGAAAAACATAATATGTCAATAAGTTCCACTACAAATCACATACCAAGTACATTTTCCATATAAAACATTACTTACCTCATGTATTTTCCAAGAACATAAATAATTTGTTTTATGGTGTTGTCAAAGTCGTCTGGGAGAGATAAAGGTAGAACATACTGTATCAAAAAACACATAATTATTATTTATTTCCAAATAAGAGAATAAAATTAATAAAATAGTGCATACCAATAAGGAAATATATTATAAAATTATAATTACCTTAATGAATGTATGCCAGTCATGTGTTTTAACCTCGGCAAAATCACCTTTTTTCGTTAAGATATTCTTTATGTTAGACGAAACCCCCGTCAGAAACCTGTTTTTTCTGATGACCTCTTTAACAATATTGCTCTATTGCTCTGTCAAGCACCAAGGAAGACTAATATTCTGTTGACGGCCATCACCATTAGAATTAATGATCACACTTTGCAATGCGTGATTAACTTCTTGGATGTCACTACAAATCTTTCCAATTCTTTCTTTGTCGGTCCTTCCATCTAATATTCGCCAAAACAATTATGTTATGTTCTTCCCAATATGCACTGTATCAAACAAATGAACTATTTGTAGGTGCTCATAGTATGGAACCCTATTGAATTGCATCGAGTAAATTTTCATTCCTCGTGGAAGCCCATTCATGCCTTAACGACATTCATGAAACATCAACAAAATCAAATTAACACTAATTAATCAATATAGGTCATACCGCGTTGAACATAGTTCACTAAAAAAACCAAAGATTTATATAATATATGATTCATGTTTAATGTGATTGTCATTGATGTCAAAGAAGTTCAGTGAATGACAAAAGGATAACCAAAGACATGATGGCAAGGTAAACTCAGTGAAAGACAAAGGAATGACAAAGGAAGTAATGACATCGAAAGTATGATGATGTGGCATGTATGATGAGGCTAGAAAGACACGTGATGGTGTTCTGGTGCTATCAGGAAGTCAGTGCTGCAATCTAACATCATTCTGGAAAAATATGACAAGTTTGTGAAACTTTGGAAATTGACTAAGTATGAAAAAGTAGTCAAAACTACTCTAAGAGAATGCCTGCAATAATTCATGGTTTGAACAAAATTTCCATGCATGAATAGCAGGCTATAGCTTGTTGAAGTGTATGTCTATCCATGGTCTTGGTTTTCCTTAATCATTTATGAGGAGAAAGTTATAAGTCTGCCAAAATAGGGTTTCAGGATAAACCTTGGAGAAATTCTTGGAAATGGTTAAGTGTTGGAAAACTGGTCCAGGTGGCCTTGGGAAAATGACCACCGTACCTCATGGGAGAATGATAAAAATTATCTGGAACTATCATGCTCCATATTTTCAAAGAGGCTATCCAACCATGGACATAGTTTTCACAGAAGGTGTTTGATGACAAAGATAACAGCCTGCCAAAGCAAGGTTTCAAGTTGCTTTTACACCAAAGTAGCAAAACTACCTAAATGGCCTCAAGGAAATTCCCGCCATAGTTTGTGGGTTGAATAAAATGCTTGCACCATATGGTCATCTTGTAGGTTGTTCTTTTTTCTACCTGACCATGTTCTCATATTGACTTAAAAGTGTATGAGGTAGAAGTTATGGATCTTCCAAAACATGGTTTCAGGAAGATTGGACCAAGTCTAGGAAAGTGCAAAATTGTCTAAATGTAAAATCACTAAAACTATTTAGATGAAGTCACCTTGTTGACCTATATCCATTGGGTGTCTCACACTTCAAAAATGGTGAAAATAAAAATCTCATGTTACCCTAGGGTTTGACAATTTTTGTCTAAGTGTTGAATTAGCAGTATGAAAGGGCCATTTCGAAATGACCACAAGGAGGTGTCCTTGTGCTAATAAAATTAATAGGGTGACATATATCTGTTCCTTGTTGAAGTGGTTATCCACCCATGCTTTTAGTTTTCCTTATGATGGTCACATGTACAAGAAATCAATCTGCCAAAGTAGGAAAAATATTGTTTTGCATATTAAGAAATTTGGCTAAGTATTGACCAATATTCCAACCAAAACATAAATAATTTGGCATACCTTGACGATTTCTATTATATTCCAACTTCCATAGGTGAGGTGTCATTCTTCATCATTTTTTCCATTCTCTTCTTTACCATTGAATTTTGCTTCGTCTATAGTTCAATAACTATGGTTCTTAGGAAGAAAGTTTTTATACTCATTGTTAACACCCAAAAAGTGCTCACTAGCTCATTCCCTTATTCACATGACCCATTTGTCCACTTTTTCCACCATTTGAGCCTCTAAAGCCATCAAAAGGTCACCAAAAGGACCATAAAACACCTTTTCCCCTCAAAATATGTATTTTTCCTCAAAAAACCCTAAAAAAGGGTCCAAAATTCTCAAAAAATATTAAAAGGGAATAAAAATATAAAAAATACATCAAAAGGTCACCAAAAATACCATAATACACCTTTTTCCCCTCAAAATATGTATTTTTCCTCAAAAAACCTTCAAAAAGGGTCCAAAATTCCCAAAAAATATTAAAAGGGAATAAAAATATAAAAAATTAAAAATTAAAAATTAAAAAAATAAAAAGAGGGAAAAAGAGACCTAAACCATGTTGGTTAATACCATTGGTTTCCTTAAAACCATAATGGTATTCTCCATCACCAAAAACTATAAAAAGGTGATAGGGGCTCCTCACTATTCATCCATATTTCATCCTATCTTTGTGCTGCCAAAATCCATCTTGAGCTTTGCCCAACCATTGAAGCATTGGAGAAGAAGAGACCATTGGACATTGGAGCACCTCAACCTTGGAGCTGCCCAAAACTCACCATCCTCACCATTTGAGGTAATACAAAAGTTTTAATTTTTATTTACATGCTTATGAATCAATTTTGTTTATTGTTATCAATCTATAGTTTATATTTGCTTATTTACATTGCTTTATTTGAAATTGCTGCTACTAGTTAGCAGGTGCATCCTTGGACATGCTTGGTTGAAAAACCAAGCAACAGTTTTTAGCGACTTCGCTGGTTTTCGAATTTAAAATTTTTGCTTTAGATATTTATTTTAGTCGTTTTTCCCATTTAAAATTGTAGATCTGCCATACTAGTCAACTTCTTGATAGCTGCCCTAGCCATTGGCCCTTTCTGCATCCCGAAACAGCCCAAGATTTCAATTTTTGGGTTCATTTTTCGCCGGCTGAATTCCATCCATACATCGCGACTTTTGGCATCCACAGTCATGCGGTCCATCGAGACTGTGAACCTTTTTTCCACGCGGCGCATCGCGACTTTTCAGCATTTTTTCGCGTGGCCTATCACGGCTAGGAGACCTTTTCCCGCACGGTCTATCGCAACTATTTTGCATTTTTCTGCATGGCTCATCGCGACTTTTGACCACCACACCGCAATTCACATTGTGGCTTTCTCCCACATCGCCACGCGACTCATCGCGGGTTTTGACTTGACAGCTGCAATATTTCCTGTTTTTGGTTCGGCCAATTTTCCAAAAAAGATTCGCCCAATCAACCCATTTTTTTCAGCATCAATTTCTGCAATTTTTTACAGCCCACTATGTCATTATTGTGGCATTATTAATTGATATTCGATTATATGCTTCACTTATCTTTTGAAAATTTTCAGTTAATTGAAAGAAAGATTTGTTAAGTATTTTCAAGATTGAAAGTTTCATACATTGCAAGGTTAGAACCATATTTCTAAATTGCTCAATATTTTTCCCAAGAAAGACTCTAAAAATCCTTTATTTTTACATCTGTTATTTGCTTTACTTTTTAAAGAATCCATATTTTTTGAAAAGGTTATTAAAGCATTTACATTTTTAAACGTATTTCATTTTTTCGCAAATCGGAATCATTATTTTAGTTTATGATTAAATCGCCCATGCGAGAAAAACTGATTTGGTATACAACCACACCAACACGTAATCTGTCACAATAATTTCAAATGAGCCTTAAAACATTACCTTAACTCAACAAACATTCTAACCCCACTTGGGGAACACAAAAAGAATTTTGCAGCTAGGTAGGACTGAGGGGATAAGTATTCAAATAACACCTCTCACTCATTTTTCATGTTGAGACATAGTGTTTGACATTTAGGGTACCAAAATCCCTTATTATTTGTTGACACAGTTTAACACCAATTTATGGGGAAGGCCTCTCCCTTAGGAGGGTTGAAGTAGCTAGACTGGTTCCGGAAGCCTGAGTGGAATACCGCAATCCATTCAGTAACCGAAGGATACCTTTCGTAGTTCTCATTGTACCACCCTTATGGAAGTACAACGACGATAGAACAAAACTGCAGATTCACCCAATCGAACATGTCATGAACGGGGTATCTTAGTGGCCAAACTTATAGGATTGTGTACTCGGTGTCCCTCCCGATAGGAGGATATCTAGCCTTTGATTCTACAATTTATATTGTCTGACTTGGATTTCATCACCTTGTAGAGGATATACCTTGTTGAGTCATAATACTTTTTAGTTAGGTGTTTGCATGCTCCATTACCTCCCTTTGGTGAATGAGTACACATTTTTCTATTTGTAGGAGCCATTTGCATGTTGGTTTTCTGACCACATTTTTTTATTACTCCACTTACTATAGCACAATTGTTATAGTAAGTGTTTTGAGTTTGGTTGTTGGCCTGAGTGCCATTATTTTTTATGCTCCCCTCTTGCACACACGGTTGCATTAGGGCTTTAGAGCTTTCCACTCACCACCACCTAGTAGTTTTTATTCACAAATTGTCACCATTGATTCCCCGAGACGTTCTCAGTGCTTCTGGGGAGACCCCCCGTAGTACAGTTCCCTTGACTCCACACATCATTGGAATAGAGCCCCGTCATTTGATTCTGATGCGCCTCATTTCATATCTGATTCGGAGAAAGAATCTGAAAACCCCACATACACCGCACCCACTAGCCCCATGGCTGATTTTTCTTCCAACCCTTTCAACACAGGGATTGTTGGTGGAACTTCTTCCACCATCCCGGCTACTACATTAACCACCACCACCACAACCAATGTTGGTATGCCCAACCTGGGAACTGCTTCCACTCTAGGAATGCCTAATATGGGAACTACATCTACTCTAAGGATGCCCAACACAGGACCTACACCTGCTATAGGTATACCTTTGACTGGAACCACTTCCAGCATACCAAACCCTGGGTCTACTATACCCAATCCAAACCCATCTGTAACTCAAGCTACACTTGGGAACACAGGCTTCACCCATACAAATTTGATTGGGGGACAAATCCCCTTCACAAATCAGATACCCTTCGGGGGCAAAGCCCCACACCATAATGCTACCACTAGCACATATTCCCCAGCCATTACATCACACCCCTCGGCCAGTCTTCCATTTATGGCAAGTCTGAATTTTCCAAACTTGGAAAGACTAACTAATGATCCCATTCGACATTACCCTACTTGGCCTCCCATGCCCACAAAGCTCCCGTTAGACATCCCAAAGTTTGAAGGGAAGGCTGGGGAAGACCCCCAAAACTATATCATGTCGTTTCACCTATGGTGTTCCTCAAACTCCATAGTCGATGATTCTATTCGACTCCGACTTTTACAAAGAACTTTCACTGGCTCAGTAGCCAAATGGTATATTGAGCAACCACATGGGACGCATCCCACATTTACATCGCTCGTCTCAACTTTCTTACAGTTCTTTCAACTACCCATACGCTATGATGCAGGAGTAGAAATCCTACTGTCTTGTAGACAGAATACGGCCACCCATATCACAGATCGTATCCATGAGTGGCATAAGTGCCATAGTCTCTGCAAGATCAAGCTAGATGACCGTATCTTCCTGGATTGGTTCCTGAAATCCCTCCTTCCACTCATAGCCAAGGATGTAGCTTCTGAACAACCCCAATCGGAAGAAGAATCCATTCTAAAATCCCAACAGTTTGATCTGATCTACGCCCAGTGTGGCTACTTGTATACCATTTTACCTGACGCTCCCCGCAGCGATTCCTCCTGGACTGATGCATCAGGGGCATCCCATGCCGCCGACGGCATCATTGGACAAGTTGCATCCCACAACCAACCCTTTTCCATTATGCGCAATAATATCGGCTCCAATCTTTCATGGGCCACATCTCACTCCAGAGCTACAACTTTGTATGCTCTCATGGCCCACCCCCACCACACTCATGGACCCTCATGTCCACCACAATGTTATGGTCATGCACCTTCAGCCTATTCACCTCTGGTTGCACCCCCTACATATTACCATCAGCAGGAAACTCATGCTCCTATTCACTCACAAGCCCCAATGTCTTATTACCCACCACAGGTAGTGATTGTTGCACCACAACCTCCAGTCGCTCAGACTTATCCTCCAAACAACAACAACGCTACCCCTGCCAACCAAAACCCTGGCCGACCACCGAAACAGGGTAAGAACCCCAATTTATGAACAAACCACCCATGTTCCATATGCGGGGTATACGACCATTACACACACACTTGCCCCCATTTGGAGCGAGCACGCCAACTATGGTCTGATGATGCCCAACGCCAAGGGCATGCGGCACAACAAAAGGAGTGGCAAACACTCGTCCAATGGATCCTACTCAAAGAACCACAGTACCACAATAGCAAATCACATATGCTGCACACACAAACCAACCGATGTATTCAAGTACTCATCATCTCCTTATGATGTCATTGGTTGACATGAATCTCTAAACTCGTCAAAACCAATATACCCTCGCTGCACCTAAAAATGTTCTCCCTATGATTGAACAACCAGTTCAGAATGCACCTACATCATTCGTCTCCACAGTCAGACCCAGATTATACTCAGAATCACCTATGACTTCCACATTCCAATCCATCCCACCCCCTTTGAAGATAACCGAGATATCTGATTTGTGCACCCTCTCACATAACACACAGGTACCAAACCAACAACCCCCTTTACTCCTGCAACCACGCTCAGTGCCAACTCACGTAGGATCCACACCAATTCATACTATCCCATTTTTATTTCCCCCTTCAGGCATCATCAGCACACTAGTCATGGCTACACTTAATCTCCTAGGATTAACATTAGGACTACCTGTGTGGTACCTACCTGCCCCAACCTCTCCCCCAACACCAAATGTCATTTTACAACCAGTACAACCCATCAATACCTCTAACCGTCCACCCCCTGGTGTAACGAACATCCAAAACCGACCACCTCCAACAGTGGCCACTACATCAACATCTAGTAATGCTCCCCCTCCACTCTGCTATACTGGGGGCAGAGGCCCACAACCCTACACCGCTACACCTGCAACTCGTAATGCCCCACCAACTCCAAAGTTGGCAAATAATCCCCCAACATTTCATGCTCCCCTCAAGTGCTCGTTGTGTGAAGATTTAGGCCATGCTACCCATCAATGCCCACAACTACCAGCACTGCAGAAACACATGCGAATGTTAGATGATGATGCTAGCATCCTAGTTGTTAAACTTGATCTTCCCCCACAACCTCATGATAAATCATTGCATACCAACCACCCTTGTGAGATATGCAGTATTTATGGCCCTTACTCACATCACTGCCCTGATCTCCCAGATTACAGAGCAGCCTTCTATGAACTGAATAATGCTGACCTAGAGACATCCCCTCGTCTTATTCAGGAAATTCATCCCCACCATCTTCCTCCTCGGAAGAGATTAACACAATTTACATGATTTCCACTGGAGACCCCTTTGTCCGATCGGCCCCTTCCACTGATCCCTTTGACACACATGTTCAACCCTTTCAAATCGACGAGGAAACCACATGTCCACAACATTGGGGCAGACCCAAAACCTTGCCTACTCATCATCATCGTGATTCTCGATAGAGATACTGGGGGCATCCACCCCACAAGGGGAATCCCCCATCATCGTATCATCACTTCAGTATGCCACCACAGCCCACAGCCTCATGGTATACCCCCCCGCCAGCAGTTGCTCAATGCACTATTGATCTCTCTCTGAGACAACAACTATACCACATTGACACCTCAGAGTTAGGGGGCATAATAGATTACCTCGACCCTGGGATAGGGGGCATGATCAATAATTTTTAACCTTCCCCATCACATCTATCTCAGTATTTCAATGACCCCATTGTTCAAACCAACACATATGTGATCCACAATCATAAACCCCATGCACATAGCATGGGGGCAGGTCATTAACCCTACTCACTTTTCCACATGCATGATATCAACCATTTTTGAGGTCACATATTACTTGTATATTTGATTTGATTTGATACACCTAATATTTTTCCCCCGTGGGTCATCATTTCTCCCCACCATTGCATCCTTGGCTTGGTGGGCTCACCTTTATTTTTAGCCATTTGTTAACCTAGTTATTTACTTTAACCATTCCAAAGTCCTTATGACTTCCGTTTTTCGCACCATTTGCACCGCCGGATTCATATTTCCGTGCCCATGATGATGCTTGAGATCATTTCTCGCTCTCACCACCATATTGTGAAGGCATTTTTTCCATGCCCCTCATTGCCTTGGTTTGCGTGCCACATTGGCCATTACCATTTTTAAAACATTTTTCATATCGCCGGATTTAGTTTTCTGCGCTCGTGACGATGCTTGAGATCTTCTTGTTCGGTATAATTTTATCCCTTTTTCGGGCCGAGCAATTCCTTTCCGAAAAAGGCACTTAGGGAGTTTCTGTTAAGCTCTTTTCTGACTCCTAAAACAATGAAAAGATCGCCGAGCAATCTTGCTTCCTTTCATGCTCGCTAAAAGTATCTGAAATGGCATCTACCTGGTATAAGTTTACCCCTTTTCCGGACCTTGTAGACTAATTATGAAAAAGGAATACTCTAGTCACATCGGCTAGAAGAGTTCTCCATTTGCATCATTTTATGCTTTTTCGGGCCTTGGAGACTAACATACGAAAAAGAACACCAATGGAGTTTACTTACCGCTTTCAGACTCTCTAAAATTGAAAGCAACCACGAGCAATCACAATCTTGGGCTCGTATAAATCCACAGGACAGTACTCCTCCACCAATTCAGAGTCTTCTTATTGTTTTCAGACTCCTTAAAAATGAAAGCACTCACGAGCATGAACAGTCCTGGGCTTGCATAAATCCACAAAATAGTACCATTTTGGAGAACACTTTTATCCCTTCTTGGAGCTCATTAAAACCACGAAAAAGGACCCAACGGTGCTTTCTGGTGCCACAACAGATCATGTCTACTCATATGGAAGCTTCCTTATTATGGTCTCCTTTGTTCAGAGTATTCTGCAGTATGTCACCCTGAGAGTCTCCCAGCAACATCCATCAGCTTGTCCCCCCAGAGTCACTCCAGTCTACAATACCCCCTGATCCCTTAAGCTAAGATCCTCACACCTAAAAGTCAATTTCCTATGCTGTCAGGTCAACCATGTCATCATGCTCTGAACAAAGGAAGTTTGAGTCCACCCACTCTATGACCCCAAACATGTCAATCCCCATCCCCACAACATGTCAATCCTCCCATCAATACTATCACACTTCAGTTGCACACCTCACGCTCCTATTAAGGAAACATCATTTCCTTGGTAGTTGTTGGTCTCCCTCTATCGACGCAAACCAAATCTATTCCAGAGGATAGACCCAAAGGTCCCTGTGCCTTGGACTCATCACCATTAGTGATGAGTGCCTACGAATCATTTTGAAAGGATTCCTCAATGCCTCTCCAATGATTGTTTCTCACATGCTCGACTTCAACACCTTGATCGCATCGTTGAGACTCATACAAGGTATTGGCCCTTTCGGTTATTTGTCGAAGACCCCGGATATCACTTGACTCTACCACATTTGAGAGTCTAATTGAGGAAACAATCAGTTACATATGGATATTCGAGTTGCGCTTGGTGACAATTTTTAGATGTACCGCATTTTTATACTCCCTCGAGTATACAGTTGACTCATAGTCATTGAATCCCTATAGATGTTGGACACCTTCAGCTCCAGTAGTTCATCAACCCTTCTGAAACCTTGTTCAGAATGGTTGTTGCTCTTTTCGAGTGTATCAGTTATTGAGATCAGTCATGGTATGACCATGAGTATGTCCCAACATTGTGTCCCCTCTGGACCATTATGATGTACCAACATATTTTAATGTATTATTCAGGTCCCCCTTCTTGAGCCTAATTGTTATGTATATGTCTTGATACAAGCATGGGTATGCCCGCCTCGTCCATTATTAGAAATTATTCCTCATTCATTTTGAGGCCATGTATTTTTTAAGTTTTTGCAACTTCCAAGGGGTCGTTGTTCTAGTCTCCAATTGGTCTCTTCGCTTCTCCAAACCCCAGGAAAAAGACAAAATAACTATGATGTCTATCGGCCATACGATGAGCTCCTTCCCTCACACATCAGGGGCAATCTATTAAAACCCAAAAAGTGCTCACTAGCTCATTTCCTTATTCACATGACACATTTGTCTACTTTTTCCACCATTTGAGCTTCTAAAGCCATCAAAAGGTCACCAAAAATACCATAATACACATTTTTCCCCTCAAAATATGTATTTTTCCTCAAAAAACCCTAAAAAAGGGTCCAAAATTCCCAAAAAATATTAAAAGGGAATAAAAATATAAAAAATATTCAAAAAAGGAAAAAGAGGGAAAAAGAGACCTAAACCATGTTAGTTAATACCATTGGTTTCCTTAAAACCATAATGGTATTCCCCATCACCAAAAACTATAAAAATGTGATAGGGGCTCCTCACTATTCATCCATATTTCATCCTATCCTCATGCTGCCAAAATCCATCTTGAGCTTTTCCCAACCATTGGAGAAGAAGAGACCATTGGACATTGGAGCACCTCAACCTTGGAGCTGCCCAAAACTCACCATCCTCACCATTTGAGGTAATACAAAAGTTTTAATTTTTATTTCCATGCTTATGAATCAATTTTGTTCATTGTTGTCAATCTATAGTTTATATTTGCTTATTTACATTGCTTTATATGAAATTGTTGCTACTAGTTAGCAGGTGCATCCTTGCACATGCTTGGTTGAAAAACCAAGCAATATTCATCAAACACTTCCTTTACTAAACTCCTTAAATGATGAGATTTTATCCTGGGACTGCAAACTCGACATGCAAATTTACCCTTTGTTTGAAGACCTACAAGATATATGAATTAGTGTAGCGATTTAGAATTACCATTTAAAATAATGCATGAAATTTTCAATAGATATATATAATATTAAAGAACAAAAAAAAGTAACAATATACCACAAAAATATGTTAACCCGGGAGCATCATGAATTGTCCATGCAAGTATTCCATGGAATTGAAATCATATAAAATGGTGGAGAGGAGAACTGCGTTGGTGAAGTTATTTCTCGACGTTTCGAGCCGCAAAGTAGGGCTCATCATCAGGAGAGAGTGTCTCACGGTTTAAATTAGGTGTGGAAGATAGTAATTAATAAGTGTGAGTTTTATTCAAAAAAAATTTAGGGTTTTGCCAACATTCTGGTTTTTTATTTTCAAGTTTTAATTTTATTTATTTATTAATTAATATTTTAATAATTAATGTTTTTTAATCCTATTTATAAGTATTAACAATAGTTTGCTTAATTCAAATTTTTATATTAAGAGTAAAGTCTTAAAAATATTTATTTAGTTAAAAGTTAATTTAAAATTTTTAATTTAATTAAAATTATTTAGTTTAATAGTTAATTAATTAAAAATATTTAGTTAAAAGCTAATTCAAGAATTAATTAGTTAGTTAATTATTACTATTAATTTTAAATGAAATGTTGAGACAACTATTTTTTAATAAATTAATATAAGGTTTTTTTAATTTATATAATGAATAGCATATCAGACCATATCAAATTCACCATGGAGATTGAGGAAGATAACCATATTCCATTCTTGGACGTACTCATCACAAAAAGAGAGGGTGGAACGCTAGGTCATCAGGTTTATAGGAAGAAAACCCATACTGATAGGTACCTGCATGCAGAATCACATCATCTACCTTCTCAAAAGATAGGGGTCTTGAACACACTAGTAACTAGAGCGATGAGGATCTCAGATGAGGACCACCTAGAACAAGAGTTAAACCACTTGTCTGAGGTTTTCCAAATGAATGGTTATGACAAAAATCAAATCACGAGGGTGATCCAAAAAGCTCGTAAAAAATCCCGAAAACAAAATAAGGACATGGACGGAACTAAGATTACCCTTCCTTACATTAGAGGAACAACGGATGTTTTAGCTAGGATCCTTCGAAGAAAAAACATGAGGGTTACCTTCTCTCCCCCAAACTCGGTAGGTACAATGTTAGATTCTTCTAAAGACCCAATAAAACCATTAGAACAGAAGGGTGTCTACAGTGTCCCCTGCTCCTGTGATATACCATATATAGGGGAAACTGGACGCTCCATCCAAGTAAGACTCAAAGAACACTACGCAGACATTAGACATGATCGTCATCAGAAATCAGCACTAGCTGAGCATGCCCACCACTCGCGCCACCACATACGCATTGAGGAAACAAAGCTCATCGCGAGGGAGGAACATTATAGAAGGAGGAAGATCAGGGAGGCCATTGAGATAGAGAAGGTCCCATCAAATTTAAATAGGGATGATGGCCTCAAGCTTAGTGAATGTTGGCGCCCCATAATCCGCCATCTCAAAGACAATAATCCACTTACAAAAGGACAATAACGCTAAAATTAACTAATAAATTAAATTGATAATTTTAAACTAACTTTAATCAAAGAAAATTTTAAAAAATCTCAAAACATAGAAGATTTTAAACCTTAAACTCTTAATCCTCATCAAAAGTTTTTAATTCTTAAAAAAATTTAGTTTAAAATTTTATTAATAATTTATTAAATTAGGTTATAATTAATGAATTGAATTAATAATTTTTAAAAAAACTATTCAAATGATTTATATTTTTTATAATAACTTTAATTAATAATTTTTTTAGAAAAACATTAAAAATTTTAACCCTAAAAACTCTCTTCATTAAAGTTTTTTAAAAAATCTTAAATTTCTTAGTTTAAAGTTTTATTAATAGTTTATTAAGTTAGCTTAATATTATTAATAAAATAAATTAGTAATTTTTAAAACTAATAAAATGATTGGTTATACTTTTATAACTTTAAATAAAAATTTATTTTTAAAAAAAACCTAAAATTCATTATATAAATTAAAAAAACCTTATATTAATTTATTAAAAAATAGTTGTCTCAACATTTCATTTAAAATTAATAGTAATAATTAACTAACTAATTAATTCTTGAATTAGCTTTTAACTAAATATTTTTAATTAATTAACTATTAAACTAAATAATTTTAATTAAATTAAAAATTTTAAATTAACTTTTAACTAAATAAATATTTTTAAGACTTTACTCTTAATATAAAAATTTGAATTAAGCAAACTATTGTTAATACTTATAAATAGGATTAAAAAACATTAATTATTAAAATATTAATTAATAAATAAATAAAATTAAAACTTGAAAATAAAAAACCAGAATGTCGGCAAAACCCTAAATTTTTTTTTGAATAAAACTCACACTTATTAATTACTATCTTCCACACCTAATTTAAACCGTGAGACACTCTCTCCTGATGATGAGCCCTACTTTGCGGCTCGAAACGTCGAGAAATAACTTCACCAACGCAGTTCTCCTCTCCACCATTTTATATCTCTCACTGCGTGATCATGAACAGCTTAATTGAAATCATGTTTTCCCTATTGGTCTACAGATGTCAGACATAGTGACGCCATCCCATAACTTCAATAGCTCATCGATAAGAGGCTCAATATATACGTTCATATCTTTAACTTGGTACTTACGTAATTGGTCCAACATAAATGATTAATTATATTTAGCTACATGTCGCTATATATAAAAGACATAATTATCATGCACGAAACAAAGAAATGAAATATTTAGTGATCAGACTTTCAAGTAAAAAAATACAAATTAATTAAATACCTGGAACAATCACTGCCAACATTGTGTGCTCTCTTTATCGACATCCAAGGAGGAAGGTTATTGTTTATAACAAAAACAAGCCACACTGATTAGGTGGAATGGATCTCTCCAAATGGATTGACAACATTAGCTTCCAACGAAAGTTTAACATTATGAGGTTCTTCTTTGAAAATTGGCCACTTTTCTTCGATGTACCTCAATGCAGAACCATCTGTAGGCATTCGAAGAACATTGTCTTGACTTTTGTTCTTTGCATGGAAATCCATAAACTGTGCTATACTTTGACACTTGAACAATCGTTGTAAACGTGGAATTATCGAAATATAATGAAGAAATTTGTGAGGCACCTTTTTGTCACTTAATCGATTCCATACCTACTTGTTTGACATTGTGGGCATTCATTTTCTAATGCATATTGTCCATAATATATGATATGATCATTAGGACATGAATCAATAGCTTGATACTCCATTCCAAATTATTTCATAATCACATATATTTCTCAATATGTGCGTGGTAAAATACTTGACGTTGGTAATAGAAATTCATCTAACAATCTACAAAATTCAAAAGAATAAGTCAATGTAAACAATATTAATCATCAATATCACATCCATACTTTACAAATTAGATAACAGTAGGAATATAGGAAAAAATTCAACCCATTATGTACATGTGAACATGCAGACATAAATAATTAACAAATTACATACCTTAGTATTTGTGTGAGATAGGTGTTTGATAAACCATTTAAAACCTTCAAGTTCACTAACAACAATATAGCAGATAGAATATTTGTTTTTGAGCCTTCATAAAGTGGTTGACGTGACTTCTCGAGTAGAGGATCAACATCATGACGATCATCCTGGTTGTCCTCATCCATTGGAGCAAATGTGTCTTGGATCAATATATGTATCTCATCTTCTTGATTTGCATCAATAACGTTATCTCCATCCATATCATCATTAAGAACTTGATCAACTTCAATATTTTGATCTAGATGTTCCTCACCCTATAAATGAGTATTTCTGCTAGTACTTGGAAAATAACTCTCTGGAGGGAGACATTTTGGGGGCATTGTCTATATATTTACAAACAACGTAGTAAAATTAGTGTGTATAGAACATATAATAAAATGATAAGACATTTTACTGAAATTCATGACATGATGACTATTACAGAGAATACATTAAAAATTGAATAACCTCTTACCAAGGGACGATATTCATAACCCCCTTTAGCATGCCCCTTCTCCCTACAATGTCTTTCAACTGTTGTTATTAAAATTCTTCTTCTTTGCAATCCCCTGCAATCAAAGTAAGGGCAATAACATTTTCCATCTCCCCTCACCTCTAATGCCGCTCTAAACTGAGCAAGATAGTGACAAATCCTTGTAGTGACAAGTAATTGTCTTACCTACACCATACCAAATAGTAACTTGCCAAATACATTAGATATAAGGATATTATATACCAGTTTATATAAATAAAAACATGAATACTTTGTTGAATATGATTGTCATTGATGTCAAAGGAGTTCAGTAATGACAAAGGAATAACCAAGGACAAGATGGCAGGGAAAGTTCATTGAAAGACAAAGAAATGACAAAGGAAGTAATGACATGGCATGTGTGATGAAGCGGGAAAGACACATGATGGTGTTTTGGTGCTATCATTAAGTCAGTGTTTCAATTTGACATCATTCTGGAAAATAATGGCAAGTTTGTGAAACTTTGGAAACTGACTAAGTATGAAAAAATAGTCAAAAATGCTCTAAGAGAATGACCACCATAATTCATGGTTTGAGAAAAATTCCCACACCATCATACCAGGCTATATATTGTTGAAGTGTCTATCTATTCATGGTCTCATTTTTCCTTAATCACTTCCAAGGAGAAATTTATAGATTTGCCAAAAAAAGGTTTTTCACCAGAGGAAGTAAACCTACCTACATGGCCTCAGGAAAATGACCGCCATAAATCATAGGTTAAATTAAATGCCTGCAGCATATGGTCAGGCTGTATCCTGTTGATTTTTATACCTGACCATGGTCTCATTTTTCCTTGAGCATGTATGAGGAGAAAGTTATAAGTCTGCCAAAAGAGGGTTTTAGGATAAACCTTGAAGAAATTCTTGAAAATGACAAAGTGTTGGAAAACTGGCTCAAGTGGCCTTGGAAAAATGCCCACCATACCTCATGGGAGAATGATATAAATTATATGGAACTATCATGCTCCATCTTGTCATAGAGGCTATATTTCCATGGTCTTAGTTTTCACAGAAGATGTTTGATGACAAAGATAACAGCCTGCCAAAACAGGGTTTCAGGTTGCCTTTACACCAAAGTACCAAAACTTCCTAAGTGGCCTCAAGGAAATTCCCTCCATGGTTTGTGGGTTGAAGAAAATGCCCACAAAATATGGGCATCTTGTAGGTTGTTTTTATTTCTACCTGACCATGTTCTCACATTGACTTGAAAGTGATTGAGGAAGAAGTTATGGATCTGCCAAAACAATGTTTCAGGTAGATTGGACCAAGTCTAGGAAAGTGCAAAAATTGTCTAAGTGTAAAATCACTAAAAATGCCTTAAGTGACCTCAGTAAAATGCCCGCCATCTCTTGTGGTTGATTTATTAAAATATTTTGAGAATACGAATCTCTAGATTGTTGTATAGCTCGGCATCCAACCATCTCATTGTCTTGTCCAAAGAGTCTCTGAGGAAGAAGATATTGATCTGCCAAAAGTGCCTCCGGGCTTGATTTGCACTACTCCAGTAAAATTCCTACCAAGGAGAGAGAAAGAGGTTTCAAGGGGTGAAATTGGTTTGGATAGAATCCCCTAGTTGGCCCATGTCCTATGGATGTCTCACACTGCAAATTTGATGAAAAGAAAATTCACTTCATATTAACTTAGGGTTTGATAATTTTGCCTAAGTGTCAAATCAGCAGTTTGGAAAGCCACTTTCAAATGCCCACTAAATGATGGGTGTGTGTCAATAAGTTCATCTTTTGACATGGTTTTTTTCATTGTTGAAATAGCTATCCGCCATGCTTTTAGTTTTCCTTATGATGATCACATATGAAATAAATCAATCTACCAAAGTGAAGAAAAAATGTTTTACATATTAAAGACAAAAATTTGTCTAAGTGTCAAACTCACATGGCTCAGAGGCCATTGGAAATGCCTGCAAGGAGTTGTTCATGAGGTGATAAAATTAATCAGATAGCATAGTCATGTTCTCTGTAATGTCCCCATTCAAATAAGTGCATAGTAAGACAATCCCATCAATCCTACTAGTTTCCTAGGTTGGATGGGCACATGTGGGAGGTAATAAGGAAACTAATAAATGATATTTAGACATTAGAAGGGTTCAATCATTTAATAAATATGATGAATAAATAAATTCAAGAGAAATTCTAGGTGGCAAGTGGTTTTGGAGACATATGGAGGTGGTGGGACCCACACTAGCTTGATTTTTCAATGACACATGGCAGCTCTCTCTTGCCAATTCGAATTCATGGGAAGGTGAACACTCTTGGGTGAGTTGGTAAGTCATAACACATGGCATTGAGCATCTTAGGTCGAAATGGGATGGAATAGTAACCTCCATGGGAGAGGAAGAGTCAAATTGGAGACTAGTGGACACATGGGCTAGATTCCCTAGTTTTATGACAACAATAATGAAGTATCTATGACATTTTATGACAAAATTCAGACCTGACTTCTTACACCTGACCATTATGACATGTCAGCCCCAAAAATAGGCTCAAGAAGGAGCTCATGGAGTTGGAGGAATCTAAAGAGACTCAAATTCGAATTTGGGAGAAGATGGAAGGTTGGAACTAGGAGACAAGTGGCAAATGAGGAATATTTTCTAAATGGAAAATTATTGAATCTATTGAGAGGATTTAGGCCCCTTGAAGGCTAATTTTGGTTATAAAATGTAGAAATCAAGTATGAGAATGGCTTTTGATGATTTGAGAAAAATTGTATTTGTGAAGAGAGAGCTAGTGGATGACTAGTTTCTTGCCTTAGCCAATTTCGAGCGTGAAAGATTCCCATCCAAGTTGGTGTTTGGAGAGGCCACTCAGGTCTTTCATGGTGCTTTAATGGAGTTTGTATTTGCAGGTAGCAGCTACAGGAAGTTTCATGGTTTTGTTTAGTGCAGCACTTTCTCTCCACCGTTTCCAGTTTTGAAGGCATATTCGTGCTCCTTGAGGGAGGGCGTTTTTGGTGAGCACTTGTGCTTCTTGAGAGAGATTCTCATGATATATTTCTGATTGTAATAGCTTCATATCCTCTGTTATTCATATTTAGAAAGTCTCAGGTCGAAATACCCACTGGTTGTATGCAAAACTATTGATTAATGAGCAAACAATGTCCATTTCCCCAATGCATTGATGTATGACACTATAACGTTGATTATTTAGAATGGATGGATGATTCTCTGATATATTTGTGATCAATATACTTCCATGGATGTCTTCTACAAGTTTCATGTACTGTACTTGAGCATTTGAATCATTTTTACTCAGTTTAGTTGTATTGGGAGGTGAAATAGTGCCATTTCCCCAAGGGTCGAATTGGGGGTTTTTGCTGTTGAATGTGAGAGAGTTAGAACAGTATTAAAAATCAATTAATGGTGCATATGAGACCTTAATCACATACTTAACACATTATATACCTCTGTTCATAAATTTGTGGGAGTTTGGAGGCATTTGGAAGGCCATTTGCAATGTTACATGGGGGGGATTTGATGCACAAATTACTAGTTAAAATTACATATATTGATCAGAATACAAATCAAGTTTGCAGCAGTATTTGGAGGGTCATAAAACATCCCTGAACCTGATATTCAAGTATAAATACCATTCATACACTCCTACAGAATATTTGGGAGCATTTGGGTTGATTTGGAGGTCAAAACAGTAAAACTAGTCAAAGGTCGAAATTGGAAAAAAAGTGAAAAATTGGGCATTTTAATAAAATTTGAAAAAGGGATATTACAAGTGGTATCAGAGCATGTTCTTGGCACCTGATGGTCTTAACAAGAAGTCAAAAGAATAATCCACCACCCTTTGAACCAGTAGTTGAAGAGGTTTTTGTTGAAGAAGAGGTAGTAGAAAAAGAGGAGTCTTTTGCTGGAACCATGGGTAGAGAGGAGGATGACAAATTAAAACATAAGGAGGAACTTATTGCAACCTTAGATCCATGTTTCTCTAAACTTTCAGCAAACATGGATAGGATAGGTGATAAATTGTTGCAAGGATTCGAATTGTTGATTAGCCAGCTTCAAAGCAAAGGGATAATAGGAGATAATAGTGGTTCACACTCATGGGAAAAGATGAAAGGGAATGAGCATATTTTCTCAAGTACAGGACCTCATAATAGACCTGATGAATTTCAAAGCACACAAAGGCCTACTGCACCTAAATTTCTCACACCCAAAGAAGAGCCCAATCTTGAATTGGATTACAAGAAACTAGTAAATGATTGGAATGATTTGAATGAAGAGTGTAAAAGAGGTGTACCACTCAGTGACTACATTGATGCTATGAAAAAGATTAATAGGAAGGGAGATAATAGGAGTCCATTCCAAAACAAAGAATTAAATAGTGCTATTGGAAAAATGTCACTTCCTACTTTTGATGGTTCTTCTCAAAATTCTGCTAACACTTGGGTGCAAAAATTGGATGTATATTTTCAGCTGAATCCTATGTTGGAGGAGGATGCATTAAAAATGGCCATTTTGCATTTGGAAGGAGATGCCAATGAATGGTGGTTTCATGGGCTGAAAACCTTGGGTCATAATCAGGTTAAAACATATGGAGAATTTGTTGACAGGGTACTAGAAAGATTTGAACAAAAAGATCCAGAATTGCCTTTCAAAGAACTAGCTCAATTGAAGCAAACTGGGTCCCCTACTGAATATATGATGGACTTTCAAAAATTATCAGTCAAGGTGGCTGATGTATCTATGGGAAGATTAGTATTGCTGTTCACTGAAGGTTTGGTTGAACCCTTAAGAGGTTTGGTCAAAGCCCACAAGCCAACTACATTAAAAGATGCAATGAGCTTGACTAGGGATCTCCAAAATGTGCTTCCTAGAACGAGATTTCCTCCTAAGCCTAGCTATAAATTTGAAAATAAACCTTGGCAAAGGGATGGATATGATAAGAAACCTTGGCAAAGAGAGTCATTTGAGAGGAATAAAAAAGAGGGACTAAACAGGGATGAACTTAGAAAAAAGAAACTATGCTTCACATGCTTCCAACCATGGACACCGGGGCACAAATGTACCAAAGGAAAGGCTCAATACATAGAAGTATTTTCTGATAATGAGGGGTATGATGGGGGCATGGATGAAGATGGACATATTTCAGATCAAGAAGAGGCATATGAGATAACAGTAGAATAGGAAAGACAAGAAGAAAATTAGCCTTCACCGGACAAAGCAAGAATGGCAGTGCTTTCAGCAGTACCTCGTTATCATACTATCCGATGCAAAGGTGTGGTACAAGGACAAAGAACTTCAGTTTTGGTAGATGGAGGAGCCACTCATAACTTCATTGATGCAGAGATGGTAGAGAAAAGAAAGATACCTATTGAACCATTTGATGGCTTTACAGTTGTCATTCCCGGTCACAACACAATGCAATGCAAAACATGGGTTCCAAAGCTGCAAGTCACCGTAGGTAACTATACTTTTGTTGATAGTTTTTATGTGGTTGATGTTGCTGATACTAATGTGGTTTTGGGAGTGCAATGGTTGTATTCAATAGGAGAGCATACAGTAAATTATCAAATTCCCGAAATGAAATTCCAAGATTCAAAAGGAGTACAAAGAGTTGTGAGAGGGCAACACACTTATCCAAATCAAGTAGTGACTTGCAATAGCATGAGATCTATATTGAGGCATGGGGATATAGAATGGGCTGCTGAATGTCATATTACATCTCCCAAGCCAACTATAAATATTTTCAAACACCCAAAGGAGATAGAGAGACTTTTGCAAAAATATGAAAAGGTTTTTAGAGAGCTTCCACATGGTAGGCCACCGGATAGGGGGGTTGAGCACAGTATTGTTTTGGAGAAGGGTACTTCACCCATTGAGATACCACCTTATAGACATCCTAAAAGGTTTAGAGATGAGATTGAAAAAGCTATCCAAGAACTCCTAGAGTTGGGGCTCATTAGACCAAGCTCTAGCCCTTATGCTTCTTCAGTAGTGCTAGTGAAGAAACAAGATGGAACATTGAGAATGTGCATAGATTTTAGAGCCTTGAACAAAAAGACTATAAAGAATAGGTATCCTATTCCTAGGATTGATGAGCTCATGGATGAGCTACATGGGGCCAAATACTTCTCAAAAATTGACCTTAGATTAGGGTATCACCAAATTCGAATGAAAGATGAAGATGTGCAAAAGACAACTTTTCGATGTCATTTTGGCCACTTTGAATTTCTTGTCATGCCTTTTGGGTTAACCAATGCTCCAGCCACCTTTCAAGCATGTATGAATAGGATATTTTGCAAGCAACTAAGAAGGTTTGTTTTGGTTTTCTTTGATGATATTCTCATTTACAGTAAAACATGGGAAGAGCATTTGCAACAGTTAGAGATTGTGTTGAAAATCTTGTAAGAAGAGTCCTTATTTGCTAAATTATCAAAATGTGAATTTGGGATGAAAGAACTACTGTATCTTGGGCACATTATTGGGCAAGAATGAGTGAAGGTACACATGGAAAAAATCAGGGCTATCTTGGAATGGCCATCACCAAAAAATATTACCGAATTGAGAGGCTTTATTGGCATATGCACCTACTACAGAAAATTTGTGAAAGGGTTCTCCAAGTTGACTTCTCCACTCACTGATTTGACTAAGAAGGATGCTTTCAAGTGGGATGAAGAGGCTGAAAAGGCCTTCCAAAAAATGAAAGAGGTAATGAGTAGTTGTCCCATACTTGCACTTCCTGATTTTACTAAACCTTTTGTTGTGGAATGTGATGCTTCAGGTGGAGGAATAGGGGCTGTCCTAAAGCAAGGCCAACACCCCATAGCCTTTGAGAGCAGAAATTTGCAGCCTCATGAAAAAATTTACTCCATCTATGATAAAGAAATGCTGGCCATTATGCATGCATTGGCCAAATTCAGACAATACTTGGTGGGCAGCAAGTTTGTGGTAAAAACTGACCACAATAGTCTAAGACACTTTCTCACCCAAAAAGATCTAAATGAAAGGCAACAAAAGTGGGTAAGCAAGATTCAAGCTTATGATTTTGATATTGAATATGTCAAAGGAAAGAATAATATAGTAGCAGATGCTTTGTCAAGAAGGCCTTCTTTTTCTCTCATGGATATTGCTAAGGATTGGAAAAACATGCTACTAGTTGAATATGCCAAAGACAAATTTGCTTGTGATGTGTTGGATGGAATCAAAGGGGATGATAATTATAGGATTTTGAATGGACTGATATATTATAAGGGAAGAATTTATTTAGTTCATAACTCCAAGCTCAAGTACCGAATTTTGCAAGAAGCACATGATTCCCCACTAGCGGGCCATCCGGGGATCTTCAAAACTTATAGACAGTTGAGGCAAAGATTTTTTTGGAAGGGGCTGAAGGAATATGTTCAGAAGTATGTGAATGAATGTAAAGCATGTCAACAAAACAAATCAGAACTTACATGTCCAGCCAGCCTATTACAACCATTGCCCATTCCGGAGCAAAAATGGGATAGTATTTCCATGGATTTCATCACCGGATTGCCTAAATCCTTGGGTAAGGATTGTATCTATGTGGTAGTTGATAGGTTGACAAAATTTGCTCATTTTTTTGTTGTTACATCATCTTTTAGTGCTGCACAAGTGGCTGATATTTTTTTCAAAGAAATCTTCAGATTGCATGGGCTTCCCAAGAGCATTGTCAGTGATAGAGATAGTAGATTCATGGGTGCTTTTTGGAAAGAAATTTTTAGATTGGTAGGCACTCAATTGACTCCAAGTACCAGCTATCATCCACAAACTGATGGACAAACAGAGAGGGTAAACCAATGGTTGGAAGGATACCTAAGAAACTATGTGGGAGGACAGCAAAAAGCATGGGCAAAATGGTTACACTTGGGTGAGTTTTGCTACAACACCACTTATCATATGTCAATAGGAATGTCTCCTTTCAAAGCATTATATGGTTATGATGCACTTACATTTGCTGACATTATATTTGGTGATAGTAGAGCCCCAAAGGCTAAAGATTGGGTGGAAGAGAGCCAAGAAATTTTAAAGCTCTTGAAAGACAATTTGCAGGTTGCTCAAAATCAGCAAAAACAATATGCTGATAGACATAGAGAAGAGAGAACCTTTCAAGTCAATGATTTAGTATATTTAAGGTTGCATCCCTATAAACAAACATCTCTCAAAAAGAATGGAGCAGAAAAATTAAAACCAAGGTACTATGGGCCATACAAGGTAGTGCGGAAGGTTGGAGAAGTAGGATATGAACTAGAACTTCCGGAAGGGAGTAAAATCCACAATGTATTTCATGTTTCTTGTCTTAAGAAATCTCTTGGTCAGCAAATCATCACTTCAGAAATACTTCCTCCTTTGGATGATGAAGGTCAACTCACACTTGTTTCGGAAAAGATTTTGAAGACATGAGAAAGAAGGTTGAGGAGTAGAATCATCAAAGAATATTTAGTGCAATGGAAGGACTTACCAAATGAAGATGCCACATGGGAAGAGGAGAAGATTTTGCAGCATCCAAATCTGAAATTGCTTGAGGACAAGCAATCTTGGGTGGGGAGGACTGTAATGTCCCCATTCAAATAAGTGCATAGTAAGACAATCCCATCAATCCTACTAGTTTCCTAGGTTGGATGGGCACATGTGGGATGGTAATAAGGAAACTAATAAAGATATTTAGACATTAGAAGGGTTCAATCATTTAATAAATATGATGAATAAATAAATTCAAGAGAAATTCTAGGTGGCAAGTGGTTTTGGAGACATATGGAGGTGGTGGGACCCACACTAGCTTGATTTTTCAATGACACATGGCAGCTCTCTCTTGCCAATTCGAATTCATGGGAAGGTGAACACTCTTGGGTGAGTTGGTAAGTCATAACACATGGCATTGAGAATCTTAGGTCGAAATGGGATGGAATAGTAACCTCCATGGGAGAGGAAGAGTCAAATTGGAGACTAGTGGACACATGGGCTAGATTCCCTAGTTTTATGACAACAATAATGAAGCATCTATGACATTTTATGACAAAATTCAGACCTGACTTCTTACACCTGACCATTATGACATGTCAGCCCAAAAAATAGGCTCAAGAAGGCGCTCATGGAGTTGGAGGAATCTAAAGAGACTCAAATTCGAATTTGGGAGAAGATGGAAGGTTGGAACTAGGAGACAAGTGGCAAATGAGGAATATTTTCTAAATGAAAAATTATTGAATCTATTGAGAGGATTTCGACCCCTTGAAGGCTAATGTTGGTTATAAAATGTAGAAATCAAGTATGAGAATGGCTTTTGATGATTTGAGAAAAATTGTATTTGTGAAGAGAGAGCTAGTGGATGACTAGTTTCTTGCCTTAGCCAATTTCAAGGGTGAAAGATTCCCATCCAAGTTGGTGTTTGGAGAGGCCACTTAGGTCTTTCATGGTGCTTTAATGGAGTTTGTATTTGCAGGTAGCAGCTACAGGAAGTTTCATGGTTTTGTTTAGTGCAACACTTTCTCTCCACCGTTTCCAGTTTTGAAGGCATATTCGTGCTCCTTGAGGGAGGACGTTTTTGGTGAGCACTTGTGTTTCTTGAGAGAGATTCTCATCATATATTTATGATTGTAATAGCTTCATATCCTCTGTTATTCATATTTAGAAAGTATCAGTTCGAAATACCCACTGGTTGTACGCAAAACTATTGATTAATGAGCAAACAATGTCCATTTCCCCAATGCATTGATGTATGACACTATAACGTTGATTATTTAGAATGGATGGATTATTATCTGATATATTTGTGATCAATATACTGCCATGGATTTCTTATACAAGTTTCATGTACTGTACTTGAGCATTTGAAGCATTTTTACTCAGTTTAGTTGTATTGGGAGGTGAAATAGTGCCATTTCCCCAAGGGTCGAATTGGGGGTTTTTGCTGTTGAATGTGAGAGAGTTAGAAAAGTATTAAAAATCAATTAATGGTGCATATGAGACCTTAATCATATACTTAACACATTATATACCTCTGTTCATAAATTTGTGGGAGTTTGGAGGCATTTGGAAGGCCATTTGCAATGTTACCCGGGGGGGATTTGATGCACAAATTACTAGTTAAAATTACATATATTGATCAGAATACAAATCAAGTTTGCAGAAGTATTTGGAGGGTCATAAAACATACTTGAACCTGATATTCAAGTATAAATACTATTCATACACTCCTACATAATATTTGGGAGCATTTGGGTTGATTTGGAGGTCAAAACAGTAAAACTAGTCAAAGGTCGAAATTGGAAAAAAAGTGAAAAATTGGGCATTTTAATAAAATTTGAAAAAGGGATATTACATTCTCTAATGAACTTGGTATCTAACCATGAGCTCAGATCTTCCTATGGAGTTCACACGTGCAAAAAACAAGCCTACCAAAATGAGAAAAAGCTTGTTTTTAATGTTCAAATGAAGGTTGAAGAGCCAAAATGAGAAAAAGCTTGTTTTTACTATTCCAACAGACTGAAGTTTTCATTGATGCCAACAAGTGTTTTTCAATGGCCTTTTATTTACTCACAAGGAGACCTTGATAGTTTGGGAATTGGAACACTAGGTGGCCCAAATGGTCCAAATGAAAGTTGTCCTTGATGCATGCTTACCTTTTATGAATTTACCAGATGATTGTTGAGTATGAATCTCTATATTTTTGGATATGGTTGATAAAGAATGTATTTAGGAAACACTTGTTGTTGGTATCTGATTGTATGGCTTATATTATTGGACAAACATACAAGAGAAAACAAAGAACAAGGTTGGAAGAACCATGTGACACAGTTGAAGCTCACAGTTCAAGTGTTAAAGAATCCAAGGCGGAAGTTCTTGGATACTACTGAGGTGGTTTTCAATTCTGATTTCGGGTTGCTAGAAGTGTAGGTTCTTGCATCAATGGAAGATTATCCATGCATGTACATTTCACAAGACCAATAGTACAATCTAAGGGAGACATTCATTGTTAATATATTTGATCTCTTGAAGAATGAGCAGATCTTGAAGAAGAGAATTCTGGGTATAAAAGACATCTACAGCTCTAAGTCTTCCTAAATGATTTTTCCATTCTTAGATATTCGGGTTGTTTTTGCAAAAGCACTCAAGTCCTACCTTGAGATATGCTAGCTCCTTCTTCAAATGACTGAAGCAAACAAAGGCACTTGAAAACATTCAGAAGGCATGAAGGAAAGTGAAACCTAGCAACAAAGTGTTGTTCTAAATGAAGGAAAGTGAATTAGTATAGCCTAATGTACTATGAATGATGAACTCTGCCTAATATACTTATAACTTGAGAAGAAGCCCATATGAATGATGTATAGCCTAGTGTACTGAATGTTGAACTCTGCCTAAGTGTTGAAGTGAAAATACTTAATGATCTTTGATTAAGTTTTAAAGAAGTTGAAATTGGTATTTAGTGTTGGCCCACTGATTCACCCCCCCCCACTCTCAGTGTGCCACTGTGTGTAACAATACCTTCATGTAATAATTATGTTCTAATAGAACTATAGAAAAAAGAAGAGGTTTAATTAGTAATTAATATATAATCATGTATGCAAATCCTATGAAAACATGTAAGTATAACTAATTAATCACACGAAATATATGTAGCAATGCTAAATTAAAACAAAAAAAATAAATTTCGTTCAAACATGCATGTTAAAAAAAATCCTGAATTTTTTTTTTCTTAACATATAGAAAAAAAAATATAAAAATACTAACCTTACAAGTTCAAAATCCAAGCTATGTAGAATATCTGAGCTCAATTAATCACCACGACTGTAAAAACGTTTTGTTAGCTGAGTTATATGGTATAGAAGGTGGTAAAGATTCTGGTTATTGTGCAGTAGAATAAATCATGACCACTGGGTTTGTTAGAAAGGAACCCACAGATCATTCAAGGCTTAATGGTAACGCAGATGTAGTAGTTTCCTTCCAACGAGTGGGATGGTTGGCGTTCTTTAATAAGTTAGATAGATATAATGATGAATTTGTGCTAGAATTTGTTGCTAATTCCAAATATATTTAGACTCCGGGGAAGAAGATGTCGCAAGTTCAAAATCCGGGCTCAATCAATCACCAGGAACCTTGTTGCAACTATAGCAAATGTGTCGAAAATTGTCTTAAAGTATGTATTTAAGACAATGCATGAGTTGACCGGTAGTAAAAAGCCAAGAGACGTTGGAAGCTGGCATTGGTTTGGTGCATGTGCAAAGATAGCCATATATCGTCAATATAGAGACGACAGTTCGTCGAAAATTAAAAAACATCAATATTGCCACGGTTTGTCCACCATGATAAAAAAAAAATGAAAAGACATCTTAAATTTCATTGTATTAATCCACGAATGTCAAAACGTGGAAAAATCTGCCTAAATGTACTAGTGCTAAAGGAAAAATTGGACACAGTTTTCAACAATACCAAACTTGGAATTGGGTTCTCAGACTTAGAATTCGATACCAAATTTATTCTACAAACAAAAACCACCCCTCTTATTTTTTCCTCAAACCAGGGTATTTTTTAAAGATTATAAAAGTATGCTTAAGTGTAGTATTCTAGGCGATTATTTTGGATTGAAAAAAACATAAATATAGATTGGTAGGCGAATATTAAATATCAAACATACAATTTACTATTGAAACCTGTAAATTTTGATGAATATAATGATAAAAAAACATACTTTATGTAAATATAGGCGATATTAGAGACTAAAAATGACCAAATAGCGAATTTATTTTTTGAAAAAAGGCCCCAAAAAATAGCCAATTGGCGAAATTTCGCCCCTAAAGTTTTCCCTGCCTCAAACTCTCCACACGCATGGGAAGATTTTGAATTCTAGTCTTGCATAATAATTCCCTTCTCCACGTGATCTCTCCCATGATCCACGTTTCTCTTTTTAATTAAACACTAAGTGCTCCCCTTAATCACACTTAATCCCCATCATAACATAAATTAAGCTTAAGTTAATAAAAGGGAATTTAGGCTCAATTCATCACATAAGGTAATTTTAGGGACTTGAGGATTTAATAGGGTCATAGCATGGTTTCCCTCCTAAGAAATTTTTTTAAGCCCCTTACTGTCTCTAGTGAATACATGAGTCCTCGATCTCTTTAGTCTACTACCTCAACACAACCAATTGTGGATTTTAATATTAATAATTGCAAAAGTACAATATGTTTAGCCTTGCGAGCATTCATAGACAATAATTACATCTTGGCATCATCAGACTAGGGGTTTCAAACCAGGGTGTTATAGGGAGGATGTAGGGTATGGGGGGTTTATAGGTTTTGTGGGGGTAAAAATAGGGTTTTTTAGTGGAAATATGTATTGGGAGGGGGGCTAAACAAAAATAATTTGATAGGTATTTGTCAATATATAATGAAATTAGGGGTATTCTTGAATATCCCATGAATGCATGTGCTATGAAATAGTTTCAATAAGTAAATACCATGTGGTGGTGTGCTACTAACTACATTTACAAGTTCATACTTCATGGACCTCAGAGTGGGTAGACATCGGAGAAAGCAATATGGCCCAACATAAAAAGGGATTTGGTGGATGTTATGATTGTTAATTTTATTTATGAACTTAAACTCTGATTAAGTACTTTCAATCAAATTCCTAGATGCATACATAGAATTAAATTTCAGATTTGATTTTATAAGAAGCAATACATAAGCTCGTTTAACTTGTCTAACATGTGCAGTGGAACTAGAAACCAAATACACAATTTAACACAATGGTTTACCCTAGAAACCCCAATGGGGAAAACTAGCAAACTAGGGATTTCTTCCATCTTGATCCAGAGTGAATTATGGAATGTTTTACAATCGAAAATTTATACAAGAAGAGAGACCTAGTGAGACAAGCCCAATATCTATAACAACTGCAACTACTACTCTAAGTAATCCACCCTTTGCTCTGCTCTATCTGAAATTTCTAATGGACTTGCTCTTCCAATCTCTGGAAGAAGTAACTGTCTCTCTCTCTCTAGCAGAGTGTGCCCTCTACCTCTACTATCCTCCAATAGTAGAAATGCACCCTCTTCCCGCTATGCTCTAAAGAAGAATGCACCTATGTCTTAGAAGTGTTCCCTCTACCTGGAATTGTGCCCCCTCAGTCTCTGAAGTGTGCCCCTCTCTCTATCTCATTCAATCTATTATGAGATATCACTGTGTCTTCCTCAATCTCTTAAGGAATATCCCTCTCTTCTCTCAACCCTATTGGCTTCTAGAAATGCACCCTCTCTCTTAGAAGTGTGCCCCCACCTCAAGAAGTGCGGCTCTCTCTCTCAGATTCAGTGCACCCCCTCTCTTTGATTGCTCAATGTCTAAATATCTATCATGTTGTACTTTACCTTTTCCCCTCTACTCTCTTTATAAGCTTCAGTGCCTAATTAGGGTTCCAAATCCCTAATTTCCTTAGCGTGCAAAATCACACTTCCACATTAAAAAATTTCTCACATGCAAAAGGTAAAAGTATAAAAAATATCTACATAATTCCACCACTAAATCCATGCAGCCCAATAAAATGTTTCTCACACAATACATCAATGCCAACTTTGTTAATGTCCCTTCATACTAATTATAATCACATGAAGGACATCCTGAAATACAAATATCAACCATCATTTCTTCTTAAACCATACTTTCTTTGATGCATTTTCACATTCCCATGAAAAAGTCATTTTGAAACTCAATCCAATCAAATGCACCACATATCACATTAGGTAACCCTCCTTTTGTGTAAATTGTTTTTATTTTTTAATACAACACAACTTTCCAAAATCCTTGTCAAATCTACTTTATTCATCTTTGTACTACATGTACTAGTGGGTTAACTTCAAGGTCACATGCATAGATCCTAGTCTCTAATTGCACACTATTAAGATCTATGTGGTTAAAGATTTTTATGATTATTGGATACTCACAATCTCATTGAGATATTAAATTTTCATTATCTATAAGTGTAAACAAAATGCATAAATAATTTTATTGAAATGCATGTTATTTATATGAGGAATACAATTATCAAGGAGTGTGGAGTACAATTATCATGAATTCTCGAGCGTTCTTGAAATCTTTATATGCAAATTATACTACCTTTCGTACTTTATTCATCTTTTAGAATTCCATTTTTACCCCTACAATTTATGCTATTGTTAAGCATTTATATTTATATTTTTAAAGTTTTAACGGTTATTAGACATTCACATTACATATATATATGTGGTTGTTAAGCATTTATATTTCAATTCTTAAAGTTTTAATGATTATTAGACATTCACATTACATAGATATTTGAGATTTTTCATTGTCTATAATAAATGTAAAGCAAATGCATAAATGATTTCATTAAATGATTTCATTGCCATGCATGTTATTCATAAGAGATTACAACTCTTAGTCATTTTCAAATTGAGTTTTTTAGAATAATTATATGCAAATTCTATTAGCATTTGTTAATTTATCTAGCTTTTAGAAAATGTATCTATTTTATTGTGTGTTTATCATCATATGTTAATTTTACTCACAAGTGAGATATTCAAAAACTAAGTTGAGGTTGTAATTCTCTAATTACTTACAAAAGAGATTTTAGGAAGATGGGTTTGAGATGTAACTCTCTAGATTGATGTAATATCTTGTTTAGTATTAATATTATTTATAATTTTGATGCAATGACATGTGGGTCTTCTTTATTTTTGACATTTTATATATTTATAATGCTCATAATAATTGTAGATTTTAGTACTAAAATGATACATTCCTACTTTGGGATAATACTCTTCTTCTAAGCATGTGTGTTTGTTGGGTATGTTTGATACAAATAATAATGAGACAAAGGTAGTTTATAAAGTATTATTATTCACACTTAAGCTTGTCAATCTAGATATTGGTTTGGGAGTGCAATTTCTCATGTTTAATATCAAATAGCATCTTTCCACACTTTATTATTGGCGATTTTGGTGTTATGCTTTATGGGCTCTTTTTAATCCAGCTTTAACCTAAATAGATGTTTTTGTGACTTTGTTAACGAAAAGCTTATCTTTTTTAACTTTCCAAATTGGTCAGAGTTTTGTTCAAAACAAATATAATGTACTTAATCAACCCCTAGAGAGTTCCAAGGCATTCAATTGCATGACTTAAACCATAATTTTATAACATTTTATTAAACGAAATAATAATAAAGTTCTATGATTACATGGACTAGGGTATTTTATAATTTTCATGCATTTACACAATGTCTTTTGAAAAACTAGTGTGATAGCAACATTTACATGGCCTCGGCACATATTGCATAAAATCTTTAAGAATAAGAACTTACCATTGCATGATTAGTACATAGTTTTGTTATTTTTGAATGTAGTTGCATAGGTTCTTATGTAAAAAATAGCATGGGTCATATATTTTGATTTTTCAATATAGTTGTGCAATTTTTTAAGCAAAATTATTTTGTTGTAAGATGTGGACATTTTTTAATAAATAATATTATAATATTTTACATGAACTTATTATTATATTAATAATGATATTATTGCATCGAGAGAAGTTAGATACTTTATAGCTCAATATAAATAATGTTGTAACATTCGTTTTTAATCAAATAATTAAAAAAATTCATGTCGACTCATAAAATTATTTATAAAATTACATATAGTATTTTTTTCTACTTTTCACAGAAAATACATAATTTTCTGTGATAAAACATATACAAAAGAATCGTGATATTCAATCTTAATATACACACCGAGAAACGAGTCTACCATTACATGCACAAAGGCATCCTAATGTTATTAGGAGGTACAAATTAGAAATGTAATGAAAAACATGTGTACAATGTTTTGTGCGAAATTATTATGTTGAAACATGTGTCCAATTCCCCCACTTTAATGTTCCTAATGATCAATAGTTTTATATATAGATGTTAATTATTCAAAAGGGAAATAATTTGATAAAATATAATAAGAAAAATTATACTGTAATGTATTAAATAAAAGGTTAAAGTTTTTATCATATAAATTATATTAAAATGTTTTATTTAAAAAAATTTAATTAAAAATTAAAAATTTACATGAGTATATGTTTTTTCATTGAATTTAATCTTATTTTCAAAAAACTACTTACTTTTCTTAAAAACTCAAATCTTATAATATAAATAAATTATCAATATAAAGAATTCTTTTAAAACATAGTTGATAACATTGTATCTTCAAGGTCATATAACAGCTTAGTCATTTTTCTTAAACTTACGTGAATTTAAAATGATAAGTGCTGTCTACAATACAACGTATTTTGAAATTAGATACACTAAAAAAACATTGTAAGATAATAAATATATGTTCTCTAACGAGAAGTTTGAGATTATAGGATATTCAAAATTATTAAATTAATTTAGTTGATGTTTATTTAAATTTAAAACCATTTAAAAATGGAAATAATTAATATTATAAAATTTAATTTTAAATTATATTTTTTTAGTATTAATATTAACTAATACATTAATAAGTTAAAAATAAAGATCGGTTGAAAAAAAAAGTTAAGTACATAATTAATATATTTAATTTATAGATATTGTGAAATTAATTTATATATATTATATTGTAATTAATAGATGTTAAATAAATATTTTATCTTTCATTAATATACATTGATACAATATATATATTATATATAACAAATACTTGTGTATTATAATGATAAGATTCATATACATTGATACAATATATATTATATATAACAAATACTTGTGTATTATAATGATAAGATTTATAAAATTTATATTTGTATTCAATTTATGGATGTTGTAAATTTAATTGGACATATCTTATATTGTAATTAATAAATACTAAATAAATATTAAAAAATTATATTTCTTAAAAAATTAATACACAATATAATATATATATATTGTATATAACAAAGACTCATTACTATAATTATAAGATTCATAAAATTTATATTTGTATTCATTGAAGATTTTAAATACACTAAATTAAAGATGATAAATTATATAGGTTGCATATATTTATTAAAGTAGTATGATAAGTTTTTATTTAAAATAATAATAATAATAATAAAATATTGTGAAATAGAAAAATGTATATAATTTAAGTAAGTTTTTATGTATTAGTATTTTATTATATTTGAAATAATAAAGTAAAATCTAGATTTAGTAATTATTAATATTGATTATGAAAATGTTACTACTAATATTTTTAAAGTGTAAATTGAATTCTGAAAGTAGCTATATTGAGTTTTAAAAGTGTGAATTTGGAATAATTTTGCACCAAAAAGGTGATTTTTGTTACTGGAGCGAATTTTGATTTCAAAAGTGTCTATTTTGATTATGAATTTGTGAATTTTAATTTCAAAAGTGCACATTTCAATTGCAAAACTGTGAATTTTGATTCCAAAAGTGTCAATTTTGATTATGAAATTATGAATATGCATTTCAAAAGTGGATTTCGATTCCAAAAGTGTCTATTTTGATTATGAAATTGTGAATTTTAATTTCAAAAGTGCACATTTCAATCGCAAAACTGTGAATTTTGATTCCCAAAGTGTCAATTTTGACTATGAAATTATGAATATGGATTTCAAAAGTGCACATTTCAATTGCAAAAGTGTAAATTTTGATTCCAGAAGTGTCATTTGATTATGAAATTGTGAATTTTAATTTCAAAAGTGCAAATTTCAAAATTGTAAAAATGCAAAAATAATTTATATCAAGTGATGTTTACTATAAGGCATTGTAGTGGTGTACTTTTTCAATGAAATTTAAAGCAATTATATACAAAGGGTTCCACATAGAAAAAAGATGGAGTCTACCATCTAGTGTTTTTTACTGACTTTCTTTCCTTAATTACAAACATTATAACTTTTTAATTGTGGAAAATTTATACACAAAACCCACAACCAAACCAAGGACAAAGGAGAGCAATTGATCTTCAATAGTTTTACTTAAAGCAATAGTTATTACTTAAAATAACTGAACTTACTATATAAAATTCAAATCAATATGTGCACTAAATGAAATCTTTCAAACTTATGCATGCTATATGCCTCTTCTATAATATTAAGGAATAAAAAATTTATGCGACCATGAGTTGGAGAAAAAACACAAATATGTCCAATAAACTTCATCACTACTTTTATTCCACACATTAAACAGATTTAAGGATAATTGAAATGCTCCCTTGGACAATGAACCCTTCAACTTCTATCTCTATATACATATAGAAGGGAAATTACTACAAGTTGTTTGACTATTCAACCATATTTGCAAATAAAACAAAATTGAATTATGAGCCTCTTGGTTGCACAATGATATTTACAAATAAAATAAAAGTAAAATTATCAAATGATTCACTATTTATAGATAGTATTTTTAACATGATCAAAACATCAAATGCAATATTTCATGTTCAAAGCCACAACTATGATTCTTTCTCATTCCCTAATTACTCAAATATTGTCTTTCATATCTTGAAAGTCATTACTAGAAACTGAATTCAAATCCAACAAAAGTCTTGGTTTTAGAGATATTTTCTCTTATGTTGTTTATTTTGCAGCTCATATGTTTGCATGTAATTTTTTAGACTATTTAAAACTAAAAATATGTATTTAAATAGACAATTATTCTAAACTAATCTACTTATTCCAACATTGAATATTAAAAAGTTGTAAATTTTCTAGGTTTGGATTTTCCTTCCACTAAGAATCATCAATATGAAAGAGGTGTATCATTTATTCCTTTTAACATATCTTCAATGATTTGAGAAAACTTAAGAGCGTGCATAATACAAACATAGTATGGTTTTAATAAACATATGTTCAACAATCATGGTCTATTTAAAACATAGTATATTTTTAATAAGCATAAGTTTAATAACCATAGCTTAGTATAAAAGTGATCTACCAATAAGAATACAAAGTTTAAAATGAAACACTATTCTTATCACCCAACAATAGTGTAAGCATTCAAATTTGTGATGCTTTAGTTTATTGAACATAAGTAATGGAAACAAAAAAATATGAATTTTAGGGTGAGCTAAGTAGTTATCATCCAATCCAATGTTATCCATTTTTACTAAGTGTTATTTTAGTACAATCATCATAGACCAAAAATGAAAATGAAAATAAAGTAAGGTTCTCAACAACAACAACAAAAAATGAGCTTTCAAAAAGAAGCTTGTCTAAAATAAGAAACTTGTTTTTCAGTAACCTCTAATAAACTTTTCACTTTTATTTCCATAATGTGATCCTCGGTTATATAATTGGTTATGAGTGTCTTGTCATATATCTAAGAGAATTATGACCCCTTTGTTGTAAATGAATTTATTATGCTAAATAATTAATAAAAATACAAATGTAGGGATTAAATATACTTACAAGAGGTGAAGATTTCTCCAGTAGCAGATCCTTGCATGTATAATTTGACTTTATTTGTTGACAATTCACATTAATTTCGAATGACACAATGGTGGCACAAAAAACAAAGATGCTTCATTACGTACTATACGGAATTGAAATTATATATGCATTAATTAGTTATTCACTCCAACTAAGATTCTAGCTAAAGTATTGTGCAATATACAACACCCATAACCCTCATCCCTAAATATTTGAGTATCCTTCTCTCCAAGAATAGCCAACATATATCTAGAACTTTGTTTTAGGGTGCATATTATTCTTCTTTATCTCCAAGCCTAAAAAAATTCATGTCAAAGCCTCTCAATATCCCCATAAAAAATATTTTAGGAGGTATTCCCTTAGATTCCATGCTCTCTTTACGATATATCAACAATGAATATGTATGTCCAAGAGGTTTCTTAGCATCCAAACTTTTCTCCCTATGTGGTGTATGATTTCTCACACAGCAAAAAGAACCTACCAAGGGGTTGTTCAATCCTTAGTAGTAGATCATAAATGGAATAGGAAATATATATAAACTAAACAAAAGATAAAGAATCTCAAACATGCATGCAAATAAAGATCAAGAATGTAGTTCCCCTCTGAGTTACTCAAGCCTTAACTGGGTAATATAATATTTATTTGAATTACAACTTCATTTTCACTATTCTGGAAATGCAAGAAATTTAGTTTTACATAGTAAATGATTCTATTATTACAATTTTTCCTACTAAAATTTTATTTATGTACATAGCATGACTAACATTCTACTTAGGTGCATATGGGTACAAGAATATTTGATAAACAATATAACTACAAGCAATTTATAAGCAGTTCTTTCAAATTTAAAAGAAAAATACCTTTGTTTATTGATGACCTCTTTTGGAAATGGTAAGGAATACTTGCAGCTGTATACTTGAGTTGAGTTGCTTCCATGTTCATTTCCCAAAGTAGGATTACACCTCCCTACCAACTTGGAGCCTCCCCGACATACTAGCTCCATTAAATATTTTGATTTCTTGGCTCTCCATTCCTGTGACTCCCAAAACAATGATGCACCTCTCTGTATGACTAAATAATGACATGCTTTCTCTTCTCAGGGTTCTTCAAGCCCTTTCCAAAACTTCTCTTCTTTTCCCCATAAAAAATACTCCCCTACTCTTCTCTTCACTACTCTATTTATGCCCAAAAAATGAAAACTCTCCACCACCTCATTCAAATAAAATAAGATTAAAACAATCAATAAATTATTTTTCTTTACTAAAAATAGCAATCTCGATTCAAAGTTTAATAATAATATTATAGATGCTTTAAATGAAATTAAGATAGTCATATCCATGAAATTGAATTTAAATTAAATAATGATATTCTAACTACAAAGTGTCGCCTTTCACGTGATATCCTTAAATGCAATACGATATGTATCCACAAAATTGAATTTAAGTTAAATAATGATTTTCTTGCTACAAAGTGTCTCATTTCTTGTGCGTTATATTATATGAAATATTACTTGTGTGTGTGTGTGTGTGTGTGTGTGTGTGTGATTTTCTTGCTACAAAGTGTCTCATTTCTTGTGCATTGTATTATATTAAATATTACGTGTGTGTGTGTGTGTGTGTTCACATGAAGCTTTTTAATACTGCATCATACATACATATGTATAGATATAACATTTCAATAACTCATGGAAATTATATTTAACCCTTAAATATGTTCAACCAGTCAACAAAATATTACAATTTATATATCACATATACACCTATTGGGTAACACTTCATTAATCAATTAGAGATATATATAACACTTCAACAACCATTTAAATTTCAACACATGGATAATAACTCAACAATCATCAACCATGTTATTATACTAATGTATTCATCAACCAATTAGTCATAGTAATGAACTCACAAATTGGTGTGTACGTAGTCAACGCATATACCTTAAGCGTGGGTACTAATAGTCACTTTTAATGCCCCTAATGCATAATTATTATATGCTTTCAAACAACATATAGAAACTAACAACTTAAACAACGCATCATTCATCGTTCATAATTATTCATACAAAAGAAATAAAACTGAATTATATAATGATAATGAAACAAATCAAGCATATAATAATAATGATTTATAACATTGAATGACACCATCCAATTCCATCATTGGTCCCATCCATCCTCATTAGTACTCCAACCACCTAATCACCACTACTTACATCACCTGACCTCACCATCTCGTCCTCTATTGCAATATGTTGTGGCGTCGGATATACCGACCTAGACAAAGATAGAACCCATAACAGGAAGTGTCGACTACATCGAACAAGATTCCTGAATAGGAAACCGCTAGTTTTCATCACACATATGGGGAGCGTGCTTAGCACAGTCCTCTCACAACTCCAGGTTTCAGAGGATAAATAGTGGGAAATGTCTCCACCACCCCTGATAGTACTACGGTCAACACACTACATCAACCATATCATGCCATCACTATTTTAAGAGTCACATCATTGAACAACCACTTTGGGCAATCTACAGTTACTATAAAAAATCACACATTCCCATAAGTCATAGAAATATTGGAATTCACAATTAAATCACTTGAAAATTGATATCACATCATTATCCTCTTGATGTCCAAGACATCGCATGCCCCTTAGCACTTTAGGAGTATATATATCTTGTAGCTAGTCAACATGTGGGTTACTTTAGGGTGAAAGACATGAAGTTGGGTAACACTTTTGCTTTTTTTGACAAACAAAACTACAAAATTTTATGTTTTTCAACTTCAACCCCCTTTAAACCCATATCTCCCTTAGGAATTTAACACTAA
Source organism: Larix kaempferi (assembly GCA_027924585.1). NCBI lineage: Eukaryota > Viridiplantae > Streptophyta > Pinopsida > Pinales > Pinaceae > Larix > Larix kaempferi. Next base: position 8,250,886 of record BSBM01001030.1, read on the forward strand.
ATTAAATGCAATACTTTTAGAGAATTGTATTAGCTTCGTACTCATATTTTAAAAAAAAAAAATTATGGACAAATAATGGGATAAATTTAGTGGGCACCAACGGCATATAGTTTAAAATTTTAGGAATGGATAATGAGTGACCTACGTGCCCACTAGTTTTTTTGAGAGATGGTTATTCATTTTAGGGAAAATAAAATGTATGCACATAATCTACATAGAATGCACTTGGTAATGGACTATATTTTGAGGATTTTTAGACTTAAGAACTATTTTTTATTATTTATTGAAACAACATACATTAAAAAAATGGTTCCTTATCGACACGTTGGTGTCGTTGTATTTTCTTTCTAACGTGACTCTTATCAAATAAAATAATACTACCCTTTTGGAGAGGACAGTGCAAGGAGCATCCCTATGATTTTTTATATTTTTTGTCGTTGTCAATTTGACAATAGCGAATTTTCATTTCAAGTGAATTTCATAATAGTAAAATTCTTAGGTGATAAAGTTTAGAATAAAATTATTAATAAATAGAAATTATTAACGAAAAGAATCAATTCTTATATCATTAGAAAGTAGATTCAATGATGAATCCATTGTTACCAAGTCCGACATAAAAGCTTTAAAATTTGTAGGGGTTTGTCCTTGCCGAATTTAAAGGTTTTGAAAAACTACAAGATATTTTGCAGGTTTTGTTGACCAAAACTCTCATACAAGAGTTTGATAGACTCTCATCCAAGAGTTTAAACTCTCATCGGAGAGTTTTTTAAAAATATGATGATGCGATTGGCTAAAACTCTAGGCCAAGAGTTTGATAAACTCTTATATGAGAGTTTAAAAATTCTCATCCGAGAGTTTATGTTGAATTTTTTCGTGTGTTCCCTCGTGCACACTTCTTTTCTCCTCTACTCCTTTTGCAAAACATTGTTTCCCAACTTTGCATTTTCAACCTTAGGCTATCTAGTCATATTTTTTATCTCATGACTAAATTAGTTGTTTTTTTTATCCCATGACTAAATTAGTCATTTATTTTAGTCATTTTTAGTTGTGATCACTTAAAATTGCTAAATTTTGGTCATATTTCACTTAAAAACACTATGGTGACCAACGTTTTTGGTGGTTTAGTCATTTATTTCCCATGGTGACCAAATTTTTTGGTCGTCTGGTCACTTACCACCCAATTTTATACTAGTGATTTGTAGGGCTCCAGATACTGCCTCTACTAACTGCATTTCTTCAACCCATATTAGCGCCTCATCCTCTCTATCCCCTAATCGACTTTTCCTTGACTTAGGTAGGTATTTTGGCTATTCAAATTTCTTTCCCTTTTTTTTCAAATTTAGTTTGTTCCAAAGTGGACTTGTAATGTCTTAAAGCTCTTCCCATCGCTTTTGTCACTTTTCCCATTCAATTCTTTGAATATCATTCATGTATTTGTGATTGGCCATTTTATTTCATCGAAATTGTTCTTGGATATCCATTGGATTTTCTTCTCCTTTTCTCATCAACTACTAGCACTACATATTCACTCTCATCTTATCGTCAACAACCCCCCCCCCCCACATTGCTACCCCAACCTATTTTTGGTCAGCAGGGTTAGACTCAATGATTAGAAATGATTAGAATAATTTGTTGAAGAAATATACCCACTCTCTTTCTTTAAGGAAATGCTCTCAATATTTTTATTGTTTTTCCCAGTTCGTATAGGCAAGATTTAATAGCAGTGGACAAGGCTCGACTATGTGGCCAATGCATTTTTTAATTAAGAATTTATGGATCAAAACATGAATTGTATAGAAAAAATTATCGTGAAATTCCATATAGAACCTGGATTTTATGTCATCGAACAAGGTACGTTCTTCTATTGTTTTTTCTTCGCAAAACTCATCAGCTATTTTTTCAACCCATTCGTAGAGGTTTGTTCGGCCAGCATTGCTTAGCTTTTGCATAAACACTGATTCTTCATGATCTTTTAGTCTGGTCATGAATGGTTATTGGGAGTCTTTTGGTTTCTCAAGGAACAACTTCTATAATTTTTTCAAGTGACCCAGTGAAAAATTTATTTATGGCTTGCGCAAGTGTTAACTTGTTTTTTTTGGCATAATATGCAATTTTTCTATCCCACCATTTGCATATTTCTTCCTCACTCAACATTTATGCATAAATGCTCATCATTTGTCTCGATTGATTAATACCAACAATTGAACCAATGTTGTATTCTGAGGGATTAAATGAGGTTACCAGTAGTGCATATAAACATATAATCATACACAAAATCATATGCAAACAAGAAGAGTAAGAAAGAACGTAATGGTAGGGCCAGTAACAAGTCTCTAATTTATATCACAAGACCATACTATATAAAGGAAGAACAACACTGTCTCTTCACAACTCACCAACATATATATATATATATATATATATATATATATATATATTATATATATGATGTACATTCAGTGAGACAGTTATAGTTATCTAACTATTGGACAATTGTATTAACCGATTCGAGTAGACTGGCCGACCAAGTGGTTATGGTTGGTCAGGAGGACCTTGTTATCCCATCGACTAGGATCCTCGAAGATATAATAATTATGATGTACCTAATTTTTTATCCAAGGAGAAATAAGTGTATACATCTCAATTGCCTTTCCCTCTACATATATAGACTTCAACCATTTATATGATGTTGCACATTATAAAATACATGATGAGGAAGTATATACATAACCCTCGTGTTTCTTAGAACTATAGTATTGTTGAATATTTTTCCTAAGCTGTATGTGTTGTGTATACCCTAGAAGTGATTCAGAGCTACCCTACACAACAAAGGTATTACTAAAGACTATTAGTATGTTTGATCCTTATAATTCACATCTAATAAGATTCAACTTGAACTAATACAGACTACAACTTCCCCACTATGTTGAATTTCAGATTTAGGTATATTCTCATAGGACATAAAGGAAATATAACCCTAGTGGATGAAGGAGTCTCTACTTGTGTGATTCCCTTGGCATGTTGGATATCCATAGGTGCCCCTCATATTGTGCCTTCACCTACTACGTTAAAATCATTTCATGAATATTCTTTCATACCTCATGGGTTATACCCTCATTCCATTCAAACTAGGGGGAAACCATAATAGTCGAGGTTGAAGTTGTTAATGCTCTACTAGACTACAACCTCATCTTAGGATATAGATGGACATATGCCATCAAAACCAAAATTCATTACGAAATCAAAACTATAGATTTGATTAGAGATTGGTGGAGAATGTTACCCAACTCAAAGCACAAAGCCTTGGATCTCGTTTTAGGTGGAATAGCATGATTTTATAGCTGATTTTAGAGATCCTCAAGGTATCTATGAATTAGCAGTGCTCTAAATTCATGAGACAACCACCAAAATTATACTAAAACGCTTTCATAAGTAATGGGTTCTCCAATATTCATCTTGGGAGGATCCATGGTTTTTTTTTGTATTTAAAGAGAACATGGGGGCTCACATAATTTAGCTAGAAAAATTAGATTTCAAGTTTCCTTCCATTGGGGATGATGTAGATTCAAATTTCCTCTTAACAAAAATCTTTCAAGTTGAATTTATTGTTGTAACTTGTGTTTTTCTCTAAGGGATTCACCCCATTACTTGCTTTGAGGTTTGAGCCTGCTCTTAAACTACAATTGGGATGAATCCACTCTACATATAGATTATATTGATGTTGTTTTATTATATGCTAAATATTTGTAGTCTTCTTTATGCATTTACCTTCCATTGCTTGTTTTTTTCCTTTATTTTTTGTACTTTCATTTCATTATTTTCATGCATTCTTCACAACAATTTTTCTTTACATTGTTCATCACTTTGAAGAATTTTATATTGATCTATTATTGTCAATTTTGTAAGGATTGAGGGATCTAATAGTAGATTAAGTATCACAAATTCATTTATAGAATGGACTCATTTAATTGATGCTTCATCCAAGAGTCAGTGACCTTATACCTTCATCTACCTCCTTCATGTTGTCAACGGAGATAAGAGTGTAATTCATGAACCCAAGTGTATGAATAGTCAATTGGTATGAGCTATCAAAGTTGAGCATTTGAGCATTTATCTTTTCTTTACTTCATATACTTCCATGCTATGATTTACTTAATAATATCCAATACTTGAAGCAAGTTTAATGGAGAGCCTATGATTACTAATTGTTGTAAGGATTGACTCTCTAGTATTCTCATCCTTTATAATGTTATTCTATCCATGTCACCCATTATTTCATTCCAACACAAGTGACATGACTTCCAATTTCCCTTGCACACCGCCAAGTTAGAGTGAAGATCATGAGAATAATTGTGTGAATATCAAGGGAATGAATTTTAAATTGGTCATGTGATCACCTCTAAGAAAACTCCCACAGGGGAAGGAAGGGCACCCCCTACTAAATTATCAAGCCTTCCCACTAACTTTTTTACTCCAAAAGAAGAAGCAAAAAATCCCAAAAGTGGCTAAGTATTAACAACTTCTGACTGGATGAGCAATCCACAATAAGAAAAATGATAAAAACTAGGTCTTCCTCTCTTAATAGATTGAATGGTCAAGATTGGAGATAGAGCTAGATCTATGGCGGGGAAGAGAAATCAACGACATAGAATGAAGGAGATGGGGGATGATCGACGGTGCCAGTTTCCCTCGAAGGTGCCAAAGGAAAAAAGAGAGGGAATGGATCTATGGCCAAATTTCAATGGGGTTCCGACTTTCTGAATCTCGCATTGCGGATTGTGGATTGCAAAAGTTGGAGGAGTAATTTTCTTAAAGTTGCGCGTTGGGGTTCCAAATTTCCGACTCCTGCATTTCAGATTGCGGATTGCGGAAGTCGGAGGAGAAATTTTCTCGAAGTTGTGCGTTGGTGTTCTGAATTTCCGACTCCCTCATTACGGATTGTGGATTGCAAAATTCAGAGGTGTGATTTCTTCAAAGTTGTGAAGTTGGGGTTCCAACTTACTACTCCCGCATTGTGGATTGTAGATTGCGGAAGTCGGAGGTGTGATTTCTTCGAAGCTATGCATTTGGTTTTCCAAATTTTTGACACCCGCATTTCGAAGCAAGGATTGTAGAAGTTAGAGGTGTAATTTCTTGAAGTTGTGCATTGGGGTTCCGACTTCCGACTCTCGCATTGCAGCTTGCGGATTGCGGATTGTGGACTGAAGTTGGATTTTCATAATAAATTGAAGCTATGTAAAAATGTAGAATTTGGTAGGAAAAAGACTCAAATTTCCATGAATGGGAGTCGATCTAGAGGCAAAAGAAAGGAACAATACATCAATCCCTAAAAATCATCTTGAAATGGCTCAATCTAAAGGACAACAAGTAGTTTGACAACCTGAGTTTTGCACTAGCAGCACACTGAAGTTTCCCATCGATTCATCTCTAGATCAGGAAGCAGTTGGTTTGAGCAGCTCGAAGTGAAGAAGTAAGACAACCTCATCACATCCAGTTTTTATTATTTTGAATAAATAGTCCATAAGACCAGTAGTTAATCTGATATATTACCAACAGTTGTAGTTTCAAATTTAATGAACAACCACATATGGCTGAAGTAGTCGAGAAGGTTTTGATTTTTGTAATCCTATAAAGGCAAGTTTTGAATAAGACCCAAGGGTTGGGATTTTTGTATGAGAATGATTTAGCAATATAATGAAACCCATCCTTTTTTTATCAATGCAAAGACTTGATTTTGGAGCATAAATTCCTGAAATGAATGTTTTGATGTCTATAATTCCTATGAATGTTTTTCTTGCTAGTATTTTCCATTGATTGTCTTCTTCTAAAGTGTTTAAATCAAGATTACATGATCTGAAATTCATCTATTGTTTGATGCTTTAGATACATATGATTAGATACTCCACCCTTTCTTTCTAAAATTGCAAGTTAGAATTCATTCACAAATGCTCTAACTATGTGATGGATTTTGTTTCCCTTTCTGCTACCATCTGCTAATATCTCTTTGACTTGAAAAAATTCATTTATCTTTCCTCTGCTTCTAAAATTACAGTCCAATCAGTCATCTGTGACAGAAAACCTATGAAATTTTGACTCCATGCCCTGTGATATACCTATCCCCAACCCAACCAACTGAAAACCCTAATACCCCTTATCTAAAGGTCTAGCCACCACTATTAATACACAACCAGCCAATTCAAGTGATATTTTGCGTGTTGAATGAGTGTGAGAGAGAGAGCCCTCTCTATGTTTGGAAAGGCTATTTTCCATCCACAAGAGTGTAGTAAAAATAGTTACCTCAACGATCCCTTCTGTTGCAACCTGGAAGAATCCTTAATGATAACAGAGCCTTTACTCAGTAGAATAGATTAGATTTAGTTAGCTTCATATAATTCATAGGATTCATTTGAGCAAGTAAGACCTTGTGGTTTCACATACAATGCATATCACCGTTGAAACATAAGTTATCAACCAGGAGGCATAAGGCTTCAAAGGTTCTATGTATTTATGGGAAACCACAAGATCTTACTATCTTGGATGTATCCTATGAATGATATGCAACTAACTAAATCTAATATACTCTATCGATACAAAGGCCCAAATTTGATAGTCATTCCCTTGATTCTTCACACCATTAGGCTCATGATATTAACTCTAACTTCCTTGACAATGTGCAAGGAAATCTAGGGGACTCGAATCAATTGTGTTGAAATGAAAGAGTGGGAAAATGCATTGATGGACTAAGATTATAAAAGGTGATATAAGATAGTCAATCCTTACAACCTTTAGTAATAATAGGATCCCCATCAAACATGCTTCAAAGCTCTAGACATTATAAAGTAAATCATAGCGTTCAAGTACATAAAGTAAAGAAAAGATAAATGTGGAAATGCTCAACTTTGATCGCTTATTCCAATCGACTATCCATGCACTTGTATTCATGGCCTTCATTCCTACATCCTATGACAATATACAAAAGGTAAATGAAGGTTTAAGGTCACTACAACTTGGATAAAGAGTCAATTAAATGAGTCCATTCCATTAATGAGTATATTATCCTTAAGCTACTACTATGATAGGGATTCTTAATGATATATGTTATTTTATGGTTTGTTTCATATGAGATATTAATCTTATAATCTTATTTGTATGATGTGCTTATTATTGTTATTTTGGCTTTGTTGTACTTGGTCTTTTAGGTTCCTATTATTAAGGAATATATTGAGATCTTATCCCTACTTCTTAGTTCTATTATTAGATTTAGTTACTAGTTTTTAGGATGTGGTGAGTTATTCTCTCCATGATTTTTTGAGTTGGTCTTCTCCATGTAAAACTATATAAACATATGAATGTTTAATAGAAAAGGTAGTCAGAGATTTGGTTTTGTTCATAGAACTTTGCTCTACATTAAAATACTACCTTATTGATCTATGTTCAAAATATATCCACAAATATGGCATTAAACTATTGCATCTACATCTACTAGTGTATTCCACAATCCCCATCCTGCTCAATTTGTTCAACACAATAAGCACATATACCAAGGAAATTTTTAGGGGCGAAATTTCGCCAATTAGCTATTTTTTGGACTTTTTTCAAAAAATAAATTCGCTATTTGGTCATTTTTAGTCTCTAATATCGTAGTATATTTACATAAAATGTGTTTTTTTATCATAATATTCGCCAAAAAATTGCAATTTGTAGTAGTAAATTGTATGTTTCATATTGAATATTCGCCTACCAATCTATATATATGTTTTTTTCAATCCAAAATAATCACCTAGAATACTATACTTAAGTATACTTTTATAATCCTTAAAAAATACCATGACATATACCCACATATTTCTCATGTGGCAGCATGTTCCTCTGGCATTGTGCTCCATTTATCCTCCAAATCTGACGCCCAATTTACAAATGTATTAAATACTGAAGTGGATGGCCGGTTCAAACTATAAATCATAATAGGCAATTGTGTCCATGCAAAGGCTTCTCATGCACAACGAAAATATAGTGGTTTGTATTTCTAGTTTTTGTTCAGGGCTCATAATTCCATGAAAGGAAAAATCACAGCACTCAAAGTTTGATGGGTAGATCTTCCAGTCCCTCCCTGTCGATCGTGACACTCTAAGCATCTGAGCCAAGAGATTGATTTCTTGTCTCTTGCATTGTCTTGTTTAGTCTTAGGGATTGTTACATGATGCGTTAGCGATGGCATTAGGAAACAAAAGGCAAAGGAATGTGAAACGAAATCCTTTCGCCTTTAATGAAATGTTGAAATATGAGATTTATAAATATTAATTTAGGTATTCTTCAAAAGTTTTTTCCTTTTCTTACCATTTTGAAACCAATAGCTTATATTCTTGGGGAGCTTCATTAAAAATTGTAGATTATTTTTGTTCTATTTTCAAAGAAATAATATTTGTAAATATTATATAAATGACATTGATGTCATGGCTACAATGGTGATCACACAAGTTATGGAAACAACAACATTTTCTGAAAGAATGGTGGAACCCGCCAACATCACTATTGCATTAGTTGAGAAGGTTAACAATATCACCGAGAGAAAGTCGTCTCCCCGGCACGTGAAATGTGAAGTGCCCATCTATGATGGTTCACACAATCCCAAAGTGCTCGACAATTGGATTTTGAACATGGACACCTAGTTTGGGTACAACAAGATCCATAGTGATGACTAAGTTTTGTTTGCCAAGTTAAACCTCACAAGTATAATCAAAATGCTAGTTGTCAAACATGTAGTAGATCAAGACCCCATAACCACTTAGATTGGGATCGTGGAAGCACTCAATCTCACATTATACCCTTCCAATTATAATCAATACATGTAGTTCAAGTGACTTCGTTTGCATCAAGGGTTCAACATGCAGATTCAAGAATACATCTATCAATTCAATAGGTTGTTGATTCTTCTTGGTATCACTGATTCAATTGAAAAAATGATGCTTAAATTTAAACGCGGTATACAGGAATAGTTGTACCAGGATCTTAAGTACATGGACATCACCACCATTAATGTCGCATACAATCAATCCCAACCAACCAAATAAAAATTTATCGATCAACGATGACCTCAACAATGTTCTTGTTATTCCTCCTTCAACAAAGGGAATTGTGCACCCATGAAATCAAATTTTCCCGCTACAACTCATCATGCTTCTTACTCTTCTCCTGCATCGTCTTCTTCTTTTAATGCCAAGAGAATGGAAAATTTTGTCGATATTGTAAGAAAAAAGGACATGGAGAATGTTTTGAATGTGGCCAAACCGGTGCAATTTCATGGGTTGGTGCAATTTTAGGATTTTTTGCATCCTTTTTCTATATTTGACGCTAAACCTGGCACAATTTTTCTCGAGTTTAGCACTAGATTTAGCATCGGATTTAGCGCAAATTTAGCATCGGATTTAGCGCAAATTTAGCATCGAGTTTTGCCCCAGGTTTTGTGCCTAGTTTTGCACCTACTCTTGTTATGCCCCCTTTTGCATCCATGTTTGCCTCCACTTTTGCGCCCATGTTTGCATCCTTTTTTACATCCACTAATGCTTATTTTTTTGCATCCCCTATTATGTTAAGTTTTGCATCTAGGTTTACACCCCATTTTGCATCTATTTTATCATCTACTTTTGTTGCATCCACTTTTCTACCAAATTTTGCACCCACATTTGCGTCCTTTTCTACTTCTCGTTTTGCATCCATGTTTGTGTCCTTTCTTGCATCTACTATTGCATCTACTTTTTCATCCACTTTTGTTGCGCCCCAATTTGCACCCATTTTTGTGCCTACTTTTGCACCTACTTTTGCTTCCACTTTTTCATCCACATTTGCATCCTTTTTTTCGTCCAAGTTTGCATCGACTATTGCATCCCTTTCTACATCCACTTTTATGTCGAGTTTTGTGTAAGGTGTTGCGTCTAGTTCTGTGTCTAATTTTGCATCTACTTTCATTGCATCCACTTTTTCATCCAATTTTGCACCTCTTTTGCATCCAATTTTGTGTCCCTTTTTGCTAGATTTTATACAATTCTAGCAATATAATTTAATTGCAGATAATAAAATAGGATAATTAAAAGAATAACCAGGAAAAGAAACAATAGACACAAGTTTTTATCTTGGGAAACCCAACATGGAGAAAACCCAGCAACCTTCATATAGAGATAATAAGTTTAGATATCAGAGTACATCCAGATATCATGAATAAGAGAGAGAAAGATAAACTTCTCCAATAGTAGCAACCCCAAGTAAGCCTTCTTTAACCGCATCAATGAACTTATCCTCTTCTTGATCAAACTAGCTTGAGTTGAGTGAGTGTACAAATGAGAGGAGCGCATCCTCTATTTATACTAATCAGTTTAACCTTTTTCCTCAACTAGGTCGACTTCTCTAGCTAATAGGACCGACATGGAGGAATATAAAATTACATTTATTAAATGTTTTCTTTGGGTAATTCTAACACAAGGTTTATATTGATTCTTTCATGATCTTTACATGATCAAATAAATCAATAGATTCTCCTGAAGGAGGTACAACAATAATCTAAAAGGTACAATAAAAATATAGTAAGAATAACTTCTGAAGTTACATTATTTCCAACACTCCCTCTTAACAAGGAAGGTATTCTTCGGACATGATCATAATCAGCGTCACTGGACACAATCATCTGGATCTCAATTGTACATCACATCTGTCTCAAACATATCTATACATACAAAAGGTATTCAACACAATCTTAGTCCATCGAGAAGTGTCATCATGCATCTAATCCACTCAGTCCATCGGTGGATCCATACATCATCTCAATAACTCTGCACAGTCCATCGGAGATTCCATCATGCATCATCTCAACCCAGTCCATCTAGGAACATGCACCAACTCAAACAATCCATCAGTGAGTCCATCATGCATCATTCAACATAGTCCATTAGACTCCATCATGCATCAGCTCAACCTAGTTCATTGGTGAACATGCACCAACTCAACCAGTCCATTGGTGAGTCCATATAAGAGTACCAGTGTGCACCAATGTGTGCCAATGTGTGTCATCATCTCCATCCCATCTCAGGATGTATGAGAGATATCCTCACTCTTTTTAGAGTGATTGGTATAATGCACTAAATCTCTCCATGAGATATCTCCTCACTCATTTCGGAGTAATCGGGAGTGTGCGTTGGCCTCTCCATCCTTTTCAAGATGTCTGAGAGATCTCCTCACTTCATATTGGAGTGATTGGGAAAATGCAGTGGCCTCTCCATCCCATATTATGATTTCTAAGAGATCTCCTCACTCCATCTCAAAGTGATCAGGAGAATGTATTGGCCTCTCCATCCCATCTCAAGATGTCCTAGAGATCTCTTCACTCCTTTCAGAGTGATTGGGATAATGCATTGGTCTATGTATCATCTTCCTTCCCTCTAGAAAGGCATATAATCATGGAACCAATATCCCCAATCCATCACAGAATATGAGGGAGTAAATTCAACCTTCCTCCGTACAGAGGGATTCAATCATGGGACCAATCTCCTCACTCCCTCTCGGAGTGATCGGGAGAAGATACCTGCACACATGTTAGCTAACGGAGGCATCAAGTATATCGGGGCAGACATTTATGTCCTTCACTAATCTAGTTATGAAATGTAAATAAATGAAATAATAACAAATCACATGACTGAATTTATGCACCTGGATGGAAGAGTATCAAGAGGCTAGTCTCCCCACCCAATCGCAGGGTGTTTGGGAGAGCTCCCATTCTTTCTCGGAGTGTTTGGGTGAAAATATAGTACTTCCATTGGAATACTCACCCTTATCCAAGTCACATGTCTAATATGTTTTTGATATTACAATCATGCTCATCACATCTCCCCCTATGCTAGAGCGTGTTGCTCCCTCTACATTTGAGTATAATGTTCCCTCTATGGATCTATCCATAGGTAGGTCCATTTACCTATCACTTCGGGTGCCAATATGAGCACCATATTTCATAGAGAAAAAGAGCACAGTTCCTTACTAAAATGTAAGTATCCATCCTAGTGACGACTAGGTACATCAAGTATCCTCTCAACTATCTCACTGAATCAACCAGCAACGCCATTAGTGTATGTAGGTACTCACAGTCATGATGTTGGATATTATCAGGATCTCAAATGTGTTATTCCTTAACCTAGGAATATCTCATCAGGTTCTACCATACCATGAATAGGCCAAGATCCTCATCTCAAGGACTAATTCTCTCTATCTCGGTGAGGAATAGATCATCAGTATACAAAATCACAAACAAGGGATCATCGTCAACAATATGTTATGAATCTTGAGGCACAATTCTAACTAAACATATGTGCACCTCCTCAGACACCAACTAAGTAACTCTCGTCCTTCAGGACTAACATACTCTAGTCCTTCTTTCATGACTCTAACTGGAAACCAATTGCTTTCCATAATCATTGAAGAAGCGAACATTAGTAGTAGAGAGATATTGGCATATGTTGGAGCCTTCTATTCCAATACACCAATCCATGTGAGAGCCTCTGGACCTATGCGTCATGTATAAACTATAGCTAGATGTATTAGGTCCTCTTTTGTCCTTTGCTGCATAGTCATGACTTCCATCTAACTGATTTGTCTAGGAGTCATCCTTCTAGGCTAAGAGTCATTCTCCTAGAAGCTTCCTACTTTTGATTTAATTTGAACATCAACATAATTCATGTGTCCATCACTTGTTCATCGGAACAAGTATCATCATCCTTCTCTTGTACGACATATCATATGGTATTTTCCTTACAAGTCAAATCGCATTAGATGGTTAGCGACATTGCATAATCAAATTTAACCAATTTATATTTCAATGCAATGGCAATAGTTTACACAGGTATGTAGGAATCTTAGCTAATGCTTCAATAGAACAATCATAAAAATGTATCCCAAACACATACGGTAACTATCTAGATGTTTGCTATCTCCACTAGAGCATGCCATCAAGAGTGTGCACTACTCTAAGCATGTAAGAAGGATATATCATCTAGACTATCTCCATCAAGTGTTCAGGGAATGATGTGTAGCTCATATGCATAACAAGTACAACAAGTGCCTACAGTACATCAATAATATCAAATTCTTCAACAAAATTCCTAATAGATCTGCATACATTTTGTTATCAAAACATATAAGACAAAAAAATAACTATGTGAGAAATAAATCCAAATACTTACCTTTTATTATTTTTGTGGGTGGGCTCCCACTACCTCCTTGTGGGAATCATGAGAGTCCTATGTTCTTCATTTTTCTTGTTGGGAGTCCATCACAACCTTAATCTTCATATCATCACCTCAACATGGGGAGCACTAGAAGAAGAACTCAGTATGATCAGCATTCCTTCACTTCTTTTGAGAAGTATCTTCATCAATATCTGCAATTGAGGCTTTGTGCTTCCCTTTATTTGAACTTCAAAAATATATGGCATAGTGGCCATACTTATTGCATTTGAAGCATTGAATATGAGAGAGATATTTCTTCTTCTTCTGATCTGGTGGTAGGATTGATTCTCTATCTTTGTTCTTATTGTTATGGAACTTTCTTCCTTTTCCTTTTCATTTCTTGGCATGATATGTAAAATCTTGATTTTCTTCGGATTGAGTGCCATGTAGTTTATTCCAAGCTGCAATTATCGTTTCTTCCTAGATGCAATATTCCCATAATCGATCAAATTTGGGCAACTTGGTTCATCCACTTAGAATTTGAATAAATGGCTCCTAGGAGGGAGGGATACCATTAAGAGTTGTTATAACAAGTTCTCTATCTTAAAGAGGTTCTCCACTAGTACTTAGCTTATCTCTTAGTTCAGAGATCCTCGTGAAGTAAGAAGCAATTGATTCAGACTTTGACATCTTGATATTTGATAGTTGATTTCTAAATGAAAGACTATGATTGATGCTACTATGTTCAAATAGATTCTTCAAGGTTTTGAACATCTTTCTGGATGTCTTCTTCTAAGAGATCTGAGGAACCAAATGATCTTTTATTGAATCTACCAAGATTCTTCTTGCTTTGGCACCATTCTTTCTCCAATGAGTCTTGTCATCTTTTGCTTCTGCTTCTGGAACCTTCTCATTGACGAACTTCAAGAGATCATTTTCTTCTAATATGAGAAGAACTCTATACTTCCAAGAGATGAAGTTGGAAGCACCATCGAATCTATCTTCAACCTTCACTCCAATCATATTGACTGAAGTGTTGGACCAGAAACCCTATCAGGAGCTAGGTCAAAATTGAAGTTGGTACTTTTGCAAAACTGATTCCACATAAATATGTGCCCTATCAAGGCGAGTTGAGAAGAGGTAAAATCAAGCCAAATCCATGGACAAAAGGGATTGATTCAAGAAGCCCTATTTTTGACCCCAACATAGTGTTAGGTCAAAAAATGAAATTTCACCAATCTGTATTTGGTCTCACGTAAATATGTGCCTCCCCTAGGGAGACATTTCTAATGCTCTTTTTAGGGAAAATTTAGGTGGGAAGGATTCAGAATATAAAACCCTAGTTTCCGGTGATGGCTTCTTTTAGCAGTGCTCTGGTACCATGTTAGATTTTATACAATTATAGCATTATAGTTTAATTGCATATAATAAAACAATATCACTAAAAGAATAACCAAGCACAGAAAACAATAGACAAAAGTTTTATCTTGGGAAACCCAATAGGGAGAAAACCTAGCAACCTTCGTATAGAGATAATTAGTTCAAAGATCAGAGTACATCTAGATATCATGAAGAAGAGAGAGCAAGATAAACATCTCCAATAGTAGAAACCCCAAGTAAGCCTTATTTAATTGCATTAGTGAACTTCTCCTCTTCTTGATCGAACTAGCTTGTGTTGAGTGAGTGTACAAATGAGAAGAGTGCATCCTCTATTTATACTAATCAGTTTAACCTTTTTCCTCAACCGGGACGACTTCTCTAGCTAACAGGGATGACATGGAGGAATATAAAATTACATTTATTAAATGTTTTCTTTGGGTAATTCTAACCCAAGGTTTCACTAGTACAAAATGAGAGATAAGTGACCAAAACAATTACCAAAATCTGCATATAAATGACCACTTTTGATTTGGCGATCACTGGTGGCTAATTTTTGGTCTCTTATCACGTGACCAAAAATGTGGTCATATTTAGTTTGGTCATTTATAGTTTTTCTTGTGGTCATTAATTTGGTCGTATATTTTGTCATTAATTGTCACAATTAATGACAAAATATACGACCAAAAATATGACCAAATTAATGACCACAAGACAAGCTATAAATGACCAAACTAAATATGACCACATTTTTGGTTGCATGATAAGAGACTGGAAATTAGCCATCAAAACTGCCATTTGGTCTTTTATATGTGAATTTTGGTCATTTGTTTGGTCGCTTATCTCTCATTTTTTGGTCACTTATCTCTCATTTATGTCACTAATTTAGTCATTTTTAGTCATTTTATATGTGAATTTGGTCATTTTGTTGTCACTTATCTCTCATTGTTTGGTCACTAATTTAGTCATTTTTAACCAATATTGCAATAGCATTAGGGCACGGAGGAATCGAACCACCAACCTCCTGCTTGTAAGTCAGGTGCTCTTCCATTGAGCTAGCACCCTTTAAGAATTTGGGAACCTAACTTACAAAGTCCTCTATAATGGTAAAAAAGATCAATACATGCCTTTGAGTATCTAATTACTGACAAAGGATGATAGATTGTATAAGTTCATAAGATATGATCAAGCAAGTTATGAAAACCATGCACATAGATATGGAAATTCTATAAGACTTTGAAATCCAATAGGACAAAACAAAACATAGAGATCAACCCATTCTGAAAACTTGTTTGAAATCTTATGAAAGTAACTAAAGGTTATAACTCAGATGAACTAAAATTGAAAATTGGTAATAAGCCATCAAATAAACTAACAAAAACACAAACCTTTCTCAATAATTAAATCAGTATTAAAAAACTATCCAACATCACAAATCACAATAGTACAACTGCTTAATCTATTGGCTAATTCAAGTATAAGGAACTATTTTGCACAAAATTTTCATATTTAGCATCCTTCCAATTGAAATCAATAGTGCAATTAATGGGAGCATAAAAGGACATATTTTCTCCACGGATTTCTACATTCATAAACAATTTAACATAAAGTTGTTCTCAAAATTCAACTCTTACTATAATTCAAACTTATTCATTTGTGTCTAAGATTACAAAATATCATCTGGAGATCATCTTCAAAATTCTTCACCATGAAACAAAAGAATTCAGTCATCTTACAAATCAATAAACATTCATTTTAAGTGCATGCAATTTTAGAAGGAAAATGGAGGGAAAACTAGATATGGATATTGAGCCCCACATGTCTCCAATGGTCTGTCTATCAGGGACCTATATTTGATTGGTAAAGTATCCACTTTCACCAAAATACTTGCATCAGGGTTTAGGAAAATATTTAAAGCATCCAACATCTCAACTTTCAACTCTATCAAAATATAAAAGCAAATTTGAAGGATTGGAAAAAATTCTTGGGTTTCAAGGGATATACCATGGTTCCAATCCCTTGACCTCACTATTAGATATTTGGAAACACATGAATGGGTTTGAGAAGGGCCTCTCTAAATCCCAACATTAAGTAATGGAGGAATCTCTAATGAGCATAATGGACTACCATCACTGGGGCCTACGACCATAGGAAAAATTACATTAATAAATTGCCAAAAATTTAAAAAAAATGTAAGGGAAAATCAAGCAAAAGTGGGTTGTTTGTTTGCTTCCTAGGCTCTAAACTACTTGAAGACACCTATTAAGTAGGGAGTCTATTCCAAAGGAGACCAGATTGGAAAAGCTTTTCAGAAGCCCTAGTATTGATCCTTCAATACCAATTATTTTAAGCACAAAACAACAATGTTAATACACACACACTAGAAATGAATACCCAAGAGGGATAGTAGGCATGCAAAGTGGAAAGATTGCCACAATTTACACATGTGCACTTCTCATGGTCTATCAACTATTTATATAAATACAAAATTGTTGGAGACAATAAAATATACATATTTACATGGGTGATCAAATGATTAATCTCCTTATGAGTTATATACAATGAAATAGGAAGATTAAAATGAAAATTAGTTTACAATAATAATACATAGTCTAACTACATCCACTAGAAACAAAAGGACTAAGTCTGATCAACTGGATAACAAAATGCCCTTCAAGAGCGGGCTTTGTCGATGTCAATGCTCTTTCATTTTCTATCCTAGGAGTTGAGGGAGGATGGATTTTGGAGAGCCATCAAAATGTCTAGAAGAGTTAGAAGGATCCATCGCGGCCCTAAAATACAAATTTCTGTTGATTTAGATGTAGAAAAATTCAGACCATAAGTAGGATTCACAATAAGCATCTAATCTAAGATAAAATTCTCAACCTAGAAATTTGTGCTATTGGTCCATAGGAACATGTGGTGGTGAAATCAAATTCTTGTACTACAACTAGTGAATGGGTGAATACCACCATTGTGGGGAAATTGCAGAAATTTGTAAAAAACAAAAAAAGTGGAGAATAGAGAAAGAGGTTTGAGTGACAAGGGATTTACCTATGCGCCAATGACCTAAATACAAGAATAAGAGTGTTGATGCACCTATGGATCACTTGAACAACTTGGAGATGAGAATTCATGAGAATTTCGGATAGGAAATATCCCAAGAGGATGGAATCTTGGAGCTCTAAAGTTCCCTCATCATTTAGGCTCCAATACCAACTTACATGAGTGCATTGAACAAAATTATAAATACTCACTTGCAAGAATGAAAAGCACAAGGGATCAAGTATGCAAGCACAAAGTTTTCATGCATACTACTATTAGCCATTCATGTACCATAACTGATAATTTGATAAGTTATATCCATGATTAATATTGATAATTTTAAAAACCATTTCAGCATGAACATACAGTAGGTCATGAAAACGTTTTTGTAATCCACATGTCCCTATTAGTAGGGAATACAGTGGTTTTCTTGAAGGCTATGGCAGGACTACATAATAGTGAGGGTGAAGTGAGAAACATAACACATAAAGATAGATCAATTCTTGACAACAGACCTTGACCATAAAGATAAATCAAATAAAAACGTTGAGACCAGACATTGATATATCATAGTTCAAGAGAAGATCTTAACAAAAGGATAGATTGGATCTTGACGTAAGGATAGATAAGACATTGAGCAGAAATAGGGTTTATGCTTTTAGCCATTAGATGTTTAGGGTTTTTTAATTTTTTCATTAAAAGACAATTTTTTGGGGGGAATCAGTGGGTCATAAAATCACTGAAAGTTTTAGGATCTGTTTGAAAATTTTAGGAATTGTTTGATTTCTCACAAGATCCATTTCATGGGACCAAGATATGTTTCCTTATGCAGGGGATCTGTTTCCATGACAGATCCTAGGTGGATCTTGGAAAATCCTACACAATGGGGTGGCAAATCCGATAACATAGATTAAAACATTATTTAACTACCCATTATCATGGAAAATAATGTAATTCCTAAATATGGGCTATAAATTTAATTGAACATACTAGAGAAAACCATAATAGTATAATACTTACACTAATATTTACTAGGTAATAGTATGATAACAAAAATATTTTGTAACTTATTGATTGCATAATCTTACTGAAGATGCTTGGGATTGTGTAAATTCACAAAATATTGTTTCTTTGAGTATTTTATAGCTCAAGGAAGCTTCATTGAAACACCACTCAGACAATCCCACGCATGGAACAACTCTCCTTGACTTAAATGTTAAAATAAATGATCCCGCTGTAAAGCACATTGATCCCCTCCGAATCAACCACTAAGAGGCCTCTGATGGTCATCTAACATATAGGATGGTTGTGAATACATGAAATTATGGCGGAAAACATATGGTTTACCACAAAGAAAACGCCTTATGGCGTGAAAACTTTTATTAAATTTCAAGAACAACTAGTATAATTGAGTTCTTGGGATGATATAAAAGTTAAAGCCTTGCAAAAAATATAGCATATATATAAAGAAAATAAAGGCATGGAAAGATCAGTTCATACTGGAGTAATACTAAATACTTACAGGAGTTCAAGCGTCAATTTTTAACTTGAGATATGGTGATTGCCCAAAAATTCAAATTGAAATAGATTGGACCATATAAAATTATAAAGATTCTTTTGATCAGTACAGTTAAGTTGCACATTTAGGGATTCAAAATGCGTCAATATTTGCAAATGGATATAGGCTAGATATCTATCAAAACCTTTGAAAGTTAACAATTTTACTATCACAATTAGAAGTGCGTACCTAAAACTTGGGCTTTTATCATTGATGACTTGGGTACTTTTCTTTTGCCAAATACACCCTTCTTTGTAGTTCCAATAATCTTCTTCTTTTGATTGTTCATTAAATGTTGTTCTTACTCCTTGTCATTTTTTCAAACATGTGTTATTATAATTTTGTTACAATAGTTACCATATTTGTTATGTTAACTCCAAAAACTTTAAGTTTTGTTATCTGTCAAACTTGAACCCTAACATAAAGTCGGTTACTTAGGTTGAAACCTTTGCTTGTTTTAAAATGACTTTTAGAATTGTGGGTCTTTAGCTATTCTCCATTGTACCCTCGCTATCTATGTTTAGGTTATCCTAGAAGTAAGCATAATTACCATCTAACCTAAATGGAAGTAAGGGAAATGATAGAAAAAGTTATAATCGTTCCCTATATCTTACATTAGCAACATCAATTATAAAGCATTTTTATTCAGAGGATAGTTAAAGGTAAGAGGAATCTGTCTTATTAAGAAGAAATGAAGAGAATCTATGGTGGTATTAAGAACCATGAAAAATTGTGTTATTGAGGTTCATAGTTGAGTGCCAAAGATGACAAAAATAATATAAGGAATCTAGTTTCCTTTGTGAAGCTAGGACCACATCACCTACATAAAGAAGCAATGAGATCACAACATCATGAACAAAGCCATCATTTACCTAGTAGGTATCCTTAAGAAAATGCTCCAACTCAACAATATTGACACCAAAAAGAGTGGGAGACAGTCATCATCCCCACTTAACCCCAATGGTATTACCATTAGATTGATAAACCTTGATCTATATGGAAACAACCCATGATAGTCTCATAAAGTATTATGAACAAAGCCATCATTTACCTAGCAGGTCTCCTTAAGAAAATGCTCCAACTCAACAATATTGAAACCAAAAGAGTGGGAGAGAGTTAGCATCCCCACTTAACCCCATTGGTACTACAATTAGATTGATAAATCTTGATCTATATGGAAACAACACACTATAGTCTCATAAAGTCTTATGAACAAAGCCATCATTTACCTGGCAGGTCTCCTTAAGAAAATGCTCCAACTCAACAATATTAACACCAAAAAGAGTGGGAGAGAGTTAGAATACCCACATAAACCCAGTGGTAATACAATTATATTGATAAATCTTGATCTACATGGAAACAACCGATGACGGTCTCATAAATTCTTGTGATAGCAACCACCTAAATCTTGGAAACTCCAATATGTAGAAAGTGTTTAGTAGCTAAGTGAAAGGATTCCTCAAAATCAGTAAAAAAATTGTAGAATTTGTCACTTCTATTTGGCTTCCTCTGTGATGGCTTGCAATGTGAATAATAGGATCCACTATCTAAAATTCCTAAAACCTATCGTGCCCTTTATCCCTCTACTTTATCTTCTCTAATAGGTGGAGAAGGTGCATGATAATGGTTGTAGCATAAACCTAGGTATAGGTGAAGAGTTAACTCATAGAGCTAGGAAATTGGAGGATGTTTCTTTAAAGGTAAAACTATACAATTTGATATTGAGGATCGTGTTGGCCATCGAGGATGTAGCTCAAGAAGTAGAGAGAAATAAAACTAGGAAAACTTGGAAGTCCTCAAGGCAATAGAGCAAGTGATGAATTAGAAGCTCAAATTTCTTCTTACTGAACACCATGATAAGACAATACACATTAAAGAAGAGAGATGTACAAGATCTGAAGGTCTTCACTTGTCCTTGTGTACTTATGTTTTATTTACCTTCTTTCTCTTGACAAATAATGCTTTAAGGATTTCATATAATGCCCTAATTTTAAAGAAAAATGGGGCCCTCTCACATGAAGAGAAATAACTAAATAAAAACATTTATTGTTATCAACAAAAGTCACACCATAACTCAAGGGACAATTGAACATCCCTTAAGGGGGTCAAGGGAAGTAAGCTCTTCACATTTTCTTACTACAAGTAAATGAATGAATACCTATGGTAAAATAATGCAGTATCTGGATTTATTTTATGAACAAACAATGACTAATGCATGAAAAGATAGAACTAGCTCAACGTTATCACCATCAAAGTAAGAGGTTTGTCATTTTATATTGTTGCATGATTAATTGCAATAGCTTATTTCCCAATCTTGCAATATCTATCTAGCTTCCTAAAAGGCTCAAGAAAACTATTCGCACTCAGCATCTAGTAATTAACATGCCAATAAGTTTTTCCATTCTTGCAATTCATATCTACCTTCGTAAAAGCCTTTATATATCACACTAAGTAGCCAACATAGGCATGGTCTATTGTTGTTGAGTTGAATTTTTATAGATAAAACTTGTTCAATGTAACACAATATTCATCAAGCTCAAATAAATTTACCAAGAGGTAGACTTTGTTTCATTCTCACTAAAATTCTAATTTGTTTAAAAAAATTATGCAGAAACTTGAAGCGTGTGTCTTATATTCGTTGGTCCCATTGACAACATTTTGGTTTCTTGTGGCTAAGAGACTTGTGGGGATGGGAGAGTGGCAAAACTAAACTCTATCAAGACAATAATGGTTATGGCTCCTTGTAGTGAAAGGGTTGTGTATCTTAGTGGTAGAGCATGCAATTGGGCAAGGTACTCAATTTCAAGCATGTCCAGGCTTTAACACACTTTCCACGTTCAACATCTAGTACAAAACTTTGTAAATTGACCAAGGTAAAAGGGCTTGTATTTTTTTTTTGTTTTATTGTTTTTTCCAGGGTTTTTCTGGGTTAAAAACAAAAATTATTTCAAGATTCCCGTCCATAAGAGTTTTTAAAAAGACGCAAACTAGCCAACGCTTACTCAAGATGCAACAGGGAATTTGAGACTCAACCTTTGCAGTTATTTCTATGTAACAAATAACCCGGAAGAACTTTAAACAACATTAACCAAAAACAAATAGAAATAATTGGCATGAGGAAAAAACATCAAAATCCCCCACATCTTCGTGAAGGGGAAGAAGCACAAATTCTAAAGGCTAGATTCCTAAAAAACAACACTATACACACAAAAACTATGAGAATTTGGGGAAAAAATCATGGAAAAACCCTGGAAGATATTGTTTTGTTTATTTCTGGAAGATATTGTTTTGTTTATTTCCCCAAATGAAAATTTACCTCTAAACCCTAAATGAGATCATCCTTAGACTGGGGCGGGTGTTCGAGTTGCTTCTCGGCTTCAAAGAGATTATGTGCGAGCTCGTTTTTGTCCATGCCCGCCATTTCCCCCCTAAAACACTAAGGTCGCAGGCTGTGTTATAGGTATAGGGTTCAAGTCCAACTACCAGAAAATGTACTAGTATTATTCTTCTCTCATTGAAAGCTCGCCCGACCCCTCGCAATACACAGCTCCCTTGCTGCGGTTCCCTGTTCAAATATGAGTGTAGGGTGCTTTAACCCTGGTTTGGTTAAACCTATGAGATAAAGGCACGTAGATACACAGAGGGTTTAACCATGGGTCAAATGAGGGCTCATGCGGTCTTATTTTTGGTGCTAAGGCCCTTAGGGTTTATGCAAGGTTTTAGTATTCCCACTTTTGGTTTTGGGGGCAGAGATTTTTGTAGGGCATGAACTCTGTTTTTTTTTTTTTATCCTTTATGTATACCATAATTCTTTAGTTGACCAACTATGGATGATAGATGATTTTCAATTTTTTTCAAAAAATTAGGTGAACTCGTTTTTGTCATAGCTAGGTCAGTTTGTGGTGAGAACTGAATTTGGATTAGTATTTTGATTTTTTTAAGTTTTTTACTTAATTTTATAAATGTTTATGAGGTTTGTTTTTTCTCTTTATAATTCTATAGCCACATTATAATGAGAATAAAATGAAAAGTTTGATTTAGGCAAAGGCAAAAATTGTGGCACCATTTCAATGAGAATAAAACTGTTAGGATATTTAGACACTTAGGAGTTAGTTAAGATCAACTTGTGTAATATATCCGTTAGGGATAGTGTGTTTCTTTAGTATGCATTAGTATGCATTTGTATATACTTAATCCGACGGTCACGATATGTTTCCGACATAGAGTGATCCGACGGCTCAACTTCTCTTAGATCAAACCTAACCTTGATCCGTGGCTTAACACCCGATTGGTCCATGATCTCTATTTAAAGAGCATGGAGGGTCATTGTTTAGTTGATCGATTATGAGAAGCTCATTTGTAACTTTCTTTCTTTGCATAATAAATTGTCCCGTAGAAGCTATTTGGCCGGGGCCGTGGAGTGTTTCCCTCAAGAGGGTTTAAACCACGTCAAAACATCGGTGTGTTGATCTGTGATCTGTTTGTGTGAAGTGGTTGCTCTTGGTGTTCGGTCCTTTGGTAGTACCCTGTGTACCCGAACATGGTATCAGAGCTTTTATGAAGAGCCGCTTCCGGTTATGATCTAGATCTTGAACTGTTGTTGCCGAAACTCGAAAGGGTTTCTAGTTCTGGTATTTCTGTGCATTTCTGGGCTGTGGGAGGTGTTCCATTGCGTCCGGAGCGTCGTTTCCATTGGGAAATAGTTTTCGTTTGATCGAAAACGGTTCCCGGTTGCTCCAGAAACGCGTTTTTCATCAGATCTGAAGGTATAATGTTACAGTGACGCATTTTTTTTATTTCGTTTTTTGAAAAGAAAAAAAATCTCATATCTCATTTTTTGTTACTGTTAGATTTTTTTGGGTTCGGATTGTTGCTTTCCCGTCTGCGTATGCTCTTTGCCGTGCACCTTGAGCGATCTCGGCAAATCAGAAACAGAAAGAGAAAGGTTTTTTTCGGCTGCGTATGCTCTTTGCCGTGCACTTTGCGCGATCTCAGCAAATCAGAAACAGAGAGAAAACGCAGACTTTCCGGGCAAGCTAACAAGATCTAACTCCACAAGTGTGGAAAAGTTTTTTGTTTCGTTTTGTGGTTTGTTTTGCAGGAAAAAGGGCAAGCACGCAAACCGAGCAAGAAGAGTAAAAAAAAAAAAAAAGGTCTTGAGTTCAAGGCTTAGGAAGTTACTTTTAAAAAGGAAAGTGCATGCAATTTCTATTTTCAAGTTACTTTATTGTAAAAGTGCATCTCACTTAAATAATAAAAAATAAAAATACAAGTGAGTCACTTAAGCTTTTTATTTATTGTTGCACTATTTAAAAGTAATATTATTGTAAAAGTGAAATCACTTATTTTACAAAAGTGATTCACTTAAAAGCAACTTTTTTGTAAAGTGATAGTCAAAAGGTTCATCTTGGGAAGAGGGGGGTTCTTTTTTTTGCTGGACATTCACTAGCTGCCACGTCACTATTGGGTACATCTTCAACAGTTTCTTTGTTCAAGCATAACTTCATCATACAGAGTCCGTTTTCAGTGCCGTTTTTTTTGAAACCGCCTATTTTTTCGAGCTCTTCACATCCAGACTATTGGTTTCTGCCTTTACAGCCATTAATTTACAAATATGGCCGCCCTTTGTGATATTCTACTTAACAGTTCCAACTATTTCTCATGGAAATCTCGTATGGAGGATGTTCTACGAAGTAGGGGACTTTTCAGAATTACAACAGGGAAAGAAAAAGAACCCACTGATGATGATAAGAAAATAAAATGGGCAAATAGATGTGATGAAGCTCGTGGATTGATTGGGATGTCAATCTCTACTGATTTGCGATTCCACATATCTGGAATTGATGAACCTAATGCTGCTTGGGACAAGTTGGAAACTGTGTTTGGTAAACACAATGAAATTCGAGGTCATCAACTTGAAAATGAGTTGATTTCTTTAAATCCAAGTGACTTTTCATGCATTCAAGATTATTTATCTAAGTACAAAACTCTCAAGCTCTTATGTGCAGAATGTAAGATTGAGAGGGAAGACAAACAATGCATTTATCATATTCTTTCCAAACTTGGACCTGCATATTCTGTTTTTGTATCTACATTTTACTCCATGAAAGCGTCATTGAATGCAGCTAGCTATCAAGAGCCTAGTCTTGAATCCTTTTGTGATTCCTTGATTAGAGAACAAGATAAACTCATTCATCTTGGAATAATCAACAATGCAGATACATCTGGGAAAGCCTTATTGTCCCAACAGAAAGAAAAGTCCAAGCCTCCCAAGAAACAAAATTTTCGCAATAATAAGTCAAACAAGGGTCCAAAACCCTCTCAGTCAACTCCTTCTTTAAAAAATGACAAAGGATCCAAGCCAAAAGGCAAGAAGACTGAGCGTCATTGCAACTATTGTGGGAAAGATAATCATGATGAATCTAAGTGTTTCAAGAAGATGGCAGCCTTGGAAGCAGCAATGAAGAAGCACCACATCAGCCTAGATTCGCCTTCAGAATCTACCTCTCATGGACATGCACTTTGTGCTTCTGGTTATTCTTATAATGCATCTTCTTCTTCTACTTCAAATGAATGGCTCATTGATTCTGGAGCATCTTATCATATGGCTAAGGATCAAGCCATCTTTTCTACTATGCATGAATGTAACACCAAACAAATATTTGTTGGTGATGATAGATCTCTAAGTGTTGTAGGAGCTGGAACAGTTCCAGTAGATAATGGTCATTTTAGTGATGTACTATGTGTTCCAAGAATTTCCTGCAATTTTTTATCAGTCTATCAGATCACTCATTCTGGTGAAGGTAAAACTGTGACCTTTACACCTCACCAAGTTGTAATCAAGGATTTTAAAGATCCTCAACAGGTTCTAGCTACCGGAATTGTTGATGATATTACCAGGTTGTACAAGTTTAACAACTTTGGGTCATCACCTTTCCCTTCAGTTTTTGTTGCTCATAGTGATAACTTGAGCAAACTTTGGCATGAGCGATTTGGTCACTTAAATTATCGCTCATTGCAACAACTATGTAAAGAAAATATGATGACAGGTCTTCCGATGGTATCTTGCAGAGATGGTGTTTGTTCCGGTTGTGTACTCGGAAAACATCATCGGGACAGTTTTGACAAACGTGCCTCTTGGCACGCCTCGGTTCCCTTGGAGCTTGTGCATAGTGACTTGTGTGGTCCTCTTCCATCTGCTTCCTTTTCTGGTTTCAAGTATTTCTTAACTTTCATTGATGATTACACCAGACGCACTTGGGTTTATTTCCTAAAACTTAAGAGCGAAGTATTTAACATGTTCTTGGCCTACAAGGCCCTTGTTGAAAAACAATCTGGTCATCAAATTATCAAGTTAAGATCTGACAATGGAGGAGAATATGTTAACAAACAGTTCACTACTTTCTGCACTGAACAAGGCATCCAACAACAGCACACTGTTCCATATACACCACAACAAAATGGTGTAGCTGAGCGGAAGAACCGCACTTTAAAAGAAATGGCTAATTGTATGATCCAATCTAAGGGACTAAGTCTTCAATTTTGGGCTGAAGCCATAAATTGTGCAAATTACATAGTTAATCGCACCCCCACAAAAGCATTACAAGGTATAACACCAGAAGAAGCATGGAGTAAAATTAAACCTGATGTAAGTCACTTTCGTGTGTTTGGTAGTGAAGCATGGGCTCACATTCCGGATGAAAAACGGAAAGCATTGCAGCCTAAAAGTGAAAAGTGCATATTTGTTGGATATTCTGAAGATGTAAAAGGTTATAGACTTCTTCAACCACATTCTCATGCTATAATCATTAGAAGAGATGTTAAATTTGATGAAAATATCTTGGCCTGCGAGCCTAACTCGGCGAGTGTGCCATCTTTGGCCTGCGAGCCTGATTCGGCGTTTGTGCCTTCTTCTTCTTCTTCCAACTTCCTTGACAGGTTTCCAACTCCAGTTTCTGATGATGACAGTGAGGATGAAAATCCACCTCCGCCTGCTCATGTTCCTCCAGTTGCACCAGCACAAGTGCTTCCTCGATGGGTCCGTTCAACATGTGAAGCAGCTGGTGATCTTGCCGGTGATCCTAGAGATCAACGTCGAACACGTTCTCAGTTTCAGCGAGCCTCTTCTCTTTTGGCTCAAGTTTCCGAGAATCATGATCCAGAAACCTTTGCAGAAGCTTCAGGGAATCCAGATTGGGATGCAGCCATGGATGAAGAATATCGTTCCTTAATAGCGAACGATACTTGGGATCTTGTACCTCTTCCAAAAGGAAAAAAACTTGTCAGATGTAAATGGGTCTACAGAACTAAGTATGCATCAGATGGAAGTGTTGAAAGACTTAAGGCAAGGTTAGTTGCCAAAGGTTTTTCTCAAGTTGAAGGGATTGACTACAATGAAACCTTTGCTCCTGTCGCCAAAATGAACTCCATCCGCCTTGTTCTTTCCCTTGCAGCCTTACACAACTGGGAAGTCCATCAAATGGATGTCAAGTCTGCCTTCTTACATGGTGATTTACAGGAGGAAATTTACATGGAACAACCTCCTGGCTATGTTCAGAATAACTCTAGCCTTGTCTGTCGCCTTAAGAAATCCTTATATGGCCTTAAGCAAGCTCCTAGAGCTTGGTATGCCAAAATGGATAACTTTCTCCTTGACACTGGTTTTTCTAGATGCCATTCTGACCCCAATGTCTATACCAAGAAAGTAGGAAACCATCTCATCATACTTGTTCTATATGTTGATGACCTTATTCTTACTGGTAGTGACCCTAAGCTTATAACCCATGTGAAATCCAGTCTTAAACAAACTTTTGAAATGTCAGACTTAGGACATTTGCATTATTTTCTTGGTCTCCAAGTTCTGCAAACCAAAGAAGGAATCTTTCTTTCTCAGTCTAAGTATGCTTGTGACCTTCTTCGTCGCTTTCACATGGAAGATTGTAAACCAGCCCCTTCTCCCTTCCAGTCTGGAGTCAAACTTTCTGCCACTTGTACTTCACCTGAAGTAGATGCTACACTGTATCGTCAGCTTGTTGGTTGTCTTTTATACTTGACTCATTCCCGTCCTGACCTTTCCTTTGCCGTTGGTCGAGTTGCCCGTTATATGCAGACACCTCATGAAAGTCACTGGAAAGCAGCTAAAAGAATACTTCGATATATTCGAGGTACAGTTCAGTTTGGGATTCATTACAGTACAGGGGGGAAACCTTTGTTGGTTGGTTTCACTGATTCAGATTGGGCCGGCGATCCTGATGATCGAAAGTCTACTGCAGGTTATGTTTTCAGTCTGGGATCTGGACCTATTACTTGGGCTTGTAAGAAACAACAAGCTCTTGCTCTTTCTTCAGCAGAGGCAGAATATCGAGCAGCAGTTAATGCTAGTCAGGAAGCTTTATGGCTTCGACAGATCCTTTCAGAGTTTGGATTCGAGCAGCAGCAGCCTACTCCACTTTGGTGCGACAATCAAAGTGCCATCAAGCTTGCCAAAGATCCAGTTCTACATCAACGTAGCAAACACATTGAGCTACATATGCACTTCATCAGAAATCTTGTTCATGATCGTGTTCTCGAAGTGCTCTTTTGCCCTACAGATGATCAAGTTGCAGACATCTTCACCAAGTCTCTTATAGAAGCGAAGTTTTCTAAACTTCGATCTATGTTAGGAGTTCAGGAACTTGTCATTAAGGGGGGATAGGCTCTAATGCCTCCTTCCTTCTCCTAATAGTGTCACTTTTGTAAATCCTTCAATCCTATCCCAAGTTGTTCTTAAGGGGGGATGTTAGGATATTTAGACACTTAGGAGTTAGTTAAGATCAACTTGTGTAATATATCCGTTAGGGATAGTGTGTTTCTTTAGTATGCATTAGTATGCATTTGTATATACTTAATCCGACGGTCACGATATGTTTCCGACATAGAGTGATCCGACGGCTCAACTTCTCTTAGATCAAACCTAACCTTGATCCGTGGCTTAACACCCGATTGGTCCATGATCTCTATTTAAAGAGCATGGAGGGTCATTGTTTAGTTGATCGATTATGAGAAGCTCATTTGTAACTTTCTTTCTTTGCATAATAAATTGTCCCGTAGAAGCTATTTGGCCGGGGCCGTGGAGTGTTTCCCTCAAGAGGGTTTAAACCACGTCAAAACATCGGTGTGTTGATCTGTGATCTGTTTGTGTGAAGTGGTTGCTCTTGGTGTTCGGTCCTTTGGTAGTACCCTGTGTACCCGAACAAAAACTAAAAAGTTCAAATGTTGAGAAAGTTTATCCTTCTTCCATATGAGAATTTCTGGGTGATTTTTTTTATGAATGTGGAGAAAATTGATATTGGATTAATTTTAAACAAATTACATGTGGAAATTTTACTTAATTCTTACCAAATATATGGTTGAAAATCATATTAGTTATAGTAAATTTACATGATATACTAATTATTGTAATTTGTGGAATTTTCACTTAATTCTTACCAAATATATGGTTAAAAAGAGGATTTGTGGGAGAATTTTTTCATGAATGTGGATAAAAATGAATTTGGATTAGTTATTGTAAATTTGTATTGATTTACCAACTTTGTTTGTTAGTAGACTTTTTATTCAATTCTTATTAAATTTATGGTTGGTAAGAGGATCTAATCCATGAAGGTATTGGAGGGGTTGAATCTATTTTTACTTTAAAAACAATCATTTTATCAATCAAGAACATTGATTTCCTCTTACGAAGTCATACATTCAAATCGTAGGGGACATTAGTTTCCTCCTACAAGGTCATAGGTTCAAATTGTAGGGGATAGAGTATCTACATCTTTGTACAATTTAGCAGTTACATCGTTGCTCAAAGGGGGGTCCCTCCCACAAACAATGGGGTCTCCTACACCAAACTGGTGTCTGGCTTAGCTCTACCCTTAAAAATTGACCCAAAATCTTTGTAGTAAGGGTAATTCATAAGAGGCCAAGAATATTTTTGCTTGAAATGTTGGAGAAGGGGTATAAAGAATCAAATTTTTAAGGGACTCTTGAGCTTGTGCATACAAATAAAATATGATGTGAGAATTTTTTTTTGAAAGGAAACAACCCATTTTATTATATCATTACATTCTAACATCAACATCATGCATGCATGAGGAAAAAAGAGTGAGGCATACTTGGAGCCATGGTTCATGTTACTTTTGTACTTGACGACGTTTCGAGAGCAAGCATGGTGACATATTTTAGATCTGAGTAGTACTGTTATCACATTGTTGCCCTATCAGAGCTCTATGTCTCATGTTTATGTGTTCTATTTTATCTATAATTTCTATTGAAAGGTATTACTATTAAGGAATGACTAATAGTTTCACTCTATCCACTCCAAGGATGAACCCAAGCCTACAAAACTAAAGATCAATTTTCAAAAACTAAAGCTGATATGGTTTTCACCTGCATCTACCGAGCACATATCTAGACAATCCATTCAATAAATTGATCAAAATTTTGAATCTTCTGTGGTTAGGTTCTTGGGATCTTGGATATAATCATGGGCTCAAAATCCAGGAATAATTTTATGGTGCATAAGAATCCCATGAATACATTTGGGGTGGATGTGAAACCCAACCCATACAAGGAGTTGCCTTTATGTGAGAGCTAGGACCTCAACACCTTGGTGGGTTTTACACTCTTCTGCCTTTCTCTTTTTAATTTACTCCAAAAGAAAAACACACAAAATCATAAGACATACATGCCTTTGATCCTTAATCTCGCAATCTGTCTCCTTCTCCCTATCTAGTATTCCATCTCATTCTTCTTGGGATTTTCTGTTGCATATGCCTCTATATGGGTTAGCAACTCCTCTCTAATATCTGTATTAACTTCAAGGCATGGTTTAATTTTCCCTCGAACACTAGCTAAGTGTCCTTTCAGTGAATGATGCCCCTCCTTATATGGTTCTGACAATATTTTCCAAACATTTCATTGTCAACCATATCGCAATGGATTCATGTAGGTACTTTCATCTCGGGGGCCTTGGTAATGTCTCAAATAAAACAGAAATCTGCAAATGAAAATCATATCTTCAGTTATTTGTAGCTTAAAACATAAATATGCAATTTGATTAGAAAAAGATGAGGGTTTTGAAATATACCTTCGAATGGGCATATCAATTCAGTCATGAACTGCTCCAAGATGGCATCAATAAGACCATCAATAGTCCACTAAGAGAAACCTTCTTCTTCACCCATGGCTCCCCAACCTACAAAATAGTTGGAAAGTTATATCTCCAGTTATCCAACCTTCCCCTATCATCATGGAATGCAAGATTCCTCCATTAATGAACCAAGGTCCATTATCAGATTTGGAAAAATATTTGTTTGAAAAGATAGATGTGTGTCATCAATGAAATGTGAATAGAAAGGAATAGTTTGGGGGAACCGTCAAACTAATGATCCTCCCTAACCCAAGAAGAGTTAAGAATTTTACCTATGAAGAAAACCCTAGTGATTAGATCTCCAGAAACTGAATATTTACGAGTTAAATTCGAATTGAACACAAATAGTTCAAATTCAACCATTTGTTAAAGGAATGCAACCTCCATTTTTTATGAGCTATGGTGATTGAAACCCTTGGAAACTAAAATCAAGGCTAAGTGGTGGAAGGAAAATGATTGAGTTACAAAGACCACCTACCGAAGACATTGCCAATGATCTCCTCTGTTGGGATGATGAATTGAATGTCGACCAATGCTATGCTGGTCTTCTCTACTCGTCCTATGCCGAGTAGAAATGAACCATGTACGTGGGAATGTGGGCCAATTCCAATGATGATAAAAATTCTCTCCATTGTCAAATGCTCTATAGGGGTCTAGGAGGGGTTCAAATGGCGCACCATCAAATGCTCTATAGGGGCTAAGGAGGGGTTCAAAATGTCGGGGATGTTTTCTTTTGTTTTTTATGTTATGTTTATTTATTTTTATATGTTTTTTTTGTATTATGTTTATATGTCTTATCAAATTTAAGATGATAATTTAAAAATTTTCATACTGTATGGAAAACTACATATTTTATATTTAAGAATAAAATTTGGAATAAAAATAGTTAAATTATATTAATGTGAAGAGCATTAATAATAATCAAATATACACTATTAATATTTCTTCAATAAAATAAAATAAAATAAAAAATAATCGTCATTCAATATCTTTAACACTGGAGATGGATTCAGAGACACCCTTGTTGAAAGGGGTCTCTAAATCCATCTACAGTGTTAAAATTTAGTTACAAGCTTTAAATCCATCACAGCTTGGGATGGTTTTTATTAATGCTTGTACCACAGATGTATTGGAAATTAATTATTATACCTTGGGAAGGTGTTAACACCCAAAAAGTGCTCACTAGCTCATTTCCTTATTCACGTGACCCATTTATCCACTTTTCCACCATTTGAGCCTCTAAAGCCACCAAAAAGTCACCAAAAGACCATAATACACCTCTTTTTCCCCTCAAAATGAATATTTTTCCTCAAAAAGCATAAAAACCCCTCAAAAAGGGTCCAGAATTCCCAAAAATATTAAAAAGGGAATAAAAATATTCAAAAAAGGAAAAAGGAGGGAAAAGGTACCTAAACCATGTTGGTCGATACCATTGGTTTCCTCAAAACCATAATGGTATTCCCCACCACCAAAAACTATAAAAAGGTGGTAGGGGCTCCTCACTTTCCATCCATCCATCATCCTATCCTCATGCTGTCAAAATCTCTCATGAGTTCTTGACCATTGTAGCAATCTTGGATCAGAGACCATTGGAGCTTGGAGCATCTCACCCTTGGAGCTGCTCAACACCACAACATCCTCACCATTTGAGGTATCATAATACAAAAGTTATTTTTTATTTTATTTCTTGTTCTTGTTCTTAAATATTTTCAAGTTTATTGTTATATGCACATGTTAGATTCAGATATATAATTGTTTTTTGCTTTCAATATTTGAAACTGCTATCACTTGTTGATAGGTTCCCATTGCACAAAGCTTGGTTGCAAAACCAAGCCAACGGTTTTTGGCGACTCCATTGGCTTCCAATTCTTAGATCTCAGTTTTTTGCTTTAGATCTTAGTTTTTCTTAGTTTTAATCATTTTTATTCATAGATCTACCATCCTAGACAACAGATCCATTGCTGTTTTAGATCTTGGCCCCTTCTATTGCCATTAATAGCTTGAAATTTCCATTTTTGGGTTCATTTTTCAGTGTCCATTTTTCGGCTTTCGCCTCACTGTTTTTTGCCCGACAGTCGCGCGGCTCATTGCGACCTCGCGGCTTTTTTCCGCACGGCGTGCCGCGGCTTTGTAGCCATTTTACGCGCTGCACATCGCTGCTTTGCGGCCATTTGCCGCGCTGCACATCACGACTGTGTGACCGAAACCCACGCTGCACATCGCGGCTTCGCAGCTGAAACCCACGCGGCACATCGTGACTGCACAGCCGAAACCCGCGCTGCACATCGCGGTTTTGCGGCCGAAACCCGCACTGCCCATCGCGGCTATTTTCCTGAAACCCGCGATGCAATTTTTTTTAATTCGGCCAATTTTTTGAAAATTATTTTTTGTTGTATTTTCTACCCATTTAGCATATTTTACAGCATTAATTTTTCTGCATTTTTACAGCCACATTAAATCTTTTACTATTTAGAATGCTCCATTAAAAGTCTTTTTAAAAAAATTTCAGTAATTGAAAAAGAGATTTTTCTGCATTTTATTTAGATCAAGGTTTTACTGTTTATTTGCTCGATACTTTGCCCAAGCAACTTTTAAGAGATCCATTTATTTCTTGAAATATTTATGTTATTTGCTTTCCTTCAAATTATTTCAAAGATCCATTATTTTTGAAACAGTTTTTTTTTCAAGCATTTACATTTCAAAAACGTCTTTATTTTTTGCAAAACTGGAAGTGTCTTTTCTTTCATTTGTAATCAATCACCCAAGCGAGGCAAATCAATTTCAGTTTAAATACCACACTTGCACCCACTCTACCACATAATTTAAACTGAGCCTTAAAATTTACCTTAAACTCAACAAACTTTTAACCCCACTTGGGGAGCACTTAAAAGAATTTTGTAGTTAGGTAGAATTGAGGGGATAGGTGTTCCAATAACACCCCTCAATTATTACATTTGAGACATAGTGGTTGTCCTCTGTGGTACCAAAATTCCTTATAATTTTGACACAGTTATCAACCAAATTTATCGGGAAGGCCTCTCCTTAGGAGGGTTGAAGTAGCTAGACTGGTTCTCGGAAGTCTGAGTGGAATACCACAATCCATTCAGTAACCAAAGGATACCTTTTGAAGTTCTCGGTGTACATCCAAGAGGGTGTACAGTGGCGATAGAACCAAACTGCAGATTCACCCAACCGAACATGTCATGAACGGGGTATCCTAGTTGCCACTCTTTAGGATTGTCTACTCGGTGTCCCTCCTGGTAGGGGGAGATCTTATCCGTTGATTCAACACTCTATATTGTCTGACTTGGATTTCATCACCTTGCAGAGGATATCGTTGTTGACTCACAATACTTCTAGTTAGGTGTTTGCATGATACATTACCCACCTTTGGTCTAGTAACACCCCTTTTTTCTAGAAACTGTTTGACTTTTGGGTATTCTGACCAATTTTTGTTGCATCCCTCCACTTATTATAGCACAACTACTATCATAAGTGCTTTTTGAGGTTGATTGTTGGCCTGAGAGCCTTGATTTTTTCACTCCCCTTTTGCACTCATTGTTGCATTAGGGTTTTCAAGTTTTTTACATCACCACCTTACACTGAAATTTTAAAAAAAATATTTCTCACCATTGAGAATTTAAGACGATCTCGTTTGTCTTCAGAGTGAACCCCCTTAGTTTCAGTATACTTGGCTCTACACATCACCGACGTAGAGCCTTATCCCTTGACTCAACACGTCATCGGCCAAACACACAGTCATCCGATTCTGACACGCCTCACTTCACATCTGATTCTGAGGCTGAATCCGAAAACCCTACTAAAATATCACCAACCAACCTCATGGCTGGACCACAATACGACCCACTTTTCACCAGTACTATTGGAGATACATCCACAAACCCTTCTACTACTGTGCCATCCATGGCTAACAACAACTCCTCTAGGCATGCACTAATATTAGGGGACACTCCACCTTTAGGTATGCCCAACACAGGACTACCTCCTATTATGGGTATGCCAAACATAGGAATCACACCACCTCTTCATTACCACAACCCAGATCCCAGGAATTCCCGGCACTATTCCTAACCCCTCTGCAACCCATGTTGCACTTGGGAGCGCTGGCCTTTCCCACACTACATCGGTTGGATCACACATACCTTCCATACCTAGCATACCTTTAGGGGCTACTGGACCACTACATAATGCCACCATTAATAGTTATGTCCCAGTCACTATGCCCACACCCATCTGCTAGTTTACCTTACATGGCTAGTCTGAACTTACCAGACCTAGCCAGGCTAACCAACGATCCTATCAGGCACAACCCTACATTGGCCACCCATACCTACAAAGCTCCCCTCGGACATCCCCAAGTTTGAAGGAAAACCTAGGGAGGATCCCCAAAACCACATAATGTCATTTCACCTATGGTGTTCATCTAACTCCATAGTGGATGACTCCATTCGACTGAGACTGTTGCAACGAACGTTCACTAGCTCTGCAACCAAGTGGTACATCGAACAACCACATGGGACCCACCATACATTTACGTCTCTCACCCTCCACTTTCCTTCATTTTTTCAGCTACCTGTACGCTATGATGCAGGAGTTGAAATACTGTTGTCTTGCAGACAAAACACAGCTACCCACATCACCGACCATATCCATGAGTGGTGCAAGCGTCGTAGCCACTGTAAGATAAAACTAGATGACCGTATATTTTTGGACTGGTTTCTTAAATCACTCCTACCCCTCATAGCAAAAGACATAGCTTCCGAACGACCCCAGTCAAAGGAAGAAGCTATCTTAAAAGCTCAGCAATTCGACCTGATTTATGCCCAGTCAGGCTATCTCTACACCATCATACTAGATGCCCCACGAGGCGATTCTTCACGCGGTGATGCTCCGGGGGGCATCACATGCCGCAGATGGTATTATCGACCAAGTCATGGCGCAAATTAAACCTTTTAGCATGGTGAGCACCATAAATTAAATTAAACCTTTTAGCATGGTGAGCACCATAAATTCCCCAGACCTCTCTCGGGCTACATCTAATTCTGGAGCGACAACTTCGTACGCTCCAACAAATCAGACTCATCACACTCATGGACCCTCTTGTCCAGAACATTGCTATGGGCAAGCGTCATTGACATATGTACCACCCACATGCTATAACCAACCGGGGCCACCTATAACCCATTTCAATTACCGGCACAACCAATGTATTACCCACAGCAAGCTACAACAGCTAACCCAACACCTCCAATAGCTCATGGTTACCAACAACCCCAGCAGGCAACTGGACCACCTCCAGCCCCACCAGCTTATTATCCACCGCAACCTGCTCCCGCACCTGCGGCACCCCAAAATCCTCCCACTACTCAAGGGCAAGTGTACACACAACATAATCATCCCCAACATCAAAACAACCAAACGCAACTAGGGTGGACAACAAAACCGTGGAAGAGGATGTAACCGCGGAAACAACCAACAACATAATCAAGGTCCAGCACCTCCCAATCCTCCAAATAATAACAATGTTGCTCCTCCCAACTAGAATCCTGATCGTCATCCCAAGCAGCCAAAAAACAATAACCTGAGAATAAACCATCCATGTTCTATATGTGGAGTCTATGGACACTACACCCATAACTACCCCCATCTAGAGAAAGCATGTAAACTTTGGGCTGACAATGCCCAACGCCAGGGCCACGCTGGACAGCCAGCTCCACTCAATCAACCGCAACCCATGATATTACAAAACCCATTGCCAAACCAGGGAGTAGTAAATACTCGCCCTATGGATCCCCCATAAGGATCTACTGCACCCCAACAACAAATCACCTATGCCGCAACTGATTATCAGCATGCGGATCCAGGAACACACCATTTATTAATTATGTCATCCAATGGCATCAACCTCCAAACTCACAGGAATCAGTACGGCCCACCCCCAGAAACTCCTCCCACTGATGCATCCACCTCCCTCCCACCAAATCAACCACTACGCATACCAAATATGCCTTTGGACGGAGGACCTAAAATCCCTCGCATCCCTTTGCGAAGGATTAACAACAATCCTAATGCTCGCACAGCATCCAATTATAATGTCATGGAAGACCTCGCACAATCCCCCGCTGCTATGTCTGCTTCAGAGGTACTGAAAACATGCCCTGCACAACGAAAACTCCTACTATCTACCATTGGAGGAGTAGACCCTGACGACACACATACGATGGCTTTCAACTTAGACCAAGTTGAACCTCAATTGCCATCAAATTTGGCTTTCCAAGTATCAGTAAACATTTGAAACCTTGTTGTGCATCGATGCATCATCGATGGAGCTTCCACCTGCGTTATGTCCACCCTTGTGTGGCAGAAGCTTGGCTCCCCCACTTTACAACCATCCACCACGGCATTACGAGCTTATGACAGATGCTTAGCTCAACCACAAGGCCTCTTAGCGAACATACCCATAGAACTAAGTGGCAAATTAGTTCTTATCGACATCGAAGTGATCAATGCCCAGCTCGACTACAACCTCCTTCTTGGACGTAGCTATATGTACAAAATGAAAGCAGTGGCTTCATCTGTTTTTCACCTCATGATGTTCCCACATGAAGGACACGTTATCAAGATTGATCAACTCACATATTATGATCCTAACGCCCCCGCAGCTCCTCAAAATGTGCTACCAATGATTGAACAAACCATTCAAACCACACCAACATCATTTGTGTCGTCAATTGGTCCTAGAATCTACACCGAGTCACCTATGACTTCCACATTTCCATCGATCCCACCACCTTTACCAATAAAAAAAACATTGGATTTGTGCACCGTGTTGCACACCACACGGCAGCCTTCGTCACTACCACAAACACCCATAGTGCCTACTCATATTGGCACGACACCAATTCATACTATCCCGTTCTTGTTCCCATTTTTTGGAGTTATTAGTTCGCCAGTAATGGATACACTCAACCTTCCTGGTTTAACATTAGGGATACCTATATGGTACTTACCTGCTTCGAGCCCCCCGCCGACTTCGACTGTTATTTTACAACCAGTACAACCTATCCCTACTACCAACCACCCACCCCCTCCGATCGCTCATCTGCAAAATAGACCACTCCCAATAGTGACTACGGCATCAATGTCCAGAAATGCCCCACCTCTGTTACGGAACACAGGGGGCAGAGGCCCACCAACTTATAACACTGGACTCATAACTCGCACCCCCCCAGCAACCCCCAAGGTAGCTAAAAACCCCCCAACTATTCACATTCCCCCTAAGTGCTCGTTGTGTGATGACGTAGGCCATGCCACTCATCAATGTCCACTATTACCTGCACTCCAATAACACATGAATATGTTGGATGACGACACGAGAATTCCAGTGGTAAGACTTGAGCCACCTCCTCACCCTCACAACAAAATGCTCCACACTAAGCACCCTTGTGCGATATGCGGCATTTATGGCCATTATTCACACCACTGCCCTGATCTCCCAGATTATAGAGCAGCCTTGTACGAGTTGAATAACGTCGACCTAGAGATATCTCGTCTTCTCATTGAGGAAATTCATCCCCCACCATCTTCCTCCTCGAAAGAAATTAACACCATTTACATGGTTTCCACTAGATACCCATCTGTCCGGTTGACCCCTTCCATTGATCCCTTTGAAACACATGTTCAACCCTTTCAAATCGACGAGGAAACCACATGTCCACAACATGGGGGCAGGCCCAAAACCTTGCCTACTCATCATCATCATGATTCTCATCGGAGATACTAGGGGCATCCACCCCACAAGGGGAATCCCCCATCATCATATCATCACTTCAGTATGCCACCATGGCCCACAGCCTCATGGTACACCCCCCCTCCAGTAATTTGTCAATGCCCTCTTGATCCCTCTCTAAGACAGCATCTGCACCGTATTGACACCTCTGAGTTCGGGGACATAATAGATTACCTCGAACCTGGGATAGGGGGCATGATCAATCATTTTGACCCTACCCCATCAACTCTATCTCAACAGCTCAATGAGCCCATCGTTCAAACCAACACATATGTGATCCACAATCACAAACCCCATGCACATCATATGGGGGCAGGTCATTAACCCTGCTCACTTTTTCACATTTGTGATCTCAACCATTTTTGAGGTCACGTGTCACTTGTATATTTGAGTTGATTTGATACACATAGTATTTCGCCCCCGCGGGTCATCATTTCCCCCCACCACTACATCCTTGGCTTGGTGGGGTCACCTTCATTTGTAGCCATTTTTTAACCTAGTTATTTCCTCTAACCATTCCGGAGTCCTTATGACCTCCGTTTTTTTGCACCATTTACACCGCAGGATCCATATTTCAATGCCCGTGATGATGCTTGAGACCATTTCTCGCTCTCACACCCATAACTTTTGGGCTCAAAATGCCACTTGTTGCCTCGGTTTGCGTGCCACATCGACCGTCCTCCATTTTTTACAAGTCTCATATCGTCGAATTTCGTTTTCCGCACTCGTGATGATGCTTGAGATCATTTCTCGCTCTCATGCCCAGATTTTTTGGGCATTTTTCCCATTCCCCCTCGTTGCCTCGGTTTGCGTGCCACATCGGCCATTCTCCATTTTTAACAAGTCTTATATCGTCGGATTCAGTTTTCTGCGCTTATGATGACGCTTGAGACCATTTCTCGCTCTCATGCCTAGATTTTTTGGGCATTTTTCCCATGCCCCCCTCGTCGCCTTGGTTTGCGTTCCACATTAGTCGTTGCCCCTTTTTGACAATATTTATGTCACTGGATTTAGTATTCCGCACTCATGACGATGCTTGAGACCTTTTCTCGCTCTCATCAATCCCTTTTTGTTCGGTATAGTTTTACCCCTTTTTCGGGCCGAGTAATCCCTTTTACGAAAAAGGCACTTAGGGAGTTTCTGTTAAGCTCTTTTCTAACTCCTAAAACAATGAAAAGATTACCGAGAAACCTTGCTTCCTTTCATGCTCGCTAAACGTATCTAAAAGGGCGTCTACATGGTATAATTTTACCCCTTTTCCGGACCTTGTAGGCTAATTATGAAAAAGGAATACTCTAGTCACATCGGCTAGAAGAGTTCTCCATTTGCATCATTTTATGCTTTTTCGGACCTTGGAGACTAACTTACGAAAAAGAACACCAATGGAGTCCACTTACCGCTTTCAGACTCTCTAAACATGAAAGCGACCACAAGCAATCACCATCCTGGGCTCGTAAAAAACCACAGGACGGTACTCACAACCACTGCAGAGTCTTCTTATCATTTTCAGACTCCTTAAAAATGAAAGCACCCATGAGCATGAACAGTCCTGGGCTCACAAAATCCACAGGACAGTACCATTTCAGAGCACACTTTTATCCCTTCTTGGAGCTCATTAATACTACGAAGAAGGACCCAATGGTGCTTCTCAGTGCCACAACAGATCATGTCTACTCATATGGCAGCTTCCCCATTTTGGTCGCCTTTGTTCAGAGTATTATGCAGTATGTCACCATGAGAATCCCTCAACAGCACCCATCAGCTCCTCCCCCCCCATAGTTAATACATACCCTTCAGTCCTTAAAAGCTATGATCCCCGCACCTACAAGTCAGTTTCCTATGCTACCAGGTGAACCATGTCATCATGCTCTGAACAAAGGAAGTTTGAGTCTACCCACTCTATGACCCCAGTTACTTCCCATCCCCACAAGTATGTCAGTCCTACCGTCAATACTACCACACTTCAATTCTACACCTCATGCTCCTATCAAGGAAACATCATTGCCTTGTTAGTTGTTGGTCTCCCTCTGTCGACGACACCCAAATTTATTCTAGAGGATAGACCTAGAGGTCCCTGTGTCTTGGACTCATCACCATTTATGATGAGTGCCTACGAATCATTTCAAGAAGAGTCCTCAGTGCCTCTCCAAATGGTTGTTTCTCACATGCTCGACTTCAACACCTTGATCGCATCGTTGAGACTCGCACAGGGTATTGGTCCATTCAGTTATTTGTTGAAGACCCCGGATACCACCTGACTCTTCCACATTTGTGAGTCTACCTATGGAAACAACCAGTTACATTTTTTCTATAGATATCCCGGTTGCACATGGCGACAATATTCCGATGTACCCCAGTTTTATACTCCCTCGAGTATACAGTTACATGTACTTCTCAGAGATGACTCACAGTCATTGAGTCCCTACAGATATTGGACACCTTCAGTTTCAGCAGTTCACCAACCCTTCTAAGACCTTATTCAAAATGGTCGTCGCTTTATTCTAGTGTATCAGTTATTGAGATCAGTCATATTATGATCATGAGTACATCCCAAAATAGTGTCCCCTTTGGACCATTATGATGTACCAGCAGATTTTTTTATGTCTTATTTAGGTCCCCCTTCTTGGGACTAATTGTTATTACTTGATACGAGCATGGGTATGCCCGCCTCATCCATTATTAGAGATTATTCCTCATTCATATTGAGGCCATGTAATATTTTTTGTTTTTGCAACTTCCAAGGGCCGTTGATCCAGTCTCCAACCGGTCTCTTCTCTTCCCCAAACCCCAGGAAAAAGACAAAAGAACTATGATGTCTATCAGCCATACGATGAGCTCCTGCCCTCACACATCAGGGGGAAATCTGTTAACACCCGAAAAGTGCTCACTAGCTCATTTCCTTATTCACATGACCCATTTGTCCACTTTTCCACCAATTGAGCCTCTAAAGCCACCAAAAAGTCACCAAATGACCATAATATACCCCTTTTTCCCCTCAAAATGAATATTTTTCCTAAAAAAGCATAAAAAAACCCTCAAAAAGGGTCCAGAATTCCCAAAAATATTAAAAAGGGAATAAAAATATTCAAAATATTCAAAAAGGAAAAAGGAGAGAAAAGGTACCTAAACCATGTTGGTCAACACCATTGGTTTCCTCAAAACCATAATGGTATTCCCCACCACCAAAAACTATAAAAAGGTGGTAGGGGCTCATCACATTCCATCCATCCATCATCCTATGCTCATGCTGTCAAAATCTCTCATGAGTTCTGAACCATTGTAGCAATCTTGGAGAAGAGACCATTGGAGCCTGGAGCATCTCACCCTTGGAGCTACTCAACACCACAACATCCTCACCATTTGAGGTATCATAATACAAAAGTTATTTTTTATTTTATTTCTTGTTCTTGTTCTTAAATCTTTTCAAGTTTATTGTTATATGCACATGTTAGATTCAGATTTATAATTGCTTTTTGCTTTCAATATTTGAAACTGCTATCACTTGTTGATAGGTGCCCATTGCACAAAGCTTGGTTGCAAAACCAAGCCAACAGAAGGATGTAAAGATTATAAGCAATTACTTGATCTGCTCCAAGAACAGAAGACTACATATAAGGTCGTTTATGTAAGCAGTGCAAATATGCTTCATGCTTTAATGCTAAGTTGTGACACATGAGGGTATGAAATTCAAGCTAGAAGATTTATGGGACAAGAGAAACATTACAAGAGATGCATGCAAAATAATATGTGGAAACTGTGCAAAAGACTTGCATTAGTGCTTTATTGAACTCATAAGTAGAATACAATACAATACTGTAACAATGACTGAATAATTTGAATTAACCAAGGAGGTCATTCGAAATAACTTGCATGGTGTAGCTAGTCTGCACTAGGAATCCTCGTCATCAATCAGTGGTAGTGTCATCAATGCACAAGTAACGGTCAACCAAGTGTCAAATTGAGTCTAACTGAATGTAGGTATGTGTAACTGATGCATGGAGCACTAATGTAGTGAAGGAGAATCCAGAGAGGGCTCATGAGGAGCTTTCTGGAGTCAGAATAGTCAAACTAGTCTCTCTGGATGTCCATCGGAGTGTTTCAGTTAGTTAACTAGTCAATATGTCCTCAAATCAAGGAACAAATCCAGAAATTAAGCAACTAACTGAGTGTGTCACTGGTTGTAGGTAAGAGAGGGGGCACTTGGTCATAGGAGATGAAAACAAGGTGCATGATGGACTAGGAGGGATGGAACTGAACATAAATAAGATCCTGGGGCTAGTAAACTAGGGACTAGGTGCTGGGAGACACCATATTGATGACTGGGATGCATGCAAACATAAAGATGATGGTGAGAATATCCTAACACCCCCTCCCCCAATATATACTATGAGGTAAAAAAATAAAAGATAGGGCCCTGGTTACTAAGACGTCACCCCAATACAGAAAATAATCCAAAAATGCTAGAAAAAATCTAAGTGAGGAAAGAGGGAAAAACCCAGTGGGAAGAAATCCTCCCTCAAGCTGAACACTGAAGGATCTAATCTGTCTCCACCATAGTATAACTCACCCCCAATAGTGAACGGAGGTAAGATAAATTCTTCTCAGTTAAGCTCTTGGTGAAGATGTCTGCAATTTGCTCTTTTGTAGGGTAATATTGCAGTACAATGGTTTTGTCATGCATAAGCTCTCGAATGTAGTGCATGTGGATCTCGATATGCTTGATCCTCTGTCTCTGAAATGGATCCATCGAGATCTTGATAGCACTAGGATTGTCACAAAAAATGATAGTAGAAGTGGCGCTACCAATATCAAACTCTGCTAGAATACCCTGCAACCAAACTGCATGAATGCAAGCGTTGACCACTCCTTGATACTTTGTCTCTGCTGAAGATAAGGAAATGGGAGCCTGTTTTTTGCTTGACCATCAAATAGGCCCTATTCCAATCATGAAAACATATCTGGAAGTGGACTTCCAATCAATCCTATCACCCGCCCAATCTGAATCAGTGAATCCCACTAAATCTAGCTCGGAATTTGCAGCATAGTGTATGCCAAAGTTTCTAGTACCCTACACATAGTGAAAGATTCTCTTGGATTCCCTCCAATGAATCTCATGGGGCTGCTGCATATATCTTGACACGGCACTCACGGCATAAGAAATATCAATCCTAGAATGTGTCAAGTATAGAAGACTTCCAATCAACTGTCGATAAAGTGTTGAATCCACCAATGGTGTGGAATCACCATCCTCAAGTCTTATTCCCAAGAGGAATGGGAATGGTGTTGCCTTACAATATGACATATTAAATTTTTTTATCAGGTCTAAAACATATTTTTGCTGAGATATGGTGATCCCATCAAAATTTTGAGCAATCTCTAACCCAAGGAATTGCTTCAACAAGCCCAAATCACTCATGTCAAAAGCTGGATCTAAAGCAGTTTTTGTGTTGACAATCGAAGCAATATTGCTTCCAGTTATCAAAAGGTCATCAACATAAAGGAAAATGATCAGAAAATTACCTTCATGCTGCTGTAGATACACATTTGGATCTGATTTTCACCTTGCAAAATTATGTGACAAAAGGAAGGAATCCATCTTTGCATACCAAGCTCTTGGGGCATGTTTTAAACCATACAATGATCTCTTCACTCTGCACACTAATGTCGGTTCTGATATGTATCCTTCAGGTTTCTTCATGTAAATCTCTTCTTTTAGATCTCCATGAAGAAATGCACTCTTCACATCCATATCGTGCACTTCCAAGTGC
Organism: Larix kaempferi; assembly: GCA_027924585.1. Lineage (NCBI taxonomy): Eukaryota > Viridiplantae > Streptophyta > Pinopsida > Pinales > Pinaceae > Larix > Larix kaempferi. Next base: position 8,295,827 of record BSBM01001030.1, read on the forward strand.
TTAGATGTGGAAATTGCCAAAGCTAGGTGGATAGAATCCATCTTTACAACCGGTGCAAAGGTCTCGGTGTAGTCCACTCCTTGGACTTGGGAGAAGCCTTTTGAAGCCAACCTAGATTTGTATTTTCAGGTTGAGCCATCTACAACAACATTTTTGCGGTAGACCTATTTGCATTGGACTAATTTCCTCCCAGGTGGAAGAGAAACTAGCTCCCATGTAGCATTTTTCTGAAGAGAACTGTACTCTTTATCCATGGTGTTTTTCCATCTCAGATGTCAGTGGGAATGATAGTATGATTTAGGATCTGAACCTATCATCAAAAAAAAAAATCATACAGTAAAGGATCAGAATATAAAAGAGCCATACCTTCTCTTTGAAAGTCTACTCGAGTTCTTCTTGGATTGACAACATTTCCAATGTTAGAACCAGCAGATTGGAGAGTATTTTGGGCCCACTTTGGAAACTGTTGAGGCTCATCTAGATCTGCATTTGAACCTAATATTTCATGTTCATAGACATCTGATAAAATATTAGAAATATCAAAACACAAACTATCATCATCTTCTTCTGAATCTTCTTCTTGTAGAGGCAGCAATTCAGCAGTTTCTTCCTCGACTAGTTTTAGATCTTGAAATGGTTCTTCAAATCTTACACTTCGCTCAATGAATATCTTTTTGGATCTGATATCCATGATTTTTTATCCTTTATATTCTTCAGCATATCCAATGAGGATTCACTCAGTACTTTGTGGAACCAAATATTCTCTCTTCTCAATCGAAATTCTAGCCCATGCAGTTGAGCCAAAAACCCTAATATTGGACACATCAGGCTTGTGACCAGTATAGGCTTCAAAAGGAGTAGTACCTTTCATGGATGAGTGTGGAACTCTGTTTTGAATATATGCAGCAACATTCATGGCCTCATCCCAAATATTTGCATCCAAACCCTTTGACTCAAGCATACAGGTTTCCATTTCTTTCAGTGATCGGTTCTTCCTTTCCGTTACACCGTTCTGTTGAGGTGTGTAGGGAACACTGTGTTGGATCTGAATTACATTTTCTAAACAAAGTTTCAGCAGCTTTGATTTGATATATTCACCTCCATTATCAGATCTAATATCTTTTATCTTGCTCTCGGTGGAAGTCTCAACAGAAGCCTTGAAAATCTTGAATTTTTCTAGCACTTCCGACTTGTTTTTGAGAAAGAAGACCCACGTGAATCTAGAGAAGTCATCAATAAATGTCAGAACATACATTGATCCATTCATGGAGGTATGTTGTAGTGGACCGCTGATATCAGAATGAATCAGCCCCAAAATACAAGAAGCTCTATTATCTTTTCCTCAGTCAAACTTGTGCTCGGCGTGCTTCCTAATGATGCAACCCTTGCATATTCCTTTCGAGGATTTGATCTTCGGAAGGCCATAAACCATGGATTTATTTTGCAGTAGCTGCAAATATTTATAATATAGGTGTCCAAACCTCTCATGCCATAGCCTAATAACCTCATTTCCATGAGTCAGAAGAGCACTAGGCTTTTACTATGGTAAAAAGTGATAAAACTCATATGTTTTTGCAGTATGATTTGCCTTTCCTACTGCAATGAGATTTCTAGTGGAAATATCAGAAATTTCAACATCATTGGGTCTGAATACAACCTTCTTTGGTAAACTAGTGTGTGTCATTTGATACATAGAAAGTAGGTTCATAGCTATAGAAACAACATAAAGAACATTTTGATAGCTGCCATGTTCTAAATGAATAGTACCTTTGCCTTTCGAAGAAATTTGTGAGTCATCTCCCATGTGGATGGAGATGGTGTTGTTGGATACCAATGAAGAAAAAGAATCTTTGTTAGTAGCCATGTGATTCGAAGCTCCTAAATCTATGAGAAGAGTGGTGGAATTCGAAACACTAGCCATGAGTGCATGACCTCTTTCTGTATGATCATTGTTGTCCTTCTTCCTTGTGCCATCAGGAAGAGCAATGTTTTTTTCTCTAAGAGAAGGGCCATCTAATCTATGGTCTTCTTCAAGAAGGATCTTTCTGGATGAAATCCCTTGCTGCAATAAGAACATTAAGTCTTCTCTTTGCCCTTTTGTTTGTCTTTTCTTGAACCGGATGGCTCATGTGATTGATTTATCTTCTCCTTTTGCTTTGGATGATCAAGATTTGGCTTCTCTTTCTTTTGATTCCCTTTTCCATTCATAGCTTTGGATCCTCCAGCAAAAAGGGCTTGATATTTTGAGGTTTTGATGGTCCCAATTTGAATAAGATTATCATGCTCTTTTGTCAAGGATTCAATGAAGGCATTCAAGGTAAGCATCTTCCAATTAGGAATTGTGAGCTTTCCCGTATTGAAAGTGGAAACAAAAACTGAATAATCTTTTCCTAGCTTCGTAAGGATGGATAGAATCAATTGCTTATCTTCCTTTTCCACCCCACATTACTTCAATAGCATTACCAAGTGCTTAAACTTAGTGAAGAAGTCATTGATGGTCTCGAAATTCTCAGGATTGAGTGCAATCAACTCATTTTCTAGATGATAGGATCTCATTTCATCCTACTTTCCAAAGAGAATGACAAGTTGATCCCACACCTCTTTTGGAGTAGTCAATCCACTAACATGGAAAAGAAGATCCTTAGAAATGTTGAGACAAAGGAAACCATAAGCTTCATCAAGCTTATTGAAATATTTTTCCTTCTCTACTACAGATGTAGCTTCAACTTCTAGGCCCATGGTGACTCTGTAGAATCCCTTAGAGTGAAATGTTATCTCCATATCAGACTTCCACTGATAATAGTTGAAGGGAGTGAGAATATTTGATGAAGAAGTGTCCATCTTCAAGAAGAGCAAATTCAATAGGAGGAGGAGAAAACCTGCAAATCACAAAACAAACAAGAACCTTTAGGTTGATAACCTGCACTTTTCAAGTTGCATCACACCCAGAATAGGAGATCAAGAAAGATTGAATATCCAATGATAAATATCTAGGAATTATGTGGAAACTCTCGGCTTCTGGTGGAGAATTGGAAAAAAAAATTGTTGCAGTGCAAAATATGCTTGCAATGCAGAATCAGTAGTGCAGCATCACCAGTGCAGAATATGCATGCAGTGCAGAATAGTTGTCTTGTCCTTGCCATGGCTCTGATACCATATGAAATTCAAGCTAGCATATCTATGGAACAAGAGAAACATTACAAGAGATGCATGCATAATAATATGTGGAAAACTGTGCAAAAGACTTGCATCAGTGCTCTATTGAACTCAGAAGTAGAATACAATACAATACCGTAACAATGACTAAATAATTTGAATTAACCAAGGAGGCCATTCGAAATAGCCTGCATGGTGTAGCTGGTTTGCACTAGGAGTCCTCATCATCAATCAGTGGTAGTGTCATCAATGCACAAGTAATGGTCAACCAGGTGTCAAAATGAGTCTAACTAGATGTAGGTAGGTGTAACTGATGCATGGATCACTAATGTAGTGAAGGAGAATCCAAGGAGGGCACATGAGAAGCTGTCTGGAGTCAGAATAGTCAAACTAGTCTCTCTAGATGTCCATCGGAGTGTTTCAGTTAGTTAACTAGTCAATCTGTCCTAAAATCAAGGAACATATCCACAAATCAAGCAACTAACTGAGTGTGTCACTGGTGGTAGGTAAGAGAGGGTGCACTTGGTCATAGGAGATGAAAACAAGGCGCATGATGGACTAGGAGGGCTGGAACTGAACATAAATAAACTTTCAAGGCTAGTAAACTAAGGACTAGGTGTTGGGAGACACCATAATGATGACTAGGATGCATGCATGCAGAATGCATGCAAACATAAATATGATGGTGAGAATATCCTAATAGAGAGGGTCTACAATTTACTAAATTTTAACACTACAGATGGATTCAAAGACCCCCTGGAGTGTTAAAATTTTGTAAATTGTACAAATTCATTATCAAAATTGTTATTTTCCATAACTTGCTAGGACGTCGTCATGATCAGTAACACTAATTTGGTGTCTATTGCTACGCTACGAAACATGAGGGGGTCTACAATTTACTACATTTTAACATTGAAGGGGGTCTCTGAATCCATCTACAATGTTAAAATTTAGTAAATTGTACAAATTCATTGTCAAAATTGTAATTTTCTATTGTCGAAGTGACACAACTAAAAATGACCAAATAAATGACCAATTGTTATGTGGTCATTTTTAGTTTAGTTTTTATCCCGTGACCAAATTGGTCATTTATCTTGGTCATTTTTAGTTTTGTTCTTATCCTGTGATAAAATTGGTCATTTATCTTAGTCATTTTTAGTTAGCTCACTTAAAATTTCTCAATTTTGGTCATTTATCCCTTTAAAAAACTGTGGTGACCAATTTGTTTTGTCACATGGTCACTTATATCTCATTTTGTACTAGTGTTAACATTGATTCTTTCATGAAATTTACATGATTAAATACATCAATAGCTTCTCCCAAAGGAGGTACAACAATAATCTAAAAGGTACAATAAAAATATAATAAGAATAACTTTTGAAGTTACGTTATTTCCAACACTTTTTGCATCCACGGTTGTGTCCTTTTTTGCATTCACAGTTGCATCCAATTTTCCATCCACTTTTGTTGTGCCCCATTCCACACCCACTTTTGCATCTACTTTTGCACCCACTTTTGCTTCCACTTTTGCATCCACATTTGCATCCTCTTTTGCGTCAAATATTCATCCATTTTTACATGTCCAGTTTTGTGTTTGGTTTTGCACCCAGATGTTGAAGATAATGGTGAGGATAATGATGATGATATTCACAATGACTATGATGATGATGAAGATGATGACGATGATGATGATGATGATAACGATGATGAAGATGATGATGATGATGATGGAAATTATGATGATGACAATGATTATGATGATGATGATATTGACAATGGCGATGACAACATCGATGACGATGATGATGGCAATAAAATGAATGATGATGATGACAATGAGCATGATGATGATGAAAATGAAAATGATGATGATGATTGTCTTCCAAAATAGAGTTTTTGGATTGATGATATTTCTTATTTCAAATGCAATTATGAACAATCAATGACAATGTCGATAATGATGATGATGATGATGATGATGAAGATGATGATGACAATGAATACAACGATGATGATGATGATGATGATGAAGATGATGATGACAATGAATACAACGATGATGACAATGATGACATGAATAATGATAATGATGATAATGACAATGATTATATGACAATGGTGACAATAATAATGACGATAATGATGGCAATGACCTTGGAAAATCTTCCCAATTCTTAAAATGTCATCATTGCCATCATCATAATCATTATCTTTGTCATTGCCATCTATGTCATCATCATTGTTGTGCAGGAAAATACCTTATAGTGGGGATACAACACTACCAACTTGTGCGAGGTGACAGGTAAATACATTCATGTTTTGCATTAATTATACAAATGGAAAGAGATTAAGATCCTGAAAGTCGTACATTTTTAACGATCATTGGTCCTAGCTTTCACTTGATCTTCCACAATGATGAACCTGCAAAACAAAGCTGACCTTCCTCAACGTATCTTGATTGTAATAAATATGATGAAGTTGAAAGCAATTTAGCATCAACTACAATCAAATATACAATCCAACAAACATTCAATCAAATAGACATTCAATTTGGGACGGGAAGGGTATTTCCACCTTTTATTGTCAAAGAAATGTAGATAAGTACATATATACCTGATCTGTCTAGACACTTCTGCAACTGAGTCCTGGGATCCTATTATTCACAATGACTTAAGAATTCCTCTAGCGTAACAGCAGTTAAAGCATTCCTTCTAGGTCCCTCTCTCATGGCTTCTCCTTGTATTTATGGGACAAGGTAGGAAGTTGAATTTGAGAGGTGGTTGAATTGGGAGGTTGGGGAAGTTGTTTAACCAACTTCAACTAATCCCAATTCGTAATATTAATATATTTTTTCTTTTCATCTTAATATATGCGCAGGTTTCATACAACCAGACTAGCGCACAGTATGCAACTTTTGCACTTGACAACCAGTGTTTGCAACATTTTAGAGGATGTGCGCAGGTTGTCTTCAATAAGACCAGCGTTCAGAATGGTGGATCACTGTGGCAATAGTAGCGTGCATGTCATGAAAACTGTAGAAAAAATATGTTTTTCAGCTGAAGAGTGTGATCCCATCAATAACTCATCCAGGTTCAACCTAGCTCTTCTATCCATAGTGTTGTTTTGTGTGATCAACAGAGCAATGTGATCACGGACGGAGAAGTGCAGATTTGACCTATAACAGATGCCCCATAATGTGTGAGGTCAGAGGGAAACGATGGCCAAAATACATTATAATTCCAAGTCAGAGGAGGAGTAGGAACTGCAGAACCAAATCACAAAAGTACCTAAAAACAATGATCAAGGTCAGTGAGAAATTACAATCTTGAAATCATATAGATGTTCGGTGTGATACAACATGATCTCCAATACATAACTAGGAGATGTATGTATAGCATGGCCATTGAAATACAAGCGTGGATCCATAACACATATAAGAGATCATAGCCATAACAACAAGATGGATCTATGTCTCATAAAGAGCCAAAAACGAGTGAGGCTCAGTCTTGCGTAGCTTGGGGGATAACATAAATATGGTGATTCTATCAAAATCCCAAGGTCTTCATCCAAACAACCCAAGGTACAATTCCTAACCATGTGAATAAATGAGCTGGAGTCGAACATGGGGGGTATCATTTGATTACTGGTCATTGATGTATACCGTTAACAAATGCCAGGACTTCCATCGATAATGATAATGGGGTCCAAGGTACCTAGTACGTTCCAACAAGTGTGAATAAGTGGACTTGAATTCGAACACCTAAGGAACCTGTCGAACCATAGACATTGATGTATTCCTATTATTCAATAGCGAGGGAAACTGCCACTGATGACTGCAATCCCCAAGGTACTAACCGAAACTCTAAACTTCATTCCCAGAGCATAATGAGTAAGTCAATGGGAAGAAGTCTGCTAGAAGGCAGGCCTTAATGCATCCTCCATCATCCAACATGAGGAACACTCAAAGGTATGAGCAGATTTGGAGTAGGACAAGTAACAAGATGAAACAACTGACACTAGGATGGCCGACACATGAAGTCAAGGTAAACTGCAGAATGGTCGACACAGGCTGTATCCTTGAACAGTGAGCACGACACAAAGTGACTTAGGCAACTTTTAACATGAGGGGAAAGTGATATAAGCCTACAATGTAGGATACATTAGCAGACTCTCCATGTGATTGGAAGAATAACCAACTGGAGGAGTAACAAAATCTGAGATCGGGTTCACCCTAAGGTCAAAAATTAAAAACCAACTGAATGATGGAAAATAGGTGTTGTGTTCAAGGACATGATTGACTTAATTGCTTTTGAAACTGAAAATATGTAGACCTACCGTTCTCTTCCCTTATTCTTTTTGGTAAAAGAATGTCCTTCTTGTTGTTTTGGTGAGTCCAAGAAAGCAAACTCAATAAGCCCAACCATGTAAAATTTTAACGAGCCCATGGGAGGAAGACTCAGGACATTCTTCATTGTTTACAGAGTTTGAAGAAGAGATAGAAGAATAATCTATAATACTGGTCTCTGGATTTTAATATTGAGCCGAGATATGTTCTTGCTCGCCGGTGTTTTCAATTTTAAGGAGTCTGAAAAACTTAAACAATAACTCCATACACCTACCCATGGATTTTAGTATCGAGCCCGGGTTGGTATATGCTCGCTGGTGTTTTCCTGTTTATAGAGTCTGAAAAGCTTAAACAATCCTCTATATACCCTCTCGTGGATTTCACATCGAGCCCGATTAGGTGAATGCTCACTTGGTGTTTTCCTGTTTTGAGAGCTTGAAAACACTAAAGAAGGCTCCAAAGTCCTTTTTTGTATACTTAGCCTCCTCCCCCAAAAAAGTGTAAAACGATGAGAGAAGAACTCTTCTAGCCACTGATGACTAGAGTATTCCTTTTTCGTAAGTAATCCGCAAAAGTCCAGAAAAGGGTTAAACTTATACTTAAGCAGATTTTCCTTCAATTCCTTTAACGAGTCTGAAAAGAACAAGCAAACTCGGTAATCTTGTTTGTTTTTGAAAATTCAAAATAGGGGCTTAAATGACTTAACCAGCTTCAGGGATTGTAAGTTCATGACCTGTCGGAGAATAGAATCTCGACAACCAATGTTAGTAACCAAGACAAATTTTCTCAAATGACAAAATATTGAAACAATATGGTACCTATACTGATCCTGTCAATGAAGAAAACAAGCCTTTAAAGTTCGATGTTTGAAATTATAGTGATAATTCGAAATATATAGTTAGTCTAACCCATCAAAATTTGAAAATATTAATGAATTAAAATAACATTTTAAAACAAAAATGAAACGATACCCTTTTTGCAAAAGTGGGTAAAAATTAAAAGACAAATTCTATAATAGTTTCATTTTTTAAAACAAAAATATCACAATTTGAAAATTAGGGAAAAAGTGGAGAAAAAAACTCAATCTACCTTTGCTCGTTGCGGTCGAACCGGGTCACCAATCCAAATTTTTCTTTCACCAAGTAAGTAGTCTCATCCTAAGCTTGCATTTACATACAATTGTTTTCAATTTTGGTGGTCAAAATTAACTTTTATCCAACTTTTAAAAACATTTATGCGCGAGCGCTGGTTTGCTTGCAAGTGACTAGCGCACTTGACAAAAGTGTGCTAGTCTTCCTGTAAAACAGTGTCACATACCCCAAGTTCTAGATATTTTATGTTATTGACAAAACATTATGTTTTATTTTTATTGTAATTTTTTATGACTATTGACCAAGTGGGGTCATGGATGACTATAATTAATTACTTTGAATATTTTATTATTAATAAATAAAAGTGGAGACAAATATCCAAAGGAGACTGTTGAATGAGTGTTCACTGACCCACTAGGGGGAATGGACTATGGTGGAGAGAAAATTGACACTTGGAAGCATCCTCAACTCACTTCTAACTGTTGCGAGGGGAAACTTCCCTACTTTTGTGATCATGTTCCCCAAGAAAGTGGAACTGAGCAGGTGGCTCATTTACTGAAATAAACTGACCAAAAGACCTAGGCATGCTATTTATCTATCCATCAAATTCAACAGGGGGCTGTTCATTCTTACCTTGTGATAATTTCTGAGCACAAGAGATTTGATGAGGGGAAAGTTAGATGTGTTTGAGTGAAATAAGATTGCATTCTGAACTCGTGCCGCCACATTGTTGAGTTCAATATTGCTAAAGGCAGGAGGTGCTACTGTTAAGTACTACTGCTGAGTTGCAAGGGAATTTATTCCATTATTCCACACAGCATCTCCATCCTAGTGGTTCAGTGAACAGGCTTGGGGGTCCTAAGGCAAGTAGCTTGGTTGTCTTCAGGAGTTGGTTGGGTGGAATGGGCTCCTTTGGCTATTTGTTTCTTCTATAAATTCGAGGTTCAATTTGTGTTATCTTATTTTAATTTAGTCAAAATTGTTATTAATGTTATCATGCTATCAACTTCCTACATTTTCTCAAATAATCTGATATGTTTACAATTCTTTATTCTGTAAATTATTCTTGCTGGAAGTCTTTATAGTTGTCTATGTTAAAATTGTAAAATGAATGATTGAGATAAATTCCTTCCCTGCATTTTTCCACACATTGTTTAAATGCCATACTCTAGTACAGGGAAGATCATATTAGAGTAGATTCGAATAATGCTATTCTATGAATGAAATTAGAATGATATATTCCATAAATAATTTTTATATAATTCAAGTACTGTACTATTGTTTTAAATTCCATATACATATATCTCAGAATATATTTAGGGTTACTATAGTATTCATTAAACAAGCTTAATTATTATTTATATTCGACTATCACTCTATTATACTTCTTGTTGAATGTTCAAACCATAATAATATAGTTATGTTTGAATCCAATATTTTATATAAGAACTGTTATACTTCCTGTGTAGATATATGACAGATTCTTACATTATTGATACAACATAATAAACTAGTATAGGCTAAACATTGAATACGTAAGCTTTCAAAAAACAAAACCAAGTCATTTATTTCGACATAGAAATAGTGCTCATACATTAGAGAAATGTATTATAAATATTATCACTATGTACAAATATGATATATTACACAGGTATTTTATAATTCATAATTCATATCATTTCATAAAACAAACCAGACTTGAAGCCAAACGTATCATTCACCTATTGTTATTATTAGACACTATACATAGTAATTATCAAAACCAGTATTTATTTTTCTATCATAACATCGCCGAAGATGCCCAAGAGAAAAACCACAGGCTCGAAACACTCATAACATAACTTACGAAGTAACCACATCCTTAAAATATTCTTTAAACATTATTGTATCTCAAGATAGGACTGGGGTTTCGGCCCACAACGACAACCCTAAACCACAACAAGAAAAACGCATTAAAATAGCAAGGATTGAATACCTAGAACTCACGACTATTTCCATTTTATTTCATTGTAAAACAAAACATTACATTATCATTATCGGGTCATGCGCTAACCATTTACTATAGAAAAACAGTAAACCATGTCTTCTATTTGGAAACGTTAAAATCCATTAACTTATAGGATTACACAAACAACAGAATTAAAAGTAAATCGTTGTGAATCCAACAAGAGCCATGAGGCTCGAGAGCAAAACCCTCCCAGTCAAACTTTGCTTTGGCATCATTCATGTGCAACAATATCAACAAGTAGTATCAACTGAGCTTTATATTTTTTTTAAACCAAAACTTCTAAAGGTTTACAAACTGGCAATACCGCCTTAAACTTTCACCACTTTCCATCAAAGTTTCAGCGTGAAGAGCCGAGGAGGTACCACTGAGGCTTACAATTTTTCAAGAAACCTTCTCCCTATAAGACCAGCATCACTACCACCTTTGTCGAGTTTCACCTACCAACAATATAGTAACAAAGGGTCAAAACTTGATACATAAAGCTTACAAACAAATTGACATTTGTAATTACTGTAAAAATGAACTAGTAGAATCAGAAACATTACCTGGTTGTTCTTTTTACAAGCACAGGTTCTCACGTCACCTACAGTGGGTGCTTAATGCACCACTCGAATCTCCAGAATTGCCAATGTTGTTCGTTGGGAATCGTCAAAAGAACCACTGAACCCTCATTACCTTCAAACACTCAGGGTTTTACGAGTTAGGTTCTCACATTGCTTTCGCTCTAGAAAACTAGAACATTAAACACTGCAATCATCGCAACACTGGCAGAAACTCTATCAAGAACAAGTTATAGTATCACAACTTCAATGCATTACATTACAAAGTTAATCATGTACTATAAACCCTCAGCACAACACTCTTACAAACTAGTTGCAGGTAAGGAGGTCACGCTATCGAACCCTAGAAATAGCAGAAAACATAAATAATTGCAAACCCTATAGGATTGGAGATCCTGTCGGCCTCCTTCCCAACTTACTCTTTCCAAATGAATGCCATAAGAAAATCTAGATAGTGGTATAGTGGGAAAGGTAGGGTTTATTCCCAAAACCCGAGAACACATTCAGATCAACGGTTAAGATCCAGCCACCGAGGTTCCAACAATACGATCACCTACTACAATCAATTATATTTATCACCATAGACTTCAAAGTTGTATTCACTTTCCAACTCCTACATCTAGCTAACACTCTACTATGTAAAACCATGTACAGCTCGGCAATCTCCATACATTGTTTCACATGAAGTTGGCCACGAAGTCAGCCAATGAACAATCCACTACCAAAACATTTATGAAGGCATTAATACCAGTCTTTGGTTGGAGGACCTTCCAGCGCATACAAACACTACAATATTAATTACCATAAATTCTTTCATTGTTGGTTCATAAAGCTTGGAGTTTAGGGTATCAAGACTATTATGGTGGCTAGTATTACATGGTTTCTTAAGTTAGGCTTAATGTCATAGCATCGTGCGTATAGTCTATGATTGTATATATTTCCATAACGACAATACTTAGTATTGTTTTAGGATGGTCATATCATAGTATCAACTTTAGACCATGCACATAAAATCACCCGATTGATAATTGAAATATTTCCAACCTCTGGTTTCGTGCAAGGTAGAATATTTATGTATGAATTTAACATAAGGTCTATGCACTTAGTATTTATATAGGTTTGTGTATATAGTTATAACCTTAGTGTATACATTTAGATATGATATGTATCATTATTCCACATAATAGCTTTGCATAAAGAATATGTATTGGTATCATAAGAGCATCATATAGTTTATATGGACTATATAAATATATAATTACATAAGTATTACAACTATTACTATTAAAATGGGAAATAATATATTATCCTCTCCATAGTTTGGAAGAGATTATATAGTATGGAACTATACAAATTTTCCCTTAGCATCGATATAAAAATCATAGGTTGCAATTACATAAACTATTATCCAATACAACTGTTGTTACAACATGATGGAAGAATTTGATTAATGTCAACAAAATACCTGAGTAGAATTGGCAGAGCAGATATTCTTCTACCCATTCATAGTAATAATTTAAAAGGTCATTATAGTACTGTAAGTTGAATTAAAAACACTTATGAAGACTGCTCTTGGAATCTCTCTATCTTACCTATCCATTGCAAGTAGAATTTCAGGAACGTTAGCTAGTAATTAGCTAAGCAAGCGTCGGGGCTCTTCAATGTTAAAATTCAATATGATAAGACAGAAAATATCAGCATTACATTCCATTTCACAATAATAGAATATACAGGATCACTGAAGAAACAACAAGCACAGCATAAACACAAGAGACGGATTTATCCTGGGAAACCCTCATGGGGTAGAAAACCCAATAAAGCTTCCTCAATATAGATGATCAACAAATACAAAGATGTAAACCAAAGACATGATCTCCTCCTCCTCCATAGCAGACCTCTCCCTCACAAGTGCGCTACTTTCCAAGTGAGTGAATGTGTGTTAAATGAGGAACACACCTCCTCTATTTATACACATCTCCGACTTGTATTTTATATTAACTAGGTTGGCCCCAACTTTACCACTGGGTTAAACACCCCATTACAATTGACTGGGTCGACCCCTCTAGGGTGGTCTAATAACCCTTTGACACACATAACACATACAGGGCCGACCCCCACAAGGGAAGTCTAATAACCCAAGTTACCACATACCAACGGAGGAATAAACATCTCCAGATATACAATAAGATCTTCACGGAGGAATGAAACATCTCCGGAATAATAAAGTACAAATATAATATTCTTTGAAGTTATAATATTTCAACACTCCCCCTTAATGAGAAGGATATTATAACAACATCTGCACGAGCAAGGAGTCATCAACATCATACATGATACATCTATAAATCATTGGAAGCTTTCTCAACATCATTAGTAACTCAAGCAATTACTGGAACATCTTCAATACTAGAACACCAACATCTTCAATACCGAGTCTTCATATTCTGTATCACTCGAATAGATACAGCAATATCAACATCATCATCTGGATCCTCACGATCATCAGCATCGTCATCACATGATCATCAGCATCGTCATCACATAATCATCAGCATCGTCATAACACGATCATCAGCATCGTCATCACACGATCATCAGCATTGTCATCACACGATCATTAGCATCGTCATCATATGATCATCATCTGGATCATCTCGATCTACAGCATCTGGATCATCTCGATCTACAGCATCTAGATCATCTCAATCTACAGCATCTGGATCATCTCGATCTACAACATCTAGATCATCTCGATCTACAACATCTAGATCATCTCGATCTACAGCATCTGGATCATCTTGATATATAGCATCTGGATCATCTTGATCTATGGCATCTGGATCATTTTGATCTATAGCATCTGGATCATCTTGATCTACAGCATCTAGATCATCTCGATCTACAACATCTGGATCATCTCAATCTACAACATCTGGATCATCATCATAGCATACTCTGAAATACACATGATCATATTACAGGATGATCAATCCCGCTCTCTTTAGGACATAGGTCCATGGATGATACAATCCACATCAAATTCCAGGATGATCAATCCTTATCACTTGAAGACATCTCACCATGTCTAGGGACGATGCAATCCCGAATAAGCTTACAGGATGATTAGTCCTTATCATTTTAAGACATCTCACTATGTCTAGGGACGATGCAATCCCGATCAACTTCTATGAGGATCATTCCTTATCACTTTAAGACATCTCACCATGTCTAGGGATGATGCAATCCCAATCAACTTCCAGGAGGATCATTCCTTATCACTTTAAGACATCTCACCATGTCTAGGGACGATGCAATCTCGATCAACTTCCAGGAGGATCATTCCTTATCACTTTAATACATCTCACCATGTCTAGGGACGATGCAATCCCGATAAAATTCCAGGAGGATCATTCCTTATCACTTTAAGACATATCACCATGTCTAGGGACGATGCAATCCCGATCAACTTCTAGGAGTATAATTCCTTATCACTTTAAGACATCTCACCATATCTAGGGAAAATGCAATCCCATTACGTACATTTTGAACCAAGGGTCCAGGGACGATGCATTCCTATCATCAATTATCGGAGACAACTGTCTACGGATCAATTCTGGGACCGAAGTCCGGGGACAATACAATCCCCACTTGTCCACCAAGGACTTCATTCTCAAAGACATCTGTCTATGGATCAATTCAAGGGACCGAAGTCCGGGGACGATACAATCCTCTCCTATCCACCAAGGACTTCATTCTTGAAGACATTTGTCTACAAATAAATTCAAGGGACTAAAGTCTGGGGACGATACAATCCCCACCTGTCCACCAAGGACTTCATTCTCGAAGAAATCTGTCTGCGGATCAATTCTAGAACATGTGTTCAAGGATGATGCAATCCCTCTTCTTTCTCGGAGACATATGTCTACGGATCCTTTTAGAACATGTGTTCAAGGATGATGCAATCCCCTCTTCTTTCTTGGAGACATATGTCTACGAATCCTTTTAGTCTAACATGTGTTCAAGGATGATGCAATCCCCTCATCAACTTAGACCCTGTCTAAGGACCATCCACCAACCTCTTTGTCACCATCACCAATATGGGTATCCTCATCAATACATGTATACATATCATCAATACAAGTAGTACAAGTATCCTACATATCATCATCAATACAAGTACACATATCATCGATACAGGTATCCTCATCATCGACTTCACTGCTGATGCGGGCAATCTCATCATCAATGTCTACATCACTCCCCCTTTTGAGGAGGGTCATACCAAGCTTGTCTCAAAAATAATCAAACTTTTACTTGAGGTAGAGATTTGGTTAGTACATCGGTAACTTGTTCATCAGTGTCTTGAAATTCGAGTTTTATAGTTCCTTTCTACACCATATCTTGTATATAGAAATATCAGATCTCTATGTGCTTTGGCTTATCATGGAATCACTGGATTCTCTGCAATCTTGATACAACTCTGTTTGTCACATAGGATCACAGTTGGGTCTATCTCTAAGTCAAACAATCCTGAAGTCATACCGCTTCACAACTAGTAGAGTAAGGAGCCATATATTCCGCTTGTGCTGAGAGCCACACTAGACTGCTTCCTACTAAACCACGAGATCATTGTTGATCCCAGACAATAACATCCTCTTGATGTGCTCTTCCTATTTGATACACTTCCTGCCCAATCAACATCTTTGTAGCCATCTAAAGTCATGATCTCCAAGATAACATAGATCAAAGTCTATCGTACCCTTTAGGTACCTCATCACATGCTTTGCAACTATCAAGTGAACACATCTAGTTTCCACTAGATACTGACTCAAGGTGTTCATAGAAAGGCATATATCTGGCCTGGTATTCATCAAATACATCAACAACGCAATAATATGTCTGTACAGAGTCACATCAACTAACTCTGAGGACTCATCAGCTAACAACTTCAAGTCAGAACCCATGAGAGTGGCCATGGTTGTACATTTGAACAAATCAATTCTTCTCAAGATTTTCACAGCATACTTTCCTTGGTTGAGAAAGATTCGTTTTGAGCCTTTTCATGCTTCCAGTCCTAGGAGGTAATGCAACAATCCGAGATCATTCATCTCGAACTCTGTAGCTAGCTTCTTCTTGCTTTTCATGATTTGTTTCTCATTCCCTGTCAGAAAGAGATCATCTACATACAATAATAGTATGATCCATAACCTTAAGGTAAAGGTTAGGAACAACTTTACTTATGGTAAATCCCAAATTGTCAATTCTCCCTCTGTGACTGAACATCATTCACACTCTGCATTGAATGATCTTCTATGCCATCTCTCGACAGATGGGTCTACTGATATGAACCTCAAGATCATTCAAACTATGTAGTGAGTTACTTCTTGTATCCATGCCATTTGTATATAGAAACCATATTCAACCTTGTAGCAAAGGTTGAGATCCACATCACCCATGGTGATCATTAAGCTCATCAATTGACTATCAATCCTGGGTACCCGAACAGAGCTTTCTTCAATTGAATCCTTCATTCACAATTCTTCAATTACATCATTAAGATAATGGTCTTATCTAGCCACTTGGAGCAAACATCTCATCATGATTCTCTTCCTCTTTCTAAGAGAATCTTCTAGCCATGAGCCTTCTATAGTGTGTTTGATTTGTAAATCTTTTGTTGAACATCCATCACTTGTTCAGTGTTCATCATTCGTCATGGTCTTTCCTACAAATCAAAATTAAGTACATGATTAGTAATATTTCATAATCATCAAATCATGTTGACATGATAACCTATTATGCATACAGATATCATTTACATAGTTATGCAACTATCTTGACCAATACTTTGGCACAACACTTTTCCATATCCTGTATGCATACAGTGGCTATCTAGATGCCTTCCATCTCTACCAAAACATACTATCGAGAGTGTGCACAACTCTCAGCATGTCAGCAAAGAGGTTTCATTCTAGACAAGCAACAATGGAATGTTTGTCCAACTTACCAATCATATGCATATTATTAGTATATTGTTCAATGCTATATGAATGTTTACACTCAGCATGATATATTATAAATATGCATGCAATCTATTACAAGCAATATCATTTATTGTTTCAAATAACAACTAAAATACTTATCTTTTATGTTTGTGTGGTTGCCTCCCACTTGATCTTCTATATGTCTTTTGAACTTCTATTCATTCTGTACCACTGTGCATGCTCAAGTGTGTACTAGTGTCATCCTCATGATCTCATACACAAACATACAGTCATTAGTATAATCTCAATATTATCAAAACATGATAATTCTAAATAATCTTGAATATGTATGGTCATGCTCATTCAATACATGGGTATACTAAGATCCTAGCACAAAGTAGGATTCTAACTTCACATAGGAAAACATACCTGGATTAGTATACCTGCTTAGTTATGTCTAACATATCTAAACAATATCTTCTTTTGTTCTCTTCAATGATTTACAGATCCTGTGCTAGAACCTGCATATCTCATAGGTTAAGAATAATAGAACAAAGTCATACATACCTCGTAAGTAGAACTTCTATGTGATCATAGATTATGGATGAGTCTTTGTCTTCATGTTGTCATGGTCATGGAACTTGATTTTTCTTTCGTGATGTACCTGTATCTTGTTAGCAGACAACATCAACCTCATACAACACCATAGTGCATTAGTACAATCATATAGCCCTAATCAATGAATGTCTTCTATCATTCACATGCATTCATACTTTTACTAGGGTGATAAGACAAATCTAACATTAATCAAGATTGTACTAGCCTAAATAATATGAAGACAAACGTATTATGAACTTAATCAAGAATCATATTTCAAGACATACCTGTATCTCCTTAAGTCATACCTGTCGAGATTTCTTGTAGTCTTCTTATGTAAGGCCTTAGCCTCAACTCCCCCTGAAATTGGATCTGGAGCTTGATTAGGGTTTGTCAGAGAAACCCTAAAAAAATAAATCTTTGACTTTCACACTTCTGAATGTATGGAAGGATGTGTCTTGCTGAGTTGATCAAACTAGCATACTTCAATTTTGAAATCTCCAAAATTTGACCCCTCAAAATTGCCTTTGAAACTTTTGGATCTTCTAGACAAGATCCCGAACTAGGGTTTGATGAAGCCCACCCTTCTGCCCAATCAAAATGTTCGATCCAAGTCTCTAAACTCTTATTTTTCTGAGGAGCTTCCAGCCGTGGTCACAGACTTCAAAAATTCCAACTTTTGTTGAAGCCCTAATTTTCCACCTTTCCAATCAAAATCCCGAACTGGGGTTTGATCAAGCCCAGTCTTCTACCCAACCAAAAAATTCGATCTTGGTCTCTAAATTTTGATTTTTCTGAGTATCATTCAGCCGTGGACTCCGATTCCAAAAATTCCAACTTTCTCCGAAACCCTAAATTCCAGAAGCCATGAATGAAGGTGCTCAAAAATAATTCTTTTTTGACAGAAATATGTACCTGATTGTTTTTGCTGTAACTCTGAACTTTTCGATCCAAAGGGTCTGAAAAACTTTTTTGTGGTAGCCTGACCTGTCATATTTCCATCTCAATAGGTCTGACCTCAATTGGATTTTCTGAGAGAAAGTTATTCCAAGTGTCGCAACGTGACCTGTTTATGGGATAAAACAGGAGAGCAAACTTGTATGGCGTTTCACATGTCACTGGTTCAATTTCAGCCTCTGAAAACGTTTCCTGAGATAGTACAGTCTGTGTAGTACCTGTCACTTTTTACGAATATTTATTTGGATCTTCCTAGTCCAAGTTATGACCTTTTTTCCTAGGTCACCTAATTATGATTGAGATCTGGAAGACGCAGAAAACCTAACTTGTACTGATCATAACTCACAAAGTACAATGAATCTAAGGGTGTACTTTGGATACAAGGTACATGGATATGTTATCTACGATCTGTAAACTTTTCAGATCCTGAACCTTTGCCAAAATTCATTTATAGCGAAAGTTCCACGATGACTAGTGTTTGCTATATAAAACCCTAACCTTCAAATTTTGGCAAGTGAAGCAAGTGTCGTAAGTGCCATACATTGCCTTCCTTTAGGTTAGATCTGATACCATGTTAAAATTCAATATGATAAGACAGAAAATATCAGCATTACATTCCATTTCACAATAATAGCATATACAGGATCACTGAAGAAACAACAAGCACAGCATAAACACAAGAGACACATATTTATCCTGGGAAACCCTCATGGGGTAGAAAACCCAGCAAAGCTTCCTCAATATAGATGATCAGCAAATACAAATATGTAAACCAAAGACATGAGCTCCTCCTCCTCCATATTAGACCTCTCCCTCACAAGTGCGCTACTTTCCAAGTGAGTGAATGTGTGTTAAATGAGGAACACACCTCCTCTATTTATACACATCTCCGACTTGTATTTTATATTAACTAGGTCGGCCCCAACTTTACCACTGGGTTAAACACCCCATTACAACTGAGTGAGCTGCCCCTCTAGGGTGGTCTAATAACCCTTTGACCCACATAACACATACAGGGCCGACCCCCACAAGGGAAGTCTAATAACCCAAGTTACCACATACCAACGGAGGAATAAACATCTCTAGATATACAATAAGATCTTCACGGAGGAATGAAACATCTCCAGAATAATAAAGTACAAATATAATATTTTTTGAAGTTACAATATTTCAACATTCAAGGACCCCTTCATCATAGAAAAACGATCTTTTAGTATCTAGAAAAACAAAAATGTATAACATAGAATGAACTTGACATTATGCACACAAACAAGTAAGTTCAACTTTCGACATTAATGTGACAATAAGGATTTACGACCTTTGAAGATATTTTTTAATCTAACAGCTGTTAATACATCTGGTGTGATTCATTGAGTAAATTAAACTATTAGTCACTAATGTTAGTTGTTATGAATTGTTATCATTAAGTACACTACTTAATGTTTAGTCATGCTGAAGTTGACATCTTTAGCCAAGCGACACAAGCATTTATTTCTATTTAAAAATTTTAAATTTTAGTGAATTTTTGGGGATGTTACAAACAGTCACGTTCAGGACGCTACTTTCCATCATAAACAATAGCGTTCACCACAAAAAATAGGGCAAAAAATTGCAAATGACCAACGTTTGATGGTTTAATGGCAGGATGGTATTGGTATGGCATGAAAGGGAACATGAGGAGATGGATCGAGAAGCTTTACAAGATCCATTAACCTTGCATGCATTGTGAATATGTGGTTTGTTGAACTTTTATAGAATGGTCAACATGAGGGCACAAATCCGCTTGCTTGAGAGGCTTGTACAATACTGGGATGCCAATGCATTGGTATTCAATATCCAAGGGGAAATATTGGAACTAACGGTTGATGAAATATATTTCATCACGGGTCTCTCCCGAAGGGGAGACATAGTGATCTCAAAGGGTCCTATCGCAATGTGGGTGCCCTATCTGTGCAAGATTACATCAATACTTATTGTGTACCGAGTACAGAAAAACCAGAAGTCAAGTCCTCATTTCGACTATTGCAAGCTTCCCACTCAAGGTAATCCTAAGTATTCTCAACCGGATGGTCAGAAGTGCTACGCAACATCTAGCTTCAAGGAACTTCATGCACATGGGTACTGAATGCCTACGGGGAATAGTATTTGACTGGTGTTCAATTCTATTGGCGAACATGAAACTTCAGCTTTCTAGGTGTAAGACCGGGAGGATGAAGAATTTTGGGTATGAAAGCATATTGTGCACCTTTTTCTTTGAAAGGGTGCCTGCCATGAGTCTGGGGATGGCTTTTCCCCCACTGAACCCCCGTGAGCCACCGATGGGTCAATGGGGAGAGATCTTCCTCTGCCAGAATGGTGGTGAGAGCAACTTTTGCTATAGTGAGGATGATTTCTAGGCATGGTGGGACCAGAAGGTACCAGCTCTTTAGCAGTTCCCATATGTGGGCAGAGACTTCTGCAATGATCCTAAGCTAGCTCTCTCTCCAGGAGCAACCTGGGGAGAGATTGGTAAGTTGTTTTTGAAAAATTATTTCATTTTTTCATTTCTATATATATGATTTTTATAATGAGTTTGAAGTACTGAAACAAAATGTCATATGCAGATGTTGGACCAGTGTGTCCTAAGGGACACCTTCGTACCTTCGTGAGACCATTCGTAGTAGGAGTAGCTGACGCCATGATGGTGAACATAGAGGGGAAGATGAGTCGGTTGACTCATGACATTACGACATATAGGATCGAGAGGATGCAGCTCGACATGCTGGAGAATGTGGTGGGTGTGCCCCAACATGGATTCGGCTACTAAGGAAAGTAGCTAGATTGGTCATTTGCTATCGAGAGGCAGTAGAGGTAGATGAGGCCCCTCCTTCTCCATAGGAGAAGGATATATCTATGGATATTTTTGAGGCCATCGAGCCCAATTTTGTATATTATGACATGACTCTGTGACAGACTTATGACTCAAACTCATATTATTTTTTGATACGAATTATATATATACAGTATCGGTGTTATTTACATGTGTCTTATTGTCTTTTATGCATGAATTATTATGTATGTGAATGATGCAAATGCCAATCTAAAACGTAGTTTGCAAATGAGTAAGCTAATGCATTCAAATTTCTTGGAATATGTTGATATGTGATGTCATCAAACTGTCTCTTAAGCAACTTAACACTCAAAAACTGACGTAGCAAAGTAGGATCTCTAACTTGATAAACACCCATTAACTGAAAAACAACTAGCTACGAGTCGAGTCATACCTCCAAATGTGAAATGCCATGGAACAGAGCATCTCGGAGTACCTCTATGACTGCATTGTATTCAGCCACATTGTTCATTGTGGGACCTAAACAAGCCCCTCCTGAAGAAACCAGTTGGCTAGTTGGTGAGTAAATAACCCAAGAAGTTACGGCCAACTGACGGGTGTAGCGGCTAGCGCCATCAGCAAACCCTATAAAGTGTTCAGTTGACATCTAAAACACAAAGCAATAGATGCATAAGATGTAACGACAACCGTAAACAAAGATAACTCTACAAAATGTACATCTATAATACATGAAAAAGCACAGATGCCTAGGCGTAGTACTTCTTCAGGTAGAGCACATTTCTAGGCTCTGGCAACTTATTACCTTCATAGTCTGTTAACTCGTATGCACCCTTCTTCATACACTTAGAAACTATGTAGGGACCGAGCAACATGGACTTAAACTTGCAATCTCCTAGAGGTTCCTTGTCCTCATCCTAGAGCAGAACAAGGTCTCCTTAGAGAAAAACCCTAGGTCTGACAAACTTATCATACTGTCCCTTGACTCAGTTCTTATGCACTTCGTTTGCTATGAGCGCGTCGCAGCACTGCTCATCCAGATGTTCTAAATGCAGCAAACGTTCTTTCAAGATTGAAGTGTCAGGTAGTATTTGTACAACCAACTTCAATGAAGGAATCTCGCACTCAACCGGAATGACTGCTTCTATTCCATGCACAAGTTAGAAGGGAGAGAACCCGGTAGCAGTCTTTACATTGGCTCGGTAGGCACAAAGAGTAGGATATAGCATAGTGTGCCAGTTAGTTCTACTGGAATTAATGGTCCTTTGTAAGATGGTCTTCAAATTTTTGTTGACCGCTTCGACCTGACCATTCGCCTACGGGTAAAACAAAGACAAATGTTCCTACCGAAAACCTAACATGGTGTATAGATCGGTCATCATGTTGTTCTGAAAATGACAACTGTGATCAGTCATGATCTCTTTGGTTATACCAAATCTTGCAATGATCTGGTTGAAAACGAAATAAGCGGTCGCTTCCCCATCTTCCTTAACAGTAGGCATTGCCTTGACCCACTTGGTGAAGTAGTTGACGGCAACAATGATATGGTGATGACCTCCAGCCGAAACTGGATTACAATTCATAAAATCAATCCCCCACTTGGTGAAGGGGTCTGCTATGATTACAGGATGGAGAGGAGTTGGGTGTGCTCTCATCTTCCTGGTGAAAAACTGACATTTCTGGTAGCGTTTCACAGCTTCCACACAATCTTTGAAGATTGTGGGCCAAAAATAATCGGCACGCGGTATTTTCTGGGCAGTTTCCAACCCAGAAAGATTACCCTCACAGGCTCCACTGTGTGCATCATTCAATACTGATTCTGCTTCTTCTAGGGTCAAACAATGGCATAATATGGATTCTACCCCACGTCTATACAAAGTGTCAGAAATGATGAGGTAGTTCTTCGCATGACTCTTAAGTTTGCGTCGTTCATCCCTAGAGAAAGTGGTGGGACACCTCAAAGTTTGGAGATATACAAGGATATCCCCGTACCATGGATCAGAGGATACAATGAGAAAGATATGTTCATTTGGGAATGATGAATCTTCTTCACCGTGTACTATCTCACTAGGGAATTCAGAAATCAGTTCAGCGAACACTAGTGATTCCTTTGACTTAGCAGACTAAAAAACCAAGTCAAATTCTTGCAAGATTACAATCCATTTATTAAATTTCCCACCGATGATGCGTTGAGTGAGAACATATTGAAATGGGTTGACCTCCGCAACCACTGTGGTAGTTTTCAATAGTATATAGTGACGTAGCCTCTGAACAGCATAGACGGCAGCTAATGCCAACTTCTCTACATGAGAATACTTGATCTCAGGATCTATCAAGGCACGTGACAGATAATAAATGGCATGCTCTTGGAGCTTGCCATCCTCCTGAACAATTACTATGCCGATTGTGTGTACTGATGCAACCATATATAATGGAAATCCTTCATATAGTCTGGTGGGATTAACAAGGGGGCTGAAAGTAATTCCTTTTTCAAGGCCTCAAATGATGCTTGAGCAGCCTCATCCCACAAAAAGTAGGTGTCTTGTTTAAGCAGTCTCATGAAACCTTTTTTAATTTTGGCATAGTTAATGATAAAGCGTCTCAAGAAGTTGGACATGCCCTACAGACTTTGAATTTGTCTCAAAGTTCGAGGAGGAGGCGGATTTACAATCACCTCAACTTTCAATGGATCCACCATTATGCCACGACTGGATACTATGAAACCCAGTAATCGTCCCGATTCGATGCAGAATACGCATTTGTTGGGATTCAATCGAATCTTGTAGTATCTGCACCTTTCAAACACAAGTCTTAAATGATCAGTATGCTCCTGTCTCTTGTGAGATCGCGCAGGGAGATCATCCAGGTAAGGTTCGACTACGTGCTTGATGTCATGAAAAGCAAAATTCATTGCTCGCTGGAAGGTAGCTCCAGCATTTTTCAATCCAAATGGCATCTTCCGATAGGAAAAGGTCCTCCAAGGACAAATTAAAGTTGTCTTGTGCTGGTCTTCAGGTTTGATCTGTATCTAATTATATCCTAAAAACCCATCCATGAAAAAGAACATTTCATGGCCTACACACACATCAATGATCTGATCTATGAATGGTGTGGGGTAATTGTCTTTCGAACAAGCTTTGTTTAGGTCCTGGAAGTCAGTGCATACTCTAATGGTACCTTTCTTTTTGTCTACCGGAACAGGATTTGAAACCCATTCCGTCATCGCTATTGGATGGATGAATCCATCTTTGAGCAATTTCTCTACTTTCGCCTTGATGGCAGCTGCTTTTCGAGGGTTAAATGGATGGAGCTTTTGTCTCACAGGTTTAGCATTGGGATACATTGTGATGACATGCTCAACAATGGCGGGGTCAATTCTTGGCATCTCCTCGTAAGACCAGGCGAAGACGTCGCGGAATTCTTTAAAGAGATTGGTATACAAAATGATCTCCTCAGGAGAACAGTCTGCTCCAATGAAAATATTTTCCATGACTCCTGGTTTGATGGAAATTTTGATCAGAATGGTTCTTGATATATTTTCCATATTCCCTTCGGCATAAATAGATTTTGAAGTAGAAGGAATAGCGGACAAATCAACATTCCCACCAAGTCTCATAGAAAACTCACCTCTCTCAATCATGTCCAAATCAGGAAAAAAATAAGACCTGTGGTGCATGTGTTCCCAAGGATGGTCCAGGCCAATCATTGCTTCCAAAATGGCCTCATTAGAGGGAAAAACAGTGTCTATACTGTCAAAAGAGTGGATAGAGTCCACTAACCATGCAGGGGCATAGTCCATATCTGACTCAGCGGAGACTAATGGAGTCACGATATGTTTTGCTGCAGCATGTTGTGAATCTAAGTAAGCCACCTCTGCAACAGATAGGGGCACAACTGGTCATGATTCGGTTGGGAGAATCCAAGGATCTGTCGTTGGACCGACCATGAAAATATATGACGAAGAACATTCTTCAGAACCAATAAAATGGACAGGAGAAGGTATGTCAAAAGTGCTTATTAATGACCCATAGAGCCCTGCTCCTAAACTCTGAGTAACTGGGTGGGACTGATCAACCATCGGAATTGTTGAATCCGACGAAGTCTAGTTATTCTTCCGAGAAAAAGAAAGTTGATCAACTGTGACGATCTTGCCTTCGTGAGGGAACATTATAACCCGGAAAACGGACAACGGTACTGCTTTCATTGCATACATCCAACTCCTACCTAACAGCCAGTTATAGTCAAGCGGAGCATCCAGAACTTCCACCTTTACAGATACTAGCTTTCTCGCAAGTTCAACATCAAATGATGGTAAGACTCCATGTGGATGGAAAGATCTTCCATCAAATGTAGTAAGCACTATATTCGAGGGAGCTAACATGGGTTCGCCCAAAGCCTTCCAGCAAGAAATGGACATTACGCACGTCGACACACCCTCATCTACAATAGCTTGTCCAATGGTCTTGGGACCATGGACCACCTCTATTTGGAGAGCGAAGTGGTACGGAAACTGGAATTTGATATCATTCATATCAAAATGAGCACACATGTTGGATGAATCTACACTCCAGATCGCTGCGAGAAGTGCACTGCATTGCAATGGACAACTTTTTAGTACTTCCAAGGTGGACATGGCACAGGGTGTTTGGGATAAATACTCCACAACATTCTAGTTGGGGGTAGCCCGCGCGTTGGGATTGTGCACATCTCGTTTGAAGACACCTTTCAGGATCTTCGGCAACAAAACCACCGATCTCTCGATATGGAGAGAGGTAGATGACTCAGGGACATCCTTTTGCTGCGGATCTGTGGTATAGTTTCTAGCTCTAGTTTGTAAAAGAGCATCCGAATTAACCATATTCATGAATGATTGATCAGCTACTGAGGCATAATGAGTGCCCCCAGCACTAGAGTTTCTAGAAGCTGAACGTTTCCCGTGAGGGAATGGGTATTTTAAGACAACAGGTTTCTTTTCATGAAGCATCTTCTGGGCTTCTTCCATCGGAGGGCATTGATGGGTAAGGTGATCTTCTTTGCATAGTTTGCAATGAAACTTTACCTTATTTTTCTCTTTTTTTCCCTCCTCGTCATTTTCAGTATTTTTGGGATTTTGGTGGTTTCCCTCCCCTTTCTTTCCCTTCTTTTTTTTGTTAGGCTTCCAAGGGCCCTTTTGATTCGTCTACACTTGCTGTACAGATTCTGTTTTCGAAGGGGAGGATGCAACTGAAGTTGCTTCTGCAGCAGACTGTTTGGCCAATAAGGCGTGAACCTGCTTCGTTAAAGCATCAAACACTGCACAATCTACTGAACCCATGATGCCATCAGCATGTGGTGCAGGCTTAGGTTTACCTAGATCTGTGTTATATCTCGGTGCATCGGGAATAATTTCGTATAAGAGCCCAGACTGAGCATATACTAGATCAAGCTGTTGGGTTCTAAGGATGGCTTCTTCTTCGGAGGACACCCCAGAAGTTGCTACTTCCTTCGAAATGTAAGGAAGGAGTGATTTGAGATAGCACTCTAATAAGAACTCTAGAGGGATGCCATCTTTAATTAGCCTATTCCTCCTTCGCCACTCCTAAATAGGGTTAGATAAGTGAGTGGCTTTATTCTTACAAAAAGTTGATAGAAGGTCTGTACTGACATCATACCGGACAGGAAGTTGGAAGTGGTTCAGAAAAACGGTAGCTAGATCCCAAAAGGTGCCATAATCAGTCGTGGGTAGTTCAATGTACCATTTAGCTGCAGCACTGGTCAAGGTTCTCTGAAAGAGCCTAAATCTGATGGAATCATTGCTCAACGAATTCGAAGAGCAACAGAGATGAAAAGTGGTCACATGATCACTGAGATCCTCCCTAGTCTTTCCTTCGAACTTTGGGATGTTAGAAGGTAGTTTGGTCAGGATAGGTGGCCATGCAGGGTGATGCCACACCGGATCATTCGTAAGTTTTGAAAGATCTGGAAAATTTAGAGTTTCCAGAAAAGGTAAACGAGGTCTTGTCAATGGCACTTGGTTAGCAAGGTTTTGGTAGGAAGAACCACCTAAAGCCTGACTCGTGTACTGTTGGTTGGGGTTTCCCCCAACCACCAGTTGTGAAGCAAACGCATTGCTAAAATTGCTCCAACCAAAGGAGAGAGTGTTAGTCCCTTGAGTGTGTTTCCATTGCATCTAGGTGTTAGCCCCTCCGTAATGTGGGTTAAAAGCATTACCACCTCCTCCACTAAATAGTGAAAAAGTGATACTCCCTACAGGTATATGAGATGTCTGCACATTGGAATGATGTACATGTTGACCTGTGCAGGAGTTAAACCCAGGTGTAGATGTAATGGACGACACAGGCATCGAGCCTCCTATAGTTGTGGATAGAGTGGACATCAAGCCTACAAAGGGCATGGAGGGAGCTATGTGCCCTCCAAACCAAGGGAAACCTATTCCGAAAGGAGCAGTTTGTGGAATACCCTGTGAATGTTGCATAAAGGGAGATGAAGTAGACGGTATCGATGATATCCAAGTGACGGGAATCTGAAAAGGTCCAGTAGTAGAACCAATAAGGGAAATGGTTATCGAAGGTTGAGAACTAGACATCCCTATGGTACTAGTGCTAAAACTAAAAGCAAGAGATGAAGTAGATGTAGCCTGCAACGAGGTAGATATCGACGTGCTTGTGAAAGAATGAGAGAGAGCTCTCGTGACCATGGCAGCAGAAGGAGTTTGGGGAACTCCAGTTTCATCTCCGGAAGTAGCCATATGGTAACCGAGGGTAAACCAGTATGCACTGTACTCAGGTTGTTTTAGAAATCCTACAAGTACCAGTAGTGGATCATTGGGTCTAATTAGGGGAGGGTTGAAAGGAGTACTGAACTCTCTAGAAGTCACATCCTCAACCTCAACAGTATCAAAGACTTGTTGATCCTGAACTCTAGGCTGTCGTTCTCCAGGTACTTCTATTTCACCCGTAAGTTCGAATGAACCACAGGAATCCATCCTCCGGCGTCACGGTGGCGATGGAGGCTCCACAATGAGTGGGGGAAGGTTTTGAAACCTACGAAGAGATTGGTCCTCCACAACTATATAAAAATCAAACTAAGTAAAAAACCTAGTGGCCACTACGACTAAGGAGCAAACAACATACCACTAAAAATTTCCTAAGTGATCAAACCAGGAAAAGAAGGCATATACTCTCATAAGCAATTCTGGGATGATGAGGGCCCAGAACAAACTAATAGAGTATTGACGGTTAGTTACGTGGCATCCAATGGAGGTCCTCTTGGTGCAAGCATTTGAATCACCAAACCGCCCTCCCGGGATTACTACCAAAGGGTTACCTTCCGCGTCTATCCAAGGTGAAGTGGAAATATCCTTCCACTCTACCTGTGTAGAGCCCTAGGTTTATGATACTAAGGATACCACCAATACAAAAAAACCTGGGGGAACAGTCGTCAGCCTAGCCAAGACGCACAGGCAGGGTAGCAAAGCCCGAAATCCAAAAGCACTTAAAAGTACTAGTGGACCCCCGTACACGAATCAACTTTGGTTTGAGGGGGTATCCTCAACAGTTCCAATCGCCCATGGCCTCGTGCTTAACTCTGGTTTGAGTAGAGCATTCCTAGGATATTTTGATAGAGGTGGATTTACCTAATAAATTGTCTTACTACGATTGTTGAGTAATGAAGCCGATTTCAGGTAAGTTAAGGTGATTTAAACCCGAAACCCTAGACTAAGCTATTTGATGATGTGTATACCTAAAAAGAAAAAGTTGCTAGTTAATTTTATTAAGATTTATTTTTAAGGGATAATTTTTACTCAATAAGGGTAGTGAAGTGTGTGGAATGGTTTCAACAGAAAGCAAAGTGCGTATAGAAATAATACATGAAACTTCTCAAAAGACTCTTTTCTTTTTCATTTATATTTTCAAAAACAACAAATAGGTAATCTTAAGCAAAAAAAAATTGTAATTTTCTTTTAGTTTTTCAAAGCAAGCAATCTATGCTACTTCGAAACAGATGATAAATATTACTACTAAGCTATTGATTTCAATTTTTGTCTTTTCTAATATTTGTAATAGAAAATGAATTTGAAAAAGGAACAAGTAAGACCTAACACAAAGTGTGAGTAAGGAAAAAAAACCTAATGGGTTAAAACAATCAAATCAAAAAGACTTGAGAAAGACTCCACCTACCAAGTTGTTTCGATGGAAAAAACTCTAAGTTCGGAACAAAGTGTAAAAGAAGAAAGGAAAATAGATTCCTGCAACGGAAAAACAGACCTAAAAGGATGCTCCTAAGAACCAAAACCCAAGAAAACACTCGCCAAACAGAAAAGTAGGTAAGCAAACCAAAAGTAACCCTACCAACACACAGACTCAAAGGAAAAGCTAACTAGAAAGCTTCAACTCACTCAGACTGATCTGAACAGATGTTCAGAAGGTATCTAGACTAAATAAATCTTCAAAGCCACCCTAAAACTCAAACTAGGATCAAACCCTAAAAAAAAGGACAAGACTCAGTAAAAGTGTGCTACTGTTGCTATAGGAAACAAGCGCTGAGTACGTAGGTCTATATAAATGAAACAAGCATCTAGGAAAAAAATGTGTTCTACTATGCTCAGCAGAGAGTTGCGCATAGCCTCAAAAAGGTTTAAAAAATCATAAAAGACACCTTAAACAAGTGCTAAAGCAAGTAAAGGCAAACTATATAACTTCAAAGAGGAAAATAAGACTCAAGAAAGGAAAACATGTCTCAGTAATCAGTCAAAGAAGCAAGGCAGAATGCTAGAAGTCGGCCTAACCACTTGGAAAACAAAACCTAGCAGAAGGCTTGAACCTACAGGAAAAGTGTGCTATTGTGTGGTATAAGAACCAGCGCCTGTCACAAGAAGTGCACTACTGTGGTTCAAGGAAACCAGCGTACAAGACATAAATGCACTACTGTAAGTACAACAGACCAGCACATAGGGAATTAAAGAAAACAAAAAGATTTGCTAAAGCAGATTGAGATGAATCAAGATCAAAATAACAGGCAAACAACCTATAAGAACCTCTCAGAAAACAAAAGACTGAATAAACTGGAAGAAAACCTAGCAAAGTCCCTTAGAGCAGAAAACAATTGGTTACTCCCCAACGGAGTCACCAGTCTGTTGTACAGGAAAATACCTTATAGTGGGGAGATGACACTATTAACTTGTGCAGGGTGATAGGTAAATACATTCATGTTTTGCATTAATTACTACAGATGGAAAGAGATTAAGATCCTGAAAGTTGTACCTTTTTAACG
This sequence comes from Larix kaempferi, assembly GCA_027924585.1. Classification (NCBI taxonomy): domain Eukaryota; kingdom Viridiplantae; phylum Streptophyta; class Pinopsida; order Pinales; family Pinaceae; genus Larix; species Larix kaempferi. The sequence continues at coordinate 8,326,622 of BSBM01001030.1, forward strand.
ATGGTTGGTCCTAGCTTTCGCTTGATCTTCTACAATGATGAACCTGCAAAACAAAGTTGACCTTTCTCATCGTATCTTGACTGTAATAAATATGATGAAATTGAAATCAATTTAGCATCAACTATAATCAAATATACAATCCAACAAACATTCAATCAAATAGACATTCAATTTGGGACAGGAACGGTATTTCCACCTTTTATTGTCAAAGAAATGTAGATAGTACAGATATACATGATCTGTCCAGACACTTCTACAACCGAGTCCTGGGCTCCTATTCTTCACAGTGACTTAAGAATTCCTCCAGCGTAACAGCAGTTAAAGCATTCCTTCTAGGTCCCTCTCTCATGGATTCTCCTTGTATTTATGGGACAAGGTAGGCAGTTGAATTCGAGAGGTGGTTGAGTTGGGAGCTTGGGGAAGTTGCTGAACCAACTTCAACTAAGCCCAATTTGTAATCTTAATATATTTTTTCATTTCATATTAAGATGTGTGCAGGTTTCATACAACCAGACTAGCGCACAGTATGCAACTTTTTCACTTGACAACTAGCGTTTGCAACATTTTAGAGGATGTGCGCAAGTTGTCTTCAATAATACTAGCATTCAGAACGTTGGATCACTATGGTAATAGTAGTGCACATGTCATGAAAAATGTAGAAAAAATATGTTTTTCAGCTGAAGAATGTGATCCTAGCAATAACTCATCCAGGATCAACCTAGCTCTTCTATCCATAGTGTCCTTTTGTGTGATCAACAGAGCAATGTGATCACGAATGGAGAAGTGCAGATTTGACCTATAACAATCATCATCATCGTCATCATCATCTAGGTCATCATCATCACTAATGACATGAATGGTGACAATGAAAATACCATTAATGATGATGATGATAATGACGATGTCCATGATGATGATGATGATGACGATGATGATGACAATGATGATGGTGATGATGATGATGTGAAGATGATGGCAATAATGGCTATTCCAATGATGATGACAATGATCACTAGGTTAATCATGATGACGATGATCATCATCATGAACTTGATGATGTTAATCATCATCATTGGTAATTTTCATCGTTGTCATTTATGATTATGACAATGACAATGGCATGGATGAGGATGATGATGAAATGATGAGGACAACGACAATGATGATGATGACAAATTCAATGAGGATGATGATGATGTGATTAAATGGATATGATGATGACAATGATGATGATGATGATGATGATGATGATGACAATGACAGTGGCGATGGAAATGACGATAATGACAATGATGAAATTGATGACGATGATGACAATGAAGGTGATGACGACGTCAATGATGATGATGACATTGACGAATATGAAGAGAATGGAGATGATGTGATTATATGGCAATTCATATGACAATGATGACGACAATGGTGATAATGATGATGACAATGACAATGACAATGACATGAATGGTGATGATGATGGTGATGACAATGATAATGATGATGACGATGACAATGATGATGATGATGATGATGATGATGGAGGAGGAGATGATGCTAATGACATTGATGATGATTTCATTATATGATAAGGACAATGATGAAAATGATGATGATGATAGTGATTATGATGATGGAGATGACAATGATGATGACAATGATGATGACAATGGTGATGACAATGATCATGACACTAACAATGAGGGCATGATGTAGGGAAAAAATCCAATGTCTCAGTCCATGTTATCTACTTATGGGGCTCACAAACCATGTTTGGGGCCCTAGGCTACCAAACATGGCCTATGTAGAGAATATTTGGCATGCAGGGCGGATGTGGTGTCCATTTAGAGGTTTTTCACACTAAGTTTGGTTCTCATGCCCCAATCCATGTTCTAGGTTAAAAGCTAGATCCTTATGCTGAATTTTTTTTCTTTAGGTCTCATGGGCCATGCACAAGGACCCATGCTATCATACATGCCCTATATAGGGAAAATATTACCTACAAGTGGGATATGGATACCATTTAAAGCATCCATAACTTATAACCATGATTGAGCACATTGTAATCTTAGAGGTTGTAGAGAGATTGGATTTGTTTAACTTTACCAACCACATTCTTAGCAATAAAATTAGATTTGATTGGCAAGGTTGAAAAATATGATCAAAATGAATTAGAAATAAAGGGGATAAGATAATCATATTATTTACATGTAGATATTTATATCGACTATAGTAAATGTAAGTGTGGTGTGTTGTAAAAGGCCATTGACAAACTATAAAATAATTGAATATGGAGATGATGAGGATGATGAAGATGGATATGGAAATGATGATGATGACATTGTTGATGATGTGATTATATGATGATGAAAACGACAATGATGAAGGAGATGGAGATGACGACGATGATGACATTGAAGATGACAACAATGACGATGATGATGATGATGATGATGATGATGATGATGATGATGGTGATGGTGATGATGATGATGATGATGATGATGATGATGATGATGATGATGATGATGGTGGTGATGATGATGATGATGATGACAATGATAAAAATGGCAATGACAATGCCAATGCCAATGCCAATGAAAATGATAATGACAATGATGGTGGTGGTGGTGGTGGTGGTGGTGGTGATGGTGATGATAATGATGATGATATGATTATATGATGATGACAATAATGAAGATTCCAATGATGACAATGGAAATGATAATGTTGTTGATGATGATGATAATGATGATGATGATGACAATGTGATTATATGATGACAATAATGATAATTATATGATGATGATGATGATTGCAATGATGATGACAAAGATGATGAGAATGACTATGTTGTGATTCTATGACGATGATGATGAAAATGATAACGATGATGAGGATGAGGATGTTAATAATGGAAATGATGATGAAGATGATGATGATTATGATAATGACAATGAAAATGATAGTGACAATGACAATGAAAATGAGAATGACAATGAGAATAACATGGATGATGATGATGATGATGAAAAAAATGATGATGATGATGGCACAATGATGATGATGAAAATAATCATATGTTGATGTTGATGATTCTTATATTACGGTGATTATGTCAACGATGAAAATGACAATGATGGCAATGACGTAATCCTCAAAAACTACTATGAGGACTCATGGTTATGCTTGAGGTTCCATACTACTACGTAGACCATGTAGAGTAAAAATTTAGCCTATGCCTAGGATGTGGGAATAATTTTGAGATTTGGAATAGCATGAATGTGTATTGGGTATTGGGCCATTTTTTTGGACATAAATCATCCACTTAGACCCCAACACTTTCTTATAAGGCTCATGGGCCATGATTGTATTGATGATAACCATGACAATGATGATGGCGATGATGAGTATAGTAATCATCACAATCATGATGACAATGATGATGATGATGATGATGATGAATATAGTAATAATCATGATCATGATGGAAATTATGACGATGGAAATGACTATAGTGATCATCAATGATGATGATGACAATGACTAGTGTAGGTGATTGTGAAAATGAATCTCTCTATCCACCAACCTATTGCTTTCTCTCTCTTATGGGAATCTAACAAAATGTGTATTTAAAAAATGTAGTTCCTATTAAATGTTTACCATATGAAAAATCCAATATGTGTCAATGTTATTCAAAAAATATGTAACCTTCTCCCACAACCCAAGGGGGGCGAAACATGGATTTCTTGGTGGAGTGGTGTTATTAATCACGTCAAGTGTTCCTACTCAGCTATGGATGCCAAATTCTATCTATCAAGTATAAAAACCACAAGGCGATTAAAAAAATGTTGGAGGAGCTCAACCAAAGTTATCATTCAATCCATATGATGAGGAATTTCATGCATATGTTTTCAAACTCACACACTTTATAAAGGTGGATGATATTATGTGTTAGAGGTGTCCAAATATGATAACAACAACACTAGGTAGAGTATAGAGATATGCTAACATGGAGTTTTTCAAGGCTTTGGCCTCCAAATAGGAATTTAAAAATGTACATTGTATAAAATCAATATGTGGTCTTATCACTATTAACACATATGACATCGAAAAGGAATTTGTTGCATATTATATGATAATATTCTAATCTCAAGGTCTAATTGAGGATATGAGGGTGTCCATGTAGACATACTTAGATGTCATAGCTTCTCATACTTTCCCAAGCATGAGATACTTTGTGATAAAGACTTGACATTAGATGAGTTGGCAATTTCCCTAATGGAGATGCTAAAGGAAAAGTAACTTGGACTTGGTGGTTTTTAGCGTGTGTTTTATAAGTCCAAGTGGGATTTTATTAAGTTGAACTTGTTATGGGTATATAAGGAAGCCCTGCGAAAATAGTCATTTAGATAACATATTGATAAAGGATTTATTAAATTCATTCCCAAATTTAGTGACCTTGAGATCATGACAAGACAGAGATCGATCATCTTGTTTATTGTGTCAAACAAGATCTTGACCAGGGCTATGGCTGCATAGTTTAAGTGCATATTTCCTTTGATCATGATATTAGAGAAAACATGGCTCATTTGAGGTTGATTTATCCATTCAATACACTCTTCACTACCTCTCGAGTTTAATAATCTTGTTGTTGGGTTCCATCTTGTAGTGAATATCAAAATATTTAGAAGATTCTAATAATAGTCACATTGGGATATTATAAACATGGTAAAGAATTATATATAATCAATTAGAGTGTATATTGCTTTCCCAAGAGTCGTGGATCCTTCGAGATAAACCACACTCATACCCAAGCCTTTGTGTTCTATGAATAATGGATCCTTCTAACAATAGAGGGAAAGGAATATTGGAGAATTATCATCAAGAGATCATGGAGAGAGAAAATAACCTTGTTCTAGGCAACCTTCTAATCAAGACTAGGATTTAAGAACTAGTTTTTTGGTGGACATACTAGCGTAGCAACCAATCCAAAACCTGTAAAAGGTATAAGAATGTGGATGACTACATTAGTTATGGCTTGGTCCTATCTTGTGTTGGAAAATTCCATCCATATATACCTTGGCCATGCATTAGCCATGCACTCCATGCATTAATAATTGAGCCTCCTAGCACCTAGACTATGTTGTTGAATCCCTAGTGCATAATTTTGGTCATTATTGGCCTCCTTATCCACTCAAAGAACCTTATCCCTATAATTTAGGATCTAATGCTCCCTCATGCATGATTTTAGGAGTTGTTGAGTCAGTTTCCTTGATTTAAGGTGCCTTATCCCCACTCTCACCTAGTTAATTGACTCTTCTACCTAGATTCATTGAGTTTGAGCGTATTTGTACCTATTTGACCACTACAAGTCACCTAATGCGCCTCCTTGAGTTATTCCCCCCTAATTTATAGCCTAGTTCCTCCCTCATGCACCAACTACCTTCAGTTAACTGGCCTTCCATCATGATTTGCCACTAGTTCTTGTCTGGAGATGGATTCATGCTAACTAAGCATGTCTCTTCAGTGGAATTCCAACTACCTATTAAGGATCACGAATTTATCTATTGAATATGTATTATAAATGTATACACAATGATGAATAATAGAAGCATGGAAATTATTCCAATATAGTTCCAATCTTCTTGTGTCTTTTCACATTATTTCTTCTCTATTTTCATGTAGATCTATGTAAAACTTGTGAGGTTAGTTTTGTTGTTGGAGATCCACCTATGAAAGAATTTTCACATTGTATCAGAGTGGTATAGCTATCTAGTTCATCTCAGATACTTCCATTGATGCACTAGAACCAAAGGAGTTTCCACAAAAATCCTTGGGGAAATAACCTTTATAGCCTTGGCTCTACCAACGAAATATTCCCAACTATGAGGCACTCTCAAATGTGCTCAGTGTCGAAGTAGAGATTGAGTGTGTTGATACAAATTTTTCTTCTAAAGTGTTTTCAGAGTGTGTTTTGCAGGTTATTGTCTCACCAGGAGCACATTAGCAAAGCATGGATCAGATTCAAGTCATGATCCTGACTCCATCCAATTATTTCGAATGGAAGGCCAAAATGGAGGTCCTACTTCAAAGTAAGGGTCTCTACAGAGTCACCATGACACTATAAAATGAACCAAATGTTGTTGTTGAGAAAGCTAGGTGGTTTAACATATTAGATGAAGCTTATGGTTTGATTTGTCTGAACATCTCCCAATATATTCTATTTCATCGTGATGGTTTAACAACCCCAAATAATGTGTGTACAAAGCTTGAGTCCCTCTGTGGAAAGCAATATGAGCTAAGAGGTCATGTATTGGAGAATAAGTTGATCTCATTGAGTCCAAGCAGTTTAGACACTATGCAATATTTCATCTCAAAGTTCAAATCACTAGTACTTCAACTCAAGCAATGTGGGATTGAGAATAAATAAGATCATATCATTATTTCCATCCTGTCAAAATTGGGTCGTGAGTACTCAATATTTGTCTCAACATTCTATGTAACCAAGCACACAGTTTCGAATTGGAAAATCCCATCCTTAAGCGTATCCATAGAGTCTCTCACCAAAGAGAAAGACATGTTGGTTAATATGGGATATTTGAAATCATCCAATTACCTTGTACTTGCATCTTATGGAGACAAGAATTACAAAGGAAAGAAAAAATTGAAAGAGAAGAAGATGGCAGATGATGAGGGTTCCAGTTCAACTTATGAAGGTTCCAATTCCAATCAGAAGAACAAGAAAGGTGGATCCAAATGTTCTTATTGAAGCAAAGGTTTCCATTCCGATAAATATTGTATGAAGAATAAATTGGAAATCATGACTTAATTGCTCGAAATGCATAAAATTGATGCTCTCGATTTCACAAGAAAGACAGATCCAGAAAAGCTTGTTGCTCACCAAGAACAATGTCTCAGTGCTGCTCATGAAGGTAATCATTTTTATACTTTGAGTGCTCGAGTAAAACCACTTTTTAATGCTTCTAATATTCTTTATTTATATGCACATTCTGATATATCATAATCACAAATATCCATCCCTTTATTGGAATAATCTCTAGTCAGTCCACCAGAACCACCTCTCAAACCCTGTGTGTTTTCACATGTTTCTAACTTTCCTTCCAAAATATATTTCCAAGTCCATTTAAAGCATTCATATAATATATGTGAATCTCATTCAGAAGTTCATAATCAATTTATATGTCCCACACATTCATCCTTCCCACCATTACATTTAGAAAAGACTCCTGAACCCCCAAGTGTGGCAGTTGACAAACCCATGGTTTCTGAAACTATGTCTCTTGTTTCAGCTGCATTCTAGTATTTCATATATTTCATTGGTTTGGATTCCATAATATTATCTCTATTTGGACTTATATTCCACATGTTTGTACCTTATCTCACCTTTTTTGGTTTGAAGATCAAAGTTACATAGTATAAATACCCCGCAGGTTCACTCAACAATCAGTATAATTCTACTGCACAGTCTTTCCTTTCTCTAATCCTACACACTCATGGAGAAACTTCACCATTGATGTTTTCTTCCCCATATGATTCCTATTTTTATGTTTCAGAGCCTCATAATCTCCATTGTTAATTTAGGAAGGTGATCAATCAGTTTGAGAAGAAGATACATGGCTACATTGTCCATTATGCAGTTGCACATGTTATTGATCCTGATGAGTTCGTTGATGCATTTCGGATAGGAGAGTGAAAAAATATATTTTCCATATTTGATTATGTTTTTAGATCTGATTATGTATTTTTCACATCAAGAAAAATTCATTTGATGCTCCTCCATCAGCGAAATTTGAGTTCAAAGGGGCTCCTACATTTGTTTTTTGTCTACACTACATTGAAAAAAATTGTGCATGATAAAGGCATCTACCACATATTCACCAAGTCTCTCACCAAGAATTTGTTTATTCAACTCATTCAAGTGAAGAAGAATATATTTTGAATACATTTTTCTCTATTTCATGTCCTTTTTTGAGGGGAGGTTTTGCTCCCACTAGGTTTTCCTTGTTTCCTTAGTTAATAAGGACAAATAAATAAAAAAAATCTAAAGGGTGACCTTGGCCTTTGTTGCTAGGCCCTATTTTGATTTATTTTTTATAATTCAAGCTTAATGGGGGGTGTTGGAACATTCTATACATCTAGACCTTGGCCATGCAAGCTAACTACTATTTTGGGGGGGTTTTGTAGGGTTTGGGGTGGGTGGAAAGGGGGTGGGGGTTGAATGTTCCTCGCAATTCTTCCATTTCATCATGAATAGTTTGTGCAATTAAGTGCATATATCAACTCCTCTATTCATAGTCCCAAAGATGAAAGTTGTTGAATACGTCTCCATATTTCCTTTGTCATGGGTGAACTTTTGCTGCAATGGTGCTAATAGATCAATGGATTTTGGTAAGTTGGCCATCCTTAAGATATAGTGCAACCCTTGACTTATCTAACAAATATCAAAATTGAAAAATATCTTCCCAAAAACACGTCAAGTTCCCCATTTTTTTTCATTGCTGAGGATTTGACATCATTGGGCATTGAAATATTGCACAATGGAAAAAAAACAGAGTGTTTTCTTTAGAGGAGAATGAGAGACAACAAATGAATACTAGGTGGTTCATTTTCTCCCCTTAAAGTTTCATGATGTTCAATGGAGAGATATCAAATCCAACCCATGAAGGGGGTGGGGATTAACCTTTTGAGTGTGGTTTGAATTGTTGCATTCCAAGGATGCATTTACCTACATGAGGAACACAAGCGAAGGCATTTTCTATTTTTAGTCTGTGTTATTTTACAAAGTGGAACCCATTTGCAAGTATTTTGATATTTGGAGTTGCTTTGGAAAACTTTACTAAATTTCTATTTTAAGGAGGTACTATTTTTGGTATCCATATGGGATTATAGGGATCATGCATGTATTCAGTAGTGGTTGCAAGGCTTTGATTTTAGGTTTTTGTACAATTTTGTAGGTTACTATTATTTTTGGTAGTTGATACTTTTAGCAAGTGTAGATATGTCAAGTTCTAGTGCAAGATCTATGGTTTCATTTGTCCTACATTTGGATGAGATTTTAGAGAACCTTTGTTTTATTAATAGTTCTATATCAAGCTCGACTAGTTAGGTGGGTGCTCTTCATGAGGAAATTATACACTTGAATAGAGAATAACCTATCAAATTGAGGCTCAAATGGAAAGGAACAAGGATTTGGAAGCGAGATTGGAATCCCAAATAGAAGAATGGAGAAATTAGCTACAAACATTGGCATGCACTACAACATGATACTAGGGTTAGTTTGTAGCTCACGGTCTATCATGGATCAGCCTTGAGTTTCCATAGCTTTAGTCAAGGAAGCACTCATGGAAGACATTATAGTTCAACATGCACTAGGGGAGCATGAGAAAGAAGCAACAAACTAAGCAACACTTGGAAAGCGAGAGATTGGTGAAGAAGAAATGAAGGAAGCCCATAATGGGAATGAATTCGGTTAATTAGACTAAGTGTTTCAAATGTTTTGTCATGCCATACTCTTGTATGGACAATTCATTAGAATATATAGTTGTCAAGAATATATATTTCATGCGAATAGTAGTAAGAATATCTAGTTTGTAGGTATAGGCCTGTTGACAGAACTGGAAGTTCCAAAGAATTTTTTGAATCCCTTAAGACATACTATATCTATTTGTTGACCAATTTGACCATATTTTTTATTTATCAATGAAAATGTTATATATATTGTTAAAAAAAAATTATAAACATTACAAATATAGGCAACATATTGATTTTTATGTTAGTAGTATATAAGATGAGATTTTATCAAGATTGGAATTTCAAATTAATTGTACCTATTAAAATTGACCAATTATTGAAATACATAATTAGTTATAGTTAAAAATTTCCTTATATTTTATGAAGGATCAGATTACGTTTAAACTTTAAACTCCTATGTAATGTAATTTCTAGAAATTATCATTACAACAAAATGCTAAAATACTTCCTAACGACCATTTTAATTTTCAAAATTTAAACCTAATCCTACCATAATCAAGTCCATACCAAACTCAATTTTGTGAAATACCAATATAAAATATTGTTATCATAAAAGTAAGGAGAAGATCAATATTGTTATTGGCATTTCATACTTCTTAAACTAGTTAATTTGTTTATATCTTTTAATAAAATTGTCATTTAGTTCTATTTTTTGCACTTTCTTTTATAGTCATATTAGTGCACACACACATATTAATTGAAATTGTGTTATACTTTGTTTTACTTTGGTATGAATTAATATTAGGAATACGCATTTTGGTATGAAATTTATACTAACATCTAGTATTGAATTTTTTTCAGATCATGGTAATTGATGACCCCGTACATGATGATCCAAATTACGTTGAGCCTGCTTCAAATATAGGAGAAAAAGAAGAATATGATGATGAAGAAGATGATGAAGATGATGATGGTGACGATGATGATGAGTTTGATCAAGATGGATAGTTTGGTGATCATGATGAGGATCATGACCATGAACTTGATGATGATGTTGGTGGTTCTAGCTATTTATTGATTATGTGCATGAGCATGCTACATTTTCGATTATATTTACATGTATTGTTGTTGATATATAACTATGATATATTTATCATTTATCATTTTATATTTATATATGGAGATCATACAAATTATTTCTTGGCATACTTATATTTAAATCGTATATATATTTGACTACTTTTTATTTTACTATAATGATATCCATGAAAGGTTTTGATATGCTAAACATACATTTGAATTTTAGTTGATTTTATTGAAGAAGATGATGATATTATTAGTATTATCATTTTATTTTATATATATTAGAAATTGTCAATGTTCTTTTGATGTAGAATTATTATGTATGATGATATTACTACTTTTGGATGTATCTTGTGAATTTCCTTTAAACTTCTTCACAAATGTTATGCTATAAATTTGAATTTTTAATGATATTTGATAATTTTGATATATTTCAATATTTAATTGAAATTAGTAAAATGGACGCAAAATCAATAAAAATTGATATATTTCATTATTAATAATTGGAACTAATATTCTTAATTAACAATAGACACAAAACAAAACACAAAATGCATCACTAGATGCAAAACAAGATGAAAAACTGGGCATTACACTAGACACAAAAGTGGATGCAAAAAGGGACTCAACACTAGACACAAATTTGGGTGCCAAACTAGATGCAATACTAGGCCCAAAACGGACGCAACAATAGATGCAAAAGTGGATTCCCATTGGACGTAAATTTGGGCGCTAAATTGGGCATAAAAATGGATGCAACACTGGGCGTAAAACAAGGCACAACACTGGGCACAGAACCAATCATAACACTGGGTGCAAAATTGGATGCAACACTAGGAGTAATATTGGATGCAAAAAAAGATGTAAAATGGGACACAAAATTGGATGTAAGATGGGACACAACACTAGACGTCAATCTGGACGAAACATTAGACATAAAAACAAGTGCAAAATTAGGCGCAACACTGCATGCAGCACTAGGCACAAAGATAGACGCAAAACCTGGACGCAAAAAAAGACATAAAACAAGATGCGAATTGGGATGCAACAATCGAAGTAAAAGTGGATGCAAAATTACACACAAAACTAGATGCAATACTAGGCCAAAATTGGATGCAAATATGGACGTAACAATAGATGCAAAATGATATGTGAAATTGGCGCAAAAGTCGATGTCAAACTATGTGCAAAATCGGATGCTACATAGGATGCAAAATTGGGCACTAAAATGGGTGCAAACAGTGACGCAAAAAAGGATGGAATATTAAATGCAAAATTAGGCACAAACAAGGGCGTAAAATAGACACAAAAAATTATGCAAATAATTGGGCGTAAAATTGGATGCAAAAATGGACGTAAAAAAGGATGCAAAAACTGATGCAAAAGTCGATGTTTTATGAAACTATACAATAGCTCTAAGTTTAGTGCCAGATTGTTCACCACAATTGGGAAAAAAATACACTAAAATTTGGTGCTAAATCTGGCGCAAATTCCAGTTTTTGTTGTAGTGAGGAGACCCGTGCAATGTACATGGAGCAAATCTTAGGGGAGGTGAAAAACCATCTCTCCAAGGCCAAGGTTTTTGATAAAGAATTATAAGGAATAAATTGGGGCTGAATACCTAATTAAGGATACGAAGTTGTGGGTGAGATATACTGGAAACACCAAGAGAAGGGACCAAGTATTCCAAAACCCTTACCTTATATTGGCACACCAAGGCCCCGCTTAGCAAGGCATTTCTAGACAATCAAGAAGAATGAAATGAGATGCTACTATAAATGGATGAAATCCAAGATCAACTAAGGCAGGTGATGGATAGGCATAACATCATTATCAAGGCTCTCATTGGATTGGAATATGCTCCATGCCATGCTACAGATATCGAATCCTCTCATGGGAAAGCAATGCCCCATATTTCCAGATTTGATGATAACATTGAAGAATATTCCAAGTTCATATTTTCATCTCTAATGATGTCTCTAAAGAATAATCCAAGTTTTCTAGCTTCTAGTTTTTTGCTCTCTAGATATCATATGTATTTTCTAGACATAGTTCATAGTCTCTTTAAACATAGTACTAGTCATGTTATGGCTACAAAATGTCTTTATAGATATAATTTTAATTTTAATTTACTTTTACAAACAACAAATAGTAGTATGTTATTTTATCTCTGGTCAAGTTTCCCTTGGGGAAGGCCCAAACTACAACTTTTTATATGTTCTTTTTAAAGTCTTTTTGGAGCTTAAAAAAACACAATAATAGTTTCAAAAAATCATATTATGATTTCTGACTTATTCAAATCATAATTATATTATTTTTAATAAATTATTTTATTATATAATAAAATAATTATAAATTATAAAACATATTTACATATACTTAATTTTTGGTTACATCTTTATTTTAAAAAATAAATGAAAATCATTTTTTCTTACTGGATAAATTATCTCTTTTATAAAATTGGAGATCTAATTGTTATAATTTTTACAATCACACATCTTGCATATCTTGCATTAAAGTGATGATGTCTTCTCGTCATCATATATATATATATATATAAATTTTTAAAATTATTAAAAATAATTCAAAGAATTTCATCAAAGTCTAATTTGTATTATAAAATTTATTTTTGTAATTAAAACGAGTAAATATTTTATATTAAAAAGTTGGTAAAAAAAACAATCAAAAGGTTACATAATTTCCCAAAGTACAAATTTTCTCTTGTCTTAACAAATGATGTACCAAAGACTCTTTTCGTTTTAAAGATATATAACAGAGAATACATAGATAACAAAGTATTTAGAACTATAAACTCTAATAAACTATCCTAGGAAATATAGGGAGGCTTGCATCCACTCAAAATTTCATCCATGTTCTTGTCCTTCTCTGCCTAGTCGTGGGAACTCGAAACCTCAATTATGGCCTTTGCAGATGGTTTGATGGAGTCCTCGTCCATAACTTTGGATTCAATAGTCACATCTACTTAATATATTATAAATTAAATTATTTTAATTACACATTTATTAAAAAAACAACCTTAAGTCCTCTCACCAAAATTTAATCTATAGTATTTTATACATTGAACAAATTAACAATATTTTATACATTGATCAAATTAGCAATATTATAGGTGATTTTGAACTTACTATTTTATAAATATATAAACTTCAAAACTTTTGGTGAATTTTTCTAACAATAACTCACTCATCACTCATGATATTTGTATTTTTTATTTTTTATAAATTAATTAAAAAATGAACGTAGGAAAGTTTTGTATTTAATAAATTTTAAAAAAAAACATTAAATTAATTATTATTATTTTAAAATTAATTTATAAAATTAACAATAACTTACTCATGATATTGATATTTTTATTATATTTTTATAATTTTTTTATAAATTAAACAAAATATGTGATTAAAAAAAAATGAGTATAAGGAAAGTTTCTTATTTCATAAATTTAAAAAAAATACATTAAATTAATTATTATTATTATTATTGTTAATTTATAAAATTAAATAGAAGAAGTGTTTTTTTATAATTTTTTATATATTCATTTTAAAATATTATTTTATTATAAATTTTATTAATTTTTAACAATATATTTAAATTATGGTAATTTAAAATTAGTTATTTTTAACTTTTAAATATATAAATATAATTTTTAAATAAATTAAATAATTATTTATTTATATTTAATATTATCTCAAAAATTTATAAATCAAAATTGGTCTCACAAAACATTAACAACTATCATCTTCATCACTTTACAACAATAATGATCCTCCTAATTATTTTTAATAATATTAAATAAAAAACGCAATAACTTATAAAATTAAATAACCATCCCAAAAACAAAAATATAATGTAAAATTTATATAATCATTTCAAAAACAAAAATATAATGTAAAATTTATATAATCATTTCAAGTGAAGAAATCTCAACAACAATTTTGTACCTTAGTTTCAACAATTAACATATTCGTTGATTAGCTCAATGAAAAATGAGGCATGATGGCAAGAAATCATCAAACATGAGATTTAAGATCATTGGGATCATTTATTAAGAGTCTAATTTCAGTACAGAAATACCTTTAAACGATCATGGGGATTATTTAAGAATCTAAGTTTGGGAATATTAAATTTGGTTAGATTTATTTAGATATTAATAAGATATGATTATGTTCTTTTAAGTTATAATTATTAATAAGATATGATTATGTTTTTTTAAGTTATAATTATTAATAAGATATGATTAGATATTATAAAGTTATTTCATTTTTAAAATATAATTGTATTTTTTTTAATTTATAAAAAATTATTTTTATTAATTGATTATTTTTATATAACTATTTATGATATTAAAATTATATAATAATGATAATGATGATAATGATAATAATAATGTATATAAGAAAAGAGGTATTAAAAGCACTTATTGACATTATGAAATACAATCATACCATGATATGGTTTAGAGATAAAGATGATATGATTTACAGATAAAAATAAAGTGAGAAGATTTATATAAGAAATTTAAGAAATAAAGATAGTAGCGTGTCTTTTCCTCTTTATTGATAACTTTGTCTTAATTAATTTTTTAATTGTTTTTAAGTAAGAAAAGTATTTTTTAAAGTAATTTTCACCATTTAATCATTTTTTTTAATATTTTCCTCCACCCAAATCGATTCTCTTATATAATAAAAATAGATATCACAGCTTTCATAAAGATGGATATGACACTTTTCAAGGATTACAAAAATAATTAACTGAATGTGAATACCACATTATTGATGAATTATTTAAAAATAATGTGTTAACCTTTTTTCTTATTAACATGTACACATATCTCTACTATTGTTTCATTTGGGACCTCAATAATTTAAATAGCTATATCACTAATAATTTTGAACTTAAAAATATTGTTGTTTCATAAAAAACTTAGTATTCAATGTTTTTCATTAAAAAAATTATATTCAAATCATTTAAAAAGAAATTGAATATTTTCATTAATTAAGATGGTGAAATTTAACATTAGTGATACTAGATTCAGTGATGAAATTTGGTTTTCCATCATAATCTATCATTCTACAATTTTGTGTTGCTATGTAACTTTTAGTTGAATCCCTTCAACTTTTCCCTAGTATTTGTGTTTGGGTTTGCCATCCCTATTCTATTATTTTTATGATTATGTCTTGTTATTTAACTTTTGGTTGAATCCCATTAAATTTTTCATGATATTTGTGTGCATTAAATGTAATAGAAATTTGACATTATAAATGTTTTTTTTGCATATTCAATATAGTTATATGTGTACATTAAATGCAATTATATTTGGCATTCTAGATGTGGAAACCATGACAATTAATTTTTAGTTTAATAAAAAATATATTTGATTTATCTATTAAATATTTTAAAATTATGTCTTAATTTGAACTATATATTTTTAATGCTTAAAGGTGGTATGTAACTTTTAGTTCAACATTTACAAGTTTTTACTTATTGGTTCACTAAATTATTACTCGTTATCAAATGAATGGTTTGTGTATTATTTCTTCTCATATTCTCTATTTATTTATTTTTATACTTATTAAAAACATGATTTGCCTTTTCCTTTTCTCATCAGTTTTGAAATTGATTACAAAAATTAAAATTCAAAATAAACTAATATCATGTTGAGATTTTAAGAACATATGATTATAATATGAGATAAAAAAGATATTTATGTAAAATGTATTATATTTTAGGAAAGGAATCATGAGTTTTGAAATTGATTAAAAAATGAAAGTTTCAATTAAACTAATATCATGTTGAGATTTTAAGAACACGTGATTTTAATATGAGATAAAAAGGTATTTACGTCAAATGTATTGTATTGTAATTAATTTGTTGATAACATAAGCATGAATCTTTTTATCTCTCATTTATCTAACTTCCTTTTTTTCCATAGAAAAAAAGTCATAATCCATTCATTCATGTGAATTACAGATTACATTCTTCAGGTGCAGTTGCACTATTTCAACAGATTCCTCAAATCTTTTCAGCTTAAACAAAACTACTCTTTGCTTTCCAGCATTTTCATCTTTTAGTATTTTTCATCAAAATTGCAAAGCCACCTACTATGCTTTACAAAATTCAAAACTATTACATCATTAAAATCACACTTGCTTTCCAACTTTCAGTATTTTTCATCAAATTTTCAGAGCTACATATTGTGCTTTACCAATTTTAGAGGGTATCAATCAGATCATATAATCCAAGATGGTTCTATAGTTTCCCTGCTTCACTCCCAAATTCCTGATTTTCTCGCAAACTCCTAAGGGTAGAAGAGGGCTTTCTTTGGAGAGTGCATCAGCTTTAACATTCTGCTCTCTATATATATGGTTGTATTTAATTTCCTGAAATTTCTGAGTAATCAAATCCAGATTTTGTTCAATACCTGTAAGATTCAGATTTGAAATCTTCAGTTCCTTGTTCATTGCTTTAATCCAGCTTCCTATTCACAATTAACTTGATGTTGGAACAGTAACATTTATTGTAAACTTATAACATAGGATTCATAATACTTTTATTGAATGGCATTGTCCTAGCAATTACTTACAAAGTATATAATATTTTTTTGGCATTACGTTGTTGGAATCTTGGTAGTAACTCAAGTCAAGTCTCTTATGATAATAAGATTGACAAAACATTTTTTGAATGTGGATTCCTTGAATTAGGGGTTGAAGAGGTTTTAAGTAGAATATTGTTGGATATCATATTTTTATAAGAAAACGAAATTTCATAAATAAGTTGCCTTAAATTATAAAGAGTGTAATTCTATATGTTTCACAAACGATGCACACAGGGTAAGGAGTTTCCTTAATCCTTGGATGGAGCAAGATAATAAATTGTATGGATCAATGTAATAAGAAAGATTATTGTTTTGCACAAGAAGTCACTCCCCCTACTTATATGTGTAAATGCCATTATGAGAAAATTGTGTGAGGTGTCTAGAAAACTATAAAGAGTAGAACATTATGGAAGAATCCCTACATGGATGAAAGGAGAATAGAGGCCCATTGGAAAGCACCTAGGAGGATGGTGTGGAATACAATTCAATAACTTCCCCAACACTCTAAAAACATCATGAGTGGAGTTGGAATACTTCACTGTGTCTCAACAATCAAAAGATATTGTGAGTTACAAAGGAGAAATCATAGGTTGCATAAGTGATATTGCATATTGAAGAGAAGATATTCCAAGTTGTAAAGAAGATACTACAAGTTGTAAAGAATATATTATAGGTTGCAAAGTACATATTTCTAGTTGCAAAATAAAAGTTGTCAAACAACAGCTAATAATACTTTTGATAGTCTAGCGAAAAATAGCAAAATCTATGGAAATATTGTAGAATTAGAAAAAGTGATAGAAGAAGAGGTGTGAAATCTATGAATGTAGTTAGAAACCTTCAATTGTGAAACTTTGTGCACAACATAGACAATGATGGTGCAAATCACTAGAAACATGTAAAAATAGTGAGAAAGGTGTTGATGGTTGTGAAATACTTAATAAATTTAAAATTTTGATATAAAACCTAATCTAAATGACAAATAGAAAGCATCCTTAAAACTAAACAAAGTTATCATTATTGATGAAAATCTAAAATATCCAAAATTTTAAAAATACAAAATCTATAATCATGAAGTTCTAATACCAATTATTATGACTTGGAAATAAAAGAAAAAAAAAAATAACATATAGCTTAAAAGAAACAAAAAAAACTATCAATAAACTACTCAACATGTAATCATACTAAATTATGTGTGCTTACAATTAAAAAAACACAAAAGCAATGAACACCTAGAAGCAATAAGAGCAATAAGCCTAGATCACAAAAAACAAACATATAAGTGTTTTTTTCCACCTTTACAATATGTACTATCTATATTTAGATTTTGCATTAAATGTATATATAATGATATGTGATTACAAAAATTGATGTGCCCATATATGAGTGATATGCAAAGCTTTAATCACTTTTATTTTCCAAACAAAGCTCATTAGTAAAGGAAAAGTTTGAGAAGACAGATAAAGGAGAAATCTATCCGAGAGCAATAACAAAGATAAAAGCATAAAATTAAAAGAAATAAAGGATTCGTGAAGCTTTAATCACTTTTTTTTCAAACAAAGTTTATGAATAAAGGAAAAGTTTGAAAAGAAAGATAAAAAATAAAAACAATCTAAAAGTAATAATAAAGATAAAAATATCTTAACAAAAATAATAAAGATAAAAACATAAAACTAAAAGAAATAGAGGATAAAAAATAAAAGCATAAAAGTAAAAGTGAGATCTAAATATAAGTTACCTTTGTGTGAGAAGATGGTTGGGCGAGTGTTGGTGGGTGCATATTATGATGAAATTGGTCGAGCCATCAGATTTTGTTGATGTAAAGTATATCTTGAAGAAAGAGTAAGTTGGTGAATAGAGTGGCATTCAAATAAAAGTAGGTTAATGTTTTCCATTTATATCATTTTTAAGAATTAATTTTATGTATATATTTATATATAATAATTAAAATAAGTAATTTAATCTAAAAGGTATAAGATTTTATATATATTGGTAAGCGTTGTAGTGAGTTAAATGATGATTTAAAAATAATATTTTACATAATTTGAAGATTTTCTAAAAAGAAAAAACATTAGCATGGTTTTACACTTTTGTTAGTATAAATTTCTAGAAAAAGGTCATGCCAACACTATGCTTAATATTTCATATGGTATCTCCAATGAACATGGTCTTTTGTAGAAAACAACAAATTGACATGAAGACTAACATACAAAGAGAGTAGGAAGTGGATTACGAAGAAATCAATAGAATAGTTCATTTTAAAAATATCATATCACTAAATTGATATAATCAAACTATGAAAAAAAATGTACTTTATGTATTACAATATTTTTTCAAAATGTTTGGTGATATTTTAAAAAAACTGGTGAGTCTTTTTTTGTTAGAGAAATCGATCACATGATTAAAAAAAAATCTATTTAACTTAACATTGTTGTGTATTATGAATTTCCATTTTGTAGACTATAGAAAATTAATGACATTAGAAGAATTGGTCAACAAAGGACACATCTACAATACACTTTGTGGGTATTTGTAGTTACGTCATCACCAAGGAAGGTGGGACATGATGAATGTATATATATATATATATATATTTAACAAGAACAAATAAATTTTTATTAGGGGAAGAACACGGTTGGGCTTACGCCTAATCAATCCATCTTACAAAGCCAAAGAGCTTAAAATTCAGATGCTTCCTAAATCCAACATTTACAATATACAAGGAGCTTCCGACTTATGGAATGGGAGACCAGACAGGAATTTCATCATTCTGAATCAAATCTGCAGGGGCTAACAAACAGCCCACATTAGCCCTATAATCAGCTTCCTGATTTAGACTCCGAAGGATGTGGAAATAGGAAGCAAAGTTGAAATTTTGCAGCATTTTTCGAACATGTTGCAAAGTCTTATTTAACATCGCGTTATTGAATTGACCATCAGTGTTTAAGAGTTTGATTAGGATTTCCAAGTCTCCAAAAATATGAATATCATGCTCTCTGTTTCCTTAAGCTAACTCACTAGCTTTGAGAAGACCTAGTAATTCAGCCTGGTTATTTGTACACTGCCCTAACCCCCAGCTGAAACTACCCTTAAAATGACCATCAGGAGCATAGAAAACCCCTCCGGCTCAAGCTCTCCCTGGATTTCCTTTAGCTGCCCCATCGAAAAAAATAGTGTATTTTCTTTGATTCTTCCACCACTGAAAGAATTCGGATTCGTTGTGCCGAAGCCGCCATTTAGGCTTACTAATAGGACGAATAGGGATCTTTTTCCTAGTACACTGCATTGTATTGCCAATCCAACTAATTTCAGCCGGAAGAAGCTTGTAATTTTGATAAAAGGGGTGATTTTCCACCATTTCCATAAGCAACGCCTTAGCTTTTGCAACAACAACAACTGGGGTGCTCATATTGTTTTGGAAAATGCTTTCTTTTCTGGCAAGCCACACTTCCCAGTAGAGGTATTTTGGGACTGCATTCCAAATCTTGGACCATAAAGATTTACTCTTGTTGACCTGAGGATCACGATCAGACCAAGAGGAAAATAGGTAAACAACATTGCACTGAGCTGGAACTTGAACGATGAGTCCATGCAGAGCTAGCTGCCACACCTCCTGCATGAATAGGCATTCAATGAACACATGGTCGATTGTTTCCTCGGCTGTCTGACAAAGGGAACATCTGTGTGGTCCTAAAATTCCTCGCTTTCCAATTTTCTCACTTGTCAATAATCTTCTGTGCAGTAGAACCCAACTGAAAAAATTAATTCTAGGAATACAAAATGAATCCCATACCTGCTTCCAGATAGCGTTAGCTTGAGTCTGGGGATGTTGCATCTATAGAGCAGCGTATCCATGGGCTACTTTGTATTCTCCAGTCATTCCCCAACCCCAATTATCCCTTAATCTTTTGTGCACTGGAGCTAATCCAGAGAGAGCTGCCAACAGCGAATTCATTTGCTCACTCATCCTGTCCGATGGTCTGGGTAGGTTCCATTCGTGCTAATTTCCATTCTGATCCAAAATTGATATATCTGCAAGCTTGTTGATGCCACACTAGATGAGCCAGCTACGCAGCTCGTGGAGATCCTCATGCTGTCTGAGAGGAGGGCGTCCCATAATATTACCATTCCATAGAGAAATCCGTTTCCCATTACCTGGAATGCGGTAGAGATGTTTTTAAAAAAATTCCCATCCATGGCTGCATAATTTCCACGTCGTGGTACCTTTTTTTGCTGTAGCTTCCTCCATGCTGGGTTCTGAAACGTCTTTCATGTATTTTTTGATAAGAATTCTGCTAACCAGGTGATTAGAATTTGAGAAAATGTTCCACAACATCTTTCCTCCAAGAGCCAAGTTCGCAAGTCCTGGATCTCTTACTTGCAGACCTCCTTCATTAAACGGTTTTTTCACAACATCCCAACCCACTAGATGAAATTTTCTATAATTCCCACTTCCACCTTGCCACAAGAAGGTTCACATGAGGTTTGCAACCTGCTCAGCGATCCATTTAGGTGCTAATAAAAACGTTGCTTGATAGAGAGGCAGAGAGGAGATGATAGATTTAATGAGAATTAATTTTCCAGCTTTGGTAAGCCACTTCCCTCCCCAGGCTGTAATTCTGGATTTAATTTTGCTAATGACCTCCAACCAATGTGTGGCCTTGGTAATGCCCAGAGTTAAAGGCAGGCCTAGATATTTTATAGTGTCCCAATGTGCATATCGTGTATAGCCTAAATGACGAGCAATATGCTGGATGGTGGCATGGTTCGCATTCTAGCCATACACTGCACATTTCCTTTTATTGAGAAGTGCTCTATATACTCTGCAAAAACTTTGTATAACATCATTGAATGCCCTTTCTATTCTGACCGAGTCTCCTCCCAGAAGGAGAGAATCATCAATGAATAATGAATGATTTATGGGCTCTAGATCGGTCGTCACTCTTATGCCTGGAACTTTGCCTGTATCCTTCTCAGCATTCAATTTTCTGCTAAGAGAATCTACCATCAAAATGTATAAGAAAGGGGATAGGGGGTATCCCTGCCTTAACCCCCGGGAACTTTTGAAGTAATTGGCAGGCCTACCATTCACTAGAGGCGCTATCCATGGCCTACCTATGCAGGCTTTGATCAGGATTACAAATTCGACACTAAATCCAAAAGATAGAAGAACTTGAAACAAGCAGGAGTGTCTTACCCGGTTGAAGGCATTAGCCATGTCAAGCTTGATAATCATCCCTTTTTCATTGCGTTGATGGTTGGAGTGAATGGTTTCCTGCACTATAGTCACATTGTCCATGATATTCGTGCCTTTCACGAACCCACCATGATTGGAGGAGATGAGATTTCCCAACAATGGCTTGATTCTATTGGCGATAAGTTTTGACAGAATTTTATAGGATGCATTACACAAAGAGATAGGCCTAAACCTATCGAAGGTTCCAGGATTATTTTCTTTCGGGATTAAGGCCAAAAAAGTAGAGTTGATGTTGCCTCCGACCTTGGATTTTTGGAGGAAGCCCTTGACCATACGGAGTAAATCCACCTTAATTAAATCCCAGCAAATTCTGTAAAAATGTATGGAAAAGCCATCCGGACCCGGGGCTTTGTCCGGCTCTATGTTCCAAATAACATTACTAATTTTTGTTTCAATGAAGGGATTCAATAGGCCTGCATTCTCAATATGTCCAATCAGTCTTGGAATATTGTCAAGAAATTCAGTAAATTCCCCCTCTGTGTCCACTCCTTTTTCAGTAAAAAGTTCCTGAAAGTGAGAAGTTGCTGCCTCTTTTAAATGAGATATTTCATTATGGACAGAGCCATCAGAAGCAGTGATTTCTTCCAAATGATTACGAGAGAGTCTAGCATGGAATTGTTTATGAAAAAAAGGTGTGTTTCTATATCCTGATTTCAGCCAAAGGCTTCACAATTTGAGTCTCCAATATTCCTCCTCCTGCCTGAAGGCTTGAAGAGTAATACGTTGGGCTTCTTGTTCCTTTTGTATGGCAGAATGAGTTATATCTTTGAGTTCCATATTCATTTGCAAAGCTGTCAGCTGATTGGTATACTGTTTGCAGCTCGTAGATGAACCAGTGGGCTTTTTTATCCAAGCTTTTAGAGCTACTTTGGTAGCCTTCATTTTTTGCTCCCATACATAGCTAGGCAACCCAATAACAGGAGCTCTCCAAGCTTTATGGACAGTTTCATCAAAACCATCTTTTTCATCCCATAACGGATTGAGCTGGAAGGGAATTGGTCCCAAATTTTTTTCATCCTCGAACTGCAGCAAAATAGGCTTGTGGTCTGATGTCAATTTTTGTAGAATTTTGGAGGAGATGATCTTTTTCCCAAGCAGAAAGGAGCTCTGTATTAAGTATATATCCAGTCGGGCAGAGATGTGTTGATCCCCAACACGATTGTTGGTCCAGGTATATAAACCTTTTTTTGGTTTGATATCTAATAAGTCCCAATACTGAAGAAGTTCTTCAACATAAGGAAGGATCTGATCTCTAGTAGTGTTTCCTCCATGTTTCTCCTTAGGTTCAAATACAAGGTTGAGATCACCTGTGAGAATTAAATTCTTGGGTAATCTAGACTCGATGAAGACAAACAAAGAATGCGACCACTCTCTCTTTTCAGCATAAAGAACAGGGACATATAAATTGACAAGGATGAAGGACGTCTTACTCACTTTATGCATGAGTTCAGTGAAGATCCAGTGCTGTGTCTCATAAGAACTTTCAAGATGGAATTTATCCTCCTCCCACATAGTATCCAACCCTCTGGAGGATCCCCTAGCACTTACGGCTCTCCCGGCATTCTTTTTCCAATTCGATTTACTGAGGAGAAGAAGAGCTTCCCCATCATTTTTAGTCTCTTGGAGCATGAGGATCTCAGGAAACTTGGATTTCACCAGATTTTTAATTGCTTCAGATTTTAAAGGATTTCGCAATCCTCGACAATTCCAAGAGATTAAACGCATTACTTGCTGGCTGATGGGGGTGCAGCTCCTCCCTTGGGAGGTTTGTTTCTGGTATTTCTGCCAATAGACATCTCAATTGTTGATTGGATACCTTTCATTTTTTGCCTCTTCGCTTCTTCTGCCCTTGTCTCCCGATGAGATTTTCTCCCTACTCTTTTCGATGGCCTCTCAAAGGTCTCGTCTTTCGAAGAGCCTGAGATCTCCGGAGACTTCTTCGTTATCATTTCAGCATATGAGAGGGGACTCGTGACTCCTATAGTGGATCCATCCTGTAGAGGTGCAGTTTCTTCATGGGATTTGTCTTCAACAGTTGAAATGGGTTGTTGTTTAGCCTCTTCTGCAGTTGAGTCTAAAGATTCCTCTTGTATTCTGAGATTTTCAAACGGATTTTTGGAGGCCTCCATTCTTGTTGGTGCTGGGCTCCCTTCACCTTGTGGTTGGCCTGAGGATGGGCCTTCATTTTTTCCTTTGCCTTTTGGTCTACTTACTTGTTTTGCTGTAATTGGCTTTTGTGTTGGGGTCCATTGATTTCCTTTTGCATTGTCGACCTCTTCCTCTCCCTTTTTTTTGCAGTGCCTAGAAAAATGTCCATACCCATGGCAAAATCGACATTTAAATGGTAGTTGCTCATAATCTAACTCTTGTATGTATGACCAATCCGCCACTGTGAGTTTTATAGCTTCGGGAAACCCTATTTCCAAGTCCACCTCCTCACAAATTCTGGCACAGGTATGCTGATCCTTCCTCTCTGCCCGGTCTATGTATTTCCCCAACTTATTCCCTATTGCTTCCATCGATTTGGGATTCTAGCAGTGCAATGGTAGATGAGTCAAGCGGACCCAGACTGGGACAGCCGAGGGCACGTCTTGCGTCGGATCAAAGTCCGGTGTCCATTTGTTCAGATATAGACCTTGAGGGCCCATAAAATAAGGTCCGTTCCTGAAGATTAAGTTTTTATCCTCTACATTGGCAAAAACAAACACAAAGAAGCCGTTACCCACTAGATGACTGCTGATGCCATCTTGGGTCAATGTTCGCCAATTTCTTTGCACCTAGTTGTCCACTTCTTTAGGTGAAGGCCAGAGGCCAGTGAACTGCCCTATGAGCCCTCTTTCTGCAAGATTTAGTGTTGATCTGCACGGGTTTTCAATTGGTAGGTCGATAGTAGGAATGCTGGCCATTCTTTTGACAAATTTCTGTTGTTGCTCACTCTAGGGTCGTTTCCCACAGGTAGCCACGAGCTTCTTGAATGCAAAAATTTCAAGCAAGGGAGGGAGGGCCTCGAGGCCCCCTCCAGCAGCCATTGCGACTTAGATTAGTGCGATTCCTGTGTAATCCCAGCTCGGAGCCGATCAAGGTGCCCTCTGCGTGAAGATCTCTGGTTTTCTGCGTGGGGTTTAGTTTATTCTTGGAGTATTCAAACGTTCAATCCCGCCATACCACTTTTTCATCTCTTCCTGAACTTGAACACACAATGCTATCATCCAAAATATGATGGAGGCGACAAGGATTGAACCCGCGACCTCCCAAACTATAAGCAAGCGCCCTTACCATTGTGCCACAAGTGCTTCGTATGATGAATGTATATTGACTACACGATGTTAAATGAAATTTTGATTAAGAAATAATACCATCTCCTAATAATTGAAGATCTAATTAATTAGCTCAATGAAGCCTCTACTTCTCAAAAGATTGACTCAAACTTTTCTTATAAATGAGAAAGGAAAAGAGGAAGACACTCGGAAGTCCTTACTCAAAATCAAACAATGTTGTACAAGTCATTAGTCATGTCATTCAAGTTCATAAATGCATAAACAACATTCAAACAATTTGTGAATAAAATTCACAAAATCCTTTGATCATAAACCATTTGTGATTATTTACTTCTTTCATATTTTTGTTACAATATAAAATAAGTTGAACATATATGAGATTTTATCAAAAAAAATGAAAAAGAAAAAAGAACTTACTCTAAGAGTTTGTTTGCAAGGGATTTTTTTTATCTATCTAAGTTATATTTTTAATAGAAATGGATCCAAATAAAGTTTGAGTAATTTTCAAGTGGGTTACACTAACATATCTAGTGTGTTTGGTGGAATTGTGAGTTAGATGGGGAGCATGAAATATTTTAAAAATACCATATTGCATTATTATTAAATGTTTTGTTAAGCGGAAAAATATCATAATTTTATTATTAAATAGCAAAATTGCATTGTAAAATGTTTATCAAAATTTTAAAAAAGATTTCCCAAGAATACAAAACGTTATGTTACAAAATAGATTGTTCATAAATGTTCCCATTTGTATATCCTTCAACAAAGTTCTCCAAGCAATTCCCAACTGATAACAATATACATTATTCATGATACCATTTATATACAACATATATAAAATCATGTTCACGCAGTCTAGTTAATACATTCTCACTCTCCAAATCATGCACAGTGGTTATGTGAAACCACTAACAATAAAATCTTTCACATACACCTACACATAATCCTATAACAAAACAATCAAACAATTTTTAAAAGATCATGTTGAAAGGTTGAAGAAAGCCCATCCAAATCCTATTGACTCCATTAAACCAACGTAAATGTTAAATTGAAAAGGGTTGAAAGAAAACAATGATATTTTGATGAGTCCAACAACCATATATTTACAATTATATGGTACTTGCACTACTTGACCTAACAATATAATTTACAATTACAATTGAGTCAGATGAATCTAAGTATGCCATGGGATTGATATTGACACAACAACATCATGGTAGTATATCACTCATAGATTGGAAAGAATGCTAGTATTGTTAGACAAGTGCCATATGTTAGGAAGATGAGAATGTGGATTTATGAAGAAAACTTGTATAATAGGATACACTCCTCGTACAAACATCAACCCCCCATCCCTATAAGATAAACCAAGACTTTTCTTACAGAAGCAAAACACCATATAGAAGATAAAAAGATAATTGGCGAGGCATTTTGTATTTGGAAATGGATTTAGAAGGTAATAAGAAGATCTTGGTATGCTAATAAGCACTACTAATGTGAAGTTATCGCAACGTTAAAGTTGTATTAATGCTAATGAAAAATATATGCTCATCATTTAAAGATAAAGAATATTCTTGGTCATCTCGTTGACCTTGATGATTAAGATTTAAAATGGTATTTTGATTTCTTTTTAATCTGTAGGTTAGTCATTAAAGTGTTTGATTATATAATTAATAAAATTAACACCACCAACCATCCATTTTATGGAATTAATAATCATAACACCATACACCACTCTATTGTTAACACATATGAATGATCTTTTCTTTTTCCTTGGGGAGCATTATTGTTTCTAACACTCTTCCACCACCACATGTTTTAGAAACACTCCTTAGCAATTTTAATTTTCACAACCATGCATTTTTTTAACCATTCACTTAATCACTAATCACTAGTGTAGTTGTTGTAACATCCACCAACACTTTCAATTTTCACCAAATCCATTTAAGAAATTGAATATAGTGGAGATTTTACATGAGAAAAGAGAGTTATCTCTCAAAAATCATAGTTATAGACAATGTTTACAGTGTTCAAAAGTGTATGCTACTAGAAAAGATTAAGTAACAACAAAAAGTTGCCAGAGGTGAATACAAAGGAACAACAAATGTACAAAGCAATACACTAGATAACCCACTCATGCCACTCGATTTCCTATTACCTCAATTGGTGTTGTATTGTCTTATAAATGCATGTTTCTTATCATGGCGTATATAGAATGGAACCAAATGCATGAAGAATGAATATGCAACTTAGGTTTTCAAGAGACTTCTTAGCTTTAATAGCATTTTGTATTTCTTCTTTTTGGTAAAGTATTTGAGGAATAAATATGAATGGCAATCACCAATATACAACAAAAATGTTAACCTCGTCACAACTCTTTTACAAGATGTAATTAATGTGTTTTCAAGTGCACGTGTTTTTAAACTTATGACAATTGTATATGCCTCTATGCATTTGTTTTAAACTTGTGAAAATATGTCTTTAAATGTGTGGCAATTATAGATTATGGCTTTATATTGCAAGTATTTTTGGACTATCATTTCACTCACTCCAGTGAATGTAGCATGAAATCAACCCTTATTTCATGAAGTAATTTTTTTTTTTGAGGTTGCTCCAAAATGATTGAATATTTTTTAAAACACAATGTATATTTTAAATCTCATACCAAAATTTGTTTTTAAATATGCAATTAATATTATCTTGTTAGTCGTATAACTCTAAAATCGAGCTAATAATTAATATTATAATAGAAGGATAAAGAGACACCCTCTCCTAACATTGCATCACAACATATCTTCTCCCAATGTAAATGTGAATAGTTATAGAATAATAATAATAATAATAAATATAGTTGTAGCATAATCAAATCTTTTATTTGCAAAATACAATATAGATAATAAGTTGTTATTTTCTAAACTCTCTGGCCAAAATTTAGTACATAGTTTATGTTCCAAAATTTAGTACATAGTTTATGTATTTTATTAAGTTTGAAAGAAGCCAATTTCTCTGCAACCATGAGGTATATATCTTATAATACATGATAACAAATGAATATATAATGTTTCTTCCGCTCTAGCTAAATCTAGACTAAGTGTGTCCCATCTACGTCATAATAACCTAAATTTATCTCTCCCTACATGCATGTCTTTCAATACAAATCCACAATATTAAGACCTAAAATTTGTATCTCATGCTAATATGATTCATGTGTTATTAAAGCCCAAGTGTTTATATGTTAGATTATATAAGAATGTTTTAATGTTTTTTTATATATTAACTATGTTGAGATCATGCATGTGTGCTTTAAAACATGCATTATACTCTTGAAAATGAACTTAATATAAACCTATATTATACTCTTGAAAATGAACTTAATATAAACCTATATGGTAACTATAAAATTAATATTTTTATAATAAATTCAAGTTCGTATAAAAATCATCTATTACACGTAAAAACGAAAATACGAAAAAATTAGTTTAAAAAGTATCTAACTAGTAAGTAATAGACCATCAATTAAATTAAGATGGTTTTTGTTATTTAATATCAAATTTGTATAAAATTAGATTTATATAAATTTATAATATATAAATTTGTATTTTTATATTAAAATAATATGTCAACATTATATTAAAATTATATGTCAACATCAACTCTATAGATTAATTCTATATGTTTTTTAATATAAATTTGTAATTTATTTTATTTTATATAAATCAAACTCTGCACTATATTAAAAGTAGGTTTTTTTTTTTATAATGTGTTTTAATATATTGTGCATTTATTTTATCCAATATAAGGAAGAATTTATTTAAAGTTACATATTTAAATTAATATTATGTGTGGACAACATTCTGCAAATCGTTCTCTATTGCATCCCATCCGTGGACTACCTAACTCATCTCCCTTTGGCAAAGAGGAAGCTACGTAGCGTTGAAAGTATTCTTGAAGGGAAGGAGAGGGATTTAGGTAGAAAAAATGGTCAAGCCATGCAAACAAATGGAGGAGGAGGAAGAAATCCAAATAATGAGCAACCTAAAGACCTAAAGCGATCCTTCAAGACTGCAAGATACTTTGATAGATAGTTTATGGATGAGGTTAAGAAGGAACTGAAGGACATGAAGTAGGATATTCGTGAGGAAAAATAAACCATGGATGATGAACAGAGGTTGGAAGAGATGGAAGAGTGGATCACTAACCTTGGTAATAATTGGGCCAAGAAAACTCTTTTCAACAAAACTCTCAACCTGTATTGGACAATGAAGGTCTTTCTAGGAAAGGCAATAGTTGAACGAGAAGAGATGAAGAGTCAACTAGAAGGAATAAGAGCGAAGTTGGCTCCCCTGCGTTCCCTCCACTACCACCTCAAATTAATCGAGGAAAAGCAAAATATCTTGGAAAATTAAATTATGTAGGGTCAAATTCAAGCTATGCAATACCAGTGACACTTTGTGTGCAACAAATCCCAACCATTATCAACCTGGATGAGGATGAAATTGAGAAGCAAGCCACCAAGGATAAAGAAACTTCATCTTCTCTACCATCTGAGATCTAGTCAAGTCCTTATGTTGTTACTACTCATGTTTTTAATTTTGAAACAATGGTGTGTCATGTTTTGTTATGAAGTATGCTCCTATCTACGTTTTTTTCTTATATTTAAGCATTGTTTAGGCTACTATACTTAAAAGTTAAAGGGTAAAACCATTGATTACTTATTAATATTTAACCTCTATAAATGACTTACTTAGCATGTATAACATCATGTCGGAAACAAAGAAAGCATTTATTATCCTGAAGGAAAAAATGAATAAGCCTAATATGCTCTGTCCAGGTAGTCATGTAACCTTTCCTTTGCCTTTGATATGTCGACAAGTTCCTACCTTGCTAAGGGAGTAATTCTCGTCAACAGAACTAGCGACCATACTGGAGAGAAATCTATAGTTCCTCTTCTAATAGGGGTATCAATACAATTATGTGGTTCCTCCTTTATTTTGGCAATGTTATTCAAAGTCTGAACTTTTAAGATAGCAACTTGGGGTTGCTAGTCCATCAGGGCAAGGCTCTAGGTTATTTGAAAAATTTTGGTTATTTCTCAAAGGTTTAGAATGAAAAATTATTCTCATATCTATCTTCTTATAAGGCAAAGCCAACAAAAAATAGTTTTTGTGACTCTATGTATATTAATAGAACCAATGATCCCAACAATTTAATTTCTGAATATATAAATTCACAAAGTTGTGAAACCAAGAATGACATTTTAATAATGATTACCACCTATAAAATTCTCTAATTAATACCATTATAATCATTAATATGTCATTATTAACCCTAATGAATTATAGTCAAACATGTGTAAGCTAATAAACCCAACTAGACCTAATAAATGGAAATGAAGGTTATTAAAATTTAATGAAAAGTCTTCAATTTTAACTAATCATAGAGAGACATATTGATTTATTCTTAAATTTTGAATATCAACAACCATGCGTTTATATACTTGTAAATTTACTGAACAATCTTCAATCTTAACTAATCGTAGAGAGACATATTGACTTATTCTTAACTTTTGAATATCAAAAAACATGAGTCTATATACAAGCAAAAGGAATTTTACATGTTATATGGAATTTTTACCTCTTCTATGTCGCATATCCATGTTGTGTTAGCCATTGAGTAACATTATAATCCAACATAACCCTTAAGGAGAATCACAATGTGACATAACCATTAAGGAACATAGTGATTTGACATAAGTGAAGCAAGTTGAATGTTGAAATGTGACATAACCATTGAGGAATGACACATTCCAACATAACCCTTAAGGAACATTACAATGTGATATAACCATTATCGAGCATTGCAATATGACATAACCATTAAGAAACTTAGAAATTCAACATAAGTCAACCTCTTAAATTACTATTGTTGAAATTATGCAATATCCCACAACATTTAAGACAGCCATATTATCAACCTCAAACATAATATTTTATATTATTAACATCAAATAACATAATGTGACATAACAATGAAATCTTAACCATATAATTATTATGAAATATTGTTGTGTGACAAATATAGAAGTTACCCTCTTAAAAAAAAATGAAATGTTGCAATGTGATATAACATTGAGGTAAACCATAATATCCTCTTCTTAATGTCACATAACATTGCTTTCAAGGTTATGTTGGAGTGTGAAATTCCTCAACTTGTATCGCAGTGTGACATTCATCTCAATTGACTTATGTGGGATCATTACATTTTGTATGGTGTTAGGAACCCGTTTCAACCCTTCTCTTTACTATGTTAGTATATTGTTGTTGGACGCATATGCTTTGTAAGTTGTCCCGTAGTATTTGTTGATCCATAGTTTATATTAGCCCATAGTATTGACCCATAGTATTGGATGCATATGCTTTGTAAGTCGTCCCGTAGTATTATATGTCCCATGGTTTTGACCCATAGTATTGGGCATAGACTTAGTATATAAGTGTGTGTTGAGGTCATTGAAGGCACCGTGAAGTTAATTGTATTAAGCTTGCTCAAAGGAGTTTGCCCCCTCGAAGTGGACCATGATCAATATAAAAGTGATTCTGAGTTCTATTATTTCTGATATCTCGTGTATTTGCATTAATTAATTATTGCAGGTTCATCACATATGGTTATATCTCAATTGAACAAAACACTTCAGGAGCCTCACAATACAATATAACTCTTGATGAACATCATAATGAAACATAACCATTGAGTAATGTATAAATTCACCATAATTCAAATGATTGTTGCAATGTGACATAACCATTGAGGAACATTGCATTGCAAAATATTTATTAAGGAACATAGAAATCCAACAAACCTATTCATGAAAATTGGAATACAAAACGACCCTTAATGACAATCACAATATCCCATAATCATAAAGGGACATAACAATTCAATATAAGTCAACTAATATGAATGTCACAATGCAACATAACATCTCTAATTATTATTGTTTAAATGTTTTAATATGCCATAACATTAAATTATTTCCCTTGAAATGACACAAAGTCATATAACATTGAAATCCAACCATAATATCATCTTCTTCATGTTTCAATATGGCATAATATTGAATTCAACCTCTTAATGTCATAATGCGATATAATATTGTTGTACATAATGTTGCAATGTGACCTTTTTTTAAAGCAAACCTCTTAATAGCGTAATGTAACATAGTTTGAATTCAACCTTTTAATGTTATGAAGTCAATCCCTTAATTTTGTATTTGAAATGTAGCAATGTGGTATAACATTGAAGTTAACCATATGATCAACCTCTTAATGTCATGTTGTGACATAATATTGAAGTTGGGGTTCTATTAAATTGCGACATTCCTTAATGGTTTGTTGCATTGTGACGTTCATCTTGGTTGACTTAGTTGAATCGGTATGTTCCTCAATGGTTATGGCATAATTGAACATAACCCTTAAGTAGCATTACAAAACAATGAAACACAAGATGAACTTTGCAATGTGATATAACCATTGAGTAATGAAACAATTCAGTATAAGTCAAGTAAAATTAACATTTCAATGAGATATAACCATTGAATAACATATTAATCCAACAAAACACTTTAGGAACATCGCAATATAACATAGTACTTGATTAAGGCCGTAGTAAGAAATAATCATTAAGGGACATGGAAATTGAACAAGGAGAATCACAATACAATCTAACCTTTGATGAATGTTTCATCTGACATAACCATTGAGTAATTTTGTAATCCAGCATAAGTCAAGTAAGATCAACGTCACAATATGACATAACCATTGATAAACATCACAATGCAACATATCCATTAAGGAACATAATGTTCCAACAAAACATTTTAGGAACATTGCAATACGACACAACGCTTAATGAAGGTCGTAATATGACATAATCCTAAAGGGATGTAGCAATTCAACATAATCCAAGTAATATGAATGTTAGATTGTGACATAATGTCTTAACTCATTATTGTTGAAATGTTACAATTTGTCATTACATTGAATTATTTCCTTTGAAATGTCACAATGTCATATAACACTGAATTCAACCATATTATCAACCTATTCAAATTGCAATGTGACATACTATTAATTTCAACCTCTTAATGCCACACTTTGATATAATATTGCAGTCACACATACTGTCACAACTTGAGATTTTGTTAAGGAAATATCTTAGTGTCAAATTGTGACATAATTTTAATTCAACTTCTTAATGTTATGAATTCAACCTCTTCAAGTTTTTATTTGAAATTTCACCATTTGATATAACATTGAATTCAACCATATCATTAACTTCTTAATCTCATGGCGTAACATAATATTGAATTCAAGGTTATGTTTGATTGCGATGTTCATAAACGGTTATGTCACATTGTGATTTTCATATTGGTTGACTTATGTTTAATCGGTACGTCCCTCAATGGTTATTTCACAATTGAACATATTCCTTGAGGTGCATAACAATACAATAAACCCTCAATTATCATCACAATGCAACATAATCATCAAGGAATGTAGCAATTCAACATAAGTAATATGATCATAATATAATTAATATGATTATAATATGATCAAGGGTT
Organism: Larix kaempferi; assembly: GCA_027924585.1. Taxonomy (NCBI): domain Eukaryota; kingdom Viridiplantae; phylum Streptophyta; class Pinopsida; order Pinales; family Pinaceae; genus Larix; species Larix kaempferi. Next base: position 8,360,956 of record BSBM01001030.1, read on the forward strand.
ATATCATCCATTGAGGAATGTTACAAATTCAACATAAGTCAAGTCAAGTGGATTTTTTTTATCGTAATATGATATAACCCTTGATGAAGGTCGTAATCTAATGACAAGAAGTGAGGTGATTGGGCTTGTATTAATGTGGAAACCCAAGTTCAAATCCCTCAAGTGGGCATGGCTATAAATATGTCTATGTAGATATATGAAGTATTTATTAATATAAAAAAAAAAAACATAATCCATAACAAATGTAACAATTGAAGATAAGTCAACTAAGATGAATGTCACAATGTGACATAACATTTTAAATTATTGTTGTTAAAATTTTGCAATATGTCATAACATTACATCTAGCCATAACATTAAATTATTTCCCTTGAATTGTCATAATGCCATATAACATTCAATTCAACCATATTATTAACATATTAATGTGGCAATGTCATATAATATTATGGTTTCACATAATATTACAATGTAACATTTTGTTAAAGTAGATCTCTTAATGTCGCATTGTGACATAATTTGAATTCAATCACTTAATTTTATAATCTAACTTAATATTTATGTCAATTACTTAATTTTAAAGTCTGACATAATATTCAAGTCAACCTCTTAAAGTTGCAATCTGACATAATATTCAAGTCAACCTCTTAATATTGCAATGTGATTTAATATTGAATTCAACATTTTGTTGTCATGATGTAATACAATCTAAAATCCAACCTCTTAAATTATCTCTTGAAATTTCACAATGTTATATAAGATTGAATTTAATCATATTATCAACCTCTTAATCTCTTACTATGACATAATATTAAATTCAACCTCTTAATGTCACAATGTGATATAATATTGTAGTCACACATAATGTCATAATGTTATATATGTTAAAGAAAACCTCTAAATGTCACAATGTGACATAAATTTGAATCCAATCTCTCACTACTACATTTGGGTTCAAAATTCAACATCATTTGTGACATTGACGCCAAAAATATTTTTTGACATTGGAAAGTTTATGAAATTGTTGAAAAATATAGTTAAAGATGGTCAACTACACTTAAACATGGTTAATTGTGCTCAAACCATGGTCAAACATGATCAACCATAGTCAAACATAATCAACCATAGTCAACCATAGTCAACATTAGTCAATCTTAAATCAACCATAGCCAACCAAGTTAGTCATAACCACCCTGGTCAACCAAAGTCAACCATGGTGAACCATGGCCATCCAAAGTTAACCAGGGTCAAATAAAGTCAATTATGGTCAAGCAAATTCAATTGTAGTCAAATATAGTTAACCATCATCATCCATGGACAAGTAAAGCCAACCATAGTCAATCATTCTCAACCAAAATAAATAATAATAAAACATAGTTAACCATAGTCAACCATGGTCAACCATTATAAACCAAAGTCAACCATGGTCAACCAAAGTGAACTGTAGTTAAACATAGTTTTATCATTATTGCTATTATTATTATATTGAAATTATATTAAAAAAAAATATTATTATTTATATTAATAGTCTTATTGTTAATATACGTAATATTAATATTCATATTTTTATTCTTATTCTTATTCACATCCATATTATTATTATTATCTATACACTTCACAAATGTGGGCCATAAACTAGCATAACCATCTTTAATTATTACGGTTGTGCTAGTAAAGATGATTGTAGACTATGTAGTTTTAGAGACATTAAAGGAAGATCGATCCATCACATACCTAAAATGAAATAATTAGTAGAATTATTGTAAGCTAAAAACATTTCCCTCTCAGATCACTCTCAATTTCCATAAATTTTTGATAAAAAGTGTTTCAATATCTTGATTGACCATGTGCTTGTCGCTGGAATAAATAAAATTGGAGAGATGTGGAAGAAATTAATAGTAGTGAATGAGTCTTGTGCCTCCTTGAAAACCCTAACCACGTAGTTATAGAATTGTTGCTAGTATTTAACATGTATGGATGCATTGCAACAAGAGATTAGCACCTCTCAATATCATAGTATCACCCTTATAGAGCACACAAAACTATCAATTGTACATAGTTACTTGGATATTTCTTTACAACAAAGAAATAATTAAATTTCCAAAGAAAACCAAATTGTGACATGATTTTAGAACATCGTGTAATAGTTTCACTTTATTGTTTCCCTACAACATAAAAAAAATCTAAAATTATACTAGTTTTGCACTTAAAAGGACTCCAATCTTAGTTAGGTCCAATAGTCATTTCAATTGATAAATAATTTCTCTAAAATTTGTAGCACAACAATTTTAGCATGATTCATATATCCAACACCTCTAACATTGAATTTAAATAAAGGATGTTTACTACATCCATTGAACTCCTGTAGAAATTCCATCAATGAGACTTGACAAGCTTCTGCAAATTATGCAACAAAAACATTGATATAGAATTTTGGTGACTTGACTCAATAGTTCACTACATGCCAAAAAGAGTAGATGATCATAGATATGTTTAGGTGTTCTTCCCTAACTTATAACTTGATTAAATTCCATATTCTGTACTAATCTTGCAAACATCAGCCGTCACGGTAGCAAGACATTGGTATCAACATGGTATTTGTGTAAGTGACTTGCTATGGTCATTGTTTTAGCTCTAGACTTGGTTTTTGTGCATGGCATATATATGACTCGTGGATTGTGCCATAGTCTCTTCTCATCCAATGCTAAATATTGAAAATCATAGTTTGTAGTGTTATGAATCAATGAAAACTAAGCTTGATAAATAAATATCCCCTCTAGTTAGATAACTAGTTTTTGTAGTTACAAAAATAGGAGCTAGGGTTTGGAGCGAACTATGTTTTCAAGCTCGCGCAGCTGCCTCATTGGTCAAATGGATCCTCCCCTCCCTCCTGGTCCAGACCCTACAGTAAGGTGTCAAATATTGGATGATTGTTTCCGTTTTACGGTGGCGTCTCAGCCAATTTCAAGCAAACCCCCTGCAGCAAATGTAGAAAATGAAAACAAAATGTTGATTTATTTGTAACTTCAGAATGTATTTCATATATGTATATTGTATTCCTATAGAGATGTTATTATTACTCTATATGGAAGTGTTTGTATTCCTATAGAGATGTTATTATTCCTCTATACGGAAGTGTCGTAACTTATACTTGATGGGTTATTAGACCACCTTGTTGGGGTCGGCCCTATATAAATCATGTGGGTTAAAGGGTTATTAGACCACCCTATTGGGGGTCGGCCCTGTCAGCATTATGTTATGTGGTTAAGTTAAGGCCGACCTAGTAAAGGTTATTAGGCAAGTCAAGTCAAGTATAAATAGAGTGTAGGAGGCACTCTATTTTATCATTCACTTCTCACTTATACACTCATTGGAGAGTGGCGCACTAGTGGAGGAGGAGAAGCTGCTACTAGGATTATATCTCTTATGCTTATGTTTTGTATCATGGCTCTATCTATCTCTGAGGAAGTTGCGGGGTTTTTCACCTTCTTGGTTTTCCCCGGTGAAATTTTGTCTCTTCTGTGCTTGCATTATTGTGTCCATGATTAATATGCTGCAGATATGTTGTACATGTTGTTCTCTCAATTAAGATCCTAGATCAAATTGAAGTAAATTCTGAAAAACTAACATGGTATCAGAGCTAGCCTGAAAGAAGGCATGGTATGGAATTTATGACACTTGTTGCACTTGCGAAGCTAGGGCTTGATATAGCAAAAACCAGTCATCGTAGAACTTTCGCTATAAATTAATTTTGGTGAAGTTGTAGGATTGAAAAATACTACAGGTCGAATTTACGATCCCCATGTACCTTGTGTCCGAAGGAGAGCCTCTAATTCGTTGTACTTTCAGATTTATGATCTGTACAATATAGGGTTTCTGCCTCTTCTAGATCTCAGTTATAAACATGTGACCTAGGCAAAAAGGTCACAACTTGGCTAGGAATCTCCAAATAAAATTTCGTAAAACTTGGCAGGTAGGGCATGGACTTTACCTTCACAGGTCCGATTTTCAGAGGCTAAAATTGAACCAGTGACACGTGGCACTCTGTACAAGTTCGCTCTCCTATTTTATCCCATAAACAAGTCACATTGCGACACTTGGCATAACTCTCTCTCAGAGAATCCATTTGAGGTCAGACCTATGGGGTTGGAAATTTAACAGGTCATGCTACCACAGGAAGAAGTTTCAGACCCTGTAGATCCAAAATTTCTGAGTTACACCAGAAACAATCAGGTGCATATTTCTGTCAAAACAGAATTGGATTTTGAGCACCTTCACTCATGGCTACGGGAATTTCGGGTTTCAGAGAAAGATGGAATTTTTGTAATCGGAGACCACGGCTGGATGCTCCTCATCAAAATCAAAATTTAAAGATTAAGATTGAATTTTTTGGTTGGGCAGAAGGTCGGGCTTGATCAAATCCTATTTCGAGACTTTGATCGGAAAGGTGAAAAATTAGGGCTTCTGCAAAAATGGGAATTTTTGAAATCTGTGACCATAGCTGGAAGCTCCTTGGAAAAATCGAAGTCTAGAGCTTTGGATAAAACTATTTGGTTGGGTGAAGCTACGGGAAACTCAAACCCTAATTCAAGGTCCTCCCAGTGAATCCGGAAGATTGAAAAGTAAATTTGAGGGGTGAAACTTTGCAGTTTTCAAATTCTGTGTATACCAGATTGATCAGCTCATCAAGGTGCATCTTTCTATCCTTTCAGAAGTTTGAAATTCAAAGTTTGAATTTTTAGGGTTTCCCTGACAAACCCTAATCCAGCTCCAGATCCAGTTTCTACAAATCAAGTGGATTGGGTTAATCGTAGAAGAGAATGGATTGGTCACCTGCATAAGTGAAGAAGTTCATGTTTAAGAGGGAGATGAGGCTAAGACCTTACATAAGAAGATTACAAGCAATCTCGATAGGTATGACTTATCCAAGTATGTTTCGAGATATGTTCATGAGTAAGTTTATGGTATGTTTGTCTTCATTAAGGTTAGTACAATCTTGATTAACTTTAGACTTGTCATATCATCTTAATAAAATTATGAATGCAGATATTCATTGATTAGGGTTTTGACACTTATGATTGTACTAATGCATTGTGGTGTTGTATGAGGATGATGTTGTCCGCTAATATGAAAGGTACATCTAGAAAGACAAATCAAGTTCTAGATCAAGAACATATGACCATGGTGACATGAAGACAAAAGACTCATCCATAGTCATGGATCACATAGAAGCTCTACTTACAAGGTATGTATAATTTGGTTCCACAATGGTTAACTTATGAGATATGCAGGTCACTAGCACAAGTCATTTAAGAGAACAAGAAGACATCATGTGGGTATGTTAGACATAACCAGCTAACATATTAATCCAGGTATGTTTTTCCTATATCAAGTTAGAATCCTACCTTGTGTTAGGATATCTTATATAAGTATACATGGCATGATTGATAATGATTATTCATTGAAGTTAGTAGTCATGGGTTTAGGCATATCATGGTTCTTACTTTGATTGATGATATGACTAAAACAAAAAATTCCTATGGTCAAATAGGAATATGCATGACTAAAAGAATTGTGATGAAATGACCTTGATTGTAATACCCCAATTTGGACCCTTAGGAAATATTGGCTCTGATGTAAACATTGTATACACACGTTGTATGTTTCCCTAGCGTGGAGCTCAAGGCCAAGGACCCACTAGTTTATGCTCGGATTTTATTTAAATTAGACCCGCTTGATGTTTTGTTACCCATGTGCTATTAAGCCATGGGATATTGTAAATTGATGTAAATATTTAACATTGAAATAAAATACCAAAACTGGCTATGGAGGCAACGAATGAGAAGGGGCCACATGTATCCACTAGGGAGTGGTGAGGGGGCTATGGGATTAAACCCTAGGCTGCCATATGTCATTATGAGAACCCATTGACTTCCCTATGTGACATTTATGACTGTTGTAAGGAAGTGGTTGAGATTTCATCCCATGGCTTCAATGGAGCATGGGCAGCCCTGAAATTCGTATGGGTAGGTATGGGCTCTGTTTGCTTGGGCAAGAAGTAACTCAACCTCATGGGAGGAGGCTTCATTCTCATCCCCATTCCATTGTGGAGGGATCTAGCATCATTCTGCATCCAAAAAACGGGTGCCAGCAGTGAGAGAACCAGAAATCGAGACCTTGAGAGAACCCAGATTTTGAAAGACCAAAAACGCCCAGATTTGGCATGGGACGGGGAAATCCAATGGGAAATCCATCAGCATGAACCTTGGGGCGAATTTGGGAGCATTAGCTACCCCGGAATCAATAGGAAAACCCAGTTTTTGCAGCTCAGAAAACCAATGACGGATTTGAGTATTTGGTGAGCAGAATGGTGAGAAATCAAGTTGGGAATGACTATGCAGAGGTTGGGTGTGCTAGATAAAACCAATGAAGGCTAGGATCTCAAGGATTAGCAGTTGGACCTTTCTATGCCCATCCTGAAGAGCACTGGAGGGAAGAGTTGCCTGAGGGACTGTGTAACAGAGAAGAGGATCTTCTTTGTGTTGGATGTGGTAGGTAATGTGGGTGCCTAACTATTGAGCTCACTTGAGATGCCTGTAGCTCTGTGGTTGAGCTCACTGGCTTAGCGTGACCCTCCTCTATCTTCTTGGATGCTTGACCGAAACCATGGCTGTGACCCAGCTAGTTCCTCCTTAGTGGATACACAGCCCAGCTCGGGGGTGATCTCTCAGCTGAAGGAATATAGGCTGGATAGAGATCTATGGTTGGGAGGAACGTTGCCTTCACGTAGCCAGTTGTTGGACATCTACTTCTCAAGATAAGTGCTCTGTGTATTATAAATTATTTGCATTTTGTGTTCTGCAATATGTTAAATTGTCCATGTTTAATGAAATGAATTGATTATATTAATTTGGAATCCATGCATGGCATTGTACTGCGATTGAGTCTCTATATGCTGAATCATCCTCTACTGTGATATATATATATATATATGTTAGGCATTATTGTTTGTGTGCTTACTAGTATGTTTATTCCGCTGTGTTTATATTGAGATGAATCTGCATATAGAAGTTTTTAAATTGCTATGAATTTATGAGTAAAAATTTTGGGGCTAAGTCTGCCCAATGCCGGTGTGTTGTTAACGTTTCCTTCCCGGCATTTGATGATGGAAGGGGACGTTACATTGATCATACATGTTTAAGATTACTTAGAATCATTTTTTTTTTTTTATGCTAATGTATGTATGTATGAGACCTCGAGGATAACACAATCATGATACTAGTAAGTATGCATAGTGATCGAGGATGGATATCAGTTCAAGGACAGGTAATCCAGGAAGCAAAGATCAAGAGGGAGCACACTCCAGTAGTTCCTACAAAGAAACAAAGATTGAGAGGGAGTCCACCCATCAAACAAACAAAGATAAGTATTTGAATTGTCATTTCTTGTATATTTAATTGTTTAAATAATATTGTTCAATGATGTATATACTTATGTTCCTAGACTTAGGTTGTGTATTATGCATATTAGAATAATTGCATCAATGAACAGTATACTACTAATACGCGTGTAATGGGTAAGTGGCCTATGGCACTGTACAACATTCCATTGCTACTTAGCTAGAATGAAACCTCTTTGCTGACACATTGGGAGTTGTGCACACTCTTAACAATGTTCTGGTAGAGATTGGAAGGCATCTAGAAAGTTATGGGATATGGATAAATGTTGTATTGAAGCATTGGCTAAAATAATTGCATGACTGTATGACATATTTCTTTATGTGTAAGAATTTGTTCTAAAAACTATGAGATGTTTCTAATCATGCAATTTAACTTGCTTTGTAGGAAAGGTCGTATACCATCACCTACAAAAGAAGGACTACAACATTTGTTCCAGCAATGAAGTTCAAACTATCTATTGAAAGATATTGAAGAATTTGAAGTTCCCATGATATGGGATACAGTAAAAGGATGCCATGGTCGAGAAGTACCTATCGATCATGTTTGGGATGTGGTCCCAAGACCTGAAGGGAAGTCTGTTGTGACTTCCAAGTGGATCTATAAGATCAAGCATGCTGCAGATGGTAGCATAGAGAAATACAAAGCGAGGGTTGTAGCTCGTGGCTTCTCCCAGAAAGAGTGATTGACCATGAAGAGACTTTTGCTCATGTGGCCAGATACACTCCCAATAGATCAGTACTTGCTCTGGCTACAGTAGTGAAATGAAAGATACACCAGATGAATTTCAAGACAGCTTTCTTGAATGGTGTAGTCGAGAAGGAAGTGTATGTGGAGCAACCACTCGGTTTTGAGAAATATGACAGGGAGTCATATGTGTGCAAGTTGAAGAAATCCTTGTATGGCTTGAAGCAAGATCCTAGGACTTGGTATGGTCGGATAGACAACTTTCTATCCAGTTTGGGATTTACCAAGAGTAACGCAGATTCAAACCTTTATTACAAGGTTGAGGAAGGAAATCCGGTGATACTAATCCTATATGTGGATGACCTGTTTGTTACAGGAGAGGATGGATTGATTGCCAATACTAAAAGGAAGCTTGCTATCGAGTTCGAGATGAAGGACTTAGGGATGATGCACTATTTCCTAGGCATGGAAGTGTGGCAAAGTGCAGATGGAATCTTCCTTGGATAAGGGAAGTATGCAGTAGAGATCCTGAAGAGGTTCGGGATGATGGACTGCAAGGCCATGGCCACACCTATGGCATCGAACCTAAAGCTTCTATGTGATGCTTCATCTGAGCCGGTAGATGTCACGGTGTAACATCAAATGATTAGATCCTTGATGTACCTGACGAATATGAGACCAGATATTTGCTTTACAGTGAACACATTGAGCCAGTTCCTTACGGATCCCAGAGGCGTTCACCTAGTTGCTGTAAAGCATATTTTGAGGTACCTAAAGGGTATAGTTGATTACGGGCTCAAGTATGATGCAAATCAAAAGTTTAACCTCGAGGGTTATGTTGATTCAGATTGGGCAAGAAATACTGCAGATAGGAAGAGCACTTCTAGGTGCTACTTCAGTATGGGATCAGGTGTGATCTCTTGGTTTAGCAGGAAGCAGTCCTGTGTAGCACTGAGTACAGCTGAAGCAGAGTATGTTGCAGCATGTTCAGCTAGTTGTGAGGCAAAATGGTTATGGAAGCTACTGTCTGAGTTATTTGATCTCTCGTTGGATGCTACTGGTATCTATTGTGACAACTAGAGTTGTGTGAAGCTATCTGAGAACCCGGTGTTCCATGATAGGTTGAAGCACATTGAGATCAAATACCACTATATCAGGGATATGGTGCAGAGAGGAGCAGTGAAGCTCCTATATGTTACGACGGATGAGCAGGTTGCAGATGTGTTGACGAAACCACTAGCCAGAGTAAAGTTTGAATACTTCAAAGAGAGGCTTGGTGTTCTTCAGATTGAAGATACTTCGAGGAAGAAGTGATGGGACACATATGCAGGAGCCATTCCAAGCATGGTGAGAGGAGGATCCTTCCCATGGCTGTGGATGTAAGTGTTGTGTGATGAGCATCAGGACGATGCTCCAGTTACTGCTCAATATGATCAGTTGGATCATGTATATATATATGTGCATCGGTTGGATGCTTGGTATGATCAGTTAGATCATGTATATGTATATGCAGCGGTTGGATGCTTGGTATGATCAGTTGGATCATGTATTTATGTATCAGGTAGATACTTGGTATGCATAAGGTGGATGCATTGTATGATCAGGATGATCATAGATGACAAGCTTCAGGATGTTGCTCCAGATGATATGCATCAGGACGATGCAGTGACAATGATCAGGATGATCACGTATGATGAGTATTAGGACGATGCTCTAGATGATATGCGTCAGGACGGTGCAGTGACGATGATCAGGATGATCACGTATGATGAGTATCAGGACGATGCTCTGGATGATATGCATCAGAACGATGCTATGATGATGATCGTGTTGATCATATGAGATGATATGTATCAGGTGGATACATTACATAATCAGTTGGATTATGTGTGATGAGTTCCGAATACACAGATGCACATGGGCTTTTCGGACATGGTTGTAGATGTGTTCTCCCATGATTGCGATGTAATTGTTGGAATTTTTCGACATGGTGGCAGATGTGTTCTCCCATGGTCATGATGTAATTTTCGGAGCCATTCTCACATGGTGGTAGATGTGTTCTCCCATGGTGCAGATGTAAGGGCTGGAGCCATTCTCACATGGTTGTAGATGTGTTCTCCCATGGTGTAGATATAAGGGTGGGGGCCATTCGAGCATGGTTGTAGATGTGTTCTCCCATGGCTGCGATATAAGTGTTGTGCCATTCGAGCATGGTTGTAGATGTGCTCTCCCATGGCTGCGATATAAGTTTTGTGCCATTCGAGCATGGTTGTAGATGTGTTCTCCCATGGCTGCGATATAAGTGTTGTTCCATTCTTGCATGGTTGAAGTGTGTCTTCCCATGGCGTAGATATAAGTGCTGATCCTTTCACGGATGGTTGAAGTGTGTCTTCCCATGCCGGTGAATGTAAGTGTTGTGTGATGTGCATCTGGGTTGTGCTTCGTGAACAATGTTATGATCAGTATGATCATGAGTATCATGATGATACTCTGTGGCCGTGGATAGGTTGTGCAGTGGCATGTAAAAGATCCTGGGAGATCCAATAGGTTGAGATGTATGCTCGTAATCAGTCCTGGGATGCTCTTTCGAGGTTTTGTTGACTCACGTAATAAACCCAAAGGATTCCACAGTATGGCCAGTGATGATGAAGACCTACAGGTGGTGGGCCTACATCCAACATGAAAAAGGGTTGGCTCTGTAGAACTTCCTATGACGAGTAGATTGGATATTGATTGAGATAGCAGTACCAGTGACGATGACAATGATTCGATGACGATGATCCAGTGACGATGATCCAAAGAAGAAGACTTGTGCTAGAATATCTGTGTCAAGAAATACCTTCCTAGTTAAGAGGGAGTGTTGATGTATTTTTAACTTCGGAATGTATTTCATATATGTATATTGTATTCCTATAGAGATGTTATTATTCCTCTATACGAAAGTTTTTGTATTCCTATAGAGATGTTATTATTCCTCTATTCGGAAGTGTCATCATTTATATTGTAAGTGTCGTAACTTATACTTGATGGGTTATTAGACCACCTTGTTGGGGTCGGCCTTGTATAATTCATGTGGGTTAAAGGGTTATTAGACCACCCTATTGGGGGTCATCCATGTCAGCATTATGTTATGTGGTTAAGTTAAGGCCGACCTAGTAAAGGTTATTAGGAAAGTCAAGTCAAGTCAAGTATAAATAGAGTGTGGGAGGCACTCTATTTTATCATTCACTTCTCACTTATACACTCATTGGAGAGTGGCGCACTAGTGGAGGAGGAGAAGCTGTTGCTAGGATTATATCTCTTATGCTTGTGTTTTGTATCATGGCTCTATCTATCTCTGAGGAAGTTGCGGGTTTTTCACCTTCTTGGTTTTCCCCAGTGAAATTATGTGTCTCTTGTGTGCTTGCATTATTGTGTCCATGATTAATATGCTATAGATATGTTGTACATGTTGTTCTCTCAGTTAAGATCCTAGATCAGATTTAAGTAAATTCTGAAAAACTAACAAAAAATTGTGAAGAAATATGAGGGTCCAGAATTCAAGTTGTCCTATGCAGCCTCCAAATGAAAATTTGTCGGAGTAGGGATTAATTGGTCACTTCATGGGCCTCCGGCCCTCCCCTAGATCTACGGATATTTGGCTATATAAGAACTAGCGGCCATTAATACAAGGAGCAGTTCAACAAATCTTTTGCAGGAAAGGCTTCTTCGTTTTCTTGTTCGAGAATAAGGAATATAGAGATTTGATATTCAGAAATGGGCCCTATTTCATGGGACTAAGGGGGATGTATATCAACAAGTGGGACTTGTCTTTCGACCCTGAGAAAGATATCCCCATTGCGGTTCTAGTATGGTTTAAGTTGCCTCACCTACCCCTACACTGCTGGAATGATGAATATCTAAGAGAAATCAAGAATTCTCTCGGGAATTATATAGACAAATCCGAACCCAAGAAGCCAATGTTTTCATTCGCAAGAATCTGTGTTGAAGTAGACCTAGAAAAGGGTCTACCAGAAGCCATCAATGTATCAATGGATGGTTGGATGCATCTCCAAACAGCAGATTACGAGCAAATCCCCTTCAAATGCAAAGTTTGTCATGAGTATGGCCACTTTGTGAGACTGTTCCACCAAAAAAAGAAACAACAAGAGCTATAGGAAGGACAAGGAGAAGAATGGAATGAAATCTCTAGAAAGAAAGATAACAAAGCAAACACTAATCCTTTGCAATCACCAAATGAGAGGAAGGCTAACACAAACAGATTTCATGTTCTTAGTTTTGAGGAACACGATGAATAACAAGAGAAAATAGGGGGGGGGACAAGGAAGATCCCAAAGAGAATGAAAATCCAGAAGAAACCCAAATAGTCAAGTAAAAGGCTCTAGAAATCACAAATATAGATAAGGAAGGAGATCATTCGCAGCATAGGGAGGGCATTAGAGCTGATATCTCACTAATCTCAGGGGGTTCAGTGACCAGATCTAAATATAGGGAAAACATAGAAGATACCTCAGAAAGCAGAGATGAAGAGGAGGATCCCCAAACAAAAAAAGTATGGAAGCCCAATAAATTATTAAGAGAGCAGGAAGCAGCAAGAGAAAAAGCAGCGAGTAAGAAAACCAGCTTGGACCAACATATAAGGATATAAGCAGGAAAGCAGATTCAAGGAATCATAGAGGAAAAGAAGGATAAAATTCCCCCTTAGATCAGGAAATAATGAAAGTGGTCTCCTGGTACTATAGAGGATTAGGAGGAAAACAAAAAATGGAATCAGTAAAAAGGATTAAGAGAAACAAGAACAACACAATCCTCTTGATAGAGGGGACCAAAATTAAAGAAGAAGAGTTTTTACAAGCATTTGGAAAAATAGGATCAAATGGAGAAGGAAAATTCATCAGTACCGAAGGAGCTTCAAGAGGGCTAATCACTTGGTGGGATAAAAATCACTTCAGGTTCAGATCCTCCATTACCAATAGATCCTGGATATTGGTGGATTTGGAGAATCTAATGAGCAACGAAACAATCTAGATAGGAAATGTTTATGGACCAACAATTGCAAGGAAAAAAGAAGAATTTTGGAATGCTCTAATTTCACAGAGAGATAGGATAATGCCTTATCAGTGCATTATTGTTGGGGATTTCAATGTTACTATCTCAACATAGGAAAGGAAGGGAGGCACCAAAGTTAAAGATCCCTTTGGAGAAAGGTTGGAAGACCTTCAAAACACCTGGAGACTTACAGACATCAAACCAAAAAAAGGGAAATACACTTGGAACAACAAGACACCGGGGCTCGGACACATAGCTGCTAGGCTCGATCGATTTTTGGTAAGTACAGCCTTCCTCTCGAAACCTTTCATTCCAGAGGTTAAAATTCTGTCGGTCACTATCTCAGATCATAGACCCGGTGCTTTATTTTTAAATACTATGGGAAACTTGGGTCCGATGCCATTCAGGTTCACTACAATTTGGTTGAAATATGAGGGATGCTTGGAGATAATCAAAGAGGCTTGGGATTAGTATGTAATTGGCTCACCAAGCTACAAATGGAAGACAAATCTTAAAAATGCCAAACAAGCCCTAAAAAGATGGGTTGCGTAGAAGTATAAAGATCCTGGGACGGAAAAGAAAGAATCTCAAGATGCTCTAGATCAATTACAAAAAAGCATGGAAGGAAACCTAGTTACTGAAGAAATTCTGATGAAAGAAAAAGAACTGGATAGGAAGATCCAGGAACTAGTTGGTAAAGAGGAAGAGGAATGGCATCGGATATCGAGAAGATTATGGTTAAAGGGAGGAGACAGGAACACTACTTTATTCCATAATCAATGCAAAGAAAGGAAAAGGAAAAACACCATAGCCAAGCTGGACAAAGGAAATGGGGATAAAATCACAGATCAAATAGAAATAAAAAATAGGGTCAAAAGCTTCTTCGAAAGGATTTACAATTAAGAAGAAGAAGTAATGAGGGAAGAAATGGAGCTGATGAGCGAGGATGTACCCTCCATCATCACAAAGGAAGATAATGACCTCCTCTTCTCACCGATAACAAAATATGAATCAAGGAAAGCAGTATGGTACTTACATCCAGATAAAGCCCCTGGACCTAATGGCTTCACAATACACTTTTATTGAAAACGCTGGAACTTTATCAAAAAAGACCTCATCAAAATCCTGAATTGGATGAGGAACAGGGATCGAATAGGAGGAGCCACTAACTCCTCTTTTATTTCTCTCATTCCCAAAGAAAAAAAATCCCAATACCCTAGAAAGATATCGGCTCATTTCACTATGCAATGATTCTTACAAAATTCTCACAAAAATTATATCCGGTAGGCTCAAGAAGCACCTCTCAATGGCCATCTCTGATCATCAAGGAGGTTTTGTATATGGGAGACAAATTTATGATAACAATTTGATCATACAAGAAGCTATACACTCCAATCATAAAAGGAAAGAAGTAGGTATGGTGATTAAACTTGATCTCCCCAACACCTTTGATAGGGTACGACATGACTATCTTTTTATGGTTCTTGAGAAGTTTGGGTTCTCTGAAACTTTCATCAGATGGATTAAATATTGCATAGGATCACCTTGGATTGCTCCTCTAGTTAATGGAAGGCCCACCTCCTTTTTCAAAATTTCCAGAGGGCTAAGGTGGGGCTTCCCTCTTTCCCCTTTTCTCTATATCCTCGTGGCAGACACTCTAAGCAGGAAATCAACAAATTAATGAAGGAAGGAAGCATTCCTTAGTATCACCATTGCACGAGGATTTCAGCCTATAAATCAAGAATAATTTTTTTATGACACAATTTTGTTGGGGTTTGCCTCATTCCAAATTGCTAGAAGGATTAAAAACATTATGGACCAATATCTGCATGCAACGGGAGGGAAAACTAATGAAAACAAGAGCAATATGTATGGTTGGAATTGCAATCCTAACCTTTTAAGGGATATTTTAGTGGCTTTGGGGGTCAAGGATAAATTTGAATGGGCCTCCTTAAGATATCTCAGAGTTCCCATTAGCAGGAATAATGCGAACAATGCACCTTGGAAAACTGTCATCCAAAAAATAAAAAATAAGATTCAGTCTTGGGGAATGAGGTGGTTAAATTTAGTAGGTAAAGTCACTCTAATCAATTATGTTCTCTCTTCCTATCCTGTCTTTTTTAGTTATATGTTCTTTGCTCCGAAAAATGTAATGAACAACATCAGCGTCGAAACCAGAAAATTCCTTTGGCAAGGAGGGAGAACACAAGCGAAAATGTTCCATCTGGTCAACTTGAACATAGTAAAGGAGGCCAAGAGAGAAGGATGCCTTGGAATAAAGTACCTAGTCAACTGAATAAATATATGGGAGATAAATTAATCTGGAGATCAATTTCTGGCAAGAAGGAATGGTGGAAAGAAGTGATAAGAAAAAAGTATGTCAAAAAAGATAGACTTCGAAGCATAGATTCCCCACTCAGTGGGAAAGGAACCAATATATGTAATCTATGCAAATCCTTTGCTGGTATAATTAGAGACAATCTATATTGGATCCCAAGGAATGGGAAGAGAATTAAAATATGGACAAATACTATTCTCAGCTCCCCACCACTAGGTTTCATACAGGATCTAATTGGAACAGGATCTAATTGGAATACAGGACTGGATGCAAATCTTGGGGTATACCACTCTTCAGGACATATCTGTATGGAAAGGCTCGGAATATTGGAAAGGATGGATCTCAATGGACCTGCCTGAAAATATAAAGTAGGATTATTCTCTCTTCCTCACACAACTACATGGGAAATATCCAGTACACCTAAGAATCAAATATTGTTGTGGATGGGGACAAATTGGTCACTAGATAGTTAATGAAGGATACAACATCTTAGCAAATCTCAAAAAGAAGTCGACATCCAAACTCTGGATCAAGGTTTGGAACTCGAATTGCATCCCCAAGGTAAATTTATTCTACTGGATTATTTCCAATAACAAGCTCCTAACAGTTGATAATCTATTTAAAACAGGGGTAGAAGGCCCTTCTCAATGTGAGCTCTGTAAAGCAGATGTAGAAAATGCCCAGCACCATTTTTTGGAATGTGCCTTTGCTAAACAAGTCTGGAATATGGTAGTCGACCCCCTTTGCGATCATTTCTCCCCTCCAAATCATATTGATGATTTAATAAAAGATTGGAAAAGTTGGTTCCCGGGCAATATCACCAAAAAACCCACTATCAACAGGATATGGAAAATGATCCCAATGAATGTCACCTAGAAAATATGGTTAGCAATAAACATAAGTATATTTTAAGGGAAAAAGGGCAATCAAAATAGAGTTGCTCTCAGAGCCAATAATCTCATAGCCAAAATCTCCAATGCGAAATAAATTACCTTTCATAGCCCGAAAAGTTTGACCCTAAAATAAGATCTGTGGTCCCAAAAATTTATAAAAAAGAGAATTATTCAAATCCAAAAGAATAGGAGCAACTGTGAATGGGAGATAAGAATGAACAAAGAAGACTTCAACCAATGGTAAAGGTCATAGAAGAGATATTCCTTATTTTTTGATGGAGCAACCAAAGGAAACCCAGGGGAGGCAGGTGTGGGGGGGATCATCTATGACCCAGGAGGAAAAATAGTTAATTCTTATGCATGGGGACTAGGAGAGAAATCCAACAATGTTGCTAAATGGCTCTCTTTAATCCATGGCATGGAAATTGTCTCCAAGTTAAATAGTGGTAAGCTAACTGTCTTTGGATATTCAAGGCAAGTCATATATAAAATGAGGAATGGATACATCAAAGGATCTTCTTGGTGTACAAGGATTTATCAACGAATTGTCCTACTCAACTCTATCCATGAGATAAAATACCTCCACATCCTTCGCGAAAACAATACAATTGTTGATCACATGGAAAACAAAGGAGTTAAGTTAGGTTTGGAAGAAGTTTTGTATGAGGATGGGCATTACAATCATCACCCAATCCTCTAGGACCCAAAGTCCTCTAGCACTTTGTACCACCAAATCAAATTTTTTTATTAATTGGGAAACCTTTTCTTGGAAGGCGTGGACGCATGGAGTCTGTCCTCATGGCCTATGGCTTCCAACGGATGTTTGTAAGCATCAATTAATTGAGGTCTTGTCCAAAGACTCTCCCCATTTCTCATGAGTGAACAACATGGCCAGAAGCAGGGATGTTGTTAAGGAGGACGAGATGGGTTATGGAATTCTTTAGTTGCAGCGTATTGGGAACAGATTGAGCGTTTTAACCCTGTTTCTCTAGAGCAATGAGGAAAATCATAGTTACAGGTAGAGTGCAGGAGGCCATCAGCATATCGCTACCATGACAAGAATCAAGGAAGCCACGAACTACCTGAAATCCATGGTAGAGGACTTCAAGCTGAATCTCAGAAAGTTTTTTGATGTCGCCTATGTAGGTCTCAAGGAGATAAACGAAAATTCATAGGACACTCGGTATATTTCCCAACAACTAACTTGCCATGACTTGTGCATCGACGACCTGGAGTGAAATTTGTTTGAGCTCATGGGAAATGTGGATACAATAAAGGAAAAAGTTCTAAAAATGACCAAAATGACCCAGTGCAGTCATTTCCAGGAGTCTCTAGATGAAGGCGCGTTGCCAATGGATGAATTTTCAGCGCATCAGCAAGCTCAGGTTATGCATGGGCTCCAGGATTGATTCTTTGTTTCTCCTTGTTTTATGTTTTATGTTTTTTTGTGCATTACTAAATAGACAGTTTGTAAGGGTATATCCCTACCATGAATTTGAATTCTCTAGGAAGTCTAAAAAGGGAACTGATAAGTATGATGTAGAACAATTTTTGTCTACATATTTCCAACAATTCTCAGAGCTTAGGATGAAGCTCACATTTGTACCGAATGTTTGTGCACAACTCTTTTATAAATATACTCTTATGGTTTGTGTTAATAAAAAAAACTAGTTTTTGTAGTTATCTTTTTCCTTGAGTATTACATGCCAACTTATATACATTCAATTTAGTGTAAGATTATTTTGTGGATTATCTTAGTTGTCCATTCACTTTGATTCACCATGTGCCAATTTTTTTAGATTCTATTTTAGTTTTTATTTCTAATACATCTTTCATCTCACAACTTCATCTTTGCAACACTGAGATCAATAGATATTTATTATACTCTTCATTTATTTCCTATATTAAATCCAAATAATGTCCATCCCATATTGCTTATAGATGAAGCAAAAAATTAGGGTAATCCAATGTTGATATAGGATAGCACACTCTTGAGTTCAAACCCCCTCGCATCCTTGGTTTATGTGTTGAGAGTAAACACACTAGTATGTTTGATTAAACTCCACTTGCATCCATCCAAATGTATAAATATATTGTAAAGTAATGTATGGTGGTGGAAAGAGCATGTGTACTTGGTGCAGGAAAGAGCATGTAAACTTTGTTGTGGTAGTAGCATGCATACTTGGGACCAACCTATAGACCTTTGTAGTATTTCTTTGAGTGAAAACCCTTGTATCATAATATCTTAGACTATAGTAAGTTATTTTGGTTTCTCAAAACCAAAAATATCTACGTTTATGTGCATATGAATGGGTTTTCAAATAATTTAGATAGATTAACACAATGATGGATGGCTATTTCATTTACTACATTGTTATAGTGCTAGTTATTTATGTTTGTTAGCTAAGTAAGGTAAAGCTAGATTCTTGTATATGGGTATGCCATAGTTAAATAGGATTTTATTCCAAAATGTAGGTGTATGTATATTATGTATTATGATTGTCCAACCACGCCAATTTCTATAAGGTAGAAATATTTATATTAAAACAAAAATGCACTTGCCTAGTTTTTGAACATAAATTCCATCTGTGACCAGCTAGTAAATTCAGTTCCAACGTAGGTTTTTTTAATTTATATATGATAATCACACCAAACACATGATACAAAGTGTCTATTTTGATTGTGTATCGGATACTAAAACTTATTCCCACAAAAATTTGAGAAAAGGTCTATCAAAGGAGAGTATTTTGAAGGCTCAAATCTTAACCATGATTCTAGCATCAATATTTTCTACAATCAAGGTCCAAAAATACCAAACAAAAACACTAACTACCCAAACCATGCCATATGTAAACTATCATAAACTATCATATACAAATGTGAGCCAAATGGAATTTGGAATTTGATTTTATCAGTGGAAAATGCTAGATAATATGTGGATGTTAATTAATCTGTGCATGTGTGTTTACACAAGCGCATGTGTTTACATGAAGCATAATA
Organism: Larix kaempferi; assembly: GCA_027924585.1. Classification (NCBI taxonomy): domain Eukaryota; kingdom Viridiplantae; phylum Streptophyta; class Pinopsida; order Pinales; family Pinaceae; genus Larix; species Larix kaempferi. Next base: position 8,380,380 of record BSBM01001030.1, read on the forward strand.
ACATGGAGTGCATGTAAGTGAGGAAGGTTATGAATGCAAATACAATACCAAGGGAATATTGATTATGTAAAGGCTATGTATGAGGAGAGTAAAATTGGTCTCATTATTTAATTGTAAACTTAAGGAAATAAATATCTTCTTTCATGAGAGCAAGACTTCCTATTATGGAGTATGGCATGTTACCTCCTAAACTAGAATCTAAAATCAAATCCAAAAAAAACAATGCTAACCCAAGGGTAACAAAGAGGGTTTACCCATTGTCACCATGGTAAAACCCTCTCCAACTTTAGGTTTCCTCTCCTCCAACTCTAGGGGGTCATAACTACATGATATTTTGAAGGCTATGCCATTGAGGCTCAAGGTGATACAAGGAGAGTAATCTTTAACAAAAAACAGTGTAGTATAGAATATAAAAGTGAAGGAAGAATCAAAAGATTAGTGCCCATGCCGAGATGGGAAAATGAAGTCAAGATGATAATAGAATAGGTAAAGTTTGTGAATGGTTAAGAAAACAAGGGACACTAAATCATGCCACAATGAAGCCATAACATTCTGCAAAATGAATGTAGAAAATAGGATAGGAGGGAACAAAAGGGTGCTACATCAAAATATTGATAATGGAGTGTGACTACACAATGACGTATTACAAGCAAAAACTCTAGAACATGATTAGATCATGTTAATATAGCCATGCATAAGACATCAAATGGAAATAGAGGGAGAGACTCCTCACATAAAACCATTCTAGCATAGTAGATATAACCTTCTTATATGGCCCCAAAAGCAAGTACTAGCAATTGTATACATCACTAACAACATTTATAAATAGAAACATAAACCACACATAGATAGGATAGAAACCCTTACACTTTACATATGCTACAAGAAAATATATCCATAAATCTCCAAGGAAAGGAAAACACCAATAATCCAACCATGAAAAAAAAGAGGAAGGAATATTTTTTATATAACGAGTGTAGTTCAGCTTCCTTTACAATAAAATAGTAATTCTCTCTTTTGGATGTACAATTCTCTCAACAAACTCTCTAATAATAGTCAAAGTGGTTAGATCCACTTGTTTCATGTAACTAATCCCATGAGAAAGTTTCAACAATGAATAAATAATGCAATTACTTACCAATAACCTCCAAAATGGCTCAAGGAAAGAGAACACGCCATTCCTTTGAACGATTGACCAATTAAATCTTCACACCAATGCTCCTCAAGAAGATAGATGTGTCCACACATGTGTAAGCTCATAAAGTGTTTGACTAAGAAAATCATATTTTATTTTTTCATAAATGTTCCCTTCAAGGAGAGAGGACATTTTTTCTCTTGAAAATTGTGCAAAGAAGCTCTTCATGTGGCATGTTTGGCCGAAAAACTTCTCCCTTATATCTAGGAATATTTTCCGACAAATTCATGTTACTTCATTTAATGTGGATCCAGCATCCAATATGCCTTAGAAAAAGCATAAATGAATCTACCTTAGAAATTCATGAATGAATAGTTATGAGAGGTTTTCTCTTTAAGGAAATTTCCAATAGTAGTTATCCTCTCAAAAGATCTACAAGTGGTCTTAAAATAAAAAAAAAACATATCAATTCCCCCATTAAAGGCAAGCACTCCAAAATTTATGTCATGATAAGGTCCCCCATGTGTCAAGTGATTTTAAATCCCCTAGGGAGTTCCAACAATAATCCTCCATTGAGTGTTAATAAGGGTCCATAGTGCATAGAGACCCCTTTTTAAGTGGCTTTTAAAATAATCCTAAGTGCAAACCTTAGGCATGTTGGTTAATTACTGTGATTAGTTCTATTTCTTTATTGACGTTAATTAATTACACTAAAACCTTATAAAACCCAAGGATAAACACTTTAATTAATCCTTTGTTTAAAGAATACAATTATTAACACTTCAAAACTTAGAGAGACACTAAGTTGGTGGGTTCTCATTCCATAAAATTAGTAAGTGTTAATTAATTGCCTTATTATTTTAATCAAGTATCATTTTAATCATCACTTAGAGGGAGTACATCATCTTATGATCATTGTTTTACTTGTTAGGCACTTTATACTTCACCAATAATCACCATGAATACATCACACCAAACCTCTGTCCAACCACCATGGCCACTACTCAACCATACAGAAGCACCATCTATGACTCAATAACACAAGTGCACTCCTTTGCTATCCAAATATATAACCATGAAGAACTGCAAGCTTGATCCTTGTGAAAAAATTCACAAATGATGTGATGAAAATTGCATGCGTGATTCTCATACAATATGAGGGGTAACAACTGGCTCTAACTTGAGGGAATGTACTCTTCGAAGAATAGTGCATAAGAACCTCATAATCTCATTGTTGCACCTATTTGAGAAGAAGAGAGGAAGAAACAAAACCAAAGTGGTTGGATGGCTCAATTCACTTCCCAAAAACCACATACATATTACGTATTCAAAGCTCAAAATTTCGCTTTCAAAAGACAAGGCATAAGCCAACAATGCCAACAAAAACAAAAAAATCAATGCTTACATATTGACCGTTATTCTTCCTAATTCTGTTCAAAATATTATTCATTCTACCCTACACTACTTAGCATACAAACATGACAGTGCTATGTGTAATCATAAAACCAATGCAAACATGATAGCACTCTATCGATTTCCCTTATGCTTGAGGATCAAATAAAACAAGGCTACATCAAACAAGAAATACTTATGAGCTAAACCCTCTGTTATACATCTAGATAGATAGTGAGAAATAACTTTAAAATTAAAATGTTTTGCAGCTCACAAGTTTCCCCATAGTATGAAAACATTCTACAATATAGCATGGCTTGAAAATTTCTGAAAAATCACATTCTCTATGCTGAAAAATTCCTGCACTTATAACACCCAAAACTGGCCCATACTCTAAAAACTTTTTGCATTTTCTATCATAAAATAAGTTTAGAAATTGTTAGAAGATATGATAATTTGAAAAGCACACTTTTCTAAACAAAATTTCGCCCACATCATATATATTTCAGCTATAAAAATATGCATGAAAATGGAAATTGATAAATGCATGCATGGCCAAAATAAAATTGCAAAGTTATAACCAAAGAGTTGTTCCAAATACTTCACAAATTTTGCAATATCCATTTCCACACAAGGATGGAAAATAATTGTGATTTTTTTGCAAAATAATCCAACTTATATGGCTATCCAAGAAATCCAAATTCCACAACATTATTATCCTCTTGGATTCCCTCTTTATCATCACAAATGGTAACAATTACATCAAACATTTCTTCAACATGTATGGATTTCTCTACTAGTTCACACACCTCCAAATCATCAAAAGTGTCTTCAAATATTTGAGAATATAACATGTTTTCCAAACACATTTCTTTATTATGTATTTGTTCTTCATGTGCATGACCTTTTATTATGTATTTGTTCTTCATGTGCATGACCTTTAATAGGATTACAAGATGCTTCATCATGGTCTTCGACAAACTCATCTTCCTTATGGCAAGCAAGGAGCTCATAAGGTGAAAGAAATATTGGGTCAAATGCATGCAAACCATATATATCTTTAAGATATTTTTCTAATACCCATATTGCAGAGTATTTAACATATATTCAATCATCTAAGGATCGTAAGAGGATTTGTACCCTTGAATTATTTAATGTCTCAAAATGCTCATTCATTTTACAATAAATATCAACAAGGATTTGTGAATCATTAACCTCGTCATTATCATAATCATCTTTCTAATATTCTTGAAACTATACAATGATCAAATATGAATGTGAAAACATATGCTTGGTTCCAAAATTAAAAATCCATTGAATCATGTGCCTTGATTTGAAAGAATACGCAAATGCATTCATCGTGACCTCTTTATGGAAAATATTAAAATATGCAAGGAACTCAATGAAAGATGCAACATGTAATGAAACAAGATTAGGATCAACATATAAATTTGAAACATGTTCTTTCAAAACTTGATTTGCATTCATAAGAATTTCCTAGAACGCATGAAAAATCCAAAGGGTTGGACCTTTTGTCCCAAATATCTTGGATGATTCCATGCTACTTTACTTGTCCATTCTTCAACCTAATGTTCAAAATATAGGGTTGCAACCAAATCTGAATATACCTAATCTAGAGTCACCAAGGTGAGGCTCAAAATTGCCTTCGAACTTGTTGGATGTGCTCACCTCTACACCCAATAAGGTCTTCAAAATATACAATCGGACAAGGAATTTTATCTCACATGGACTCATCATAATGATCTATTGATATTCAAAAAAATGCACTCATAATATAAATGTTCCAAGATAAAAAAATTCTTGGAAATGGATGTTATCCTTGGAAATGGCACCAAAATGTTACCTCCTAAACTATCTTGTTAAATTAAATCCAAAAAGAACAATTCTAACCCAAGAGTAACTAAGAGGGGCTACCATTGTGACCTCAACAACACCCTCTCTAACTTTAGGTTGGCTCTCCTCCAAATCTGTGGGGGTATCCTTACATGTGATTTATGAGGCTATGGCATTGAGGCTTAGGGTTATACAAGGAGAGTGAGCCTTAACAAAATGAGTGTCCTTTAGAATATAAAAGTGATAGAAGAATCAACAAATTAGTGTCTATACCAACAAGGGAAAATGGAATTAAGAGGCTAATCCAAGAGGGAAATTTTATGAATGGTTAATACAAAAAGGGGTAGTGAATCCTGCCACAATGAAGCCTTGACATGTTGAAAAATGAATATATAGAAAATATATAGGGAGGCCCAAAAAGGTGCCACATCAAAACATTCATAATTGAGTGTGACATAAACAATGAAGTAATACAAGAAACAATTCTAGAATATGAGTATGGATGCTTTCACAGTGGATAGACATAGCTTCAATGATTTTGGATTTCTATTATGTTGTAGTTTTGGTTTCGAGTGGACACTCCACCTATGTTTAGGGAATCAACAAGAAGAAGTAAGTAACAAAAGAGTGAGGCTAAGTTTATATATAAATGAGTAATTTAAACGTTAATAAATTAGGTAAAGAAAAAAGGAAGAAGGCAAGGAAGAAGGCAAGGAAGAAGGCAAGGAAGAAGGGATAAAATATTGACAAATAATAAACTAGTGTTAATATAGAGCTATTAATCGGGAGAAGGGAATAATTAAAACTAATTAATTGGTAAAAATTAATTTGGAAGGCTAATTTTAGGTCAATTAAAACTAAATTAAGGGAGTGGCCCTTAAGATTATAAAAGAAATCATATAAAAGGATGAAGTCAAAGAATTTTAGTAATATAATTGGAGGGGGGTTGAGGTGTTGGATTTTTATTTAATTAAATGAAAAGGGAGAAAGAGAATAACTAATTAATTAATTAGTTTTGAAATAGGGATTTGATCTCTAAGATTAAAAATAAGATAAATAACATTTAATAATAAAACATTTGTAAACGAGAAGTTAAAACAATTTCAATAATATAATAATAAGGTTAATTTTATTTAATTATAAACTATTAAATATTAATAGAAATGAAGGATTAAATTTAGAAAATATAAAGTATGAGTAAACCAATTAACCAAAAAGTCAAACAAAAATTAGAATAATAAATCATTAAAATAACAAAGGAGAATGTGGGGAAGAAAATTATTTAAATAATTAAAAGTATGACGAGAATTAGTAAGGTAAAATAGAGCGAGTTTAAATTAGAAGGTAAAGAGAAAAGACTTGATTAAATGGCCCTATTTTAATGTGAAGGGAAGAAAAAGGGGGGGAAATTAATATTTTTTACTAATTCACATAATGCGCAAGATAAAGGGGGAGGAGGATAGATCAAGAATCAATCGAGTTTATGGTTAGATGATAAATTAAAGGTAGGTTTGGTAATATGGGGTATCTTTAAACCATATCAAGACATCATATGACCATATTTAGATGGTGCTAATTAGATATACATATAAGTCCATGGATCTAGTCTACAAGTTTGATGTTTCTTATTGTAGCGTTTAAGCATGCATGCATGTGACACTAAGAAATAGTTGATGTCTCATTTTTACCAAATATTTGTGTAAGATATGTTTGTAGGAGACGTGTACCATGGTTGACATGCACAAATTTTTAAATAGGCCAACAAATTTTTGGTCAAAAATCATCTATACATAATATTAATGTAATAGCCTTAGTGAGAGGCACTTCAGCTACTCTCCATCCATGGGAAATATTGGCATGGGAGCTTGGCCCAAGACACCAAGAAGGGCTTGGAAATTAAACCAACTTGGAATCCGGTAGATGCACCCCTGGGCATGCGGAACGCTTGAGCGGGCAAGTGTGTCTGGAAAGGCACAATGGTGGATTGTGGAAAAGACTTGACTTGACACACCTACGAGTAGCATGACTTGGGATCTCGGCGAGAGATCCCGGGAACACACCAAGTGTGAGAGGTGAGGGCATCGATAAGAAGAATGATGTGGTCACAAGCATGTCGTTCTGGCAAGCATGGGATGCTTCGCAAGGATATTGGATGCACACCAACTCAGAAGGGGGAAAGTCGCCCAAGACATATGGAGTAGGGGTGCATCAATTGGCTTGAGGGGGTGCAAACCCAGGACTTGAGAGAATCCCATCCACATAAGAGGACACCATGGGACGCATTGGAAAGTCAGCTCATGAATGGAGCACACTCATGGGAAGGGGGAGAACGACTATAAGTATGTGAATCAAGTGGTGGAAAAAATGAAAATTCAATTGGTGGATCAGTGCGAGTTGTAAATTTGGTATGACTCCAAGGGGAGGCGACCTCCCTTTGGGAGGTTCCTAGCAGGGCACAACTTCCTTGGAGAGGCAATGTGTTGGGAAAAGGTCTAGGTAGACGGCAGGCTTACAATTATGCAGGAACCAAGTGTGGGGATCTTGGTGAGAGCATGGCACAAGTATGAGTTCGGTGAAGGCACACAACACAAGAAGAATATTAAGACATGGGCATAGTGCAGATGATAGGGAGAGTCAGTGCAAACTTCAAGTGTAGAGACAGAAGCCACAGATGGCGGTCCAGTTGTAGTGTCAAGAAGAAACATGGAAAATAAGAAGAGCATGCAAGCTAATTCTTGGGGTTTCTAGAGAGCATGATAGTGGACACTCTCTCGGGTGGTTTTGTCTACAAACTCCCCCATCTTAATATAATATTTAAACTCTATACTTGTGTTATAAAAATGTTTTAGGCACACTTGGATTGGGGTGTCGCCTTCATATCTCTTGTGTCTCTTTGTGTATTGTGGCTAACTGCAAGATTTGGTTAAGTGTTGAATAACAAGTTAACTTGAATAATCGGCTAAGTATAAAAATTGAACAAGAGTAAAGTTTTAAGTGTTCCGCAGGAAATTAAGCACAGTCTGTCAGGCTCCCAACCCAGGTTGGTCTCAGCACTGGCTAAGGCAGTTATGCGTAGTGTTGCACGACCTATAGGGATGAACGAAGCTTAGGATTACGTGATGGACTGGCAATCCCATAACATGTGGTATCAAAGTTGAGCTAAGCATACAGGTAAATTCTTCACCGTGACGCAGGAAGATTGCCGGAAGAGTTGGACGTAGAAGTTTGAGCAGCCAATAGATTGACAGAAGTCACACTAAGTAGTAGTGTTCCCGGAAACGAACAGGGTGCCCAGACAGTGGTGTGGTCTGACATGAGTGCGCCTAGAGGCATTGTTCCCAGCATTGGTGCATGCAAGGTTGAAGATCAGTGCTTAGATAGGGTGTTTGGGAAAAGGAACACCCAAAGAAATCAAATGGGGCACTCAGCAATAGTGCACCCGGGTAACAGTTGTGATGAACCTGCAATAATTAATTAATGCAAATACACAAGATATCATAAATAATAGAACTCAGAATCACTTTTATATTGATCACGGGCCACTTCGAGGGGGCAACCTCCTTTGAGCAAGATCAATACAATTAACTTCATGGTGCCTTCAATGACCTCAACACACACTTATATACTAAGTCTATGCCCAATACTATGAGTCAAAACCATGGGACATATAATACTACAGGACGACTTACAAAGCATATGCGTCCAATACTATGGGCTAATATAAACTACGAATCAACAAATACTACGGGACGACTTACAAAGCATATGCGTCCAACAACAATATACTAACATAGTAAAGAGAAGGGTTGACATAGGTTCCTAACATCCCCTCTCCCTTAGAAAAAGCTTTGTCCTCAAAGCTTTGGTTGGAGAAGGTGCTGCAGAATCTGAAGGAGTGGTTCCCCGGTAGCATCCTCGGGTTGCATTTCGGGCCACTGACACCTTTGGAGTGTCAAGTAGGATTGCTTGGAAGGTTGTAGATGAAGAAGAACCCTGTCAGCTACGTGGAAAATGCACTCAGAACGGTGTTGATCTGCTTGTTGTTTCAGGTGAATTCTGTCCATGTGAAGACTGTCCTGCAGAATGAGAAGAATCTGATCGAGGTTTCGAAGAACCAAGTCAATTTCCTAAACTGGGGAGCAGCTAAGTGTGTATGGAAGAAGAACTGGCGGTGTTTTTCCATAGACTGCTTCATATGGTGTCCTTTGAGATGTGGTATTGTACCACCAGAGCGCTGCTAGGAAATCCATAGAATAGTTGGCCAAAGCTGTGTAGGGATGGGCAAGGGTTTGAGCAATCTCGAAAGGAGTGTCGTTTCACCCTTGTTGACTTGGAAAGTATCATCGTCAGCCAACATCTGTTGAATTGTAATTTTTAGTCCCTGCCAAAAGAAGTTACATTGTTCCCGGTCATACATTTTGCAGAACCCAGAGTGCCCTGTTGATGAAGAATCATGGAGTTGGTTGAGGAGCAAGCATGATGGGAGGTCGTTGGGAACCCATATTTCTGAAGGGAACAAAGGTGGGTTTGGAGCGTTGTTGAGCTGCGATCTTGTCCTCGGCTAGCTTAGCCAACCCTAGGACTTCCATCATTGTGTTGGGACAAAACATTTTGTCCTCTAAGAGGATTTCATCCTTGAGACCACTAATAAAACAACTCCTGTAGAATTCATCAGACAATCCTTCTGTGTGATTAGCCAATTTCTCAAATTCTGTCTGATACTCTCTCACTGTGCCAAATTGGTGAAGTTTAGTGAGTGCTCCTGTGAAATCATCAAAAGTACTAGGACCAAATCGTGGCAAAATGAGTTGGCAAAAATCTGTCCAGTTTGGCTCGGGATGAGCTTTGATGTACCAACGGTACCAGTGAAGGGCTTCCTGTTCCAAATGAAAGGATGCAAGTGGAACTTTCTGGGCATCAGAAGTATTATGTAGACTGAAATATTGTTCTGCTCGATATATCGATCTAGTCGAATCAGTACCATTGAAGCGAGGAAAATCAAGCTTCGGCCCACGAAAATTGCTGGAAGAAGAGAACCCGGTGGCTGCAAAAGATTCTGGCTGTCTGGTATTGTTCATGGCTGAATGCTGAAGATGGAGGCTGAGAAATTTTTCATCCAAATCTTGGAGTTTGGTTTGGATGGCTGCAAGTTCTTCCTTCATGGTGTGTGCTCCTACACGGGTGACAACCATAACCAAGTTTTTTTTTTTTTTTTGGTGGAATGGGTAGAAAAACACAAACATACGCTGATTTAGTAAAGGGAAATTTGGATTGGGGAAACAATCAGATGGGTAATTGGGGTTTGACTAGATTTTGGACACTGTCGAAAGGACAAGAAGGCAAGAAGGGGGATTTCAGAAGCAAGGTGATAGAATGAGAAAATTTGGCAGAGAGGGACAAAGAAGCAGAATTCAGAAAGGAACTCTATGGTAAATTTTGAAGGTGATTGGGTGAAATCTGAGGAAGTTATGGGAAACCCTAAAAATAGACAAATGTGGAATTTCAGGCTTTAGGAAGGGGAATTGGGGAGAGGGTCCTCAGGAATGAAAGATGCAGAATGGGATGACAGGGGTTCCCCAAAAATTTCAAGGGAAACAGAGTGAAAACAAGGGAGATATGGGGAATGGATCCACATCAGAAATGGATCAGCAATAGCGGCGCGGAAGGGATCCGCAATAGATGGATCTGCAACGGCGCGGAAGGGATCGAAAACGGCTGGATCTGAAACGGCTGGATCTGGAGCGGAAGTGATTGGCAACAGTTCAACTGAAAATAGATATGGACCCCAGGTATGTACGGCTTCCTAATAGTTCAGGTGTTTCACTCGGCCACCAATGCTGTCTGACGGCTTGCGTATTGGGGCAGTACCCCTCACTCCACGACTCAGGTAAAACTGATAACCGCTTTGCCACAAATGACAGCTCTTGGTTTACCTCACGGGTGGGAACTAGTCAATCAGGTAGGGGTCGTTGCCCTTTTCGCTGGGAGGTCCTCTCAATGGGCTAGCTACTTTGGGGTTCCTGTGGTACTCCTCACAATGAGTTTTAGGGATTATGCCCAAGTACTTCCCACAGTTAAGCGGATAGGGATTATTCCCAAATCCAAAGCTGCAACAGATGCAAGAAAATATTTGGCAGAAATTCCACCCAACGAGCCCAAGAAAGTGCTCTGATACCAGATGTGATGAACCTGCAATAATTAATTAATGCAAATACACAAGATATCATAAATAATAGAACTCAGAATCACTTTTATATTGATCACGGGCCACTTCGAGGGGGCAACCTCCTTTGAACAAGCTCAATACAATTAACTTCATGGTGCCTTCAATGACCTCAACACACACTTATATACTAAGTCTATGCCCAATACGATGAGTCAAAACCATGGGACATATAATACTATAGGACGACTTACAAAGCATATGCATCCAATACTATGGGTCAATACTATGGGCTAATATAAACTACGGATCAACAAATACTACGGGACGACTTACAAAGCATATGCATCCAACAACAATATACTAACATAGTAAAGAGAAGGGTTGACAGAGGTTCCTAACAATAGTAATGTTCAAGTGACTTGTTGGGATGTGTTATCAAGAATTTGGAGGTGTCTGACAGGAAAAAGTCTAGAACCTAGTAGAAGTACGCCCAGCACAATATACCAATACACTATGGCAGATGTGTACTGGTGCCCGACAGTGACACAAAGAGCACCAGACATACTCTTCCCTGATTTGTGGCACAACGATGTACTCTCCTCTTACAGTGATGAAACCTTGTTCCACTTCGCAAACATATGTAATCCTCGTTTGTTTCACTCTCTTCCCCCTCATCATTTCAGCTCACTCTTCTCCAACATATTATCATACCTTCCTCTGGTTGATACATAGTTCTCAATGTGTGACTATGTTCACTCCTTAGATCCCATTCTCATAGTACCCTTTTCGCAAAGTAACATCTTGATCCACAAATACATAGATTTCAAATACCTACCTCGTGGTCCTTTGAAAAAGTCTCTTTCATCTGCGTTATAAGACTTTAAATTTTCTACAGCAAACTTGGTGACATAACCCGAAAGTATATTATCAAGCCAGTAATCAACAACACGAGAAATATTATTATTAATACCTTTAAGCCTTTGGATTAACTTAGGATTCCAAACGGTCGGTTATCCTCCCTAGAAACATCTCTACGGTTCTATTAACTTCGACAACCACTCAAATAATAGTATAGGGAACTCAGTAAATAAAAATTCATGTATATTAGAGAAAACATACCTTCCCAACCAATCTTGTGAGTTGATCCTAGGATTCATGTTATGTTCTTTAGAAAACTCTTGCTCCTTTTATATCTATTACACAATATCTGGCTTATTCGGATACCATATCCCCTTCAATAGCAGATCCTAGTCCCAGCAACGGAACCATTTGTTGGTTGACTTATAGGTAGACCCAGATTCACTATGAAACAAAATAACAAACCCCTAGATACTGGCCCTTTTACCATTTCCTGCAAGCAGGAAACACCTCACCTGAAGCACCTATGGGAGATGCAAGAACCAAGCTTCTACAGTAGTGAAGGGGATCATGCTTTATTTTAACGCAATATACATTAACCCAAATTCGACACAGGTCTATTAATCCACAAAACCCTTATGATGCATAAATCATCTGCACGGTATACCATAACAAATAACATTCACATTCCATTACAATAAACATTTTTTATTAATCAACATTTCGTAATCAACACAATCAAGAACATTCATAAACATGTTAGATTTTTGACAATTTCATTCAATATTATCTAGGATCACTAAGAGAATAACAAGCACAGCATAACAATCACAAGAGACAATGGACACAAAGCATTTGACCGGGGAAAACCAAGAAGGTGAAAAACCCCGCAACTTCCTTAGAGATAGAATGAGCACCAATACAAAGATCACAAAGATCAAACCCCAAAATATATATGTCTTCAGCAGCTACTCCTCCTCCAATTGTGCACACTCCTCTCTCTCAACTATGCGAGTTGGATGAGTGAGTGAATGAATAAAAGGAGAGAGACACACTCTCTATTTATACAACAACTTAACCTGCCTTTAACCCTAATTGGGATGACTTCCTAAGGAAGCCTAATAACCCATCCACATGACTCATATAGGGACGACCCCACCAAGGTGGTCTAATAACCCATCAAATATAAGTTACGACACTTACAATGTAACTTGCGACACTTGCAAGTACAAATGACGACACTTCCAATCGGAGGAATAATACATCTCCGTTGGGGATAAAATAAAGTACAAATGTAATAAATACAATATACAAGTGAATATCTTCTAAAGTTACAAATACATCAACACTCCCACTTAACTAGGAAGGTATTCTCTTGACACAGGTCATCAATACATAAAGGCACAAGTCTTCAATTCTGGAGCTGGATCATCGTCACTGGATCACGGAGCATCATTGTCACTGTTGCTGTACTCGTCATCTCGATCACTGGTGCTATCTCTCAATTCTTCTCGTTATAGGAAGTTCTACAGAGCTAGACCTTTTTCATGTTGGATGTAGGCCTAGCCGCCTATAGGTCTTCATCATCTCTACGAGCAGGCATCCTGTGGAATTCTCAGGGATAATTATGTGCGTCAACAAAAACTTCGAAAGAGCATCCCAAGACTAATTACGAGCTTACTGCTCAACCTATAGGATCTCCCAGGGAGCTATTACATGTGACCTCCACAAAACCTTAAAAGAGCATCTTGCGACCTGCAAGATCTCTAAAGAGGATCCCAGGAATTTTACGTGACTAGCACAACCTGTCCGAATCTCCATGACTGATTACATGTGATCTCCACAAAACCTTAAAAGAGCATCTTGCGACCTGCAAGATCTCTAAAGAGCATCCCAGGACTTTTATGTGACTAGCACAACCTGTCTGTATCTCCAGGACTGATTACATGTGATTGCACAACCTGTCCACGGCCACAGAGTATCATCCTAATACTCATGATCACACTGATCATCTTCGCATGGAGCGTCATCCTGATGCTCATGATCATATTGATCATCATCATACAGTGCATCATCCTAACGCATATCATCATCACATGATCATCCTGATCATCATCATAGCATCATCCTGATGCATATCATCATCACATGATCATCCCGATCATCATCATAGCAACATCCTGATGCATATCATCATCACATGATCATCCTGATCATCATCATAGCATCATCCTGATGCATATCATCATCACATAATCATCATGATCATCATCATACAGAACATCATCTGGAGCATCGTCTTGATGCTCATCACACAACACTTACATCCACAGCCATGGGAAGGATCCTCCTACCACCATGCTTGGAATAGCTCTTGCAAATGTGTCACATTACTTCCTCCTCGAAGTATCTTCTATCTGAACAACACCAAGCCTCTCTTTGAAGTACTCAAACTTCACTCTGGCTAGTGGTTTGGTCAACACATCTGCAATATTCTCATTTGTTGCAACATACAGGAGCTTCACTTCTCCTCTCTGCACCATATCCCTGATATACTGATATTTGATCTCAATATGCTTCGACTTGCCATCGAACACGAGGTTCTCTGACAACTTCACACAAATCTGGTTGTCACAGAAGATACAAGTAGTATCCAACTGGAGATCAAATAAATCTGACAGTAGCTTCCTTAGCCATACTGCCTCGCAACTGGCCAAACAAGCTGCGACATACTCTACTTCGGCTGTACTCAGTGCTACGCAGGATTGCTTCCTGCTAAACCAAGAGATCACACCTAATCCCATACTGAAGTAGCACCCCGAAGTGCTCTTCCTATCTGTAGCACTTCCTGCCCAATCTGAATCAACATAGCCCTCCAGGTTAAACTTTTGATTCGCATCATACTTGAGCCCATAATCAATTGTATCCTTCAGGTAACTCAGAATATGCTTTACAGCAATCAAGTGAACATGTCTAGGATCCATCAGGAACTGGCTCAAGGTGTTCACAGCAAAGCAAATATATGGTCTTGTGTTCTTTAGGTACATCAAGGACCCAATCATCTGACGATACATCGTGGCATCAACCGACTCTAATGAAGCATCACTCAATAGCTTCAGGTTTGATGCCATAGGTGTGGCCATGGCCTTGCAGTCCATCATCCTGAACCGCTTCGGGATCTCTATTGCATACTTCCCTTGTCCAAGGAAGATTCCATCTGCACTCTGCCACACCTCCATACCTAAAAAGTAATGCATCATACCCAAGTCCTTCATCTCGAACTCCGCAGCAAGCTTCCTCTTCGTGTAGGCAATCAACCTATCCTCACCTGTCACAAACAGGTCATCCACATACAGTAGGAGTATCACTGGATTTCCTTCCTCAACCTTGTAGTAAAGGTTGGAATCCTCTTTACCCTTGGTAAATCCCAAACTGGATAGGAAGCTGTCTATCCTTCCGTACCATGTCCTGGGTGCTTACTTTAAGCCATACAAGGCTTTCTTTAACTTGCACACATATGACTCCCTGTCATGTGTCTCAAAACCAAGTGGCTGCTCCACATACACTTCCTCTTCGACTACACCATTCAAGAAAGTTGTCTTGACATCCATCTGGTGTATCTTCCACTTCATTCTTGCAGCCATAGCAAGTATTGTTCTGATGGAAGTGTATTTGGCTATAGGTGCAAAAGTCTCTTCATAATCTATGCCTTCTTTCTGGGAGAAGCCACGAGCCACAAACCTTTCCTTGTATTTCTCTATGCTACCATCTGTAGCATGCTTGATCTTGTAGATCCACTTGGAAGTCACAATAGACTTCCCTTCTGGTCTTGGGACCACATGCCAAACATCCTTCTTCATGATTGATTGGTATTCCTCGACCATGGCATCCTTCCATTATTTCTTTTATGTTGCTTCTTCATTCCTGGAAGGTTCTTTATTCATTATGTCACAGAGTAAGGAAACATAGTTGGTGTGTGACCTTGTCCTTCTTATTTCTCTGTGTTCCTCCTCTGTAATACCATACCTTTCTGCATCTTGGATGAACTCTCTAGCCCATGTTGGTTTCCTCTTGTGAGATTTCTTTTCACAGGGTGGATCTACAGGTTCTTGTGGATCTTCTATTTCACGATCCTCTTCTGGAATTGCTTCGTTCATGGTGGTGTCTTGTATCCTGGATACTCTTGGTTCTTCATTGTCTTCCATAGGTGGCTTCCTTGATTTGATGTATGTTGAGTCTTCATCAAAAGTCACATCCCTACTAATGTCAATCTTCTTGAACCCTGGAAAGTAGATTTTGTATGCCTTTGAGTTTTCACTGTACCCCACAAATATACCATCCTTTCCTGAAGGATCTAATTTTGTCCTCTTTTCTTTTGGAACATGTGTATATACTCGACAACCAAATATCCTGAGATGGCTAACTTATGGTTTCTTGCCAAAGAAAAATTCTTCTGGTGTCTTGTTGTCAAGTATCTTGTGTGGTGTTCTATTTTGTACATATACAGTTGTCCTGGTTGCTTCTGCCCATAGGTGCATAAGTAGATCTTGGTCATGAAGCATTGCACATTTTGCTTCCATGATTGTTCTATTCTTCCTTTCTGCAACCCCATTTTGTTGTGAATTGTAAGGAGTGGTCAACTCCCTCTTAATCCATGAATCACTGCATAACTTCTTGAAGTCCCCTGAAGTGAATTCACCACCATTGTCGGATCTAAAGGTCTTGATCTTCTTATTAGTTTGGTTTTCTATCAAGTCTTTGAATTCCTTGAACTTATCAAACACTTCATCTTTGTTCTTTAAGAAATAGACCCAAGTCTTCCTAGATAAATCATCAATGAAAGAAACATAATATACATACCCACTCAGAGAATTGGATGACATCAAACCGCATACATCGGAGTGGATAATCTCCAAGATTCCTTTTGCCTTGCTTTCACTGCTTGGAAATGTCTTCTTTGTGTTCTTTCCTTTTGCACATCCTTTGCAAACACCTTCATGTTTTGACTGGATTTCAGGAAGACCTTCTACTGCGTTGCTTGCAATTGGTAATGATCTATAGTGCACATGTGCAATCCTTCTATGCCAAAGTTCACCTGGCTCCATAGATTCATGTACCATGGCATGTTCAGGTTGTCCCTTCAATTTGTACAATCCTCCCTCTTGCTCTCCAAACACTACTGCATCATCTATGGTCTTACCTTTTGGCCACATAAGTACTTGTCCATCCACAAATGCAATTGTCATCCCCTTTGCATCCAAAGATGATATGGAGAGAAGATTCTTCTTGAGTCCAGGTACATATAGAACATTTTTCATCTTTAAAGACTTCGTAGAGTCTAACTTGTAGGAGGCTTCACCACTTCCTTTTATAGGGTATTGATAGTCATCCCCAAATTTCACCTTATGAGGTGACTCATGATTAGATAGGTCCATAAGAGATTCTTTAAATCCTGTCATATGTTTGGAAGCCCCACTATCAATAAACCAATCATTACACCCATGTGTAATAGTACCTGTGAGAACAGAGATTAGAACATACTCTTCGTCACTTGAAGAGTCTTCACTTTCTACCTTAGTCTTCTTCCTAGGAGGTTCATCATCCTCAGCAGCATGAGCATGATATCTCTTCTTGTTGTACTTCGTCTTCTTGTTTTTGAAGCCCTTTCTATTCCTGGGACATTATGAGGAATAGTGTCCCTTCTCATCACATGTGTAGCATCTAATGTGAGAGAGATCTTTCTTCTTTTGATGATGGTGAGAAGATTTCTTATGATGAGGTTGCTCCCTCTTGAACTTGCCTTTCTTGGTTTGTGTTGTGAGAGCTTGGTCTTCACTTCCCATCTTCTCTTCTCGGGCCACAAGTCTAGCTTCTTCTTGTGAACATTCCTCCCACAGTCTACTGAAAGAGATCAATTTCTTTCTTGCACATATACCTTGGATGAAGGAGTCCCATGACCTAGGTAGGCCATTCAATGTGGTCATCACAATTTATCCATTCTCCACTACTTCATCCACAGCTTCAAGTTGTTCTTTGATTTGAGAGACCTTAGTAAAGTAGGATTAGATGGTCTCTCCATTTTGGATCTTTACCCCTTTCAATTGGTTCTGCAATATCATCTTCCGATTTATATTCTTTCCTTCAAACAACTTGGTCAAGGAGTCAAACATCTCCTTAGGTGTCTTTAGGGAAGACACATGGGATATGAGATGGTCTTTTATAGAATCAAAAATGATTATCTTGGCCTTGACCAAGTTCTTCTTGTGTAAGGCCTTAGCCTCATCTCCCTCTGGAACTGGAACCTCTTCACTTATGTAGGTGTCCAATTCATTCTCTTCTAGGATTAGCCCAATCCTAACTTCCATGCTCGGAATTTATCAGCTCCTTAAAGCTTATCCTCAAGCTTGGTGTGGTGAGACATATTAATGAGAAACTCAAATGGAAATAAAATATTTAGGTCTTACAATGTGATTTGTTGAAACTGGATCTGGAGCTGGATTAGTGTTTGTCAGAGAAACCCTTAAAATTCAAACTTTGAATTTCAAACTTATGATTGGATGGAAAGATGTGCCTTGCTAAGCTGATCAAGCTGGTATACTTCAATTTTGAAATCTCCAAAATTTGACACCTCAAAATTGACTATGAAACTTTCAGATCTGCAGTTTCTGGTTTTCTGGTCAAAATCCCGAAGTAGGGTTTGATAGAGCCTGGGGTTCTGCCCAACCAAAAAGTTCAATCTTGGTCTCTAAACTTCGATTTTTCTAAGGAGCACCCAGCTATGGTCTTAGATTCCAAAAATTCCAACTTTATCAAAAACCTTAATTTCCCGTAGCAGTGACAGGCCAAAAACTGAAAAATGATCAAAATTGTATTATGTCTCGACAGAAAGATGTGCCCTTGCTACGAGAGTCAGTCTAGCCTCTTGCCTTTGATGAACTATGGAGAGAAACCCAAAAATTAAGAAGCCTTAGCTTCTGCAGCTACACAGTGTCTTATTCTTAGTCCCGCTCTGATACCATGTTAGTTTTTTTATAATTTCATTCAATATTATCTAGGATCACTAAGAGAATAACAAGCACAGCATAACAATCACAAGAGACAATGGACACAAAGCATTTCACCGGGGAAAACCAAGAAGATGAAAAACCCTGCAACTTCCTCAGAGATAGAATGAGCACCAATACAAAGATCACAAAGATCAAACCCCAAAAGATAGATGTCTTCAGTAGCTACTCATCCTCCACTTGTGCGGACTCCTCTCTCTCAACTATGCGAGTTGGATGAGTGAGTGAATGAATAAAAGGAGAGAGACACACTCTCTATTTATACAACAACTTAACCTGGCTTTAACCTTAACTGGGCTGAATTCCTAAGGAAGCCTAATAACCCATCCACATGACTCATACAGGGCCGACCCCACCAAGGTGGTCTAATAACCCATCAAATATAAGTTATGACACTTACAATGTAACTTGTGACACTTGCAAATACAAATGACGACACTTCCAATCGGAGGAATAATACATCTCCGTTGGGGATACAATAAAGTACAAATGTAATACATACAATATACAAGTGAATATCTTCCGAAGTTACAAATACATCAACAAAACATTCACATACAGAGGACACCATAGATTTTAACGTGAAAACCCAAATAGGAGAAAACCAAGGAAATGCAGAGGAGTGATCATGAAGAAGGGTACTTCTCACCATGTAACTGGTAGATGCGTAGAGAAGCCAACTTGGGAGACGATCACCTACCTTTGGTATGGGACTTAGGTTGAGGATGGAGCTACCCTTGGAGATGTTTGGTAGTGTGTACCCATTGGTTGTGGGAGTAACCAAGTAGTGGTGGGGATTCTCTGGCTTGCTCATCATGCTAGGAAGGCTTTGGATGGTTTACTATGGGAAGCATGTCGGGAGGACTAGATTGTCACTTATCCATGTTGAGGATTGTGGAGGTGATGGGTCACAGTGGTGACATGATGGTTGAGGAGTGTAGCAAGGACTCAACCTTACCAAACTCTTTGATGCATTGCAGTGATGTGGTAGAAGTGTGAGTCGCAGAGCCTTGCAACGGTTATGCACGTTTCTACTTCACATCAACTTGGAAGAATGAGAGTGACTTCTTGAAAATCGTGAGGAATTGGGAAGCAAGTCGGGAAGGAATGCATTGGAAGACAAAGGTGATGGTGGTCCCTTTGGTGATGGTTTGAGGCAAGAAAGGCGGCCTTTTATTTTTGACCAAGAGGTGTTGTGGGAACAGATGAAAAATGTGAAGGGAAGAGGATCGATTGAGATCGAGTACTGACACAGACTTAAGTCATAATATCCAAGACACTTGGACAAATGAGTTTGGTGCTGAGCATAGGATCCTTAGAAAATTTTGAGGTAGAGGTGGTGACTTTGCCTTGATTCAGCATACTTGCATGGATGACTGAAATGCAGAGGGAGTTGGCTATCTTAGGCATGAGAGTTCATTCACATGGCATTGGACAAGATGATTGGATTAGCTACCTAATCAGTACGGTACATGAGGGAATGCAATGAACAGTGGCATTACAAGATGGAAGCATACCGATGCAGTAGTACATTGGATGGGTGTAATGGCTTAATAGTTTTGGAGGCTTCTTAGGAAGGCTCGATTGTAGTAGCAAGCGGCAGTAGCAACAATTTTCGAGTGTAGCAGGAAGCTTGAAGACGTTGCTGAGAGTAGAAATAGTTTAGAGTGGGGGAGGATGTAACAGCCTTGGTGAGAAGTACCTGGGATAATCTCCACCCAAGAAGCTTGGCATGGGAGATTTTCCCAAGACACCGTGGAGATATTGGAAACCCAGCTTGGAAGCCCATAGATGCACCTGTGGGCATGCAGAATGCTTGAGGAGGAAAGCAGGTTCGGTAAGGCATGATGGTGGATTGTGGAAAATACTTGAGTTGGTGCACCTGCGAATAGCACGACTTGGGAGCTCAGCAGGAGAGTCCAGGAACACGCCAAGTGTGAGATGTGAGGGCATTGAAAATCGAAACGATCTGGGCATAAGCGTGTTGTTCTGGAAATCATGGGAGGCATCGTAAGGAGATGGGGTGCACACCCACCAGGAAGGGGGGAATTCTCCCAAGGAACATGGAGTACAGAAGCATCGATTGGCTTGAGGGGGCGCGGAACCATGACTTGAATGAAGCCCATCTGCATAAGTGGGCACCATGTGACGCATTGGCAAGTTGGCTCATGAAGGGAGCACACCCATGGTAAGGTGGAAAACGACTATAAGTATGTTGAGAAAGTGGTGGAAAAAAGGCAGATCCAACTGGTGGATCAGTGCGTGTTGTAAATTTGGTCTGACTCCATGGGGAGGAAACCTCCCTTTGGAAGGCACCTAGCAGGGCACAACTATCTTGGCAGGGGCAGGGTGCTGGGAAAAGGTCTAGGTAGACAGCAGGCTTACAATTCAACAAGAACCAAGTGTGGAGAGATTGGTGAGAGCATGGTACAATTCTAAGTTCAATGAAGCACACAATGCAAGCAGCAGATTAAGACCTAGGTGTAGTGAAGATGACAAGGAGACTTGGTGCAGGCTTCGAGTGCAAAGACAAGAACCGTAGCTAGTGGTCTTGCGGTAGTGTCAGGAAGAAATGTGGAAAACAAGAAGAGTGTACAGGCTAATTCTTGGGGTTTCTAGAGAACACGCCAATGGGCACTCTCTTGAGTGGTTTTGTCTGCAGGCGCCCTTGTCTTGATGTAACATAGTAACTTTGTACTTGTCTTATAAAAATGTTTTAGGCACACTCGGCATGGGGTGTCGCCTTCATATCTCTTGTCTCTTTGTGTATTGTTGTTAAGTGTAATATTTGGCTAAGTGTGTTGATGTATATGTAACTTCGGAATGTATTTCATATATATATTTATTGTACTCCTATAGAGATGTATTATTCCTCTATATGGAAGTGTCGTTACTTGTATTGACAAGTGTCGCAAGTGTGTTAACTTGCCAATGGGTTACTAGACCACCTTGTAAGGGGTCGGCCCGGATTAATGTAACATGAGGTTATTGTGCTAAGCTAGACAAGTCGATCCCATAAGGTTATTGGGCAGTCAGGACAAGTATAAATAGAGTTCTCCCAATCTCTATTTGGATCACTTCAGAACTCACTCTTCCTTCACTCGAAAAGTGGCGCACATGTGAGGAGGAGGATCTGCTGCTAGGAGGAGTCTATCTCTGTGTACTTTGGTTATATCATTGCTCTATCTATCTCTGAGGAAGTTGCGGGGTTTTTCACCTTAGGGTTTTCCCCACGGAAACATTGTGTGTCTATTGTCTCTTATGTTTGCTTCTTGTGATGATTGACATGCTTGCTATGATTGATATGCATTGATATACTGTACATGTTATTCTCTCAATAAAGATCCTAGAGTATCTTGAATTAATGCTCAAAAATTAACATGGTATCAGAGCTAACCTGAGAAGAAGACATTGTGCAGTGACGAAAACCAGGGTTTCTTGTTTATTGGGTTTCTCTCAACATATTTTGGAAAAGTAATATGATAGATTGACTTTCCTCAGCAAGGTGAATCTATCTGTCCAATTAGAATTCAATTCTAAGCACTTTTAGTTTTGGCCCTAAAAATTAAGGTTTCCTAAAAAATAGGAATTTCTGAAATATGAAGACACAGCTGGAAGCTCCTTGGAAAAATCGAAGTTTAGAGATTTGGATCGAGATTTTGGCTGGGTAAAACTCCAGGAAACTCAAACCCTAATTCAGGGTCCTCCTTAGTGAATCCGGAAAGACTAAAAGGCACTTCTGAAGGGTGAAACTTTGCAGAAATCAAATTCTGAGTATACCAGGATGATCCGCTCATCAAGGCGCATCTTTATATTTTTTTAGAAAGTTGAAATTCACATTTTGAATTTTTAGGGTTTCTCTGACAAACCCTAATCCGCGACCAGATCCAGTTTTCAGCAAATCAAGTGGTAAGACCTAAATCTTCTCTATTTCCATTTGAAGTACTCTTTAAGATGTCTCACCACACCAAGCTTGAGTATAAGCTTGAAGGGGCTGATAACTTCCGAGCCTGGAAGTATAGGATTGGGTTAATCTTGGAAGAAAATGAATTGGACACCTACATCAGCTCTGAGGTCCCTATCCCAGAGGATGAAGAGGCTAAGGTATTGCATAAGAAGAACTTGGTCAAGGCAAAGAGAATCATTGCTGATTCTATCAAAGACCATCTCATACCACATGTGTCATCTTTGAAGACACCCAAGGAGATGTTTGACTCTTTGACCAAGTTATTTGAAGGGAAGAACATAAATCGAAAGATGACTATGCGGAATCAATTGAAAGGAGTTAAGCTGTTGAATGGAGAGACCATTCAATCTTACTTCTCCAAGGTCTCTCAGATCAAGGAACAACTTGAAGTTGTGGATGAAGTAGTAGACAATGGTGAAGTTGTTATGACCACTCTGAATGGCCTACCTAGGTCATGGGACTCTTTTATTCAAGGAATCTGTGCAAGAAAGAAATTGATCTCTTGCAGTAGACTGTGGGAGGAATGCTCTCAAGAAGAAGAAAGGCTTGTGGCTCGAGAAGAAAAGATGGGAAATGAAGATCATGCTCTCACTGCTCACACCAAGAAGGGAAGCAAGTTCAAGGGGGAGCATTCTCATTCTAAGAGACCTTCTCACCACTCTAAAAATAGGAAACATCTAAGATGTTTCACATGTAATGAGAAAGGGCACTTTTCCTTAGATTGTCCCAAGAACAAGAAGGACAACAATAACAACTTCAACAAAAAGAAGAAGGGAAACAAAAGAAAATATCATGCTCATGCTGCTGAGGATGATGAACCTCCCAAGAAGAAGGCTAGATCTGAAAGTGATGATGACTCATCAAGCAAAGAAGAGTATGTTCTAATCTTTGTTCTCACAGGTACTATCTATCATGGTTGTAATGATTGGCTTATTGACAGTGGGGCTTCCAAACACATGACTGGGTTTAAAGAATCTTTTGTAAATCTATCTGAACATGAATCACCCCATAAGGTGAAACTTGGGGATGATTATCAATACCCTATCAAAGGAAGTGGGGAAGCCTCCTACAACCTAGATTCTGGAAAGTCTTTGAAGATGAAAGAAGTTCTTTATGTACCTGGGCTCAAGAAGAACCTACTCTCCATATCCGCATTGTATGCAAAAGGTATGAGGGTTGCATTTGTGGATGGCCAAGTTCTAATGTGGCAAAAGGGAAAAACCATAGATGATGCAGTGGTGATTGGAGAGTAAGAGGGAGGATTGTATAAATTGAAGGGACAACCTGAACATGCGATGGTGCATGATTCCATGGAGCCAAGTGAACTTTGGCATATAAG
Organism: Larix kaempferi; assembly: GCA_027924585.1. Classification (NCBI taxonomy): domain Eukaryota; kingdom Viridiplantae; phylum Streptophyta; class Pinopsida; order Pinales; family Pinaceae; genus Larix; species Larix kaempferi. Next base: position 8,404,155 of record BSBM01001030.1, read on the forward strand.
ACTTGCTCATATGCACTATAGGGCACTTCCAATTGCGAGCAAAGTTGTAGAGGGTCTTCTAGAAATAAAGACAAAGCATGAAGGTGTCTGCAAAAGATGTGCAAAAGGAAAGAACATAAAAAAAAGCATTTCCAAGCAGTGAAAGCAAAGCTAAAGGAATCTTGGAAATCATCCACTCGGATGCATGTGGTCTGATGTCATCCAGTTCTTTGAGTGGGTATGTTTACTATGTCTCTTTCATTGATGAATTCTCCAGGAAGACTTGGGTTTACTTCTTGAAGAACAAAGATGAAGTATTTGATAAGTTCAAGGAATTCAAAACCTTGATGGAAAACCAAACTGATAAGAAGATCAAAACATTCAGATCCAACAATGGTGGAGAATTCACTCCAGGTGACTTCAAGAAGTTATGTAGTGATTCAGGGATTAAGAGGGAGTTGATTGCTCCTTACAATCCACAACAGAATGAAGTTGTAGAAAGAAAGAATCGAACAATCATGGAAGCAACAAGGGCAATGCATCTATGGGAAGAAGCAACTAGGATAGTTGTATATGTGCAGAACAGAACACCCCACAAGATATTGGACAACAACACACCATAATAGGTCTTCTCTGGTAAGAAACCTGAAGTCATCCATCTAAGAATATTTGGTTGTCCAGTATACACTCATGTCCCAAAGGAAAATAGGACCAACCTAGATCCTTCAGGAAAGAAGGGTATCTTTGTGGGTTACAGTGAAAGCTCGAAGGCTTACAGAATATACTTTTCAGGGTTCAAAAAGATTAATGTCAGTAGGGATGTGACATTTGATGAAAACTCTGCATTTATCAAATCAAGGAAGACACCTGTTGAAGATTATGAAGAACCTAGGAAAACTAGATTTCAAGACACTACTATGACTGAAGCAATTCCAGATGCAAATCGTGAAATTGAAGATCCGCAAGAACCTGTAGATCCACCCCGTAAGAATAACTCTCACAAGAGGAAACCTGAATGGGCTAGAGAGCTCATTCAAGATGAAGAAAGATATGGCATTCCAGAAGAAGAACACAGAGCAAAGAAGAGAACTAGATCTCATACCAGCTATGTTGCCTTACTCCGTGATATCATGAACAAAGAACCTTCCAATTATGAAGAAGCAGCGGAAAAGAAAGAATGGAAGGATGCCATGGTCGAAGAATACCAATCAATAATGAAGAATGATGTTTGGGATGTTGTCCCAAGACCTTAAGGGAATTCTGTTGTGACTTCCAAATGGATCTACAAAATCAAGCATGCTGCAGATGGAAGCATAGAGAAATACAAGGAAAGATTCGTAGCTCGTGGATTCTCTCATAAAGAGGGAATAGATTATGAAGAAACTTTTGCTCTTGTATCCAGGTACACTTCCATCAGATCAGTACTTGCTCTGGCTGCAGTGATGAAAAGGAAGATACACCAGATGGATGTCAAGACTGCTTTCTTGAATGGTGTAGTTGAAGAGGAAGTGTATGTGGAGCAGCCACTTGGTTTTGAGACACATGACAGGGAGTCATATGTGTGCAGAATGAAGAAATCCTTGTATGGCTTGAAGCAAGCTCCCAGGACTTGGTATGGTAGGATGGACGGTTTCCTTTCTAGTTTGAGCTTTACCAAGAGTAAAGCAGATTCCAACCTTTATTACAAGGTTGAGGAAGGCAATCCAATGATACTACTTCTGTATGTGGATGATCTGTTTGTAACAGGTAATGATAGTTTGATTGCCAATACCAAGAGGAAGCTTGCAGCTGAGTTCGAGATGAAGGACTTGGGGATGATGCACTATTTTATAGGCATGGAGGTGTGGCAGAGTGCAGATGGTATCTTCCTTGGACAAGGGAAGTATGCAGTAGAGATCCTGAAGAGGTTCGAGATGTTGAACTGCAAGGCCATGGCCACACCTATGGCATCGAACCTGAAGCTTCTATGTGATGCTTCATCTGATCCAGTTGATGTCACTGTGTATCATCAAATGATTGGGTTCTTGATGTACCTGACGAACACTAGATCATATATTTGCTTTGCGGTGAACACATTGATCCAATTCCTGACGGATCCCAGAGGTGTTCACTTGGTTGCTGTAAAGCATATTTTGAGGTACCTAAAGGGTACAGTTGATTATGGGCTCAAGTATGATGTGAATCAAAAGTTTAACCTTCAGGGTTATGTTGATTCAGATTGGGCAGGCAATGCTATAGATAGGAAGAGCACTTCTAGGTGCTGCTTCAGTATGGGATCAGGTGTGATCTCTTGGTTTAGCAGGAAGCAGTCCTGTGTAGCACTGAGTACAGCCGAGGCAGAGTATGTTGCAGCCTGTTCGGCCCGGATTAATGTAACATGAGGTTATTGTGCTAAGCTAGACAATTCGGCCCCATAAGGTTATTGGGTAGTCATGACAAGTATAAATAGAGATCTCCCGATCTCTATTTGGATCACTTCAGAACTCACTCTTTCTTCACTCAGAAAGTGGCGCACATGTGAGGAGGAGGATATGCTACTAGGAGGAGTCTATCTCTGTGTACTTTTGTACTTTGGTTGTACTTTGGTTGTATCATTGCTCTATCTATCTCTGAGGAAGTTGTGGGGTTTTTCACCTTAGGTTTTTCCCCACGGAAACTCTGTGTGTCTATTGTCTCTTATGTTTGCTTCTTGTGATGATTGACATGCTTGCTATGATTGATATGCATTGATATATTGTACATGTTATTCTCTCAGTAAATATCCTAGAGTATCTTGAATTAATGCTCAAAAATTGACAAAGTGTTGAATAACATGTTAACTTGAATAATCGGCTAAGTATCGAAAATTGAACAAGAGTAAAGTGTTAAGTGTCCCGTAGGAAAGCAGGCATAGTCTGTTAGGCTCCAAAACCAGCTTGGTCTCGCCACTGGTTGGGGGAGTTCTAGGCCGCATACCGCACGACCTGTCGGGAGGAGAAAAGCTTAGTCTTACATGAGAGACCAGCGGGCCTATGACAATAAGGTTGTGATGATGATGGGTTGAGTGGGAATGATAGAGCCAAGGCTTGTGGTTGAAGCAAAGGAGATTGTGAACCCAACCCTTGCATGGTTTGTGTTTGTGTGAACTATTGAGTGTGAACACTTGACTAACATCTATTGAACAATCACTCAAAATCTAATGCTTGGGTGATAAAGGGTGATTGTGGCACCATTCTTATTGCATGTTCTTGTAGCATGGACATGTCTAAGGAGATGAGAATAAATATGCTAAGAAATATTTGTTGTGTGTATACCCTAAGATTTCTTTGATGTATTGTGTATCAAATATGGAATGTCATTGTTGAGATGGGGTTAAAGATCACATTTGCATCCCTAGGTGATTGTAATTTTGAAAAAATGAGGAATGTTTGGATCACACTAAGTTGGATATTTTGGGTCACTCTTGCATGAATAGTTGTTTGAGATGAGTTGGTGTAAATAGGATTCATAAAGCTTGCTTGTGACATGGTGAACCTTATATGCAACAAAGATAAAGGGATAGGGGATAATTTCATTGATGTAATAATAGGATGTACAAGCCCATTCCCGGACAATTGAAAGACAATTAAAGCTTTACTGCAAAGAAGTATGAAAAAAAGGTTAATATTCTAATGTAGTGTTTTAGGCATCATTACAATGAAAGCTCTTGGAATGTCTAGGTAGAGATTATCTACAATTATGAAATTAGAAGGAATAGAACCTTTGCAAAGAAATGGACAAGATCCATTAAATCCCTTCATGATGAAAATTGGGTTTCCTACTCACCAACACAAACAAGGATAATGTAAAAAGCAATTAGAGTCGTTTGGTTGTGATCGCTAGAAGGATGTAGGGTAGGATGGGTTGTTTAATGGAAACTGGATTTCCTACTCACCAACACAAACAAGTTTAAAGTAAAAGGCAATCAAAGTGGTCTGGCTATGATCACCAAAAGGATGTAGGGTAGGATGAGTTGTTTAAGGACCCATGGACATCAACTTGGGGCTAAAATGTTGTTTGGATATTGATCTCCAACATGTCTGCACCCAACCTTCAACACTCAAAAGAATGAGGAGCCGAGGAGCAGGGAATGGTTATTTTTGAGTAGGAAGCACGAATCATGGGAGGGAAGCTTTGCAAATCGAATCATTTTGGTAAAAGAATAAAAATGTATGGCTTCCAAGCGTCATTGCCAGATCGAAACGATTTGCTGGAGGAGGAGGAGTTGTTGTTGGGGAAATTGATTTGCTCTGGGGAGTTTTGGAATAACCAAAGTCGTCAGTTCGTCACCCGCATAAGGAAAAATGTAAGGCATTCCATCGATTGGTAGGGGGAATCCTAGCATATTTTTAGGGGGGGAAGAGAGGAAAAATCGTCGGCAGCATCAATAGATTCATTGTTGGAAGAGAGGAGGAGGGGACTACCTAGTTATAATTGTATGGCGATTGGCAAAGAAAAAACTAAAATCAAGCAGAAGGAACAGGTTTTGAGGATTCCCCAACGTTCAGGATAAACTAGAACGATTTACTAGCGAAAGTTTTATTGCTCGTAACATTTTCAAACAATGACCAAGAAAGAAGTCTTTTACGCAAAACACATGCACCATGACTGAGGTAAACATGGTGAGCCCTTCCTCTAAAAACGTTCTCATTATGAAGTAGCAAATGAATCATTCCATGGTTTGTAGATAGATACCAGAGGCAAAAGCTCAAAACTGATGATGTAGATGTGCTACGATGGCAAAAACCTTGGTAAGAGAGGCTAGTGGTTTAAAACCCCAATTTGATAAGAGTCAGTGATGAAACATGGAGGCTTAGGACTTTGTGGTGGAAAAGAGGAGATGAGTCAGTGCTCCAAGGTTGTTCAAGACTGAGTTTTCTGTGACAAAAGAATGCAACCCACCTCTTAAACAAAGTTTGGCTCCAGGAGGTGTCTAGCCTAAGACCACCCGGATTACTTTTGTAAAAAATCACTGAGAAGAGTACCCAACATACCCAATAGGAGGAGATATCAGTTCACCATTCTAGCATTTTTTTTCCAATGCAACAAAGGATAGCAAAAAAAATATCAAGAAATTCAACCTCCACTAGCGCTTGGAAGACCAAACAAGCCAGCCGACTAGTGTAAGTACAAACCAAAAAGGTATGAGCAAGGAAAGCCATACTTAATTTTCTTTTGTTGCAAACAAAAGGGTTGGAAATCTTTTGACTATTGGTATTTCAATCCATGTTTCGTTTATGGATTGAGAGGCCATCATGTGGCTTCATGCTGGAAGAAATCAGTCTTCATTAGAGTGCCGAAATGTTTCAAGACGAAGAAGGAACCTAAGCTCACTTCCTCAAGCCAGGACCCTCAGAAAGGAGAAAGTCTTAAGTATCCTTGTTGAAGACTAATTGAAAACCATGCACTAGGTACAAAATATGCAAAGGGAACTAGTAGAGTTGCACTAAGTTTTAATGTTGTAATATTATTTTGGCATTCTCCACTTGTTGGTTGAAAATGCATTGGTCATGTATGCGCCACTCTTATCAGTTTGTGGAGAACAAGAGCAGCAACTAAGGCCAAGTTGTAAATGCTTAAATACTAGCAACCAAGTTGAGGAGACTTCAGGAAGCACATGGTAGGTAATCATCAGTACTCTAACCATGACAAGTTCATGGAATATCATGGCCTTTTTAGTTTCACTTCCTCATTCAAAGGGAAGAATGATATGATGAAAACCAAAGGTTTTCTGCTAAACTCTCTTCTTTTCTAACAAGGGGGGAATAAGGAGAATGGAAGGGTGGCAGTTTTTCGAATATGTATCTTCATAAAGTTCAGGTTGTGGAAGACATCTACAAATTCTTCCACTGGACAAGGCCATAGAAAGCCATCAAGGTAAGTCTGCACAAAGGAAGTAGATTGTACAAATCTTTCATTTCTCCATAAGAATCTTGTGGGATCTCAATGGAAAATGCAGCTGAGCAAAAACCAATGAATGAATGTAGAAGATGAGTCGAGAGGAACAACTGAAAGGCTGGAAAATTGTGCGAAACTTGTTTTGTGGAAGTATGGCCAATATCTCTTCCATAGTTGAGGCCCTGGTGTGAAGAGCCCACTGTCCATAGTGATCAAATTTAGAGTGCAGAGGAATACTTCTTCAAGTGTATAAGCTTGTGAATGACCCAAAAGCCTCCAAACTGTGGGAGAAAGAGATGGGAAGCTTATGCAAAACAACATCGGTCATTTACATGATTTTTAGCATTTTGAAATAGCTTTTGTGATTATAAAATCTCTTTCTCCACTCTACTTGGTTGAAATCTTACATTATCATTAGGTGAAGATTTAGTGTGGACCTTTGAAAGGCATTATATAAGTTGTATAAAGATAACAAGTCGAATGCCATGTTCTATTACTCACCCCATCTCTTCGGACTTAGTTATATGTGTTAGGAGATGAAACCAATATCCAGATCTCCAATATTCTTCTTGTAGAGCTCTTGACTAGATCCGTGTGTTGCTTGTATGCGCCACATGCACGGGGTGTGGGGTGTGCCCCACTCTTTGGGGGTTCGTGGGCAGAACCACCTAGACAAAAATTTCTAGACCCTTCTAGTGTATTTTGGTTCCTTCTAAACACTCATGTATTGTATAAAAGGGGAGTGATCTCCGGCATTGTAATATAAGAAGAGAGATAGACACTCATGTATTGTATAAAAGGGGAGTGACCTCCGACATTGTAATATAAGAAGAGAGATAGAAGAAAGCATTATAATTTTTTTGATCCAGTAATAATAAAAGATCGAAGCTGCCATTGCCCCATGGTTTTACCTACGTCCACATAAATTTGGTATTCTATTGTTATTGTTGTTTACTTCTGTTTTTTATATATTTTTCTCACAATATGTAGAGAGTAGCCTATTCACCCCACACCATCGAATCATAGACTAAGATCTATTGACTGTATAGATCCCCTCCTGGTTCTCGTAGTGCAGCTCTCCTTTGCCCTTCCAAGGACCCTGTAACTATCTTTTGATCCCAAGAGGTGTTGGAAAAGAGAGGGACTATATGTCAGCATGAGGGAACAATAGAGGTCCCAATCCAGTGCAAACTCTACATCCAGCTCAACATTTCACTTAAATGACACGATTTTCCTTCGTCGGTAGAAGGAATCTCCAACAGGTCCACACCCAATGCCCAAAGGAATGACAAGTCAAGGAGTAGCTAATGGTCACTATTGAGGAGGAAGCAGGAATCACGGGAGGGAGGCGCGAAAGTCACTGGCCAGAATGAACAAGATCACCGCAGCTTGGGAATCAAATCATTTTGGCAGATATGTATGGCTTCCAAGCGTATATTCCCAAATGGAAACGAATTCGTTAGAGAGGAAGAATCATTGTCGTTGGGGACGATTTCCTCCAGGGGAATTTTAGAACAGAAAGAGGGTCGATTCATTACCAATGGAAGGAAGGAAATATGGCATCCCATCGATTGATAGATGGGGATACCCCAACATTTTTTAGCAACATATGACATCCCATTGATTGGTAGACTACAACATGTTTTTTAGCACGGAGAATGAATTATTTGCAGAAATAATACATCTGTTGTTAAAAGAGAGAACGAGGGCACTACCTGGCTATCGTATGGCCTTCCATCACATTGGTAAAGGGAAAAAAGCAAGCAAAAGGAAAACATTTTGGAACTTCCCAGTGTTTTGGCAGACGAGAATGATTTACCAATGAAAGCGTCTCTTTGCCTGTACAATTTTCGACCTGTTGTCTGCCAGATTGCACACCAGCAACGGAAATCTTTCGAAAGTTGTCTCTTCACTAAAAGTGAGAGAGGTGTGGCCTTGGGGGCAAGCAATGAGCCAGGTACTGTCACCTAAATCCCATCTCCTCCATTAGGCTAACTCCTAATGAAGCCAAGGGGGGTAGTCCCTAAAAAAGAGTTTCACTAAGGCTCTTGTGTTTTAAGTGTTTTTTGTGTGGGGTGATGCGGATAAGTGTTGTTTAGGAGTTTTTTTGTAAAATGATGGGAACACAATTAAACACGCAATCCACGTTGCAAATTCCACGAGATACAATTTAGAAGATGAACAATATACTTCTCACTTAGAATTAAAACAAAGCATCCACAAGATAAAGATTAAACAAATGACAAGGACATATGGTCCAGATTCAGAAGATATATAAGAGTTTTTAAAGACCAGTGCCAAATGGAGTCAAATGAAATACTTGCGATGCTGAAAAATGTAAGTCAAAAGTAGTTGTTTGTAAGATCGTTTTGAAATTGCTCTTGGTAAATTTTAAGTGTTTTAGGTGTTCTTGATTATTATGGCTAAAACCAAGGATATCAAAAGAGTGTCCGAAAAGACATTCTAAGCAACTCCTTTAAGAGAAATGTCGGACCTGTCTAGAATCACAGCGAGGCGGGCAATGCTAACCAGCCACTGTGTCGCAGATTGCGCAACCCGGCGCCTCCCTGAGAACTGCTTTGAATACTTTTTGAACAACGTCGGTTCATTGGTTATGGGGGTGAAAGTTTTAATTAATTATCACTTATGAGCTTATCAAGTCCTTCACCTTTCTGAGTACTAGTCCAACTGTTTCCGGTTGGCAGAGCATACGGGTGTTGGATAAATGACCAAGATAAATTAATTAAGGGGGAAATGTGGATTGAAAAGTTTTATTATTAGGAGCACTTGTTCAACTCTCTGTCAGAGAGCGCTCTTGACTTAGTCTTAAGACCACAGTTCAAGAGACTTCCTACTTTAAAATGTCTAATGCAAGGGGAAAGTGCAAATCTATATGCTCTCCGACAGAGAGTGCTCTTGACTTGGATTTGGCCAAGTTCAAGAGGCTTTGTTTGTTTTATTGCAAAATTGAAGCGATTATGAAACTTAAAGAAGTAAATGAAACTGAAAAAATGACTAAAAAATAAAGATAACCACAAAGAAAGATGCTTTGAAGATAACAGAAAACAAAATCTAGTGTTCTACCAAGCATATTTATTCTAAAGTGGGATCAACCTCCGAACAAGGCGAATCACTAGAACCGTCAGTCCTGGAAACCTTCCAGCTAGCTGGATGTCCACAAGATGCTGATAGGGGAACGGGAATCTATCACAAAACTATGTGGCCTTTGGGATACAATCTCAAAGTTAGCTTACTCTGGTCAAAACTTGAAAGAGAAGCGACAAGATGAAAATAAACTACTCTAAAGCAAAAACTGAAAGATCTAACTTAACCAAACAACACACTCTTTCCCAAATGGGGAAGAAACCAAAAAAGTGGAGGACTCCTCCACTTGAAATTTTATTATGAGATTACAAATGCCTTGGGTTTTGAAACCTTGAAGCACTTTGAAGAAATAAAACTTGAATGAAAAAAGGTGAAAACTCTTATGAGTTTGTACAAAGGATAGTGGTTTATTTCAAATGGAATTCATGGTTTGCACTTCTCCTTGGTTCAAAATTCACTTGAGATTCTCTTTGGCTCCTTCTTGGATATTGATTCTTGAAAGCTTTTCAAGTTCTCTTCTCTTTCAAAACACCTACACAAGTCTCAAAAAAACTCAACAATGCACCCATTAATCATTAGGAAAATGAAACAAACTTGAAACTAGTTAAGTCTAGATTTAAAAATTTAACTCTAAAATGTGAAATGTATGAGATTTTGACATAAAACGTTAACTATGGTGAAACGGACCAGCGAACAACAAACCCTTAGAATGTAGTGGGAAAGAGATCTAAAGTATAAAAATTTGAAATATTTTTTATGAAAAATTTTCTATCTTTCAAATGGAAACTAAAATTAAACAAGGAATGCTTCTAAGATCTAACTTTTCAATGCATAAGATGATGTATGAGAAGCAATAATACTAGAGATCTAAATCTAACAAATTTCTTTTGCAAACTAAGAATGAAACTACAAACTAACTCATACAATTCGTTTTTGGTGTTTTGGGCTTGTTTTAGGGATTTTTTGAAGTGGACAAAAAGAGCTTGAAGACAAAGGTGAAATGGAAGATGAGCTTGGGAAGATGGGAAAAAACAAAATGGATGAGAAAAAAATATGGATCTAGGGAAAAACGAATGGATGAATGAGAGAAAGGGAAAAACGAATGGGTGAGTGAAGCTAGTCTAATGGGGATGGGCTTGAAGAGGTAAGCTAAGTAACCAAGGTTTGTTTTGAAAGTGTGTTGATGGAGGAAGAGGCCAAAAACTCCTACTTGAAATTTTCTTCCTTTCAAAAGAAGAGAAGAGCTTGAAGACCTGCAAGACAAACTGATTAGATGCCAAGAACCACTGTTAAATGAAGAGTGACTTAGTCTTTAATAAGCCTTTCTCCACCTTGGGAAATCTCTGCAAAAAACTTGTTATGAAGCATACAAAAACCGAAATATGTATTTCTAATCAAAGTTAAAACATACATCTAATAATGAAATTGCATGAACAATAAACAAATGAAAAAGATATCACCAATAGTGTGAAGAACATCCCAACTTGCTCCAGCATGGACCTCCAAAGTCTAAACTTTATTCAATATTAAATAGATATTACAACAATATTTTGGCAAAGTGTTCATGCTCAAAATCTCCATGAAGAATAGAGCCCAAATGGCTTCTTTATATAGCAAAGGCTAGCTACCAAAACCCTAATTCGAATTTGGCATAAGGAGAGCCGAAAACTCCATCAAAAACCAATCAAATCCATGTCAACACCAACCAAATCGAGCTTGGAGTCTTAACTCATCTTTAAACTTGAGTTTGGAGCCCATAATTTGAGGAAGGAGCCCCACATGCATTGATTTCAAAATCCAACAACCCATTAATCAATTGCCAAATCACAAAAATGAATTTGCATGAAGGTGGGAGAATTTCTCAACTGTAGATCACTCCTAGTGCTCTGAAACTGATCTGAATCAGGTGGGTGAGGATTCCAATCATCATAAATGTTTTTTGCCATGTCATTTTGACTTTTACTTTATTCAATTTGGCCTTTTTTGGAGAGATTTAAATTATTTCCAATTTATTATTTTTTGAATATTTTAATTAATATTTCTCATTTTTTTATTTTTTGAGAAAATATTAATTATGAAGCCAAATAATTGTCTGAAAATTAGGGTTAGCTGGTCCATAGGTCATGTGTGATTTTTGGCTTATGAAACGAGCCATCAACCACTGAATTTGGACCCCGGACGACTTACATATTACAAATTATTATTTCTCTATTTAAACTATAGAGAAATTTATTAAATTTAAAAAATAATTAAAAAACCCAAACTCGACGGACCCAGTAAAATTTTTTCGAAATTTTTTCTGAGGGTCCTAGAGACTTGGGATATGACCAAAACCTATTCTAATAGTGTCTAGTAGGCTTATATACATTAGTTGGACTCTAATAACCCCCCATGGCCAAAATTTTCAAAATCGGGCATTCCAGCTTTGGAGGAGCGGGAGAAAACCTCATCGATTATAGCTCGGCTATAGGCAAAGTATAATTGACAAGGAAAAAAACTCCCTGGAATACCTTAGTTGCTTAATCAAGTCATGGGGAACCGAGACACTCAAATCCTACTAGCACACTTTATTACAAACCCCCATGCGGCCATGGTCATGTCGACTCAAAAATAAAACTGGCTAACTGCTGCATTCTGAAACCCAGATACTCTAGAAGTGAACACTGATGTGTTCCAACACTAGCGGCTCAATAAGGTTTCAACTATTTGTACAAAATAGGTGATAACATCTAGCTCCAACTGCGGGACGTGTGCTCGATCTGGAATTCATGCAAGGAGAGAATACGAGAACACCAGAATCTCTGGTTTATATATATAGCCTGTAAAAACATCTCAACTTGACAGAAAACCTTCAGTAGCACATGTGTTATGAAAAAACCAAAATGAAATACCAACTATATTTTATTGTTTGAAAATGAATTCTAAGAAATCTAAAATGCAGAAGGTAAATTAAATCTTTTCCTATTCTAATATAATACAAAAAGGAAAAGGTTAAGTATAATCACAAATCCAATGTCACCATTTAAGCATGTGATTACTAAAAAAAAAAATTACCTTGTCTTTGGTTACCAGCCAAGACAAGGGCATGCTTATCAGAAAGTGCAAACCTGCTTGGATCTTCTGAAAGGGAGGGCTGGATGGGGAATCATGAGTATGTAATAAATATTTGAAGTGCTCCCCAATATAGTAAGAAATCTTTCTGCAAGCACACTCTATCCAGAACAGGATAGGGTGATGAAATTCAGGATGACAAGGCAATTCTACTACCTGATCATATTCCTCCAAGAGGCTCTTCTGAAAATAATTTTCCATGAAAGTGCATGCCTCAAACTGCTCTAATATACAAGGGGTTTCCGATGGGCAAGATATATGCTCAATTGACTTCTCATATGAAATAATTTCCTTCTCTTCCTCTATGCTCAACTGTTCAAAATCCATACTCCTTCCGAAAATGGGGGAGTCTTCATGGATTTTACCACATTCCTGGCCACATGCATCCTCATGCTCATAAGTGGGATTGTTAACAAAATTTCCAAGGGGATTTTGTTCATCATTAACTTCTTCAGACATGGCATAGATAGGGTTCTCAAAAAGGGTCCCTTCATCATTTCCAATATCTATGTCATCCATGATGGACTCATCATCACTTATGTCATCCTTTAAGCTATGCCTATCCTCCTCAACTTCATAACAATCTTCCTCAAACAGATGTGTTTCAAAAATATCACAAGGGACCAAAATTTCCGAATATTCACTGCCATGTGGAGAACAAATGGGAGTGTTGTCACACATACTACAACTTTCATGGATTTCTTTATGAATGTTGATCTCTGTAATGGTTTCTGTTAGAGACGGGTCAGGAGTACATAAATGTTCATCATCACTGAAGTAGTCTTGAAAAACTTCCCACTCCAAAGTGTCTTTTGTTTCGATGGCATGAGGAGGGTCTTCAACAATATTCAGTATTTGATAAATATCTACGATAGGATCATCAGGACTCTGATGGGAAAATGTTATATTTCCTGTAATAGGATGATCCGACTGATTCCAACTCTCTTCAGGATTATCACAAGTATCACCTACATAGTTTATGCACTCAGGCTCACTTGATGAAGACTGACCAACAAACCCTTCAGGAAACCCATGATTTTGGATATAGCATGCAAGGTGACAAGTGTTTTCTTCATGGAATTCTTGGCATGTCCTACAGAATGGTGTGTAAGGTTCAACCCTAGGAATGCCACAGACGTCTCCCACATTATTAATGAATTCAGGCTTGCTTGTTGATGCACTAGGACCACAACCTTCAGGAAAACCGTGTTCTTGAATATAGCATGCATGGTAGCAACCAAATTCCTCGTGGAAATCTCTGCATGCCCTACAAAATGGCTTGTATGATTCAACCATGTTAGCAGCCTCTAATTGATTTGGAGGCCTCTGTTCATGGTTGGGAGGTTTTCTCTGCCAATTTTGCTTTGTAGCAAAAACCCTAGGTTGAGGTTGAGTCCTTTCGACATTTATAACCCGACTTTGAATTTCCTTTAGCTGAGCAAGGTGTTTTGCCTCAGCTTCTTCCATGTTTTTCTTCATTTCCCTTCTTATTTCCAATATCTGTTTTTCATGAGTCTCTTTTATAACTGATAAGGGATCTTTGTCTTTTGGTTCATTACTTCTTGAAGGAATTGAAGACCTGGAGTAACCCTGAATGTTGGATTCACCGGAAGACATCATGTTTTTGTCAATCTTGACAGCTAAACTCTGAGCTTCAGCCAAAGTAGTAAGTTCTTTATCTCTCAGTTGATATTGTATCTTACCACTCAGTGCCTCTATGTAGTAGTCCAGTAATGAAGCTGCAGGAGTTGCATAAGTCTCAGGGATGGAGTTTGACAACTCCTGGAACTTAGTATTGAATTCATCCATGGTCTCATTTTCTGTCTTCTTCATGCTAGTTAAGGTTGCAACTAGGTGTCTAGGCTCCTTCTTGCTGCCAAACTTGTTGAGGAAAGAAGTTTTGAAAGCTGCTATGGTGGCGAAAGATTTGTCTTGTAAATTGTCGTACTAGTTCCCAGCTTTTTCCTCTAAGGATATGGCAAAAAGGGTCATGTAAACATCCTCATGTTTATCAGTGCGTTTGAGGTAGGAGCCACAAAGTCTATTGAAGTTTCTGATATGCTGCTCAGCAGAAGTAGAGGCATCAGTGCTGTTGAAGCTTGTGAGTTTGTCGACAGCTTTTTCGGGAATATCATGAGGTTGACCTGCTATCTGAGTGAAATCTAGTTGAGTAAAAAACTCAGCCATGGTGGAAAGGAAACAATTATTTTCTTCAAAAAATTTCTTGATTTTCTAGATTTTCTTGAAACAAAGAATGGATGTCTACAATAGACTTAGATCTAAGATTTTCAGGGATTTTACGAGAAGCAAGTTTGTTTAATCTTCTCCTATAAACCTTTTCAGGCTCAGGGATAAAACTAAGCAAACCTTCAAAATTTCTTCTAGTTGAATACCTTGAGGTGTTAACTGACAGTGGAGTCGCCAGGTGGATCCAAGTCTAATTTCAAAGAGTGATTAAACTAAAAATCTACCAAGAGTAAAACTAAAAGGGGCAGTGGAGTCACCAGACAGATTTAGAATCTATCAAAAAGGTAAAACACACTAGAAAAAATTAAGTCGTCCAGGAACAAAAAGATTTTTCCTTGGCAACGGCGCCAAAGATGTTGTCCGCCAGATTGCACACCAGCAGCGGAAATATTTCGAAAGCTGTCTCTTCACTAAAAGTGAGAGAGGTGTGGCCTTGGGGGCAAGCAATGAGCCAGGTACTGTCACCTGAATCCCAGCTCCTCTACTTAGGCTAACTCCTAACGAAGCCAAGGGGGGTAGTCCCTAAAAAAGAGTTTCACTAAGACTCTTGTGTTTTAAGTGTTTTTTGTGTGGGGTGATGCGGATGAGTGTTGTTTAGGAGTTTTTTTTGTAAAATGATGGGAACACAATTAAACACGCAATCCACGTTGCAGATTCCACAAGATACAATTTAGAAGATGAACAATATACTTCTAACTTATAATTAAAACAAAGCATCCACAAGATAAAGATTAAACAAATGACAAGGACATATGGTCCAGATTCAGAAGATATATAAGAGTTTTTAAAGACCAGTGCCAAATGGAGTTAAATGAAATACTTGCGATGCTGAAAAATGTAAGTCAAAAGTAGTTGTTTGTAAGATCATTTTGAAATTGCTCTTGGTAAATTTTAAGTGTTTTAGGTGTTCTTGATTATTATGGCTAAAACCAAGGATATCAAAAGAGTGTCTGGAAAGACATTCTAAGCAGCTCCTTTAAGAGACATGTTGGACCTGTCTGGAATCACAGCGAGGCGCGCAATGCTAACCAGCCACTGTGTCGCAGATTGGGCAACCCGACGCCTCCCCTGAGAACTGCTTTGAATACTTTTTGAACAACGCCGGTTCGTTGGTTATGGGGGTGAAAGTTTTAATTAATTATCACTTATGAGCTTATCAAGTCCTTCACCTTTCTGAGTACTAGTCCAACCGTTTCCGGTTGGCAGAGCATACGGGTGTTGGATAAACGACCAAGATAAATTAATTAAGGGGGAAATGTGGATTGAAAATTTTTATTATTAGGAGCACTTGTTCAACTCTCTGTCAGAGAGCGCTCTTGACTTAGTCTTAAGACCACAATTCAAGAGACTTCCTACTTTAAAATGCCTAATGCAAGGGGAAATTGCAAATCTATATACTCTCTGATAGAGAGTGCTCTTGACTTGGATTTGGCCAAGTTCAAGAGGCTTTGTTCGTTTTATTGCAAAAGTGAAGCGATTGTGAAACTTAAAGAAGTAAATGAAACTGAAAAATGACTGGAAAATAAAGATAACCACAAAGAAAAATGCTTTGAAGATAACAGAAAACAAAATCTAGTGTTCTACCAAGCAGATTTATTCTAAAGTGGGATCAACCTCCGAACAAGGCTAATCACTAGAACCGTTAGTCCTGGAAACCTTCCAGCTAGCTGGATGTCCACAAGATGCTGATGGGGGAACGAGAAGCTACCAAAAAACTATGTGGCCTTTGGAATACAATCCCAAAGTTAGCTTACTCTGGTCAAAACTTGAAAGAGAAGCGACAAGATGAAAATAAACTACTCTAAAGCAAAAACTGAAAGATCTAACTTAACCAAACACCACACTCTTCCCCAAATGGAGAAGAGACCAAAAAAGTGGAGGACTCCTCCACTTGAAATTTTATTATGAGATTACAAATGCCTTGGGTTTTGAAACCTTGAAGGACTTTGAAGAAATAAAACTTGAATGAAAAAAGGTGAAAACTCTTATGATTTTGTACAAAGGATAGTGGTTTATTTCAAATGGCATTCATGGTTTGCACTTCTCCTTGGTTCAAAATTCACTTGAGATTCTCTTTGGCTCCTTCTTATATATTGCTTCTTGAAAGCTTTTCAAGTTCTCTTCTCTTTCAAAACACCTACACAAGTCTCAAAACAACTCAACAATGCACCCATTAATCATTAGGAAAATGAAACAAACTTGAAACTAGTTAAGTCTAGATTTAAAAATTTAACTCTAAAATGTGAAATGTATGAGATTTTGACATAAAACGTTAACTATGGTGAAACGGACCAGCGAACAACAAACTCTTAGAATGTAGTGGGAAACAGATCTAAAGTATAAAAATTTGAAATATTTTTTATGAAAAATTTTCTATCTTTCAAATGAAAACTAAAATTAAACAAGGAATGCTTCTAAGATCTAACTTTTCAATGCATAAGATGATGTATGAGAAGCAATAATACTAGAGATCTAAATCTAATAAATTTATTTTGCAAACTAAGAATGAAACTACAAACTAACTCATACAATTCGTTTTTGGTGTTTTGGGCTTGTTTTAGGGCTTTTTTGAAGTGGACGAAAAGAGCTCGAAGACAAAGGTGAAATGGAAGATGAGCTTGGGAAGATGGGCAAAAACAAAATGGATGAGAAAAAAAGATGGATCTAAGGCAAAACGAATGGATGAATGAGAGAAAGGGCAAAACGAATGGGTGAGTGAAGCTAATCTAATGGGGATGGGCTTAAAGAGGTAAGCTAGGTAACCAAGGTTTGTTTTGAAAGTGTGTTGATGGAGGAAGAGGCCAAAAACTCCTACTTGAAAGTTTCTTCCTTTGAAAAGAAGAGAAGAGATTGAAGACCTGCAAGACAAACTGATTAGATGCCAAGAACCACTGTTAAATGAAGAGTGACTTAGTCTTTAATAAGCCTTTCTCCACCTTGGGAAATCTCTGCAAAAAACTTGTTATGAAGCATACAAAAACCGAAAGATGTATTTCTAATCAAAGTTAAAACATACATCTAATAATGAAATTGCATGAACAATAAACAAATGAAAGAGATATCACCAATAGTGTGAAGAACATCCCAACTTGCTCCAGCATGGACCTCCAAAGTCTAAACTTTATTCAATATTAAACAGATATTACAACAATATTTTGGCAGATTGTTCATGCTCAAAATCTCCATGAAGAATAGAGCCCAAATGGCTTCTTTATATAGCAAAGGCTAGCTACCAAAACCCTAATTCGAATTTGGCATAAGGAGAGCCGAAAACTCCATCAAAAACCAATCAAATCCATGTCAACACCAACCCAATCGAGCTTGGAGTCTTAACTCATCTTTAAACTTGAGTTTGGAGCCCATAATTTGAGGAAGGAGCCCCACATGCATTGATTTCAAAATCCAACAACCCATTAATAAATTGCCAAATCACAAAAACGAATTTGCATGAAGGTGGACGAATTTCTCAACTGTAGATCACTCCCAGTGCTCCGAAACTGATCTAAATCAGGTGGATGAAGGTTCCAATCATCATAAATGTTTTTTGCCATGTCATTTTGACTTTTACTTTATTCAATTTGGCCTTTTTTGGAGAGATTTGAATTATCTCCAATTTATTATTTTTTGAATATTTTAATTAATATTTCTCATTTTTTTTATTGTTTGAGAAAATATTAATTATGAGGCCAAATAATTGTCTAAAACTTAGGGTTAGCTGGTCCATAGGTCCTGTGTGATTTTTGGCTTATGAAACGAGCCATCAACCATTGAATTCGGACCCCGGACGACTGACATATTACAAATTATTATTTCTCTATTTAAACTATAGAGAAATTTATTAAATTTAAAAAATAATTAAAAAACCCAAACTCGACGGACCCGGTAAAAATTTTTCGAAATTTTTTCTGAGGGTCCTAGAGACTTGGGACATGACCAAAACCTATTCTAATAGTGTCTAGTAGGCTTATATACATTAGTTGGACTCTAATAACCCCCCATGGCCAAAATTTTCAAAATCGGGCATTCCAGCTTTGGAGGAGCGGGAGAAAACCTCATCGATTATAGCTCGGCTATAGGTAAAGTATAATTGACAAGGGAAAAAACTCCCTGGAATACCTTAGTTGCTTAATCAAGTCATGGGGAACCGAGACACTCAGATCCTACTAGCACACTTTATTACAAACGCCCATGGGGCCATGGTCATGTCGACTCAAAAATAAAACTGGCTAACTGTTGCATTCTGAAACCCAGATACTCTGGAAGTGAACACTGATGTGTTCCAACACTAGCGGCTCAATAAGGTTTCAACTATTTGTACAAAATATGTGATAACACGACCAAGGGAGGAGGAGAGAACTTACAAGGAGTTTGAGTCTGTTAGAGTGAAACCAATCTGCTGCACACTCGTTTGAAGGGAGAGATCCCATCAAAAGACAAAGATAATCCTTTCTATTCAGAGTCCATAGCCAGTGAGATGCAGAGCGCAGGGGTTATATTCAAGCTCAATCGCTCTTTAAAGGCTCATTCTGTAAGCCGAACTCTGAACTCTCATCAAAGAGAGAAATAAAAGACCATCAACCAGCCTGCAGCAGGATAAAGATGGAAATTATTGTTGTAGCTCATTGTCATTAGATCTCAGCACCTTGAGATCCAAGGGTGCCTGCAGCAGCAATCATTGCCCTGCCGCAAGCAAGCTAGTTAATTTTCACTTTAAAAAACAGTTGGTATAGGTTTGATTATTCCAAGAAACAACCACAGATTGAATGCACGGAAGAGGCGCATTCTACAGGAGTAGGGGGAGATGTGTAACTCCGTCCGTGCTCATCCTATAGCTGACACGTGTCATTTATAAAAATAATAAAATATATAAAAAATAACATGTCGGCTAAAATTAGATTTAAAATATTTAGAACGGCATAAATATAAAACTATACAAATTAGATAAATTAGAACCATAAACATTGCATGATACACTTAACATTTTCAGTCTAAAAAGGGGTTTGCACCTCTAAGATATTTTATCCCTCTCGGCCCTTAGTAGATCCCCCTTTAAAATGGATCTATGCTGGATTTATTGCATGGGAAAGTAGTGAGGTATTCATAAAATAAAATAAAAAAATCTATCAAGTAGGTTGTGGGATCAAATTTCATAAAATAAAATAAAAAATCTATAAAGCACCTAAGGGGATCAAATTTCTTGAGATGTAATTTTTTTTGTGTAAAAAATTTAAGATAAAAAAAATTACATCTCAAGAAATTGGATCCCTCTCTTGATAGATCTAGGTTTAAGATGGATCTATCTTGATATATATGTTAACATTAAGTATTATAAGTCTAAGTTGAAATTAAAAAACCAACTTATCATAACATAGCCTACTAAGGTTTCTATGTAGGTAGGTAATCATGGACAAAGCGCTGGTTGAATTCTTTGAAGACTTTCTCATTGAAAATGACATTTTTGTAAGTGGTCCTTCAGATTTCAACTATGTGCTAAGAGGGATTAACATTTGGTGATATGGTCCACTCTTCTTTCAAAAAATTACATAGGGGAAAATGACAAAGTGGATCCCATTCATCGTTATTAGTTTCTACAAGTTTGAATAGTGTGTTCATTAATCCTCCTAGGTCCATAAGTAAACATGGAATTAGTTGGATGTCATGACATGTAGGAAAAGGTACTAGATGAGATGAACTTGAGGATCTCTCTCCGAGCTCATTCTATCTATCAACAAGTTATCTCTCCTTGATCAAGAACATTTGTTATGGCAAGGGGGTAGTGAATTGATTCTTCCCATGCTTCTTTTTGAAGTAGATAGGAAAATCTTTGAGGTAGCTCCTAATCCAATGGTCAATTCATTAGCTTCATTTAGGAAAGAAGAAATCCAACATCCTCGTGTTGATTTGGGGTGGTGAGATGGGGTTTGATACTTGTGAAGGAGCTTTGAGGAGAAAATAGGAGGTGGATTCTCGTATTACAATAGGAGGAAAAGGGTAGACTAGATTTAAAAGGTGCATCAAGTAGAAAAATAATGATGTGGAGTTGGTTTTCAAGGATGATATTCAAATGCAAAATGGAATGGGATCCATATCTAGGGTACCCTCATGTCTTATATTTGCTATGCATAGGATGGTTGACCTTCTCATTTCAAATTAGTTCGAAAAGATCTTGTCTTCCCATTGGATGTAGGGATCCACTCATCTTTCTATTAATCAGTGGATTCTTTTTTTCAATTCATGGAGAGAACAAACATTCTCTCAACCTGTATAGGGGAAGCCCCTTTGTCTACCCTTCAATTTTTGTCTTGTGGAAGTTTTCAAGGAAATAGGCATTGAGTTAGGTTCCCATATTGAAGCATATTTAAGTTTTTGGAGACAATTTCTTTGTATGTGGCGAGGATCTTGGTTGATATTGACTTGAGAAAGGGTTTAGCTAAGGAAATTTCTGTCAAAATGGTTCTTATGCATACTATTAGCCTTTGGAATATATGGAAATGGCAATACCATTTAGGTGCAATCATTATCCTAGGTATGGCCACGTAACTCAAAATTTGAGTCAAGGCCATTGAAGTATGTTTGGGAAAAAAAAAATTGAGTTAAAAAGTCTCAAGAGACTACAAGGATCCTCAAGTCATATTAAGGACAAGTTCAATTAGTATTGAAAGGGGTACTCCTCCAGTAGGTGATAGAGGTTGACCCAAAAGTTGGTATTAAAGTGGAGTGTGCAAGGAGAGAGTCTACCAATTATATAGAGAATTCGACTCCTGGTGTTCCTTGTGAGCTAGTAATTCAAGGAATATTGGATGGCACTCATCAATTTGATTTAGATTTTGAAGGTCATTTGTCTCAACCTTCATTATTGGTTATTGCAACTAAGTATATTATGGTTCCCTCTCATTTGATTCGACCGAATGAAATGGCTCTGAGGGTTCTAGTAAAGTTGAATGTCTTGACTTTGGTATTTTTTCCTTATGTGGGTCTAGAGGGACCTCCTACTAAGAAAATGTATTTTTTCCTAACCGCCTACTAGTATTCTTAGAGATTGGTGTTGATGGCAAGAATCCACCCATTCCTTTTAAATTTAACCCAACTTGGTCATCAGAGAATGATTATGTTAATCTCATAAAATCAAAATGGTTTCATTATAATGAAGACTTGAATGAGTCGGATCCTATACAATTCAACATTAACTTAAAGAGATTGAAACAAGTACCTAAAAATTGGGCTCATCAAAATAAAGTCAGAGATGAGAAAGAATTGTTGGCCATTGACAATAAGTTGGAGGCTATATTTTTTCAGGATGAAGCTAGTTCTCTAGTCTGGGTATTTAATCTCAAGTAAAAGCCTTTAAATAGAGGAGGAAAAAATTGTTGGTGGAAAAAGAAATCACTTGGAGACTCAAAAGCAAAGCTTTGTGGCTTTCCAAACAAGATGAAAATATCAAGTATTTACATCCTTTTGCTAATCATAGGAAGAATGTGAATACTATTTGGAAATTTCCAAGAGAAAATGGGTTGAAGGATATAGGATTTGCATATTTCGATCAACTTGGAACAAATTATTTTGAAGGAATTTTCAGAGAAGAGAACAGGGTTACTATTGTTAAGGTGCTCAAAATGACTTCCACTTTTCGATTTTTTGGAGGAAGGGACAATGAGAGGTTGATAGAAGAGATTTCAAAACATGAAATTCAATAAATAATGCATGGTTTTCAATAAGACAAAAGTGTTGGTCCATATGTATGGACTATATCTATGGACTATTATGTTTTTCTTGGGTTTGTATGAAAAAACAAGTGGTGGTCCATATGTGTGGACTATATGTATGGACTATAGTGTTTTTCTTGGGTTTTTATGAACTCATAGAACATTATTTATTATAGTTTAATGAAGAATCGAGGGCATCATGAAGAATGCTTGTTGCTTTTGATGCCACTTTCATTGCTCTTATATGTAAATCTAATAATCCCAAGGAATTTAAAGAAATTAGACCTATATCTCTTTGCAATTATGTTTAAAAGATTGTTGCTAAGCCTATAGCTTTAAGGATAAAAATTGTGTTGTCAAAAAGCATATCTAAGGAACAAGTTGGTTTCTTGTCAAGTAGATAGATAGATGTGGCTAAAATATTTTCTTAGGAGGGGTTGCACACAATCAAGACTAAGAGATTGAAAAAAATGGTGGTACAAAATGTTTTGTATAAGGTTTATGATCGGGATAGCTAGATATATCTTAGGTTAATGTTGATGCACTTAGGCTTCTATTTATCCTTTTGTAAATGAGAAGTGACTCTACTATGTCTTTTTCTATTCTCATTAATGGCTCTACCTTGGGTTTTTTAGACATAGATTAGGCCTTCATTAAAGATGTCCTTTATTACCATATTTATTCTTGATTGTTGCAAAAGAGTTGAGCAGGGCATTAATTGAAGCAAACAGATTGGGCATTCTTAAAG
Source organism: Larix kaempferi (assembly GCA_027924585.1). Taxonomy (NCBI): domain Eukaryota; kingdom Viridiplantae; phylum Streptophyta; class Pinopsida; order Pinales; family Pinaceae; genus Larix; species Larix kaempferi. The sequence continues at coordinate 8,426,964 of BSBM01001030.1, forward strand.
TCATCAAGCTAGGTAGAACTTTATATCTGACCCACTTGTTATTTGTCAATGACATTCTCTTATTCAGTGATGGTTCAACAAGGGATGTTGTAAAGCTAGAAGAGGTGCAGCCATAGGAATGTTGATCAACTTCAATAAATCTATCATTGCCTTCTCTAAAGTCATAGGAAGATGTAGATTTTTCCATCCCGATGTTTTATTTTAACTAGATAGATTTTATAGTAGGTTGAATTATTTAGGGTTTTATCTAAAGCTAAATGATTATAGAATTTCTTATCAGAAATGGTTGACTATCAAGATGGAAAAAATTCTTGCAAGATGGTGTAACGGGTGGTTATCCATGCGAGGGACTGATCTTAGTTAAGTTAGTATTAGATGTTATTCGAGTCTATTGGTTGTATATAGCTCACAGTCCCAAAGGCGTGTTAGAAAATTTGTGTAGAATATGTTTTAGATTTCTTTGATTTTACCAAAGGGGAAAAAACAAGCATCCCTTTGGTAAAATGGAAAAATGTTGTGAAACCCAAGGAGTTTGGCAGGTGAGGTTTAAAGAATATTTTCCTAATTGGTAAATCTCATGCAGCTAAAAGTGGATATAGGTTGATTACTTCATGGGGATTTTGGTGTCAGGTTTTCTTTCAAAAGGACAACAAGCCAAATTCTATTGAAGAAAGGATTCAAAAGCTTGTAAAAATATTCACAATGTCTCCAATTTTTGGAAGTCTGCAATGCTTAACTTTCATGTTATTAGTCAATGGCTAGTGTGGAAAATCAGGAATAGGGAAAGGATATGTATTGGTATAAATCACTAGATCAGTTGTGGGGATGAATTTAGGTTGTCTGGTAATTTTGTTAATTTACTACATGACAAGGGCATATTCTTCCTAAAGCAAGCCACCTCTCAAGGAATTGTTAATATTTGGTTGAGCTTTGATCTTTAATTCTTTTAGATGTTCAAACTTGAAACAATGAGATAATTCAATCACATGAAAATCATACATCCATAACACAAGATATACCCAAGGAAAATCCTCAAAACTATGAGAACAAAAACCCGAGGAATTCTTCTCAGTATAATATAATGGATAGCAGAGAATGCTTTCTTTTACAACATAGCAGATTGCTTTCGGAAGATAAGAGATCATCAAATGGTGAAGATACTGAAGCAATAGAGAAGAGAGATCAATCGGAGAAGCGCCTTGCCTTCAATAATAATATCATGCACACAAAGAGAAGCACCTTACCTTCAAAGGAGAAGAGAATTCGCTTCACATTGAATTCATCAAATTTGTATAACATATTTATACATTCTTCTCTTCTATTTTTATCTTCTAACCTTAGGATGAACTCACCCTCAAACTGGATATATTAATCTTGCATGCAAAGGTGTGCCCACTTCTCATGCAGTGCTTTATCTCACTGAGTTGTCACTTAGGATGAACTCGCCTCTTAACTGAAAGCTTTCCCACTTAGTTAGGTGCATAACTTAAGTGTCGTCACTTAGTTAACTATATCTTCTTTGTTGTCACTTAGTTAACTCTCTTTAACTGATTCTCCTTGATTTACAGAAGTGTCATATTTTAATTTAGCTAAAGTGAAAACACTTTAGTTAACTAGTCCTTCTTATTTAACACTTAGTTACTTGAAATAGTGTTGATTGATTTACTTGAAGTGACCACTGTGAGTTCTTTAGTTAACCGAGGCATATCGTTAACTGATGCTTTAACTGAAGCATTGATTGAGGCATACATAGATACTTAACTGAAGCTTTATAATTGAAGCTTTAACAATTCGAGTTCTCTTTAATTAGTTGAACTGTCTACATGGGAAATTTTGAATTCTCTTGATCTCTATGCTTTATCTTTTATTTCTTTAACTCTTACTGCATGTGCAATATGTGTTAACTTTAATTATCCATCACATTACATTATACTAAGAATAATTATCGGATGATGTGATCATATTATATTATTCCGGACCAAATGATCATATGCTAAAGTAATTCACTTTAGAGGTCATCAATCTCTAAAGGAGACTTAATAGCAACCGGTGATCATGGTTAATAATACATCGCACAACATTAAATGCTTTTAACAAGTAAATCATGACCTTTATACGGAAGGTCCACCTCTATATGGGAGGTCCATCCCATGGATTCCTGATAATGACAAATAGAGCAGGGACGTGTCTACTCTAGATAAGCCATCTTACTAAGAAATGGTGAGTTTCTTTGTCAGAAATGAAATAATTAATATAAATTTCTTAAGATCTAGATTCAGCCATTAAACATTCATTAAGATCTAAAGCCATTTGAGGATTCAACTCAAGCATAATAATCAAAACTCAAACCCTTGAATGGAAAAATTCGAATCATTTCCTATTAAAATAAGGAAGAAGATACATATTTACCGTAGATCTCGGTGTGCATCCTTCTTCCATTGTCATGAACTATCTTTTATCCACCCTTGCCTTTGATGAAGATGAGCTCTCCTTTCTTCAGAATCTCTCTAGCATGCCTTTGCTCCTCTTTGCCTCCTCTTACCATGCCCCACATGCCTTTCTTTTATAGCATTGGGAAATGGGATTTCAAGTTACTCTTTTCAATGTGGGATAATCATTTTTTATTATTTTCTCTTAAAAAACCCACTTTCCATAGTTTATTAGGCTTTTTTCATAACTTAGCATATTTAAGTACCTTTTAATGCATTTTTGTGCATTTCTTCTCACTATCTGATTGTTAGAGCTTTGATTTGAGCTTTTGGTGAGCAGTTCAATCACTGAACTTTGTCTCTAATAAGCTTCTTCATTCTTTACTCAATCTTTCCAGTTATAGAAGTAATGATCAGATCAGAGAGGATTGTTCTCTCTAGTACTTGTTTTGTCTTCATGTTGCGGGCGAACGGTAAAAGTATGCTTCCACCTTCACCTGGTTAAGGGTGTTAATTTGATTGGTAACAAATGCCCCCTAATGTGTGAGGTCTAAAGCAGAGCTAAGGGCCGAAATACATTACATTATTCTTTTATTGATACTCTTTATCGATCAAAGCAAGGATGAGGCAAGGATAGTTCACTGACATAGGATTTAGGATCACACCTGAAATTCAAACATAGCAACTTTCTCAAATATATATAATATCTTCCTAAGGCGGGCATACCCATGCACAGCAATAAACAAGCATGGCCATGAACAATACACAGTGGATCCATGTCAAAAGTAAATTTTTCAGAAGTGTAAACATGCACTTTGGTGAGTGCGAGAACAAGGTCTTCATCGGACTTCTGACATGGTAGGTTAATCTTGTGCATCTTGGGCCGTGCATCGATGAGTTATACAACTGTTTTTCCCAAGGTCTTCAATACAAACCGATGATAGTATGAGTTTATATCATGTGAATAAATGAACTGATGTTGAGCATAATAAAACACCATCTGATTACCGATCATTGATGTATACCATTAACAGATGCGAAGAGACCCACCGATAATGATGATGGACTCTAAGGTACTTAGTACAAACTAGCAAGTGTGAATAGATGTTCTAAAGTCGAACACTTGTAGAATCAAACAATCATAGGTCATTGATGTATACCCACTGTCATTTGCGAGGAAACCTGGCACTAATGACTGCAAGATCCAAGGTACTCCTGAGTTTCTAGATCCATTTCCTAGATGATGATTTGGTGTCGATAGGAATAGATCCATCAGAAGGAGGGCATTAATGCATCCCACATCAATTGATATGAAACAAAGATCAATAGTCTGATATAATTTGGTAGAACTGCGAGATCCAATACTGTATACTGACACAAGGAAGGCCGACATGATTGGTCAGGAATATTTGAGGAATGGCCGACTCTGTTTGAACTTCCCTTGAACACATAACACAACGCAGAATGGACACTTGGAAACATAAGACTTTAAGTAACTGACTTTAATGAAATCCGCCAATGCCAGATGCATTAACGAAAGCTCCATAGGTGACGGGAAGGATAACCCATCTGTGGAGGATTGCTCAAAATAATGGTACAGTTTCCTAAGGCAAATGTAGATGGTGTACTGACAGCGGAGACCAAATTATGTGCTGTGTTCAAGGGCGACAAGGACTAACTATTGCCATTTTCTTCAATATTATACTATGAAATGATTCAAATTTTCCCTTTTTGGATTTTTTGTGTTTTTTTTATTTTTACAATTTTTCATTTTATTATGTTGAAAAAGAATAAAGAATGCTATAATACATGCGAGGGAACGAGTGTTGCATGGGCGTACACCTATTCTTCAAGGGCACGGGTCAAGCCAGGACAAAGAATCATATTGCAAACAAGGGCTAATCTAGTTGTGCACACTCTTACAGATGTTCCCTCCATGGGTAGGCTGTCTGAAGCAGGATTATGTGTCGACGGACGGTGAAGTAATACCATGTGACTGAGGGTATCCAATTTGGTAGAATGACCAAGTAGGAAATGGGGTTATATGGTGTACTTCATATTGAGTCTTGTGAAAAATTCCAAAGTCATAAATCACCATGAATCATGGTCTATCCCCAACTACCTGAATCAAATAGTTCAAACTGTCAAAGTCTTCAAGTCCTGTAATCAAAAACCATTTCACTACTTAACAGTTTAGTTAGAAACCGGTTCAAATGTGCATTTAATATATACAAAGATAGCCAAAAATGAGGAATTATGCATCTTTTTATCATTCAAAAGGATACGGTTTGTACATATATGAATAAAAGATAAGTAAAAATACTCATGATTTACCATATGTGTTCTTTGTGCAGCCGATGTATGAGAGGAGGCATCCCCTTTTAGCTTGAATTCCTAGAAGCCATGAACCTTTAGTCATTGATCTGCCAGTAGTGGGTTAGTTTCGATGTTGAACTAGAAAAGATTGAAACAGTTTCCCATATTTTCGAGTTTTCCCAAATTTTCCATTTTTTTTTTTATAAACATTTTTTGGGGGTCTTATCTGTAAGAAAAAGAATAAAAAAGGAAAATAGTATTTACACTATTATTTTTGGTGTGTGCAATATTTACACACTTTTTGGGTTATGATGTAAGCTAGATTATTTCGGTTACACTTATGTCCTTAAATGATGTGTTCAATTAAATTGGCCATGAAATAATGTACATGCTTGCTTTTTGGTATGATGTTAATGACTTAGATTCCAATCAAGTACATAGTTGGCCAAAGAATCAGCCAAACTATTCAGACTTCTAGGAACGTGTATATATTCAATAAACTCAAACTGACGTTCTAAAAGACGTACTCGTAGAAACTTTCTAAATAGTGTAGGATGTCGAACCTGATACTGACCATTTAACTGGGATACAACTAATTTTGAGTCCATTTTGATGATTATTCGTCGGATGCCAAGGGTAACGGCCTCGACAAGAAGCTCAATGACTGTGTTGTATTCTGCAACATTGTTGGTTACAGATCCGAGAAAAATGCCACCTGAACTAAGAACTTCGTTATTAGGTGTGAAAACGACCCATGCGGCAGAAGTAACATTCCGAGAACTACGGCTGGCGCCATCCACATATCCCAAATATGTCAAAGATTCTTGTGCCATCTGCCAAAGTGACAATGCCAAGCAAGATAAGTGTGTGGCTGAAATAACTAATGTACAAAATTTTATGCAAAGAATACAACATAATACAACAAATGGTGTGAGGCATCAGTGCCTACGCGAAATATTTCTTCAGATAGAGACCATTTCTGATCTCCGACATGGGTTCCCCATCAAAATTGACCAATTCATAAGCTCCTTTTTTTAATACAATTTTGACAACAAGTGGGCCAAACCATTTAGGTACAAATTTCCCTTCTCCTATTTTATCTTGGTCTTGGTCATAAACTAGAACCAGATCATGTTCAAAAAAGACTCAGGGATGGACGGACTTGTCATATTGTGTTTTAACCCTCTTCTTGTGTGCTTCTACATTTAGAGAGGCTTCTCTTCTAGTTTCATCAAGAGAATGGAGATGGAGAAGCCTTTCCTCTTCTGCAGAAGTGTTAGGTAGGAGTTTGACAACTATCTTTAATGATGGGATTTCACATTCAATCAGAAACACATCTTCTTCTCCATAAACCAGTTGGAAAGGAGTGAATCCGGTTGCAGTTTTAACGGTTGTTCAGTAAGCCCAAAGAGCAGTAAACAACATCAAGTGCAAGTTATTCTTGTTTTTATTAATCGTCCTCTGTAACATAGTTTTCAAAACTTTGTTAATGGCTTCTACTTGTCCGTTAGCTTGAGGATAATATGGCGAAGAAAAGTCCTGCCATAATCCTAACCGGTCTGTAAGTTCATCCATACAGGAATTCCTAAAATGACTTCCATTTTCGGTGGTGATCTCTTTGGGTACACCAAACCTTGTTATTACATGATTGAATAGAAAATATGCTGCAGTTTTACCCGTGCAATTGAATGTAGGCATTGCCTCAGCCCACTTGGTGAAGTAGTCCACAACTACAATGATGTAGTGGTGGCCATCGGCTGATGGTGGGTTGACCGTCATATAATCAATGGCCCATTTTGAACATGGACCCACGGTTACTATAGGGTGTAAAGGAGAAGGGTGTGTGCGCATTTTTCTTGTGTAAATTTGGCAAGGATGACACTTTTTTACAGCATTAATGAAATCTTTTAAAATTATGGGCCAAAAGTATCCCACACGCAAGATTTTCTAGGCAGTTGCCAACCCAGAAAGATGACCGCCACATGCCCCAGCATGGCAATCATTCAACACTTGTTCAGCTTCTTCATGTACTAAACAACGTCTTAATATCATATCAATTCCTCGACGGTACAAAGTATCCCCGATGATGAGGTATCTTCGAGATCGATGTCGAATACGATGTCGTTCAATACTAGAAAACTGAGGGTCGACCCTTTGGGTTTGAAGATATATAATGAATGCTCCATACCAAGGATCGGAAGTTGCAATGAGGAATACATGTTCATCTGCCCAAGTTTCAACAGATATAGTACTCTCCTTCTCTATGGGTAACTCAAACATTAATTCAGCCAACAACTTCTTGGCTTTAGCGTTTTTGAATTCAAGGTCAAATTCATATAAAATTACTATCCATTTTGAGTATTTGCCACCAATGACATGACGAGACAAAATGTGTCTCATGGGGTTCATTTCATCCACTATGGTTGTTTTCCTTAGAAGTATGTAATGTCTAAGTCGTTGGACAGCATGGATTGCTGCCAAGGCCAATTTCTCTACCTGGGAATACCTCAATTCGGGACCTGCAAGGCCCTTACTAAGATAGTAAATAACATGTTCTTGAGATGATTCGTCTTCTTGTGCTAAGACCATTCCAATTGTGGAAGGAGATGCAGCCAAATATATCATAAAGTCTCTATTATAGTTCGGTGGACTAAGCACCGGGGCAGAGACCAAAGCTTTCTTTATTTCATCAAATGAACGTTGAGCTTGGTCATCCCATATGAATATTGCATCTTGTTTTAAGAGACGCATGAAACCTTTAGCTTTTTCAGCAAAATTCTCGACAAATCTCCTCAAGTAGTTAGCTTTCCCTTGAAGGCTTTGAAGTTGAGTGATTGTTTTCGGGGAAGGAAACTGAAGTATTGCCTCGACCTTGATGGGATCAACCATGATCCCTTTTTGGGACACTACGAACCCAAGTAACCTCCCAGAGTCCACACAAAACATGCATTTATGTGGATTTAACCTAATGTTGTACTTGCGGCAACGCTCAAAGATGGCCTGTAAATGTGCACCATGTTCAACTCTCTTTTTAGATTTAGCTACCAAATCATCAAGGTAAACCTCGACGATGTCCTTAATGTCGTGAAATGCATATGACATGGCTCTTTGAAAAGTAGCTCCAGCATTTTTAAGGCCGAATGGCGTTTTCTATAAGTGAAGGTTCCCCAAGGGCATATAAAAGTTGTTTTATGTTGGTCCTCCTTTTTTATCTGGATTTGGTTGTAATCGGAGAATCTGTCCATAAACGAGAAGATTTCATTCTCGGCACATTCATCAATGATCTGATCAATGAAGGGTGTGGAATAGTTATCTTTGGGACAAGCCAAGTTCAGATCTCTAAAATCGGTACAAATCCGGATAGTTCCTTGTTTTTTGTTAACGGGAACTGGATTGGATACCCAATTAGTCAAAGGAACAGGATAGATGAATTTAGCTTTTAAAATCTTTTCGACCTCGGCTTTAATGGCAACGGAATTTTTAGGGTTCACCGGACGTAGTTTTTTCCGCACAGGTTTGGCATTAGGGTAGGTTTTGATCTCATGCTCTACGATACTGGGATCGATGCCCGACATTTCTTCATAATACCATGCAAATACATCACGAAACGTTTTAAATAAAGCAGTGTAAAATCTAATTTCCTCTAGAGAACAATCTGCACCTATGTTGATGTACTCAACGATGCCAAGTTTAATAGATATATCAATTTGGATGGTTTTCGAAATGTTCCCCAAATTTCCTTCTGAGTTCACATCATAGATTCGGACCGAACATTGGTACTTACTGTTGTCATCATTGAAGTAAAACTTTTCAGGTTTAACTTCTAATGAATCGATCTTAGGAAGAAACGAGGATTTGTGATGCATATCCTCCCAAGGTCATTCTGAGATGTTCATAACCTCTAAGATGGCTTCATCCGAAGAGAATGTTTGATCTAAGATATCATGGTTACTTTGAGAGTTCAAGGCCCAAACAGGTGAAGTATAGGGATCATATTCCTCCATCTTGGGAGGATTTTGATCTGTTTCTACCGAAGCCATTTGAATAGCTTGATAAGCGAGCTCTACGGCAGAAAAAGGAACACTACTCTTCATTTCCTCATGGTGTGCAGAAGTATGTGTCTTTCCATCATTCTTTTCATCTAAGGTGTTTTCTTTAGAGGTTCCAACTGATGAGGTGGAAACAACCTCCAAAATGGAATTAGAAAAAACTCTTAATGGATAGTACACTTTCGAAGTAATGGTGAAAATTGGAGCAGTATTAGGGGTTAATATTGGTGGTGGAATTGGAAAAGTTCCCAAAATGGATGAGTCTTTAAACATTCCTACCCCAACATCTTGAATCACCGTCGTTGAATCCCCTACAAAAGGGACATTCGAGTGGAGACCCGTTTCAAGTGTGCAGTAATCTAGTTGATCGATTGTTACAATCTTCCCTTGGTGGGGGAACCGAATGACTCGGAATACAGAAGATACTACAGTCATCATCTTATGAATCCAACTACGACCCAATAGAAAATTATAGTCTATGGGTGCATCCACTACCTCAACATCTACTTGAACCGTTTTTCCCCCCAATTCAACTGGGCAAGCCATGATAAGTCCATGAGGTGGGAACAAATGACCATCAAATGCCTTGAGAATTGTGTGGGATGGTACTAAGTGGGTGATCCCAAAGATTTCCAACAAGCTAGTGACATGACACAAGTGGAGGCTCCTTCATCCACAATGGTTCGAAAAATATTCTTACCATGTGAAGTTACTTTAATTTGGAAAGCAATTTGTGAGGAAAGCCTACATGTGGGTTGTTCTAAGTCAAATGTGATCAAATTAGTGTCTGATGGATCAATAGCACTGATAGTAGACAATAGTGCTTTTCGTTGAGCGGGACAACTTTGCAACACCTCCAAGGCAGACATTGCACAAGGAGCTTGAGCTAAATCTTCAACCACATTGTAGCTTTGAGCAGCTCGCGCATTGGGGTTGTGTGTTGTTTTGCGGAGGACCCAATTTGGAGGTCGAGGCACCATGTCTATGGTTGGTTTTTCAATATTTAGAAAACCACTAGGCTGAGATCCAGTTGTTTTAGCATCTCTTGAAGATATGTCATAAGAACAAGCCCTTGTTTGGATATGGATGTTATGTTCACCAATTGTGAAGATATTAGCATTGGGTGGATTGCCCCCTTGTGGGGGGCTTACCTGGTTTCCTCCTGGTGGAGGTACAGGCATCGCAGCAACCATCTGTTGTTGCTGGGGGAAGGGTTGAGTTAGGACAGCAGGTTGTGGTTGTTTCCCTCCTCGTTGTGCCAACATCCAATGAATGTCATCCATATGAGGACAAAGATGAGTAGGATGATCTTCTTGGCAAATTTTGCAAGGGTACTTGTTTTTCCTATTTTCATGATTTCCTCCAGTAGGATTATTTACCTTAGGTGCATCTCCTATCCTAGGGTTAGCATTGGGTTTCTTCTTTTGCTTCTTCTTTTTTTCTTTTGGGTCCGTAGTTTGAACCGAAAGTACTTCAGAATTTTGGGTAGGAGTTGTAGATTACTGAGTTGCCTGGCCAGCTGTGGGTTACAGATTTTGAACTAACATTTGTCCCAATTATTGGGTAATCTGTTCAAGTTGGTTTACGGATCCAATCAGACCATCGGTATGAGGTCCTTTTGGCGGCCTAGCTAGATCAGACGTAGGTCTTACGACATGGGGTATTAAGTCATAAAGTGTGCCCGATTGGGAGTATACTAAATCCATATGGTGAGCACTCTGAATGAGTTTCTCTTCAGTCATGGTTCCTGACATGGCCACATCTTTGGAAAAAGTAAGCAATAGTGATTTGATAAACCAATCTGCTAAGAATTGATCAAGGATTTCAGCTTTTATAAGCCTTCGACGTCTCCTCCACTCGTGGATATGATCAGAGATGTGAGTAGCGGTAGATTTCCTAAGTGAAGTTAAAAGTTCGATTCCCGTCTCATAGCAGATAGGTAATTGAAAATGTGTCAAAAATGCCATAGCTAAAGATGAAAATTCTGAGAATGTATTGCAGGGCAACTCAATGTACCATTTCGCAGCATTTCCCGTTAGGGTCCGCTGAAACAACCTCAACCTAATACTATCATCAACTAGGGAATTGGATGAACACCACAAATGGAATGTCATCACATGATTTGATGGATCTTCCCCTGGTTTTCCGTCAAACTTGGGTATGTCTGAGGGTAGTTTGGTTGGTATGGTTGGCCACCCATTCAAATGAAGAACAAGGTCATTGGTCAGCCGGGATAAATCCCGTAGATTCAATGTGGCTAGAAATGGTGACTTGGATGGTGCCGTAGCAAACGATTGATACGTGGGTGAAGCTTGATAGTTCCATTGTTGTGGTCCTTGGGATTGAAATGCATTCCAAGAGGGGTTACCTCCTTGCAAAGGTTGCATCCAAAAGGATTGGTTATTGCCAGGATATTGCCCAATCCATTGTGAACTAGGTTGCATGTATGGATTTCCCCCTTGCGGAGGTATGTTCCAATAAGGTTGGTTATTTGGTGGAACATTACCACTCCATGGTTGGTTGGGATTCATGGGTGGATTTCCCCCTTGCGGGGGTGGGCCCCGATTGGTTACTTGTCAAAATATGACCACTCCATTGATTGTTTCCTTGGTTTGGATAAGCATTCCAAGGTGGGTTTCCCCCTTGCGGAGGTGGTGCCCAAGAAGATTGGGTATTTCCTGGAACCTACCCACTCCATGGTGGAATGGGGTTGTTAGGTGGGTTACCTTCTGGTGTGCTACCTATGGGGGGTATAGCATTGCCCCCAGGATTCATGTTAGGAAAGTTTGGATGATGACTTCCCAAAGCACTTCCACTCACCTGTGGAGTAGGACCCCAATTGGCATTATTATTCCATGGTTGATTAATTCCGCCAGGGATGTTGAGATTCCATGATAAAGGATTCCCCCCAGAAGTGGAACTAGGAAAAATGGTTGGTATACCAAGAGGATTTTGGTTCACTCCTTGATTATTTTGACCTTGATTAGCCAAACCATATGGGAAACCCATGTTTGGTAAGGCACATCCTCCAGTAGGAATTCCTGCAGACGAAGTGGATATACTTCCAGGATCGAAACCCGAAACTGTACCAATTGGCACTGAAGTGTTGGTTGAACTTGTGTTAATGACAGGTATACTGACTGGTGGGATTGATCTAGTGGTCACGTTGGAAGTATTGCTACCTCCTGCAATTGTTTGTGGTTGTGTTGACGTATTCCCTTGAGCTCTTGATGAAGCCATAGGGTCAGTTGTGGGATTTTGCATATTAGCCCAATATCCAATAATAGGGTTGATGTAATCAAGTGGCTCACTGATGTGAAGTAATACTGGTCCTGAAAAATTTGTCAAAGGTGGGTTTACATGAGTTGCTGTGTTGTCCTCTAGCGTTTCAATTTCAAATGGAGCAAGATTATAAACAATATTTGTATTTGCCTTGGTAGGTATTGTTGCAATATTTGTTTGATGTTGTTCTTCTCTATTGTTGTTAATTGAATCTAGAAGTTGTTTAGTTTCCAAGTCACAAGGTTGTGGGTTTTGTATTCGTCTCCGCGATGAGGTGGGGCCTTCAGGTTCATGTTGCCAACTAAGTTGTAGTTGGTTGGATTATCAAGCGAGCGGGCAAAGTTGAACATGTCAATGTTCATTTTCGATGATTTGATGTCCAGCGGGCCTTTTAAAGGCTCCGTTTTTATAAAAAAAAAATCCACATGTCCATGGCCCTGCGGGGTTTGTAATAAAATGTACTAGCATGGTGTTTTGTAAAGGACTTGGTTCCTTAGGACTTTTTGGCTAATTCAGGTATTCCAAGGAGTTTTTTCACCTATTAATTATGTCTTGCATTAGTGCATAACATAATTTTTGGGTTTTTCTCCTACTCCTCCAAAGCTGGAATGCCTGGGGAGGTTAACGGGCCTTAGGGGATTGTTAAAGTCCATGGGTCAATGTATATGAACATGCTAGACATTGTTTTTGAGTCATATGGACATGTGCTAAGTCCCCCTAGGTTGTTTTTTAATTTCCAACGAAAAATATTTTTTCCGTGATTGAGCCATTTTTTAATGGTTTAATTAAATTTTTTGTATGTGACATAAAAATGTCATCTAGGGGTCTTTTTTCCTTAGGGGTGCTCGTTTTTTAACTCAGAGCACTCCCTTAACCCCTAAACCCACTTTTTATAATGTTTGGGTCATTGATTTTTCACTTATGCTCAAAAAAGTAAAAAAAAGTGAAAAATGGAGAGAAAAATGCAAAAAAGTAAAAAATCATAAAAAATTAACTTCCAAATTTTATGGGATCGGAAGTCATAATTATTTCAGCTATGTTTTAGGAGTTGAAAGAGCTGATTTTGGAAAGATTCCAGGTAGCTATATTAGTGGGATTACTTCCCCACTTGAGGGGGGCATATTTCCCAAAATTGGGCCCCTTCAATCATGGAATTTGCAGCTATGTTTATGGGTTGTCACATGGCTGATTTTTAGCTGATTTGGGGCTGATTTTGGCAGCCCATTACATGGGAGTGGGCAGCCCCATTTTCTCCACGAATTATGCCACTCATTCCACCCATTTCTCTCCATCTTTGGCTATTTAAGCATGGCTGCCCACTCCATTTTCTCTAGTTCGAGTTGGGAGGAAGGAATGCTATTGTAACTTTGTTCTATTTTGGAGTTAATAAAAGAAGACTTTGGAGGTCATTTGTGTTGTGCCATTGATGAGTGGATGTACCACCTTATGTAATGTCAAGGTAACTTGTGCATAGGCTGCAATTTTTCATAGATTTTTGTACTCATTGGAAAGATCGGTACCGATTTGTGAGATAAGCTATTCCAATTTGTTTATTGAAATAGTTTATTGGTATATGCTTGTTAAGAGATTATCATAGTATTTCTCATTTGTTTATGAAAATGCAATATTGATTTCTTGTGAGTGTATATCTACATTTGATCTATGTTGGTGAAGTTTGTAATGTGAGGGTGGTCTTAAGCGGGAAAAGGGAGTAATCTTGTTTGCTTCTCTCTTTTTCTAATCTTTGTTTTGCAGGTGTAGTCCCTCGGTACCACACAAAATCAAATCTCCAAAGTTTTCAGTGTCCAGGAGTCATTTCCTCTCCATCTCTTTCTCTCATAAGTTTTAAAATTTCTCTTTGGTTAACTGGCTACTCACATTTCTGATTTATATACTGAGTTGCATATTTTAAATAGATCAAAATACGCTATCAAGAAGTTTCAGTCTTTCAATTTATAAAGAGTTCATTTTCATTAGATCAAAGCTTCTTGTTTACCTAGCACTTTCCTTTTGAAAATTGTTTAAATCGTCAAAAAATTTCAAAGTTTTCAGGAGTAGTGTTAGGTCTGATTTTAAAAGTGTGATCTGGCTGTCCTGGAGCTTATAATTTGCAGCCATTAAAAGCTAGCAAAGATCCCAAGTAAACAAGCCCCATTGCTTGTCTTACTTGGTTAATTTTCGTCATTTTAACTTAGATTTTTTTGGGTTTTTAGCAGGTGTCCCAAATACACTCTTAAAGTGTTTTGGGGCATATTTTACTGATGTTTGCTTGCTGGTTTGCATCATTTGATGAATATGTAGAGAGAAATGCTAGCGAAATTTCGAGGATCCAGGCCATCCGAAGCACCTAGATTTTGAATTTTATGAACCGGTTACTTTTTCTCTCCTATTTTGTAAGCCACTAAGTCATTTTAAGACTGGGGCATTTCTTTCACATTGTAACTAAAGTATCAAACGAGAGCAAGTGGGCTAATCAAGCGCCCACACCCCATCCCCCCAGGGGGGAAAACTGTGTCGACTCAATTTTCGTGGTTTGCACTTTTTTTAGTTTAGATTTCATTTCCGCACTTAATAAAATCAAACTAGGCTTAAAATTAATCTTGTTGGTTTGTTCCACTGGCGGGCCACAAGTTCACTCAAAACATAGTTTTATCATTTTTTTTACAAACTCAAACGTACCCCTTGCTTTCCTGAAGTAGGGTTTCTGTACAAGGGCTTGCCCGAGTACGTGCCTGAAAAGAGACTCTTGGGGTTTTAAAAGATAAAATTTTGGTTCATAAAATTTTCTAAAAATACCAAGGTCTTCTCCCGTATGCTCTGTGGCCAACTTGCAGCTCAGTCTAATCTAGTTGGTACGCATCAGAAAGGGGGAGATGACTAGTAATAGGATCTAACACCGCCCCGAATAAAAAAACCTTTATGTGAAAATCCGGCACATCGCAAGTATTTTGTTGTCGTGGGGAAATTTCTCAGAAGGCTTGGGACAAAACTGAGTAGTGACCTCTTGGAAACCGTTAGGCTTGCCCTCATTGGTACAGCATCTGAACACCTCCTTGAGACTCCGATTCAGCCCAAGTATGAGAGGGAAACCACACATCAAAATTCCAGACATGTTCCCCATACCTTTGCGTATATTGGGAACCCAATAGCCATGATAAAAAGATCACTTTCACATTAATTCTAAAATAAACCAAGAACACTTGCACAACATTTACTTTTCTGCTCATGCATCTATTTCGACTCCATTATAAGGCACTGGTCTATATTGATATTATTTCATGTTATTGACAAATGTTGCGAATGAATGATGATAATAGTGAATGGGAGCAAATGATGTATTGATGAATGATTGTTTTGCTTTATATAAGTATATGTTGCTTTTATCTTGGTTATCAAAAAATGTTTTTTCTAACTCCTAGATTAGACACCTTAGTTTTTTATTTTTAGGGTCCACGCCCCTTGGCTTCGCTAGGAAAGCCTAGACGGAGGAGTCGAGTCCCAGGTGACAGCACTTGACTCTGACTTTCCCCCAAGGCCACACGAACAGCTTGAAGACTTCTGCTGCATTTTTCCAGGTGTGGAACCAGGCGGCAACAGGTTACCTTCTGGTGTGCTACCTATGGGGGGTATAGCATTGCCCCCAGGATTCATGTTAGGAAAGTTTGGATGATGACTTCCCGAAGCACTTCCACTCACCTGTGGAGTAGGACCCCAATTGGCATTATTATTCCATGGTTGATTAATTCCGCCAGGGATGTTTAAATTCCATGATAAAGGATTCCCCCCAGAAGTGGAACTAGGAAAAATGGTTGGTATACCAAGAGGATTTTGGTTCACTCCTTGATTATTTTGACCTTGATTAGCCAAACCATATGGGAAACCCATGTTTGGTAGGGCACATCCTCCAGTAGGAATTCCTGCAGACAAAGTGGATATACTTCTGGGATCGGAACCCGAAACTGTACCAATTAGCACTGAAGTGCTGGTTGAACTTGTGTTAATGACAAGTATACTGATTGGTGGGATTGATGTAGTGGTCACATTGGAAGTATTGCTACCTCCTGCAACCGTTTGTGGTTGTGTTGACGTAGTCCCTTGCGCTCCTGATAAAGCCATAGGGCCAGTTGTGGTATTTTGCATATTAGCCCAATATCCAATAATCGGGTTGAGGTAATCAAGTGGCTCACTGATGTGAAGCAATACCAGTCCTGAAATATTTCTCAAAGGTGGGTTTACGTGCGTTGTTGTGTTGTCCTCTAGCGTTTCAATTTCAAATGGAGCAAGATTATAAACAATATATGTATTTTCCTTGGTAGGTAATGTTTCAATATTTGTTTGATGTTGTTCTTCTCTATTGGTGTTAATTGAATCTAGAAGTTGTTTAGTTTCCAAGTCACAAGGTTGTGGGTTTTGTATTCATCTCCGCGATGAGGTGGGGCCTTCAGGTTCTGGTGACTCACCTCGATGCCACCGTGATTAGCGGTTCGGGAGAGTAGCCACTTTGAAGAACTTGATAAAAGGATGTTTTTACAAAGATTTTGATAGAAAATAGAATCAAACAATGCTAAAGCTGTCTAGACTCAACAAAATATGAAAAATGCCCACACAGTAACAAATTTACTATGAATTCAAGCAAGCAAACTGAATTTTCAAAAGAACTAAGGCTCAATGAAAAGCTGGACTAGGGGGCCTTCTGAAACTAGTATCTACTGAGGGATCTCAAGCCTCAAACAATTGCTAGCAGCGAAGGTATGAGAAACAATTACAATAAACTTTAATCGCCAGGGGTGCAATCATTGGTTCCTGACCAATCACCCTCCCAAGGACTAAAAGTTCCAAATTTTGTCTCAGGTATTGCAAGTGTCCTCCTCTCACAATAGTCTATGTGATATCCTAGGAATAGCCACTAAAGTTACCACTTCACAATCGACGGTCGGGAGGAACAGTTGTAAGTCGAGGACAACTCTCATAACTAGGGACACTAGAAACAATGATGTCACCCTGAGGACTTGTCACTTAACATAGAATCCCTTCGATAAGCTCATGTCCCACTAAATAAGCAAGAAGTGGGAACCACCCTTACTTATCCAGATTGACCTCGTGCTTGACGCATGTTTCAGAAGCGCTTTCCCGACAAGGGTTTTTTGCAATAATGGATTTACTCTCTTTAATCAATGCTAGTTTCAAAATCTTGTAGCCCAGGAGTGTTAACTCTCCAAACCTAATCCAGGGCACTAACCTAATCTTGTTGGTGATATGAAAATCAAAAGTTGGTCAATTTTAGATTAAGCGCCAATTTTAAGGGTAGTTTGCTTAGTTCCAGGAATAGACGTGAAACTGATGGTGTTTCGACTCGAGAAAAATGAACCAAACAAATGCAAAATGATTACTACTCTACCTTTCAATTCGATGAATGTTCTAGTCTAATGAAAATTTAGAGGTTCACGTATCTTTCAAATATGCAATTCTTCTGAAATAAATGATTTCAATGATTAATGAAAATCAGATAAGATGTTTTAAAAATCAAATGTTAAACTATTACTAGTGAGATCCACTTTCTCATTCACAAGATCGCCATAAGGTGCGAGTGAAGAGGATACGGTGGCTCATACACAACCTATCACAAGAAAAATTGATCTCTAAAGGTGCTATTTTCTCTAATTGTGCATGCAAATCATGAAAACATTCTAAATCCAAAACAAAGTATAACTAATAAAAGTTTATTCTTGTATTTGGAAACAAATTATTCTCAAATTAACTCAAAAGATGATGTTCAAAAATTGTTCTTCAATGCACATATGTGAAAATGATTTCTCAAATGAGTTTGGTTCTTTCAAAAGTTTAATTGATATGTGGTTTAATGTTTTCAATCAGCATGTGCGTAAGATTAGATATAAGGGACTTCAAAGTCATATCACCGGAAGTAACTACTAGATGTCTAAAAACTAACTTTATGCCATACATAAACACATAACCGAAACAATAAAGCCATACAACTTTCACTTAAAATTCTAACTTTGGCTGCTCGTTGACATGAATTGATGCTGTCGTCGGTTATCATGGTTATTATACTTCATTGCTTGGTCGATCACTAAATTTATTTAAACACGATCAAGGCTATCTTGTTTATATATGGTTTACCTTCTGGTTTAACCCACTCAACACTTCTGTTTTAACACGTTGTTGAACTTAACGTTGTTTATTGATTTATATGCCAGCTCAACGTTGGACTGTATCTTAACTCGCCGACAAGAATCCCATGATTAGCGATGTCAGTGCTAACTCTTCGGCCTCTTCAATCTCAAATTTTGACAGGTTATTATTATCTTCAAACGGAAGCATAAGCCATGCAGCAACATAAGAACCAAAGCAGAGAACAATTTGCTTATCTAGATATAACCGGGTTTCAGTTGCGGCAGAGTTGCATTAAGAAACTAAACAATGGCTTGATCGCTGAGGTGTTTGTCACCAACCCTATGTAGACCTAGTCATATATGTATTCAATGCAACGTTAAGTAATTATTGCTCTAGCCATTAATACGATGTAATCAAGACTAGAACGGTGCCAGCTTTAGCGTTGACTGATGGAAAGTTCGCCGATCAATGATCTTACCCAAGATTTTGTTGATATTTACGCTGAGGTTAATGCTGCTCGAATCGCAAATATCTGGCCTGAGTTCGTGGCATATAGATGCAACACAATCTATGGTTTTGGCTCGTGCATGTGTTGCAAAAACCAATGCAAAATTTTTAAAAACTTGTTGGTCCATATTGATGCAATTGGAACAAAGTGTTTTGACGATGAAGTAAGTGGGTATCGATAAGTACAATGCACTATGTTAACCTGGAGATCTGGTAGGACTTAAAAAAGATAGACACGGTTATGGTTCTGAACTCGACCTACGCTCAAACTCAAGAGTACCACAGTTTAAGAAAATTCATCTCTCCAAACAGACTTATGATCTAGAGTTCAGAACAGTAAGCATTCGAGAAAAATTAGAGACGGAAATGGGTTCAAATGGTAAACAACGATCAATTTAAATCTTTCCTAACAGAGAGAAATCAAGTGATAAAGTGATAGCAATGGAAACCAGATCCGTAGATCTGTGGGAAATATTTGTTAACCAGCACTCTTAACTCGTTCTTCTGATAGCGCAATAATTGAGGATGGTCTTAATGGATAGTGCTGGAATCAATTTATAAAAGAAGTCAGTCCTGCTCAAATCGCGGCCTTGTATAACAGACAGAAATCCCTAACAATCTACTCATCAGAATTTAATATAATAGACATAAATCCCTAACAACCTGCTACGCGTTGTCCACCAGTCTTGAATGGACTATTAGTGTGGGGATAAAAATCTGGTATGTTTAATTTACTATCAAAATAATGCCTATCAGATCGGATCTCAGCTGATTGTGGTATCACGCAGAGGATGCAAGGATTTCGTATCTCAGTTGATGCTAACACGCAGAGGATTCTAGAATTCGGTGGTGATGAGTATATGCTACCGGCATATTAGTACGAGACTACTAAATTAACCCGAGCTTCTACTCAAATAAAAATTTTGCAGTTACTATTAAAGTTTATTTTCACTCATTATCATCGTGACGACCTCGCTCATTACAAGATTTTAATGAATCGGGGGTATCCAACCAAGAAAAAGGGAGACGGTGTATTGAAGCTAACGGGATAAGTTGACAACCACCGTTTTTTTAAAAATAAACTTTTGATCAACGTTGAATCCATGCAATACATGTTGATGTATATGTAACTTCGGAATGTATTTCATATATATATGTTGTATGTACTCCTATAGAGATGGTATTATTCCTCTATACGGAAGTGTCGTCATTTATATTGTAAGTGTCATAACTTATACTTGATGGGTTATTAGACCACCTTGTTGGGGTCGGCCCTGTATAAGTCATGTGGGTCGAAAGGTTATTAGACCACCCTATTGGGGGTCAGCCATGTGGGTCAAAGGGTTATTAGACCACCCTATTGGGGGTCGGCCCAGTCATCATTATGTTATGTGGTTAAGTTTGAGCCTACATGAGTTAGGTAAAAAGGCAAGTCAAGTCAAGTATAAATAGAGTGCAGGAGGCACTCTATTTGTTCACTCACTTCTCACACATGCACTCAAGGAGGAGTGGTGCACTTATGGAGGAGGAGGATCTGCTGCTAGGTTGTGTCTATCTCTTATGGTTGGTTGTATCATTGCTCTATCTATCTCTGAGGAAGTTATTGGGGTTTTTCACCTTTATGGTTTTCCCCAAGTAAATCTTTGTGTCTCTTGTGTGCTTGCATTATTGTCTCCATGATTGATATGCTGTAGATATGTTGTACATGTTGTTCTCTTAGTTAAAATCCTAGATCAGATTGAAGTAAATTCTGAAAATTTAACATGGTATCAAAGCTAGCCTGAAAGAAGGCATGATATGGCATGTATGACACTTGTTGCACTTACGATGCTAGGGATTGATATAGCAAAAACCAGTCATCGTAGAACTTTCGCTATAAATCGTTTTTGGCGAAATTTTTGGATCTGAAATTGTTACAGGACGAAGATTAAATCTCCAAGTACCTTGTGTCCAAAGGACAACCTCTAATTCGTTGTACTTTGTGATTTATGATCTGTGCAATATAGGGTTTCTGCCTCTTCCAGATCTGAGTCAAAATCAGGTGACCTTGGGAAAAAGGTCATAACTTGGGCTAGGAAGCTCAAAATGAAATTTCATAAAAAGTGAAAGGTAGTACACAAACTGTACTATCTCAGAAAACTTTTTCAGAGACCGAAGTTGAACCAGTGACACGTGGCATTCCGTACAAGTTCGCTCTCCTGTATTATCCCATAAACAGGTCACGTTTCGACACTTGGCATAACTCTCTCTCAGAGAATCCAATTGAGGTCAGACCTATCAGGATGGAAAGATAACAGGCCGAACTATCTCAGGAAAGATTTTCAGAGGCCGAAGTTGAAACAGTGACATGTGGCACGCCGTACAAGTTCGCTCTCCTGTATTATCCCAAAACAGGTCACGTTGCGACATTTGGCATAACTCTCTCTCAGAAAATCCAATTAAAGTCAAACCTGTTAGGATGGAAAGCTAACAGGTCAGGATATATTAGGAAACTTTTTCAGACCCTGTGGATCAAAAATTTCGTAGTTACACCAGAAACAATCATGTACATATTTATGTCAAAACAGGATTTTTTTTTTTGGTACCTTCATTCATGGCTTCCGGAATTTAGGGCTTTGGAGAAAGTTGGAATTTTTGTAATCAGAGACCACGGCTGAATGCTACTCATCAAAATAACAATTTAGAGACCAAAATCAGAATTTTTGGTTGGGAAAAAGGCCGGGCTTGATCAGACCCTAGTTCGGGACTTTGATCAGGAAAGTGGAAAATTAGGGCTTCTATAAAAATGGGAATTTTTGAAATATGTGACCATGGCTGGAAGCTCCTCAGAAAAATAGAATCTTAGAGCTTTGGATCAAACCTTTTGATTGGGCAGAAGAGTGGGCTTCATCAAACCCCAGTTCAGGGTCACGTCCAGTGAATCCGGAAGTTTCAAAGGCAAATTTGAGGAGTAAAACTTTGCAGTTTTCAAATTCTGAATATACCAGTTTGATCAGCTCATCAAGGCGCATATTTCTATCCTTTCAGAAGTTTGAAATTCAAAGTTTGAAATTTTGGGGTTTCTCTGACAAACCCATATCCAGCTCCAGGTCCAGTTCTTGCAAATCAAGAGGATAGGGTTAATCCTAGAAGAAGATGGATTGGTCACCTGCATAAGTGAAGGAGTTCCTGTTTCAGAGGGAGATGAGGCTAAGGCTTTACATAAGAATATTACAAGCGATCTCGACAGGTATGACTCATCAAGGTATGTTTCGATATTTGTTCATGATTAAGTTTATGGTATGTTTGTCTTCATGTTATTACGGTTAGTACAATCTTGATTTGTCGTATCACCTTAACAAAATTTTGAATGCATGATAGAAGATATTCATTGATTAGGGTGTTGACACTTATGATTGTACTAATGCATTATGGTGTTGTATGAAGTTTATGTTGTCTGCTAACATAAAAGGTACACCAAGAAAGACAAATCATGTTCTACTTCAAGAACGTATGATCATGGTGACATGAAGACAAGGATTCATCCATTGTCATGGATTACATAGAAGATCTACTTTCGAGGTATGTATAACTTGTTTCTACAATGGTTAACTTATGAGACATGCAGGTTACTAGCACAAGTCACTGAAGAGAACCAGAAGACATTATGCGGGTATGTTAGACATAAATAGCTAGCATGCTAATCCAGGTATGTTTTTCCTATATCAAGCTAGAATCCTACCTTGTGTTAGGATCTTATACTAATGTGTTGTTGATAATGATTATTCACGAAGAGTCATAGGTTTGAATAATCATGGTTGTATGCATATTATGTTTCTTACCATAATTGATGATATGACTGACCAAAAGAATCATGAAGGTATAGGTTTGAATAATCACAAGTTTTATGCATATTATATCTCTTATCTTGATTGATGATTCAACTAACCCGAAGAGTTATAGGTTTGAATAATCACAGGTTTTTATGCATATTATATCTCTTATCTTGATTGATGATTCAACTAACCCAAAGAGTCATGGGTTTGAGGATTTACATGTTATGTCTCTTATGATTTGACTAACCATAAGAATCCTACATAAACCTTGAATGCTAATGCTTATTATTTTTGTTTGAAATGATCATGATTATACATGCTTGAGATTATTGTGTATTAATAGTATACTAATGAATGTATGATTTTATATGACATCACAAGGATAACACAATCATGATACTAATAAGCATGCATAGGGACCAAGGATGAATATGAGTTCAAGAACAGGTAATCCAGGAAGCAAAGATCAAGAGGGAGTACACTCCAGTGGTTTATGAAAGGATGCAGATATTCAGAGGGAGTTGACCATCTTTCTACAACAGAAAGGTGTAGAAGAAGCTACTTCAGATTAGGACTCCAGCATCTCCTGCAAGGAAGCGAAGACTCAGAGGGAGTCCACCCAACGAACAAACAAAGATAAGTATTTTAATTATCATTTCTTGCATATTTTTTTGTTTAAGTAAAATTGTTCAATGATGTATATGCTCGTGTTCCTAGACTTAGGATATGTATTGTGCATATTAGAATAGTTGCATTGATGAACAGTATACTACTAATATACATGGGTAAGTGGCCTATGGCACTGTACAACATTCCATTGCTACTTATCTAGAATGAAACCTCTTTGCTGACATGTTGGGAGTTGTGCACACTCTTAACAATGTTCTGGTAGAGATTGGAAGGCATCTAGAAAGTTACGGGATATGGATAAATGTTGTATTGAAGCATTGGCTAAGATAATTGCATGAGTGTATGACATATTTCTTTATGTGCAATAATTTGTTCTGAAAACTATGAGATGTTTCTAATCATGCAATTTAACTTGTTTTGTAGGAAAGACCGCATATCTTCACCTACAAAAGGACTACAACATTTGTTCCAGCAACAAAGATATATATTGAAAATATTGAAGATATTGAAGTTCCCAGGATCTGGGATGAAGAAATGGAATGCCATGATCCGTCGATCATGAAGAATGATGTTTGGGATGTAGTCCCAAGACCTGAAGGGAAGTTTTTTATGACTTCCATATGGATCTATCAAGATCAAGCATGTTGCAGATGGCAGCATAGAAAGTGATGAAATAGAAGATACACTAGATGGATTTCAAGACATCCTTCTTGAATAGTTGTATGTGGATAACCTGTTTGTTAAAGGTGAAGATAGATTGATTGCCGACATGCAGCGGAAGCTTACTGCCGAGTTCGAGATGAAGAACTTGGGGTTGATGCACTATTTGTTTTTGGCATGGAGGTGTGTCAGAGTGATGGAATCTTCCTTGGACAAGGGAAGTATGCAGTAGAGATCCTGAAGAGGTTCGGGATGATGGACTACAAGGCCATGGCCACACCTATGGCATCAAATCTGAAGCTTCTATGTGATGCTTCATCTGAGCCAGTTGATGTCTCTATGTATCGTCAGATGATTGGGTCCTTGATGTACCTGACAAACACGAGACCAGACATTTTCTTTGATGTGAACACATTGAGCCAGTTCCTGACGGATTCGAGGAGTGTTCACCTGGTTGCTGTAAAGCATGTTCTGAGGTACCTGAAGGGTACAGTGGATTATGGGCTCAGGTATGAGGTGAATCAAAAGTTTAACCTGCAGGGTTATGTTGATTCAGATTGGGATGGCAGTGCTGCAGATAGGAAGAGCACATCTGGGTGTTACTTCAGTATGGAATCAGGTGTGATCTCTTGGTTTAGCAGGAAGCAGTCCTGCATAGCACTGAGTACAACTAAGGCAGAGTATGCTGCAACCTGTTCAGCTAGTTGTGAGGCAGTATGGCTACGGAAGCTACTGTCTGAGTTATTTGATCTCCCATTGGAGGCTACTGGTATCTTCTGTGATAACCAGAGTTGTGTGAAGCTGTCCGAGAACCTAGTGTTTCATGACAGGTCGAAACACATAGAGATCAAATATCACTATATCAGGGATATGGTGCAGAGAGGAGCTGTGAAGCTCCTGTATGTTGCGACGGACGAGCAGATTGCAGATGTGCTGACGAAGCCACTAGCCAGAGTGAAGTTCGAGTACTTCAGAGAGAGGCTTGGCGTTCTTCAGATCGAGGACACTTCGAGGAAGAAGTGATGGACACATTTGTTGAAGCCATTCCAAGCATGTTGGAAGGAGGATCCTTCACATGGCTGTGGATGTAAGCGCTGGATAATGGGCATCAGGATGATGTTCTGGTTTCTGCTTGGATATGATCAGTTGGATCATTTTTATGTATGTATGTGCGCATCATGTTGGATGCTGGATATGATCAGTTGGATCATTTATGTATGTATGCATCATGTTGGATGCTGGATATGATCAATTGGATCATTTATGTATGTATGCATCATGTTGGATGTTGGATATGATCAGTTGGATCATTTATGTATGTATGCATCATGTTGATGCTGGATATGATCAGTTGGATCATGTGTATGTATTTTGTATATGCATCATGTTGGATGCTTGGACCATGTATCTGTATATGTATCAGGTGGATACATTGTATGATCAGGTGGATCATGTATGGTGATATGTATCATGTATCAGGTGGATACATTGTATGATCAGGAGGATCATGTATGATGATATGTATCAGGTAGATACTTGGTATGCATTAGGTGGATGCATTGATGATCAGGTGGATCATGCAGCAGGATGTTGCAGTGATGATCAGGATGATCATGGATGATGAGCTTTAGGATGTTGCTCCAGATGACATGCAGCAGGACGTTGCAGTGATGATGATCAGGACGATCATGAGTACATCAGGATGATGTATGGTGAGTATCAGGTTGATACTCTGTGGCGGTGGATCAGGTTGTGCAGATGAGCATGTCTGGGAGATCCTATAGGTCGGAGTTGTGTACCCGTAACAGCCTGGGATGCTCTTTCGAGACATTGCTCTGGGAGGACATGTAATTTGTGCCCTGGGAGATTTCAGGTCGGAGTTGTGTACCCGTAACATCCTGAGATGCTCTTGCGAGGTTTTTTCCTATGGCATGTAATTTGGGCCCTGGGAGATTTCAGGTCGGAGTTGTGTACCCGTAACATCCTGAGATGTTGTTTCGAGGTTTTTCCATGACCACATGTAATTTGTGCCCTGGGAGATTTCAGGTCAGATTTGTGTACCCGTAACATCCTGAGATGCTCTTGCTAGGTTTTGTGGTGACCACATGTAATTTGTGCCCTGGGAGATTTCAGGTTGGAGTTGTGTACCCGTAACATCCTGAGATGCTCTTTCGAGGTTTTGTGGTGGGGTCACATGTAATAGCGCCCCGGGAGATCCTACAGGTCGGAGTTGTGTACCCGTAACATCCTGGGATGCTCTTTCGAGGTTTTGTGATGCACGTAATAAGTCCTGAGGATTCCACAGTATGGCCAGTGATGACGAAGACCTGCAGGTGGTGGGCCTACATCCAGTATGAAAAAGGACTGGCTCTGTAGAACTTCCTATGACGAGTAGATTCATAGATTGATTGAGATAGCAGCAGTAGTGTCGATGATGATGACTCGATGACGATCATCCAGTGACGATGATCCAGAGAAGATGACTTGTGTTAGAAGAATTATGCTGAGAAATACCTTCCTAGTTAAGAGGGAGTGTTGATGTATATGTAACTTCGGAATGTATTTCATATATGTATGTTGTATGTACTCCTATAGAGATGGTATTATTCCTCTATACGGAAGTGTCGTCATTTATATTGTAAGTGTCGTAACCTATACTTGATGGGTTATTAGACCACCTTGTTGGGGTCGGCCCTGTATAAGTCATGTGGGTCGAAAGGTTATTAGACCACCCTATTGGGGGTCGGCCATGTGGGTCAAAGGGTTATTAGACCACCCTATTGGGGGTCGGCCCATTCAGCATTATGTTATGTGGTTAAGTTCGAGCCTACATGAGTTAGGTAAAAAGGCAAGTCAAGTCAAGTATAAATAGAGTGCGGGAGGCACTCTATTTGTTCACTCACTTCTCACACATGCACTCAAGGAGGAGTGGCGCACTTATGGAGGAGGAGGATCTGCTGCTAGGTTGTGTCTATCTCTTATGGTTGGTTGTATCATTGCTCTATCTATCTCTGAGGAAGTTATTGGGGTTTTTCACCTTTATGGTTTTCCCCAAGTAAATCTTTGTGTCTCTTGTGTGCTTGCATTATTGTCTCCATGATTGATATGCTGTAGATATGCTGTACATGTTGTTCTCTCAGTTAAGATCCTAGATCAGATTGAAGTAAATTCTGAAAATTTAACAATACAAACAGAATCTTACTGCAATGTTAAGAAATATGATAATTAAGTGTGAATAGTCCTGTAGACGCAGGCCACAAAGTAAATTAAAATTCAAGCATTGAACACAAAGGGGAAATCATTGCACAAGGCCGGCACACTGAACTAAATCTAAACAACGACTAATCTGTTTAACTATAACCTTTTGAAAAGAGCTAGCAAGTATGGAAACATAGAGAGAAGCGATCCTATGGATGTGCTTCATAGGGATCTGAAAAACCTTGATCAGGGTCGCGGTTGAGATTCGCTTAGCACGGATTCCACTAACAGCAGATCGATGTAAGAAATAACTTAATGATAGGGATAGTCCGATATATAATTAAGCTCGGTTTGATCTTGGTAGTTCGGAGCGACCGAAGCAACACCGACAGGTTACAAGCTCAATTTAACAATCGGATCTGGGTTATGCAAGTCAGAAATGAAATCAGAATCAAACCATGACAAATTCGCATAAATAAAATAACATGAGATTGCGATGGATTTAAATCAGTCCCTAGAAGTCGATCTGCATATCATGATTGTACACTGTAATTGAAATACAGAGTCAAACAAGTTTTAATGGAATCCAAACTGGAAACAAGATCTTTGAATAAACAACCATAAAAACTTGAGCAAAGGAAGTTCTAAAGGAGGTCTAAAAAC
The DNA here is from genome assembly GCA_027924585.1 of Larix kaempferi. Lineage (NCBI taxonomy): Eukaryota > Viridiplantae > Streptophyta > Pinopsida > Pinales > Pinaceae > Larix > Larix kaempferi. The sequence continues at coordinate 8,454,648 of BSBM01001030.1, forward strand.
TCTAAGTTAAAAAATTTATTAAGCTCATCATAAACCAAGAACATATAGGAGCAGATTTGAGGAAAGAACACCAAAATATGAAGAAATTTCAAGAAATTTTAACAAGCGGAGTCGCCAGTCTAATAATGACAAATAGAGCAGGGACGTGTCTACTCTAGATAAGCCATCTTACTAAGAAATGGTGAGTTTCTTTGTCGGAAATGAAATAATTAATACAAATTTCTTAAGATCTAGGTTCAGCCATTAAATATTCATTAAGATCTAAAGCCATTTGAGGATTCAACTCAAGCATAATAAGCAAAACTCAAACCCTTGAATGGAAAAATTCGAATCATTTCATATTAAAATAAGGAAGAAGATACATATTTACCGTAGATCTCGATGTGCATCCTTCTTCCATTGTCATGAACTATCCTTTCTCCACCCTTGCCTTTGATGAAGATGAGCTCTCCTTTCGTCAGAATCTCTCCAGCATGCCTTTGCTCCTCTTTGCCTCCTCTTACCATGCCCCACATGCCTTTCTTTTATAGCATTGGGAAATGGGATTTCAAGTTACTCTTTTCAATGTGGGATAATCATTTTTGATTATTTTCTCTTAAAAAACCCACTTTCCATAGTTTATTAGGATTTTTTCATAACTTAGCATATTTAAGTACCTTTTAATGCATTTTTGTGCATTTCTTCTCAATATTTGACTGTTAGAGCTTTGATTTGAGCTTTTGGTGAGCAGTTCAATCACTGAACTTTGTCTCTATTAAGATTCTTCATTCTTTACTCAATCTTTCCAGTCATAGAAGTAATGATCAGATCAAAGAGGATTTTTCTCTCTAGTACTTGTTTTGTCTTCATGTTGCGGGCGAACGGTAAAAGTATGCTTCCACCTTCACCTGGTTAAGGGTGTTAATTTGATTGTTAACAATTCATTTACACGGAAGGTTCACATGAGAATCATGACTTGACACACACAAGTCCAGAGCCTTGTCCAACAGGACTTTACAACATCATTACTTTGATCAATTACCTCGATACGGGAGGAATAACCTTTACACGGAAGGAAATCAAAGTGCTCACCTCTATACGGGAGGATAAATCTTGGCTACACAAGATTGGTTTGGAGAATGTCTCTTGATGTTTACATTTAACAGAAATTACAATAGTGAGGAATCAAGCATAGAAGTATGTTGAGATGCTAGGATTTAGGAGCATAAATTAGGAGGAATGGGTCTTTTAAATTTCTAATTCAATTCATGATTCTACACAAGAGATAAGGAGAAATGGCTCAATTATGTTTCTGATATAAAAAGATGTAATGTGAGGAATAAGGAGAATGAGGATGAGCTCATTTGATCCAAAAATCAGCAGGAGGAAGGTATTCCCAAAAAGTAGGTTATTTGGTTCTTTGTGAATAAGATAGGGTGGTTGAAAGTCGGTATTGGTGGAAAGAGGTGTGGAAATTTAAATTCACACTAAAAGCACAAATATATGTGTGGCTAGCTATAAGAAATAAATCCATTATGTGGAAAACTTTCCTAAAACATGATTTCCAAGGTCCAAGTAGATGTCCTTTGTGTCAAGTCAAGAGAAAACTATAGAACACCTTATTATTTCTTGCACCCATATTATTCACGTCTAGAAAGGAACTAGGTGGCATTATTTGTATTAGAGATGGTTGGAATGGAGATTTTGTTGATCTTTTCTTAAGATCTTGGTGCATATATCCTACATTGAGAAAGCATAAATCTCTTCCTATAACCATGGCTTGGGGCATCTGGTTTGCTCGAAATGAAATATTATTTGATGGCAGAAATATTTCTTCTTTACAATGTGTTGTCCAATGTAAATACATATTAGATGTTTTTCCTCAAATACAAAGGAAAAGACTAAGAGGAAAATATAGGTTGAGGTGATTAACAGATCAGGTTCTTGGTTTTCTTTATGGGCCTAGTAAAGGGTTCCCTTTTATCGATGGGGTTGATTGGGTCATTCACCTCAATGATTCCCATTCTCTCAAGTTCAAAGCAGGTCTCAGTAGAGATACTAATAATTTTGCAGAGTTGTTGGTCCTTGTTACAAACATAAAATAATAAATATATAATAATTTACAATAATTACTAAATAAATATCATTTATAAATTATGAGGAGATGTGACTCCTCAATAAATGTGCCCAATCTATATTTAAGCAGGTCATTCATTATAATGTAAATCATCTTCTATCAATATATCATTATACTTCCAACATGTGGAATTACGATTACCTATGGGCATTTTAAATATTACGGACATAGAATTTTTTGCGCTTCAGTGGTATCAGAGCCCTTTCTTGGGAAGATTCCGGCTTTTGGCCAATATTTTTTGGAGCTTCTCCAAATCTGGGTTTTTTCCCTGCATAGGGTTTTTACCAACCCTCCTCGTTCTCCAACAGAGGCCACACTTCACCTTCTCCCTTCACCCTTCATGCACCTGCAATCCAACCCTGCGCCACCACTTGCATGCTCCCCAATCCAACCATTCTACAACCCTTCTTGCTCCCTCGACATTCGTTCCAGCCACACATTACCCATCCCCTTCCTCTTCACAATCTCACCCACCTCCAACCCTCCATGCACACTTGTGCCCTCCACCTTCCCACACACCCTGTCACCCTTCTCCTCCGCGTTCATCCCTTTCCTCAACTCCCACCCTTCCTCCCTCTTACATGCACCCAAAATCGGCTCCGAACGCCTCTCTCCTTCGCGGCACTCCAACTCCCCATTCGCATTCGCCCTTTGCTCTGCGTTGCTTCTCATGTTTCCTCTCCTCGCCCTCACACTCCGATCCCACCTGCCTCAAAAATTCCCTCTTCAGCATACTCCGCCTTGCGTCCCGCTCCTGCTCGCGCTCACTGCCATATCCGCGACCTCCTTCCACCAACGTCAACCCTTCCTACTCCTGCCACCTCCCAACACATACACCAACCCCTGCGCCCACTTGTTCTCCATACCCACGCAGATCCTCCCTCACTCCTCCTCCTCCTCCTTCACACCTCTAGTGCACCTCTCATCCAATCCGTCAACCCTGCTCCACGTTAACCCTACACAAAGAAAACAAAAGAAAAAATAATAATATTATTATTAAATAATATTATCTTAGATTGACTCTATTCTCTCCACAAACAAAATTATAATAATAATTTATTTATTATTATATATTTTCTAAAATCCTAATTCTCCTCCTTTTTCAAAAATCATAATAATATTGTTACTATTTATAATAATAATACATATTATTATTTCGGGTCATTTCTAGTTGGCGGTAATTGATTATTGGGCTTGGGGGCTCTGCAACTAGGGTTTTGATAGGCGACTTTCGAAAATAATTTTGGTGGCCATGGATCCTTCCATGGCCGCCCTTCTCCTTCTCCCTTGAGTTTGCTTCCTGTTTTGGTAAACTAAAGGTGGTTTTCTTTCCACTTTGGATCGTTGGTGGTGCCTTGGCGCGGAGACCCATTGGGTAGTGGGTTTCTCTAGCTTCCCAGTGATAGCGGTGGTGGTATTTGTAAGGAGGGAAGATAATACAAGGTTGGGCATCCTCGGTCGGGTGTCGTCGGTGGCGGCTGAGATCTGTAGAGCTTAGGGTTCCAGATCTTTCTTCGTTGATGGCAGATCCGCAGAGGTTGCTGAGTGTTGGGGCTTTCTTGCCCTTGGATCGAAGAAAATGGCGGGTGCCTGCCTGTTTTCTAGTGGCAGGCCTTCATCCTATGGAGGCTTCAACGCTATGCAGTGTGGGTTGCGGTGGTCGGTTGACTGGGCGGCTCTCCTCGGCGGCGGCGGCTTGCTCTGGAGACAGATCGGAGGCTTCAACGCTAAGGCTGTGGTAGGGCTGCAGTGGTGGGCGGATGCCTGGGTAGCTCTCCTCGGTGGTGGCAATTTTTTTTGGCTGCCGATGGTGGGCGGCTGCTGGACTATGGCGACGGCTGCTTCCTTTCCAGGGAGCCGGATTTTCTGTGGGTAGACGAGAAGAACCTTTTTTTTTTCGGTGGCTGAGGGTTTCTCTTTGCAATTGCTAGTGGCACTGCATCCTTTTCATGGCTTCCGGATTCGTTTTTCTTATCATGATCTTTCTCTTTTATTCTATGGCATTTTCTGCCGGTTTTTCTCATTGTATGGCCGCCCGGTTCATGTTTTTAGATGAGGTTTTTTCTGAGATGCCATAGTACTTGCTTATTTATTTGTAGTGAAGCTAAAAAGCTTGTAGCAGATCCTGCAATTATTGATACTGCTAAGCAGCATTTACACTCTTCATGAGTGTTGTAGATCCAATGTAATTTTGTACTCGCAAGATGAAATAAAATTACGCTTTTTTTTCAAGGAAAAAAAAAATACATATTATTATTTCAAAATCCTTAACCTTACACCTTCATAAAAACATAATATTTATTATTATTTTTAATAATAATTATTATTATTTGACAATTATTAATTACAAAAGAAAAAGGAAGAAGAAGAAAAAAACATCAAAGCCAAAGGAGGATTTTTCCAAAAAGAAACACATCAAGGATTATTACACTGTTGTGCCTATGTATCGTCGAATAAAAGAAGACAAATTGAAGCAAATTCATAATCGCAACTATGGAAAACACATATTCAGTAATAAAGTCACAGTTACTAGCACCATTGGATGAGTTAGAGCAATACAAAGCGACCAATAAATGTCTGCAAGTTGAGTTTAAGACACAAAATTTGATGAAAGAGTTGAGAGACAATGAGAATTGTCGCTTAAAGGATCAAAATCAACAATTGGAACTAACCAGAAGAGATAACGAGAAAATGTTATCTGATAAGGATAAACAAATCTCATGTTTAAAAGTTCACAAGCAAAACTTTGAAGACCAGATCAGAAAGTCAAAGAATGACGAAGAAACACCTTATAGAAGTAATCACAAACTTAGAAGAAGAAATTAAACGTTTAAATCAGCTCATCATGGATAAGGATAATTAATTGGTATAAGTCCAGAGAAATTTGGAAGATCAAGAATCGAGGAATTGCCGCCTTCAACAACAAATTAGTGAACTCCAGTAGAAAGGTGACGACACTGGAAAGATGCACAAGCTGGAGATTACAGTTGCCAAGAGCACGCTATCAAATAACACTGAAGAAATATATCGGTTAAGAAACCATAACAAGACACTAATTGTAAAAATCAGGAAGTTGAAAAGTACTAAGAAGACAGAACAATCAAACAAAGATATCGAAGGAAAACTATTGGATAAAGAGGAAGAAAACCAGCACCTGAGAAATTTTAATCAAGAACTAGAGGAACAAATCAAGAAGTTAAAAGAGGACAAAAAGTCGCAAGACGAAAGGTTAGAGAAGATTCAGAGTGCGCAAATCCAGAAGGAAGCATCTAGACTCTCCAGAAAACAAATTCAAGTTGAGGAATAAGAAACAAAAACAAATCCGTTCCCCATCACAGTTCAAAAAGAAGTCAATCCACCATAAAAATGAGCAATAAAAACTCCTTATCGACACCCCAACTATAAAAGTAATTTTGACCAACGACAAGGTCAAGATGAACATAAACAAAGAAGTTATGATTTCAGATACGAAGGACCACAAAATCTACAACCTAAAGAGAAACCAGGAAGGTTTACCCAACAAGGCGACTATTGTTCAGCTCCGATGAAGGTAAATCTCGGATGGATCACTTCCCAGGAAATGCAACATTTCAGTTCATGGATTCAAAAATTATATCGCCATGTTTCATCAAGTGTCGGAGTTACAGGTTCAGAGAGACATGAGAATATGTTACGAACAAAAATAACTGATAAGTCCTTCACTAAACAAATCTTTGAGGACAAAGCTTCCCTTAAGGGGAAGGCAATGTTACAAACATAAAATAATGAATACCTAATAATTTCAATAATTACTAAATAAATATCATTTATAAATTATGAGGAGATGCGACTCCTCAATAAATGTGCCCAAGCTATATTTAAGTGGGCCATTCATTGTAATGTAAATCCTCTTCTATCAATATATTATTATTACTTCCAACATGTGGAATTATGATTACCTATGGGAATTTTAAATATTACGGGCGTAGAAGTTTTTGTGCTTCAGTCCTTAAACTTTTATTGTTCCTTGCCACTAAAAAAGGGATCGTCAATCTTCAAATATTAGGTAACTGTATGGATGTGGTGTATTTATAGATTAGGAAACTATATGTTAAGGCCCATCTTAAAAGAGATCCAACTATTCAAATCAAATTTTAACGTGTCTTTTTCACCATATATATAGGGAAAGAAATGAAGAAGCGGATGGTCTTTTGAAAGCCAGTCTACAACTGGATTTTAGTCAATAACATATTCAAGAAGTTAAAGAAGGTGAAGCAATGGAATACTTCAATCCTCCTTTTGGATGAGCATTTTGTAGGCTAGACTTTAAGTAAATCATATGAGACTTTTGATATTCTAAGAGCTGGTGATTTTTTTATGTATTATGAACATGTGTATTTTATGAATTCTTAGATAAATGTATAGGGCTCTCAAACCCAAAAAAAATATGATAGGTTTGGTTGGCAGTATTTTGGACATATATATCGGATAGAGGATTTAGACATTTACCCCTTATATTTTAATGATAAACAAAATCAATACACAACATACATATGAAAAATGTTTTTTAATAAAATGATAATTTTATAACATACTTATTCTTTATTTATATAATTTAAAGAGTCATAAATTTACTAATAATGAAATCACATTATAAACTTATATTCTTAACTAATAATGATTTAATTAATAACATTATAAACTTATATTATTAAGATATAATAATTATTTGATTAAAAACATTATAAATTTATATTATTAAAATATAATGATAAACTTATATTATTATAATATAATGTTATTAAATTAGACATCACCATACAACATATCCACTTCCAAACATAGGCAAGCATAAAGATCTATCTTGTTTGCTTACCTCAATTTGACCAAGGATCCAAGTTAAATCAAATGGGGTTGGTAGCTCTCATGTCATTGAAAGATGTTCTCAAAGCATAGAAAGAACATAAAATGTAATGTTTTATGTTAGACACTTAAGAATCATCTCCGAGTTTTTGTTTAAAAAATAACATTATATTATTATATGAGACATTTGCCCGTCGCATCATTATGTAACTCCTCATCCTCCACTACCTTTTCAACAAGATTCCACCATTTTTTTTCAAAAGGTTATTGTTTACTTCGTGAATTTGGGCCCCTTTTTTCAAAAGGTTGTTGCCTACTTTTTGAATTTGTGCCCGGGAATGGATATAGTTTTTGAAACGAAAAAAGCAAGATCTTTTTCCAATCTATTTGGATAAGACGTAAAATATGTGTACCTCAAGTTGTATTATTAAAATATAAAATTGAAAAAAAATAATATATGATATAAAATGTAAAAAGGAAGAAAGTCAATATAAAAAATAATAATATAAAGTAGTATAAATTTAATTTAATTTTAAATATATTTAAAATCTATAAAATTTAGTATTGATTTTTTTCGTTTAATATATACAAAATAAGAGAAATAATTGCAAAGCAGCTAAGTCCCTGCCTATGTTGAGTGTGAAAGAGTGAAGAGAAGAATGTATTATTATAGTAGCAAATTCCATAGTACTTCAAGCACATGCCATTTACTTATGCCAAAGCACATATCTTTCCACAAGAGTTAGTTAACATCTTCCATAAAGTCAAAAAATAATAAATGCATCTTTGCTCAAATTTATTGCCTTCTCCAACAAATGTATAACATGTTTATTCTACATTTTTTTTAAATTTATGAAAATATATGATTAAAGAAAAATAAAGATAACTAAAAGTTACATATGTAATTTTGATGGGAACTTAATGGAGATGATGAAATGGCATCTAAGAGAGAATGTGTTTACAAATGAGGAATAATGCCATGGCTTATGAGAATGTGAAATGTGCATGTATGGAGGTAGACAAAGTCTATAAGCATTATTTCCTACCCATTGCAACACTTTGAAAGACAATCTTGCTTTGTTTGGGTGCCAATAGATGAGGTCTCCTACCATATGATTTGTAAAATGTGTTAGATATGTCAATTCATAGTTCATGAGAACATATCTTAGTAAGTTATTGTAAATAGAATGACACTATACTCTACAATACAATTATTCTTATACGTGATTTTAAATAGTGTTAAAAACACATCATCCATATTCTTTAGACTCACTAAGAAATAAGAAATGAGTTATAATAGTGAAAACATGCCATAGAGCACCATATACACATGATTTACTATGGAGAAGTCCATGAGGAAACTGTAGCTAGAAATAAAGCATTGTGTCTTGCTCTTAAATCTACTTTAAATAGGGTCTAATTAAATAACAGTATTTACGGCCGCAGTACATATTTACTACCTACCATATATGCACAAATACCCTAATAAAATGAACATATGTGAAATGAAACCATTATTCGGTACGTCTATGTGATAAAAGGATTTAGGAAAATTATAGTTACTATTACGGATTTGATGGTTCTGAAACTTTCCGAGACAAAAATCTGGTACCTTTAATGCTCTTTGATGCCTATAATGCAATCTGTGTAAGAGTTATTTGGAAGAGGATTGTGAATCCATGGATCCCCAACCATACTTGGAATCTTCAGCGTCAATACCGATCTTCCTTAATGAATGCTCAAGGATAGTGTTAGATGGATCAAAGCTGCATTTGTCTCTCCAACTGTCAGGCATACATTCCTAAGAGCATAAAGAAACAAGAGAAATGACAACAAATTGCATATTTATTTTTTTAACATCCCACTTGTAGTTCACATACACATCAACATGATATTAAATTTAATGATTTCCTTGCTTCCAAGCAAATATATGAGATCCCCTTGGTTTCCAACAATGTAAGAGATATAAATTGAGAGAAGTCTTTGGTTAATATTAGCAAAAAAGAAAGGGACTAAATTTGAAAATTTATATCCTTGAAACAACCTTATGGAGGTTATGGTTTTTATATTCTAAATCTTAAAAGCCTCAAAAAAATGTAGAGGGTGGCTTATGGATAGAAGTGAAATGATCATTGATAACTTATAAAAGCATATGTGCTCTAAGAAGTTAAGGATTTCTTAATTTAAGAAGAATGAAATACTTTAATTTATCATTGTCAAGCAAACTTACGTTAAGATGGAAATACGAAAGATTAACTCTATAAGCTCAAATATAGGTTGTAAAGAATTCAATTAACATCAAGTGATAGGTTGTCTCCAAGGTTCCAATGGATGTTATATATGGAATATTCCTCTATAAGAAATTATATCAATATTCTAAAGTGGTCAAAAGGAAACTTAAAATTCAATGTACTTAAAACACATATACACAAAAACAAAAAAAACAAAAAACTTTAAAGACATAGATGAAACTTTATTATATATGAAATGGACATGAAAGTAAATCATAGTAATTTAGAATATTTGAGAATTCATGTATCCAACCTCACCTTACTTAAATATAATTTTGATGAGTAGACTTAAGGTAACCTTAGAAGGTAGGAATACGGGAATCCAAAAACCTATTATTCTAAAAGCATATGGATAACTATCACCAAATTTGCATACATCATAGCTCTAAGAAAAGGTTTAGAGATGAGAATATTCTCAACTTATTTGTGGAAAATGTAGGAGAATAACACCATAATTAATTGTAGATTACTACATCCTATTTAAGATATTTACAAATGTGATCATTTTTCTTTATATATAAGTCAATGATGTTAAAAGATCAAAAATTTTAATAACCAGCAAATTGATAAATAAAAGAGTAAAAACAAATCAGAAAAAAATATATATTAGACTTTCAATAAATCTAAATATTATATAAAAGTGCATTTTTTAGAAATACAAATTAACGATATTAAAAAGATTTAATATTTTAATTAGCAACACATTAATAAAAAGAAAAATCAAAATAATATGAAAAACATCTCTTCATAAACAGATTAAATTTTAAACTTTCGTAAAATCAAAATATTATATTAAAATGGAGAAACATAAAAGACTCAAAGCGAAAATACCAACACTGAAGGTCATTTATTTATTCTTATATTTAAATGATTATTATTGTATAAGGTATGGATGGTTTGCAGCAATGCTTTAATTATTAATAATAAAAGAGAAGTATAATTTTTGCGTGTTGAATTATAGTATGTGCTGGATTCATTTGTTTGTTTGCAGGTTTTTAGACAAAGAAAATTCCAAACTTGTTCGAACAAAAACCATGAAATCAAAGTTTCAGTAACCAATAGAGCTAAAATGTCTCTCAAAGAAACAAACGCCATGACGTGCTGTGCATATTTACTAATATCCTCCGCTCGCAAGAACATTTAATGGATTCCATTTTCTTGTCAATCATTTAATGATTATTTCATGTACTATGCACTCTATTCATGACATGTTAAATTCTTAAATTTTATTTTTAAAAAATATTTTACAAATAATTTTTATATTCAAAAATAAAAAAGCTTTACCAGATATTTATGTCAAATTCAAAGTGTACTTTATCAATAGAAAATTCTGATATTCTTTTTTAAAAAATTAAAAAATATATTTTCAAATTTCTAAATATTCAATGTAATCCTTATTTTTTTGAAAACATTACAAAACTTAAAATTAAATAGTATCAAAAATTTTAGATTAATACAAGTCAAAAGACTTTGACTTTTAAATTAAAAGTATATCCTTACCTTGACAGGGACTAATAAGAGAGATCCATGTAACTTATTACTCTTGCATATAAGATATCTTGCATCAAAAGAATATTTACAATTTAATTTTCTTTTTAGTTCATTTTTATGTGGATGAATTTTATTTTACATGGATGCTAACATCATTCCTCAACTTAGTGTGAGAATGAATCTCCACATCCAATCAAATTCGCTTATCACTTTCATCAATTCAATATTGAATTTGTTGTCTAATTATCACTCTCATATATTTAATATTGAATTTGTTGGTTGTTGTTGACATCTTCAACTGAAAAGGTTAATCTCTAAGCATTCTCGTTGTAATGTATCATTGATCCTAAGTTCTTTGGTCTTTATAATTCATCAAAGTATTATTTGGTGGTTTCTTTCATGATTTATTTCATTCTAGCATCATCCTCTTTGATATAGGTGATTGGCATAGCAATCAGGGTACTATTTTGCTCCAATTATTGTCTAACAATGTCTTATTTTGTTCCAATTATTGTCTAACTATACCAATACCAACCTAATGTGTATCCTCTTAATTATGAAATGAAACATGTTATTGAATTGTTACTCTAAGTACAACACTAAATATGGTCAAACCATGGTGACATCAACCTACTTGTGTTTTTCAAAAGAATAAAAGCATACACTATGGAAACAATAATAGCATTACATTACTTTAAAAAACGATGATTAGAAATGAAACTATAGTGATTGAAATGCCATGGTTGTAAGAAAAGTGGCACACCACTCCCTCTAAAAGCTTCCTTAGAGATGGGAGAGGTAAACCCTGCCTCCTTCAAGGCCATGGTCATAATGGAATGCACTATGGAGCTTTATCCATCATAACTACAACCCAAACAAACTTAAGAGGAAACCCCACAATTGTTTAGCAAAACCAGTAGCAAGTCGTTGCTATGAGGTAACATCCATTCACGTCAACAACTACATCCAATATAGGCATGCTCATGCAACGATTCAAAAATTTATAATATTTGACCAACAGAGAAATCCTTGACTTGGTGGATCGACACTCAGTGAAATCCTAAGGGGGTCATAGAGCTAAAACTTGATTAAAAGGGGTCCTTTAAGGCCATATTCACCAATATAGAGAACACTGACCAAATATTTAAGGATGGTCCCTATTTTGACAACTATGTTGGGATCCACCTACATTACTAGGTAGAATGCTTCAATCCAAAACAAGTGGACTTCACCTAGGCCCTCATCTAGATCTACATATACTCACTGCCAGAGGGATTCTAGGATGAAAACACAATGAAGGGCATAATAAACAAACTATACCCCCATGTCAAAACCTATGAAGTAATGAAATTAGGAAGATACACCTCTTACACCCAAATCTACACATACATGAATGTCTCTAAGGCCCTCCCTAAATCAATCCACATCACTTACCAATTTGTTGACTATGAGCACATACCATTCCATTGCAGAAATTCCATGAACACAACCATTCCTTTTGACGCTACCCCAAAAATGAGGCCAACGAAGAAGATAATACATAAATGGTGGAGAATAAGGAGGGGTTTCTAAAAACCAAAGAAAAGAGGAAAACCAACCAAAACAAATCTCAATCCCTTGTGCAAATAACTTCCAAAGAAAAAATAATCTTGAACCCTCAACTGGAAACTATATTTTCTTAGAAAGAATGTAGCCTTGAAGAGAAGCAAGCAGCATCCAACAAAAAAGAAAAAGAATATGCTTATGCAAAACAAAGGCAAGAAGACACCCCTAACCCATCCCCAACAAAGAACTTACAAAATAAAAGAATGAAAACAAAAGAAACAGAACAATGAGAGACCATGCAAATATAGAACAATGAAGATAAAATTGGTGATGTGACAATATCATCCAACAAATTGAGAGGAATCTAATGACAATATAGAAGACACAAAAATGGAAAGTATGATACCTAAATAACCTCCCCCCCTAGGTAGAAGATCACACAGTTATACAAAGAGGTCACACAAAAAGGACCAAATGGGGATGAGGCACCTCTAGAATAAGTTAGTGGCACACATTGGATATCAAAACAATATCTCTCATTGAGTGAGAAGAATGGGGAAAGGGGAAAGCCAAGGGAGAAGACTAACAAGCAAAAAATAGAAAAAATAGAGTCCCTCTAAATCGATTCTTAAGTCGGACTAAGGATTTCTCCGATAAGTATCTGATCTATTCCCCATCTAGTTAAATATGAAATTCATATCATAGAATGTAAGAAGCCATAGCATCAAATTAAAACACTATTTCTTGACAAAATAAAATCCTACAAAAATAATATAGATCGTGCTTCTACAAGAAACCAAATGCAACTCCAAAAGTATGCTTAATATAACAAAAAGATGTTGGAATGGATGCAATCTCCATTAAATAAAATTTGATAGCATGGTAGGGGACATGGCCTTGGCATGAAATCCAAAAAGACTCATCATAGTAGATCTAATAGTGGAAAAAATTATCTCAAGAACCTTCAAAGAAATAAGATCCAAGGAGCAAAACATAATCACCAATGCCTATAGGCCTCTAGTACTCCACCATAAGGGATATTAACTAAACACCCTCCAAGCATTGTCGGAATCACTATAAGGAGAAAATGGATAATGAATGGATACGTCAACCTCATAACCTCAATGGATACAAGGACAGGGGGTGCCAAAATATTAAGTGAAGACAGTGAGCATTTTAGATAAGTCATTGACTCTTTGAGGCTATTAGAAATTCCCACGGTAAATGCGATGTTCACTTGGAACAACAATCATGAGGAGACCTAGAGAAGAGCAGTACAACTTGACAAATATTTCTAGATCAATGGTTACAATATCACGACATAGGTGCTACCTGATGCAAGCTCAAACCAATGGCCTATATTGGTGTAATGGGATAGTGACAAAACACTAAAATCGACTATGTTCAAGTTTGAGAAACTCTATATCACACACCTAAAATTTCAAAAAAAATGTGGAATTGTGGAGAAAGGACAACAACTTCTAAGGAACCAAAAAGTATAAACTCTAGAAAAATATCAAAAGCATTAAAATCAAGCTCAAACAATGGAACAAAAGGAGTTTAGGAACACAAAATCGTTTATGGAACGAAAAATCGTAGCACTCCAACAAGAAATCATGGACACGTGTGACGTGAATGATTGAATACCTCAAAAAAAAGGAAATCGTTCTTTGAGAAAAGATCATGGCTCGCAACCAACATGAGAATCTATATGGAAACAAAAATCCAAGATCAATTAGAGAGGGGGACAAAAACACTATATTCTTTCACCAAACCACCATGCAAATGATAAGTCAAAATAGGGTCCACTTTCCCCATAATCAATAGGGCACCAGGCTCAAAATTCATGTGGAGATAGAACAAGATCTCACCAACTACTTCAGTGGCATTCTATTAGAACCCCCATAGGACAGAAGCTAACCAATTAAAGACAACATTGAGATCATCCCCAAGTTGGTCATAGATGACCAAAATTTCCTCTAACCAATTAATGACAACATTGAGATCATCCCCAAGTTGGTCATAGATGACCAAAATTTCCTCTTACTGCACAAAATATCAAATGAAGAATCCATGGAGGTGTTAGAAAAACAAGATTGTGTAGCAATAAAATAAAATAGATGCAGAAATAAAACACATAAGAACAAAATACAAGAGATACCAATATATGTGGTTCACCCGATATGGGCTACTTCCATAGAGAAACGACCAGTCCTTTCTTTCATTTCGTCCAACAAAATAAAGGGATACAACCCGCAACACATCCGCCGCAACCTCCTCTTCACTCTCTCACGGTCTCTCTCACATACACTACTACAACCGTAATACAATTCCCTCTTTAAAAGAGGGTTTCCTTATAGGGAAAAAAATACACAAACATAATATCTACCTTTAGATTTGTAACCTAATAATGAACAGTACATATTGACTACAAACTTACATTATTTTCAATAGCCTTTTTTTTGCCACATTTCAATGGCCGAATACGGACCAAAAAATTTTCCTCAAGGGCTCCTGCCCCTGAACCCCCTCGAACATTCAGGCCGAGGGGGGTGTGCCACCCCCTATAGCTCAACTATTTATTCCGGGATCCAAACACAAATAAAACAATCCTTTGACTTAGGAAGATAATTAGGCTCCAAAAACAATAGGAGGTCATCAAACAAATAACCTCTAGCAAGGCCCTAACTTGACAAAGTTCTTCCAAGCCTGTGGACTAGTCACAGGAAGTGTTGTTTATGAAGTGGTAGAAAACTTAAGACCAATAAGGGGACTTCTCAAGGTTTTCAATACCACCTTCTTTCCCTCATCCAAAAGGAAGGATAGGCTTCATTCATAGACAAATTCAAACTCATATCCCTTTGTAATGTCATCTATAAAATCATTACCAAAGTTATGACCAATGCCTCGAATCAATGGCATGCAAAAAATCATCTCGTAGGATGAAGGAGGTTTATCAAATTAACACAAATCTTGGATGGAGTCATAGTATCTCATGAAACACTCCACACTCTCAAGAGTAGCAAGAAACCAAGTATCTTAATCAAACTTGATATGTCCCTTTGTAGAAGAAATGCTTATAGCCTTTGTCTTCTCACAAATATAGCCACATTGGGTAAATTATATAATCTACACTACCTTCTTCTTTGTATTGGTCAATGGAGTTCCTTATGTTCCTTTCAACGCCATAGAGGGTATAAGACAAGGAAACACCCTCTCTCCCTCCCTTTTTCTCATCATTATAAGATACTTGGGACGAAAGCAATGACAAGCAACATGGCCATTCAAGGTCTAAAATTCTCCCCTGAAGGAGAGGACTTTAGTTTGTTTATCTTACTTACTAACAATTGTGCTTGTCTTTTATGTGCATTTCTTGTAGATTTATTGAATGGGAAGTGCATATCCATTATTGTCGGTAGCTAGGAGGCCCAAGGGCCCTTTAAACCAGCCCATAGGTATCCATTTCTTTGTTGATTTTAGTGATTTTGTTCTTTATTGCTTCTTATATATTTTCCTTTTTTGGTTTCTCAGTTTTATTATCACTTTGGGCCTAAATAGGTAAATAGGTCATTTTTTATCAAATTACCTTCTAGGACAGCCATATTTTTTGGTGTTTTCTCACCCATATGTTAATATTTGCATCATCTTTTTCTTCAACTTTTACCTATATATGAACAAAAATAACTTGTTTAGCCTACTAGCAAATCAATCGATTTCCCTAGTTGATTCTCATAGGAAATAGGGAACCATTTGAAGTCTTGTTTGATGCAAAGGAGCTAATATAGTAGCAAGCAAAAAATATGATATCGAAGTAAAAATCATTCCTTGTCTATGTTTTTCTACTTCTTTGTACTTATTTACTTTTGATAATTAATCAAACACATTATTGATACATTAGCATTCAGTTTTGAATCAAATTTCATTTAATTTTGAACATTTTCAGCTCACTAAAATTAATATTAGAAACAATATTTGGACCACAATTCATTGAGAGAGTGCGGACCGTGACTTGGAACTTGTTGAGCTTGACATCGCTCAATGAATGCATCGGTCCCTCTTTGTTCTTAATATTAGTTTGATTTCCATATAGCATTTGTAGTTTTCCTTTTATTTTGTCAATACCTTCAACACACTAACCAAGGAACCAGTTGAAGCTCTTTTGCGCATGGCATCTATGTGTCCCATAAATAATTTCAACCCTATTCCTTTGGGTTGTGTAATATAGTTTTCCTTTGTTTTTAATTATTAAACTTCATATGTCTCATGACACCTAAGTCAAAGGCTAAAGATGTGTAATTCAATGATTAAGTGATGGTTGGGTTTCTATGTCATCATATCTGATGTGGTTAGTATAAAATTTAGTAGGAAGGGTGAACCAATACTATTGATTTTGCACATTTATGTGCTAATCTCTCATTCTCCCATTTTTTTCTTTCTGATAGCAATATCATTTTAACTAAATGACTGTAGATAATGGAAATGGATGCAAGCTACAATAGCCCTAATTATTTCACTACAATGTTAATTATGAACTCTGCTATGCATACATTCATAACCAAGTTAATTTCATTCTATAAATAGAATTGGAAAGTCTAGAAAAGCATTGAAATGCATAGTAGAATGTAAATAAATGGCATTCCATAGACAAAATTATAATTAGGACATTCAAAACACATTTATCACTTATCTTTATGGAATTAGTCCTCTAATTGACTACAAATGAAGTTTGTTCCTCCCATCCTTGGGAACTATGTCACGTCAAGTCTTTCTATGATAGAGGCCACCCCCAAGTTAAGGTTATCATTCCACAAGAGGAAAGCTTCCTAGGCATTCTCCTCAATCCATGGCTTAGATATTGTACATGATATGGGATAAGACCATTCATGAGTATAGTTCTACACCAAACGTGTGAAATACAATCTTTGACTATTTTTGTATTAAAAAAGCATGGGCTTATATAGCCTTTACATGGAGTAAACCAACTCAACAAACATGGAGAGAATAACTCACTAGATCCTAGAAATTAGTAACCAAATATAATAATAGAACTAAGAAGTAGGGATAAGATACCAACTCTCCATGGGAATAGGATACAATCCCACCTACTCCTTGAGATTAAGAACCTAAAAGACTATGCACAACAAAGCCATAATAATGATAATAAGCATTCCATACAAATAAATTATGAGATTAATATCTCATATGAAAACATTGTCTAAAATAAATCATAAGCTAAAAGTAAATTACAATAAATCCTTATCAATCTAGCGTTAAACCCCCTCTACAGGTATGCCAATCAACCAACACTCTTCCCCCTAATCCTACACAACACTAGGAATGGGGTCCCCTTCTCTACATGTAGTCCCTCGGGCTATCCCAATTCCCCTCCAATGCTCCAACACTGGTTGGCTAGGAAATCTCATAGTTGGGATTTCAAGGATTCTCAACTATGAGTCGAGTTCCCTCTTTCAGAGGCACAACCACCAATAGCACTAATTTTTCATGGCAATTTCACATCAGCATGCATGTATGTTCAATTCTCGTCTTGACTGTATTTTCCCCTCTATAATAGACCCCCTTCCTCTCAACAAGTAGGTTCCTAGAAAGATGATGGTAATAATAATGACTCTCTAAACTCAATTCCTCACTTTTATATCCATGTTCTCAACTTGCAATGTGGCTCCTCGGGAGGAGTCCACTTTTCACTTTTTAATCTCATCTTAAGGTAATAATTAGTGATTAACTAAATAAAATACCATAAACATGGTTTAGGGACTTTAGGGTATATTTATAACTATGGTTTACTAGGAAGGATAGGGAAATAAACTATATAACTCACTAAGGTACTCCCCCCTTAGCCCCCTTCCACTTTCCCCACTTGTGGAATCGTAGTCCCTTGTCTCTTCTTCATCCTTCTTCATTTGAAACCATTATGGATTTTTATATTTACACAAATGTACATCATTACAATATATTTGGTAATCGTGGACCATTTTAGTTTTAGTGTAGCTTCTATCAATTTCATCATTACATACATAATTACATTATAGGGTCAAAAATGGGGTGTTATATATATATATATATATATATATATATATATATATATATATATATATATAATCTATTTTTCATTTTTTGTTGACCGTAAAACATCCCTGTGAAAGCAAGACATGATCTCACCACATAGATGGCTTGGTCTTTATTTCAGTTATGTTTTTTTTTTTTTTTTAGAATCATAACAGTCAAAGCTAGGGAATTCCCCTCAAGGGCCCTTCTTAAGCTTAATTTTATTATTATCGATTCAGTGAGAATTTGACAAGTTGATTTATTTTTAATAATTCAATGGTTTGAATAGTGATTAGCTTAGCCTTGGTAAGAATACTATGTTTCTTAGGTAAGTCCAACAAAAATCCCTTGGGAGAGTCTTGGACCTCTTCCTTTGCACTAAGGTGGTTTTAAGAGACCGAAAGTGCTAGTGATGAGAAGGGGAAGGGGCCAACCCCTCATTCTCTAAACTACATGGGGTGCTTCTATTTTAGCCAAGTGACGTACTGCAACTCACTCTCTTTATAACAAGCGACAATCTCATACCGTGAGATAAAAGGTGTGAGCCTGGATAGGAGGACCTTTAATATAGTGTGGTACTTGATTACATGTCAACTTAGATAAAAATTTATAAAAATTATGCAGTTAATGTGTCATCCTTTTGTTAGTATACCCAACACTTAACAAAGTAAGTAGCATTTCCAATCAATGCATTGTCATGAACTTATCACCTTCAGAAATTTAATTTTGAGCACTCGGTTTGCTCTATAAACAATGTCGGAAACTTTAGAAAATTGGTAATTTCATTTTTTGAACTGTTTCCCATCCCTCTTACACTTTTTATTATGGTTGTAACAGCCTACTAGTAAGCTTGTTTTAATTTCTAGATTCAAATATTATAACCCATCCTTACTTCTAACTTGTTCGATGCACTCTCCAAGCTTGTTCAAGCTTATTTTAGTACAGATATTTTTTTTTCACATCTATTATTTGTTGTTCAAACTTTATGGCCATATTAAAAGACATGTTTTCAAGCAATAGAGGCTAATTTGACTAATTTTCAATCAACAATTGCATGAACATTTCATTAGATAGATTGTCCTATACTTTAGTGGACCCCAAAATCTAGTCTAGTTCATTTTTTATAGCCCATAAGTGTGTCAATAGCTTATTGTTCACTCTTATGAATTTGTTGGTCCAAAAATATGCAAGCTTATCTTTCATTTCCATTGCACACATTCACCACTTCTAATTCTTTTCGTCCCTCTAGGGTACTAAGGGAGGACAATAACCGTGATGGTTAGTCCTAAGATGGCTTGCATGCAAGTATCTCAAATCTTCTTCTTCCTCATTTCATTTTCTTGGATACAAGACCATTTGAGGTGCAATTAGTTTCTACCTTGTGTTGAGCTACCAAAGAGGATATAACTAGCTCAATCGTCGGATAGGTAGGATCGGTTTCAACAGAGGGATTTTGCTTATAAAACTAACAAGAATCTAATAAGGATCATAAAAAGGATTATAGTTCATCACCAAAGGAATTGGCACAATGGTTTCTTTAGACTCCTCCCTATGAACTAATCCTTACATCTTAGTCTATGGGAAGGAGGACATTCTTCCTCTACATATATTATTGTCATCCTTACAAGTACCCCAAAGGTGTTAGAAGAGGAGAAGCATCAAGAGTTTAGAGCCAAATAAATTATTTGTTGAAATTCGAAGAGGAAAGAGAGAGTGAAATGAAATATCTTTATCCATCAAAATCTATTCAAATAATGGTTTGACAGAAGTACTTTACATATATAAAAAAATATAGGTCAATAACCTTGGTCGGATGTGGAAAAAATCCCATGAACCCAAAAATAAACACATGTAGTTCCAACCATAATGGCTTAGTCCATATCAAATTGCAGAAATTATTGGTCAAAGTACTTATTGTCTTCAAGACTTAGAGGGAACATAGCTCTCTTAGACTTGTTAATGTCCAACATTTGAAACGCTACTTCCACTAGATGATTTCAAAGGATGAGATAGTTTATACATAGTAGTTAGGGTTGATATTTTAAGTTTCTTTTAGAATATGTCACCTCATTATCTCCATAGGTTAGACCTTAAGGTTACTATAGTGTACTTTCACCTCAGTAAATGGGTGAAGTGTCTGTAGACCTCTTTTAATCTACATTAGAGGAGTGTTATAACTAGCATATGTCTTTATAGATGTCTTCCTATCAAATAAATGTGTGCTTGATTTAAAAATTTAATAGTGGTCACATCACTCTGGAAACTATATACCTCCTTTCAAGTTTAGTCCTTTTGAAGGTGAAAACTGAATTTCTTGGTCTTAGTTTTACATGGGTTATGTTACACTTGGTATGACCAACTTTGTCGATCCCAAAATAAGGTGATCTACCCTTGCCAATATGGTTTTACCTCAATTTTTTTTTCACCCTAATAAAAGTGAGGCAAAAAGGATGTCGGGTAATAAGGGATATGCAAACACCCTCTACTAAGGCTAAGGACACTCAACTGGTAATAGACCATTACATGTGTTAACGATGACTTCATCGGGGATATGGATTCTAGATTGGAAACAAAGCAACACTTGATCATATATAGGAAAATATAATACACACCTATGTTTATAAAGATCAAAGGGATGAAGGTCATAACCTGAAGAAAAGAAAAAAAAACTCTAATATCCTCCATTTCTATCACGATGGTTATCTGGGAGTTTATGTCTCTACTCCTTATAAGATTGAGATGAAGGTAATCACTGATAAACACAATTGTAAGGTCATATCACATAATTTACCTTACATGACAACCCTTAGACATTTGACACGGAAGATGTTTCATTCCATTCCCTTTCATTTTATTTGTTTCCATAAACTAGATTTATTAGGTTCATCTAATGAGTTATAGTGTGTTGAACCCCTAACACACCCATATCTATTTATGGTTCAACACTATATCAATTTCTATCCATTTAAGCTTAGTAAGTTTTGAAGACATCTTAATAAGATTGGAAGCTTCCCTAATTCAAATATACACCTTTAAATGGCCATATGAATGTTAATCAAAGCATATCTTCATGAACCCTTCACTGCTTGATTACTTAATCCTTACTTCTTCAAGTATTTTCCCTATTTATGATTCAAGGGGGGACTCTATTGATGCTTTCAAGATAAGCATGCACATTGATATATTGAATAATGTAGCCACAAATACTTTGTACTCAAAATTCAAATATATACCAATGTCTATTTGAAAAACACATAAAGATATTCACTTCTTGAGGCACTGAATCCTATGTACTTAGGGCTTAAAATGGCATCCACTCATTCTTGTTTGAAAGTATTGATTACTGTGTAATTAGGCCTTGGATGGTTTTTATAATTATTTTACTTCAATTAATTAAAATCTCCTTGAGACTACCTCAATTGATAGCACTTAAATTATTTGTGTAGCATAAGTGATAAAATGAAATTTTGAATTTGAAAGGGATTTGAACCTCCATATGTTTGAATAGGGGTTTTGTTAGATGATGTGAAATCCATAACAAGCACAAAATAAATGACATGATACATGTTCAAACTATAGCTAAATTTGGTCCTAAATTCAAATTCTCTAGTTTTTGAGATAAAGGATTTTAGTGTTTGAGATCATTTAAAGAAATTAATGTTTGTGGAATTCTCATAATTCGAAAAAATCTCTTGCTTATGTTTACTTAATGTTTGTGGAATTCTCATAATTCGAAAAAATCACTTGCTTATGTTTACACAGTGTGAGGCATTGAATGTTCTTATTCCTTTTTTTCCACTGAATATTACAATATTCTGCTTCCTAAAATTCGATGTTACTTAGACACATTTCAAAGCAAATTGGCAAGCTACAAAAGCTAAGAGAATTTTTCATTCAACATCAAGCGTAAATTTCTAAGGTAGAATAGTTCCCTCTATTATTTTTTATATTTTAATTCTTCAATGGAATTTGTTGCCATAAACAAATTCCCAATTCCTAACTTGCATCTAACTCCATAATGTCTAGAACATTTTTTCAAAATGCATGATGTAATTGACACAAGAGATGGATGGTGGTATTCAAGAAAATATTTTTGAACTTCCTTTGGGAGTCCATGCTACTAGGAATATAAAGCCTCAATGGTCAGATGTGTTAGCATTAATATGAAATCTTTGCATAGAAAAGGATGCCACCTATATGAAAGAGTCATGATTTCCTTTAATGCATTAATTCCTTTCCTAAGGGACAATTTTCAACTAGGTTGACATCATTTTGATCAATTTGACTATTGTAATTCAAAATGTTCATGGAATCTCAACTAGTCATAACTCTGTATTTTGGATGGCCCCTTGAGGGATGTTATTTGTGTTACAAATTCCTTTCCATGTTTGAGTGAGATTTATCACTATCCTCTCATCTAAGTGTTCTGCTAGGACCTGCGGAAGAAAAAGTATGAGCCCAAATATCAGTTCCCCTTATGATCAACTCCTCGTTGTTTTTTAATATGAAATCATATATGGAAATCCTTGCCTTAGGTACTCCCAAGAAGCTCTAAAATCATAAATCCCATCGGGAATTGGTATTTCTAGCACAACCTCAAATTATACAAAATCTTCAACACTACAAAATTTTGACATCTATTTACCAACACATGCCAAAATGATTAGTCCTTACAAAATCTTCACATCTATTTACCAACACATGTCAAAATGATTAGTCCTTAGATATATTGCATGTCAAATAGTTGTTGATGGTGTTAATGCAATATTATATTAGACACGGAAGAAATATGTGGTCCAAAATGGATCGAAAACAAACTTCAATTGGTTTAATGGATCAACTCAATGAAAAAAACACTCGGCAAAACTAGAATTTGGCTACAAAAGTAAAGTTGGAGCCTACAAAGTTGATGACAAGGTTGAATGTGAAGGGTCCCACACTTGTTCTATCCATTATTGTTTTCCTCCAAAGTGTTTCATTGCCAATGTAAACACACAAAAATAAAAATTGAATAAAAACAAATACAAAAGAAGCTTGCATGCCATAATAGGAAAAAGGAGAGGGAAAATGTTGATAGGGAATTCATAGCCCTCCAATTGATCCCAACAAGCCAACACTACCTATAAACCCATTCATAACAATTAATAATGGTTTCTTTGGTAGCAAAGAGAGGGGGTGAATACAATAAATGAGTGTAATCTATGATGCCCAGAGAGCCAAAACACCAATGTAATTCTACAATTGATAAGGAAAAAATCATGAACATATCCATTCAATGCTAAAGTTTTTCCTTGGGGTTTTTTCCAAGGTAATATTTTTTTCCATGGTGTTCCAAGTTTTGATAAAAAGAAGGTGATATTGAAAAAACATACACATAAGAAAAGTAAGACACATACAAATTAGGTTGGGATTGAAACCATTGAGATCGCCATCATCGATATAAAATCAATGCATATAATAGTAGATGCCACAACTGGAGTAGCATCAGCATAAGTAGCTCAATCTAAAGGCATGGAGATGTTGGAAGAAGTTAGATAAAAGGATGAAACAATATCTAATTTGGAAAAATGAATTGTGTATTATAAGGTTCATAAAGATAGTGTAAATGAATTTGTTGCATAAACACTAAGGATTTACAAGTAAATATTGTCATTGCAAACAAACTTGCTTAAGTCTATTTTCAAAAAAAGAAGATTTTGGATGAAGTTATGGTCTTTTTTTTCAAAGGAAAACCTTGCAGGATCCCCCACTCTTCTTTGGAATATCTAGATAGAAGGCAATTCAATCACCAACCACGATAGTAGTTGGTAACATCAAGGGACTTGATTAGATTTGAACTTATAACCTATGACTTCCCTATAAACAATATGATTTAGAAAAATGACTCAATTAATTAAGCTAACCCTTGGAGATATGAACCTATAGTTTCTATGGATAAATTTCATAGAGATTTATAAATATAACTAAGAAGCAAGATTGTTTAGACAACATCATTTTATGGAAGCAATAGTTTGCACAATGCATCCTAATGACATCGATAAGATTAGACCCAACATTCATCACGTACAAGAAAGCATAAGCAAAACCGATGAAAATCTCAAAGAAATAATTATTGAGAACGAGGAATGCTTCATAAAATGCCAAATAATTAATAGAACAATGCAAGTTGTCGACATTCAAAATTGAAGATGCATTTAAATCTTGACTTGTCGAATTATGCTCATCATTATATTCTATGTAAAATTTGGTGGCTCAATGAGAATATTGCTTTCCCAAGAGGATTCAAACTCGATATTATTTTGCAAGGTTAAAAGAATATGTAATTAGTCAACAAGTGAGTTGAACAACTATGGAAACTTAAAAGTGATGTGGGACGCTAGATTGTTTTTAAATCCTATTTCATTTTTTTATAAATGTATGTGAAAGACCTAAAAAAGGGGCTTAGGATTTTGGATGAAAATGTTTTTGTCATCATAACTTTCTATTAGCAAGTGGAATGGTAAAGACTTTCTATTAGCAAGTGGAATGATAAAGATGTGGTGATTTCATGGATGAAAATTGTGTTCCTTAATTCATTGCTTTTATATTGGACTCAACTTTGAGTATATATTGAAATGAATGTTTTTATTGTTTATACATTTACAAACTTTATTACTAATATAGAAGTGGGATTTGAATTGTTTTATATGTGTTCAAGTGATTTTGTTATATCTAATTATATTCAAAAAATTATTTTGAATATGCAAATAGGTTAAGTTCTATTGAAAAATACGTGGTGTTTTACCAGCTTCGTATTTCTATTTTTATATCTCAATTAAGATAATAAAAAATAAATAAATTTAAATTAGATCTAGTAGTCAATACCATAAACTAGAGACTTTATTGTTGATGGGTGGAAACCCCAATTCAAGTATCTAAAGTCTGATAAATTCCTTGTATTGATGAGATTCTAAAACCAGCTTTAATAGGTATTCTTAGTATTATTGCACCTTATATTCATATCAAATCATTTTATTATTGGCTATTTGAAAAAGAATGAGTGGGAGGTTTATGTATATAGTTGGGGAGATCTAATGAGGAATTGAGATGTAATGGTAAGTTAGTAATATTTTCCATATCCAAGTCTTTGTTGTTTTCCTTTGTCCCTTCTATGAAATTTGTTTATAGATATTCAATAATAACAATAGAATAAGACCCCAAACAAGAGCCTAGAATTTATTGCTTTCCTTCTAGATAGTATGGATAGACTAAAAAAATTCCATTGCTTGGAATAGATTGCATTGATTGCCTATCTAGTTTATGTCAAGTCGCTTCTTACATTTTCCATATGGGGTAGTGTTATGACCCTAATGGACATATATATGGGGTTAAATATATATGTAATAGGGGCCCATAATGAGGGTATATATGGAGTTCAATGCATCTGTAATATGATTCAACCTAATAGGGCCTACATATGGATCCATTATTAGGCTAACCCCTATTACATATACATTTAGTCCCATATATATCCACGTTAGGGTCATAAAGGAAGTAGAAGGTTTACAATAGTGAAATAAAAGATGTAGACCCTTACGAAGCATATCACGTGATATTTAGTAAGGGTATTTATGATCATCCAATATTATTGTGGCCTCTAGATATCATGTCATTTTGATTTGTAAGGGTCTTCATGTGTATTTCCCTTACTAGATCCCATGCCATTAGGATTCCTGAGGACCTTCATATTTTACCCTCTCTAAAACTCACATAATTGGGATGGTGCTTCCCTTAGATACAAGGGTCGTATGGTGCTTCCCCAGAGCACAGACCTTCAACGGGATGTCTTCTATGAACTCCATGCTTCCCCATTGGCAGGGCACTCTGGGTTCCTCAAAACTTATGAGCGGGCACGACGTAACTTCTTTTGGCAAGGCATGAAAAATACAATTCAACAGATGGTGGCCGAATGTGATACCTATCGGGGCAACAAGGTCAAAACAACACTCCTTTCGGGATTGCTTGAACCCTTTCCCATCCCTACACGGATTTGGACAAATATTTCTATGGATTTCATTGAAGGGCTCCCTAAATCTGGAGGGAATACAGTGTTTTTGGTTGTGGTTGATCACCTGTCCAAATATAGTCATTTTTACGCCCTCAACCATCCCTATACCGCCTCCTCAGCCACACAAATTTTCATGGACCAGATCTTCCGTCTTCATGGAATCCCTTCTTCCATTGTGTTGGACCGTGATGCAACTTTCACCAGTCATTTTTGGATAGAACTATTTCACTACACTGGCACCAAACTGAAGATGAGTTCAGGGTATCACCCGCAAACCGATGATCAGACTGAAATTATCAATAAATGTTTGGAAACTTATCTTCATTGCTTCACCTATGAACAACAACATTAGTGGGAAAAGTGGCTCCCTCTTGCTGAATGGTGGTACAATACCTCCTACCACACTACATCTAAAATGAATCCATATGAAGCATCCTATGGTCAGCCACCGCCAATGCTTCTTCCATACATGCCCATCATTTCACTAGTTGAAGCAGTTGACACAGTTCTTCGCAACCGCGATCATATTCTTCACATTTTGTAGGACAATCTTCACATGGCCAGAAATCGAATGAAACAACAAGCTGATCAGCACCATTCTGAGCGCACTTTTCAAGCAGGTGATATGGTTTTTCTTCGTCTACATCCTTACAAGCAATCCTCCATAAAAGTCAAAGGGCATCATAAGCTCACTCCAAAGTTCTATGGGCCATATAAGGTTCTTCAGAAGATTGGGTATGTTGCTTATAAATTGGAACTTCCTCCTTCTTCCCGCATTCATCCAATATTTCATGTCTCTTGTTTAAAGAAAGTTATTGGCACCAACATCAGATGACAAACAATTTTACCAGAATTGGATAATGAAGGATCCATCATTTTGGAGCCGTAGGCCATCCTCAATCGGCGCACTCGTTAGCTTCGCTCTCGATCTATCACAGAGGTATTAATTCAATGGCACAAAATGCAACCAGAGGATGCTACATGGGAACCACTCCTTCAAATTCAACAACAATTTCTACATCTAAAGCTTTGAGGACAAAGCTTTTTCTAAGGGGGAGGGGATGTTAGGAACCCATGTTAACCCTTCTCTTTAATTGTTAGTATATTGTTGTTGGACGCATATGCTTTGTTAGTCGTCCCGTGAGTATATTGTGATATTCCACATTCATGGGGATTAATAGTTATTTAGCTTATACTTAGTATATAAATACATGTTGAGGCCAATAAAGGCATCCACGAGTTATTTTGTATTGAGCTTGCTCAAAGGAGGTTTCCCCCTCGAAGTGGCCTGCGATCAATAAATATCTTTTGCGTTCTGCTATATTGTGCATTTTCATCATTTATTTGTTGTAGGTTCATCACATAAATGATCAAAAATAAAGAATTGTCCATGAACCAAGGAAATGGGGAAAATCTCATGGAAAACCCCCCCCTCAAAATAGGAGAGCAGGAAGCTCAGACAGCTTTCACACCAAGTAGATATCTGAGAAAGACAAATCTCTTCTGAGTGAAGAATTTAGTGAATATATCTGCAATCATCTCCTCTGTAGGAAAATAATGCAGTGAGATGTTCTGGTTGCGCACTAGCTCCCTGTTGTAGTGCATGTGAACCTCACTATGTTTGGTCCTTTGCTTCTGTACTGAGTCACTAGAGGTATGGATGGCACTCTGATTGTCACAAAATAGGTCAACTAAAGGATAAGTGAGAATTCCAAACTCATTCAAGATCCCGTGCAACCAAACTGCTTGGATGGATACATTCACAGCCCCTCTATACTTTGTCTCTGCTGAAGATAGTGCAAGTGTTGTTTTATTTTTGCTTGAACAACAAATTGGTCTTGATCTAATCATGAATATGTACCCTGAAGTGGACTTCCTATCAGTATTATCTCTAGCCCAGTCTGAGTCAATAAAACCAACCAAATCTAGTGGAGCACTAGTAGAATAGTGGATCCCAAACTCTCTCGTACCTTGCACATAGTGCAAGATCCTCTTAGTTGGTTTCCAATGTAGCTCATGTGGCTCCTGCATGTACCTAGCCACAGCACCAACAGCATATGATATAGCTAGTCTCGAATGTGTCAGATATAACAAGCTACCAATCAATTCTTTGTAAAGTGTGCTATCAACCAAGGGTGTGGAACCACCTTCTTCTAATCTAATTGTTGACACAGATCTGTCGACAGGGGTTCACTTCGCACATTGTCAACAAATCTTGACACAAAATCCCATAGATATCGGCCCAGAAATGGTTTAGCCTTTCCAGCAACACTCGTAGAGCGAGTGAGGTATCACCTGAGATACCTAAGGGGGTTACAGGAACCAAGTTCGATAGGTATGAGAGGACATGCATCATTCACATTTAATCACAGCATAACCCAGAGATCGACATAATTAGCATTCGCATCATTTCATACCAAGACATATTAATCAAATCTACGCATTAACACATCATAGAAACATATTCAACATATATGCAATACATATCATAACTGCGACACAACAGATCTAATTATAGCTGCGACATAGCATAGGTAATCATCACTGCGACACAAGTGGGAAAAAGTCATTGCTGAAATATTCTTTCTCATTAAAAGTAGGCTTCATACATCAAAACCATCTCACTAATCACAGAATTGACAGAAACATATATCTGCAGAACCAATCCTCAATAATTCAGATAACAATCGATACAAAAATAGATCAAACCATCGAATCAGATACACATGGACAAAAATACCAAAGATGGGATAAGAGATAAATATCATCCTAAGATGCCCGAAGGATTACAATGCTACTCCTATTTATAGGCTCATTGGCCGTTACAGGTTGGTCCACTTCACAAAGTGACCCATTAACTAACTAACTAATTAACTAATGACTCCGCTTTGTTCACTTTACTTCCTCTTTATCCATTTTGTTTCTCTCCGCGACTGGTCCTTTTCCCTTGTCGTTGTCCCCTTTGTCGCTGATTGTACCAAAACTTCTGCGACTTAGCCCCGTTCCAACACTAATGCCAGATAGGAAGGGAAAAGATGTGGCTTTGCAATCATCTATATGAAACTTTGTTAGTAAATCAGATGCATACCTTGACTGTGAAACCATGACCCTGAAGCATTTTGAGTCACTTCAAGACCAATGAATTGTCTCAATAGTCCCAGATTTGTCATAGTGAGTGCTTTGTTCAAGGAATACTTGATGTGCTTCAACCCAGTAGTAGATCCACTAGTGATGAGCAAGTCATCCACATACAAAACAATCAACAGCATACATTCACCCTTTTGTTGCATGTAAACATTGAAATCAGATTTGCATCTTTCAAACTTCAATGATAGTAAGAAGGAATCCATCTTGGCATACCATGCCCTTGGAGCTTGCTTAATCCCATATAGTGATCTCCTCAGTCTGCATACCAAGGAGGGATCATCATTGTACCCCTCAGGTTGTCTCATGTAGATATATTCTTCCAAGTCACCATGCAAGAAGGAACTCTTTACATCCATGTGATGTACCTCCCATGCATAAGAAGCTGCAATGGCCAAAACAACTCTCATTGAATCCATCCTTTCAATAGGAGCGAATGTCTCATTGTAGTCCAACCATTGCATATGTGAGTACCCCTTTGCAACCAACCGAGCCTTGCACTTGGTTGTAGATCCATCAGATCCAAGCTTAGTTTTGTAAATCCATTTGCACTGAACTAGTTTCCTCCCAGGTGGAAGAGGGACAAGATCCCATGTTCCATTGTTTTGCAATGACTCGTGTTCTTCATCCATGGTTTCTTGCCATCTCGGATATGGAAAGCCTCTCTGTAAGACTGTGGATCAGATCCTACCATCATGAAGCACCTCTTAGGGAGAAGTGGATCTGTATGGAAAATTGCAATGTTTGCATCTTGGTATTGATATCTTGTTCTCCTGTAGTCAGATGGATTTCCAGCAGTAACCCCAGCTGCCTCAATAATATTTTGTGCCCATTTAGGATTTGGATTAGGAGTAGGTGTTGGATCTAGATCTAGATATGCTAGATCTTCTTGCTCAATATCTATATCTGAATCATACTGGTCTCTTCTTCTAAATCTGAATATAGATCATCTATAGAAACATCATTAGGAGCGAATGGAGGATGTATATCAGTTATACCTTCTTTTTCAGTTGGTTGTAGATCATGCAATGGATCCTCATTGAACTGCACACTTCTTTCAATGAAGCATCTCCGGGTTGAAATATCCATCAGCTTGTAAGCCTTTTCATATTTTGCATATCCAAGAAGGATGCATTCGCTACTTTGAGGTTGAATTGTTTTCCTCTTGTCAGTGGGGATTCTGGCCCATGCCTTGGATCCAAAAACCCTTAGATGAGAGACATCAAGTTTGTGTCCCTTCAATGCTTCGAATGGAGTGACCCCATCAATAGATTTGTGGGGTACCCTATTTTGAATGTATGTGGCACAGTTTACTTCTTCTGCCCAGATATTTTATGGGAGATTTCTTGCTTCAAGCAAGCAGGTATCCATCTCTTTCAATGACCTATTCTTCCTCTTTGCTACACCATTTTGTTGTGGTGTGTATGGAACAGAATGTTGCATCCGAATGCCTTCGGAAGCACATAGTTGCTGCAAATCCTTTTTATGTACTCCCCTCTATTATCATATCTGAGTGCTTTGATCTTCCTTCCAGTAGTGTTCTCAACCAAGGATTTGAAAATTTTGAAGCATTCAAACACCTCATATTTATGTTTGAGAAAGTAGATCCAACAGAATCTAGAGTAGTCATCAATGAAGGTCAGAATATATATGGATCCATTCATTGAAGCAGTGAGCATCGGTCCTGAAACATCACTATGAATCAAATCTAGGATGGCGGAAGCTCTCTTTGCCTTCCCAAATTCATACTTTCGCTCTGGCTGCTTCCCTACCAAGAAACCTTTGCAGATCCCTTGAGATAATTTTATGTTCGGTGGACCTTCAACCATCTCTTCCTTGTGAAAATGCTGTAGATATTTGAAGTTTAGGTGTCTAAATCTTTCATGCCAGATCCTACTTGTCTCATTTGCATGCATCAAGAGAGAAAATTGATGGGAGTATGGAAAGAAGCATGAGAACTCATAAGTCTTGGAGGCATGATTTTCAAATTCTTTGGCTATCATCTTCCCAAATGATATCTCAATAAACTCAACTGAATCAAGTCCAAATACTAATTTCTTTGGAGGACTTGTGTATGTCATCTGGTAAATAGACAACAGATTAGCTGCTAGAGAGGGCACATATAGTACATCATTGAACCTTCCATGCTCAAGATGTATGGTACCTTTCCCATTTGAGAGTCATCTCCCATGTGTATGCTTGGTCCATCAGTGAGATCTAATAAAGAAAATGGCTCTCTGGAGGCAAGCATGTGGTTGGAGGCTCTAGAATCAATAAGAAAAGCTTGGGATTGTGAGAAACCAGCCTTCAATGCATCGCATCTCTCATGATATTCTAACTTTCTACCTGGATCAGTATTCCTTGCGCCTTCAGGGAGGGAAATGTTATGCTGCTCAAGGATTTTTTCCATTAGATATATGTTCTTCTTCATACAAGAACTCTCAGGATGATTACCCTTCTTGTGATATGTACACTTGGATTTCACAAACTTCTTTTGTTTGTCCTTCTTGGAGCTGGAGGCTCCTTCTGATGGACTTGACTTGGAATTTTGCTTGGGTTCAGATGGCCTCTTATCCTTACCCTTGTGCTTCCCCTTCCCATTCGTACTTTTTTATTCTCCATCCACAAGAGCTTGATTTTTGTAGGCCTTCAAGGTGCCCATATGGATCAACTTATCTTGTTCTTGGTTGAGAGATTCAGTGAAAACATCTAAGGAGGGAATCTTCCAACTAGGGATTGAAATTCGCCTTGAATGGAAGGTAGAGACAAAGATGGAGAAGTTGGGACCTATCTTGATCATAATGGATAGCACCAACTGCTCATCGTTCTTCTCCATACCACACTTCTTGCATTGCATAACCAAATATTTGAATTTTGAAAACAATTGCTGAATGGTATTGAAATTGCTCTATTGAAGAGAAATCAACTCATTTTCCAGAATATGGCCTCTTAGATCATCTTTTTTTTCCAAAGAGGGTCTCTAAATTCAACCATAATTCTTTTGGAGTCTTCAATCCATCGAGGTGGAAGAGTAGATCTCTGGAAATATGAATACACATGAAACTGAATGCTTCATCATATCTATTCAGATACTTGGCCTTCTCCACAGTTGCTCGTGGTTCGACCTCCTTCCCCATTGTTACCCTATACAGTGACTTTTTGCGCAAGACCATCTGCATATCATAACTCCAATAAAGGTAATTGAAGGGTTTCAGAATCCTGGGAGAGAGAGGAGAGTTTGAATTGTCCATGAGAACTGTTGGAGCAAATACAAGGTGAAACTGTTGCTACGGTTGCAATTGATGATGCACTCAAAAAATTTGAATAACCTGCAAAAAAATCTCAATTTTTGGAGATGCACTACTACTGAGCATTTATTTAGGACAATAGGCACATTTTTCTGGATCCTTCACACCTGGCTAGACCTCTTTGGATTTCTCCAATGAATTCAATGCAATGGCACCAGGATTTGATGTGGAAATCTAGAGGCTTCTGGTGCACTACCGAAAGTAGCTACTCAACCTACGCTCAATGGCTCTAATACCATGTGAAATTCTAAATCACAACATATCTAAGAGCTGAGTATACCTCATAGAGAAATAATGAGCAAAAAAGTTGAATTAGAGTCAAAACTGCAATTAAAAAGAGCAGACAATTAATTATGCAGAAGAACTCAGATAGGAGCAGAATAATGTCACATGATCCAATAATCAGTATAGTCAACAATGATGTTACAATGGAGAGAATTCGAATCACACGGGAGAATTTGAACCTCAGTTGGTCTAACATAGGAATTGTCACCACTGGAGTGCTCTGGAATACTCAAACTCAACCAAATTGAACCTAAACTCAGTTAATTGAAGACACAATAAGTTAACTGAAGACACAATCAGTTAACTGACTAAGGAGGGCGTATCAGTGCATTTTTCATGCATGACAGTCAGAAAAGGGCTCATGAGGCCACAATTAGTGGCATTTGGAGCTCTAAACCCCCACAAGAGTTAGCTAACTTAGGTGGAATGCACTGGAACACTGAGTAAGTTCCTATAAAATAGGGAACTGACTCAAGTGGTCATAAAATGATGCATGCGGGGCTTAGAAGGTGGTAGATGGATCCTGGATGACATATGCACACCAATAGGGGGAAAATGACATCATCAACTACTAGGAAAAATAAATAATGCTAGGTAGGACAAGGATGGAGTATTAAAATATCCTAACATGCACACTAGAATCTACTCTTAAGTTTCCTGCACAGACTAAACTTTGTCCCATGTATTCTTTGTCTTGCTTGTGCACTCTTCATCCTTCTATCCAACCAACCCTTTAGCTTGTTCCTTGAAGGACTATGATTGGAAGGACTCGTGACCTACTCAAGTACATGTGCCTTATGTACTTCTTCACATTTGATTTTCATGATGTTCCCTTGGACACACTTCTTCACACTGGATGCAACTTCCAGATATACTTCTTCACACTGGAATCCATATCCTTCACCATATTGCTTGCACATATACTTCTTCAATGTGGCTTTAATATAATTCTTCAAGTTGGAATGGGAATGTTGAAACCACTTGACTTCAGTTGACATCAATGACTCAAACTAAATCAGTTGAAATCCTCTTTGACATTAGTTGACATCAATGACAACCAAAGTTCAACACAATCTAATCAACAAAATTCTTAACTTGTTGCATTGTGCCCCTTTTATTAAAGAGGAGAAAATAAAATTCCAACAATTTATAAGTTTCCTCCCTCAATACTTTCGGGCTAGAATTGAATTTGATGATTTGAAGACATTGGAAGAAACCTTCCACAAGGTTAGGCTATGTTATGATCAAATCCAGCACATATCGAAAAATTTGAAAAGCATAAGGGAAAATAAAAGGTTGAAGTTCGAACAGAGGAAAAAGGGGTACAAACCCTCACCCTACAGCAATCGATCCAGAAATTTTCATAATAATAGAATCACGAGAAAGAGAAATTTTCAACCAAAATTTTCAGCTCAAAGCATAAATAAACCTGCCAATTTTACAGAAAGGAAACCAACAGAATTTGTTCAGGGGACATTAAAATGTTGGGATTGTGGATAATCCCATGTGTTCATAAACTGCCACATAAAAAAGAAAGGGATAAAACTATCCATAAGTTGCAAGAGGCTACAACGATGGATGATATCGCTAGGACCCACAAAAATTTTGTCACACTGGAGGGTTGGCAAGATGATCATCAATCATCCATGGTGGAGATTGAAGGTAAGATAGTTGAAACGACTAAATATTTTAGTATACCCTAGATATTTTCAAAGTTACATTTCTCCAAAGATTGTATATGCATGCATGTTGAAAAGGGTTAAGCATAGGAAAGCATGGTTAGTACAACTAGCCACCAGTACAAAAATAAAGAAAACTAAATTAGTTGAGGACTTCCACTTGAAATTAATAAGATGCCTACAATAGCCGAATTAAACAATCTTCCCTTCGGTTCTTATGACGCACTTATAGGGATGGATTGGATAGAAAAGCATCGTGTGGTGTTGAACTATTATAATAAGACTTTCATGTGTTTTAACAATGATGGAAAATCCATATTAGTGACAGGGATTCCTTGGACAGTATCCGTGAGGCATATTTCTACCTTGAAAATTAAGAGGTGTGCCCAGAAAGGTTGCAAACTGTTTTTTTAGTGTAATAAATTATGTAGAAAAGTGAAAATTGAACTTGAAGACTACCCAATTTTGTAGGAATTTAAAGATGTGTTTCCCAAAGAGATACCCGATCTGCCCCAAAAAAGGGACCTTTATTTTACTATCAATCTGATGCTTGGGACAGTACCTATATGTAAATATCCTTATTGAATGAGTACTCTTGAAATTGTAAAGTTGAAAATGCAACTACAAGAGCTTATTGAAAAGAAGTATTAGACCTAGCGTGTCCCCATGAGGAGCACCGACACTATTTGTTAAGAAGAAGGATGGGACATTAAGACTATGTATATATTTTTGACAATTGAATAAGGTTACTATAAAAAAGAAGTACCCTCTACTTTGGATTGATGACTTGTTTGATAAAATCCAAGGAGATAAAATATTTTCAAAGATAGATTTGAGGTAGGGATACCACCAAGTTAGAATCAAAGATGAATATATTCCTAAGACAACATTTAGGACAAGGTATGGCCACTACGAATTTGTAGTAATGCCATTTGGCCTTATCAATGCACAGGAAACATTTATGTGCCTGATGGATAGTGTTTTTAGCAAATACTTAGATAAGTTTGTATTGGTATTTATCGACAACATACTTATCTATTCAAAAACAGAAGAAGAGCATGAAGAGCATTTGAAAATTTTCCTACAAATTCTAAGAGAACATCAGTTGTATGTGAAATTTAGTAAGTGTGACTTCTACAAGAGTCAAATTCAATATTCAGGACATATGATTTCAGAAAAGGGGATATCAATGGAGCCCTACAAAGTCATGGCCATCATGGATTGGACCACTCCTAACAATATAACCGACATAAGATCATTTATGGGTCTTTCCGGTTACTACAGGAGGTTCATTAAAGACTTTTCAAAAATATCCTATCCCATAACTTCTCTCAAAAATAAAGAAGCAAAGTTCATTTGGCATGAAAAATGTGAGACAAGCTTTCAAAATCTTAAGCATTTGATGACTACTATACCTAATTTGAGGATCACATATCCTTATGGAAAATTTGTAGTTTGCACAGATGCATGTAAAGAGGGATTAGGAGGGGTTTTAATGCAAGATGATCATGTGATTTCCTATGAGTTAAGAAAACTTAAAGACCATGAGAGAAACTCTGTTATAGCTACCATTATCCATGCCTTAAAAATATGGAGGCGCCACTTATTGGACAAGCGATTTCTACTCAAAATAGATAATATAGGGTTGAAATATCTATTTAACCAGTAAGGTTTTAATGCAAGGCAAGCCAGGTGGTTAGCCTTCTTAAGCGAATACGACTTTGAAATCAAGTATATTAAAGGTAAAGAAGATAAAGTTGTAGATGCATTAAGTAGAAGAATACACTTAGTTTACATGCTTTAGCGAGATCTTTTGAATCATATTTACGGGACATAATTAAAACAACCCTTAAAAATGATAAGTTTTGTGATGAAATCAAGGTAAAATTGCGGAAAAAATGGGTCTGATTTACAACAACATCATTTCAGATTCACGGGAAAAAAAATTAATTGTTGTTCAAAAATAAGTTACATGCTCCATATTTAGTAGAACTAAGGAAAACTATAATGAAAGAATCCTTATTAAGGACATCATGGATACCAGAAAATGATCGTTGCACTTAAAAGGCAATATTATTGGCCTGGAATGAAAGTTGATGTGACTGAATACATCATCATGTGACAAGAATGTTAGCTAGTTAAATATGAACAACATCACCCAGCCAGATTATTGCATCCCATACCCATTCATGAATGGAAGTGGGAAGTAATTTTGAAGTACTTTATTACATGTCTGCCCAAAAATAAGAAGAAACATGATGCAATTATGGTCGTAGTAGATAAATTATCAAAGTCATCAACATTTCATTCCTATAAAATCTACCTATAAGACAATCAATATTGCATACACTTTCCTTAAACAAATATTTAGACTTCATGGAGTATCGAAAAGTATTGTCTCGGACTAGGATGCAAAATTTAAATCTAGAAAGCATTGGTTTATGGGTTAGGCACACAGCTAAATTTCAACACAACCTATCACCCTCAAATAGATGGGAAAACAAAACGAACAAACTAGATTCTAGATTATATGTTTTGAATGTATGTAATGAATAATCCTTCACAATGGGAGGATTCCATGCACTTAGCAGAGTTCGCATACAACAATGGCTATCATACCTCGGCATGCATGAGACCCATTGAAGTCCTCTATGGCAGAAAATGCAACACTCTAGTTAATTTGAGCAATCTGATGGATAGATTGATGCTTGGACTAGATTTGTTAAAGGATATGGAACAGTTAGTAAACAAGGTCAAATAATATTTAAAAGAGGCACGAGATAGACAAAAGAGCATTGCATATCAAAAGAGGAAGCATCGGAAATTTCAAGTTGGGGATCACATGTATTTAAAAGTCAAAGCAAAAAGGAGTTCTTTAAATCTTGGAAAATGTTCTAAGTTGACTCATATATACTATGGACCTTTCCAAATTCTGGAAAAGATAGGCCATGTAACCTACCAATTGGCATTACCAGCTAGAATTCAAGTTCATGATGTTCTTCATGTATCTTTGTTAAAGAAATGTGTTCATGATACTAAACATGTAATCGACTGGAATTTGATACAAGTAGAACTGGAATGAGATTTTCAACCATAACCTGTCTACAAATTGGACAAGAGAAAAATCTTGCTCTGAAAGCGAACCATCACTCAGGTAAAAGTGAAATGGAAGCACTTCATCCCTGAGGAGGCCATCTGGGAAAGAGATGATGCTATGATGGAACCATACCCCTCTTTATTTTAGAATTAATGAGGATTTTGCATGAAAACTGAGACAATGTTGTTATAAGGGGAAGGGGATGTAATATCCCAAGTTTACCCCCTAAGCTTGTTTGATCAATTTTGGACATATTAAATAATTTATGTTTTAATTAAGAGTTGAAACATTAAACACCATGAACAATAAATGGTGTGTAAGTGAGTTTGATTTATTTTAGCATTTATATACTTTATGTTTTCCTAACATGCCTAATAAATAGCACCAAGGAAAACTAGTGAATCCAAGTCCATTAGGGGGAAGTTAACTTAAGGAAAATAAATCTAAAAATTATTTGGAATATTAATTAATTCAAAGATAATTTCCTCCAAAAACCTAACTACTACTATGAGGTGTCTTCCTCACATTAAACCTAAAGAATTAGCTAATAATAGAAAGAACTCAAATAA
The DNA here is from genome assembly GCA_027924585.1 of Larix kaempferi. Classification (NCBI taxonomy): domain Eukaryota; kingdom Viridiplantae; phylum Streptophyta; class Pinopsida; order Pinales; family Pinaceae; genus Larix; species Larix kaempferi. The sequence continues at coordinate 8,493,128 of BSBM01001030.1, forward strand.
AAGAGAAGAATTGTCGAGAAAGGGGAGTGATTTTTCCCTAAAGAATAAAGCAAGATAAAGAAAAGATAATTATTCTAATTACTCTAAGAAATAAGTGGAAGTGAGGAAGATGGAAGGAGAAGGGTAGAGAAACACTCTTATTGATATCCATAAATTTCATCCAGTTTCAGCATGAGTAAAATCTCTATGGCCATAGAGTATTCTACAATTTGTTTGTTTGGCTTGAAATCCAATAGTTTGGCATGATTTCTTATACTTAGAACCTATTAAGGTTGGTAAAATATTAACTTAGGATGAGATCATGACAAAAAGACTATAATTCCTTTTAGTATCACCATGTTGAGCGCTAAAATATGTGTTAGGTTAATAGCTAAGGAAATGTCTTTAGTTCACAAGACCGATAAATTCTCAAACTAAAATAGTTACATAACTGCTACCTAAGTGACCTAACTCCTACTGTACTTGGCTTGGCTCAAGAGTGATTAAGGAGTTGAAGGAAAGGAACTCCTATTAATATACGGTTGGGTGGATCGATCTATTTAATATGGCATGTGGAAAAATCTTAAGCAGAATAGATAAGAAACTACCATTGTATCTAACTTTCTAATTTATAAATTATGGGACTATATTGATATTATTTCCTTGATAAAGACTTAACAATTATAGGTTTTATGTTGATTGAGCATGCATATTGGTATATTAGTTTATAATTATTATTGAATAGTGGAGGTTAATGCTAGAATTGAATTAGTACATTAGAGGAAATTTGAGGTCTAAATTGGGCCTCCTAAGGAAAATAATAAAACAATAGTTAAAATAATAAAATAATATTATAAATTTTGAAGGAAAAGACACAAAAACTACTTTTTGTTTTTTGTATTTTCAACTTATCTCCCCGTGGTTTCACTCAAATTTCGAGCAGGAGAACTTGTTGGATGCAGAATTCAATTCCACATCCAACGAGTACCCACACTGCATACATTTGATAGACCCTGCCCCACCAAAAATGAGAAATACATTGAAAAACGTCTTACTTTCAATAGAGTATAATATATTACAGGTATGCCCACGCAAACCCTATCTCTTTACTTATATCACATATAATCAACCCATATGGTTGTGAAGGAGCTTGAGGCTCAAAGCTCGAATAATCATAAATGACTACGTAATGAAACTTATGGGTAACACCGAAAACTCTTAGTCATGGGATATGTTAGGCACCAATGCTTTTCCCGCCAAAATGCCTACAGTCAAAACCATTAACACATTACAAATGTACCCGAGGGAAGAAAATCCTACCAATTTTCTAAAAATAAAGATATAGAATGAGGGTACATAGATACAACCTCTAAGGAAACGGATTCATTGTTCAAACCCGTAAACTGCCAAAATTTCAATTAGAAGGATGAGTTCAAAACTACACTATTGTAAGGAGATAACACTAAGACAAATGATAAGCATTACATTAAGACTTGAGAGTTCGCAGATGAATGGGGCACCATAATGGAGTTCATCGACTTAACCCTAGTCATTTTCCAGGTAACAAACAATCCGTGAGAAAAACTATTTAGTCTAGAAAATCCCTATCCAAATGAAATATCATTAAAGGACTAAACACTGATAAGAATGGGTAAAAAGAATATATAAATATATATTACTTTCTTAAGAAATACTTGTAGGTAGCTCCTGTTGTGCAGATGTATAACAAATACCTCAAATAGCATAAATGATAGCTCACTCTCTCCTTATGGGTCAACGCTCGATTACGGGAAAGGTGAATGCCAACATAACCTGAATCTTCGTCCTCAAGGGTGCTTTAGAAAACCAGCAAAGCTCACTAAACGTGTACACTATATTGAATGCCAATTCAATAGTTGTACCTTACGAAACCTCTAGAAGTTAGGTAGGACATGTACATAAGGCGTATGGAAACATTGGGAGTCTAATACCTATTGTATTATTTCCCCTAGGCAAAGTTGTAAGGTTTAGTTTATATTTCCATACCCCTGCGCACCATGTAGTTTATTAACATGGGCTCGTGCAAGGAATTAACACCACCTAAATTTTCTCCTATTTAAACATATGGAGATAAGGTACCATGAGGCCGAAGGGCCATTTGTGAATCATATCTTCAACCCATATGTATTAATAAAAATAAAACAATTGAGAAGCTAAATGCACCATTAATAATATGCACTTAGTTCATAGTATAGTACCCTTGCAATAACCATTGTGTGAAGATATATAAATATATAGGGGAGAGAGTTCTATAGTTGAACGGGAACCGGTAATGGTGATAGAACCGGTGACTGTTACAACCCAAAAAGTGATCAAGAAAATGCCAACTGTCAAACACATATAATTATATAAATAAGTAAAAAGTTTCCTATTTGAGTTCATTAAGTGTCATTCTGTACAGTATGCCCACAGCTGTCAACTATAGGACAAAAGGTTGACAACTGAGCAGTCTTGACAAAACCAAAATCAAATCCATCATGTCCCTTCCAAATCCCAACATGCACTGACACAAACATCTAATTGGACCTCATCACTCCCCAGCCAACCCAATCTACAAGGACGGATTGCCCATCACATGGAGCCCATCGAACAAGCTTCAGAGTACGCCCAGACCAACATCGAGAATCACTTAACCACCAAGGCATCCCACCTGCACATCTATCAAATGTCACCTGCATAATAAATGGAGAATGAGTGTCAGCTCCAGGTGCATTGTTGTTCAACAAAGTAGCCCAATCAATGCAATTAATGCTGCCAACTCCATTAAAATCATCAAATCAACCAGAAAACCAAACAGAAGCATATGTCCATAGGCATATCGAAGAGCACATGGATCGACAAAGCCCCATTGATGGCCATTGGATCGAGGCCAACTCAATCTTGAGCCACTCATCCAACTCCAGCCAGTTGCAATCCATGCCTTCTCAAACTTGTCAATCAAATCAAACACCAAAATGCTATAAAGACACTACAACCTTAAAACAAACTTCATTTTTTCTGCTATTCGAAATTCCCAGACCTTGTTAAACTCACCTCTATTTCCAAGCATCAAATTTCAGAGTCCAGGCATTGCATTCAAGCAAAACACAGTTGCAGAGTTAATTCAAGACAGCATTCAGAGTTCAGGTATTGCATTCAAGATAAACTTGTCTTTCAATAATGTTTTCAAGTAGCCAGACTATATCTAGTTTTATGCAAGAACCTGCATTGAACATGTAAATCACGTCAAGAGATCCTTTTGAATACTCCAGATCCTAGGGTCGTTTTAACACTTTGTTTCAACACAGCTATTATAATATTCCAGATCCCTGTGAATTTACACAGCTAGTTCCTTTTGAATACTCCAGATCCTAGGGTCGTTTTAACACTTTGTTTCAACACAGCTATTATAATATTCCAGATCCCTGTGAATTTACACAGCTAGTTCTATCTCCGTAGGTGGGAGCAATGTTATGGTTTTTGGTTTTTAATGGAGCACTGTTATGGTTTTTGGTTTTAATGCAGTCATGGCAAGAGTCAGCACTACTCGTGCAAGGAGGTCAAGTAGGAGACTCAGCAGGGGTGCCCAGCTACGATGCACCTCGTCCGATGAGGACATAACACATGATGTTGATAATAACAATGCACACAGAGATGATGAAGAGGCAAATGATGCAGAGCATAGTGGTGTTATTCCATCATCAACCACTGTTGAAGAGGCAAATGATGCAGATCCTCGAGGTGTTATTCCACCATCAACCACAGTTGAAGAGGCAAATGATGCAGATCCTGGAGGTGTTATTCCACAATCAACCACAGTTCAAGGTGCAACTGCCAGTAAGAAGATTAGTGCCATCAGAGGATGGACACAAGAAGACATGAAGGCTACCATAGATGATATAGAGTTCAATGTTTTTTCTATCAGAGCAGCTGCTAAAAAACATGGGATTCCACCAACATCAATCCATTACTTGATAAATGGCCTGACCCATACCAAGCGAAAAGGACCTCTTACAGTGTTGAGTGCAGAAGAGGAAGAAGAAGTTGTGGTTTGGTGTGAAGAGATGGCTCAACTAGGCCATGGTCTGGAGTTGGTTCAACTCAAATCCACTGTTGCACAAGTCTGTCAAGGGAGGCCAAACCCCTTCAAAGATGTATTTACAGGAAAATCATGGTGGAGAGGATTTAAACAAAGGCATCCAGAACTTTTGTTACGCACAGCAGAGGGGCTTGACAAGGATAGGACTTTCAATCTGCGCCCTACAGTTGTGACCAAGTTCTATCAGACACTCTCTGATGCATATGAGAAACACTCATACAAAGGAGACCATATATGGAACTGTGACGAGACTGGATTGCAGGCAGGGAGGAATTGTGGCATGCGAGTAATTGCCAAGAGAGGGAGCAGGAATGTGCCCAAAATTCTGCCAAAAAGTAGGGAGTGGATAACTATTCTTTGTTGTGTCAACGCAGTTGGAGCATCAATTCCAGGTTTTTATCTGTTCAAGGGAAAGAATCAACTCAAAAATTACATTAAAAACTGTGAACCTGGCGCATGCATGGCTGCACACCCCCATGCTTGGATGACAAAAGAACTGTTCTTGAGTTGGCTTTGCCACTTTGCTTCCTCTGTCCCTGGCGGTGTTTCACCTGAAAACAGACACCTTTTGATTTTTGATGGCCATGGCAGCCACGTTGCTATACAAACCATTGAGGAGGCAAACAGGCTAGGCATTGATCTGTTGACACTGCCTGCACATACCACCCACAGGCTGCAACCTCTAGATGTGAGTGTGTTTGGGCCTTTCAAGTGTTACTTCAGGTCTGAGAGAGCGTCCTGGATGGAAAAGAACCCGGGGGTAGAGGTGAAGAGGTTCGAATTAGCAGAACTTGCAAGCAAAGCTTTTGCTAGGGCACTCACAACATCAAATATCAAGGCTGGTTTTAGGCGGACAGGAATATGGCCTTTCAATTCTGATGCTCTTCAACATGACACGGGATGTAGTCAGGCTTTTGATGTTCAGGGGAGAGAGGATGCAGATGCTGCAGATAACATCATATCACTCTCTCAAGGTCATTGCCAACCACTGGATGACGACAATGAACACGTAAGTGAAAGTCAGTATGGCACCGAACCTGTTGGGGAGAATATAGAAGCTGTTGGAAGGACAGAAACAGAATTAGATGGCCAAGGGATTGTTCATAACAATGTTTCCGATTTGAGTGTGAATGGAGGTGACCAAGCAATGGTAAACAACAGTGAGGAGTTGACATTTCCAAGCCAGCCAGAACAACCTGAGTGGTTGGCAGAGGCGATGACAAATATGAACAGACACATTGTCACCCCCACCAACGATGAAAGCCTTAACCTGCCTTCGATGCTAGCAGTCCTTAACAATGAAGCTGTACATTATTATGTGCCACTTGGGGGTGGTGGAGATGAGATTGAACAAAATGAATATACAGTGGACCAAGAAAATGATGATGAGGCACTCCCATCAAATGAGCCACTACTTGGCCAGTTCCTTAAGTTGCTAGTGGAGAAAGTTGAAACTCATCTATCTAATCACACTACTGAGCATCTTAGATTAAGCAGGAGCTCGCAACTACTAACATCAGAGGACTACATCACCCTATTGATTGAGGCTGAGCACAAGAAAAAGGAGATGCAGGATTTAAAAGAGAAGAAGAAGGCCCTGGCAAAGGAGAAGAAGGAAGCAAAGATTGTTGCAGCAGAAAATCGAAGGAAGGAAAGGCTTGTAAGAGTGAAACAAAGGGAGGAAAGAGAGCGACGGAAACAATTGGCAAGGGAAGAAAGGGAGCAAAGAAAGGCAAATCAGAGGAATCCAAATGGTCTGGAGAGGATAGAGGTAGTTGACAACCCATTGGATCAGTTTTCAGAGAACAGAAGATTATTCCAGGACCTTATTAACATACAGATACCCCAATACCACCAGGTAGGGGGAAATACTGTGTATGCCTTCCAAACTCCAGTGAACCCAGGGAAATTAGGCTCAAGTCATAACTATGGTTACTCAATTCCTCCTTGGCTACAAGGATCAACCTGGCCTGCACCAAATGTTTGCAGCTCAACACAACCAGGTCATGCATCAGTATCTAACCCAACTAGTTTGGGTAATGAAGGCAGTCAACCTCCTCGCACATAGGGTTTTTTGTTTGGCGAATGATAGATGTTTTGTGTTTGGCATACACATATGAAAGGAAGATTTTGTTGCTGGGGGGAATTTTGGGTGGTTTCCTAAGTTTTTGTTTGATTCCAATCTGACAGTGGATATATGTTAGGCATAACCACAGTAAATGTATAAAGTCCCAACCCACCATGGACCAACCATATGTATAAATCTCGAATTGCTACTATGTTGAACAAGAATATGCCCTTTATGTCAAGTACTGTTTTCTTCATGTCTCTGTCTATTTACTGGACTACATTCCTTACTAAAACTAATTGCTATATTTATTGGTTGGCAAACTAATTTGAATGTTAAACTAAATTGGGTGGTAGACCAACCTGATTGAACATTTAAATTGAATGCAAGTTTTTTCTGAATGCAATACCGACTTGAATGCAAATCGACTTGAACTGGATTGATAGTAAGCATTGCAAACAATCACCGAGCACACAGTTAAAGATTACTTAGGTTAGAGCACACAGCAAGAATGAAAGCAGGTGGGACAAACACATATGAGAACCAAAATTCTAGAAAAATACAAAATGAGGGCTAACTGTAGATGGGACAAACACATATGCATGTCCAGCACGAATGGTTGTTAATTTGTTAAAAGGTTTCATGCCTCCAAACCCTAATTGCAAATTCATACAATGACTGAAACAATCAATGAACCATAGCAAACCCTAATTTGTTATAAGGTTTCATGCCTTCAATTCACAGTCCAAATTATTCATCTAATTGGCATGCCCAAATTATTCATCTCAAGCATGCATCAATCCTATAATCAACTCCAATAAGAAATTAACAACCATTCCTTAAGAATTCAAGCAATCACTGAAAGCAATATAATCACTGAAGGGTTTAATGGAGCACGGTTATGGTGTTTTTTTATGTCATAATTTCCCGTAACCTTCATACCATTAAAGCATATCTGAATTTTCCATAACCATGAAACCTTCTCTCAATTTTAAAATATACTAAGTTATCAACCAATGAAACAATGAAACCATATCAAACCCTAATCCTATAATGAACTCCATTAACAAATTAAAAACCATTCATTGCGAATTCATACAATCACTGAAACAGTCACTGATCCATAGCAAACCCTACTTAGCATGAATGGTTGTTAATTTGTTAAAAGGTTTCATGCCTCCAAACCCTAATTGCAAATTCATACAATCACTGAAACAATCAATGAACCATAGCAAACCCTAATTTGTTAAAAGGTTTCATGCCTTCAATTCACAGTCCAACTTATTCATCTAATTCGCATGCCCAAATTATTCATCTCAAGCATGCATCAATCCTATAATCAACTCCAATAAGAAATTAACAACCATTCCTTCAAAATTCAAGCAATCACTGAAAGCAATATAATCAATGAAGGGTTTAATGGAGCACTGTTATGGTGTTTTTTTTTTATGTCAGAATTTCCCGCATCCTTCAAACCCTAATCCTATAATCAACTCCATTAACAAATTAACAACCATTCATTGCTAATTCATACAATCATTAATAATAAATTTCGACCCTAACAGTGTGCCATTAATAATCAATTTCGACCATAACAATGCTCCATTAAAAACCAAAAACCATAACAGTGCTCCACTAAAAACCAAATACCATTACAGTGCTCCATTAAAAACCAAATACCATAACAGTGCTCCATTAAAAAACAAATGCCATTATAGTGTTCCATTAAAAACCAAACACCCTAACAGTGCTCCATTAAAAACCATAAACCATTACAGTGCTCCATTAAAAACCAAATACCATAACAGTGCTCCATTAAAAACCAAATACCATTACAGTGTTCCATTAAATACCAAACACCCTAACAGTGCTCCATTAAAAACCAAATACCCTAACAGTGCTCCATTAAAAACCAAATACCCTAACAGTGCTCCATTAAAAACCACATACCCTAACAGTGCTCCATTAAAAACCAAAAACCCTAACAGTGCTCCATTAAAAACCAAAAACCATTACAGTGCTCCATTAAAAACCAAATACCCTAACAGTGCTCCATTAAAAACCAAATACCCTAACAGTGCTCCATTAAAAACCACATACCCTAACAGTGCTCCATTAAAAACCAAATACCCTAACAGTGCTCCATTAAAAACCACATACCCTAACAGTGCTCCATTAAAAACCAAAAACCCTAACAGTGCTCCATTAAAAACCAAAAACCATTACAGTGCTCCATTAAAAACCAAATACCCTAACAGTGCTCCATTAAAAACCAAATACCCTAACAGTGCTCCATTAAAAACCACATACCCTAACAGTGCTCCATTAAAAACCAAAAACCCTAACAGTGCTCCATTAAAAACCAGAAACCATTACAGTGCTCCATTAAAAACCAAATACCCTAACAGTGCTCCATTAAAAACCAAAAACCATTACGGTGCTCCATTAAAAACCAGATACCCTAACAGTGCTCCATTAAAAACCAAAAACCATTACGGTGCTCCATTAAAAACCACATACCCTAACAATGCTCCATTAAAAACCAAATACCTTAACAGTGCTCCATTAAAAACCAAAAACCATTACAGTGCTCCATTAAAAACGAAATACCATAACAGTGCTCCATTAAAAACCAAAAACCATTACAGTGCTCCATTAAAAACCAAAAAAGCTAACAGTGCTCCATTAAAAACCAAAAACCATTACGGTGCTCCATTAAAAACCACATACCCTAACAGTGCTCCATTAAAAACCAAAAACCATTACGGTGCTCCATTAAAAACCACATACCCTAACAGTGCTCCATTAAAAACCAAAAACCATTACGGTGCTCCATTAAAAACCAGATACCCTAACAGTGCTCCATTAAAAACCAAAAACCATTACGGTGCTCCATTAAAAACCACATACCCTAACAGTGCTCCATTAAAAACCAAATACCCTAACAGTGCTCCATTAAAAACCACATACCCTAACAGTGCTCCATTAAAAACCAAATACCCTAACAGTGCTCCATTAAAAACCAACAACCATTACAGTGCTCCATTAAAAACCAAAAACCATTATAGTGCTCCATTAAAAACCAAATACCATAACAGTGCTCCATTAAAAACCAAAAAACAATTTCCTACGACGTCGTTTGAACAGGCAACCGCACCCAAACAAACCGAACACAGACAGAGAAGGCAAGCAAATCACACCGAGAGAGTGGTTGTGTTGAAAAACACAATGCAAGCGAAGCCGGTAGGATCGAAATCCTACCACGTTTGCTGAACAGGTGGCCACCGCCGAGCACGAACCAGGAGCGGAGCAGGTACCAGGAGCCGAGGATGAACCAGGAGTCGACGACGAAGCAGAAACATGAACACCAGGAGCCGAGGATGAACCAGGAGCAGCCCGCAAACAAGCAGGAACAAGGACGAACCACCGGGGAACCCACGCCACAGACCAAGAACACAACAACAACACCAGACCAGTTATCCAACGCACGGCAACAACCATGGAACAGGGCCACTCCACCACGAGCTTCCAGCGAGTTAACCAAACCAAACATCTGTGCTCACACGGCGACGACCTCCGCGTGAACAACAAACCGGGGCGGACCACCACACAGTCACATTTCTTCTAAGCAGCGGCCTCATCGAACAGCAGCAGGAGGCGGGAGCGGATCAGCAGCGGAGCCATGGAGGACAGCTTCCGGGGTGGCCGAACGCTCACCTTCCAGCCCCGAGCAAGAATGAACGGGAAACGGGAACGACTGTCGGGAAAGGGCCAGTTGGCATGCGTCCCGAGGTGCCATAAAGCGCATTAAAGCGCTAGCTACCCGGGATGACGTGGAGCAGCCACCTGCAGTGGTCCCGCCCTCGACGGGTGGCATCCGCGTGGCATCCCGGGTTGCCAAAGTCGGGGTGGACCACTTCTGGCCTCCCTCCCCTAGCTCATATAATTTTATGAGGGTTAGCGCCATTCCAAAAGAGACATAATATGTTTTGATCAGACATAACGCTGAAACTAAGCCTATTCGATACATTTCCTTGAGTGTGTTAAATATTATTATAATAGATCAAGTTTAATGGAGAGTTGTGCACAAAGAAGAAGTAAATTAGTAAAGTGATTTTAATTTCAAATAGTGGCATCCAACAAACTAAACTGTTAATTTCTAAATATTAAACAAACAAAGAAACAAAATTTAGAAAGGATACATTACAATTGCAATCTCTTAATCCTTGAATATGAATCCTCTATTCAACTTGTACATTTTCATAGGAATGAATTTGAATGTTTTTGTTCCTATTTTACAAATTACAGTTTGTAACCATTAATCATTGAATTCATATTCATTGGAAATTTAATCATCAAATAACTAAATTTCAATTAGCATTGATATTAAAAGTGTAATTTCTAAACTCCAAAAACATATATTTTAAAATTGCAACGAGAAGTATTTTTTAATGTATAAGAGTTGAAATTGTAATCCCCAATTGTTTAAAGTATTGAAATGTATGTTTTTTTTTATTGTTGTCAAATTATTCACATATCTCTTTATAAATAAATTAACAACACATAAAGAACGAAGTTTGATATAATAATAAAAGTAAATATTAAAAAACACGCTAAAATCAACAAGCCTTCGTGAACAACTTAGATAGATGAGTAAAGCCTAGATTACTAAAATCTAAATTTCCAATTCTCAAATACCCTAAATTGCAACACATAATTGCAAAATTTGAAAGTTATATATGCTAGAACTTCAATTTCCAAATGTTGTGATTGTTGGGTTGCAATTTCTTAGTATGAAATTCCTAAATGCATAGTTTATTGTGCCTAATGATTGACCATGCAAAAACTCAATTTGAGCAACTTCACCTAGAGACTACACTGCAAGAGAAACCATATTCTTTTGGTATGAATACACATAGATACACAATTATCCATCATGAAGAAGTGTAAGTTGTTAGTTCTTAATCACATCTAATTATATGTTGATAGCAATGGAGTGGGATCATGTATAACTTAAACTTTGTGGATTGTGTTTAGAAGCTAATATTCTGGGATGGCATATGAAAATTTTCAAATAAAGCACAAAACCAATGGCAATAAATTTGCAATTGATTCAAGAAACAAAACTAGTTCAATAAGTCTAATAATCATATCACGAGCTAAGAGGCTAATCAATGCTTCCCAAAATTTTATTCTCAACATGAATATGTTATTTACTCTTGGGCATACTCATAAATCCATAAGGAGCTTGAATTCCTAATATGGAACGAACAGTTGTGAAGATTGTCAATTAGGGTAGACAATTAAGAACCTAGTAAGTGATATCATGATGTGTTCAAGGAAGCAATAGGGCTACCTTAAGTATAGGCAATCGAGCATACCATCAACAAACAACAAAAATACTATTAAATATAATATTGTATCAATTTTTATCTTATTGGATGAATAAATCATGAAATGTCAATCACAAGACTTAATTAAAAAAAGATACATCCAATCGAGTATTTTTGTACAAGGATTAATAATGATACTTTCCCTAAAGAAATATGGAAAGTTGAGGATGTGGATTGATAAAATAGAAAAATAAATAAGACTAGAATCAACAATAAATATTCAATTACAGAAATGGAAAGTTTGGTCAACCAATTATATGTAGTAAAGTATTTCTCTAAGATCAACTCTAAACTAAACTTAAAGTTAGGGATATCACCAACTTCGAATGAATTAGGAAGATGTGTGGAAGGAAACTAAGACTTGGCAAAGGTTGTATGGATGGATGTTGATGTCAGTAGGGATTACTCTAACATTTTATATAATAATAAACGAGGCCCTAAAACTCTAACTGAATTATTGTTTTAATGTATTGTATCTCGTTTGCATCTAATATCAAGGTTTAACAAACATAGATAGAGCATCTACATGTAAAAGTTGTATTCTTGGAACTAAAGAAGTAGAAGTTTAAGTAAATTTATACAAGAGTCCATCTATCACAGACTTAAATTCTACATATGCTACATTATTGATGACAAAGAATTCATAGTTGAGTGGTTGACAACATAATATTTGATAGAGCTTCGAAGATAACAAGGGATGACCAATTTCCTTTGAAAGTTCATCCCACGGGACTCCAACATCACATTAAATTTGAATGTTTTTAATAAACAAAGATATAGAATTCAGTAAGAATGAAAAACCATAATAGTAATTGGATGAATTAAAGAAGGAAATTCACAATGTCCCACTATTTCTATTCTACATTGTTATCATTCAAAGTGGAGTTTCCCATGGGATCCATGTTCACCTCGCAATAAAGGCCAATAGTGTTCCACTTTAAGACATTTTCTAGTAATTAATTTATATAAGGAGGGGTATGCAATAATTATGTAATTAGTGATACCACTTCCTAAATAAGAATATAATTGTGCATATCGATCACAACCCATTGTAATGTTTACATGCTTGATAAAAACTACAAGAAAGTATTTGGGTGGTGGGTGTGGAGGGATTAATTATCGACTCCGGAGGAAATTAAGAAAAAAAGTATGCATGGGAAATTGGGATATCTATCAATAGTCCAACAAATTCTACTCCTTTAATCTCAAGGGCAAGGGAAGCATTCATGGTGGGAGACTCATTGAAAGTTCTTCAAGCAAATAAGTGTAAATCTCTACCTAGATAGCTTCTCCTAACTTGTCTAGTGAGCATAATACTTTTAGAAGTTTAGAGTTTTGATCATATCGACTTCTTTCATGTTCGACTTTACCATAAAAAAATCCTTGGTATATCTTCAAGGAAATGTGGGTGTTGGTTTAAATCTTGAGGTTATAAATATAATTCGGGTACATTCTTTCATTACCCCCACAGTTTGTTTTTAGATTTTATGGGAGATAAAATAACTCACTTGGTAAATGTTCCCATTATGAATCGACATGCATTTATGAACCGACGTCTTATTAATCCATTTCGCCTTACACATGTGCAAAGGATTAAAATAGTATGGCAATCTAGTTGGAATTCGGTGCGGTTTATTTGGCCGAGACAAGTGCCTGCTTCATATTAATTTAGGAGTTTGGTTTCTTTTTCAATTTGTTGTTAGTATTTGATAGCTTTGATCCTTAGAGGAACCCCCTCTCCCTTTGCTCTGAGTCTATGCTTTGAGTTCCCTATTTTCATCTCGGTGTTGTCTTGGTTGTGTTATGGTCCTTCTCTAGCCTCTTTGTTAGTTGGGAAGAGGATGGTGCAATGTCACTCTAGAAATGGGTGATATGTCCCTTACAAATTAGGGGAATTCAAGAAAGGTCTATGTATGAAGGATATTAGAGAATCTTGGTGAGGAATTGGCGATGCAAGGATGAGATGGGAGCGTTAGAAGACAAAATTCAAACAAAAAACTCAACAAAAATGTTGTAGCAAGAGATAAATGTGTTATTAATACAACCAAGCATGTAGTAGATTTGAGAATTGGCATAAGGAAGTGGATGTGTTTATGGGAATTCAACATAGGAGAAAAATGGATATTTAGGTTTGTAATACCTCGTGTGTTAAGCCTTGGACATATGTAATTTGTAATTGTTTATTATCATGGCACAAGGTGTCAGAACAAGGGTCTTTAAGGACTGAGAGACATTATTATTATTATTTTGTAAATAATTAATTAATAAAAACAACTGGCACAACAGGGACCACTAAAGAGTATGGGAGGCATAGATCCACAATGTGAGGGGGAATGGGGACATTCCTAGCACTTTAGAACTTGTTTGGTTGAGCTTGGTCTGTATTTATGCCTTGGTGGCTTTATTAGTTTATGATCACCCAAACATTGTACAATGGGCCCAAATTTTGATTATTTTATCCTATGTTGGTACTATTGAGCCTAATTCATGATTTAGTGGGCCTCCCTTAGTGAATTCACCCTCCTTGGTGCTTGGATGGATTCCACTTGTTGATTGAGCCCCTTTGGTTGTTTTGTAACTCCTTTTTGGAGGTTACACTTGGTTTTGTAACCCCCAATTGCACAAGTGTGCCCTCACTGGCTATTTTTAGCCTTGATTTGTGTAACCCCTCCTTTGTTATTTTGGGAATGTGCTTTGGCTTGTGTAACTCCTCACCTCACTATTTTGAATTCCTCTACATGGATGAAGTGTCCCCACATGAATTTGAGTTGGGTGGAGTGACTTGGAGCCACTCTCCTTGAAATTCGAATTGCTTGTGTTAGATTGGAGTTAGCCTCTTGTGGTTAACCCCCCTTGGGTTGACTCAATTTGGCTTAGGATTGGTTTGATTTGACCCCCTTGGGTTCAAATTTCTTTCTTTGGTCTATAAATCCATGGTTGATCTCCTTGGTTAAGTGGGGTTGATTATTGTTGGTGGTTCTTGTTTGTTCATGCCACTGATGTTGAGAGCTTGGTAATCTTGTGAGATTGAGAAGCCATGTATGCTCTGCTATGGGAGTGAACCTTGTGCATAAAGCACTTTTATCTTGTATGGTGTTTGTGCCAAGCCTAGAAAAATCTGTTATAGTTCCTATGTTCGCACTGCTTGTCTCTGTCTTGGACCTGCACATAAATCCTTATGGTGAATGGCAATGTCCTGAGCAACCTAAGGGGTGAAGGGATTACCATTGCACCTGGTAGTGGGGTGGAGGAAAAAGAAGGTGGTGAGGAATTGAGTTGTGGCTTCTCAAACTTATACTTGAGTTATCTTTGATTGCACCTCTGTTGTGGATCTGTGGCCTTAGCTCGGGGGTGGCCTGTCAAAGTGAGATCTGGCTTGATAGTGCCTTTGGCTGGGTGGAACATGGTCTAATTGATTCCAGTTGCACATCAATAAGATAAGTGACTTATTTTATGTGGATTCCATTTTTTTCATAGTTGATTTTTTTACCAATGAAAAGATTGGTAGAGATATAAATGGTTGGATGCAAATATGATGGTTTAATTGCTTGGAATTGGTGTATTCTCCTTGATTTTTAGATATGATCTTGATGGAAACTTGAAATATGTTCATTCATGTGTTATTTGTTGTATCCTACTCTAGAAATGTTCCCTCTATGGCTGATCGGAATTGTGGAGTAATTTATAGTTGAAAATGCTTGGTTTTCAGAACATTGGATGAGGAATCCTGCTTGGAAATTGGTGTACTTTCCTTGATTTTTAGATCTGATCCTGATGGCAGCTTGAAATATGTTTATTCGGGTGTTATTTTTTGTATCTTACTCTTCAATTGCACCCTCCATGGTTGCTCGGTTTTTTATATGAAAATATTGAGGTTTGATTGCTAGGAAATGGGTTTTCTGCTTGAAATCTAGATTTAATGGATGGTTTTTATGTAGATTTTATTATCTAAAGTTGTATGAATGTGTATGAAATTTATAGTGTTCCATTGGTGGATTTAGAGTGCCCCATTTATCTGGTATGCTTTTTATTTGGCTCTTCTAGTTGGTTTTGCAGTGATTTGGATGCTTGTCGGGTGATCTGGTAGTGATTTTGATAGTAATTGGTAGATCTAATATTTTGTATAAAATAATGGTTGTACATGGTAGCTCTATACCTGTCATTTTGTATTATTGATTGTTTGTATGTGTTAGATTCATATCTGATCCGATGAGAAATCCAAAGCTATTAATGAAAGTGTCTTAAATTGGATTTATGGATGTATAGTGATTGCTTAGTTTTATGGCGGAAAATTATGGTCATAATTGTTTGCAAAGAATTTTGTAAATCTAATATTATAGTATTATTGGTATGATTACGGTCACCCTTAATTTTTTAGTAATGCTAAGGTTCAATTTTATTAAGCTTGTAAAACTAGTTGCATTTTCATGCTTGCACTGTCTAGTGTCTGCATGAGCAGTGGGGAGGTTTATAATTGTTTTTTAAGATGTCACAATTTATTTTAATGGTTGAATGTTGTTTTAAATTGGATTAATGGTATGTTAGATTATCCTTTGGTTAACCCTATTCCGTTGTACAATACCTTTATTCATCCCTCCTTTGGTTTTACATGTGCCTGTGACCTTAGTTTCGGGGTCGGGTACATTACAATGTTCAAATAGACTTAATAAAGCAAGTCAGGTAATGTGTCATGGCACATCTTGGCATTTAATATAGTGTGGTGAACCCTCATTGGAAAACTATTCCCGCATAGTTGAATCCTCCTAGGCCTCTAGGGACCCTTTGTGTCCCCTCGAGATAGAATTAGAAAAAGGAAATGTGTTTCAAGTTGTTGATGGCCAGGAGTAGAGTTGCAAGGCCCCAAAAACCACTACTACAAAAAAGTATTGGTTACAAGAAGCCCGATAGAGACCAAGTAAAATGTATTTCCTCTCTTTATTATATGTTTTAATATATTTTTCAAGTAGTTTGTTTGCTACAACAATATGTAAGTCAATATACATGCAAAATTAAATTTTTTTAATGGTTAGCCCTCTTCGGGTAGAACTTGGATCAATTTTCTGTCTTGAACTTATGAATTCGACCTAATATCTATATGTTGTCCTAGGTACTTGGTTTTGTTGCAGCATTTTTAATAAAAACCATATTCATCGCTAGATTAAAAAAACAAATAAATAAAATACAAGAGACTCAACAACTCAAATAAGCCATCAACTTGTGGTTGTTCAACCTAGTCGCTAAGTTTTATAAAAAATGCACAAAATTTACTAGTCAATTTCCTATATTAAATTTTAAGCAACTTGAAAAAAGTTTGAATGAATTCAAAGAGTTTAAGACTACACTCAATCAACAAAGACTTCAACAATTTAGTGGAGCCATTAAGAAAACTGGCTAAAAATCAAATCCAAGAGTACAAAGACTACATGTACTCTATGTACCTGAATCATAAAGACTAATATAATTTGAAGAAGCACGCCACTTTGGAGATATAAAGAAACCAAACAATATAGAAAGGTACTTTTACTAACCTAATATGGGACTAGTTAAAAAGCATATCGAAGTGTGCACATTGTGTAACTCATAAAAAATTAGTGAATCAAAAGATGGGAATGTTTTTGGATAATCTACCTAAAAGGACTTAAAGGCCAGATCTCCCTAGTCTAACTAGATCTAGAACAAATAGAAACAGAATAGAATCAACCTCCCTATATCAATAGAATCATAAAGTAACAAACAAGTATCTTACCCGAGATTTACGATTCCCTTTGTTCCTTGGTTGATCCAATGCTCCAGATCCTTTAGATCTGTAGCTACAAAACCCTGTTGAACAAGCAGACACAAACAAGTAGTAAAATCATATATCACGTATGATTGATCTAAGCTAAGAGTTAAGGAAGTAAGCTCTACACATTAACAACAAAATAATATGTATGGGAAGAGATTGTATTAACTGTAATGAAAGAGAGTACAATAGAGAAGAACGTTACAACCTAAGCCTTAACGTCACAACCTTCCTTCCAACAAGCCAAACCAAATCCTCCAAGCATGAAGTAGGACTCCCAAGGATGTGCAAGGATCACCTAAGCCAATTCCACCAACATGAGAGTGATATATACCTTCCTCCCCTTGGAATGGAGAGGAGCTTCATATTTATAAGACCAAGTGGATATAGTAGGTTGAGAAATGACGAGAGAGGTCTAAGGGATCTTCCCTAGAGGTTAGGGAACTGAAGGACAGCTCACCTATTAGTTAGGGATAGACATCCACCTCATCAGGTTTCGAGAAGTCACTCGAAGGTTCCATTTATCCATTTCAACCAACCTCGGCGCATGTTGTATGAGGAAAACTTGCGCCAGGAAGGGGCAAGCGTAGGTTGAATGAAGGCAACCTGAGCCACCAATGTAGGCTGTCAGATGACACTCTGCATTGAGCCTAGTCAGGCGCTTCTTACTGGAAGACAAGTTGAGCTGAACCAACTAGAAAAGGTGGACAAAGGATCAACAACTTGCTCTAGATGATTCCTGGTCATGGAAACTTCAAGGATCAAGGCATTGAGTTAACATAGGACTCATGATGATGAGATTTAGGTGTAAAAGAATGCCCCCCAAAGCATGAAGATGGAAAAACGATACAGGTGATATGCTTTGCAAGATAGATGGAAAGGACTTGTTGGTTGGAAGGTGTTGTTGCAGTACAACTGACTCTGAGATATAAGCCTCACATGACTCACAACATGGTTATCGACCAATACAATGCAGATCCATGGTGGTAAAGACTGACTTAACACAATCATGGTTATTGGACACAATCATAGATCCATGATGAGATGATAACACAGCCACAACCAACACAAAGTGGATCTGTGTGATATGACCCAAACAATCTCCATCGCAACCTAGGTAGAATATGAAACAACCCAGGGTATTCAAGCTGAACCTGTAATGATACAAATCTATCCATGTGATTACAATGTCCTGGAGTCGAATATGGTAGAAACCACTTGATTACCAGTCATTAATGTATACCGTTAACAAGAGCGAGGGAAATCATCATTAATGCTAATGATTCCCAAGGTATCATAGTACATACCATTGAGCGTGAATCAAATGAGTTGAGGTCGAACACTCAACGGGATATTTCAATCAAGAGCCAATGATGTAAACTCATGTTGAAAGCGAGGTGACCTGCCATTGTGGCATGCAGGCCCAAGGTACTTGAGTGGTTTCTAGATTCAATCCTCGGATGATGTGTTGAAGTCGACAACGATGAATCTAGCGAAGGATGTCCATGATGAATCCCCCATCATCGACACGAAACATGATCACAAATGTTTGGAGTGAATCAGACAGTAGAGTGATGTGTAAGACTGACCCAGAGTAGACCGACATGACGGAAGGTATATTGACTGCAGATAATGAATAACGAACGTCTCTTGAACATGGGATGGCATGACTTGCAAGCAGTATTGACATGATGAGAATGATACCAACCCCCAATGCAACTGATGATGGAAGCATTCTTTGGATGACCCAAAGGAGTGAAATGACTCATGGAATCAACAGGACTCAAAGACAAATGGATTACCCAAGTACTGAATGCAAATGCAAACAAGTGCCATGTTCAAGAGTGACTAAGCACTTCCAATGAACACAACCTCGCCCCTATTCCCCATCATGATTGATGAGTACCTCATTTGTTTTTTAATGAGCTTGAGGAGGGTAACAGATGCTCGGTAAAGCTCATCCCATGGATGAGTCCAATCCCAAATGTGTTACGAACCTAGGATAGGAGGGGTTCGTCCCATAACGGGCCCTTCTATGTTAGATTTTAACGAGTCCAAAGAAGGTAAACTCGGTGTCATTTCATGTTTAGAGAGTCTGAAAAGAACTAAAGAAGACTCCAAAATTCCTTTTTCGTAAAGTTAGTCTCTTCACCTGAAAGAAGGGTAAAACAATGCGAGAGAGAACTCTTCCAGTGATGATTGGATGGAGTGCTCATTTTCGTCAATGGTGCTTCCTGGTCCAAAAAAGGGGTAAACTATCACCAAGAAGACGACCATTCAAATACTTTTACATGCGTGAATGCATCAAGTTTGCTTGGCGAACTTTTCGTATTTCAAGAGCCTGAAAAGATATTAAAGAAAGAATCCAAGGGGTTCCTTTTTCGTGGGAGTTTAATAAGCCCAAAAAAGTGATAAACTATAACTCAATAACTTAGTCTCATCATTTTATGAGCAAGAGAAGGAACAAAGAGTTAGCTCGGTGTTGTCATTAATTGTTTTTAACCAGCGGGATAATGACACAAAAAACGCTCGAAGAGTTGTTCACACCCTACAATGAGTGTGAAAATGCTACAAACACAAGCAATCAATTATGGCATCTTATTTTACCTGCAAATCTTTGAAAACTAGGTCAAAATAGTTAATTAGGTGTCTAGACATGCAAAACACTTCCAACTATAGGAAAAATAGCCCAATAAACAAATAAATTAAAAAAGGAATATTCCGTTTTCAATATAAATAGGGCCAAATAGTAAAAAAGAATTACTATTTGTTTTATCAAGTTGGAGAGTGAAAGTGACCTTTGGAGAGCGGTTTTCAACCGTTGATTGCAGGAGCTGTGATCTTCACCGTGTCGTCAGTGTCAGGTAAGCCTAAACTCTACCCTCTTTCTTTTTAGCGGATTAGATTTTTTATTTGTTTCCATTTTTTTGAGTTTTGAGCTTGTTAATGAAGGGATATTGCACCCACGGACCGACGAATTTTCCCTTTTCAGGAACTGCGCCAAGGGTGCGCCGGCGCAAATCCCGAAAGACTGTCTTGCGTCGGCGGCACCATGTGCAAAAGGACGGGCTATGCTGGTGCAATTCCATATGGAAATCTCAAAGTACAACCAAAGATCAATGTTTTTGATGGTTTGGAAAGGTTCTAATGATGTTTTTATGGACTTTTGGATAGGTTTCAAGTGAACATAATGGTCGAATGACACAAACGAGAGCCTGAGATCGATGATGCCCAAGCGGAAAATGATCCTCAATGCATGGTTGCGTTGAGGAATTGTGGGTTATTGAAGTACTTCCAGGTTTTGGGAATGAGGGCCCAAGTGACATTATTGGAGCACTTGATCCAATGTTGGGATCTGGTGCAGCAGCACTTTTAGATAGGTGTTCACACCTTGACCATAGATATCGAGGATATCTATTTCTTGACAGGGCTGTCTCGATGGGGGAATCCTTTATCACTATCAGGATCACGAGGACGTGATCATACCGTGGAGGATTTGATAGAACAATGGTGCACTGATGGTACCCAGATGGTAGGTGGGAAGATTCCCACCAAAGAGGTTAGAGATCGACCTCTTCGCATAGTTCTGTTTACCATTGTGAGGGTGGCTGGAAGTAGGTCTACTCATCTAGAGAGCAAGTCCCAGATGATGTATGTTGAGGAGTGTATGGCTCCAATGGTGTTTAACTGGTGTGAGGGACTCCTTGCAAGTCTGTGAGAACAGCTCACCAAGTGTTAGCACAGGGCACTGAAACAGTTTGGTTATGGCTCGGTCATAGTTTCGTTCTTCCTTGAGCAAGTGCCACATCTGCGCCCACAGGTTGATATAGAGGATTTGGATCTGAGAGATCCTCACATGATCCGTTGGATAGAAGGTTGGCCGGCCATGGTGGCGGTGGTGCCATTATTACCTTCGGTGCACCCTTCTTCAGGTGGTTGAGGGGTCAACTCGTCATGGTTGAGGATTATCCATACGACGGGACTGACTTGAGGGGAGATCCAAACCACGTGCTTCCCTAGGGGACGTAGTGGGGTGACATTGGTAAGAACGAAAAATTCTACTGTATTTTTTCATTTTGTATATATTTGATGTTTTTTGGAGTAGTACTGATTATTGACATGTGTTTGATGCAGATGTGGGTCCGACGCAACCAGTTGGCATCTCTCTAATTGCACAGAGAGGAGAAGTGTCGGTGCTGGGTGCCGTAGTGCGTGATGTTGTTGAGGAGCTGGACAATATGGAGGAGAACCTTCATCGCTTGACTCTACACATTCCAGATCCCAGGGCTCATGATCTACCTTGTCGATACTAGCACCGGACCATTGGCATGTTAGAGCGCTTTGGATCGTTGCTTAGGAAATTAGCGAGAGTGATCATCTACTACCACGAGAATCTCAAGGACCAGGCCCGTGTTTAGATGTATATGTACTGAAATCTATAGGCTTCAGATTTTGTATCGGGAGATATTTACTGAAATATTATATGCTTCATATTTTTGTATCAGTACTACATTTTGATATGATATACAAAAACTCTATGGAGGATTTATACATCGCGTTTTTATGAATGATTATGTGATCTTGTTTGTGTGCTTGTTTATGCATTATGTACATGTCGTGCCACTTTTATGTTTATGAATGTTTTCATGTATGCGCCATATACGAGTCCAATATGAAATTGGCCATGGAATCAACAACTGTGTTCATGTCTCTTGAAATGTGCAAGTACTGAACGGATTCGAAGGAACTCTCCAAGAGACGTACTCATCAAAAAAGACGGAGTAACGTGGGATGACGAATGGAAAATACACGGTTAAGGTGGGAGACCATTAATTATGAGTCGAGGTGGATGACAATGTGGTCCATACCGATGGAAAGAGCGTTAGTTAAGACTCCAATCACCACGTGATATTCTGCAGTATTGTTGGTTGCATACCCTAGACAACTCCCTCCCAAACTAACGAGCATGACGGTAGGGGAATAAAGTACCCAGGCTTCCGAAACAAGGTTGCGGGTATGCCGACTGGCGCCATCAGCGAATCCAAAATAGGTTTCTATCTATACATGCAATAAAAACGTGACATAAGCGTAAATCCAAGATCCTAACACACTAAATCAAAGCGTCACACCACACAAAACACACACCATGTACAGTATATACAAGATACTAATGCGCGAAAAAAATCCTGCGTAGTATCTCTTTAGGTAGACCCCATTGCGAGGCTCCCCTAGAGATATTCCATCATAATCCTTGAGCTTGTAAGCTCCCTTCTCCAAGACACGTTTTACAACATATGGCCCGTGCCACATGGACTCAAACTTTCCTTCCCCTAGCTTATCATGTTTCTGGTCATAAGTGAGGACCAAATCTCCCTTGTTAAAGACACAAGGTTTGACGGACTTATTGTACTAGGATTTAATGCGTTTCTTATGTGTTTTGTTGGAAAGAGCAGCATCGCGGCGGGTTTCGTCGAGTTTTTCCAAGTGAAGGAAGCGTTCTTCCTCGGCAGTGGTGTGCAGGAGAAGTTCATCTGTGATTTTTAGTGATGGAATCTCGCACTCTATCAGTAGAACTGCCTCCAATCCGTACACTAGTTTGAAAGGTGTGAACCCAGTGGCTGTCTTAATGGAGGTCTTGTATGCCCATAGGGTAGAAAAGAGCATGTTATTCCAGTTTGATTTGTGAGTACCCACCATGCATTGAATGATGGTTTTCAAGACCTTATTGATGGCCTCTAATTGTCCATTGGACTGTGTCTGGCGCTCAATTCATCTAACATCTGGTTTTGAAAATGAGATCCATGATCGGTAACGATGGCTTGCGGGACTCCAAATCGTGTAATGACATGGTTAAACATGAAGAGTGCAGCGGTTTTTCCGTCCTCATTGTATGTAGGCATCGCCTCGGCCCATTTAGTAAAATAGTCAACGGCTACAATGACATAACCATGCCTCCTGGCTGAGGTAGGCTTACAGTGTGTGAAATATATGCCCCACTTAGCAAAGGGGTTGACGACAATAACCAAATGTAAAGGGGCTGGATGTGAGCGTTTTTTGAATTGGAAAGGAAGGCATGGGGGACACTTCTTAACGGCTTCATACAATCTTTGAATATTGAAGACTAGAAGTATCCGACACATAGGATTTTTTCGGGTTGTAGCCATCCCAGAAAGATGACCGCCACAAGCCCTGGAGTGACAGTCATTTAGTACGTGTTCATCCTCCTCGTGTGTTAAACAACGTCGAAGGATAGAGTCTATGCCACGACGATACAAGGTGTCACTGATGATCAAGTAATACTTTGCATGGTGGCATATACGACGATGGTCGTCACGATATAATTGGGGGTTGAACCGTTGGGTTTGAAGATATAATGTGATATCTCCATACCATGGGTCAGACGTGCTGATGAGAAACAATGAATCGTCTGGAAGGGAGTCGATGGGCTCAATTCCCGAATCAACATGGGGAGGATAGCAAATGAGCTCCGCAAACACCAAATATTTCTTTGACTTGGATTTATCAAAGAGGAGATCAAATTCCTGAAGTATCACGATCCAGCGTGAATACTTTCCCCCAAGCACCTAACATGTAAGAACGTTGTACATGGGGTTCGTTTCGGCAATAACAGTAGTAGTGTGGAGTAGGATATAGTGACGGAACTTCTGGACAGCAATGACTGTCGCGAGAGTGAGTTTCTCGATATGTTCATAACGAGTTTCGGATTCAATAAGACCCTCACTAAGGTAGTAGATCACACGTTCTTGGGCGTTGTTGTCTTCCTAGACCAAGACCATGGCGATCGTGGTGGAAGAAGCGTCAAGATAAAGGATGTAATCCTTATAGTAATTGGGCGGTTGGAGCACAGGGGTGTGAGTAATGGTAGACTTCAAGTTGTCAAAGGATTGTTGGGATTGGTCGTCCTAGATGAAGGGGACGTCCTTCTTCAACAATCGCATATAGCCCTATGTCTTTTAAGCGAAATTACATACAAAACACCGTAGGTAAAATACCTTCCCTTTCAAACTTTGTAGTTTCGTGATGTCAGTAGGAGGTGAGTTCAATGGCTTCCACCTTCAAGGGATCAATGCAGATCCCGTCCTTTGAGACGATGAAACCTAGGAGGTGTCCGGATTCGACACTGAAAATACACTTGTGAGGATTCAGATGGATGTTATACTGCCTGCATCTGAGGAATACAGCCGTCAGATGATCGATGTGGAACTCACCATGCTTCGAATGAGTAGGGAGATCATTGAGATAGGGTTCCACAAAGTCCTTCACATCATGAAAAGCATACGACATGGCCCGCTGGAATGTAGCACCAGCATTTTTAAGACCAAAGGGAATTTTACGATAATCAAACGTGCCCCAGGGGCAGATTAAAGCAGCCTTGTGTTGGTCAATAGGGTGGATCTTTATTTGATTATAACCAAAAAATCCATCCATAAACGAGAAGATGACTCTCTCGACGCAATTGTCGATGATTTGATTGATGAAGGGGGTAGGGTAGTTGTCCTTAGGACAAGCCTTGTTCAAGTCCCTATGATCAACACAGACCCTAATAGTACCTTGCTTCTTGGCCACAGGGACGGCATTGGAGACCCATTCTATTAAAGGAACAGGATAGATAAAGTCGGCCTTCAAGAGCTTTTCAATCTCATCTTTAATTGCCATAGTTTTTTGAGGGTGTACTGGTCGTAATTTTTTGCGGACAGGTTTATCATCAAAATAGGTTTTTATCTCATGTGAAATAATGGCAAGATCAATCCTGGGCATTTCCTCATAGGTCCATGCGAAAACGTTGCAAAATTTTTTGAATAAGGCCGTGAATGTGGTGAGCTCCTCAGGAGAGCAAGTCTGGCCAATGTGAATATGTTCCACAATGCCAGGTGTAATCGAGATGTCAATTGGGATGGTGGGCGTGATGTTTTCCATGTTTCCTTCCGTAACCGTATCACAAGTGAGGATCGGTGACTGTGGGAAAGTATAGACATCTAGTGTAAAAATGGTTGTGATAGCGTCCTCCACAAAATCTAATGAGAGTAGGAAAGATGATCGATGGTGAAGGTCTTCCCACGAAGGCTCATCCGTACTCATAATCTCCATAATGGACTCATCATAATGAAAAGTTCGGAGCAAAGGATCTGGTGAGGATGACATCCGTTGTAGAGAACAAGATGTAGAGGCCATGACCAAGTGGTCCTCAGGGGCTGACTAGATAGCCTCATAAGTAGCTTCAGCTGGTGAGAAAGGCAGAGTATCTCCAATCAAATGCATGGTGGCCTCATCGGGCATGAGCCATTGATCGGTAGATTTGGAAGAAGATGGGATAATGGAGGATATCATGTTCACCATGGCAATATGTTTAGGGGGATCCGGGGTTGGGAAAACGCCCATAAGAGATGAATATTTTATGAGGCTGACCCCCACGCTTTCATATAGCTATGAAGATTTCCCTAACAAAGGGACATTATTGTCGGGATGAGTAGTGGTGTTTGGTTTACAGAAGTCCAATTGGTCGATAGTGACAATGCGAAAGACGGATGAGGCGACTGCAGTCATGGCGTAAAACTAGTTACAACCAAGCAAGAGATTATAATCCAAAGGGGTTGCGACTACTTCCACATTAATGGTTACAGTCTTTCACCCCAACTCTACTGCTAAGGCTTGTAATAGCCCATGGGGTTGGAATCCATGACCGTCGAATTCTTTCAGGGTAGTAGGTGAACGATTTAACTCAGGAGAGCCAATGTCTCATCAATAAGATAACGACATGACCGAGGTGGAGGCACCTTTGTCTAATACAGTACAATGGATCATCTTCCCAACAACCTTTGTGGAAATTTGGAAAGCCAGCTGGTTGGAAAGCCTCGGTTTAAAATACTCAAGTCTAAAAATGATCGTATACGAGGAATCCGGGTCTACCATGTTGATGGCAGTGAGAATATTCTTACGTTGATTGGGACAATTCTGAAAGACTTCTAGTGTTGACATGGAACAAGGGGCTTGCGCCAATTCCTCGACAATGTTATATTTCTAAGCTTCCTAAGCATTAGGATTGAAAAGTGCTTTTGAATCGTGCTCTTAGGAGGACGCAACACTTAATCAAATGATGGTTTCTCAATGGGGAGAGGACCTTGTGGCGCGGAGATATTTGAGGTAGAGGCGGAAGCTTTTTCAGTATTACTTCCGGCGGGTTCCTTAGGAGGGACTGAGTCGTATGATTGTGATCGTGTATTCAGGTTAACCATTTCACTACGCATCATGAGAACATGCGCAGTGGAGGATGTTTCTCCTTGAGAAGGAGAGGGTTGGGTAATCATTTGTTGGTTTTGGGTGGGGAAGGGATCATTGAGAACTATGGGTGTGGAGTTACCCTTAAGAAACTTATGCACTTTGTCTCTGTGGGGACACTCTTTGGAGAAATGGTCACCACCACAAACTAAACAAGGATACTTGAGCTTCCGTTTCTGTTTCGTATCTTCGGGAGGGTTCTTGTGTTCCTGCTAGTTGGAAGACTTATTGGGTTTACCTTTGGTTTTCTTCTTTCCACCGGATTTCTGAGGCGAAGCTGATTGAATAGAATTCACCTCCTTGGTGGGAGCAGGAGTGGGCGACTTGGTGGTGGTGCTTCCAGCCTATGGCGAGGGTGGGGAAGATCCATGGTGGTTCGACGATCCATCGGTTTGAGTAGGAAGCTGGGAGTGTACGGAACCAATAATGCCATCGGCATGAGGTCCCTGGGGCAGTTTTGTAGGATCATAGATAGGGTGGGGGGAATCGAGAACAATGTCATATAAAGTGTCGGATTGAGCATAGACAAGGTCTAAGTAATCGGAATGAGCGATAGCCTGTTCCTCGGTGACGGCCCCACCCATAGCTACATATCTAGATATGGTGGGTAAAAGAGACTTCGTAACCAGTCAACTAATAATTGGTCTGGAATGGGAGCCTTAATGAGACCTCATCTCCTCTGCCACTCATGGATATGACCAGATATATGAGTTGTGGTGGTCTGGAGGAGAGAAGTCAGTAAGTCCGTACCAATTTCATAACGGATGGGTAACTGGAAATGAGTCAGGAATGACATAGCTAAAGAATGAAAATCAGAAAACAAGTGCGGTGGTATTTTAATATACCACTTGGCAGCTGAACCAGTGAGGGTCCTTTGGAATAACCTCAGATGGATGGAATCATCCATCAAGGAATTGGATGAGCACCATAGATGGTATGTCATCACATGGTTCTCTGGGTCTTTACCAAGCTTGCCATCAAACTTTGGGATATCGGAAGGTAACTTAACCGAAATAGGTGGCCAATTATAACCGTGTAGGATGGGATCATTGGTCAAATGAGACAAGTCTAGCAGGTCTAAAGTATCCAGGAATGGCAGCTGTTTGTTTGGTTGTGGATACTGATAGTATTGATATGGCATGTATGGACTAGTAGGACCTTGAATCGGCTGATTGTAAGGTGTTCCCATAGGGAATTGGCCATAAGGGGGTGTGTAGCCTGGGTTGGGTGGTGGACCTAATGGTGGTCCACCACCAAAAAGTGGGAATCCTCCACTGCCGCCGGAATAAGATGGAACTCCTCCAGAAGGTGGGGGTCCTACACCATTGTCGGAATAAGGTGGGCCTCCACCTCCTCCGGAAGGTGGGGGTCCTACACCACCATCAGAATAAAGTGGGCCTCCACCTCCTCCAGAAGGTGGGGTTCCTCCACCATTTCCAGAATAAGGTGGCCCTCCACCTCCTCATCCTGAATAGGGTGGGTCTCTACCAAAAGGTGGGGGTATTCCAACTCCGGAATAAGGTGGGTCTCTGCCAAAAGGTGGGGGGTCCCTGCCGCCGGAATAAGGTGGTCTGCCACTTACAGAATAAGGAGGGCCTCTTCCTGAAGGTGGGGTCCTTCGCTGCCGGAAGGGGGTTTTCCTACGCCTACTCCATCGGAGTAGAGTGGTCCGCCGCCAGAATGAGGTGGGCCTCCGCCAGAAGGTGGAGGTCTGCCCCCTCTAGAATGAGGTGGGGGCCCGCCGCCTCTGGAAGGAGGTGGAGGTGAACCGAAAGGTGGTGGGGGTGGTGGGACTTGAGGAAAAGTTGGTGGGGTCCAATTGGCATAACATTGTGATGTCCCCATGGATTTTTTAAGTTTCCAGGATAAGGTACCCCAGGAAGCATGTTTCCTGGTTGGTATTGCCCCAAGGCAGGGTTGAAATTACCTGGATATATATAACTCCATAGTCATTGAGTTAGGTTGGATGGTCCCCCACCATGATTTAATCCCATGGTAGGTCTCGCAGCTAGTAAGGAGCTTCCAACGGAATGACCAGTTGGAATCCCTCCCCTCATATTATGGTTAGCAAATAGGGGTTTCCCCCCAGTAACAATGTTTTGACCACTAATTGATGGTTGACTCGTAATAGGTTGATGGCTACTTACTAGTGGAGGAACACTACTTATGACAAAATTGGGAGGTAAAGAGTATCCTCCCCTCGATTTTTGGGATGGGGGAGGAGGTAGCATTCCAGTAGTAGTATGAGGGGTGTTGTATAATTGTCCTTCAACGTTTTGAGTCATCTAGGGTATGGAACCGGTCTCCTAATTAAGAGGTGTACTCGCAGGAAATGAGGGTTGACCAGATTCATAATTGGTCATGTTATGTATATGTAATATTGAGTTAGCATAGAGGGTAAAGATTGTATGTAATATTGCTGCAAAAGTATATGTAATAGAATTCTAGGGAGTGTTGTGGAATAGGAGTTGCAGAATTAAATTGTAATAAGAAACATTTTGTAAAGAAGGGAGCAAAAATTTAAATATGCACCCTCATATCCTTTCTCCCATATATTCTGCTTAAAATTTGCAAGTTCAAGTACAAGTTGCAGAAGATGCATTCAATAGCATCCATAGTTGGTACTACCCTCACTAGAAAAGACACTTATCCAGAATGGTCAAGGAAGGTCAAGGATACATTCATCTACAATGATCTATGGGACAGCATCTGTGAACGAAAAACCATTCTCACCAATTAAGGAACAGTCATCAGTTCAGATCCAAAATCTCCAACATCGGAGAAAGAACTTGCTATCTGACATACCAGAGACAAGAACGCCTTAGCCATGATCTCTACTACTGTCAATGAAGAGGTGAGGCAGCATATATTTTCTGCAAAATCATGCTTTGAGGCTTTAAAGACTTTAAAAAATTTGTATGACTCACACTCTGAAATGGAAGTGCTTCAGCTAATGTTAAAGCTATTTAGTTTGGATGTAAAGGATAATGATCCTATGTTGGTTGCATCTGAGATCAGAGCAATCATGCACAAGATTCAAGTCTCTGGTATGAAACCAAACCTTCCACTTGCAGCATTTGTAAATTCCCTTTATCCTACTCACTCCAACTATCTTGAGTCTCTACAAGCAAGTGACAAGTTCAAAGACCTCACCTTTGACACCCTGGTAGAGAAGATTGCAGGCAAAGAGAAATCATTTGGAAAGAAGACAAATGAGAATACTGGAGAATCTCTTTGCTTTGCTTAGAAAGAAAAGAACAAACCCAAAGACCCTTCCAAGGAAGAAATCAGCAAAAGAGGCAGAGGAAGAAGAAATTTCAGAGGCAAGGGAGGAAGAAATAACTCAAGTAAAAGATCATATCTAAAGTGAAAGCGTTGTGGTAAGACTGGACAAGAAGCAGATCAGTGTTGGGATTCTTGGGACTCCATCAAAGGAAGACATAACCAGAATAAAGAAGACAAGAATAAAACCAAGAGGTTAGTAAAGCCCCTGATTCTGCTCATTGTATTGTTACACATTGTAATCTTGGAATTAATGAAACAACCTCTCTTTCATCTTACAAAGATTGTTGGATGCTTGATATTTTTTTTAACAACAATGGGTAACAAGCTTTGATATTAAAAAAAAGACGAGAATACATAAGGGATGGGAAGACTGATCCCAAAAAAGGAGAGCTGTCAAGACAGGATCATCACAATCTAGTCTTTGCATGTCATATAAAACCCCTATTCTGCGGCAAATGAAGCTTTTTACAAATTGCCCTAGGATAAAACTACAAAGGTAATACATAATAAGAGGAGAAACAGTGGACTAACCAAAACAAAAAAGTTCTGAAAACAAAAAGACGAGCAGGTAGAGAAAATATCAATTGACATGATGCTGGTGGACGTTCTTCTCCTTGCTCCCAGCTGCAGCACCCACGTTTTCGTCATCAATGCCATGGAGGACAGAGGAGCTATTCCTGTTGTTGGTCCTAATGCAGTCGACCTTGGATTCAACAATTTTGAGAAAGCTGTGGAGGGACTCAAACTTGCCAGCCAACATGTCAAAATTTTCCTTCATCTTGCTGTTGCTGCTCCGAACTTCAGAGTTCGAAATCTGGACAAATGTAGAGAGGTGAGATATGGATTTCTTCAGGTCAGAGTTCTCACCTCTGAGCCAATGAACCTGGGATTCCAAATCCTGAACATGCGAAAGAAACTTAGAGGATGGACTGTCAGGATCTTGAGGGGACTCCAGATTAAGGATACCACAATTGTCACCAGCGGTGTTATGCCAATTCCTGCCACTGCCGAGCTCACCGGAGCTACCACGAACATGATGCGAAGAGCCACCATGGTTCTGGCCCAGACCCACGTCGAGAGGCATCCAATTCCTGCCACTGCTAGCTCATGACCACAAACAACATGCTGTGTTGATCCCATGTTAATATGTCCCTGCCCCACGTCAAGGGGATCCCATCTTCTTCCACTACCTGGTTCATCAGTTTTGGAGTTCCCACGACAGGCATGCTTCGCTAGACCACCACGAGAGACCTGAAGCTCAGAGCCGCCATTACTCTACCCCTGGACCACATCAAGAGTTGAAAGGTAACATTTCATGCCGATTCCCCCTAAATGAACCTGGATATGCTTTCTGCAACATCGACATTGTAGTGCAGGGAGACACAGACCTGAATTGATGTTGCTATCCTCCATGTATGTCTAGAAGATACCAACCTGAAAAACTGCGCAGAATGAAACTTGTTGAATACCTAGAGCGTCACCCTCGAGCATGTTATATGCTGTGGTTTCCTTGGAGCCTACTCTCATTGAATTCCTGCATGCGAGACAGGTGGAATCAGCCAGGAGAGGCCACCGTTTGAGCCGAGAGGACGCGTGAAGTGATCAAGGGGATCCCAAGAAGATCTTTCATTTAACCATTTTCGAAAAAGAGTTGAGGCCAAAGTTATTTGAGCGCTTTGGTAGCGAGGTCATGAGGATCAAAGGAAAACAAGGAGGGGAGGAGGGTTATGGAACCCAATTGTTGAAAAGATGTTGTCCATTGCTGATTTCTAGACCACAGTCCAAGCCAGCGCCAATATTGGCCATGGTGTCGGATTTCTGGTTGTTGAGCCTTAAGACGTGAAAAAAGCAGATAGATTTGAAGTCCTTGGCCATGTAGATGAAGTGATGTTGAAGCTTGGAGACAGGTTTTCATCGATTTTTTGCTAAATCCTTAGCTTCCCTGATTACCAGCATAGAATCTCCAATGGCCACTAGATCCTTAACATTCTCATTCCTTGCGACATCCATACCTTTGATCAATGCGAGCCATTCCGCATCATTGTTTGTCCTCCTGCCAATTTCCTAGGAAAAGTCTTTCACCTTGTTTCCATCGGAGTCCAGAAGGACTCCCCCTGCACCTGCCAATCCAGTATTGCCTTTCGAGGGACCATCGAAGAGAAGAATGTGATTGCCAAGAGTCTTCATCCAAAGCTAGAGTTCCTTTGGTTCCATTATGATGTGCCAGTTATGGGGCTTATGAATCTTGGAAGTGGGAGACAAAGAGGGAGAAAAGGGGGGTGATCAAGAGGTCAACCACCCAGATTTTCTCTTCCACACTTAAGGGTTCTTTTCTGAGGTTTTTTATACTTCTTGAGGAGAGGGATTCAATCTAGAGTGCTTTAGAAAAAGATAAGACTTTACCTGGGGTGGCCCTGATGTCTTCAAAAATTTCTTTGTTCCTGGCAATCTAGAGTTTCCAACAGATAAATTTTGGAAAAGTGACCCAGGCTCTTTTGAAATCTAGCTTCCTGGACAACAAGCTTTGATATTAAAGATGCCAGTTTGCAAAGAGATCGTTCTAATTAGTGGGAAGGATAAGATTTGATTTAATATCCTGGTAGGCCCTGAGCCAAACCTCTTGGGAAAAACTGCATTCCAGAAGAAGAAAAAATGATTAATCGACTCCTCAGCATCCTTGCAAAGAATGCACCTAGCCGGTCCTTCAATCCCCCTTCTCCTGAGTTTCTCCGCTGTGAGAGTCTTTCTGTGAGCAAGAGTCCAATTGAAGACGTTAACCTTTGGTAGCTCATCCCTTTCCCAAAATCTATTCCACTTATTATCTTTACTGCAACGATTGTTGAGGGCGTCCAAAAATCCATAGCCCTCCTTAACTGAGTATGAGCCCACTTTTCCCTAGACACGCTTGTCTCTCATATATAGATGCATGGGAAGTGCACCATGAAACAAGGATAGAAGAGTATTATAATTGTGAAGAAGGTGCTCAGGGAGATCAATATTGAGCCAGCCCGTCCATCTTCCTTGGTTGGACCAAGATGACAAATCGAAAAGAGTATGAATGTTTGCTTGCTCCATCCAGCATCTCAAGTCGCGGAGTTCATGAAGAGAGTTAGAAGGAGGGCTGGAGAAAAAGTTGTCCTTCCATATTTGGATTTGCTTACCATTTCCAGGGATCCAAAAAAGGTTACTTTGGATGATAAAAGCCGCTTGTTTGCATAGATTCCAAATAGAAGTCCCCCTTTTCTCTTGATCTATATTTTCCACACATCGGCTTCTGCTTCCGGACATATATTTTTTATAGAAGATTTCCTTCCACCATGCCTTCTTTCTAGAGATGATCCTCCAAAGAATTTTGGCGCCGAGGGAAAGGTTCATAATCAAAGGGTCTTTGATCCCCGCCCCACCATATACTTTGGGTCTACACACTGTATCCCAATTTATCAAATGAAATTTTTTAGAATGATTAGATCTCCCTCCATGCCATAAGAATTTCTGAACTAATTTCCAGCATCACTGCTTTGGGGGCGAGAGAGATGGAACAAGCATAGAGAGGATAAGCGGAAAGAACGGAGTTAATAAGGACCAATTTTCCTGCGGGATTTAACCATCTGGATCCCCAGGAGCTGATTTTATTTTTTATTTTGACAATCAGACCTTGCCAATATGCAACTCTTTTCTTACCCTTGAAGATAGGAATACTGAGGTAATTAAAGGAGTTCCAATCTCCGATTCCTTCAAACCCCAGAGTTCTTGCAATTCTTGCAAGGGCCCCATGGGTGCAGTTCTAGCCGTATATTTTGGACTTTTCTGAGTTGACTTTTCCATCAGAGGCCATGAGGAAGGTGGTGAGGACTTGGTTGAATCTGTCAGCAATAATAGTGGAGGCTCCTCTAAGTAAAATGGTATCATCAACAAACTGGGAGTGATTAACTAGCTTGACTCCTCTGACTATTTGTATTCCTTTTAATTCTCTCGAGGCTTGCAGGATGTGAGTTTTCCTACTCATAGATTCGGAAACTAAGAGATAAAGGAAAGGGGACAAAGGGCAGCCTTGGTGCAAACCTCTTGTAGCCAGGAAGAAATTAGTTGGTCTGCCATTGACAAGGGGGGCAATCCAAGGGCTGTTGATGCACGCTTTAATCCAACGCACAAACCTTCTAGAGAAGCCAAACTTAATCATGATCGTGAAGAGAAAATTATGATTTACTCTGTCAAAGGAATTTTCCATATCGAGCTTGATGGCCATACCTTGATGATTTTTTTCAATGGTGGAGTGGATTGCTTCTTACACAATGATGATGTTATCCAGGATTTGGAGACTAGCAATGAAACCCCCTTGGGATTCTAAGATGAGCTTTCCCATAACTTTTTTCATTCTGGTAGCAAGAATCTTGGAGAGGATTTTGTAGGAGGTATTGCAGAGAGAGATCGGTCTGAAGCGACCAATAGAGGAGGGAGATTTCTCTTTTGGGATTAAGGTAAGAAAGGAGGAGTTGGTGGCCACTCCTATTTTTTATTTCTTTCTGGTCCAGTTGAGCATATGCTTCAAATATTCTTTAATTATCTCCCAGGCGGCCTGGTAAAATTTGATGGTGAACCCGTCGGGGCCAGGAGCCTTATCGGCTTGAAGAGACTAGATGGCATTCACAATTTCGTGCTCCATGATTGGTTTGGAGAGTTCTCTATTAGCACTGTCCGAGACAAGGTTGGGGATGCCTGCTAAAAGATTAGCTTGAGCTTCAGGATTGGTTTCTCCATTGTCCGTGAAGAGCTCCCTGAAGTGATCATATGCATGAATTTTTAAATCCTCCTGACCGTTTATCCTTTCTCTGGTGTGGTTCTTCAGCTCCCTTATAGAATTTTGACTACGACAAGCCTTTGCCTAATTATGAAAATATTTTGTATTGTTGTCACCTCCATTAAGCCATAACTGTCAGGATTTAATTCTCTAGATGTTGACGATTTCCAGATCTAAATATTTTTCCTGGCTTAAAGAGGAAGGTGTTACCTCCTCCATATCCATTCTTTGGTGAAGAGTGACAGGCTTAGCTTGAAGGCTAATTTTAGAAAGGCAGGGGTTTTTGAAGAAGGATTTTCCCAGTGCTTGAGCACAATTTTAACAGCTCTAAGCTTGGATTCCCAAATGAAGCTGGGAGATCCATAGAATCTTGAGTTCTAGGCTTGGGTGACAAGGTCATAAAAACTGGGATTCTGAAGCCAAAGAGGGTTAAAGCGGAAGGGTATTGGCCTAAGGTTTTCAGGAGGAGTGAGGGAGAGGGAGATAGGACTATGATCAGAGGAGGCACATGGAATGGTGAAGGAGCAGGCAAAGAGATCAGAGTGAAAGAAGGAGGATCTTACCAGGAACCGATCTAGTCTAGCCGCGATATGCCCTATTCCGCATCTCCTATTGTTCCAGGTGTATTTTGCATTTTTTAATGGGATATCCATAAGATCCAGATCAGCGAGCAGGTCCTCAAGATTTTCACCAAAGGGGTCACGAACAATGTTTCCTACTCGCTTCTCCTATTGGGATTTGGTGACATTAAAATCTCCAATGATAATGAGGTTTTCCCCCAACATGTTATCCTTAAGGTTGCTAATATCTTCCCAGAACTTGATCTTGTCCCTATAGTGAGTGGGACCATAAACATTGCAGATGAATAGAGAACTGTTTCTATCTTTATCTTTTATTTCCGTTAGCATCCAATGGCTATTCTCGATAGAAGACAAGAGAGAAAAATTTGGGGAGTTTAGAGTAGCAATTCCCCCAGAGGCCCCGCGAGCACTGAGGGATTTTCCATGGATATCCTTCCAGAGGGAGCGTGAGAGGGCCATGACCTCTACGTCCGGCATTTTAGTCTCTTGTATTAGCATGAGATTAGGCTTTTCAGATTTAATCATATTCTTGATTGCTTCTACTTTGTTCAGCCCGCTAAGACCCCTGCAGTTCCAAGAGACTGCTAGCATTACTTCTTGGTTGGAAGAGATCCTACTCGGGACTTACCATCTTTAGCTCCACTCTGAGATTTGGGGTGTTGAATAATTTTCATATCTTCCAGGCTCTTTTGCCTACCCTGCTCGATCTCTCTTTCATCCTCGAGTTCTTTGTGATACCTCAGCAAATTCCTACCTCTAGTATTTGGTGGCAGCACCACATCCATCTCCTCAAGAGATTCTGAGGAGACATCTAGAGATGAGGAGAGAGGCACAAATTTGTGTTTTACCTTGTCTTCCCACGAACCACTGGGGGTGCTATATCTATTGATGTTTGCTCCAATCTGCTCTTCTCTGGGAGAAGAGAGGGGGATGATGGTTTCTTCCCTACCTGGTTCCACTGTAATTTCCTCAAGTATAGCAATTTCCCCTTCTTCTATAGGCAGGTCCTGAAATCTATTGAAGGTTGATTCCTTAGCTTCAGAATTGGTTTCTTTGATGATTTTGGGTTGCGTCCTTTTGGAGGGGTGAGGAGTTAGTGCAGTTTTTTTCCCTTTTTTGACCTGCTTCCAACCTTCTTCTGGAGCTTTCTCTAGGGATTCTCGAACTGTCTTAGGGAAATTTTTGACAAAATGTCTGTATTCATGACAATTTTTGCATTTGAAAAGCAACTGCTCGTAATCAACCTTTTGCATATGCTCCCATCCATCCATTTAAAGGTTTACTTCCTCCAGTATACCTTTCTCCAGATCTACTTCTACATAGATCTTGGCACAGGAGAACAAGGGCCCTTTCGGCTCAGCTTTGTCAATATACTTTCCAAGGGAGTTACCAATAGCTTGCAGGGTTTCGTCTTTCCAATAGTGTAATGGAAAATGGGGAAGGCGAACCCAGACAGGGAATGCGGAGGGAACATCCTTCTCGGGGTCAAAGGATAAGCTCCAACGGTTTAAGTAGAGGCCACTAGTGCCCATGAAATATGGGCCGCTTCTAAAAATGAGATCTCTATCAGCCTTGTTTTCAAACAGAAAAGTAAAGAAACCTTTACCGCAAAAACAGTGCTGCATACCTCCAGTGATCAAGGGCATCCAGTTTTTATTGTTCCAGGCGTCCATGGATTTTGGAGATGGACAGATTCCAGTAAATTGTATGATCAAACCACATTCACTTAGAACGAGGGCTTTCAACTTGGAAGCTGCCGACAGGATCTGAATACGGGGTGCAACAGCACGCTTGATAAAACTGGCATCACACGGCTCCGAGGAAGCAGAAAGAGGGGGGGTGGAGTCCACCAAAGAGCGGAAGCTAGCGTCCAGAATATGCCTATGTTCCTCAGGAGAGGGGGCCAGTGGAGGATCCATGGCCTCCATCGCAGGAGGATCCCGCGGGGGAGCCGAACGCGAGTGTTGGGGTTCACGTAGAGCACACCATAGCGCTAGGGTTCACGCAACCAGTTATTGCACTTCTTGAGTGAGTTTGTTAGCTGCTTGATATTGGTGCAACATCTAATATGAAATTTAGAAAATATTGTTTTGAATAACTGAATGACAATGTAGATGTCATAGTGTACTTTGCATAAAAATATAGCCTCAAACCACAGGGAACTAGATGAATCAGGCTTAAGCTGCCTGGATTCCTTGATTTCATGTTAAAGAATGTTCTCTATCTTCCAGAGTTGCAGAGAAGCTTGTTTTACTTAGCGCAGATTCAATAACAAGGCCATTCCATACACATGTTTGATGGAATTGTAGAGATAAGAAATTCCTCTGACAACAAGGTCATCATGAATGGCTATGAAAATGGACAGTTGTTGAAGTTGAGGGGCTCTTCTGAAACAGTTCAAAACTTTTCCTATCTCTCTCAACATGAAGAAGGTAATATGTCATCCATTTTACTATGGCATGCTAGATTTGGTCATCTGAATTATAACAGTCTTCGTTTGTTAAGAAATAATGGTGTATTTGGTTTTCCCACCATTCCTAAGCAAAAGAACAAATGTGATGCATGCATACTAGGAAAACATACTAAGCAACCATTTCAAGAGTCTAAATTCAGAGCATGTAGAAAGTTAGAGTTGATTCACTCTGACTTATGTGGACCCATGCCAATTCCTTTTGCAAATGGTAATAAGTACATCATGACCTTTGTCGATGACTCTAGTAGAATTTGTTGGGTATACTTGTTGAAGACAGAACCTGAAGCATTTCAAGCTTTCAAGAATTTTCATGCATGGATAGAAAATAAAGCACAAGCACATATTAGTACATTTCAGTCTGATAATGGTAAAGAATATACTTCTAATGCTTTTGAATACTGTCTTTGCAAACATGAGATTATGCATCAAACTTTAGTTCCCTACAATCCCCAACAAAACGGTCTAGCAGAAAGGATGAATAGAACCTTAATGAATACAACACGCTCAATGATGTTTTTCAAGAATGTGAAGCTGATGTTTTAGGGTGATGCAGTAATATGTGTAGCATATTTGAGACATAGAATTCCATCTCATGCTCTTGAATATAAGACTCCACGTGAAATTTGGTTTGGACACCTTCTTTCAGTTAGGCATCTTAGGGTTTTTGGTTCCACCTGCTATGCCTTGATACCAAAGGAGCAAAGAAACAAGCTTGGTGCTAGAATTCGAAGATCCATTTTATTGGGGTACTCAGAAACCTCCAAGGCATGTCGTCTTTATGATGAGGTAAAAAAGAAATGTGTTGTTTCCAGAGATGTCATTTTTCTTGAAACTAATAAAAATGACCAGTCTATTGAAAGACAGCTTGATCGTCTAGAGAATTTTTCCCATCTAAAGACATATTATGGCTTTGATAATGAAATTTCACATCTTGAAGGGGGATCCCTATCTTGGATCAATCTATGGAATTTCCTTTTTAAGCAGCACCAACACCCCCTCATGAAGAAAATCATGAAGAATAATTTCATGCCACTTCAACTGAACACCAGACTCAATTAGATGATGTGATTGAGAGGATTGGAAGATTGAACCTTGAAGATAATGAAGCACCACTAGATGATCAACCTAGGCCATCAAGGAATATTCTGAAATGGGCCATAAAAACACTTGAAAATGTTCATTCATATGAAGTTAGAAATACAAGAACGAGAAGCTCAACTAGACAAGAGGATGGAGGAAATGTAGATAACTAGTCAGGTGATAAAATGGAAGTCTCATTTGATTGTGAATTGAATTTTTCTCCTAACTTTGAACCAACTTCCTTTGAAGAGGTTGCTACTCATGATGACTGGAAAGAAGCCATGCAAAATGAGTATGATGCACTTATGAAGAATGGAACCTAGAATTTGGTTGACCCTCCAATCGGAACCAAACCAATTGGAAGCAAGTGGGTATACAAGAACAAATACAAATTAGATGGCTCACTTGACAAGCACAAATCAAGGCTCATGGAAAAATGCTATGCACAGAAAGAAGGAATTAACTAGGAAGAAACATTCTCCCCACAAAAAAATGGGGCACCATCTGCACTATACTCTCCTTGGCTGCACAAAATGGATGGAAAGTTCATAAAATGGATGTAAAAGCAGTATTCTCAAATGGATACTTGAAAGAAAATATCTTCATGTATCAACCAGAAGGTTTTATTGTGAAGGGACAAGAACACAAGGTATGCAAAATTGTCAAGTCCTTTCCTGAAACAAGCACCTCAAGCATGGTATGAAAAGTTAACCGAGCATCTTCTAAAGTTGAATTTCAAACATTATAATCTTGATGCCGCAACATTGTTTATAAAGAAAGTTGGAATATCTATTGTGTTTCTTGTAGTGTATGTAGATGACCTTTTGATAACAGGTAACAATGAAAGTTATATAGCATCCATAAAGAAATATTTAAAGAAAGGATTTGAAATGACTTATCTAGGACATCTTCACTACTACTTAGGAATTGAAGTGACTCAACATCCTAAGTACATATTCATCTCTCAAAAGAAGTATATTGGAGAATTGTTGAACAGATTTGGTATGACAGACTGCAACCCACTCTCAACTCCAATGGAACAAAGTCTAAAGCTCAATTCAAGTGAAGGAAAATAATTTGAGGATGCAACCAAGTATCGAAAGCTTATAGGAAGCCTTATCTACCTTACCACCACCGGACCATATATTTCTTATATTGTTAGAATTATTTCACAGTTCATGGATAAACCTTGTGAAGGGCATTGGTATGTTGCAAACAGAGTTATAATATACTTGAAAGGGACTCAAGTACTCTAAGGTGGATGGCTTCAAACTCATTGGGTACTCTGATTCAAAATTCGATGCCGACAAAGAAACATGAGTGTCCACTTCTAGATACACGATGAGTCTTAAATCAACATTTGTCTCCTGGAGATCACACAAACAGTCAGTTCTAGCAGATTCAACAATAGAGTCGAAATATGTAGATACTACAGAAGCAACTAAAGAGATTGTGTGGCTTAGGAAGATAATTGAATATTTACAAGAGAAACAAGAGAACTCCACTCCACTTTTGATTGACACCACTTATGCAATCCAGTTGGCCAAGAATACCAGATTCCATGATCGAACCAAACACATCAACACAAAGTATCATTTGATTCGACATCATGTAGAGGCCAAGATAGTTCATTTACGTCATTGTTACATGAATGAGCATATTGCAGACATCTTCACCAAATCACTTGGATGAGAAATTTTGCAATATTTAGAACCATGATTGGACTTACAAACACCCCTTCAAATTAAGGGAGGGAATGTTGGAATCCTCTGAGATTATGGAATTATTGTAAATAATGTAAATAGTTTTCAATTATGGAAGATGAGAAGTCTTGGAGACTCCAATGGATCTCTTGGAAACCGAAGTCCAAGAGTCTCCTATCTAATGTATAAATAAAGGTTTTGGCTAATGAATTCATTGAATTCGGGAGTTATTACTGTCAAAAAACTATATAAAACCCTTAGAAACTTTGATATTTTTTAAAAAATATCTCCAAACATTTTATGGTTGGAAAATATATAATTGGAAAGATTCACTAAGGTTTCTACACTTTAAGAAAAATATGGATCCTTAAAATTTTCCTTGGTGGATGGTTGACAAATGATCAACTCATAAGAAGGCCTGAGATGATAGAGAAACCTAGTAGTAAAAGAGAAGACTTTGGTCAAACCCTAGGTTGTTAGTGGAAACAATATAATTGACTTGATATCCAAGTTGTTTTCAACTTGATTTTTCCTTGAATTTGTGATTTAACATTTTGACTTTACATCAACTTGAAAAATTAATTGGGACAATTTTGAACATTATTATACACCTTTCTACAAATAAAATAAATTATTTCTAATTGAAATTAAGAATTTTAAACCTCATGATATAAATACCATCCCAAAAATTAAACGAGTTCATTTGTAACACAATTTACACGAGGTTTATAATTTCCAATTCATAAATTAATATATGGAATAAGATCTTAAAGAATACAACCAAGAAATACTTGGAACTATAATCCCTACTATGTGGATTGATGTTCATATGAAAAGCATGGTTCTTTTCAACTTCTTATATATGATTCTATCAAATTATATTATGCAGTGTCAAATTTGTAAAAACACATGCACATATCTGGAACTATGAAATGATTTGGTCCACCAAGGTTCTAGTCATGTCATGTCAAAGTTCCATTCAAGACCGTATAAATGAATTTGGTATCAATTTTCTACTCAAATCATGTTTTGGTATAGGGTTCAAAACCAAAACTTGAAAGGTGCATTCAAACATTTGGACAAAACGTTAATATTTTGTGCATAGACAGATGCAACTTATGAAACCAAAATCCTTTGGTTAAAGAAGGTAATAAAAAGTGTCAACTTGAAACTATGGCTAAGAGTGAATAAATGTCTCTAAAAATAAACAAAAACATTTAAAGCCAAAATGATGAAGACGAAAATCAATTCAATGTACCAAACATGACTAAGTCAATCTAGAGATAGATTATATTTTGACGAGATGCACAATACTACATGTTGAAGAGAAGAAGAGAAGATGATAAGAAACAATATTATAAAATTGCATAAGTCAACTAACAAGTTTAGATTCCTAAAAATGGTGGATGCAAAGGAAAATTTTGGGGGCAAAATTTAGCCCATGAGCTAATTTTCGAAGTTTTTTTCAAAACAAAATCGTCATTTTCATTTTTTTCAATATGAGTTGCCCAAATTCCATAGGATTAAAAAAATTTACTCTAAAATCACCAAAATTGACCAAAAACTATATAAAACCCTTAGAAATTTGGATATTTTTTTTAAAATATCACCAAATATTTTATGATTGGAAAATTTATAATTAGAAAGATACTCTAAGGTTTTTACACTTTAAGAAAAATATAGATCCTTAAAACTATCCCTAGTGGATGGTTAACAAATGATCAACTCGTAATAAGGCTTGAGATGATAGAGAAACCTAGTAGTAAAAGAGAAGACTTTGGTCGATCCCTAGGTTGGTAGTGGCATCAATATAACTGACTTGATATCCAAGTTGTTTTCAACTTGAATTGGTTATTCAACTTGATTTTTCCTTGAACTTGTGATTTAACATTTTGACTTGACATCAACTTGACAAATTAATTGGGACAATTGTGAACATTATTATATACATTTTCTACAAACAATAAATTCTTTCTAATTGAAATTAAGAATCTTAAACAACCTCGGGATATAAATACCATCCTTGTTAATGGAAGAAAAAAATTATAGGAGCTCATTTATAACACAATTTACACAAGGTTTATAATTTCCAATTCATAAATGAGGATGGGGAATAAGATCTTAGAATACAAACAAGCGTTACTTGGAACTATAATTCCTACTATGTGGATTGATGTTCATATGAAAAGCTCAGTTTTTTTCAACTTCTTATATATGATTCTATCAAATTATTTTATGCGGTATCAAATTTTTAAAAACACATGCACATATCTAGAACTATGGATTGATTTGACCCACCAAGGTTAAGCTTTAAAACTAATCACTAGAACCAATCATGTGACCAAGGTCAAGTTTGATTAGATTTGGTATCATGGAATATCAAAGTTTCTAGTTATGTCAAAGTTCCATTCAAGACGGTATAAATAAATTTGGAATCAAGGTTCTACTCAAATCATGTTTTGGTATAAGGTTCAAAACCGGAACTTGAAAGGTGCATTCAAATATTTGGACAAAATGTTAATACTTTGTGCATAGACAACAACCTATGAAGTCAAAATCCTTTGGTTAAAGAAGGTAATAAAATGTGTCAACTTGAAACTATGGCTAAGAGTGAAGAAATGTCTCTAAAAAGAAACAAAAACATTTAAAGCCAAAACATTAGAGAACAATAGTTGATGAAGATGAAAATCAATTCAAGGTACCAAGCATGACAAAGTCAATCTAGAGATGGATTATACTTTGATGAGATGCACAATACTACACGTTGAAGAGAAGATGATAAGAAACAATATTATAAAATTGTATCAAGTCAACTAACAAGTTTAGATGCCAAGGAAAAATTTTGGGGCAAAATTTAGCCCATGGGATAATTTTTGAGGTTTTTTTTCCAAAAAGCTATTCGCCATTTTTTTATTTTTTCCTATAAGATTCACCCAAATTCCATACGATTAAAAAAATTTACTCAAAAAATCACCAAAATTGTCTAAAAACTATATAAAACCCCTAGAAATTTGGATATTTTTGAAAAAATATCTCCAAACATTTTATGGTTGGAAAATTTATAATTAGAAAGATTCGTTAAGGTTTCTACACTTTAAGAAAAATATGGATCATTTTCCCTAGTGGATGGTGGATGGTTGACAAATGAACAACTCATAAGAAGGCTTGAGATGATAGAGAAACCTAGTAGTAAAAGAGAAGACTTTGGTTTATCCCTAGATTGGTAGTCGCATCAATATAATTGACTTATATCCAAGTTGTTTTCAACTTGAATTGGTTATTCAACAAATTGATTTTTCCTTGAACTTGTGATTTAACATTTCGACTTGACATCAACTTGACAAATTAATTGAGACAATTGTGAACATTATTATACACATTTTCTACAAACAATATCAATTCTTTGTAATTGAAATTAAGAATTTTAAACAGCTTCACGGTATAAATACCATCCCTGCTAATAGAAGATAAAAATTATACAAGCTCATTTGTAACACAATTTACATGAGGTTTATAGTTTCCAATTCATAAATGAAGATAGGGAATAAGATCTTTGAATACAAACAAGTGATACTTGGAACTATAATTCCTACTATGTGGATTGATGTTCCTATGAAAAGATTGGTTTTTTTCAACGTCTTATATATGATTCTATCAAATTAAATTATGCGGTGTCAAATTTGTAGAAACATATGCACATATATAGAACTATGGATTGATTTGACCCACCAAGGTTGAGCTTTAAAAGTAATCACTGGAACCAATCATGTGACCAAGGTCAAGTTTGATCAGATTTGGTATCATAGAAAGTCAAAGGTTCTACTCATGTCATGTCAAAGTTCCGTTCAAGAATTTATAAATAAATTTGGTTTCATTGTTCTACTCAAATCATGTTTTAGGGTTCAAAACCAAAACCTGAAAGGTGCATTCAAACATTTGGACAAAAAGTTAATATTTTGTGCATAGACAACAACCTATGAAGCCAAAATCCTTTGGTTAAAGAAGGTAATAAAAAGTGTCAACTTGAAACTATGGCTAAGAGTGGAGAAATTGATTTGTAG
Source organism: Larix kaempferi (assembly GCA_027924585.1). Classification (NCBI taxonomy): domain Eukaryota; kingdom Viridiplantae; phylum Streptophyta; class Pinopsida; order Pinales; family Pinaceae; genus Larix; species Larix kaempferi. The sequence continues at coordinate 8,537,745 of BSBM01001030.1, forward strand.
AAAATTGCGAAGTTATTTTATAGCAAAAACTTATTAAACTAATTGTTTCAAAAGTGCTAGTTCTACATCTAGTATGATAGCGATATCACATGGGTGATGCTTACATCATCATGTCAGTGTCAAAAAAATATATAATACTTATAACAAATAATAATAGTAATAATATATGTTAGCCTAATATAGATACAATACAAACAGAATTAAAAATATCTCTATATAAAGTATTTGATATGTGCACCTAATATAAAAATTGTTATGTTGAAATATACCAAAAATAAAAATAAATATGAATATTAGAATACATAAGTGAAGATAGGGATAAAATATTAGAATACAAACAAGCGATACTTGGAACTATAAATACTACTATGTAGATTGATGTTCCTATGAAAAGCTTGGTTTTTTTCAAATTCTTATATATGATTCTATCAAATTATATTAAGCGGTGTCAAATTTGTAAAAACACATGCACATATCTGGAACTATGGATTGATTTGACCCAAGGTTGAGCTTTAAAAGTAATCACTAGAACCAATCATGTGACAAAGGTCAAGTTTGATCAAATTTGGTATCATATAAAATCAAAGGTTCTAGTCATGTCATGTCAAAGTTCCATTCAAGACCTTATAAATAAATTTGGTGTCATTGTTCTACTCAAATCATGTTTTAGGGTTCAAAATCAAAACTTGAGAGGTGCATTCAAACATTTGGACAAAACGTTAATATTTTGTGCATACCCAACAACCTATGAAGCCAAAATCCTTTGGTTAAAGAAGGTAATAAAAACTTGAAAATATGGCTAAGAGTGAAGAAATGTCTCTAAAAAGAAACAAAAACATTTAAAGCCAAAACATCAAAGAATAATAGATTTGTAGAAAATTGCGAAGTTATTTTATAGAAAACACTTATTAATCTAATTGCTTCAAAAGTGCTAGTTCTACATCTAGTATGATAGAGATATCACATGGGTAATGCTTACATCATCGTGTCAGTGTCAAAAAAAAAATATAATACTTGTAACAAATAATAATAGTAATAATATATGTTAGTCTAATATAGATATAATACAAACAGAATTAAAAATGTCTCTATATAAAGGATTTGATATGTGCACCTAATATAAAAATTGTTATGTTGAAAGATACCAAAAATAAAATAAATATGAATATTATAGATACAATATTTACATGGAAATATTGTTACAATCTAAATATAAATATCTTTTCAATAATAAGAATATATCTAAAAGACGTAGATTATGGGAGCAAAGTTTTCGAGCGAAGGGATGGTGCGAAGGTTTAGGGATGGATCTTTTCTGCAGCCCCTTCAGCCCTAGGGGGCTCCACCTGCAGCCCCCGAACTTTCCCATCACCCTGTTTAACTCTCCCTCCCGTCACCCCCCCTCTCCAGCACTAGTCATATGGATCTTGAGGAGGAGCTCTTGGACTTTTCGGTTGACCCATGGCAGCACGACATTATTTTCACCTCCCCGGTAACTGCAGCCCTCATTGATCCTACCACTGTTTTTTCCTCGCTAATAGCTGGATCCTGTCAACCCTCCCCTAGAAGAATGGAAGCTAGGGTTTCTGAAGTTCCCACTCCCGTTATTCCAACCTCCGAAGCACACCCACCACGGTTACCGCTAGCATTTAAACCCTTGCTCCCGGCACCTGAAATCAGCCCCCTTTCTCTATCCCCCTCACTTTACGATTTGGACCCATTCCTCTCAGCCTCAAACACCAATACCTTCTTCCAAGAGTCCAGTTCTGCTCAGCAACAAACATCCCTTCCGTCGCTTGAATAAGCTTGGCTTTCTGATCTGGAACTATAGGAAGCAAGTTGGCTTGGAACCCTACCCGACTAAACGGTTCAGCAAACAAAGGTTTCTCCGGAATGTGTGGAAACTCACACCTCTGAAGGCTTCATTGCATCCCTCTTACACTTGGACGATTTTCATGGCTCCCCTCCTGCGACTGCCTCGGACAATAGCAGTGAAGATGGTTGAGCGGGTACTTTGGCGGGCAGCACCGAGGAAAGAAATTCTGTTGTGAATATTTAATTAACATTATTATTTATAAATTAATAGATTATTAGGTTAATAGGGAAAGGGCATAACCCTTCGTTATGCTTGCTCAAGCCCTATAAAGGCGACCTTTATAGGGATTGAGCAAGCATAATGAAGGGTTACGCCCTTTCACTATTAACCTAATAATCTATTAATTTATAAATATTAATATTAATTAAATATTCACAACAAATTCCCTTCTTAGGAAACGAAAAAACAAATGTCTTACCCCAAGTGGAAGCCCTTTAAACCTGGTTTGCGGAGTCAACATATCTCTCGAGGAAGCTGGTCCCATGGCGGAGTGTACACTAGTTGGGAAAAATCGGGGTCGCACTCCCTCTTCTGATGAAATGGACTCCTAGGTTCGAAAAAACTAGATGTGCCATATCCATTATGAGCCTAAAATTAGCGCACTTTCCAAAGGTTGGTTTGGTTTCATCTTCAACAGTGTTGAAGATGCGGCTTCAATTCTGAAGCAACACTGGAGCTATGGATCAATTCCCATCATGCTCAAAAAATGGACGTCGCTTTTTGATGCTGAATGTGAGAAACTTGACACCCTTATGGTCTGGGTGCGCCTGCCTGGCCTGCCCTAGGAATTTTGGAACCCGACTTCCCTGCGCGACATTGGAAATGCTTTGGGGGTTTTCTGGAGGTTGATCTCTCCGTTCAACAGACCCGGATTCGAAAGGTTGCTCGAATTTTGGTATCCCTAAACATAAGGACAGAACTCCGAGATCATATAAACCTTATTCGAAACTCCACCATTAGAAAGCAGCTTTTAGATTATGAAGGGATACCCTTTCGGTGCCACCGTTGCCACAAACGGGACACATTACTCGCAACTATCAATTAGGGCATACGCAGGAATGCCCCCGCAAACAATGGATGGCTCAGGAAAAAAATGGCACAGGAAAACAAAAGGGCTTCCACAGAACAGTTGGAAAACAAGCTGGCTACTGCTCCATAAGGTCCTCCTCAGCCACCATCAGCTACAGTTCCTCAGCTCACTCCTTCAGCGCTTGTTTTGGACCACACACTTCTTCGAGCCTCGACCTCTCCCACAGGTACTGCTCCAGTCTCTTCACTGAATGATCAATTGTCTTCTTTACATATTGTTGATTCAAACTCCCACCCCGCCTCTGCCCCCCTGCCCTCTACACCCCACTCTCTTGAAAAGGATTTCCCCCCTTCTCCCCCAAAGAATCAAAGCTTCTGTCTCCCCAAAAACTCTCCTCCCCAACTCAACCCTCTTCCCCAGATATCTCCTCTACATCCTCCACAATTCGTTTTCATCTCATATCAAGAGACATTCCGGTGATGCCTGACCCTCCCTCCACCTTCCCTGGTTTAGGACCAAACCCAACCCTTCCTTCAAAAAGAAAGGGACGAGGTCGACCCTCACACCTCTCTTTTGCTCAGTAAAAGGCACTTCGAGACCAAGCAAATGGAAAACAGAAATCTATCATTGGGGCACTTAGAGCAGCAAAATCCCCCACAGGGGTTCCCTGATGAAACTCCTCTCCTACAATTGCAGGGGTCTGGAAAGTACCCAAAAAAAACTTGCCCTCAAGAGGATGCTCCAGGTCCTTAAACCAGATGTTACCTCCTTCAAGAAACCTTGGGCTCAGAACTCGAAGTTTCTTCTCTCCTTTCTTCTATCTCATCATCTTTCTCCTTCCTTGCTCAGAGTGCTAGAGGTCATTCTGGTGGTTTGGAAATCGGGTGGAACCAGTCCACTATCAAGCTCATAAACTCGTGGGGTGCCCTTTTTGGCATGGGAATTCAGGTTCTTTGGGAAGAAGCTGCCCTCTCACTAAATATCATCAATATCTATGGTCCCTACTCAAATCGTTTTGATTTCTGGGAAACCATACAAACCTCTCCTATGGTAAGGCTTGAAAATACAGTAATCGGTGGTGACCTCAACTTCACTTTGGGCTCTCATGAAGTTTGGGGTGTGAAAGCTAGAATTGACTCTATGGCAAATTATTTCACCAATCTCCTCCAAAACATTCAGATGGTGTACCTCAACCCCATAAAATTTATGCCCACATAGACAAATCGGAGACTAGGGGAAGAACGAATTGCTAAGAGACTTGACAGATTCCTTCTAGCTGAAGGCCTTCTGGATCGAGACCTCATGTACAAACAATGGGTGGATACTGGTGGAGATTTCGATCATCTCCCTATCTACTTGGAAATTCTCAGAAACCTTAACAAGCCACCAAGTCCTTTGAAATTCTGTGAAGCCTAGCTTAAAGAAGAATAAGTACTCGAACTCATCCACAACAACTGGATCCCTTTTAAGGCTGATTTTGGCAACCACGCTGCTACTCATTTTTCCCAAAATCTCTCTCAAATCAAGGGTCTCCTGAAGGTATGGGCCAAAGAAAAAAAATACTGTGGATGATCAAGCCATACTCCAGATTGAAGCTGAGTTGGTTGAATTACAAAGCAGCGAGGGGGGAGACTTCCTCAACCAGGCTAAGAAGGAAAAACTGCTTTCCCTAGAATCTAACAGAACCAAAATCCTAAAAGAACAAGAGGAATTCTGGAGGCTCAAGAGCAGAGAAATCTGGATGGCTAGTGGGGACGACAACACCAAATTCTTCCAAACCTATGCTAAGGGAAGGAAACAACACAATACGATCTGGGAATTGCATAACAACAGAAATGAAAAGGTCTCCTCTTTTGAAGACCTGGTTGAGACTAGCACTGCCATCTTTGCAGGCCTCTTCAAAGTTGAACAACAAGCCTCCATTGCAGAAGCTATTCATATCTCCCGTCTCTTCCCCTCAAGAATCATTGATGAAGACAATTCAGAGCTTTTTGATGAGGTCGCCGGAGAGGAACTTAAAACAACTCTTCATAGTTTTCAAAAGGACAAAAGCTCGGGGCCGGATGGTTGGACCATCGAATTCTTTCTGGCTGCTTTTGACATCATTGGGCCTGACCTTCTTCACCTGGTGGAAGAATCTCGAGCAAATGGCCATATACACCCTCCCCTTAATTCAACTTTCATAGCCCTCATCCCCAAAAAAGAAAACTCTCTTAGCCTAGAGGATTACAGACCCATCTCTCTCTGCAATATTACCTACAAAGTGATTGCAAAGGTGATTGCTCAAAGATTCAAGAAGGTTCTCTCAAAAATCATCTCATCCGAGCAGTTTGGCTTTCTAGAGAATAGACAAATTCATGAAGCAATTGGAGTTGCCCAGGAAGGCATGCACAACCTCAAAGTTAAAAAATCTAAAGGGGCCATCCTCAAAATTGATCTCTCGAAAGCCTTCGACAGGGTAAGTTAGCTCTATCTAAGGCTTCTGCTTACTCACTTAGGCTTCAACTATCCCTTCATCAAATGGATATTCGCCTTCATCTCCACTGCCTCCTTTTCGGTTCTAATCAATGGATCCCCCACTCCTTTCTTCCAATCTGAAAGAGGCCTTCGTCAAGGGTGCCCACTCTCACCTCTCATCTTCCTACTGGTGGCTGAGGGCCTAAGCAGATCCATACTAGATGCCAAAAGCAGAGGTGCCTTCACCGGGATCAAGATCGCCGAAAAACTCAAAATTACCCATTTATTGTTTGTAGATGACATCCTTCTCTTCTGCAATGGCTCCTTCGGGGAAGCAGAGACGCTCTCAGAAATTTTGAAACTCTTCTGCAAAGCCACTGGTATGAAACTCAATGATAAAAAAATCTACCATCACTACCTTCAATTTGGAAGAAGCTTCCATCATAAGACTACTGGTTTTTTTTCCTTTTGTTGTCTTCCCCCTGGATGCTGGCCTCAAATATTTGGGCTTTAACTTGAAGCCAAACAACTACAAAAAGGAAGATTGGTCCTGGCTAATTGCGAAATCGGAAAGCAGGATCAATGTCTAGAGTAACAGATGGTTCTCAAGAGCAAGGCACTTAATTCTAGTAAAATCTGTCCTGGAAACCATTCCTGTGTATTGGATGGCCCTTGCCTGGATCCCTAAAGCCATTCTGGAAAGGACAAGAAAAATATGCTCTCGCTTCTTGTGGACTGGGAAAAAGGAACAAAAATTCACCCCATGGATTAAATGGGACCAGATCGCTCGCCCAAAATCTTTGGGAGGTTGGGGGCTCAAAAACATAACACTATTTGCAAAAGCCCTTGCAGCAAAAGCTAGGTGGAGACTCATCACGACAAAAAGTCTTTGGACGGAGGTCATCTCCCACAAATACATCGCCCCCTCTCTCCATCTGGGACTGGATCAGAAATTAAGCACATAAAGCACTCCCCTCGGAATCCATCATCTAGAAAGCAATCTGCAATGATATTCCACTCATTTGCAGAGGTCTCTCATGGAAACTGGGGGATGGATCTAAAGTCCGAATTGCAGCAGACCCATTGCCAGGTAGTCAACTTCAACACCTTCTCTCGCCTCAGCTAATCCAGCTCCTAAACGAAAATTCTTCCACTTAAATCAGATTGTTGATCCAGCCTCCACAACTTTTTGGAATCAGGGATGGAAAGGTTTAAGTGACCTAGACCTTCCAATTGAGTGGACTGCAAATTGGAATAGTTACACTAATGCCCTTCATGCCTCACATATTCGACTCTCTGATTCTCCGAAGGAGCTCATTTGGGAACTTAATGCGCATGGATGCTACACACCCAAAATTGGCTATCAAAGTCTTTGCTCTACAGCTTTCCCTCTAATCCGTAAGTGGTGGCAAACTGGGCTTTGGAAGCTAAAGTGCCCCTTGAAGGCAAAAATATTCATGTGGTGTGTGTTGGAAAACAGAATCCCCACATGGGATAGAATGAAGAATCGTCAACTGGGAGGCCTTGGATGGTGCCCTTTATGCAAAAACAATGAGGAAAACCCTACTCACCTCTTCCTTTTTCTGCCCTTTCTCCCTCCAAGTCTGGTCCGATACACGATCCTTACTAAGCCTCAGATTTATTTGGAATGGTCAGTCCATTGAGAATGATTGGAACTCCTAGTCCTCCTCGAATCAAATCATTCACATCAAATCTCTCCCTCTCATTCATATCTGGGGCATCTGGCTTGCCTGAAACGCTACCATTTTTCAGGAAATGGCCTCTTCTCCAGAAGTAATTGCAAAACATGGCCTTGACATTTTATCCTTTTTCCCTTAGTTAAAAGTAGCCCCAAATACCTGTGTCATCATTGAAGAACAATTTGATTCCTCCATCCCATGGGTATACTTTGATGGTGCATCACAAAATCACTATTATGGCGGTGGCGCCACTCTTTTCCTCTCCTAAAACCATCACTTTCAGATCCAAATGGGCCTAGGAGCCGACACAAACAACTACGCAGAGCTACTTGCCTTGAAACTCTTGCTGTGTTTTGCTTTGGAGAAAAATTGCAAAAAGATCCAAATTTTTGGTGACTCTCTCATAGTCATTAACTAGGTGAACAAGATCCAAAATTGCAAAACGATCTCCCTTATTACATTGTTTGAAGAAGTACATAGACTCATGGCTCGTTTTGAATCCATCACATGTCGGCATGTATATAGGGAAAGGAACACTGTTGCTGACCGACTATCCAAACAAGGGCTGACCATGGAGTTCGGGACATGGAAAATCATGGAATCCAGGGAGGCTGAAGTATATGAGTTTTTTCATAAACCATTTATAGAAAATAAACTCCTCCAGTAAATGCATCAGTTCTTTTTTCACTAGCACGGTTTCACTTTTCCAAAATGGCAATTTTGGGCACTTCATAGAATATCCTTTGGGATAATTTTGTAATTAAGCTACTCTTGCTAGACACTGGATTCTTTCATGAATCAGAACTTTAAGCTCACTCACTATTACAGTGAAGGTTTTTGACATTTCGAATAGAATGCTCACAAAGCACTGTTACGAAAGTTGTATGCTTGCATACATATGTAATCATGACACTCTTTGATGATAACACAAAAAGCTTTTTTCCTTGGGAAAAAATAAATAAATATCTTTGCAATAATAATAAAATGTAATTTTACAAATCCATCCTTAGAGCTAGCCTGTAGCCATCTTAAACAATAAAAAAATTATACTTCAAAGAATTTGATCTATTTGCCAATATAGCAACCTCAAAAGAAATATTCAACCAATTAGTGTGATGTTGTTGCTCCATCCATTTTTTCAATGGACACACACAACATGACTCCATTCCAATTCTAATTTGATTGTCATCACCCAACAATAATTCTAGTCATATCTTAAAGGACTCAATTTACTACAATATTTTGGGGAGCATGTATACTGGGTCTTGAAATTGGGTCAACATGGGGAACATATCCATGGATATAGGCCTTGCTCCTAAACTCTAATCTCAAAAATGGAGCAAGAAATAGCTTGCTTTGTTGTTATCAATCTAATTATATCTTAGTAATGTGTCTCTGCTACTTGCTTTGTTGCTACTAATGGCTAGGAAGGGTAGGAACTGGATTTGAAACTCAATCAACAATTGCTTTAGCAACCTGGTTAGCTGGATTTGTTCTACCACTTGACCAACTGTTTCAGTTGAGGCAACTATAATTGCTTCAATTAGATAAACTGCAATTACAGCACAACCACATTGATCTATCAAGTCATCTACACCAGCAATGACTTCAACATTTTCATGTGGACCTTAGCTACTCTGCAGGCTGATCTCAACTTTTGATCAATATATATTCACTCATGACACCATTAAACTAAAAACTTTAAACATAGAAAATTACAAAATTTAAAAATGATAACATGTGTAAATTTGATGAACACAAAAAGCTTCATCCAAATATTCTAAATAAATAGAATACAATAAACCTAAAAAGCTTTAAACAAATATTTCATTGTTAAATTAAAATAAATAATATTCTATTAATCAAATTATTAAAAAAATTAACATAACCAAAACACTAAAAAAACAACGATTAAATTAAACACATTGAATAAAATTGGCATAAACAAAATATTAAGAAAACAAAGATTCCATTGATCACATTAAAATATAATTGGCAAAACCAAAACACAAAGGAAACATTTTAAAATATAATTGGCAAAACCAAAGCATAAGGAAACATTGATTTATTAATTAGAAAACCAAAGCACTAAAGAAGCAATGATTCTATTAATCGCATTAAAATAGAGTTGATAAGATTAAAGCACTAAAGCAGCAAAGATTCTATTAATCATATTAAAATAATAAAGTTGACAAAACCAAAGCATTGACATGACAAACATTTTATTGATCATATTAAAATAACATTGTCAAGACCAAGGCACTAGAGAAACAATTGAAACAAATTAACATAAATCATGTCAAATCATAAACATGTTTAATATTGTATTAATTTAAGCACCATAAAGAACATGCAAATAAAATTGGCATGAAATGAAAGGTTTTAAAAAAAACAAAGATCCGTCACTTTGATATATATAACTACGTCACTTTGATATATATATAAGTGAGTAAAAAAGTGGGCAATAACATCTTTATGGAAGTTCATGTTAATAGTTCATGATTATTAACTCTTGATAATAATGAAAGAATACAAAGAACAAGGAAATCCTATGAAGAACTTTGTTTAAAAATCACAACTACAATCTAATAACAATGAAATAAAAAAGGTAGATAACAACTTTATGATTATTAATTATAAATAATATTGAAATCCTATCTTCGAAATAAATTGGTATAAAAGCCACAATCCTACAAGCTACAATCTAGGCTTTCTTTTGGTAAAAAAAGAGATCATAAACAAATCACAGATAAATATTTGCATATTTGCATAACCCTACAGTTACAATCTAGGCTTTTGGTAAATGGAAAAGATCAAAAACAAATCACAAAATTATATTTGCAAGTTGAGCTGCCAATTTTTGTAGTTTAATTAACTCACAATTTCCAATGCCAAGGCAACAAATGCTACAAAATTTCCAATTAAGGGCAAAGAGGTTAACAAGTCATTGTTATATAATGAATAGCAAGAAATTTCTTTTTTCGTTTGAAACAAAAAAAAATCAATGTTTTGTAAACCAACACTATATATTCCAATAGAAGGTGATTTACAAAAAAAAATAATACAAAATTGTAAATAACAAAACATATTTCACATCATACATATTACCAAAATAAAATATATACACAAAATTTCATTCCACAAAACAGATACTACTTGAAAAGCTTATATAAATATTACAAAGAAATGTATATACACAAATCCTATTTGCAAGTGTCTAAAATAGTGTGTGATTAAACTACGATCTCTATTTGTGAAAAAACTTCTTGAATTTTGGGCAAAGCTAACTCGTTATGCTTCAAATTAAATTTAAAAATGGGCATTAGCCATCTTTTTAATATATATAATATTTCCACTTAAACAAAGCATCAGCTATGTGACTTCATCTAGATTACCCACTCTTCAGTCATTTCTATAGCTTATTCTAAATATTTATATCCATCTTTGGCACCATTTTGTTCACGTACTTCTAAATTTAAGTAGCAGTTAGGACAGTGAGAAAATCAAATGTAACATGTGACACTGCTGAACATTATCATATACAAATCATACTGATATTCTGAATAGGGGCATGCATGTCATGGCTTGCAAACACCACCACAATTGGTGAAATAACTTGGAAGATGGTGTTATTTAACTTTTAAATCAACCCACTTTCAGTACTTTTATTCTGGACAAATGAATATTTTATATGTAAAAGGGTTGCAAAGAAAACTCACCTATTTTAAATTAGACGACTTGCGAATTACCTCCCATTTTATCAATCACAAAAATATCGGATAGCAGGCAGCGACATGGCTTTGTAAGATTATTGATCCGAACGACCAAATTGAGTCTTGAACAGACTCTCCTGGAGCAGTCAAACTTTTCATTGTGAAAAAAATCATAAACCAATCTTTCACAAACTAGTTTTAATCTTGGCCTCAATACTCCACATGCAAATATGTGTTTCATAAACAAGGCCCACTCCTGGAGCAGTCAAACTTTTCATTGTGAAATAAAAACTAAACCAATGTTTCACACAAACTAGTTTTTGGCTTTAATACTCCACATGCAAAGATGTGATACGAAACAAGTTTCGCATCACACAGAACACTAAGTTAAATTGCTGGTGTGATGCCAAATGAAATAATAACGCCTTCTGCACAGAATTCAAACAGAAGCAATGGTTGCTACCACCCTTCGAAACCTTTGCGATCAAAACATTTTTTGGTATACAAGTTTATATGAATAACAACTTAGATTGATGTCTGCCACAGTAATACATGTTTTCACTAGTTAATCAAATAACCTTTTTTTAATAATAGAACTAATTAATCATATAATCATATGAAGTTTGTTTCAATTAATACAATTAATACTAGTGAATCATAAGCACTGCTCGGAAGAGAATCATTCGATACACAATGGCAGAAAACCCTGACATAAACACTTGTCAAGAAATGAGTTGTGGAACTGAAGGTAATCATTCACTGATTGGAAAACGAGAACCATTTTAAAAATCTTTTATAAAGTGAACCATAAACAGAAAAACATACAGGAAGAGTAGCACTTAATGGAAAACGAGTGCAGAAACCAGTGGCAGACAATATGCTCGAGACAGAACAGATATGTAGATGGTACAAGAATAGCAGCATTTTATATTTGCATTTTGTAACTTTATTTCAAGTACTCTGAAAATTTCAACTGGTAATAAGGAGAAAATCAAATTTCTCATCAACACAGCAAAGGAACAGTTGAAAAGCCACAAATCAATATGCAGATGACCTCACCGCCCAAAAATAGTTGTACATATAACAGACACAAAAATAGTTGTACATATAACAGACCATTCATTTATTCTAGAGAAGAAGAGAAATTCTACGGCACTTCACAGAAACATAAATCAATATGGAACACGTCTCATATAGATCAAACATAAATCAAGATGCAGATCAGTGAAATTTTCTGACAACAAAAACACAATAAATTACAGAACACTAACTGTGGCTACAATCAAGTTGAAAATTACAGAACTAAATGTGAGGATGCACCTTAAAGTAAATTGATGAACTGGAACACAAAGCCAAATTCATCACATATCAGTTTTTCACCAAAGGGAATATGAAGTTTAAAACACACAAGTCCAATTTATAGCAAGAAGACTGATCATTGTTTAAACACCAAAGCCTAATTTATAGCAAGAAGACTAATCATCAAAAATTTAGGTAATGTGCTCCAGTACTCCACATCTCCAAAACATGTGATGTGCTGATGTTTAACTTGAGAACATAGTGCTCTATAAATCTCATTTTTCAGGCAGTGAATATTAAGCTGCCAAAAACCAATGACATCCAAAAAAGAGGAATCACAGCCTTCTTCCTCGTCGTCCACCCTTTCTTCTGGTGCTGTCCGTGGGAATTGGAGTCACATCCTCTGTTAGGACCACAAAATTGTTTATAAGACGGAATCCCAATTATCCTTATGATCACCTCTTTCATATACTTGAAAATAATATTTCAGTAACAGATATTTACCTATGCGACCAATTCGCATCCCAGATCGAGCAAGAGCACGAAGAGCAGATTGTGCTCCAGGTCCAGGAGTCTTAGTCTTATTTCCTCCTGTGGCGCGGAGCTTAATGTGCAAAGCAGTTATTCCCAGCTCCTGAACCAGTAAGAACATATCCAGCTTAGGTACCTCAAATGGACAGTGTTGAATGCAAATCACAAAAATGATCTAATGCTCAACATATAACACTTACCTTGCATCTTTGAGCAACATCTTGTGCTGCAAGCATAGCAGCATAAGGTGAAGATTCATCTCTATCGGCTTTAACCTTCATGCCACCTGTTGAACCAAGCATGACAATATTTTACAAATGTGAGTCACTAAAATCTCAGGTTCTAACCTCTAATCATTGCAAATCCAATAAATTTTCATTCTCAAAACTGAAGTTTCTAGGAGGCAATAACATGCTTGGTTCCAAGAATCTTACCAGTAACACGGGCCATTGTTTCCTTCCCAGACAAATCAGTCACATGCTGCACAATAAGGCGATTAGTCCAGTGTCTTTACAGAGAAGATCACAAAGAAGCATGGCTAAAGCCCCCTTAAAATAAGAAGTTTCCATCTTACCACAAAAGTATCATTAAATGAAGCAAATATGTGTGCCACACCGAACACATGTTCTCCTTCTCTGACAGCAGGCCCTAGTGTAACATTATCCTCCTTAGGTTCTCTGACCTTCTTCTTGCCAGACTGCATGGAAGATAGGAAATAATCTTAATAATAGAACAATTAAACAATTCTTGTTATGTCAAACATTGAATTTTTGAATTGGGATCAGCTTTCCAAAGATAGATACCATAGAAAAACATCCTTCCGTTTTATGTATCTATAGCAAACCTTGCTTCTTTTAATGCAAAAGAGGGATAGTCTTGTATCATCCAAACATTGAATAAAATAAATTAATAATAACTAAAGCAACAGCAAACAACTGAAGGAGAAATTGCTGTCTGGTTGCTGTTGGAAAAGTGATATAACAACAAATTTCAGTTATCTTAAATATAACCTAAGCTCATGACTTAAAAAGAAATATAATGTTTTATACTGGTCATAGTAGAATGTTCTTGTTCTGTGAGGGAGTTTATGAAACAACTCTAGGTTTATGCACAGCTTGGAGGAAGCATTCACATAAGTATAGTTTGTATATGTGGGACAACTAATTTTTGCTGTTGTTTCTTTTCATTTGATCTGCTCTATGACATCACAATTCAAAAGCATGTACAAATATTTAGGAAGAATGTCATACACAAGTTTCATTCAATATCCATAGGAAAATAAACCCAATACATACAAACCTATAAAACACATTACCAAGAGTGTCCATGCAAAATATGCAAGTAGAAAAATATTGAAGTTAAAAGAGCACACTTCATTGAGGAAGATAGAGAGTATTGAAGGTGATTACAAGTGCACAAATCACAATACAATCCATCAGGTCTTGACAAATGAAAGTTCTAAATTCCAAGTGCTTGAAAAAGTTAATAAAATGAATCTTTCAAATGCTTGCTTGGAATTCCAAAAAATAACTGATATGTCATTTTTGTCTAACTAGCATGGATCCATCTAAACCCCAGATCTATTAAGCACTGAGAAGGAACAAAATATAAAATCCAAGCACAAACCTCTTCGTGCTCAAAAAATCCAGGGTTAAGATGGATCTATGCCAGTTTATTTTTTAGGTCAGCTCTTATGTTTTTCAAACCAGCAGTTTTTTTTCATTTTTTAGGGGGTCAGGGGATTAGAGAAACTTGCCACTGTCCCTTTGGCTAAATTGTTGCACAACCTAGACTTGCGCCAAAATCACAACCAAAATCAAAATCACAACCTAGACTTGCGCCAAAATTACAACCTAGACTTGCGCCAAAATCACAACCAAAATCAAAATCACAACCTAGACTTGCACCTAGCCTCATCTGCACTCACTTGGGGAGGGAGGGGTGGAGACTCGAAGAGGGGTGTAGCGGGTTGAACCCAGGTATGCAGGTATCCACATTGATACAAGCCCAATCAACTCACTGCTTGCTGCTAATTTATTAGTGAATTACACCAACAAGAAGTTGACATCACTTCCAACCTAGGCTGTGAGAACACATCTCTTCTCTTCGTGCAGTAGGGACCACTTTTCACAGCTGAGTAAATATGTCATGCAACATAACTTGTCAACTTCATACAGCATGGTGTAGATACCTTCTATCAAGGTAAAAGCCCTGATGTTGATACCTTCTAATGACCTACTCATGGTTGAAATCCAGTTACTTTTTAGTGAATCATGTAGATTTCAGTAGCCTCTTAAAATTGCCACCAGAATACTTCAAGAAATTTACATGCAGCTGATTTAATTTAGTATGCTTTATTTTATTTATTTAAACATAAACTATAGTATCATTCTTTGCATTGTGGCCTTAACAACTCAATCAAACAAGTAATCAATCAAACCAACAAAAAGGAAAAGAAAAATGAGTATGCACACATCACACTCAATGCACACGAAAGAAAATACTCTTAAATAATTAAGAAATTGACAACATTAATTGATTGAAGGATAATTTAGGAAATTAACAAGAAAATTAACTTGAATGAAGGAAATGCCACTTTCCACAAAACATCATTAATTGATTAAAGGAATGCTGCTTTCCATTATCCCATAGCTTATAGTAACAGCTATTTCTTGCATGCCAATTGAGTAACACAAGTACAAGAGGTGTTTCAGACAGAATTATGTTATCAACGATAAGGGTCACGATTTCCTTAGTACCACTATTGCAACTCTCACCCAGCAGTTCTTGATCCTGCACCACATGATTCATCCATATCATCTGCAAGCTAATGGTGCAGTAGAGGCCTTTAATAAGATCCTGGTGCATGTTTTAACTAAGGTTTGTTCAGCGAATCATGATAATTGGAATGAAAGGTTTCCAGCAGTACTTTGGGCTTTATCATATATACCACTGAGAGATTGAATAACCAGACACCTTTTCAGTTGGTTTATAAGTGAGCAGTAGTGACCACTACTGGATTTGTGGTTCCTATCTGCAGGATACCCACATGACATTAGAAGACTCAGTTGCGGGACAGCTAACCAAGTTAATGCAGCTGCAGGAAACCAGATTTTTGGCCGGTTTCCACCGAAGTGTTGAAAAAGCCAGACACAAAGCCTGGAACGATCAACACATCAATACTAAATCATTTACCAAGGGAGATCCTTTTTTTCTCTATAATAATAAGTACCTGAAGCATCCAGGGAAGCCACATATGCATTGGTTGAGTCCATTCCTAGTTGCGGACATCAATAATTCTGGTGCAGTCGGGTTGGCTCAACTAGATGGTGTTTTCCAATCAGGACAAGTCAACCGCACTAACCTGAAACCCTATACCCCAACACCTTAATTCAAAACTCATGTACCACTCCTATTCAGAAGATCAGTTAAGTTAGGATTGGTCAAGTTTGGTTTTGGTCAGTTTTGGTTTATTCATTTCCAGTTCCAGTCCTGTTTTACAGTTTTGTCTGTGTTCTGCAGCATCGATGCAGTCTAGAGTCGGGTTTTATCCACATTTCAATCCCTTTTGAAATTTAGTTGAGATTCGAGTCAAAGGAAATTTAGTCTAGTCCAGCTACACCAATACACTTATTGAATCTGTTTCTTTATCAGTTCAGGCCAGTTCCACTGCATTGATAGCTGGTGTTAAATTTTAAAGTTCTGAGAAGTGACCACGATCAAGGATATCAACCCAGTCAGGACAGGGTAAAGGGTTTGGGTAAAAGTCATTCGATTGGGGTGACAACCAAATGGCACCATGTGCCCTGTTGGGATTGATGGGATTGTTGCCGTGTTATTAAGTAGGAACTTTAATTGCCAATGGTGTCAGAAATGGAAACGTCTGCACCTAAAAAGGCTAAAAGCTTCACCTGGATACAAAACCCACCCACCAACCAGTAGTAATTAAGACTTTTAATTCTGAAACTTAACCAATTTTTCTCACTCTTCTTCTCTACGTTGTGGTAACCACCTCTTGTTCATACAGGAACTCAATGCCCACACCACAGTGACAAAATCTGAACAGATTAATCAACAGTTTCGGCACTCGATCACTCAAGTTTACCAACGAAGATCAGAGTACTAGTCTGCAGCTATGGAGAAGTTCACAAATCCAGACAATTTACACAAATAATTGCAGGCTCTTAAACTACATCTTGACCTACTTCATAAATGTATTTAAACATATATTGTAAAAGAGTTCTTCCAAACTAATCTCTAATAACAGCAGTTTAAAAATGGCCCTTGTTTTCATTTTGCACGGGATTTCGTTACTAAGTGTATAAGATAATTTTTAAAAAACTTGATTCATGGGATGCCTGAGCAAAGCCATAAATTTTCTTAAAATTGAGAGATAAAGACCTAAAAAGTCGCAAAAAGTAATTTTTTCCAAAATTACTCACTTCTAACCCTAACAGAATACTGTGAAAAAACAAATTAAAAAAAACTGGATTTTCTTTTAAGCTTTATTTGAGTGAGAGGCTTCCGATAGTTTGAAAAAAAAACTGTTTCCTTGCGTATTTGTTTCTCAGTCTTACATAGGATATGTTGCAGAAAATTCTTTGCATGTTACAAAAATAACCAATATTAAGAGTTTGTCGCACTGAATCATAGATCTTAACTTTCAGACCATGCATTTAGGCTGCCGCTGCATGATGCAGAATTTAAAAAAGAAGCAATGGACTCTTTAGAGCAAATTGCCGTATATTTTACACAATGAAACCATGAATTTATAAACTTACGTGCACAATCCACAAGAAAGTCTATCATTTAATCGATATTATAACAGAAGAAATTTGTTTCATAACAGTCTTTAAATCCGAGCCAGAAAAAATCCATAAACGTAGGAAAAACGTGGCTATAAATCTACACGAAACGAAACCCTAGCAGAACCAGACGGAAGTTCAAAGGCTTGATCTCAATCAAATCTGAGAAAAACTTCAGGACTGGAACAATAAAATATGCCGTTAGAAGATCTGATGCTTACCATTTTGACGCAGTCGCAAGCTTCTGGATCAAAGGAAACAGAACAGGAAATCTGCACCCTTTCTTCTTAGGGCTGCAAAATGATGTAATGTCCCTCCTTTTGACCCTTGCAATATTTTGGCTTGTAATATTTTGGGCTATAATGTAAATAATGTATGCATATTATGTATGATTCTAGTGTGGAGCTTAAGGCTAAGGCCCCGCTAGTAAATGCTCTATCTAGAAGAGGCAAGTATTTGAAATTGTGCTACCCATGTGCTAGTAAACCATAGAAATTGTAAATATGCATTTTAATATAAAAGCTCACAACTAGCTATGCAATGCAACAAGAGATGGAGGCATGATGTTACAAGGAAATTGGGAGGGAAATATTCAAACCCTTGAGCCAATCAAGTTAAGCCAAGTGTCAATGTGAGAACCCATGAACCCTCAACTACCCAGGTTGACTTTTGTACCCAATCATTGATTTCTCCCAAGAGTTGGTTGAGGTAGTTAATGCCTTGGGGAATGGGAGGTATGGCTGTCCAAATTCGGGTATGGGCAAGCGACCCTGCATGAAAATTCGTGTTTGGCTTCTTGGGCAAGAAAAGAGCCATGAATTGCTCCCCAAGCCATTACCCATCAACCCACTTTGCCCTCTCATGAGTTTGGAGCTACCTGAGCGTTTTCCTCACTGGTTTTGTTGTGTTTACCTTCATTTTCCTAGCTGGGAAGGGCGTTTTTGTTGTGGCTAACAGTGGGGAAGAAGGGAAAACGATTTGGGATTTTATTGAGGCCGTTTGGCCCACTGAATGCTCATACATCTGTGGGAGAAATCGTTTTTTTCCCTGGGATTGATTCTCTCTTCCCACAAATCCGTTTTTGGTATGCCTACGTTTTTGGGAAAACCCATGTCCATCTAGCTTCTATGTCCCATTGCTGAAAGTGTGTTTCCAAGCCCATATCTAAGTTTGGTGTGCAAGAGAATGCTGGGGTTGAGTTGGTTATCCATTGCTTTGGGTTGAGTTGAGCTTGAGGGTTCCCTTTTCCTTGTAGATATCATGCCCAGCTCGAGGGTGGTCTCTGAGTGTTGAAATAATATAGGCTGAGCAGAGACCTATGGCTGGGAGGAACGTTGCAGCGACGAAGCTAGTTGTTCGGGACAGCATTGCATCAAGATGAGTATTTTATTAGGTATTTACTTCTGCAAATGTGTTAACTTGTTGACTGTGTTAAATTGAATAACATTCATGTGATATGTGTGTGGATGAGGTTTTCATTCCACTGTGCATGTCAAAATTGATTTACATCTACACCTATGTATTTTCTTTGCTTTAAAATCTAATGAATTGGCTAGGTTTTTATGAAAACTCCCATAGAATAGCATCAGGTTCCCTTCCTTGCATTGTGTCCAAGGGTGGCGACATTACAAATGAGTTCTCTATGGTATGAGTGACAGCATCAAAGAAAGCAACTAACGTGAGCGGAGGGAGGAAAACCTTAGATACCCTACTTTTCAAGTCATGGTCACATGGGGTGAGTTCAAGGGCAAGAGAGCTTGGCTGACTTGGATAAGGGTGTAATTGGAGCATTTAATAACGTGAAGACAAACTACAAGGAAAAGCTCATTGATCAACTTTAGTCTATTAATATAAAGGCTCAATTTTGGACGGTTTTGTAGATTGGGAAGAGCTAGGGTTTGACGGGATGGCGGCAGGGGACTGAACACCACAGTGGCGTCAGCTAGGCCCTCGGCGGACGGCAGCAGGCCGTCAGAGATGGCAGGCATGGGCACGGTTTTCCCTGGACGATATCCATGGTCACGGTTAGTGGGGTTTTAACAGTGGTAAGTTATTTTTACTGCCTACTCTAACTTTCCCCTACGGTTGCCTCTTGAACCTTGTGGAGATGGAGCCTATAGATATTGTGGACTACAGTAGCGACACGCTGCACCCTAGCGACATTTGGAGCTCTCCACCTGGCGATTCCCGGTTTTCGAAGAGTGTAGGTGGTTTTGACGGGGGTTGCTCAGCGGACTCTCCTCTGAACGTCGGCTTGTTTACCTCCGCTGAACCGGCTCCTCTGGTTTACTCTCCGGCACATTCCGCTTTGGACTCTCCTCTTTGGGTTGGAAACGGTGAAGGCCTTGCAGCGTCGAATAGGGCAGCCTCTATCTGGGGAGTTTCGGTCCCGCATCAGCCCTCTCCGGAACCAGTTAGCGAAGGAATTGGTGATCTTCCTGAATTCCTGCTCTCCTCGGAGGGTTCACTGGATTCCTCGGTGCGGGGTTTAAGTGGGGCGTCGAACACACTTGAAGCATTACAGGGTCTGAATGATTGTGGGGTCCTGCAAGGAGGTGTTTGCACTACGGCGCTGGACTGGGCCGAACACAGAGGCTTCTCCAGCCCGGGCGGTGCTTTGTTAGGGAAGGCTGTCGGCTCTGGTGTAGATCCTGTGGGTTCTCTGAGCCCTCAGGCGAAGACGCGTAGGAAGTGGCTTAAGAACTCTGGTCGAGCACCAAACTACGCCTTGGGAGAGGACATCGGTTTCCAGCAGATTATTGAAATGGTAAACTCTGTATTGGTGGGTAGGGTCTATGGCAGGGCAGTAAGCCTTCACTCGGTGATTCAGTGGGCCTCCAGTGTCTGGTTGGACCACTGTGGATACGTTCCACGGATTGTGGGACTCTCTGGAGGATGGTTTGCTTTCCACTTTAACTCGGACGCGCATGCAGCTTGGGCGCTCAGCCTGAACTGGTCTATCTTCAAGGCGCCACTACTTCTCAAGCCATGGAACCCGCTTTTTGATGCTAGCCGTGAGAGATTGGATACAATCCCCCTCTGGGTTCGGCTTCCTGGGTTACCCCTACATTATTGGACAGAAGATCATTTTAGGAGCATTGGAAACATTCTGGGAAGCTATTTGGAAGCCGACCTCTCGTTTCAATCAACTGCTGTTCAGAAGGTGGCGCGGATCCTGGTTAGCATTAATGTTCGTGATGGGTTATTTGAGAGTATAAATTTGAACTGGGGACCATACTGTTTCACTCAAACTCTGGACTATGAAAATGTGTCGTTTCGTTGCAGAAGATGTCATGCGTATGGACACCCGGCAGTTGAATGCTCTCTGCCTGTTCGTATGAGGTTAGGCAAGAATTTGAAGAGGAGGCTCGCTGTGGAGGAGGAAGGGTATTTAGGGAACAAAGATGAGCAGGATGGGAAGGATTTGGGACGCACAGCTGAAGAGACTCCCATTTCCGTTGAGAAGGCTGAGAACACCCAGGAGAAGGAACTGGAAGTGGCGAACATTCAGGAGACGGACAGCATTGTCCCAGAGCTGAACATTCCTTGAGGCGCAGCAGAGACTGAACAGGTCTTAACTTCTGATACGGCTCCGGAGGCCTCCTCGCTGGCTCTGGCACATGTTCCCGACATGGCTGCTGGTACTTTTTCTGCTCCTTCCTTAAACCCTTCCTTCAGTCTTTTCTTTAATAACTTTGTTCTTCCTGGTTTCGATTGGGTGGATGGTCTTAAGAACTTAAACATTTCTTCAAAGCCACTAGCTATTCTACCCCCTCTTTCGAATGATGTTGGCTCTTCACCTGTGACGGAAATCATCTGGGTTCCCTGTCCCACCACTGGTACTGTTGAGGATTCTCCTGTCTTAGTTCAAGTGCTGGCTGAGGCCCCTTCAAACTCTGGATCCTCGGAGTCTGGGTATTACCTACGCTCCATGAACAAAGCTAAGGGAGGAGGATTAGGGCTGGAAAAATAAAAAAAACCCAAAACCAGGGGAAGGAAGTCTTTCATCTCACAGGCCAAAACCAGAGCACGATCGGATCTTAGGAATGGTACTCAACTTTCAATTGAAAGGGCACTTAGAGCAGCGAATGCCCACTTGGTGGGGTTGTGATGAAGATTATGTCTTTTAATTGTCGAGGTCTGGCTGGTCCCTCCAAAAGACCAGCTCTGCGACAGATGCTGCAACTGGAGCATCCGGATGTCCTACTTTTACAAGAAACAATGTGTGGCGGTACTAAGGCTATCGATAGGCTTAAGGCTTGGTTTCCAGGGTGGAGTTTTGAAGCTTTGGACGCTAGGGGCCGTTCCGGTGGCGTGGCAATTGGCTGGAATGAAGCTAGGGTTTGTGTTACTTCCAGCTGGGGGATGCAGTCGGTTCTGGGAATCTCTTGCAAATTCCTGGAGTCGGTACGTACTTTTACTATTGTCAACATTTATGGACCTTACTGTGAGAGGGAGATGTTCTGGAATTCACTTCTGAGGAGGAATCAGCTCAGGGGGGATTCAGTGATTTTGGGGGGTGACCTAAATTTTTCATTGGGTCATGCTGAGGTTTGGGGGCCAAACGCCAATGTTGATCCCCTTACTAATTTCTTTATTCGGAAGCTAACTGAAGGCAATTGGATTGATGTGGAACCTGTACTGCTTAAGCCAACTTGGAGGAATAAGAGAATTGGTCAGGACAGTGTGGCTAAGAGATTGGATCGGTTTCTACTCTCTGAGCATCTTGTGGAGTCAACCTTCTATGCTCGACAATGGATTGGATCAGGGGGCATTTCAGATCATGAACCTATATTTCTGGAGTTGAAAGATGGTCCCAACAAACCTCCTGCTCCTATAAAATTCAATAAAGTCTGGTTGGATGACTCGACCTTTTTGGAACTGATTAAGCAACAATGGGTACCTTTTCATCCTAAATCGATTCACTCTGCTGCCTTTCATTTTTCTGAAAATCTCAGGACTCTTAAGGAACCCATCAAGGCCTGGGCTGTTGAGAAAAGGAGGAGGGATGATAAGACTCTTAGAGATATTGAAGAGGAATTAGCCACTATTGCTGAGGAAGAGGGAGGAGGTTTCAGTTCTCAACAGTCTAAGGATCGTTTGGTACTTCTGGAAAATCAGAGGAACCGTATGCTTCTTCAGTTAGAGGAAACATGGAGACTAAAAAGCCGTGCTATATGGTTGGAAAGTGGGGATGAGAACTCCAAATTCTTCCATGCCTATGCCAAAGGAAGACGGTCTGCCAATACCATTTGGAGTTTGGATGATACTGAAGGTAACTCTTGGTCAACTTTTGAAGAAATGGCATCGGTGGGGATATCTCATTTCAAGGACCTTTTCAAAGCTAGTGAGAGAGTGAATATTGGAGAAGTGATCCAGGTTGCTCAGCTTTTTCCCCGGTTTGTGGAGGCGGAGGATAACAGGAACTTGATGGCTCCCATCTCAGGGGAGGAATTAAAAAAGGTTATGGCAAGCTTTCAAAAGGACAAAAGCCCAGGGCCCGATGGATGGACGATTGAATTCTTTATTTCTCTCTTTGATCTCATTGGGAATGACCTGCTTGAACTTGTGGAAGACTCGAGAAAAACTGGTAGGGTGCCAGCCAGCATTAATTCCACTTTCATTGCACTTATTCCCAAGGTGGATACTCCTACTACTTTAAACGACTTTCGGCCTATCTCCTTGTGCAACTGTGTGTACAAGATTGTCACTAAGATAATTGCTAGCAGACTCAAACCTATTCTCTCCTCTCACATCTCTGAAGAGCAGTTCGGGTTTTTGGAGGGGCGCCAAATTCATGAGGCTATTGGCATAGCTCAGGAAAGGATGCATAGCATTAAGACTAAAAAACTGAAGGGAGCTATTCTCAAAATCGATCTGTCCAAAGCATTCGATAAGGTGAGCTGGCTGTATATCAGACTCATGCTTACCCACCTAGGTTTTGAGATCGGTTTTATTCGCTGGATTATGAGTTGTATTACCACCGTCTCTTTCTCTGTCTTACTAAATGGAGCAACATCCCAGTTCTTTCACTCTGGCCGTGGATTAAGACAGGGATGTCCTCTCTCTCCTCTCTTATTCTTGCTGGTGGCGGAAAGCTTGAGTAGAGCTATCTTGGATGCCAAACGGTCTGGCGGTTTCGAAGGGATTTTGGTAGCTCCTGGTCTATCACTAACTCACTTGCTTTTTGTGGACGATATCCTGATCTTCTGCTCTGGCTCTCATTTAGACGCAGCTAAGCTTAAAGAGATTTTGCAACTCTTCTCAACTGCTACGGGAATGGAGATTAATGATGGAAAATCCACACTTTCTGTCTCGCTTTTGCAGGAGGAGGATCTTACTTCATACACCACTTCTTTTCCCTTCAGGACCCTCAACCTTTCGGAAGGGATAAAATACCTAGGTTTCAATTTAAAGCCAAATGACTATTTAAAAAAAGATTGGACCTGGTTGCTGGATAAATTGGAAAAGAGGTTGAAGTGTTGGAGTTTTAGGTGGCTCTCACGTGCAAGGAGGCTTGTTCTTGTTAAGTCGGTGCTGGAAGCCATTCCGGTCTACTGGATGTCACTTGCTTGGATTCCTAAAGGGACACTGGAAGCAGCAAGGAAGATTTGTTTTAATTTTCTGTGGAATGGGAAGGACGATGCTCATGTCACCCCGTGGGTGAGGTGGGACAGAATTGCTGCTCCTAAAGCACTGGGAGGATGGGGCCTCAAGAATATTTTTCATTTCTCAAAGGCTCTGGCAGCCAAGTGTGGCTGGCGTCTAATCAAGTCGGAAGGTTTCTGGGCTAAGGTTATGCTGTAGAAATATGTGGAACCTGACTCGGTGGAAGATTGGATAAGATCTCCTAACAAGAGGCATTATGGAGGCTCTGTCATATGGAAAGCACTGGTAAAATCTTTCGATATCATAGAGCACAATCTCGCCTGGGATGTTGGCAATGGACAAAGGTTTCGGATCGGCCGCGACCCCTGGGTAGGATGCAACGATCAGCACATTCTGTCTGATGATCTGATGGATGCACTGAGACAACGAGGTATCATAACTCTCTGTCATTTAGCGGACTTGGAAAATATTTGGATGGGCAGACCTCTTTGGAGGAGGCCGGACTCAATAGGCTTAAGAGCGGAGCTTGTGGATGAATTAAGACTATACTGTAGAGCTCTCAGTAGGGATCAGGTTTTTCTGAACGATGATGAAGACTCTCTAATCTGGGATGGAGATCCTTCGGGAAATTACACCCCTAAAAGTGGTTATCTGTGGATTTCTGAAAACCATGAGCCACGAGAATTGGATTGGTGGTGGAAAACGGTTTGGAAGCTCCATTGTCCTCCCAAAGCCAGACTCTTCCTGTGGTGTACACTGGCTAACCGGATACCAACGTGGGAAATTCTGTAGAAGCGCAGTTTCCATGGGCCTAGTCGTTGTTTTTTGTGCAACCAGTGCGAGGAAACTACACCACACCTGTTCCTTCAGTGCCACTTCACCAAGGAGGTATGGAACATTACTTCTCGCATCTTAAAAACACCTCTTCCCTGGGCCGGAAACTCTATTGATGAAGCATGGAGGAGTTGGACTAACAATGTAGCTCTGAAACCTTTTAAAGCTCTCCCTCCGGTGGTGAACTGGGGACTTTGGCTCATGCGTAACAGTGGATTGTTTAAGGACAAATTGGGCTCTCCGGCTCAAGTGGCATTACAGAGCTGTGGGATCTTTCTAGCCCTCCGACGGGCCCGGCAGCCTTCCTCTCCCCGTACTATTCTACCTGTTGATATTGATAGATCTCAGCCCTGGGGATTCTTCGACGGGGCCTGTCAAAATGACTCATGTGGGGGAGGAGCAGTTCTTTTCTTATCCCCTGTGCATTTCTTTGTGATGGCCTTTGGTTTCGGAAGAGGAACCAACAATTGGGCTGAAATTCTCAGCCTCAAGCTGCTGCTTTCTTATGCTTTGGAACTTTCTTTACTGAATTTGAACGTCTTTGGGGACTCATTGAATGTGGTTAATAGGGTTAATGGCACATATCTCTGCAACAACCGGAGGATTGCCTCTGTTTTGGATCAAATTCAGAATGCCACTCTTACACTGGATACTTTTACTTGCAGGCACATATTCCGTGAGAACAATGATGAGGCGGATGCGGCCTCCAAGGAGGGACTCACCTTGGGGGATGGCATTTGGAAGATTACTGAATCGCTGAATGGGAATGTGCAGGTTTTCTATCATCGTCCATTCATTGAATGAACGGGGTTTTGGGTCCTTGGTCCTTGGCACCGGATTTTGTCACTGGTGATATTCTCTTGTGGAGAATGAACTGAACTTTTTGCTACGTTAATTGTTTTGTATATAGGCATAGAAACATCCTGCTTTTGTTTATATGGATCCGACGAAGTATACTCTTCGTGTTTTGTAAAAGATGTAACTGCTCACATAGTGAGAACATCACAGTTTTATTTTGGGAACATTACTGGATAACTGGCTCTGCAGTACTATACTCCACTCTAGATGAGTGAGCTGATCAATGTAATTTCGTACTCCTTGGATGAAATGAAATTACGCTTTTTTTTCGGGGAAAAAAAAAATATAAAGGCTCAATTTTGAGGTTAATTGAACCAAGTGAAATGAGGTGCTCTACAACCTAGTATGGGGGAGATGTTCTAACGTGTATGTACCATTACCTGTAGCGTTACATCTAATAAAACGTAAAAAGTAATTTAATGTAAAAAGTAATTTTTTAAATTAAAAAATTCATGTTGGCTAAAATATTATGAAAAGTAATTAAAAAATATATGTTCATTTATAAAATAAAAACTTAAAACTTAAACCCGGATCTATAAATCAAGAGAGATCAAATTTCTTGAGTTTAAATTTA
Organism: Larix kaempferi; assembly: GCA_027924585.1. Taxonomy (NCBI): domain Eukaryota; kingdom Viridiplantae; phylum Streptophyta; class Pinopsida; order Pinales; family Pinaceae; genus Larix; species Larix kaempferi. Next base: position 8,564,031 of record BSBM01001030.1, read on the forward strand.
AAAAAAGAAATACACCTCAAGAAATTGGATCCCTCTCGGTGCTTGATAGATACGGGTTTAAGATGAATCTATGCTGGTTAGTTAACAATGATGTGAATTTGTGTAGGAAGATAGTAAGATTTTTACAATATCTTAGGTAAGCACAATCCTATGTGCGATTGAAATGGGTATACCATGAAGATAGCTTAAGTAGCTTAAGTATTTAGTGTTCATTCATACTGTATTTTTACTTGGAAAATATGGAGTTTTATTATTCAATCAGAATCAAGAAATCTTCAGTTATGACATGTTACATAGTGAGATTTGAATTAAGGTGGGGAGTATAACACATTCTTCTCAACCACCCAATTTACATATTATATACATCAATATTAAATGATTTTCCTTTAAAATATAAAGATGCATGGAAGGAATGTGTCTATTATTATAGCAAGATGTTTATTGTTGTGTTGCAGTGGCGTAGTGGAATGATGCAATGGGTTGGTGGATTTACCATAACGCTTCAACTTATCACAAGGACTAGTTAAGTTATTGTCATAATTGATACTATCGCATTTAAAAAAACTTAAAGAGGTGTATTTTTCCTTTTACTATATTGGTAAGCAAAGTTTACGACATATCAAATCATGTCATTATAATTGAGAAGATGTTGAATTATTAGATCACTCATGTATAAGACATGGTTGTAGCTTCTATAGAATCTTCTTTACTTTGGGTACCATCTTTAGAATGAGGGGAAGTGCTTGAGGGTTTCCTTGGATATAGATTTTAAAGAGGGCTATGAGCTTAGATCAAAACAAGGACATGTTCCTTCAAGTCCTAAGGTAATCGAACTGCATTCATAGGGTTTAGAATTCAGATTGAAAGACTATGGAGTATGACCACCAACTAGTATATTGTTTAGAGGATTCTTTGTGAAAGGATCATATTTTTGTTGCTTATACAAATATATCTCCTTCCTAGTGAAGAAGTTATCTAGTACTCTAACGGATGTGTTGGGGGATACTATGTTTACCCATCCAAAAACTTTGGAAAATGGGTCAAGTGCGGTCCCCGCTAAATTGTTAGATTACATGATGTGGATCCGGTGGTCAAGTATTTCTTAAACAATAAACATGCGATTGAGAATGAGATTGGAGTTACTGGCATAAAAAAGGCTGTAGTTCAAGTGAGAAGGCTCCTGAAAAACATAGTTAGGGTTTTAATTTGGTCCTCATAAAGTTTATTCAAGCACTAAAGAGGTGACTTTGAAGGTGCAGGTAAACCTTGTGTCTCCTTTAGTGGCTAGTACAGGTTTTACTAGTGGTAATATTGACATAGATTTGTTGCATTGTTGTAAGGTGGTTACATAGAAACATGGAGGGTTTAAGAAGTAGCAAAAAGTATTGAAGCATAAGGAACCTAGAGCTCGATTGTTGGTAGTAAGTGATTTGAAGGTTGAACAGATTTTACAATTCACTAGCAAAACCCTAAGCGAAAAATTTATAAGTCATTGGGATTCAATGGAGACATTGAACACATGTTTTAAGCCCTATATATTATGACATTACATTTTTATTATTATATTAGTATTGTCTTTTTTGGTCGGCTAGGACCTTAATTGTAATTGTACCCTTTGTCTCCTCTATATATACCAAGGAGACCTAGTTTTAGGATCATCTCATCTCATCTTGTGCAATATATACTATGTAAAAGGAGGTTCCCCCCTAAGGAGGCTTCTTATTCATCTATTTGTTTCATTCTCAAGGTGTTGGGTTACTCCTCCTTTCTATTTTTATGCTATTTTGGGAATTTGGTGGATAACATTTGGTATTATAACCATTTTCACTATAAAAAATATTTGGGGATTTCTTAGATAGCTAAATTTTGAGAAGCCTTGGGAGATATAGTGAAGTACATGTGGTGAAAAATACAGGCCCTAGTTCGCTATAATTTAGGAGTTACAGTCTGTGGAAATTGGCGGTTTTTACTAGTCCAAAAACTAGTCTCAAAAAGGCATTCTTGGTAAAATTGTTAAATCTAAAAATTGAAAGCCCCAAATTGAGTGCCACCTATTGCATTAAAAATAAGACAGACCATTTTACTTGTTGTAAATATTTTAGAATCAAAACTATAAAATGGGACACGTGGTAGACCGTACAAGTTCGCTCTCCTGAAAGGTTAAAAAACAACAAGTTTTGGGAAAGTTATCATAACTTTCTCTTGGAACATCAAAATCCAATCAAACCCATTCCATTACAAAGAAGACATGCCAAACTAATATAGGCCAAAACTTCAGATTCAAAGGAGCTGAAGTTTCAGAAATAATTCAGGAGAAAGGTCAGCTAGTAAGACAACTTACAAACCAGGGTTTTGAAAGGTATGTTAACTTGAAACTTGCATAACTTTTGATTGAAATAATTGTTTAGGGTTATTCAAAAGGTGTAATAGATAATAAAAAAATGGAGAAGAATGGCACTAGCAAACATTAGTGGCTTAAATGGAAAGAGGTAGAGCGAAAAGTTATATGCCCGCTAAACCTCATGGAGGCTCATCCATGACATGAGATGAGCATGATGATATGAATTTTTAAGGTGTCCAAGCTCACCAAAAGAGTGTCAAACGTTAAAAATATGATGATAAGAAAGGTGGTCATCCTAAATATGGTAAATGAGGATGAATTCCAAATATTCAAAAGGGATATCCAAGTTGACCTCAAAAAGAACCTTGAAAACATGAGGGGGGAACTTGTGAAGGATACAAGTAACGTACTTACCCAAAAGTCAACTCCTAGAGAAGAGGATAAGGAGAACAAAATGGTGGAGTCTCAATTATCTTGGGAGAAAATTATATCATACTCAAAGAACAAGAGCCTTAATGAGTCTCAAACGCCTAATCACTCATTACTCCACGATCCACATAATTGTGGGTTCAACTTGGGACCAAGGAACTACTTCATTCCCAAGATAGATATGAATAAGTTTGATGGTAATGATCCCATAACATGTATATTCCATATGGAGCAATTCTTTGATCTACGCCAAGTGATGACTTTACAAAAGGTAATCACTATCACATCCTTGTATCTATAACCTAATTAGTTTGTGTGGTACCGATGGCCTTGTGATTGTAAAAAGGACTCTATTGTCTCTTGGTAAGTATTTGTGAATGAATTGATAGCACATTATGGGGATATTAATAGAAACACCTTCTTATCCAATTGATAAATCTCATCCAAATAGGTCCAATTGTAGAGCACATTAAGAACTTCCAAAAGTTTAGTCTTAAGAGTGAAGAACATTTTAGAAGATAATTTGTTGGATCTCTGTATGGGCATTTCAAAAGAGAGCGTTCAACATGAGGTACATTTATTTGAACCTAAATCATTGGAGAATGCTTTTAGTATGGCAAGAAAATTTGAAAGTAAAAATTTTCCTACTGGAAGGGTTGTCATTAACACCTATAGAGAGGGAAACGCTTTCCCCCCAACTTCACTCAACCTACAAGGTTGATGCCTCAACAAGTGGAAGAAAGAAGATCAAAGGGACTATGTTTCAATTGTGACAACAAGTACAATAAAGGGCATAAGTGTAATGACCATAAATTATTCAACATAGATTGGTGAAGAGGAAGAAGAAATAGAACTAGAATAGTCTCAATAGGTAGAATTATAAGATATTACTCTAACCATATCTTACCATGCATTGGTTGGCATTAACACTCCTCGAACTCTCAAGATAGAATGATATATCAAAAAGAAAAAGGTATCAATGTTGATTGATTCCATAACTTCATTAATTGCAAATTAGTCAAACTTCTCAGTTGCTTTATATATCCAGCACCAGAGTTTCAAGTAATGATTGCAGATGGAGGTACCATAAATTGTTCATGGAAGTGCCATAGTATTAATCTTACTATGGACGATTATTTATTGGATAGTCCAATGATTGCAATCCAAGTGGGTGGTGTTGATGTTGTATTAGGGGTCCAATGGTTACAATCATTGGGAACATTGGATTTTAATTTTTAGGAACTTTTCATGAAATTCTCCTCAGAAGGTAAGGAAATTGAACTCAGAGGTATGCCAAGGAAACCCTCTAATTCGATAAGCTCTAACAACATGACTAAATTGCTAGAAAGAGACACCATGGTGTAATTTCACAATTGTGGTTACTGGATGTTCAATCATTTATACCCTTTAAAGAGTCATTGGAAATCATTCCAAGGTATTTGGAGAGATGCCTAATTGTCTTCCATGTGTTTTAGATCATGACCATGTTATTCACTTGCAATTGGGAATTGTATCACCTAACATTAGACCTTACAGGTACCCACATGCACAAAAGGTGAGATTGAGAATATGGTTCAAGAAATGTTAGATGTTAGCATCATTCATCCTAGTCAAAGTGCTTTTTCTACATCAATTATAATGGTTTGTAAAATGGAAGGTTCATGGTGTATGTGTCTAGATTATAGAGAGCTCAACAAGTTGACCATTAAAGATAAGTTTCATATTCTTGTCATTGATGAATTAGTAGTTGAATTACAAGGAACAATTTTACTTACCAAGTTGGATCTATGTTCTAAATATCATCAAATTAGAATGAAGCAAGAAGACATTCCAAAAACAATCTTTAGAACACATGAAGGTCAATATGAATTTGTGGTGATGTTGTTTGGGCTTATCAATGCATCAGCCTCCACATTTCAAAGTTTGATGAAATCTATTTTTAAACCCTTCACCGGGAAAAAAATAATTCGTATTTTGTATGATATACTAATCTATAGAAAATCTTGGGAAGAGCATCTACAACATGTTGACATGGACTTAAAACTATTGGAGGAGCAACAACTATATTCCAAACCTTCTATGTGTGCCTTTGGGGTTCAAGAAGTGGAATATTTGGGTCATAGTGTATCTCATGAAGGCATCAAAGAGGACCCTAGAAAACTCAAAGCTATGATGGAATGGTTGATTCCCAAAACCTTGAATAATCTTAGAGGATTCTTAGGATTGATAGGCTATTACCACAAGTTCGTCAATAATTATGGTCAAATAGCAACACCTCTAACAATGTCATTGAAAAATGAGGCATTTTCTTTTTTTTTTACACAAACGGTTGAAGAGCTTTATTTAAAAATAAGAACAGATTACATAGAGATGGGGAGACTGTTCCCACAAAATAGAAGCTAGAAGTTCTTGCTCCTTTATGACCAGTCTTTGCTTTTCAAAAAAGGCATTAATCCTGTTACAACAATAATATTTAATAAACTGTCCTAGTACAAAACAACAGAAGAAAAACATAACTGAACGCTAGGAGAAAGGAACCATAGGTGGCTGCCATGACACAAAAAAAAGTGGAATAGAGTGCCTCAGTTGACATGGTGAGAACGAGAGTTCTTTTCTTTGCTTCTAGTGGTGGTTCCAGCGTTCTCGTCATCAATATTCAGAATGATAGAAGGACTCGTTCTATTGTTTGTTTGGACGTAGTCAACCTTGGCTTCCATGATCCTAAGACAACTGTAAAGAGAATCAAATTTACCAATTAATTTTTTGAAATGGTCCTTTGTCTTACCAGTGCTGTTGCGAACTTCAGTGTTGGAAATTTGGATGAAGGTGGCCAAATGGGAGATTTCCTTTTTCATTTCATTGAGGTCGCCTCTGAGCCAGCGAACTTGTGCCTCTAGGTCCATCACTTGCGAACGAAAATCAGGAGATGGGTTGCTCTGGTCGCGGGGGGATTCCATCATCAAGCCACTGTGATCCCCCACCATTTTTTGCCAAGTTTTACTGCATTCTTGCTCCACTGGGCTTCCACGAAGTTATTGAAAGAGAGCTCCATGTCTCATATCAAACTGTGTGGCATGAATACCCGGGTTATTGTGACCTGGTTCAAAGCCACATCCAGGCTGAAACCCAGTTCCTCTAATACCTTGTCCCAGACTGGGTTCCAGGGGAACCCATCTTCTACAATTATCAACCTCGTCAGCGACAGACAGACTGTGACAAGTTTTCTTGGACAAGCCACCTCGGCCTAGCTCCAAGCCACCACTACCATTGCCTTGAAACAAATCAGAGAGATATCTCTTAGAATTGCCCCCCCCAGAGTGCCCTTGAATGTGATTGCGACACTTGCGACATTTCAAGGCAGGAGAGAAATGTTTTCCGTCTTCCATGCTTATCCTTGAACACCAGAAACTTACAGACAGGAAATGCAATAAATGCAGACCAAAGGAATCAATGACCAAGTAAACATGAGGGGAGAGATGCACGCCACCTTTCCCGAGAGTTTGCAGGCTGAGATTGCAGACCAAAGATTCACGAAACAAAGGGACAGGCGATGCTGAAGGAGCGCCACCTTTAGGCCTCAAATAACGTTTCGGCGCCTTGGTTCTCGTCCTCCATAAATTCACGCATGCAAGCCAGGTGTAGTATGCTAGTAATGGCTGCCATTTCAGACGAGTGCACATGAGGGGATTGCATAGGGATCCGATGGGGATTTGGTAGTTAATGTGGATTGGATTGAGGTTTAGGGGGCAGAGATAATGGGTGTGATAATCCATTAGGAGGAGTTTAGGAGGAAAGGGGTGGAGGATAGAAGGTGTGGGGGTCCAAAGGGGCAAGGAGAAGTTAGGGGACCCAAATGTTCTCATAAACCTGATCTTTAATGATCGCAATACCACATTTCAACCCCACTCTAATGTTGGCCATGGCATCAGCACTATGGTTGTTATGCCAGAGGATATGCAGGAGAGAGATGGAGTGAAAGTCTTTGACGAGAAGATTGAAGTGTTGATGCAGTGTTGTAGCAAGCTTCCGATGGTGTTTTGCAATTGCCCTGGCTTCCTGAATCACAATCATAGAGTCACCAAAGACTGTCAAATTTTGTAATTCTTCCTTCCTTGTAATTTCCATGCCTTTGACTAAGGCGAGCCACTCAGCTTCATTGTTCGTTCGCCTACCAATTCCCCAAGCAAAGTCGTTCATTTTGTTTCCGTCGGGGTCTATGAGGACCCCTCCCCCGCACCTGCCAACCCTAGGAAAAATGAGGCATTTTCATGGATTGAAGAAGTAACCAAATATTTTGAAAAACTTAAAGAGGTTATGTGTAGAACTATTGTATTAGACAAACACAACTTCACCAAAACCTTTATTGTGGAATGTGATGCCTTAGGGCATGGCATCGATACTGTTTTAATGCAATAAGTAAGGCCCCTTGCATTTGAAAGTTGCAAAATTAAAGGAAAACTAACTAAAACCAATTTATGAAAAGGAAATGTTGGCCATATTGATTGCAAATAAGAAATGGTGCCTTACCTAATAGGAAGACACTTCAAGGTAAGAACAAACCATGATAGTCTTAAGTACTTCTTGGAACAATGATTATCTTTAGAAGAGCAACAAAAATGGGTTATAAAGATGCTAGGTCATGATTATGTACAAAAAATGAAAACAAAATGTGGTGGCAAATGCACTTTCAAGGAAAAAAGAAGACATAGAGGGCTTACTTTGTACTATTTCTATCATGCAATCTGTTTGGATGGAAGAAGCAATGAAAGAATGGAAGTAGGATAAAAAGGAATGCAAAATAATCCAACAACTACAAGAGGACTATGGTACTAGGATTGCCTATATTTATGTAATAATCCTAACTCAAACAAAACATCCTTTTGGAATTGCACACTTTTCCTATAGGAGGACATTCAATGTTCTTGAAAACTTACCACGGGATTAAGAGGATATTTTATGGGAAGCTCTTAAAATTGATGTCCAAAATATGTGGCAGAATGTTTGGTTTGGTTTTCCAACAAAATAAGGGAGAGACAATCAACGCATTGGGTCTTCTATAACCATTAGCCACACTGAGTCAACATTGGGAAGAGGTCTCAATGGACTTTATCACAAGTATACCAAAGTCTGAAGGAAAGAATGTCTTCATGGTAGTGGTGGATCGATTCACAAAGTATTTCATTTCCACTCTCTTTCTCATCCTTTTATGGCTTATGGCTATCATCCTCCATTCATCACATCATCCTTGAAAGATAAAGCTAAGGTTCAAGCAATGGAGGATCATATAGAGCACCAGCAAGAGGTTCTCCAATTAATAAAAGACAACTTGGTTATATCACAAAATAGGATGAAACAACAAGCATATAAACATCGTAGTGAAAAAATAAAATGAAGTGGGGGATTGAGTATTTTTTAGGCTGCAATCATATAAACAGTTGTTAAACAAGTTTAAAAAAAGGACAATAAATTAGTACCCAAGTACTATGGTCCCTATAAGGTGTTGCAAAGGATTGAAAGTATGACTTACAAATTGGAGTTGCCTCCATCTTCATGTGTACATCTAGTCTTCCATGTTTCTTGCTTAAAAAAGGTAATTGACAACAAGATCCCAATTCAAACCATTTTACCAAAGATTGATGAAGAAGGGAAAATGGTACTAGAACTTGAAACAACTTGACACATGGATCAAACAATTGTGAAATTGAGCAATTAATAAGTACCTCATTAAGTGGAAGAACTTGCCGATATAAGGGTCGACATGGAAAGATGAGTTCTTCATGTAGAAACATCCACAATTAATCAAGTGCTGAGGACAACACTTGTTTGAGGGGGAGGGGCATGTTAAGGCCTACATATTGTGACATTAAATTTGTATTTTATATTAGTATTGTATTTATTGGTAAGCTAGGACCTTAATTGTAAATGAACCCTTTCTCTCCTACATAGATACCAAGGAGACCTGGTTTTGGGATCATCTCATCTCATCATGTGCATTTGATACATTGTAAAGGAAGGTTGCCCCCTTAAAGAGGTTTCTTATTCATCTCTTTATTTATTTCTCGAGGCATTGGGTTACTCTTTCTTTATGTTTTTATGTTATTTTGGGAATTTGGTGCAAACAACATGGATTCAATGTCATTGGGCTCTAGTCATTAGCTAAGGGTCAATTTTCCACATGTTAACGCATGTCTAGTTAGGGTTTATTTTTCACACTAAGGAGGATGCATTGAGGGTTTTAGGTGGTAAATGGTTTGAAGGAACTTCTTGTCTGTCATTTAAGCCTTAGCATCCTTGCTTCGAGCCCCGTGTGGAGGTAACATCCCATATACCCATTTGGGTCAAGCTACTCAGCCTTTGACCTGAATTATGGAATGACTCCATACTTGTGGCTATTGGCAATTTTCTAGGCATGGTCATGTTGGTAGATGAGTCCTATAAAACCAACATGTTTCATTTAGTGGCATGTACCCTAGTGGATATTGACATCCATGAAGGTTTATTCGACTCTATCGAAGTGGTTGTAGGGGATAATTCTTATACACACACTTTGGATTATGCGAATACATGTTATCTCTTCCTCCTATATAGAATAATAGGATGAACTCTCCCCAATTGATTGAGTATGGGGGCAGAAAGGGTAGGGGTAGGAATAGCCTGGTTAATGATAACTCTATTAAGGTACTTGTGTTTGAAAGGGAAGGAAGGATTGTTTCTTTGTCAAGTAATATAGATTTTAAATCTGATCAAAAAATTATGCTCGAAGGGGCTCTTCAATCTAATAACGTCTAGGGGTAGAGGTCATTACCAATTAAGAGGTAAAAAGGGAAAAGAGAAAACCAAAATATCTTGTTTTAGACATATAGGGTTGGATAATATGAGAAATTTGGGTACTAGTTCTATCGATATGAAGTCTTCTCTCGATCGTGCATGGGAAAAAGTTATTAAGGAAATTAAACAAGGTGAACAATGCCCAGTCACTGAGGTGCTTAGTGTAGGTAATCCTCATACTTCATTCTTGAAATGAAATTAATTTCTTTAAATGGTTGGGGTTTGGGAGGACATACCAAGAAACTAGACCTTAGACAACTAGTTGAAGTTGAGAAGCCAGAAATTATCCTATTAGAAGAGACAATGGGCAAGGGAGACACTTTGGTGGTTGATCTGAAAAATCCTCTATGGGTTATGAGTTCTTATATTTAGATTCATAAAGGTTATATGGGGGTATCATCATTGGTTGGAATTAGAATTTGATATGAACTGAATCTTATGCAATTGTATCAAGTTTGTGCACACAATTCTTTAGTAAGAGTTTGGGCATGCCTCTAACTATAATGAGTGTGTATGGACCATATGAGGACGAACAATCATTGTGGGAGAAGGTATGTTCTATGCAGTGTGTTTTTGAAGGTAAGATGATCTTGGGTGGGGATTTAAACTTTACTTTGAATAAAAGGGAGGTTTGGGGTTCTTCTATGAGGGTCGATAGACTTGTTGACTTTTTTTTAATTTCAAATTAAAGTTGTTGACTCATTAGATATTGCACCTATCACAATGAGGCCAACATGGAGGACAAAAGGGTTGGCTTTGAAGGAATTTCGAAAAGGTTAGATATATTTATGGTTTTAGACTCAATTACTACAAGGATTAGAGATATATAGGTCTTGGATTGGTCCTAATAAGTGCCCTGATCATAATCCCATTTTATTGTAAATGGACCTAAGTAATCCTAAACCAAGGTCACCCTTAAAATTCAACCTTGGATGGCTTGAGGAGGTAAAATTTCAGTCACTTTTAAAAGATTTGTGGAGGTCTTATGATCCCAACTTTGATGCCTCTACATGTGAGCAATTTATAGCCTCACTAAATATAGTTAAAGAAAGAGTTAATAATCGGGTTTGGGGAAGATCCAAAAGTAGAGATAGACTACTCAAGGAGGTGGAATTGGAAATCATGGAGATGTTTTATGGAAATGAAAAAGGGATATTTAATGGAGAAGAGATGCTAAAATTAAAAAATTACTTTTGAGGGATAAAGAGATGGACAGGAGGATGAAAAATAGGGTCATGTAGCTAGAGTGAGGTGATCATAACTCACAAATTTTCTATAAAATTCATAATCACAATAAGAGTGTAAATATTATCTAGGAAATGAAAAATGAGGAAGGCTTACATGTAAGAAGCTTTCATGGCTTGGTTAAGTTGGGGGCTAAGACATTTTGAGAAATTTTACAAAGGGCCTAATAGGGCTAATACTACAGAGATTGTCAAAATTGTTTCTTACTTTCCTAGGTTAGTCACATATGAGGATAGCCAATGGATATTTGAGGAGGTCACCAAAGATTAATTATTGAGTTCCTTGTCATCATTTCATAGATTTAAGAGTTTTGACCCTAATGGGTGAACTATGGATTTCTTCTTGGGATTTTTTTAGATATTAGAAGAGGATTTACTTCGAGTGGTGGAAGAGGTTATAACATTTGGCAAAGTATTAGGTAGATTTAATGCCACTTTCATCGCACTCACTCCAAAAAATAGATTGTCCCAAGAATTTAGATGGTTTTAGACCTACTGCTATGTGCATTTGTGTCAATAAGGTTATTCCAAAAGTGTTGGTTGTTAGATTGAAGAAATTATCACTCATGTTTTCATTTCAACTGAGCAATTTAGGTTTTTATAAGGTTGAAAAATACACAAAGTTATAGGTTCAACATAAGAGGGTTTACAAAAATTAAAAATATAATCATGTTCATGCAATGGTGATCAAATTGGATGTATCTAAAGCTTATGACATGGCTCGTTGGCTTTATTTGAGATCAATACCAACACATATTGGCTTTACCCTTCATATTGTCATATGGATTATGGATAGTGCGACTCTTGTGTCTTATGTAGTACATATCAATGGTTGACCCTCTAGTTTCTTTAAGCTCGCTGGTGCGTTAAGACAGGGGTGCCCCTTGTCACCTTATTTATTCCTATTAGAGACTAGAGGTTTGAGTAGGCCCATTATAAAGGCTAAAATACTCAAATCAATTCAAGGGATCAAGATTGGAGGGAAATAAACCCTTCATTGCTTATTATTTATGGACGATACTTCTATTTTACTACGGTTCTATGGAGGGGGGGAGACATTGTAGAGATATTATTTAGTTATACAACACTGCTTCTAGTATGGAAATCAACATTCACAAGTTAGATTTGATCTTTAATGAACTTGATGAGGGTTTAGTTCAAATTTTGAAGGAATACTTCCGATACAGGACCACCATTGACTTTCTAAAGAGATGGATTTATGAAGGAGGTAGATTGGCATTAGTTAAATTTGTCTTGGACGCAATACTAGTGTACTATCATTCACTGGCTCATATTCCTAAAGTCACATTGGAGAAGATCAGGAACATTTGCTTCAATTTCCATTGGAGAGGGGATAATGATAAGTTGGGCACCCACCTAACTAAATGGAAGTCTATAGTTAGGTCTAAGGTAGAGGGTGGTCGAGGACTTAAGAATATACATATTTTTGGCATTTCACTAGTAGCAAAAACACTCTCGAATCTTATTACCAAAGAGATTCTTTGCAAGAAGATCATTACATAGAAATGTATAGCTCTAAGGACTCTATTAGGCTAGATTGGAAAGGATAGGAAGAGCACTCATAATGTCTATATTCAATGGAAGGGATTGACCTTGGCCTTTCTTGTACTTGGTAATTACTTGGCCTATAAAGTTTGCCATGGTTCATAGGTTAGGGTCAAACTTGATGCAATAATGGGATGTGCCAAATGGAATTTTCCTTCCAATTGAGTTGATACAATATCTTTAAGATATTTCTAGGTGCAATCCGAACTAGTTAGGTAACTCCAACACAACTAATATATGACATCAGGGGTGGTTAAATACACATAACTTAGGGTTGGAAATACATCTTACTCATTCATGGGAAAATTTTCACTCTAAGCTGCCTAGGGCCTACATATGGTTAAATGTTAAACCCATTGAAATGACATGGGAAAAGAACAAGGATGATCCTTAAGTTGTTTTTAAATGCGCTACAAGTTAGCATGTGCTTTAGCACTAAGTTAGATCAAGATGCATATAGTTCATGAGTGCCCCGATTAGTGTACAAGTGATTATAGCATCGCGTGGTGAACAAATAGATGCATGCAATAGAGTTTACATCATTGTAATTTCCCCATCCATCATTTTGACCACAAGATGGGTAGTTATGAATTTTCTCAAGTAAAATTTCACCCCATAGAGGTCGATATTTGAATTTCAGACTAATTTTAAGCCTACTATGAGTGCCAAATTTATGAAATGCATGTGCAGGTGCATAAATATAAAATACATTGGAATCAAAGCAATATTCACACACACACACACACACACATCATGCATAAACAACCATTTCCATAAGAGGAAGTTAATATAATTTTCATATTCATATACGACAATCAATACTTATCTTTTAAAAGAAGAAGATCCAAGCAACTAGTTGAAGAGAAATTTTCCACCTAACCGTAGGTATCAGTTGTAGATACCACCCCCAAGCCACGCTATGAGGCCACCAAGACGAAGGAAACACCTACAAGCTTCACTCTCTCTCAACCCAACCCATTTGTTCTCACTCTTAGCCAACTTCACCACAAAGAAATATTTGCATCTCATTCAACCATCTCAGCTAGGGAACTATCTTCCACTACCCCACACAACATAAGGAAGGCCTGATCTTTCTTTGCTCAACCGTCCCTTATAGTACTCAACCCTTACATTGCTCTTTATTGTGTGCAAAAATAGTCCAATTTGTTGTATTATTTTAGAGAACCTTCTATAAAATCAATTCATGGCTTCTTAAGCATCCAAGGAGAAAAAATATATAGTGGGTAAAGGTTTCCTATCTTTCGCAAGCTCTATGCTCATATACAACCATCATATTCACTCTATTGTCTACAATTTCCTCTTCACAATGCTAATTTCTTGTTAATTTCATAGTCTAGTAATTGGAAATCTATGTAGAACAACATGAAAATCTACATAGGGTATGAACTCTACGTGGAAAATGAGTGATAGGCTCTAACGAGGATGAGAGTATTAGTGAAAAGAAAAGTAACGTTACTTTTTTCCATGGAATGAAGGACTCTTACAATTGTTATATGAAGTATAGCTATCCTAGCTTCCATAACTACACAAGTGGACTTTCCCACCGACCTCACACATGATGCATTCAATGATTGGATTTGATAATTAAAAGGAAGTGAATGGATCATTTAAGGCACACAACAAAAAATGGATGAGTTCTAAGGTTGACACTTGGAAAAAGAGGGTTTACTCTCCCATAGCCCCATGTCCTCTTCCCATCTAGTGGAATCATAGCCCCTCTAGTGCTCTTTACACATCCATCTTGGACCATTTTATTATTTTCCAACATAATATTTTCATAGCTTTACATCATCATGATAAACCAAATATATAACCCAAATCAAAATATTTACATCATACATGCCTATATATTCACTAGTCAAGCCTTGGCTTTGAGTTAAGCACTAGGAATATTTACTAACATATTTACATCGTTTTACATAATCTGATTTACTACATTCCAAGGGTCAAAAGTGGGACATTCCCCTCCCCCTTGGATTAACACCATCCAAAGTGTTTCCTAAAAAATCAGAACAAAAATGGATTTGCCTCTTTCATGGCATCCTCCAGCTCCCATGTAGCCTCATCAAGAGCAAAGTGCTTCCATTGCACCTTCACCTATCTGATGGCTCGATTCCAAAGCAATGTTACCTTCCTATCGAGGATGCACAATGGCTATGTTTAGAACTCTCCCTCTATTTCCACCTATGTTGCATCCCAATCAATCACATGGTTAGGATCAAGTACATATTTATTAACTAAAGAAACATGGAAAACATTATGAGATTTAGTGTTAACAAGCAATGCAATTCTATATGCAATCAACCCTATCCTTTCAAGCACTACAAATGGCCCACAATATCTGTCCGAAAACTTGGCACCACTTCCAAGCTTCAAGGAACTCTTCATTGGCCTCACTTAGAGGTAAACACGATCCCCAACTTTAAATTCCCTATGCACTCTATTCTTATATGCATAGATTTTCTTCATATCTTTGGTTGCCTTCAAATTCTACCTAATATTTGCAACCTCTTGCTCCATTTCCTTGAGCATTTTTTACCAATTACAATTATGTTCATTGAAATATCTCAACTCACTAATGTCATGCATCCTCTACCATATAAAGCCTCAAATGGACTCATTTTCAATGATGCTTGATGCCCATTATCATATGCAAACTCTAACAAGTGTAGATAATCCTTACACTTTGATGGTTTATCCATCACATACATGGAAAGCATGCCTTCAATCACTTTATTTACTCTTTCTATTTGCTCATCTATTTGTGGATGATAGGTAGTGCTAAAATTCAGGTGTGTGCCCAAATATGCAAAAAGACTTTTCAAAAAGTTAGATGTAAACTTAGTATCTTTGTCAAACACAATTGCTTTGGGTAAACCATGAAATTCAAATATTTCTTTCATAAATATTTTTGCTTTGTGTAAACCATGCAATTCGAATATTTATTTCATAAGTATCTCATCAACCTTGTGAGTGGATTTAATAGGAATAAATTGTGATGTCTTAGATGATTTATCCACCTCAACTATGATAGAATCACGCTTTCTTGAAGAAATTGGTAAATTGGCAGTAGAATCAATTGTTACCACTTCCCATTTCCATTTTGGACTTAGAAAGGCTATAATAAACCAGTCAGGTGTTGATGTTCAACATTTACTTGTTGGCATTTCATACATCTAGAAATATATTTAACAACATCTTTCTTCATTCAAGGAAAAAAGCATTGCTTCCCCGCTGTAGCAATCATTTTTAGGTAGGCAGGATGTCCAGAATATGGCATTTTATGGATCTTATCCTTAATAATTCTTCTCAAATATGCAAAATTAGGAATATAAATTTTAATTTTTGTAGATAAGAAGTCTATCATCCTTTTAATGTACCCAACCACCCATGTAACACTATTGAGGTGATGGGGTACTCTAATTTTTACTTCTAAAATTTTCCTTTAATTAATTCAACATTATTTTTATGGTAACTATAAATAACATATGTGCAATCAAGTTACAACAACCTTGATTAACTAAATACCATGCCAAATAAGTGTCATACCATGCATATATTCATAACCATATTAATTTCACTCACTAAATAGAATTGGAAATCTAGAGAAACTTTAAATGCATGATAGAATATAAATAATTGACATTTCATAACATAATTATAAACATGCACATTCAAGGTACTTATATTTATGGAAGTGGTCCACCAATTACCTGCAACTAAAGGATGTTATTCCCAGCCGTAGGCACTTTGTCACACTTATCCTTTCTGTGACAAAGGCCACTCCTGAGCTGTGACTATTAATCCACAAGGGTGAAGTTCCAAGCTCTTCTTCCTAGCCATAACTCATGCGATCCTCTGGTGCATATATCCCCTCCACAATTGTCCCAATCCACTAGCACTCCTCCCCCATCAACCTTCACAACATAAGTGTTAACACCTAAATTTCGCATACATGTGACATTTTGGCTAATCTTGTAGCAAGGTGTCATCAACATATAGCATGCATCCCACTAAAGACATCCTCATCAAATCCAACAAACAATATGAGTCCAAAATTCCAAAAAATAGTCAAAAGAATAGGTAGTACAGTTACATCCATGTTAACCTGTGCTACTGCATGTATTATTAGTACTATGCACGTGCTAACATAGCATGGATTTTCCTTCGATATTTGCGTGACTATAAAAAATGGCAGAATCTCAACCACCAGCCACACATTAAAGGCTCATGAAGGCTCCTCACCAACTGAAATTCAAATTTGTCTCTTCAAGCATTGAATAGCCCCCTTTGTGTACCTTGGAGCTACTTCATGAGGTGATGGGCTTCACACTTGGATCTAGATATTTCTTGGCCACCTCTTGGCCTATAAAAGGAAGCCATGGGAACGTGTCTAAGAAGAGAAAATTAGAGCAAGGTCATGCTGCTGGAATTGTGTTGGAACTTCTTCCACCTATTCCCACACCTATTAACATTTCTCAAGCTCCCTTGCCACCTTCCTCTAAGGGGAAAATGTTTCTCCCATTTGTTCTTTCAAGTTATTTAGCATTTAGTGTGGATAAAAAGGACCTCCCTAAGGGAGATTGTTGTATTCCCTTGAAGGCCACACCTCCTAGGTGACACTACATGTAACAAGCTTGACCATTGGGCAATCTAAATTGGTTCTAGCATTTGCTTCTTGTTATGGTTTGCATATTCTCACTCCCTTCGCTTTGTTTCAAGTTATTTCCAAGTTTTTGTTTTATTTTGTTTTGTTTTGCTAACAAGAACCTTGCAGGATCAAGTTGGAGTCACTCACATTTGCTTCGGGTAACACAATACTGGGCCTTGTTGACTACCTCAAAGGCTTTCCCCCAACATGGGAAGTGTTGTACACCTTTGTGCAAATTTTCCCACAATAGTATTTATGGCGACCACACTTCATTTTTGTTCATTTCTCTTTAACTAGGTTGTTATTTCCTAAATAACTAATTATGGGTTCTTGTCTTGTGCAGGAGAACAGGTCCATCCATTTCATTCCCGAAATTCGACCTCCTTTGGGCCATAATTCCTGTTTACACAGTAGCACGGATCCCAACACCTTGAGCACACTACCTGCGCATAATTTTCTTCTAGAGTCACGCTACTGCACAAAATTTCCTCCTTCCTTCTACGTGGTAATTTGTTATCCTCTAACATAATTCTTCTGTGTTGTAACCGTGCTACTAGCACATCTATATTGGGGAAACCTATGCTATTAGCACATCTTCTTTGGGGAAACCCACACTACTATCTTTATTTTGTTTTTTTATCAATTTTGCATACAATATTGTAGTCCCAATGACTAGTCACTAATGAACCAGCATTAAATTAATTTGCAATAGTTAGTTTTTATTTAGTAATTAGCTCACCTAGCCCAAGCTTAGGAAGTAAAGAGGTATTTTCTTGAAATTTACCTAGGTAAAATACTTTGAGGCTTTTAATAGGCCTCTTAGTCATCACTAGTATTCAAGACATCATGCTTGTTATTTGCTTATTTCTCATGTTTTATGCAAAGTAGTGTAAATCCAAAGACTCTAATCTCCCGAAGTATGCTCTTCACCTCGCATTCCAAGTGATCTTGCTGAATCGGAAAAATGAGAGAAGTGTGAAATACCTCTATTGCACACTTTTCAATTTCATACACATTGTTGTTAGTTGCAAGCACCTTTAGCATGATCATTTTGAGTTGAAGTAGAAACTACATTTGCATTTACTTTGAGCTCTTTAGTTAGTTTCAACAACAATATCATTTGCTTATTACACACATGTGTCTCCACTAGCACACACTAAGAGACCTAAAGACTCTCTTACTTTGAGTATGCTCTCCATCTCACACCTCATGGGATCTTGATGGATAAAAAAGAAGTAGGATTGTGAAATACCACTCTTACACTCCTTAAGTGAATTTGAACCCTTAAAATTAGCACTTGTAAATTCTCAACCAACTAAATTCCTCCACAGGAGGTCATAAGAAAATTTATAGTTTGGTTAGGATTGGTTGGGCTAGGCATCCATTAATGCCCACCAATCTAGTTTCATTGAGTTTTGAAACATAACATTGTTGACTTATAGGGTACTTTTAAATCATGCTATCAACAAGTGTCAAAAGACAACTTGAATAAGAAGGCGTGTTTCCCAAGGACATGAAATATGAGGTATAGCTGCCCTTCCCTCCCCAAAGAGTCACTCATCTTTTTGTGGAGACGACACTATACCACCCAGGTAGAACCACTTATCCACACTTGATGCGGGTATCTTAGTGGCCAAACTTAGGATATCACCAAGGAGCAATTGTGAGTGTAATTGAATCCCGAAGTTAGATATTTCCATTGGGAAATTTTTCCAATCTCTTTTGGGACATATCCCCATCGCCGGTATAACTGACTCTTTGTTACCTTCACTATTTGATCTTTGAGTGGATCCCATTATCACTATCGATTGTGCTTTTAGAAGGACCAATTACATTGGAGAGGAAGGACATATGTCTTTAGGGAATTTACACTTATTTTCTTTTTAAATACAAGTTCATTAACTTGTAATTAAAAAGAACCCGCATGTGGGAGCACTTGCACTAAACTGACATAGCACATATCACTCACATTGCACCATTTTGCATCTGTTGTGGTTGACATATTTTTGCATTTGTTCAATTGTGTTTATTTCCATCATCACTCTCATTTGTCACTAAAATTGCACCATAGAGGAACGAAACCCCCTAAGGCAGTCCCGTAGGCTACAAGGCCTTCCTCTCTTTTGAGGTGTGCTTTCCCACTTTCTCCCCATGGTTCTTGAGGGAGATTCTCTAGCCAGGACTGCTCCTAGGAAACTTTGATAGGATCATCAGGGTGAGGCCAATCCTTGCTTGAGTCATTTTCTCCCCTTGGAGAAAAAATTGATCCTTATGCTTCATCCTCTCGTGGAAGGGGCATCCCTTCATTTTATCCCCTTGGAGATAGCTTAGACCCCTTTGGTTCACCCTCTCATGGAAGAGGCCCCCCGTTACCTCCTCCTCTCGGAAGTAATCCACCTTCTTGTTCTCCCTCTTCGGGAGGAGGACACATAGTATCCTCATCTTCCCATCAGAGACAAATATCACCACCACATGTACCCTGTTCTCCCCCTCAAGGGAACACTACATAACATACAATGGCAAGACCTAATACCAACCTTCCTTTAATGGCTAGCTTAAATCTCTCTAATCTGGAAAAATTGATCAACGACCTTATAACACATGATCAAGCATGGCCAATAATGCCCAATAAGCTCCCCTCAGATATCCCTAAATTTGATGGGAAACAAGGAGAAGTGTCATGTCATTCCACTTATGGTGTTCCTCCAATAACACAATGTAAGACTCAATGAGGCTTCGCCTCTTTCAATGAACCCTTACAGGAACGAATGCCAAATGGTATGTGAACTTATCGAGATCCACCTATGCCGCCTTTAGGACATTGGCCACCATATTTCTCAGTTACTTTCAACTTCCCATTCTCCATGACCTCAACCTCAAAATTCTCACAGAAATTCAACAGAATACCTCTACCCACATAGTGGACCACATCCAAGAGTGGCGTAGATGATGCACATTGTGCAAAATCAACATACAACATCAGTTCCTATTGGATTGGTTCATCAAATCACTCCAACCCATAATCACAATGGATATGGCAATGCCATTTCCCCAAATTGAGGAAGAGGACATCCTAAAGGCCCAACATTTTGATATCATTTATGCATAATCTGATTACTTGTACACCATCCTACCTGATGCCCCTCAGCATCGATCTTTAGATCCTACACCTGTGGATTCATCACATTCGACGGATGGGCTTATTGGGTCCATTTCCCAACAAGGAAAGGTTCCCCCTCCTCTAACTCTTATGCCATTCAATATGGCACCGTAGTACGCACCCATTCCTCCCATGTCGGCATCCCCTACACCTTCACCAAATCCTCAGTTCATATAGCTACAATATGGAATTTACAGTCCAACCTACCCCAATGCAAACCAAACATCAACAGTACTTCCACCACAAATGGCATGGGCCGCTCCTACATCCACATCATATGGAACGCAAACCGCATATATCCCACTTCAGGGGTATAATCCTTATTACCCGTTTCCATGTCCTCTTAGTGTTTCCCCCATGCCACACATGGGGGTCAATTTAGTACAACCTTCTTTTGCATAGCAAGCTCAACAGTTTGACCAATTGAACACAACCAACCCATAGAATCCTTAAAATTTGGGGAAAAAGAAAGGTAATAATAAACAAAACTAACAGTAGGGGAAAGGGGGCAACCCCCTGTTGGTTGTGGAGCATGATCTTCCAGATTAAGAGATGTTATTCAGTCGTGTTTGTACCCCAGGATTACTGTACACTCGTTCCCCAACCTTGGGGTTCGGGGGCCCCTGAGAAAATTTTTTGGGTTGTTTTCACCAACAGTTTACGGGCCCATGGTTTTGGGTAACCCGTGGTATTTTCCCATTGTATTTCCCCTATAAAAGAAATACATTGTAACATGGCTAGGGTTGATGTATTAGGTATCATGCATTGTAAAGATCTCTGAGATCGTAAAGAGAGATTGCGAGAAAGTGAAGAGGAAGTGCAGTGGATGTGCTGCAGGTTGTATCCCTTCATTTGTTGGATGGTATAATAATAAGGACTGGCAATTTCAGTGTGGATGTAGCCCATCTTAGGTGAACCACAATATATTGGTGTCTCTCTTGTAATGTGTTTGTGTGATTATATTTGCATTTATGTTTATTGTTATTGCTTTGCGATCTTGTTTTTCTAACAATTGGTATCAGAGCCAAAGGTCTATTTGGCAGTAAACTCGCAGGAAACTAGGGTTTTTGGTTCAAGTGGGAGCAATGGAAGAAGAAGAAAAGTTTAAGGTCGAGAAGTTTAATGGCCAAAACTACCAGTTATGGAAGATGCAAATGGAGGACTATCTGTACCAGAAGGATCTATTCCTACTATTGGGAGAAAGAGCAAAGTAGCCAACGACTATGAAGGACAAAGAATGGGAGGTTCTTGACAGAAAGGCACTGGGAACAATACGGTTGTCCCTGGATTCGTCGGTGGCTTTCAATATCTCAAAAGAAAAGACAACAAAGGGTTTGATGAGCGCATTGGGTAAGCTGTATGAAAAGCCCTCGACCTCCAACAAGGTATTTCTAATGAAGTGTTTCTTTAATATGAAGATGTCTAAAGGTGGATTTATTGCTAATCGTTTAAATGAATTTAATATGGTTACAAATCAACTAAGTTCTGTAAGTGTGAACTTTGATGATAAGGTTAGGGATATTTTAATCTTGTGTTCATTGCCAGAAAGATGGAATGACTTGGTCATGGTTGTAAGTAACTATGTCTCTAGTTCAAACACCTTGATATTTGATGATGTTGTTAGTGTTATTCTTAGCGAGGAAATGCAAAGAAAAAGCACAGGTGAGACATCTGGTAATGCGTTGACCATGAAGAGCAGGGGAAGAAAAAAGGAGAGAGGAAAGAGCCAAGGTAATCATGGCAAGTCTAAAACGGGAAGATCCAAGTTCATACTGGGAAAAATAGAGTGCTGGAACTATTGAAAGAAAGGACATCTGAAGAAAGACTGCAGATCTCTAAAAAAGAAAGGAGATGGATAACAGGAAACTACCTAGGAAGCGAATGTAGCAGGTGATGTGTTACAAGATGCTTTGATTATTGCATTAGATAATACTAGTGATTATTGGGTAGTAGATTCAGGGGATTCATGTCATGCTACACCCCATAGGAAATATTTTCATGATTATGTTCTAGGCGATTTTGGACATGTTTTATTGGGTGATGCTTAGTCTTGTAAAATTGTTGGAATGGGTAAGGTATGGATAAAATTTAAGAATGGAACTGATTGGCTGCTGAAAGATGTAAGGCATATTCCTGCTATGAAAAGAAATCTGATCTCAATAGGGCAGTTGGGAGATGGTGTTTGTCTATCTACGTTTGGAGAAACATGGTGGAATATCACCAAATGATCAATGGTGATAGCAAAAGGAGATAGAGTAGGTACGTTGTATTTATGTCCTCATAATACTGACCATTCTATCTCTTTAGATTCCACAGGAACAGATACAACATTGTGGCATCATAGGCTTGGCCACATGAGTGGGAAGGGGATGTAGATTCTCCACTCAAGGAAGTTGCTGCTAGATTTGAAGCAGGTAAGCTTGGAATTCTGTGAGAACTATGTTTATGGAAAACAGAAGAGAGTCAGATTTCTCAGGGTTGGAAAACAGAAGAAGAATGAAAATTTAGAACTTGTGCATACAGATGTATGGGGACCAGATCGGATACAATCTCTTCGTGGCTCTCATTATTTTACATTTATTGATGATGAAACTAGAAAAACTTGGGTTTATTGCATTAGACATAAATCTGATGTGTTTGCTACTTGTAAGAAGTGGAAATATTTGGTTGAGAATGAGACAGGAAAAAGGTTGAAGTGTCTCAGATTTGATAATGGAGCTGAGTACTGCGACAAGGAGTTTGATAGTTATTGTTCATACCATGGGATTCATAGAGAGAAGATAGTCCCAGGAACACCACAATAAAATGGTGTATCAGAAAGGATGAATAGAATGACCATGGAGCATGCAAGGTGTATGAGACTGCATGCAGGGTTGCCCTTACAGTTTTGGGCGGATGTTGTAAATATTGCTATTTATTTAATAAACAGAGGACCTTCAAGTGCTTTGGATGGTGGTATTCCAAAGGAGGCATGGACAGGTAGAAAGGTAAACTACTCATTTCTGAGAATGTTTGGTTGTAAAGCATTTGTCCATATTGATAAAGATAATAGAACAAAGCTTGAAGCTAAATCCAAGAAATGTACCTTTATTGGATATGGGGTTGATGATTTTGGTTATCGCTTATGGGATTATGAAAATAACAAAATCATTAGGAGTAGAGATGTGATATTCAATGAAAAGGTCATGTATAAAGATCAGTTGCAGGGAAAGAAACAGGAAAAGGAAAAAACAAAGTACACAGTACTTGATGAAATTAAAGAAAATGAAGTTCCAAAGGTGCCAAAAAATCAAGAACAATAGAAAGTACCTGAAACTCCTGCAACTGCAAGAAGATCTACCAGGTTAAGTAGACTCCCTGAACAATACTCTCCTTCAATGTATTATTTATTGATGACTGATGCTGGTGAACCAGAATGTTATGAAGAAGCAATGCATGTGGAAACTAGAAAGAAGTGGGAGCAAGGCATGAATGAGGAAATGGACTCATTGGTAGTGTTTGTGCCAGAAATTGTTACTAAGGCTAGGGTAACAAGCCAACACAATCTCAAGAGTAAAACTCAATTCAAACTAGGGTTTAGGGTTTTGTTTTAAGTGTTTTTGGTCATAAACTTCAAGAACATGCAGGGAATACATTCAGCAGATAAGCAACAACTAAATCATACACATATTCTGATAAAGATGCATATATATCAAAAAAATCCAACAAAAGACTGTACTGAAGTTCACACATAAAGGACAAGCACTACTAGAAAATACACATTAACCAGCAATGAATTTGTCATTCATGAAACTAAAGAAGTTCAAACATGAAGCCAACACATATCAAATGAAGGGGAAAGAGTCATATATTCATAGTTTCATCAGTAAATGCATATAAGAGTTACAGTACCTATATCTGAATAAGTCTAAAAGTACAAGCAGCTAGCAGACCTCCTGATGCTCCCAAAAAATCAGAACCCCCACAATGTTTTTCTTCCCTTTCTAAATAGTTTTCTTCCCAAAAACAGTTAGGTCTTTCCTCCTAACTCTCCATCGAATCACTAAGTTAGATAAAGTAAAATTTACATTTTTACAAAATTACAAGTCTGCTAAAAATAGCAAATTCTTTAACTAAAACAAAATGTTTATCTTAAATAACCCCTAACTAATAACTGCCTCATATCTCCTTCGATGCCTCCACAAGAAGAGATATACCATCTGGACTTGAGGACCTTTTCTTTATACTTTTATGCTTCTTCTCCAGATCAGCTATCTTTATCTGAAGGTGTTTATTTTCCTGTTGTAAAGTTTCAACTGTCTTTTCCAGCTCTGAACAGTGCCTGTCAGAAGCCCTTTTCCTTCTAAGTGCTTCCTTTGCATCAACCACTAATTCCTGAAAATTGTCATGAACATCCTGGAGATCTTCTCTTAATCGTCTATTGGCCATCATCAAACCATCGTTGACCTCCTGCATATAATTCATTTGGTGCTTATATTGTTTGACAGTCTTTTGTAAATTTTCCCTGTCAGAA
Organism: Larix kaempferi; assembly: GCA_027924585.1. Classification (NCBI taxonomy): domain Eukaryota; kingdom Viridiplantae; phylum Streptophyta; class Pinopsida; order Pinales; family Pinaceae; genus Larix; species Larix kaempferi. Next base: position 8,588,784 of record BSBM01001030.1, read on the forward strand.
TTAGCCATTTTATCTATTGCAGAATCTTGCTCTTCATTAGGTTTCCAAGGAATATCAAACTTCTTAAAGATTTCTGCTTCTTCTGTCAACAGTTTCTCAGAAGTGTCTTCAATGATGAGCTTTGGGTTTTCTTCATCTGCTGCTTTCACTGAATTAATCTCCTCTTTTTTACATGGCTGCAATTTATCTATCTTTGATTTGTCATCCTCCATGGATTCTTCATCTAAGATAGTCACCTTATCTGAGTTCAATTTAGGGTTTAACAACTTTTTCATGTTTAACCTTAGCTTATTTTTCGACCTAGTTTTAGGTCTCCAGAATGTAGCTGCCTCTCCCATCATCTTCAGTTCTTTCCCTTGGTACTGAACAGAAGCTAATTCCACTACTTCTAGCTTATTTATTTTCTTGTTAGGCCTCATGGTTTTTCCATCTAAAACTTGAGCTTCTTCAATTTCAGTTTTGACTTTAATCTCAGAAATAGGCTGTTCTTCTTCTAACATGTATCCTTCATCATCCGAAAGGATTGTGATGGGGCTTCTTGGCTGAATGTGGATCTCTTCTTTAGCTACAGGAACCATTTTAATGTCAACTTTCCTTTCCTCCTGAGGATCTGCTACAGGTGATGGATTCTTTTCAAGCAGTTCCTTTTTGTCTTCAAATAACGTGAACTTGTTTTTAGGGTAATCTGGAACTACTTGGAGCTGACTGTCATCCTGTCTCTGTTCTGCTACCTGTTTTGTCACCTTTTTGGCTTTAATATCATCTTTACCTGTAGATTTGACCGATTGGCCTAACTTTTTCATCATTACTTTCCCCTTGTCAGTCTGTCTCTTTGGTTGTTGGTCTTCTTTTTTAGGATGAACACCTGACCAGAACAAAAAGAAATCCCAAGTCCTTCCCTCATGTTGCAACACTGTAGTGATGATCAGTTTAATGAGACCATGATGAAAAAGTGACTGAGAAGTGTGATCATCATGTTGCTTTATCTTGCTTGACATTTTCTGCAGGCTTTTGAAGAAAAAGAAGGGCAGATTCATCTTAGAAACTCCTGCCATGTGTTGAAGGAACCTGAGTTGATATTTAAATACCAATGAATATCTTCCTTCACAGGTCACATAACTTTGAAGTATCCTTATGGGCTCAATCCACTCCTTCCTGAAATTTTGAATGAAGATACCCTTGTTCCAGTCAGGAATCACATTAGGCAACAAGTACCTTTGGGGTTCAAACTCGAAAGGTGATTTTTTAAACCAGTGCTCACCCTCATTGCTAATCTCAGTAGCTTCTGCTATTAATTCCACAGACAACTTGAATTTCAAAGTATCCATCATAATCATATCATTTTTAAGTCCCTTAGCAAACTTGCAGGAGACCTGAGTATTGAAGCCATCGATCTTTTTAAAAAACTTTAACCAACCTGCCTGCTGAAAAAGTTCTGCACAGTCAGGAAGCTTCTGAATCCAGGTTAGGTCTGTGGGCTCAGCCCTGTTGACCTTACCACTTTTTCCACTTTTCCCCATATTCTTCTTTTCAGTAAACAGGAACAGTCTGACTTTAGGTTTCAAAAAATGTTTTGTAAGCTGATTTCAAGTGACTTCACGAGTCATAACAATTTTCAACAATGTTTAAACCATTTAAATAAACCAACAAAACACCTTCTGTGTAAGAAATGAGCATAACAGATAAATCTGTGAGTCCTCTCAATGCTATTTCCTGTATATTATGATTTTCAATGGCATTAGGTCATGAGAAAAGCCCATTCAATTAGTTCATTATAACCAATCTGCATCACTACTAGAGTTTTGAATGTATAGGAGGGAAAATGATAAACAATCTTCGTTCAAACTGTCATTAGAATTTCCCAGGCTGAATACTTTAAGTTTAAGACTATTTTGCTACTCTGTTCATGCACATTCCTCATACTAGCTTCAGATAGCTATTTCTATGGTGAAATATTTATTTTATGATCTATTCTATCATCTCCAGCAACCAATTTCTCCAGATAATCGTGCAGTGAAAAAGACCCAAATTTTCCAGCTATAAGGGTTTGTATCGGAATACCTGTCAATTACTCATCTGTCGTGGCTTAAAACTTCGTTTTGTGGTATCAATGGTCTCCTCTTATAAGAATAGGTGTCTTCATATCGTTTCTTTGACTGCTGGTAAATGAATTCAGAAGCCCTAATTCTCGCTGGCGTTAAAAAACACTTGTCTTCTCTCCACGGCAACACAATCCTCCTTTTTAGCAATTAACTCTCCTTCACGAACACTCCTCTCCTATAATAATGCATGTAGCAAGAGAAATTTGACAGCTTAGACCGGGATTTGCTGGTTTTTTGTGCAACTGATTCCGCATACCATGCAATGATGAGCTTCTTTTGCTTCGTGACTGATAACCAACTAAAATCATGCTTAAACTGCAGCAAACACGTGTTAAAACACTCACACAAGGCGATTAGTCACTCCCATGCTGCATCATGATTGAAATCAGTTCGAAAATTGAAAAAACAAGAGGCTGCGATATTCCTGTAGCGCGCCCTTTGTTAAAATTTTGTCTAGCGCTACAAGAATAGCTACCATGCCAAAATTTAGCAGTTTTTCAACTTTCTGCTAATTTGTCGAAGGTTCTAACAGTTACTTGGTTTAAGAAATAAGTTTAACTGCTCTCTAAACACATTAATGAATCAACCTTTGAAAATATGACTTTCTTTAACCCCCTTTAAAATATAAAAGATCACCAAAATCAAATAAAATCTAAAAAGAATGGGCTCAAAACTTATTCAATCACCCATAGAGTTTCTAAGGAGACTAAAACTAAAACTTAAAACCAAAAATTTAACTGAGGTAGATTGAAAAACAAACCAAAACTGGAGAAAATAAATCAAAAATGGAGAAAAATTTACTGACTTAACATCTGGCTCCAGCTGCGGGATGAAGTCCTCCCTGCGAGGCTTCAAGAACTTGTAGACTAGTGCCTTCTGTCTTCAATCTAAACTTCCATTGGGCTATGGAATCTTTATTCAATCTCACTCACACCACTATATACAATGAAAAGTGACCATGATCCTCATTAACCGTAGAAATGCTTGAGGAATCGCCCATTGACAGGGCTGAGCAACTCCTCACCTTCAAGGGACTGCAAGATGAATGTATTATTTTCCAAAAATTTAGATATCATAAAAGGGCCAAACCATAGATTATCAAATTGGCCATGCTTACCCTTCTGTTCCTTTCTTGCATCCCATCTTAAAACCAACTCACCTTCTGAAAAAATATGCTCTTTAATATTTCTGTCAAACCTGTTTTTCATTTTAGCTCTGTACAGCTGTGCTTCTTTGTCTACCTTCTCTCTATTTTGCTGTAACTCAATCATTTCGAAGATTCTCCTTTGCAAATGATCCGGTTCCTCTTGAGAGTTCTGAAGGAACTTCATTACTGGAATCCCCAACTGAACTGGAAATACTGCTTCTGTTCCATACACTAGCTGAAAGGGAGAAGTACCAATGGCTTTCTTTACAGTAATCCTATCTGCCCACAATGCATATTTCAACATTGAATCCCAAGACCTTTTATTATGTTTCAGCAACTTCTTGATGCATTGAATGATATTCTTGTTAGATGATTCAGCCTGACCATTTCCCTGAGGGTAATAGGGAGTTGAGTGTTTCAGAATAATACCATTTTTCTCACAAAAGGCCACCATTGCCTTGGATTTGAATGCTTTGGCATTATCAGTAATCAATCTTTGTGGACAGCCAAATCTGCTCAGAATATTATCTTCAATAAAATCCATAATCACCTTATCTGTAGCATTTCTTGTGGGAATAGCTTCCACCCATTTTGTAAATAAATCTGTGGCAGTCAAAATCCAATGATGCTGGCCTGAAGATGCTGGATTTATTTCTCCAATAAAATCCAGACCCCACTGCTGAAAAGGGGCATTGACTGCAATAGGCTTCAAAGGTAAAGATACTAATTTCTGTTTACCTGCAAATTTCTGACAGGGTATACAAGTTCTTACATGTTAGTAAACATCTGAGAAGAGGGAAGGCCAATAATAACCAGCTCTCAAAATTTTATAGGCTGTTGTTTTCCAGTATTTATGTCCTCCACAAGCTCCTTCATGAGATTCTGAAATTACTTCTTCTATTTCAGCCCGATCTAAACACCTTAACAAGATTCCTCCTCGGTCTTTCCAAAACAATTGATCTTCTATCAAACAGTATTTAGTAGCTTTCAATTTCAGAGATCTGGCAGCATTCCTATCTAAGTGTTCTGGACATTGCAAAAATAACAAAAAATGAACAATATCAGCATACCAATCTGAAGATGAATAAGAGTCCATAATTTTTTCTTTCTCCAGGAATGCTTGCTTTTCTTCAGGTGCTGATCCTTCTACCATGAGATGTAATCCTAATGCTCGACAATTTGATTCAGCCAGCAGTTTGGCCAATCCTTGTCCTTTGACCAGCTTAGTAGGTCTGATTTTCACTTCATATTCCATAATTTTAGCAATCCACTTTCCCCTCTTTCCTTCATTATCAGGCTGTGTCAAAACGTCTTTCACTGCAGCGTTTGGAACAAATGAAATAACCTTGGAATGTAAAATATAAATTCTGAAAAATTTTAAAGCCTTCACCAGAGCATAAGCTTGTTTCTCCAAGATACTGTATTTCAGCTCTGAATCTCTAAGTGTTTTACTGAAAAAGGCATTTGGTTGCTCTAATCCTTCATTATTCTTTTGAAGTAGGACAACAGCAATAGTATCCTCTGAAGCAAAAGAAAAGGTAAGGAATTCTTTGGCAAAATCAGGGCTTACTAAAACAGGTGCTTCTGTCAGAGCCATCTTGATTTTCTCAAAAGCTGCCTTTGCTTCAACAGTCCATCTGACTTCTTGGTCCTTTTTTAACATTACTGTGATTTGTTTAATGGTCTCAGCAAAATTAGGAATAAACCACCGTAGAAAGTTTATTTTTCCAATGAAAGATTGAACATCCTTTTTACTCCTGGGCAAGCTAATCTTCAGTATTGCTTTGACTCTCTCAGGGTCAATTCTAATACCATCAGCTGACACCAAGTGGCCAAGTAACTTACCTTCTTGCACAGCAAAATGTGATTTTTTGGGGTTCAGGGATAAACCAAATTTTCTGCATTTTATGGAGGTTTGCTCCAAATGCTTCAAGTGTTCATCATCAGATTTTGAGAAGACAGTAATATCATCCAGATAGATAACTACAAACTTATCTTTCTCACCCACGAATGCAATGTCCATGGCTCTCTGAAAGGTTGCTCCAGCATTCATCAAACCAAAAGGCATCTTGTCATACATAAATGTCCCCCAGGGAGTTGTAAAAGCTGTCTTTTCTTTGTCATCAGGGTGCATGGCAATCTGATTGTACCCTGAGAAACCATCTAGCATAGAAATCCTTTGAGCTCCAACTACCTGCTGCAAAACCTGTTCAATCTTGGGGAGAGGATAATTGTCTTTTAATGATGATCGATTCAGATTTCTGAAGTCAACACATAATCGAATTTTCCCTTTCTTCTTTCTAATAGGAACCAAATTAGCCACCCAAGAAGAATACCTAAGAGGCACTATTATCTTTGCATCCAACAACTTCTTTAGTTCTTTTTCAATTACAGGGAACATGGCTGGATTGATTCTTCTTAGTTTCTGCCTGAAAGGTTTGACATTAGGTTTCAAAGGAACCTTGTGCTGAATAACTGCTGTATCATAAGTTTTTAGTTCCTTATAAGACCAGGCAAATGCATCTATATATTTTTTCAATAGCTTAATATATCTACTTCTTTGCTCCACTGTTAAGAATTTAGAAAGTTTTACCATTCTTGGATGTTCTGCTGAACCAATATTGTAGTCTTCTACATTGTCTTCTGAAGATTGAATTACTGGCTTTGAAGGTGTATCATCTTTGCTGAATATTATTTCTAAAGGTACTAGGCCTTTCGGAATGAAGTTGCTTTTCAACTCAATGATTTTATGCCCTGCTATATCTTCTGCAGCAAACTCATCTAACTGTTCATCTTTTTCATCTTCTTCTTGATCAATTTGAATATTTGAAAACTCATTTACGAGCTCAAGAAATTTTTTTATTTCAATGTCATCTTCAAAAACCCTCCAGTGCTTTATATTGTCAGGAACACAAGGTCTATACCTCACTTCTATAGGATACTTTAGCTGAGTAATTTTAGGGATTCTAAAATATGTGGCAGCCAGGGCTAAAGAATCTGCAGTCTCGTTATGATTCCTGGGAATATGAGTGATATTAAATGCTATAAAATAGTTTTCAAGCATATCCCATACCTCATTTCGATATACTTTCAACAAACCCTGCTTTACTTGATATTTGTTCTTCACCTATTGAACAACTAATTCGGAGTCGCCAAATGCAGAAATTTGCTGAATTCCCAAATCTTTAGCAGCTTTTAATCCCAATAGCAAAGCCTCATACTCAGCAGTGTTGTTAGTGGTAACAAACTCCAATTTATACATGAGTTTCAATGTTTCACCGCCAGGGGAAATAAGTAAAACTCCAGATCCAGCACCCTCTCTGCATGAAGATCCATCAAAATATAACTGCCACACTGCATCTTTTTCTTCTATGCTATGTTTTATTGGCTGATCTTTTTCCACCTGTAACAGACCAACATAATTATCTTCTTCACTAAACTGTAATATGCATGAACCAAGGTCTTTATCCACAGAGTACATTGGGTGATTGCTAGGGTTTTTATCATCTGTGACTATGTAAGCAAGTTGTAGCTCTCTGTAAAGTCTTCTATTTTCTCCACCAAAAATAGGAATGGTGGCATAAGAGAGGTCCATCTGTAAGGTTCCTCCAACCTTCTTTGCCCAGGATCTTGAAAGAAGCAAGCCAAACTTTGGGGTGATATCAGCCACCACAACATCCATTATGACACTCTTCATTGGCAACTGAGCAAGGCTGACAACCATATCTTTAATCACTCCTATACACTTGACAGCTCGGGAATCAAAAGCATATAAGTCATGATAAGGTTTGGTAATACTGAGACCTAGGGCTTCCATCACAGCTTTAGGCATTAGATTATGGGATGCTCCAGAATCTAATAGACAATTATGGATCATCTGATCATGGACAATTAAGGTAACATAGAATGGAGGAGAAGCACCAGCTTCATTTTCTGTTTTCTCAGCTAAGGCAGATCCAATGAATATCTTTGGACTTTCTTCTTGCAAATTAACAGTATCTGAAACAGACTGGCTACTAGCAGAATTTATAACTTTTAAGACTATTTGTTTATATGATGGATTTTTGATAAGCTCAGAAAATGGCACAGGAATTTTCAGTTTACCTAACTCATTTTCCAAATTGAAATTTTGAACTGACTTATTTACCTCCTCAATTTCTACATTCTTCTTTGTTTTTTCTGCAGGTTGCTTCTTTTCTGTTATAGGATCAGCAACTGGTTTATCAGGAATAACTGGAGCAGGAACAACAGCTTTCTTCTTAGGAGCTTGGACTACTTGTTTCGGGCCAGATCTGAGATTAAGAGTCTTCTTAATTCCATTCTGATTAGCAGCAGCATTTACAACAGTTTTTTCAAACTCTAATTCATCTTCAACTTCATACAAATCTGCATCATAGTACTCATCATTTAGAAAATCTTCTTGTGTTACAAAACCTTCAGATAAACCATCTCCAAAATGGTTCACATCCTGATCTGTCTTAGTTTCTTCAAACAGTAACTGTTGATCAATTTCTTCTTCATCCACCAAATTATTTTGAAAAGGTGGGGGTACTTTTTGATCCTCATTCTCTCTCCTTTCTCGCTGAATATCATTATTTCTGCGTTCTCTTGGCATGAATCTAGGAGCAAATTGCCTCCTGAACTGATTTTGGTTATTTGGATTTCGATCAACTTCTGGAGCAGGTTTAGCAGAATTCTTTTCAAGTTCTAATTTGTTCAACTTGGCAGTAAGAATCTTTACAAGCTTAGCCATTTCATCTATTTTAGCTTCAGCAGACTGAGGTGCAGTACTTGTGGAAACAGCTTCCTTCTTTCCCTTTCTTTCATACTTCTGCTGAGGTGTTTCTTTCTTGAGTCTGTTAGAAGCCAGCAAATTGGACTCTACCTCCAATGCTGCCTCTTGCATGTTCAGCAGGGTGATAGGTCTTCTCTCTCTAAGTAATAAAGAGAATTCATGATCAAAAGCATTTGCATAGGTCAACTTGGCTGATGTTTCAATGGGTTTGATTTCTGCAGGAATCCTACTATACATTTTGTTAAATCTTTTGGAAAAGTCAGAAATAGTCTCATCCTTCTTTCTTTTCAAAGCTCCAAACTCAGTTATGTAATAAGTGTGATCCTTGGTGTCTCCCCACTGTCTCAGAAAAAGATCTTTGAGTTCTTCAATTATGGTGATAGAATTAGCAGGCAGTTCTCTGAACCATTTTCTCACATCCCCATCAAGACTTTGTACAAATACCCTCATCCATACATCTTTAATTTCAATGTTCTGATTATCTGCATAACTCTCGAAAGCTTCCCAATGTTCCTCTGCAGTTGTTTCACCTTGTCCATTGAATCGGGGCATATACTTTTGGTAATCATGTGTAGGCAAGGCATGTAAAGGCTGAGGTAATACTAATGGTGCATACCTGGCTGCTACCATTCTGTCCATCATATCCATAGGTGGATTTTGGGCTGCCATTGTGGACTGAGGTTTAGACTGAGGTTTTGAAGAGGAAGAAATTTGACTAGAACTTTTTTGAAAAGGATTCCTTTCTAATTTCAGCTGAAAGATTGGTATTTTATCAGGGGAAGAAGTTTTAGCTTTCAAAAAACTTCGAGGATTAATAAAAACCTGGAAAGTGCTCTCAGAGATGGTGGGTTTTACACAAGGTAAGTTCTCAGCTGGGTCTAATGATTCACCCAACTGGTGAGAGTCACAAGAGGCTGGTAAAGATTGGGACCTTCTGAGCTTTCTTGCTGTTTTTATAATCTTTTCAGGTTCTGTCACACCCAGCTGTAATGAAGAAGTAGGTCTGCTTCTGGTTCCAATTCTGTTAGAAGCCACTGTGACAATTTTCTGGTGAAAATAGCCTTCAAAAACTGCTGGTTCAAGTCCACCTCTTAAACCAGAAAAATGATGAGTATCCCAGGGAAGATATGCTTCAGCTTCGTCGCCGGCAACGGCGCCAAAGATGTTTGTGCCAGAAATTGTTACTAAGGCTAGGGTAACAAGCCAACACAATCTCAAGAGTAAAACTCAATTCAAACTAGGCTTTAGGGTTTTGTTTTAAGTGTTTTTGGTCATAAACTTCAAGAACATGCAGGGAATACATTCAGCAGATAAGCAACAACTAAATCACAGACATATTCTGATAAAGATGCATATATATCACAAAAATCCAACAAAAGACTGTACTGAAGTTCACACATAAAGGACAAGCACTACTAGAAAATACACATTAACCAGCAATGAATTTGTCATTCATGAAACTAAAGAAGTTCAAACATGAAGCCAACAAAGATCAAATGAAGGGGAAAGAGTCATATATTCATAGTTTCATCAGTAAATGCATATAAGAGTTACAGTACCTATCTCTGAATAAGTCTGAAAATACAAGCAGCTAGCAGACCTCCTGATGCTCCCAAAAAATCAGAACCCCCACAATGTTTTTCTTCCCTTTCTAAATAGTTTTCTTCCAAAAAACAGTTAGGTCTTTCCTCCTAACTCTCCATCGAATCACTAGGTTAGATAAAGTAAAATTTACATTTTTACAAAATTACAAGTCTGCTAAAAATAGCAAATTCTTTAACTAAAACAAAATGTTTATCTTAAATAACCCCTAACTAATAACTGCCTCATATCTCCTCCGATGCCTCCACAAGAAGAGATATACCATCTGGACTTGAGGACCTTTTCTTTATTCTTTTATGCTTCTTCTCCAGATCAGCTATCTTTTTCTGAAGGTGTTCATTTTCCTGTTGTAAAGTTTCAACTGTCTTTTCCAGCTCTGAATAGTGCCTGTCAGAAGCCCTTTTCCTTCTAAGTGCTTCCTTTGCATCAACCACTAATTCCTGAAAATTGTCATGAACATCCTGGAGATCTTCTCTTAATCTTCTATTGGCCATCATCAAACCATCGTTGACCTCCTGCATATAATTCATTTGGTGCTTATATTGTTTGACAGTCTTTTGTAAATTTTCCCTGTCAGAATTAGCCATTTTCTCTATTGCAGAATCTTGCTCTTCATTAGGTTTCCAAGGAATATCAAACTTCTTAAAGATTTCTGCTTCTCTCGTCAACAGTTTCTCAGAAGTGTCTTCAATGATGAGCTTTGGTTTTTCTTCATCTGCTGCTTTCACTGAATTAATCTCCTCTTTTTTACATGGCTGCAATTTATCTATCTTTGATTTGTCATCCTCCATGGATTCTTCATCTAAGATAGTCACCTTATCTGAGTTCAATTTAGGGTTTAACAACTTTTTCATGTTTAACCTCAGCTTATTTTTCGACCTAGTTTTAGGTCTCCAGAATGTAGCTGCCTCTCCCATCATCTTCAGTTCTTTCCCTTGGTACTGAACAGAAGCTAATTCCACTACTTCTAGCTTATTTATTTTCTTGTTAGGCCTCATGGTTTTGCCATCTAAAACTTGAGCTTCTTCAATTTCAGTTTTGACTTTAATCTCAGAAATAGGCTGTTCTTCTTCTAACATGTATCCTTCATCATCCGAAAGGATTGTGATGGGGCTTCTTGGCTGAATGTGGATCTCTTCTTTAGCTACAGGAACCATTTTAATGTCAACTTTCCTTTCCTCCTGAGGATCTGCTACAGGTGATGGATTCTTTTCAAGCAGTTCCTTTTTGTCTTCAAATAATGTGAACTTGTTTTTAGGGTAATCTGGAACTACTTGGAGCTGACTGTCATCCTGTCTCTGTTTTGCTACCTGTTTTGTCACCTTTTTGGCTTTAATATCATCTTTACCTGTAGATTTGACCGAGTGGCCTAACTTTTTCATCATTACTTTCCCCTTGTCAGTCTGTCTCTTTGGTTGTTGGTCTTCTTTTTTAGGATGAACACCTGACCAGAACAAAAAGAAATCCCAAGTCCTTCCCTCATGTTGCAACACTGTAGTGATGATCAGTTTAATGAGACCATGGTGAAAAAATGACTGAGAAGTGTGATCATCATGTTGCTTTATCTTGCTTGACATTTTCTGTAGGCTTTTGAAGAAAAAGAAGGGCAGATTCATCTTAGAAACTCCTGCCATGTGTTGAAGGAACCTGAGATGATATTTAAATACCAATGAATATCTTCCTTCACAGGTCACATAACTTTGAAGTATCCTTATGGGCTCAATCCACTCCTTCCTGAAATTTTGAATGAAGATACCCTTGTTCCAGTCAGGAATCACATTAGGCAACAAGTACCTTTGGGGTTCAAACTCGAAAGGTGATTTTTTAAACCAGTGCTCACCCTCATTGCTAATCTCAGTAGCTTCTGCTATTAATTCCACAGACAACTTGAATTTCAAAGTATCCATCATAATCATATCATTTTTAAGTCCCTTAGCAAACTTGCAGGAGACCTGAGTATTGAAGCCATCGATCTTTTGGAAAAACTTTAACCAACCTGCCTGCTGAAAAAGTTCTGCACAGTCAGGAAGCTTCTGAATCCAGGTTAGGTCTATGGGCTCAGCCCTGTTGACCTTACCACTTTTTCCACTTTTCCCCATATTCTTCTTTTCAGTAAACAGGAACAGTCTGACTTTAGGTTTCAAAAAATGTTTTGTAAGCTGGTTTCAAGTGACTTCACGAGTCATAACAATTTTCAACAATGTTTAAACCATTTAAATAAACCAACAAAACACCTTCTGTGTAAGAAATGAGCATAACAGATAAATCTGTGAGTCCTCTCAATGCTATTTCCTGTATATTCTGATTTTCAATGGCATTAGGTCATGAGAAAAGCCCATTCAATTAGTTCATTATAACCAATCTGCATCACTACCAGAGTTTTGAATGTATAGGAGGGCAAATGATAAACAATCTTCGTTCAAACTGTCATTAGAATTTCCCAGGCTGAATACTTTAAGTTTAAGACTATTTTGCTGCTTTGTTCATGCACATTCCTCATACTAGCTTCAGATAGCTATTTCTATGGTGAAATATTTATTTTATGATCTATTCTATCATCTCCAGCAACCAATTTCTCCAGATAATCGTGCAGCGAAAAAGACCCAAATTTTCCAGCTATAAGGGTTTGTATCGGAATACCTGTCAATTACTCATCTGTCGTGGCTTAAAACTTCGTTTTGTGGTATCAATGGTCTCCTCTTATAAGAATAGGTGTCTTCATATCGTTTCTTTGACTGCTGGTAAATGAATTCGTAAGCCCTAATTCTCGCTGGCGTTAAAAAACACTTGTCTTCTCTCCACGGCAACACAATCCTCCTTTTTAGCAATTAACTCTCCTTCACGAACACTCCTCTCCTATAATAATGCGTGTAGCAAGAGAAATTTGACAGCTTAGACCGGGATTTGCTGGTTTTTTGTGCAACTGATTCCGCATACCATGCAATGATGAGCATCTTCTGCTTCGTGACTGATAATCAACTAAAATCATGCTTAAACTGCAGCAAACACGTGTTAAAACACTCACACAAGGCGATTAGTCACTCCCATGCTGCATCATGATTGAAATCAGTTCGAAAATTGAAAAAACAAGAGACTGCGATATTCCTGTAGCGCGCCCTTTGTTAAAATTTTGTCTAGCGCTACAAGAATAGCTACCATGCCAAAATTTAGCAGTTTTTCAACTTTCTGCTAATTTGTCGGAGGTTCTAACAGTTACTTGGTTTAAGAAATAAGTTTAACTGCTCTCTAAACACATTAATGAATCAACCTTTGAAAATATGACTTTCTTTAACCCCCTTTAAAATATAAAAGATCACCAAAATCAAATAAAATCTAAAAAGAATGGGCTCAAAACTTATTCAATCACCCATAGAGTTTCTAAGGAGACTAAAACTAAAACTTAAAACCAAAAATTTAACTGAGGTGGATTGAAAAACAAACCAAAACTGGAGAAAATAAATCAAAAATGGAGAAAAATTTACTGACTTAACAGGTAGGAAACTAGACTTGGGATTTGGTTCAGTTGCCTACTGGTAAAAGAGCATTGAAGAACAAATGGATTTACATGTTGAAGGAAGAAGAAGGAGTTAAGAAGCGATACAAGGCCATACTTGTTGTAAAGGGGTTTGCACAAAAGAAAGGTATAGATTTTTATGAAATATTTTCTCCTGTTGTTAAGATGACTTCAATTAGGACTATCTTAAGTCTAGTGGCGGTAGAAGATTTGCATCTTGAACAGTTAGATGTAAAAACAACCTTTCTCCATGGGGATTTGGAGGAAGAGATATATATGCAATAGCCACAAGGGTATGAGGTCAAAGGGAAGGAGGATTTGGTATGCAGGTTGAAGAAGAGCTTGTATGGGTTGAAGCATGCTCCAAGGCGGTGGTACTTAAAATTTGACAGGTTTATGACAGAACAAGGTTATAGTAGATGTCATTCTGACCACTGTGCTTATTTCAAGAGGCTAGACAATGAAAGATATATTATCTTGTTATTGTATGTGGATGACATGCTTGTTGTAGGGTCTAACATGCAAGATATAAATGTACTCAAAAGGAAGCTAGCTAATTCATTTGCGATGAAGGATTTGGGTGTTGCAAAGCAAATCCTTGGTATGAGAATAACAAGAGACAAGAAAAATCGCAATTTGACATTGTCTCAAGGTGAGTACATACAAAAGGTGTTGGAGAGGTTCAGAATGCAGAATGCAAAACCAGTTAGTACACCTTTGGCCAGCCATTTCAATCTAAGTAAGGAAATGTGTCCCTAGACACAGGAAGAGATATATTACATGTCCAAGATTCCTTATCAATCAACACTTGGCAGCTTGATGTATGCCATGGTGTGCACAAGACCAGATATTGCACATGTAGTGGGAGTTGTGAGCAGATATATGAACAATATAGGTAAAGAACATTGGAAGGTAGTACCGTGGATTCTCAGGTATTTGAGAGGTACTACCACTCAGGAATTATGTTTTGGAGGTTCAGACACTGTTCTATAGGGATATGTTGATGCAGATATGGCAGGTGATAAGGACAAAAGGAGGATCACCACAGGGTATGTGTTTACTCTAGGTGGAACAATAATAAGTTGGATTTCGAAACTGCAAAAGGTTGTTGCACTTTCAACAACGGAAGTAGAGTATTTTGATGTTACAGAGGCTAGTAAAGAGATGATTTGGTTGCAGAAGTTTATGGAGGAATTGGGTAAGAAGTAGAAGGATAAAAGGTTGTATAGTGACAACTAGAGTGCCATTCATCTTGCAAAGAACTCATCATTCCGTTCCAGGACTAAACATATACAACTCAAGTACCATTTCATACGCTCTGTTTTGGAAGATGAACTGTTGAAGCTGGAAAAGATACATACTAGCCAGAATCCTACAGACATGTTCACAAAGGTAGTGACCAGAGAGAAACTGAGTTCTTGCTCGGTTTCAGTTGGCTTTCTAGCATGAAGGTGAAGACGAGAAATTTTCCAAGTCCAAGTCCAACAAGTGCAGCAGCGGTGGAGTTGTTGTGATCAGTCTCCAAGTGGGAGATTGTTGGTTGTGGAGCCTGATCTTCCAGATTTAGAGATGTTATTCAGTCGTGTTTGTACCCCAGGCTTACTGTACACTCGTTCCCTAACCTTGGGGTTCGGGGGCCCCCGAGAATTTTTTTTGGGCTGTTTTTGCCAACAGTTTACGGGCCCATGGTTTTGGGTAACCCGTGGTATTTCCCATTGTATTTCCCCTATAAAAGAAAGACATTGTAACACGGCTAGGGTTGATGTATTAGGTATTATGCATTGTAAAGATCTCTGAGATTGTAAAGAGAGACTGTGAGAAAGTGAAGAGGAAGTGCAGCGGATTTGCTGTAGGTTGTATCCCTTCATTTGTTGGATGGTATAATAAAAAGGACTGGCAATTTTAGTGTGGACGTAGCCCATCTTGGATGAACCACGATATATTGGTGTCTCTCTTGTAATGTGTTTGTGTGATTATATTTGCATTTCTGTTTATTGTTATTGCTCTGCAATCCTGTTTTTCTAACACCCCCCTCCCCAGCAGAACCAGAACCAAGGTAACCATAATGCAGGGGCCAATGACCCCCCTAAACAAGGAAAGAATGCTAATCTAAGCTGGATCAATTATTCTCGCTCGATTTACGGCGAGTATGGTCACTTTACTCACCATTGTCCACTCATCCCCGACTGTTAACGGTTGGTGGAAGCCAAGAAAAAGATAGTAGTGAATCCTCCAAAGGAACCTAATGTTCCGCAACCCCAAACTCTTATCTTACAATAATTGTTTTCTAATCAAGGGGTCATTACTCAGCAGCCAGAGACCCTCCCCTCCAACGATGGCTCCTTTCAAAACATCTACATGAACACAACATATATCAACCTATAGACTGGAGCCAAAGGCTATGACAGGCCTGAACCCCCACAAGTGGAGGATGTACCTACCCCTTTGGGGGGCCCTTTGAAAATAACACACCCAAGTGGTGAACAAATACCAAGGATCCCAAAGGTACCACTTAGGCGCAGCCCCCATAACCCTCATATGAAAGTCGCACACAACTACAACATTGTGGATGACTTAGCTCAGTCACTAGCTGCCATGTCCACATTAGAGGTGCTACAGTATTTCCCAACCCAACAGAAGGAATTACTCAATGCACTCAATGATGTCAACCCCTTCCAATTCATGCCTTATGACCTTTGATCTCGATAAAGGTGAATCGGAGCTACGCTTGTCAGTCGCATTCCAAGTTCCAGTTCTAGTTAAAAACATTATGATTCATCGATGCATCATTGATGAAGGCGCATACACATGCGTCATGCCATATAATGTCTGGAAACGATTAGTTTCACCTGAGTTATTTCCCTCATATATCGCCCTTCACGCATATGATGAGAGACCATCCCAACCTAGGGGATTGTACCAGAATGTTCCCATAGAGCTAGAGGGAAAAATGGTCATGATCGATATCGAATTATTCGATGCAAAACTCAACTACAATATCCTCCTGGGTTGTAGTTACATGTATGCCATGAAGGCGGTTGCCTCTTCGGTTTTCCACATCATGATGTTTCCCTTTAATGGTAAGATAGTCGCCATCAACCAATTTAATTACTATGAATCTCATACCAACACCAACCCTGATAATGTGCTACCTACTATAGGTGGAGCAAGTTAACTCCCTTACGTTTACATATGCCCAGGAGTGTACAAGGACTCCAAGTTTCTAGGGGTATATTCAGGCCCTCCTCTTGAAATCCCATCATCGACCAATGGCATTATGTGCACCATTTTCACCTCTGAAACTATATCGACCACCCTCTCGGCATCATCATTAACACCTCCAATGAGTCATGGCATTTAACACACATTGAGTCCATCAGTGCCTCCCATATTTCAAATACCATTCTTGTACCCCCCCACGGGAGTGCAAGGGACGTTGGTTATGGCTCAAATAACTCTACCTGAAATCACTTTGGGTATATTGGTGTGCTACCTCACTCCACCCTACCTAGAAATGGCCTCAAAACCAGTGGCCCATTATGAGTTTGTCCCCATATCCACCACTACGCCATCTAGGTCAGATATGCCATCAGAACCGAAGGCCAAGCCTATGAAACTTGTGACTAAACCACTGCCAGCTATCGCTAAACCCACCAATGGGGGCATGAGAAAGCCTAAGTTGAAAACCCCCGTTGTGACCAACCCTCTCCCCAAACCATCATCGACATTCGCCAATCCTAAAGCAGGGGGCATAACGTAGCAAGGGTTAAAATCCCTAGTAATGACAACCACTACCCCTGCAAAAAAGGTCACTCCACCATGTGCCCTATGCAGGAAATAAGGTCATGCGACCAACCTGTGCCTCACCTTGCAAGAGCTCAGGAATATTCTCAATACCCTTGTTAGTGTGACGCATGCGGCACATACAACAATAGGGGGAACACATTCAACCTCATCTTCGTCCAATATGACAACTAAGTCCAAGTCATTGCGTACCAACCACACATGCTTGATTTTCTCTTAGTTTGGGCATTATACGCACCATTGTCCCAACCTCCCTCGATTTCAGGATGCTTTGGAAACCATTCACCTCACCATCCCTCTAGTTTAGAATCCTTCCCCTCAACCACAAGAAACTACTACCATCAATGTTGTCACTACATCAACAACAACACCAATTGCACCCTCCTTAGAATTTCACCTCTCAATGGTACCAACCATCGAACTACCTATGCAGCTAGAAAGATAACTTGAGGGTCATGCCACCAAAGTAGAAGATGAGGAATGTACATCTTGTGGGCATCGTACTCACATGATTCCCAATGAAATTGGCACAATCACACGCGGTTGTGCCACCCCAAACCTAACTTCAGCACATGCGCCTATCTGTACCAAAGTCCCACGCCCATGTCGATCATGTGGAGACACTTCTCACTTCTCGTTTCAGTGTCCCATATGTGCCGAACGAGAATCATGCCTCGAACTTATGCAGCTACAAAATCAACTTCCCCACCTATGAGTATTCCCACAAGGATTACGCGCTGAGGAAATTGTTTCTACTCCATCAGATACCATCGATAAGGCATCATCCTTAGCTAACTTACTTACCAGTGATGATTCATTGTCTTCCGACGAAGACTTGGATCCTCCACATCCATCACCTATTTCCTAAAACACTAAGGGATATCCTTTGAAATGTTGGATGCCCATTAATTCGTACAAGCATATTATCACCTAGATATAGCTCGAGGTTCCAACATTAGGAGGACCTCGCCATCGTTAGGGTGGAACTGTATTTCACCCTTTACATTTCCCATTTACACATTAAAATCAACAATGTACTATTTTATTGTTTGTATTTTCAATCCCTTTGGTTGAAACTAAGACCATCCTTTGTTTGGAATGCAGATGGTCTCTCACTCAGATAGCTATGTTGGCTTCGTAGATGGCACAAGTCGTTGGTAAAAAATCCTAGAATCGGTAGCTTGGGCCATTTAAACCCCATCCCAAACTCTCTACCACATCGAAGGAGTTTTCCCGGGGGCACTCACCACACTGGAGGAGTTTTCCTGGGGGCTCTCACCACACTAGAGAAGTTTTCTTGGGGGCACTCACTAGCAATCAAGCAAAGTACGATGCAGTCATTGGGATTCTTAGTGATGCCATCCATCATGGCATACACCATAGACATGTGCACCTATATTTCCACTTAGTTGTCTCCCATCCCAACAATGTATTGCGTGCCCTCAACCCACTCCTCTTTCACAAATTTTTGCAAGTGCACCTCCTAGTATGACAATTTGAAACCATCACATTCCTGCAAATCCCTAGGCAAACCAATGTATTCACTGACCATGTTGCAAATGAGGTGTTGGATTGGCATCTGATACATCAGCCATCTGTTTGACCCTCCATACCCAAACAAATCATATATATATGTGTGTTGCTCATCATATAAATGATGTGCAAGTATCTACAGCTGCACATAAAGAACATCAAACATACATATAAACATCATCATCACATCCATAACATTGATACATCACACACATAAAAGAGATTATAAACATGTTACCAAATGGTATATATATATATATTATATATCCAAAAAATGTTTGTCATGTACAACATGTGGCCTCATGGGCCATCAATACATAGAATAGACTGCCTTATGGGGGTACATAAAAAATTGCCTCACATAGGCTCCATTTAGAAAAAATACAAAATGGGGGTTCAATTGTGTTTGTAGCATAGTTTTTTTTATGCTGTGTAGGTGGACTGTACACTCATCGCAACGAGGGGGTGTGGGGTCCAGCGGGCCCCCAAGAAAGGGGGTTCAGGGGCGAACCCTGTGAAAGAAATTTTTATTGCCTTGTAAAATTTTGTAATTTCATAGTCAATCTGAACCGTTCATTAGATCTCAGATCTGACGGTAGAAGTTATGTGAGGGATTTTAGCCCTAGAAGGAAACCCTCTTTATGTATGAGAGAAATGTATTGCAGTTGCAGAGTATTTGTGAAAAAGGATCTCTGTGATTGTGTGTGAGAGAGAAGAGGAAGTTGCATCCGAAGTGCTGCAAGTTGTATCCCTTCATTTCGTTGGATGATATAATAAAAGGATTGGCAATTTCTCCATGGACGTAGCCCATATTGGGTGAACCACGTATATTGGTGTCTCTCTTGTATTGTGTTTATGTGTTTTATTTATGCATCTTGTTTTATGTTATTGTTCTGCGATCCTATTTTTCTAACTATTGGTATCAGATCCAAGCTTATTTGGTGCATAAACTCATAGGAAAGAAGGGTTCCTAGTTCGAATGGGAGCAATGGCAGAAGAAAGAAAGTTTAGGGTCAAGAAATTTAACGGTCAAAACTACAAGTTATGGAAGATGCATATGGAGTACTATCTATATCAAAATGATCTTTTCCTATTGTTGGGCAAAAAAGGAAGTAAGTCGGCGGCTATGAAGGATGAAGAATGGGAGGTTCTTGACAAAAATGTTAGGTTAACCTTGACTTGGTGAATGCGTCATTGAGATAATCTTGGTTTCGGTCAAAGAAAATGGTATTTGGTGTCCCATGGTATTGGCCCAAAGTATTGCATGTAATGAAGCCTATAAAGGGTTTGGCATACTCCATTATAATGTGTCCTGGAGGTGAGTGGGTGAGCTCACTTGGGCTGGTTGGCTGATTTTGGCCAAGGATAATGAAGCTTCATTGTTGTTGGTTTTTCCCCTCATGGGATTTTCTAGGATAAATGGTTGTGTTCAATGTTGTTGTTGCTATGGTTGTGATTATGGTTGTTCTCTCATTATTATGTATGCTCATTTAAATCCTAAGAACTAGTATCAAAGCATGTGGTTGGTGATCCTTGAGGCTGGATTTTTATACCTGAGTTTTAATTAATATGTTGCGGGGTGCATGATTGGTGGTACCCGACACCCCAACAATTTTTGGTTCCTCGTTAGAATGTGACTTCCCTGACTGCTTAGAAGCACGAAAACAAAATTGTATACCTCTTATGCATAAAGAAGGGATGTGACATCAAGTTGTGGAATGAACCACTGGGATAGGTATGAGGGTGGCATGTGTACTTGTATCCTAGCTTGATGTGGAATTAGAGAGGTTGAGTCTCCGATTGTGGGAGGAATGTGGACCAATATTGATGAACCATGTAAATGAAGAGAATTCCTAGAGAACTAGCGGTTACAGTGGCTGAGGATCCGTGTAACCCGGTAGATGGATTATTTTTATATGGACGTCAACGACAATTTTGTATGAAGGTACAAAAGGAGGCATGGAAGATGACGATCATGGAAAAGTGAGAGGATGTAGCAACAGATGGTGATGGTAAATTCACCATGAGACACATGAACCAAAAAAAATATTATTATAATGGAGTTGAAAATTGTATTGCATGTAAATGGGCATACAGTTATAAGACCTGGTTAGGCATGCATATCCCTGGTATCTCACCGGTAAAGTCTAGGTAGACCTAGGTGATAGGGGGGTATCCCTGGTAACTTACTGGTAAAGTGATGTAGACCTAGGTGGCAGGGGGGCATGTAGAGATTCCTTGGTGAAAACTTTGAGGGGAGTTGGTGATTTACTCCAAGTCAAGTTTAAAGGGGGGATTGTTAGGTTAATATTGACTGGGTGAATGACTCATTGAGCTAATATTGTTTTGGGTCAAAGAAAATGGTATTTGGTGGCCCATGGTATTGGTCCAAAGTATTGCATGTAATGAATCCTATAAAGGGCTCGTCATACTCCATTGTAATGTAGCTTAGAGGTGAACAGATGAGCTCACTTGGCCTGGTTGGTTGATTTTGGCCAAGTATTATGAAGCTTCATTGTTGTTGGTTTTTCCCCTCATGGGGTTTTCCAGGGTAAATGGTTGTGTTCAATGTTGTTGTTGTTGTTATGCTTATGATTATGATTGTTCTCTCATTATTATGTATGCTCATTGAAATCCTAAGAACATGTATCGAGTTGTTAAGTTTAGAAGAGCATACGTATAATAATGAGAAACAATCATTAACAAGCAACAATTAGAGACAACAATATACCTTGGAAAACCCCAAAGGGAAAAAACAGCAACAATGAAGCTTCATTATCCTTTGCCAAAACTAGCCAACTGGGCCAAGTGAGCTCACCCACTCACCTCCAGGCCACTTTACAATGGGGTGTGCCAAGCCTTTTATAGGCTTCATTACATACAATACCTTGGTCCAATACCATGGGCTACAAGAAACCATGTGGCCAAAAAACATGTGCTAGACCTAAACCACCTTTGACTCATTCCCAAGTCAAGGTTAACCCTAAAAAGAAAGGCACTAGGAACAATATGATTGTGCCTAGCTTCGTTGGTGGCTTTCAATATTTCAAAAGAAAAGGCAACAAAGGATCTGATGAAGGCATTGGATAAACTGTATGAAAAACCCTCGACTTCCAACAAGGTATTTCTAATGAAGCGTTTATTTAATATGAAGATGTCATAAGGTGGGTCTATTGCTGAACATTTAAATGAATTTAATATAGTTACTAATCAATTAAGTTCTATAGGAGTGAAATTTGATGATGAGGTTAGGGATCTTTGTTGAGCCCAGAATTGGCCCTTTTTGACCATCATTTATCACTGTCCCTTACCTTGTCTCACACCAATTACCTTGGCAATTCAATTTATTGTCCTTATATATTCCCCCAATTTACCAAGGTATGGCCGATTATTGTTTTATTGTATTAATACTTATGATTGTGATGATTTAAGCTGTGCATCTCTTAATTCGTGCTAACATGATGCAAATTATGAAGGTAGTAAGATAAAGGGACTGCAGGAAGATCGGAGCTGAACGAGTCACGGAGGAAGGGACGTCCATTGCTTAAGGAAGGTTCCTTGGGGCTCAATTCGTCAATCAAGGCACAGTCGTGGCAGGACAGCTGTAACATAAAGTTCTATCTTAAGTATGTCGCTGCTCAAATCCAGCTGCGAGCTGGAAGGACCGCCACTCTTGGGACAGTTGATAACTCCTCGTATATTTGGATATTTCAGTTCTGCCACGCATTGTAACAGCTAGATTATTTAGGGCGCCTGAAGATCATAGATCTTCATGGCCGCCCAATTATAGGTTTAGATGTTGCAACTTTATGTATAAATATGTGGTATTACCTCGATCAAGGGGTTGGACAGCAATTAATTAATTCATCTTGTATTAGCAGTCAAGCGGAAACTATGTACTCGTCCTTCTGTTAATATAAAGAGTTGTTTCTGAGTTAAAGAGAGCGTTGTTCAACCAGCGTCTCTGTGTGAAGACTGGGCCCGTCTTCCACAGAGATTGCTGTGTTAATTTAGGATTTCATCTTTCTGTTGTGTGATGATTTGATCTTTCGTTTGTACGCAGCAGCAATATTCATTGTGTGGATTTCTCAGTAAATGATTTAATCGTGAGATTGGGAATGGTATCAATAACAGTCGACTGAGTCAGGTTTGTTTTATGTAATTCAATTTCTGTTCACACTGTTGTGCTCATCCTACAGCTGAACGTAATCCCAGAAGCTCCTAGGAATTAGCTTTCCTGTTATGTGTTGATTGATTTATATTTTGCAATTCAGTATCTTAGAACAGTTGCATCAATCTCCTTTATTAAATTCTAGAGTAATGTTCAGGTTATGCTTCATGATTCTCAGCTTGATTTCATTAGACAGTTGATTACTTTAGAATGCAATTGAGTTTTCCTTTCTGCAATCGTTGATTAGATCTGATATTCGTTTTGCTTGATGCATAATAGAAAAGGATTGTAGTACAGCAGTTAGAAGGCAATTGGGATTGCGTAGATTCTTGGGATGAACATAGATGATAGAAGATAAAAGTATTCACTTCTGATGGTTTGTGTTTAAGCATATATTGTGCACTTGTCCTTTGAAATAAAAAGACTTTCTCGGGTTGACAATAAATTTCATACGCTCTGTGTGTTGATATTTAATTATCTGCAATTAGAGTGCTTGACAATCTTCTAATCTTGTGCTCATTTCTAGAAAGTTGGAATGGCTTGGTCATGCCTTTAAGTAACTATGTCTCTGGTTCAAACACTCTGGAATTTTATGATGTTGTTGGTGTTATTCTTAGCGAGGAAATGTGAAGGAAAAGCACATGTGAGACATCAGGTAATGCATTGACCATGGAGAGTAGGGGAGGACAAAAGGAGAGAGGAAAGAGCCCAGGTAATCATGGTAAGTCTAGGAAGGGAAGATCCAAGTCCAGAATGAGAAAGATAGAGTGCTAGAATTGTGGGAATAAATGACATTTGAAGAAAGACTGCAGATCTCTAAATAAGAAAGGAGATGGACAACATAAGACTAATCAGGAAGCAAATGTAGCAAGTGATATGTTACAATATGCTTTGATTCTTGCATTAGATAATGCTAGTTATTAACGGGTAGTAGATTTAGGGGCTTCATGTCATGCTACACCCCATAGGAAATTTATATATGATTATGTTCAAGGTGATTTTGGACATGTTTTATTGGGTGATGATGAACCATGTAAAATTGTTGGAATGGGTAAGGTATGGATAAAGTTAAAGAATGGAAGTGAATGGTTGCTAAAATATGTAAGGCACATTCATTCTATGAAAATAAATCTAATATCAATAGGGCAATTGAGAGATGTTGGCTGTTTATGTACATTTGGAGAAACGTGGTGGAATATCACTAAAGGATCGATGGTGATAACAAAAGGAGACATGATATGTATGATGTATTTATGTCCTCATAATACTAATTGTTCTATTTCTTTAGCTTCCACATGAACACATACAACATTGTGGCATCATAGGCTTGGCCACATGAGTGAGAAGGAGATGCAGATTCTCCATTCAAAGAAGTTGATGCCTGATTTGAAGTAGGTTAGTTTGGAATTATGTGATAACTGTGTTTATGGAAAACAAAAGAGAGTTATATTTCTCCAGGTTGGGAAGCAAAAGAAATGTGAAAAGTTAGAGCTTGTGCATACATATGTATGGGGACCGACTCAGGTACAATCTCTTGGCGTCTCTTGTTATTATGCTACTTTTATTGATGATGCAACTAGAAAAACTTGAGTTTATTGCATTCGACAAAAATATGATGTTTTTGCCACTTTTAAGAAATGGAAAGCTTTGGTTGAGACCGAGACATGAAAAAGGTTGAAGTGTCTCAGATATGATAATGGAGGTGAATATTGTGGCAAGGATTTTTATAGTTACTGTTCATACCATGGGATTCGAGAGATAAGACAGTCCTAGGAACACCACAAGACAAATGGTGTATCAGAAAGTATGAACATGACAATCATGGAGCATGCAAGTTGTAGGAGACTGCATGTAGGGTAGCCCTTACAGTATTGGGTAGATGTTGTAGATAATGTTTTTTATTTAATAAACATAGGGCATTCAAGCTCCTTGGATGGTGGAATTCTAGATGAGGCATGGACATGTAAAAAGGAAAACTACTCATTTCTGAACTGTACCTTTATTGGATACGAGGTTGATGATTTTGGTTATCGCTTATGGGATTATGAAAATCACAAAATAATTAGGAGTAGAAATGTGGTATTCAATGAAAAGTTCATGTATAAAGATCAGTTGTGGGAAAAGAAACATGAAAATGAAAACATAGAATACACAGTGCTTGAAGAAATCAAAGAAAATGAAACTCCAAAGGTGCCAGAAAATCAAGAACATCAGTAGGTACCTCAAACTCCTGTGAATGTTAGAAGATCTACTAGGTTAAGTAGACCCCTTGAACGATACTCTCCTTCACTGTATTATTTATTGATGACTGATTCTAGTGAATCATAATGTTATGAAGAAGCAATGCAGGTGGAAACTAGAAAGAAGTGGGAGCAAGGCATGAATGAGGAGATGAACTCCCTGGTAAGAAACCATACTTGGGATTTGGTTTAGTTGTCTGTGGGTAAAAGAGCATTATAGAATAAGTGGGTTTACTAGTTGAAGGAAGTAGATGGAGGCAAGAAGTGGTACAAGGCCAGACTTGTTGTAAAGGGGTTTGCACAAAAGAAAGGTATATATTTTGATGAAATATTTTCTCCTGCTCTTAAAATGACTTCATTTAGAACTATTTTAAATCTAACGGCGGTAGAATATTTGCATCTTGAATAGTTAGATGTAAAACAACCTTTCTCCATGGATATTTGGAGGAAGAGATTTATATGCAGCAGCCACATGGTATGAGGTCAAAGGAAAGGAGAAATTAATATGCAGGTTGAAGACGAGCTTGTATGGCCTGAAGCAAGCTCCAAGGCTGTGGTATTTGAAATTTGACAAGTTTATGACAGAACAAGGTTATAGTAGATGTCATTGTGACCACTATGTTTATTTCAAGAGGCTAGATAATGGAATATATATTTTCTTGTTATTGTATGTGGATGACATGCGTGTTGCTGGATCTAACATGCAGAATATAAATTTGCTCAAAAGGAAATTATCTAATTCATTTGCGATGAAGGATTTGGGCGCTGCAAAGCAAATCCTTGGTATGAGAATAACAAGAGACAGGGAAAATCATAAATTGAAATTGCCTCTGGGTGAGTACATAGAAAAGGTGTTGGAGAGGTTTAGAATGCATGATGCAAACCTAGTTAGTACACCTTTGGCCAGGCATTTCAAACTAAGTAAGGAGATGTGTCCAATACACAATAGAAAATAGAATACATGTCCAAGGTCCCTTATTCATCAGTAGTTGGTAGTTTGATGTATGCGATGGTGTGCACAAGACTAGATATTGCATATGCAGTGGGAGTTGAGAGCAGGTATATGAACAATCCAAGTAAAGAACATTGGAAGATAGTAAAGTGGATTCTCAAGTATTTGAGAGATACTACTACTCATGCATTATGTTTTGGAGGTTAAGACACTATTTTACAGGGATATGTTGATGCAAATATGGCAGGTGATAAAGATAACAGGAGGAGCACCACAGGGTATGTTTTTACTGTAGGTGGAACAACAGTAAGTTGGATTTTGAAGCTACAAAAGGTTGTTTCACTTTCAACAACGGAAGCAGAGTATGTTGCTACTATAGAGGCTAGCAAAGAGAGATTTGGCTACAGAGGTTCATGGAGGAATTGGGCAAGGAGCAAGAGAATAGCAGGTTAAACAGCGACATCCAGAGTGCCATTCATTTTGCAAAGAAATTAGCCTTCCATTCTAAGACTAAACATATACAATTCAAGTACCATTTCATATGATATGTTCTGGAAGATGAATTGTTGAAGTTGGAAAAAATACATACTAGCCAGAATCCTGCAGGCATGTTGACAAAGGTAGTAACCATAGAGAAATTGAGTTCCTGCTAAGTTTCGGTTGGCCTTTAAGCATGAAGGTGAAGATGAGAAAATTTCTAGGTCAAAGGTTTGGAGCATAATCCAACAGATGTAGTAGCGGTGGAGTTGTTGTGATCAGTCTCCAAGTGGGAGATTGTTGGTTGTGGAGCTTGATTATCTTCCTGATTCAGAGATCTTGTTGTTCAATTATGTTTGTACCCTAGTTTTATATGTTGTGTAGGTGGAATGTACACTCGTCCCAATGAGGGGGGGGGGTGTTGGGGCCAATGAGACCCCAAGAAAGGGGTTTAGGGGTGAATCCCCCGAAAGAGATTTTTATTGCCTTGTAAAATTTTGTAATTTCTTAGTCAATATGAACTGTTCATTAGATATCAGATATGACGGTAGAATTTATGTTAGGGATTTTATCACTAGAAGGAACCCCTCTTTATGTATGAGAGAAATGTATTGCAACTATAGAGTATTTGTGAAAAAGGATCTCTGTGATTGTGTGAGAGAGACTATGAGAGAGAGAAGAGGAAGTTGTAGTGGATGTGCTGCAAGTTGTATCCCTTCATTTTGTTGGACAATATAATAAAAGGACTGAAAATTTCTCTGTGGACATAGCCCATATTGGATGAACCATGTATATTGGTGTCTCTTTTGTATTGTATTTTATTTATGCATCTTGTTTTATGCTATTGTTCTACGATCCTGCTTTTCTAACATCTGGCATTTACATCTCCCCTACTAGCCCTGGCTAGTTTATCTTCCTCATAGCCAATGGCCGCACTACCTATGGTACTACCTTTGCTTCTCCTATGGCCTCCCCTAGTTGTGCCCTTGGGACGGTTCTCTGTTTCTGATGTGGCCTCTCCCCAACTAGTGGAGCTGGACCCTGTCCACTCGGTGCTTCCCATACCTGATGACCCGCGATAGCCACCCTCCGCATGAATCGTCGCCATCCATCCCCTAAATCTGTTGGTAGATAAAGCATAGGGGCCAATTCATCATCATCAAGCTCAACCATCTCCCAATCATCAACCCCTCCATCATCAACCCTAACTGCCTCTCTAGATCAGCTAGGATCACCACTACATGGTCCCCTAAGGATGCTCCCCCATTGGGAGCACCCACACCTTTGGCTCTACCAGCAGTTGCTCCGATAGCTCCTGCAGGTCCTACCCCATCGTAATGCCCACGACGGTGTCCCACAACCCATGGGGTTCTCACCAATCCAACATCTACATCACATATAAGAATCCACAATCAATATCCAATATACATAAGAAGTATGTACATAATGAAATCTACGTACATAAAACAAACTATGTCAACACAACACAAAACATGTCATACCTGTGAGATCCCACCCATGGATCAATGCCAGTAACTCTAGGTCCCCCAATAGTCCATACCAATCTAGGGGTACCTCTCCATGCGGCCGAGCCACTACTGCTAAATATCTAAGTAATGTGGAGTGAATACATCGCCTATCTCCCCTCAATTGGAGTAGGGAATCACTCGCCCCCAATACATCATTTGGGGATCTTGGTCCCCCCTTATAGGAACCACCACTCGTGGTCTCAAAGAAGGATAGTGATCAAAGAAATATGAGCATAGCACACTCCCATGGTGAAATGTCCTCTCACCCTACACCACGACGGGAATCTATCAAATGTCTCGTCGGTATAGTTAGCATCATGGGCCGCTGGGCCACCCGATGCCCTGCCATCACCCGATCCACTAATCCCAGCTGCACCTTGTAATCCTACGAGGGGATGATACCCCCAACACTTGAATAATGACAGTCGCCACTGCCTAGATAACTAAGCTCTGAATACGACTAATGAAGATCTGCCCTGAACTCAATGCAACTATATCTTATCCATAGTATTGGTCTACAAGACCTAGGGCACTCTAATCAACCCTTATTCTGGGTTTGGTCGATAGGATGGCCCCACGAGAGAAAGGCCAGTCAGAAAGTAAATGTCCTAGTTTGTGATACTCAGGTCCTGCTCTCCTACTTGAAAGACCCCCCTTGTCAGGGTCCCACATGAAGATAATCCTCTGTAGCAGAAAGTCTGCAAACTACAGAAAGGGGTACCCGAAGAACTTTAGGAATCCCGCATCTCTCAAATCCTGCGTGGCCACCAAGTCGTTACCCACCTCCTTCATGAGAGCATTATAGTGGTGCTCTCGCCACTCGATGTAAGCCATCTCAGTCAACCAAAAAACACCCACAAGCACAAACAACACTACACCATGATTCATCTTGGCATCTAGAATGCCAAATGAGCCTTACTCTCAGCTCACATGAGCCACTCGATGTAAGCCATCTCAGTCAACCAAAAAACACCCACAAGCACAAACAACACTACACCATGATTCATCTTGGCATCTAGAATTCCAAATGAGCCTTACTCTCAGCTCACACGAGTTTCCCTCAAAAATCAACTCTAGTAGCACTTTATCTTTGTGCAAACACTACGCATAGTGTGACTGTTTGGTGATATCCCTCAGAACCATATTCACATAGGAGTTACTCACTTCGGCCACGCTATTATCGTGACTATCCAATAGACAACCCCACTAGAACAGTGTGCAACATAAACATTCTTATCACGCACGATGTGCGACAATCAGTGATTTCCCGCATGGTGAACCGCATAATAGGTATTCCCGTGATATATGTAGCGTGGGAGAATGGGTTTTCTCATGCGACAACGTGAGAACAACCAAAATCGCATGCGATCGCTTTATGCAAGTAAAAAGGGTTGCACAGTTGTAGGGATCCCTGACCCTAAAAAATGACCTGACAAAAATGACTAGGATAAGGTTCAGGCTTACCTAGATCTCGCAGATCAGAAAACGGATCCTCGGATCACCTGGAATCGTCCGAAAACATTCCAGATCATTAAAAAATGAACAAGTACAAATGACCTCTAAAAATGGGCCCCACCCATATTTATATAGATTTGACCCA
Organism: Larix kaempferi; assembly: GCA_027924585.1. Classification (NCBI taxonomy): domain Eukaryota; kingdom Viridiplantae; phylum Streptophyta; class Pinopsida; order Pinales; family Pinaceae; genus Larix; species Larix kaempferi. The sequence goes on from BSBM01001030.1 coordinate 8,618,250, forward strand.
ATTTTTAACTTCTCAGTATGACCAAACTGTAGGTCCATTTGAAAAATCGTCCACACCTCCACGATCAACACATCATGCTCTACCAAGTGGTCCTACCCACTCTCTGATCTGAATGGTTTCATTCGACACCCATTTTTGCACCCACAGTCCACAGGTGCACTATGTTGTTTGGTTATTATTTCTGCATCATCAATACCTTTGTCATGATCTCTATTACACTTGGGTATTTGTGTCATGTGTGCAGGAAAATGACTAACAAACTGAGACTCTAACCATTTTAGCAATGGCACAGGACTTGTATCAAAGGTATCATTCTGAAATTGGCATATAGGCAACGTTTTTCCTCTATTTACATTGCATTTACTAGTATTCCCACTGATAACCATAAGGTCCTCATTCCCAGTAATGATGTGCCATCAATATCGTTACTGAGAATAGCATGTTTCCCCCATGGGTGTGTGCACCATTGCATCCCTGTCATAATTTGGCATCCATGATGTCAAAACCCCCACAAGACCGAGGAATCTGATCCATCTTGCAAAGATCAACCTATAGTTCATCATATTATAGTTGCGCATTTACTCCCCCACCTTTAGAAGTCAATACCATCAGATTCCTCGGCCCATGTTATGATTAAGAATTACATGACTACTCATACCCCCATGAGAAATCTACCATCTTGTTGGGCTCCAAAATTGTCATTTATAATGATTTTATTTACATTAATTTCCCGGCCTATTACTGTAATTTGATACAACTATCCTTAAAAAGGGGTATCTTTTATTGTATTTAATCAATTAAAACACTTAAACATAAATGAAGCCTAATATGTTATTTTTAATGTATTAAATGCAATATTGCGCAAATCGTAAGCATTTTGGTACTTCATTTGACCTTTCATTCAGCCTTACATTCGGTCCCTAAGTTATGCACTAGGTTTAATGGCGTGTTTGAATATTGAGTTCTTGGTTTGATTTATCCATGTCTTCTATTTTCTCATCAGTCCTATAAATACCCGCATATGAAATGGAAAGAATGAATTAATGATAAACTTTTTGTTTTAAAATTTAACAAATAAACACATGTTAAAAGATTATTAATGAGTTTGTTTAAATAATAAAAGAAATAAAAAGTAAATCCATTTGAAATGATTATTAAAATGATTATTTAAAGAAAAAGTAAAAAGTTTTTAACTCATAAAAGGGTTTCTTATTTTAATAAGTGGAAACATCCACGTTCCTTCAAAGTCTAAACTTATCCCTTTTTAACATAATTAAGATCTTATTCATTTTAAACATAAAAGGAATAAAACCATACGTGGCCACTCATAAAGCATGTAAGAACATATAACTTAACATTGCATTTAAATTTTGTTTTGATATAACTAACAGGTGTTTTAATGTGCAGGCCGTAAAAGAAGAGCACACACATAGTGAGGATTAACGCACACACAATGAAGAGGAATTCACGCACTATGAAGACAAGAAAGGAACAATCACGCTGGGAAATTTCAAGAACTCAACCAATAAAATTCAAGCAACCAAGTGTCAATGTGGCCAACAACCCAGCAGAAATTTTGTTACAGGTCATTCGGACCTTCGTTCAGCTTTTCCTTCAGCCCGCGTAATCATCGGTTGGCATATTCCTGCCCATTAAAGACAAAAACAAAAACATGGGTTCTGTTAGCAACGTGGTGGTTATGGTTGCTGAGCTCCCATTCTAGAAGATTCACTTCCCTCCTCGCTCAGCTCAACAACACATGCTTGTGCCCACGTCAACGTTCTAGCAGCTTCATCCTCCCACACTTAGCCTGCCAACACCTACTTCTGCCCACCGTTGAAGGAAACCAACACACAACTGTTCGCACCTTGGAGAATCAGCGCTGTGGAGTAGGAAAACGATCTGTGCGGTGTCATAAGTCACCATATGGCCGTTGTGCAGACATTAAGACTGCTATTTTTAGAGAGGTCGACTACGTCGACCTTCTCTCCAATTTGTAAACTTATAAATAGATGCTTTCTCTGAAGAAAACAAGAGAATAGATAGAGTAGTAGAACCAGACATTTACGCTATATATTTTTCTTAATTAAATGGAAGCTCTTGTGTTTTGTTGTTCTGTTGGTGGTGACTAAGTTAATATAGTTTCGACCTCTGTTGCTGGGAAGGGCCCCTCAACAATCAGAGGTTCCATTTGTATATATTTTTTTATTCCTTTTCTGCAGATAAGTAGTTTACATTTTCAGTATATGTATTTAGTTTGGTTTTTCCTGTAGATGTCATTTCTCTGTTTTCTGTAAACATATGTCTTACTGCTAATATAATTCACATTTGCAGAATTGTCAATGACCGGTCATGCTTAAATCTTCTTAGTTTGCTTTCAGCTTTGTCATTTACAATTAGATAGGGTTAACTAGTTAATGTTTCAGTAGTTCAAATTCAATTCATAGTTAGAAGTAATTATGCTAATGCTTTTCCTATAAACTATATTTTGCTGCTAACATAGTTTACTTTTCAGAATTAGGAATGGTCGACCAAGCATAGTGTTTTGTAGTCTGCTTTCAATTTTCCTTTTTATAATCCTTAGTTAGATGTTGTTTCAATTTTTGTTATAGTTAGAATTAGTTCCATTATATTTTCTCTTTGTAGCTCTAGGTCAATTCTATCTTCCATATCAGTCTTGTGTTAACATGTAATAGGAATAATTCATCTCTTTTAGATAATGATTAGTATACATGATTTCTTGTTACCTTAACTTCTAATTAGTTGATCTATTGCTTCCTTTGCATTGTAGGGTCATATGAATCAACTAGCTAGTAGTTAAAATATCCAAATCTTCCTCTTTCTTTAGTTTAAATCACTTTCATCCATCCAGACTGTCATTCGGACAGTCATCCGGATCGTCATGGACGTTTACACTTTCTGCATTGTTTTATGCTTAATCAGAATCTAGTTTCTTATGCTTTTTAACTGTAATGTTTCCTGCCTTAAATTAACAATTTTAGATGTAATTAAGATCTTGTTTCATGTTGCATAGAGTTTTAATCAAGTTTTGTCATTATTTTTCATTTCCATACTATCTTCTTTTCTTCTTTTTAACTGTCTTTCAAGGTTATGTTTTTCATGTCTAATTTGCCAATTAGTTACTGTGCCAGAATCTATCAGTTTCATTCTTGGTATAGTTTATTATAAATTTTTCAGATTGTTTTAGATAACAGTTAATAATTTCATTCACCAAGTTATCTCAGTTTGATAGTTTCTTTATTAAGCATATGATTAGTTCTTTCATTCATACACATAATGAAGATGTTCATGAAGTCAGATTTGGTTCAGAAATAAATATCTTTATCAAGTTTTCTACTTGCTTCTTAATTTAATTTTATCAAGTCTTCTACTTGTTTCTATATCAAACTCATGAAATATCTTTATCAATTCATTCACATATTGCTTAGATTTCCTTAAAATTGTTTCATGCTCCACCTTTGTAGGATAGCATAGATACTTGCATGCCTTTGGTTTAAGAATATTCATTAGATTGCATGATTGATTTCTTGTCAATAGGTTGGATTGTTTGTAGTATTTTATTTTGAATTAATTCTAAGTAGTGTAATTAGGTTTTCAATTATCATTTGCTTGCAATTGATAATTCAGAACCCTTACTCAAATCTAGGCAGATTACCAGCTTCATATTAGCTTAGATTAGTTCAAGCCTTCAATCCTGCACATATAGTGTTTGCATCTCATAATCTACCTTCCTGGGTTGACAATTAAGTGTTGAATTAGATAACATATATTTTACCCAACACATTTGCATACTCTTCTTCGTATCATCACCCCTACAAAGACAACAATGGGCTCCCCACACTCCATCGCAACCAGTCCTATTTAGTTATTCCCATGGGAACAATATGCACGACATTGATTCATGGGGCACTCGTCTTCACGTCTGTAAACAACCATCACCCCATCATGGGAAAGGTTTCCTGATCCACTCAAAGTTGTGGGAACTCTGCCAATCATCAAATTGATTTCCCAATTCACCCAAAACCACGGGAATCCCACCCATCATCAAATTGGTCCCCTAACACACTCAAAGTTGTGGGGGCCCCACCAATTATTCTTTATGTACAAATAATTCCCCAATCTACTTGAAACCGTGGGAACACCACAGTTCTTTTGGAAACAAACCCTGGTAACATTTGATCGATGTCATTGAGTCTCCCTATCCCCAATATTGTCAATTTTGTCAGTCACCATCACCCTTAGTGTCATGTATCCAATAAAACCATTCATCTACAGTTTGTCTCCCTCCATTAAACACTATACTTTTATTTTAAGAATGTTGTTGTTAGTTACTCCCCAAGTTGACATTGATTAATGGAATTTATGAGCCCCATGCTTATCATCCAATCTTTTGTTAGTTTTATCAGTCTCATAGTTGGTTGCAAAGTGATCTTGGTTCATCGGATAAGACCCTCATCTTATCATGTACTTAAGATCTCATCGACATAAAATCACCATATTCTAAGAGTTGTAGTAGTTACAGTTGTACCTTGGGTTCCCTTGTAATCAATATAAAGGATCGCCTTGAACTAATTAGGGAGAGTTATCAGTGCTCCCTAACTTAGTGGTCTCTCCTATGCTTGACGTCAACACATCTATCGCATCAAGGAGAGTCATACGTTTCGAAGGAAGCAATGTTCACATTTACAAATCATGGTAACAATAGTATAGTGAAGCTCTTTATCCAACAACTTCTCCAGTATTCCGGTCCCCCACCTCTGTAGTATTATCATGGTAATTAGTAGTTCTGCTTCTTCGACACATGTAACATCATTTCTAGGTTCATTTAATCTCCCATGGATTGAAGCCGCCTTCATCCATGTACCAACAGTATTATGAGTTGATCCCTCGGTCTCCTCTAATTTTAGTCATCTTAACAAATTTTCACAAGCATGGGTATGCCCATCTTGTTTGTATAAAACACTATTCTTTGTTACAGCTTCACCTATCGTCACTAGCAATCTTCCCCCAAGGGAGCATTTTCTCCACACTCACTTGAGAACTTCAAAGAAGATGAGAGAACACAAAAGAAACGATGATGCATTTTTGGCTCTACAGTACCCTTCGAACCTCATACATCAGGGGGCATCTATTAACACCTAAATTTCGCACACATGTGACATTTTGGCTAATCTTACAATAAGGCATCATCAACATATAGCATACATCCCACCGAAGACATCCTCATTAGATATAGCAAACAACATGAGTCCAAAATACCAAAAAATAGTCAAACGAATAGGTAGCGCGGTTACATCCATGTTAACCCACGCAACTACACGTATTATTAGTTCTATGCCTACGCTAACGTAGCGTGGATTTTCTTTCGAGATCTGTGCAACTATAAATAACGGCAAGATCTCAACCACCAACCATGCATTGAAGGCTCATGAAGGATACTCACCAATTGAAATTTGAATTTGGATCCTCAAGCATTGAATAACCCCCTTTGTGTACCTTGGAGCTACTTCATGAGGTGATGGGGTTCACACTTGGATCTAGATGTTTCTTGTCCACCTCTTGGCCTATTAAAGGAAGCCATGGGAATGCATATATGAAGAAAAATTTAGAGCAAGGTTATGCTGCTGGAATTGTGTTGGAACTTCTTCCACCTCTTCCCACACCTATTAGCATCTCTCAAGCTCCCTTACGACCTTCCTTCAAGGGGAAAGTGTTTCTCCCATTTGTTCTTTCAATTTATTTATTATTTAGTGTGGACAAAAATGACCCCACTAAGGGATATTGTTGGCTTCCCTTGAATCCAACACCTCCTAGGTGACACTACATGTAACAAGCTTGACCATTGGGCAATCTAATTTGGTTCTAGCATTTGCTTCTTATTGTGGTTTGCATATTCTCACTCCCTTTTCTCCATTTCAAGTTATTTCCAAGTTTTTGTTTTATTTTATTTTGTTTTGCTAACAAGAACCTTGCAGGATCAATTTGGAGTCACTCACATTTGTTGTTAGTAACACAATACTAGGCCTTGTTGACAACCCCAAAGGATTACCCCCAATGTGGGAAGTGTTGCACACCTTTGTGCAAATTTTTCCACAACAATAAGGAATGAGATCCCCTTCTCTTCACCACAATCCCTCTGGCTATCCCCATTCCCTTTCAGTTTGGAAAGGGAATATTCATTTTGTAACTCTAGGGATATGAACTGCAGGCCATGTTCCTCTCACAAGGGCACCATGCCCGTTAGCACCAATTTCCTAGGGTAATTGACATGAGAAGCTATGGAACTCACAATTATTCTATCTTCTTTTCTGTGATGTACCAGCCAGAGCCAAATATAGAATGATTAAGTGAATGATTGAATGATTGAATGGTGGAATGAATGAATATTTAACTTAATCCCCACATTATATATGCATGGTTTCCACTTTCCATGTGTATACTCATGAGGATATCACTTTTATCCTTCAATCCCCTCTTAATATACTACATAAGAGTTAATTATGTCAAGTCTCTAATTAAGGGTTTAGGGACTTTGGGGTAAATTTTCTAACTAGGATTGATAAGCAAAGATAAGGGCTTAAGTTAATACCAACTACGGTCATCTCCACCATAATCCCCTTCCAATTCCCCCGCATGTTAAATCATAATCCCCCATCTCTTCTTTGTCCTTCTTCATTGCAATTGTCAAGGATTTTGATATAATATTAAAGCACAAATATTTACAATATATTTGGTAATCCTAGACAATTTGTGTCTAGACTTTGCATCATTACACACATAATACAACATGGGGTCCAAAACTGATGTGTTACATTCCCCTCCCCCTTAATCTATGCGCCATCCTCAGTGCATATCAACACTATGTACATTTACAAATTTTGACATCAAAATTTTCAAAATAGTTGTGGGTATGCCTCCTATATAACATCTTCGAGCTCCCATGTTTCTTCTTCAGGGATATAGTAATTGGTCCATTGGAACTTTAGCTACCATATTTCTCTGTTCATGAGTAATGTGACCTTTCTGTCTAGGATGCGCATTGTTGTACTAGGATATCTCCTTTTGGTTCCAATTGAATTAAATCCCAATCAATAATATGGTTAGGTTTGGGTATATACTTTTTTTAAAAATGACACATGAAACACATTATGCACTTTTATGCATGGGGGCAATGCAAGCTCATATGCAATAGACCTTATCCAAACCAAAATTTTGAATAGTCCACCATATCTGGTTGTTAGCTTCAGACAAATCCCTAGCTTGAGGGAGCTCTTCTTTGTCCTAACTTTCAAGTATACATGCTCCCCCACTCTTAATTACTTTGATATTCTACTTATATATACATAAATATTCTACATGTCCTGTCTTGTTATTAAATTATGCCTTATCTTAACCATCTACTCTTCCATTTCCTTGAGTAACTCTAGCCCAACTATGACTCTATCTACTGGATTGTCCCAACTGATTGGAGTATTGCATTTTCTACCATACAAAGCTTCTAATGAAATCATTTTCAGAGAATCATGATATCCATTATTATATGCAAATTCTACCAAATACAAATAATCTTGCCACTTGAATGGCACGTCCATCACATACATCTGTCACATATATTCAATTACTTGATTCACCCTCTTAGTCTATCCATCTGTATGTGGATGATATGATGTACTTAAATTTAGATTTGTTCCAAATCCTTTGAATATCCCTTTCCAAAAGTTTGAAGTAAACTTTGGGTCTCTAGCTGATACAACTACCTTAGGTATCCCATGTAGCATGGCAATCTCTTTCATGTAAATTTTTGCTATATTAGTTGCTTTATAAGTTGATTTGATTGGAATAAAGTGAACAACTTTTCTCAACTTGTCCACCACTACCATGATGGATTCATGTTGCCTTGATGTCTTAGGCAACTTAGTGATGAAGTCAATTGTCACCACATCCCATTTCCATTCTGGTATTGGAAATGGATGTGGCAATCCTGTTGGATGTCTGTGCTCCACCTTTACCCTTTGACATTCCACACACCTGGTTACATACTTGGTAATGTATTTATTTATTCATAAGCAAAAGTATTGACTTCTTACTGTTGCAATTGTCTTTTGGTATTCAAGATGTCCAACATATGGAACCTTATGCATCTCACACATTACAAGTTTCCTTAATTCAATGCAATTATAAACATATATTTTATTGTTATGCATAATAATTCCATCCTCTTCCAAACTGTAGCCTTCATATTTCTGTTGTACATTTTCTTATTGTAATCCTTCTTTAACCATAACGTAATGCTCATATGACATAACAACCTCAATAAATTTGCTTCTTAAAACTGATCTACACATACTAATGGTTGTAGTATGCATTGCATGTATTCTTCCGTTGATTGCATCAACAACCTCATTCTCCTTACCTTTTATATGTTTGATATCAAAATCAAACTCAGAGAAATTCTAGCCATCTTGTCTACCTAACATTCAAAGTTTGCTTTTCAAATAGATACTTCAATCCACTATGATACGTTCTTAACTCAAATTTTCTACCTATGAGATTATATATCCACATCTTCAATGCATGCACAATGGGAACAAGCTCCAAGTCATGCGTGACATATTTCTTCTCATGTTATTTAATTTTTCTAGATTCATAACAAATCACATGTCCATGTTGCATAAAGACTCCACCAATCCTTCTTTGCATGTATATGTGCATGCCACAAAATATTCATTTGGATATGAAATCTTTAGAATGGGTGTACTGCTCAACAACCTCTTTAGATTCTAGAAACTTTCTTCACAATGTGGTGTCCATACAAATTTGACTCCTTTCTTCTGCAATGATGTAATTGGATGTGCCACTTTTGAGGACCCTTATATAAATCTTCGGTAGTATCCAACTAGTCCCATAAAGGACCCTACCTTTACTATATTCTTGGGTTTATACCATCCCATAATAACTTCAATCTTATTTGGATCTACTGCTAGCCCTTCCTTAGATATGGTGTGTCCCAAATAATGAATTTTCTTACGATAAAATGAGCATTTGTTCGACTTAGCATAAATTTGATGTTAGGATTTAAATGAGCATACATATAATTACCTGCAAGAGAAATAAAATAGAACAGGAAACCATTAAAGATAGGCACACAATATACCCTCGAAAACCCCTTGAGGGGAAAAACCAGCCAATGAAGATCTTCATTACCTTGGCCAAAACCGACCAACTGGGCCAAGTGAGCTCACCCACTCACCTCCAAGCCACATTACAATGGAGTATTCCAAGACCTTTATAGGATTCATTACATGCAATACCTTGGTCCGATACCATGGGCCACCAAATACCATGTTCCCAAAAACATGTGATAGACCTAAACCACCTTTGACTCATTCCTGAGTCAATGTTAACCCTAACAATCCCCCCTTTAAGATCGACTTGGGGATCTCACATACACCCCCCTAACCCCCTATCACCTAGGTCTATCTCCCAACTTTACCGGTGAGTTACCAGGGGTATGCATGCCTTTCCAGTTCTTACAACCATATGCCCTTTTACATGTAAACTACTCCATTAATTTTTTTCATGTGACTTCATGGTGACTACACCATCACCATCCATTGCTTCATTCTCTCGCTTTTCCATGCTCGTCATCTTCCATGCATCCTTTTGTACCTGCATCCAACCTTGTCATTGACGTCCATATAAAGTAGAATCCATCTGTCGAGCACCCTATATGTAGATAAATTATTCCAACATACAGAGCATACGAGATTTATTGTCAACCCGAGAAAGTATTTTATTTCAAAGGATAGATGCACAGTCTATGCTTAAACACCAAATCACTATAATTGAATACTGTTATCCTCTAACAACTGTGTTCATCCCAAAGAGCTGTGCAATCCCAGTTGCTGTCTAAATACTATAATTTCAATTCCTTTCTACCATGCATCAACAAGAAATAAAATAAGATTCAAAGACAATTGCACATAAAAAGAAATCCTATTCACATCCTAGAACAAGTAACTCACTTCTTCAATCTGATCACTCTTGAAAACCATAAGCAGAAACTGAATATTAATCTAGAAATTCAATTGCAAAGGATTGAGTTCAGCTGCTCTAAGAGATTGAATTACAGGGATGAAAATCAACAGTCATAACAGGAAAGATAAATTGCAGAGGCTCATGGGATCACAACTTAACTGCGAGATGAACAAGGCTGTGTACAATTGTCACATGAATTGCATAAAGTTTCTACTCAGTCGATTGTCACTCTGTATTACTTGCCAATTTCAAATAAACATAATCTTAATTATATTGGAAATCCACACCAAAATTACTACTGCTGCGTACAAAAGAAATATCATAAACAGAACATCACACAACAATAAAAAGTCCTATTTTAACTCAGCAATCTCTGTGGAAGACGGGCCCATCCTTCACACAGAGACGCTGGATGAACAACGCAAGTTCCTTTAACTCAGAGGTAACTCCTTATATTAACAAAAGAATGATTACACAGTTTGCTTTTGCTGCTAATACAATGAATTAATTATCTGTTGTTCAACCCCTTGGGTCGAGGTAGCTCCCCATATTTATACATACAAATCATAACATCCAATCCTAATAACGGGCAGCCATGAAGATCTCTGATCTTCAGGCGCCCTAAATAACTAGCTGTTACAATATGTGGCAAAGTAGAGACATAAAAATACGAGAAAGCTGTTGATTAGCTCAGGAGTGGTGATCTTTCCAGATCACAACTATACTCGAGCAACAACATACTAAAGATAGCGCATTCTGTTACAGCTGCCCTGTCACAACTCCACCTAGGATGTTATATTGGAACCATGTGCCTTAATTGATGATCCGAGCCCCGAGGATCCTTTTTAAGCAACGAACATCCCTTCTTTCAAGACTTGTTCAGCCCCACCTTCCTGCAGTCCACTTATCTCAAACTACCTTCATAAATCATAACATGTTAGCACAATTGAGAGATACACAGATTTAATTATCACAATCATAAGCATTAATAAGATAAAGCAATGATCAGTCATACCTTGGCAATTTGGGGGAATAAAGTGAGGATAACAGGTCTGATTAGCATGATAAATGGTGTAGGACAGGGGAAGGAAAGGTGATCAAGGATGATTAGAAGGGGCCAATTCTGGGCTCAACATCTCCCCCCAACTACCCTGTTGCATGTCCTCATGCAACAACTTGCATCATTTGGAATTTGAGTCCTGTACTGAGCTCTATCCATGGAGAGAGGATAAATTGTAGGGAAACTCAGGCACCCCATCTGTCCTTCCAATGCTACCTGCTGGTGTCTGAAAATGTAATTGATACAAGTGGAAATCACTTCTTCCTGTAGTCTCATTATATGTTGTGCCTGGGGAGGACTTGAAAAGAAATATTTAATCTGAATCCAAATCAATGACATTTCTAGGAGGTAGAAGCACTGGTTCTTGTGGGGCAGTGTCTTCCAGCACATCTAAGTCTAATAAGAGAGTTGCTGGTTCTTGTGTAACAACAACATCCTTTAGACTCTCTTCAGCAGCTACCTTCATTGCTTTTAGAGACACTAGTTCTTGTGTAACAGTGTCTTCTTTGTCCTTCTGCTACTGAGATTGAATATCCTTCTCATTGTGCAGCTCCTCCTCCAAGATTTCGGTGTCACCTGAGCATGGTGTCTGTACCTGTTCATCTTCACTCCACTGTGTATCGGGAATGATATCCATTCCAGGGTTATCTTTCAAATGAAATTCAGGAGTTCCTGCTGCAGCCTCCAAGGATGTTGGTTCTTGTGTAACAACATCCTGGCTTGCCTCTTCATCCTCCTGTTGTTGCAACTCTTCTCCTATGAGATCTGTGTCATGGGAACCCTCTGGGGTTACAACCCAGAGTTCATCATTAAATTCCAGAGTGTCCTTTATTCCAGGTTCTTCTCCCATCTGCTTGGCCGGTTGGACAGGTACACTCAGGTTTGCTGGTTCTTGTGTTACAACACCCTGTTCAAGTTTATCAATGTCCTGCCCTTGCGGCTCATCTTCTAAAATTTCTGTGTCATGGGAACATTCTGGGGTTACAGTATAGAATTCCTCATTAGGCTCCAGAGTGTCCCCCATCCCCGGTTCTTCTCCCATCTGCTCTATAATCTCTGTGTCGTGGGAGCATTCTGGGGTTACAGTCAATTCTTTATCCCCATCATCATACATGATTTCATCCCTTAGTTCCTTTGTCACAGGATTGGTGGCAGCTTTAGCAAGGATGTGTAAAGATGCTGGTTCTTGTGTGGCAGCATCTTCTTTTTCTGCAGCTTCCTCTATTGTGGCTGCAGGCTGTTGTGCTGAGCAGGTACGAAGTATAATCTTGTGGCCTGCCTCCTTAAAGATTTCTCCACAGGTGGGACAGAGTACTCATTCATCCTCCTTGCCAGGATCAGCAGAATCTGATCCCTCCAGTTGGTCTGCAGCCTCTACCAATGTATACATTTTTATTTCTCCTTGTTTTCTACAGGTTCCTTCCACGTTTCCAACTCCCTTCGAAGTACTTGGAGGTCTTCTTTTAATAGTGCATTCTCAGCCAGAAGTCCTTCAATTCTGGGTTCTTCCTCCACTGGCCTTTGTGGATCCTCCATTGGTCTTGGTACAAGGATCAGGGGCAACCTGTGCCTCTATGGTTGCCCATCTTTTTCTGGCTGCCTCTGCTGCTGTAGCTGATCGAGTTCTTTTCTTTCTGATTGGTGCAGTTATGCTAAATTCATTGATTAATCCCTTTCTTTTCCTTTGTGGTGTTTTCTTTTGTGGAGCTGGTATATAGGGATTCACAGCTGAGGTCGAAGGAATGTTTTCTTGCCTCTCATGCTGTTCTTCTTCAATTAGAGCTCCTCCTTCCCACTCAGGTGAGGATTCAATAGTTACCAGCTCAATGTTTTCTTCTATTGCCCTGGCTCTGTCACCTTCAGGTTCAATTGTCGCAGCATTTAATGCTGCTCCAATTTCACCTTCTGCTGTCGGAGCTGCCCTGTTATCGGGGTTTTCCACAAGATTTTTATCTACACCCTTCCTCGATGGATCTGCTTGTAATGGAGTTTCATCCCCCAATTGTTCTTCTTCTAATGGAGTTTCATCCCCCCCAGATGGTCCTGCTTGTGCCCCCGGTTGCTGTTCTTCTACTATAGTTTCATCCCCCCCAGATGGCTCTGCTTGTGCCCTCGGTTGCTATTCTTCTACTATAGTTTAATCCCCCCCAGATGGCTCTTCTTGTGCCCCCGGTTGCTGTTCTTCTTCAATTTCATCCCCCCCCCAACTTCAGTGGAGGGACTCCGGTCCTCCTGTTGTAGTGGGAGTCGTATCTGTTGTAATGGGACAACCCGCAAGGGGACGGGTTGTTGAGCTCGAGCTGTGAATTGTTCCCAGGTTATATGATGCTGGGCAAGGGTTCTTACAATTATTAATTTGATAGGGAGGAAAGTGGGTGCTTAGCAGACTGGACAAATGCCGCCATATGACGCAAGTCATGCAGTAGATAATATGGAATGTTTAATAAAATGCCATGGCGGAGATGAGAAAGTAAAGGGAGTTCAGAATTATACACAGTTTGATATCTACCTTCACAAGTGATGTACTTCTTAAGGAAGACAACAACCTGGTCCCATGGCCACGGCAATGAGTGCAGTGCGATCCCTCTTCTTGACGCTTCTACTTGCTCCCACTCCATTAAAAATGCTTCCCATGCAGTCGTTGCGGGGACTCGTCGGTTAAACCATGGCTTTCCCACCAGCGGGATGGCCGTAACCTCGGATATAATGGCCTTAGAGACCTCTATGTGCAGCCCCCACACCGTAGAGTGAGTTTTGGTGAGGTTTAGAGAAAACTGCAAGGCTGCTTCCCGATTGAATCCATCTAGTCGCTCAAAAAACTTGAGCCAGCCGGCAGCTTGAAAAATGGCAAGAACTTGAAGATTTTTTCTGAGTTCCTGTGTATTCATAGGTTCATGACGAACTGGAATCCCCATGGTCTTGGCTTCAGGCTGAAATTGCTATCCCACAGATGGCAGAATCCGAGAATGGAAGTTGCATCACAGAGGATGCACGAATCGCTGAGCGAAGACGTTGAGAGAATAGGCAAATTTGGAAAGTTGAGCACAGAAAAACGTTCAAAATTTCCATGCCGAATTGGGGAAGGTGGCAGTTATTAGTGTTTACGTCGTACGAGGGAAAGGTTTAATCAGGTATAATGGTAATACGAGTAAAGGTACGACTGATATTGTTTAAATGATATCAACACTTAATCATGTGATAAATGAAAGCCATACCTCATGAGACTGTGCGTCGGATAACCTGCGGAGAATGGTGGAGCATGCAGTTGGTGACGTTGCGGAACCAGGCTCATGCACAGTCATAAATAATGCAATAATTCCTTCCGCCAGTGAAAGACAAACCATCGCGTCCTCGGGGTCGGAATGATGAGTTCACCGGCACGACTGGGATGAATCAGAACCATAGTTTAGCAGGTTTGGAGCAATTCTTCTGTTAATCACAGGAGTTACCACTGCAAGTTGCCAGAAATGATATCATAGCCGACAAAAAATATGTTGCAGCCGCCGGGAAAGATGTTGCAGCCACTGGAAAAACGGTTCACGACAGCCGGGAAAAGAATGTACTTGATCGGGAAAAATTATGGCTGTCAGGGAAAAGTTTTACTGCGGCGGGAGATATGTCGCAGTCGCCGGGAAATAAGTTGCAGCCGTCGGAAGATATGTTGCAGCTACCGAAAAATGGTTCATGGCAGCTGGGAAAATAATTTTAGGGTTGATGGGAAACGATAATGCAGCCACTGGAAAATGATGTTGCAGCCGCTGGGACATGATGTTGCAGCCGCTGGAAGAGATGTTGCAGCTGCCGGGAATGGTTCACAGCTGCCGGGAAAAAGGGTTTACGGCCGCGGGGAAAACGATTTTACGGTTGATGGGAAACGATAATGCAAACACTAGGAAATGATGTTGCAACTGCTGGGACATGATGTTGCAGCCGCTGGGAATGGTTCACAGCTGCCTGGAAAAAGGGTTTATGACTGCTGGGAAAACAATTTTAGGGTTGATGGGAAACGATAATGCAGCCGCTGGGAAATGATGTTGCAGCTGCTGGGACATGATGTTACAGCTACTGGAAAAGGTTGCAGTTGCCGGGAAAAAGGGTTTACGGCCTCCAGGAAAACGATTTTAGGGTTGACGGGAAACGATAATGCAGCTGCTGGGAAATGATGTTGCAGCCGCTGGGACATGATGTTGCAGCTGCTGGGAATGGTTCACGGCTGCCGGGAAAAGTTGTTGTAGCTGCTAGAAAAGTTGTTCACGGCTGCTGGGAAAAAGGATTTTTACGTATGCCGGGAAATATGTCGTGGTTGCCGGAAAAGATATTGTAGCTGCCGGAAAATATGTCACAGCTGCCGGAAAATATGTTGCAGCTGCCGGAAAATATGTCACAGCTGCCGATTTTTTTCTTTTTAAGGAAAAAGGGAAATACAACACAGGATGGCACAGGGCGACTCTCATTTGACCGACCCAATCTGGTCATTCTCCTGGCGCTTCCCTAGATTTTTTTTTTTGAAAAATAACAGCAAACGAAAAGATCAAATGCAAAGAGAAGAAGAAAAACAATTATACGCTGCAGCAGAAAGTTATTTATGTATAGTAATTTAAAATGCGATTTTCAGTTTAAGGATTGGCAAGGGCAGAGAGAAATTCCTGCTTTGATGCCAGCTGATAATCTGGATCGGTGGCAATTTGTGAAGTGAATGCATCTTTCAAAATAGGCTTACGATACAGTCACAGTATGTGGCCATTAGCCAGTAATGGTATACGGTTTTCATCGATGGTCACCAGACGGACAGTGCCGTTGTCAAATACCCTGTCGACCGAATATGGACCCAGCCATCTTGTGTGTAATTTAACTTTAAAATCCCTCTTGAACATGGAGTCATATAGTAGCGCCCAGTCTCCCTCACAGAAGATTTTCTTTTTAATAAATCGGTCATGCCGGTTGGATCTCTGTTGCTGAAGCAACACAGTCTGGTCTACTGCAGCTAACCGTTTTTCATCCAATTCATTTAGTTGATTCAATCTTCTCTTTTGGGCTTCTGTTACATCCAGATTCATTTTGGTGGCTGTTTTCAGGGTTTTGATCTCAAACTCAATTGGAAAGATGGCACTCTTCCCATACACTAGATCATAGGGAGAGAACCCTATGGTGTTGCGCCAAGTTGTGCGATATTCCCATAGCGCTTCCGGAAGCCTGTCAGCCCAATCCTTTCGATGGCTTTTAACTGTTTTAGTAAGGATTGCTTCAATAACTTTATTAGTACTTTCCACCTGACCATTGGCCTGGGGGTGGTAAGGTGAAGCCACTCTATGTTGCACATGATACTTCCAGAGCAAGGATTCAAATTGGTGTGAGATGAATTGCGGTCCCCCATCGGTAACTACTTCTTTCGGTACCCCAAAGCGGGTAAAGATTTCACTGTACAGAAAATCAATCACCGCCTGGTCATTAGCCTTAGCCAAAGCTACAGCCTCTACCCACTTGGTCATGTAATCAGTACAAACCAGAATGTAAACTTTCTGTCTGGAAGGAGGGATGATAGGGCCAACAAAATCCAATGCCCATCTATCAAATGGTTCAACTACTACTTGGGGCTATAGAGGCATATGATCTGTTTTATTAGGCTGGCCCATCCTTTGGCAGTTGTCACAGGACTGAACATACCTTGTAGCGTCTCTGAACAGAGTCGGCCAATAGTAGCCCATCCGCAGCGCTTTATGCCCTGTTCTTTTATCTGCAAAGTGTCCCCCACAAGGTCCATCATGACAGGATTTCAGTATGTGAAAGATCTCATCTTCCCTTACACATCTCCTAATCTCAAGATCGGGCCCTGTGTAGAAGAGATGACCATTGAGCCAACAATACCTGGCACTTTGCTGGATAATTTTTCTCTTCTCTCGTGTAGACATGTGTGGCGGGAGCTTTCCTGCAACCAAATAATTAGCAACGTCTGCATACCAGGGGGAATGAGCTGAAAGTGCGAATAGATGTTCATCTGGAAAAGAATCCTCAACAGGCGAACTGTCATCACTGTTAGTAAAACGAGATAAAAAATCAACAACAACATTTTCTTTTCCAGGTTTATCTATAATGGTAATATCAAATTTCTGCAATAATAAGAGCCACCTGGTCACTCTGGCATTGGTGACAGGTTTGTTCATTAAATATTTAATGGCAGAGTGATCAGTGTGCACAAACGTAGGATACCTAGTAATGTAATGCCGAAATTTATTAATAGAGTAAACAATAGCAAGGAATTCTTTTTCGGTAACAGTATAATTAAGTTCAGCAGGGGCTAAGTTTTTACTAACATAATAGATGGCATAAGGTACTTGACCATCCTGCTGTCCTAGTACTACTCCAATGGCGGTATCAGAAGCATCTGAAGAAATGTGGAAGGGTATGGTCCAATTAGGTCCCCTTAGGATAGGAGCTATGGACAACTTCTCTTTAAGCTTATCAAATGATGTCTGGCATGCTTCACTCCACACAAACTGTGCATCCTTCATTAACAAAGAAAACAAAGGAGAAGCAAGTTTGGAGAAGTTTTCTATAAACCTCTGATAATATCCAGTATGTCCCAGAAAATTTCGCACCTCTTTCTAAGTTGAAGGAGTCGGTATATTTTTTATCACCTTAATTTTTGAAGGATCCACCTGAATGCCATCGGTAGAGATGAAATGTCCTAATACCACCCCCTCGCTCATCATCGTATGGCATTTTTTCAGTGCTTAATGAGAGGCTAGTCTGTTCGCAACGAATTAAAACCTTCTTTAAATTTTCCAGTGCTTCCTCAAAGTCCTTGCCATAGGGAGTAAAATCGTCCATAAAGACTTCCATACTATCATTAACTAATTCAAAGAATATGCCAATTACAGCTCTTTGGAACGTTGCTGGTGCATTACATAAACCAAAGGGAAGCACTCTGTAGGCAAACGTCCCCCAGGGGCAAGTGAAGGTGGTCTTATCCTGGTCCTCGGGAGCAATCTAAATTTGGTTGTACCCACTGAACCCATCTAAGAAGGAGAAGAACTTCTTCCCTGATAGGGTATCAAGTACCTGGTCAATAAAGGGCAGAGGAAAATGATCCTTTTGCATAGCTTTGTTCAGCTCCCTATAATCAACACAGACTCTCCATTTACCATTTTTCTTGGGAAAAATTATGAGTGGGGAAACCCACTCACTATCCGAAATAGGATATATAAATCCTGCTTCCAAAAGTTTCTGGATTTCCTCCTTCAATATATCCCTCAGATTGGGGTTCATGCATTGTTGGGGTTGACACACAGGCCGGGAGTAATTTTTGATATAAATATGGTGGGTGCACAAATTAGAGGGAATACCCCTCATGTCTGTATACTCCCAGGCGAATGCCCCTTTATGTTCCTTCAAGAGACTGATTAGGCGCTTCTGTTCCTCTAAGGAGAGACCAGGGTTGATATTCAAAGTTCTTCCAGGCTCTACCTCAATAGGAATACTTTTTGAACTTTTCAAAAATGGGATTATGTTTGTGTCACCAACTAGTGCTTCTTCCGTAAGATTTTCTTGTTCTTCCTTACCAAAGGTAATGTTCAGGATTTGATAGACCTCTTTATCCACTGAAGTGGGTTCACTAATAAAATTACTAATAGCATCGTCTTTTGTTTCGTTTTTAAAAGTCAAGGCCTTCCCTATAGTTAATAGTGGCTGAACATCCTCCTCCTCCTCCTGCTCTATCCAAAGGGAAGTCTCAGCTTCTAGACTCGGCCGAGCTGGAGGATACAGGGTGAGGTTTTTAGTCTCAGTACCATCAGATATAGTCATGGAACCCGATCGACAGCTGATGCAGGCATCCGCTGTGGCCAACCATGGCCTCCCCAGGATCAATGGGTGTCCCCCCAATTGTGATTTTGGTTGTAATATCAAAAAGTCAGCAGGGTACTCCCATGAATCTACTGAGATGACAAGGTCGTCTAGAATCCCTTCGGGTCTAATGGTGGATCTGTCTACCAATTCTAAGATGGTAGGGGTCGGTCTAAAATTAGTGAGCCCAAGCTTCTTGACAGTCTCAATTGTTATGACATTGATTGATGCTCCTAAATCAACTAGCATGTTGGGTATCTGCGTCTGTCCTATATGTACAGTGACAGTAGGATTGCCAGGGTCGTCATACTTGGTCACATGGGTTTTTCCTGTTATCAAAGCGGATAAATTCCCTATGACATGAACAGTGGGAGGATCTCTAGGTTTCCTCCCCGGTTTCTTGGTGCACAGGTCCCGAACGGTTTTAGCATAAATAGGCACGTCTTGTAGAGCTTGCAAGGGGGGATTTTGACGTAAAGATTCTTTAACTCTCATAAGAGGTTAAACTGAGGTTGCCCCCCTATTTTTGGTAGCATTAGCCTCTCGGGGTATGGTGGTTGCCTTATCAGCTGGGTAGGTTGCATATTGTCCAATTTATTGTTTGATGTTTCAGCCGTTCCATCCAAGGGATGCTCAGCACCTTCAGTGATAGGAACTGTATCGGATGGATGCTGTGAACTCTCTCCTTCTTCATGCACAGAAGGTGGAGTATCTTCTGTAATTACGGGTTCTATTATCTTCCCAGATCTTAGACGAATATCATTACAAGGTACAGGGGAAAGAGAGTAGGCCGGCATATTGATAGTTTCCAATTGATGGACTGTTTTATTATTCGGGTTAGGATTAGGTTGGGCAGGCAGCTGAGGCCATATTGGTATATTAGGGACAGGATTATTCTGCAGCTGCAGCTGCGACTGCTGAGGTGGATATGGAGGGTATTGAGGAAATTGAGGGTATGGAGGAGAATATGGTAACTGCTGAGGTGGAGGTGGTTGAGGAAACTGGTTCCCAAGAGGGAAGTTCCTCCATCCAGGAGACCACGACATAGGTTGATGTGGTGGCTGTGTCCAAGGACCCCATGAATTATAATTTTGCATTGCAGGTTGGGAAGGATTCCACTGAGCATAATTTGAAGGGAATTGTGTATTCACATTTTGCATGTTATTATTCCAATTGCTCATATTATTCAAAAATGGAAACGAGTCCAGAGGCATACCTTGATTTCGAGGCTGCCAAGGTTTCTTCTATGCAATGAAATAGGATGATTCCACTTCTGGAGTTGATGCCTGCAGAACAACCTTCACTTGGGGGAGTGAAGGGCATTCTTTCATGTCATGGTTCAGCTCACACAGCTGACATACTTCTACCTTGTCAAGTGGACATTCTTTCAGCGGATGATTCTTTCTACATCGGGGACAGAACACACCTAGTGTGAGATCCTCCACTGCTTGTTTTTGTTTTTCCTTCAGGACATCAATCTCCAAAGAGATGGAGCTCATCATTTCTGTTTTAAAATTTTCAAGGAGATTGCCTATCTCTGCACCGGTATTTCCTTCATTGGATGACTTCTGAGTTCTGTTGAAGACATCACGTTCCAACTTATCCCGTTTGTCCCACTTATTGTTCCTGGAAGATCCCCTGGAGTATCTCTTACATAATTCCACAATCGTCTCAAAAGGTTCTTTGGAGATATCTCCCTTTCCTAACAAATTTAACATGTCTAAACAATCATCCCTGATCCCTCGAAGCAAGATTATCTTGAGCACGTCTAGCCCCATGTTCATCTGCCCGGCTCTTTGCACATTGTATAGCAGCCTTTCTACAAAATCCTCCAGACTTTCATCCTCCTTCTGCACCATCTTGAATAATTCCTCTCTTTTGTCCTTCGTATTGCAATATTCTTGATATTTCTCCAGGAATACTTGTTTCATCTTATTCCAATTAACAACAGTTCCTCCCCCAAGGATCATGAACCATCGTAATGCATTGTCCTTCAGGGTGGCGGGAAAAAGTTTCAGCTTTTGGGCATCGGTGACATAATCATAGATGCGACAGAGGATATCAAATTCAAAAAGGAATTCGTCTGGATCTTCTGCCGCCCTGCCATGGAAGCGAGGCAACACCGATGGTGAGATGTTCTTCATAGGAGCTGTCCCTTCTGGCTGCTGAATTGGAAATTGTAATGTAGCCGTCGTTCCTTCTGGTAGGGAGTAATTTTCATGATGATAGTTTTCCACCATTGCCTCTTCCTCGTTGGTCTCCTGTCTGTTATTCATCTTCTCTTCTGTTTCCTCTTCTTCGTTCGTTCCTACGTTCTTTTCCTTGTTTGTAACAGCTGCGTCTTCCTCAGTTGTAATAGCTACGTCTTCCTCAGTTGTAACAGCTGCGTCTTCCTCAGTTGTAACAGCTGCGTCTTCCTCAGTAGTAGTAGCAGGTCCAGTTGTAACAGCTGTGTCCTCCTCGACAGGGATATACAAGGGAGTCACGGTTGCTCGTGTATTCTCCACCGTGGACGCTGGCGCCCCAGGTTCAGCAGGGTTTCTTTTGATAGGAGTTTCTTGATGACGAGCCCTGGTGGATGAATCAGTTCTCTGCCCAATGGTGGTCCTCGACCACGACCCGAACCACCTGCGCTGTTAGTATTTTGTGGGGTTTTGGGAGTTGGGAGGTGATCGCGTTTTATCCTCCTCGTATTCATGCGAACCAAATCATTTCAGCAAAGAAAAGACTGACTAGAAACAATTACCAGATGCAAATAATGATTAGTGTTCAATTTTTATCCTTCCCCGGCAACGGCACCAAAATGTCGAGCACCCTATATGCAGATAAATTATTCCAACATACAGAGCAGACGAGATTTATTGTCAACCCGAGAAAGTCTTTTATTTCAAAGGATAGATGCACAGTCTATGCTTAAACACCAAATCACTATAATTGAATACTGTTATCCTCTAACAACTATGTTCATCCCAAAGAGCTGTGTAATCCCAGTTGCTGTCTAAATACTATAATTTCAATTCCTTTCTACCACGCATCAGCAAGAAATAAAATAAGATTCAAAGACAATTGCAGATAAAAAGAAATCCTATTCACATCCTAGAACAAGTAACTCACTTCTTCAATCTGATCACTCTTGAAAACCATAAGCAGAAACTGAATATTAATCTAGAAATTCAATTGCAAAGGATTGAGTTCAGCTGCTCTAAGAGATTGAATTACAGGGATGAAAATCAACAGTCATAACAGGAAAGATAAAGTGTAGAGGCTCATGGGATCACAACTTAACTGCAAGATGAACAAGGCTGTGTACAATTGTCACATGAATTGCATAAAGTTTCTACTCAGTCGACTGTCACTCTGTATTACTTGCCAATTTCAAAGAAACATAATCTTAATTATACTGGAAATCCACACCAAAATTACTACTGCTGCGTACAAAAGAAATATCATAAACAGAACATCACACAACAATAAAAAGTCCTATTTTAACTCAGCAATCTCTGTGGAAGACGGGCCCAGACTTCACACAGAGACGCTGGCTGAACAACGCAAGTTCCTTTAACTCAGAGGTAACTCCTTATATTAACAAAAGAATGATTACACAGTTTGCTTTTGCTGCTAATGCAATGAATTAATTATTTGTTGTTCAACCCCTTGGGTCGAGGCAACTCCCCATATTTATACATACAAATCATAACATCCAATCCTAATAACGGGCAGCCATGAAGATCTCTGATCTTCAGGCGCCCTAAATAACTAGCTGTTACAATACATGGCAAAGTAGAGACATAAAAATACGAGAAAGCTGTTGATTGGCCCAGGAGTGGCGATCTTTCCAGATCACAACTATACTCGAGCAGCAACATACTAAACATAGCGCATTCTGTTACAGCTGCCCTGTCACAGCTCCACCTAGGATGTTATATTGGAACCATGTGCCTTAATTGATGATCCGAGCCCCAAGGATCCTTTTTAAGCAACGAACATCCCTTCTTTCAAGACTTGTTTATCCCCACCTTCCTACAGTCCACTTATCTCAAACTACCTTCATAAATCATAACATGTTAGCACAATTGAGAGATACACAACTTTAATTATCACAATCATAAGCATTAATAAGATAAAGCAATGATCAGTCATACCTTGGCAGTTTGGGGGAATAAAGTGAGGATAACAGGTCTGATTAGCATGATAAATGGTGTAGGACAGGGGAAGGAAAGGTGATCAAGGATGATTAGAAGGGGCCAATTCTGGGCTGAACACCATCTAACAGATTACATTGGTCCTCAACCATTGCAATTTCCAGTTTTATAGGAATTCTCTTCACATACATGATTCATCAATCTTGGTCCCAAAACCAATATTAAACCATCTCACATTCCTCCCACAATCGAAGACTCAACCTGTCTGATTCCACATCAAGCTAGGCTACAAGTACACCTGCCACCCTCATACCTATCCCAGTGGTCCATTCCACAACTTGATGCCACATCCCTTCTTTGCACATAAGAGGAATACAATGATTTTTTTTTCATTCTTCTAAGCACTCAGGGAAATCACATTCTAAAAAGGAACCAAAAACTGTTGGGGTGTCGGGTACCATCGATCATGCACCTCGCAACATATTAATTAAAAATCAGATACAAAAATCAGGCCTCAAGGATCACCAACCACATGCTCTGATACTAGTTGTTAGGATTAGAATGAGCATACATATAATTACTTGCAAGAGAAATAAAATAGAACAAGCAACCATTAAATATAGACACACAATGTTTATGTGGAAAACCCAAAACTAGGAAAAACCACCATAATAGATCTATTATCTCCCTTGACCTAAATCGGTCAAGCCGGACCAAGTGAGCTAGACACCGCTCACCCCCAGGCCACATCAAAATGGATTATGCCAAGCCCTATATAGGATTCATTACATGCAATACCTTGGGCCAATACCATGGACCACAAGAAACCATGTGCCCAAAACCATGTGATAGACCTAACCACCTTTGCTCAATCCCAAGTCAAGGTTAAACCTAATAATCGCCCCTTTAAACTTGACCTGGAGTAATCACCAACCCCCCTCAAAGTTTTAACCGAGGAATCTCACATACACCCACCTATCACCTAGGTCTTTCTCCTGACTTTACTGGTGAGTTACCAGGGGTATTCATGCCTTACTAGGTCATACAACCATATGCCATTTTACATGCAAACTGCTCCATTAATTTTTTTCACGTGTCTTCATGGTGACTACACCATCACCATCTATTGCTTCTTCCTCTCGCTTTTCCATGCTCACTTTATTGCTCATTTACTTGCTCTTACACCAGTATTCTCAAGGAGCATAACTAGGCTATGATACCACTTGTTAGATTCAAGCAATCATAAATAATAAATAACCAACGAGAATAAAACACAATCAACAACCATTTAAGATAGAGACACATAATTTATCTTGGAAAACCCATGTGGGGAAAACCAACACCCAATGAAGATCTTCATTACATGGCCAAAACCAACCATCCAGGCCAAGCTAGCTAGCCACCACTCACCTCCATGCCACTTTACAATGGAGCCTCTTCAATCCTTTTATAGGCTTCATTACATGCAATACCTTTGTCCAATACCATGTGCCACCAAATACCATGTGCCCAAAAAACATGTTCTAGACCTAAACCACCTTTGACTCATTCCTGAGTCAAGGTTAAACCTAATAGTTGATGCCCTCTTAGCACTTGTAATACTAATCTCAAGTGCTCTTAATGATCCTCCTCTGATTTTGAGTAAATAAGGATGTCATCTAAGAATACAATGACAAACTTATTTAAATATTTCCTGAAAATTCCATTCATTAAACACGTAAAGGTAGATGGTGCATTTTTCAAACCAAATGGCACCGCTACAAATTCATAGTGACCATATTTGGTTCTGAAAGTTGTCTTGCTAATGCCTTCCTCTTTTATCCTCACATGATGGTATCCTGATCTCAAATCTATCTTTGAGAAAATATGTGTTCCGCTTAGCTAATAAAACAAGTCTTCTATTATAGGTAGAGGATATTTATTCCCCATAGTGACCTTATTCAACTACCCAAAGTCAATGCACAACCTCAAAGTTCCATCCTTTGTTTTTACAAAAAGTAATGGTGCTCCCCAAAGAGACACACTTTGGTGTATGCATCCTTTCTTCAACAATTCTTCCAAATGAATGTGTAACTCCTTCAACTCAGGTGTACTCATTATGTATGGAAGTTTGGAAACTAGCGAAACTGTAGGCATCATATCAATAGAGAAGTCAATGTCTCTTTTTGGTGGCAATCCTAGTATTTCTTCAAATACATATGCAAAATCCTTCAATACTAGAAAGTCCTCCAAACTTGGTCCCTTACACTTTTCTAGTTGTTCCATATGAATTGCACACAACTGACACCTTTTCTAAAGCACCTCTTTAACTGCAGAGATGAAATTTCCCTTATGGAAATAGGTCTTGGAAATCCTTTCAATATGTTTCACTACCCTTCTTTATCAAAACAAGTAAAGGACTTATTGTGGCAATCTAATACCACATGGTGTTTTTATAACTAGTGCATTCCAATAATAATACCATATGAGCCCAGTGGTACTATGTTCAAATCTAAAAAATTATTGAGTCCATTCATATCTATTTGACAACCCTTTACCAACTCATTGATTTTCCTTTTGGTTCTAGTAGCCGACTAAACCATCCATGAGTTATCATGCTCACCTCTCTTTAGATGAAACATTTCAGCTAAATTAGGAGCAATATAACTATGACTCACTCTTAAATCATTCAAAATGACAATTGGTTGATTACCAATCTTACCTTCAACCTCAATCTTGTTGGACTAATGATTCGCTTGTTGGTTTTCCAAGGATGCATATATTCGAGGAATGTTTCTGGCCACAACTTCCACAATACTTACTTCTTGTATGTTGTGCACAATATTCATTCTATCTCCCCTTCGAGGACATGCTTTAAACAAATGGTCTCCTTCACATCCCCAACATTTGATTTGTTTCCTTTTTCATTTTCCTAGAGACTCTTCTATCCAGGGTCCATTCTAAGTTGTATTACTTTATTGATATGGATTTGGTTTGTTCTTGAAGAAAGGAGGTTTAAATCATTTCTTCCTTTGATCTTACTTATCTTTCTTCTTATTTCTCCAAGACTTATGAAAATCTGTCTTTCCATTATTCTAATCATATATGTCCTTGGCTTTCTAGATTGCCTCTTTGAGAGTGTTGGGTTCATCAAATTGAATTTTATCTCTATAGAATGAAGGAAACCCACTCAAGAACCTCTATATATTTACCTTCTCTTCTTTGATAAACCCAACATATCTCAACAATTTTAAAAACTTCCTTTCATATTCTTCCATGCTCATGTTTCCCAACTTGAGTTCAAAAACTCTTCCATCTTCTTGTGATAATAATGTTTAGATAGGTACTTTAGTTGGAAATACTTATTAAATTGCCTCCATGAAATCCTATTTTCACTAATATGTTTAACTTCAACCAGTTGATCCCACCAAATGGAATCCTTGCCCCGTAGGTTGTAAATGACAATTTTGGCTTCCATATTAGAGGAATAATTATGCAATTGGAGGCACTTCCTCATCCCCAATAACCAGGATTTAGCATCTCCTCCCATCTTGTTCTCACCATCAAAATTCGACAATTTAATCTTCCTCAGTTCCCCTCACAACTCTTCTTTCACATGTCTTTTTTTATGATGTCTAACTAAGGACATCTATAAGCTACTCCTGATTCTTCATATGTATATGACCTCCTAGTTATTGGAGGTGGTGAGCAGTAATGCCTATGAATTCTTGCAACACTCTTGGAGTTCTTGGATATTTCATGGGATCTCTTCTCTGAACATTCCTTGCATTATTTCTCATGAAATGAGGTTGACCCAATCTGCATTTTCCTATCTAACATATTTAAGCTTTGCATGAGTTGAGTGTTCAATTGATTTTGTTGTTTTTGAGCACTCAACATTCTTTCATTATCAACTCTACATCTTTGCACCTCTATCTTCAAACTTTTCATTAGTTCCACCAGCTCTAATGGTTCAATGCTTCTTATATTCCCATTGAATTATGTTTCTTCATTACCCACACTGATATTCAAACCTCTAACTTCTTCTTCATGACTGTAAGGAATTTCCCCTTCTTCCATTTTCCTTCTTAAGTACTATTGTGGAACTCTGATATATAATTATATGCATGCAATGTTGTATCTGTAATGTGTTCATACAAGTGAATTTGTTAAACATACTTTATTTCCAATATTTTATGGAATTTTCTTATACATACAAGCATTATGGAAACTACCTACTCAACAATTTTGTCAAATAAGGGCTACATGCTCCTTTTCCTGTCCATTTCTAGAAATATATGTATTAGCTCTTTCTAATCAAACCATTCATCTTTATTATCATATGGATCAGATTTCCAATGACTATAACCATACTTCATTCTTAGTTTATAACTAAAAGTTACAATATTTTAAAATTAACAAATTTACCCAATTCTACCCTATTCTTGTAGCTACTCCAAATTTTAGGGACCAATTTTTTCATGTAGAAGAAAATATGAGAACGAAGAAATTTTTTGTGTTGGGTATTGACAGTATACATGATTGTGGGTACTAAACAACTTCCTAATCAATGTTCTAATGCTCCAATCATTTTGTGCACAAATATGGAATTGTTGACTTTTACTTTTAATTTTCTCTTCTTCCGACTTTTTTCAACGAATACTACTATCTCACAACCATAGCAAAAATGGTAGAATTTCACTTCACCAAAGTTGTTTGGATTGTTGAAAATATAAAATGTCGAGTAATTTTTTTTCTAGTTTAGAGGTCTTGGGTCACTTTACCTCCACCAATGTAATGTCCCCATTCAAATAAGTGCATAGTAAGACAATCCCATCAATCCTACTAGTTTCCTAGGTTGGATGGGCACATGTGGGATGGTAATAAGGAAGCTAATAAATTATATTTAGACATTAGAGGGGTTCAATCATTTAATAAATATGGTGAATAAATAAATTCAAGATAAATTATAAGTGGCAAGTGGTTTTGGAGACATATGGAGGTGGTGGGACCCACACTAGCTTGATTTTTCATAATACATGGTATCTTCTTTTGCAAATTCGAATTAATGGGAATGTGAACACTCTTGGGTGAGTTGGTAAGTCATAACACATGTCATTGAGCATCTTAGGTTGAATTGGGAAGGATTGGTAACCTCCATGGAAGATAAAGAGTCAAAGTGGAAGTTTGTGGACACTTGGGCTAGATTCCCTAGCCCCTATGACACCAATGATGGAGCATCTATGAAAACTATGACAAATTGCAGACTTGACCTTTGACATATGACCACTATGACATGTCAGCACCAAAAATAGGCTCAAGGAAGGCGAATTTGGGAGTTGGAGAAGCCAAAGAGACTCAAAATCGAATTTGGGAGAAGATGGAAGGTTGGAACTAGGAGACAAGTGGCAAATGTGGAATATTTCCTAAATGGAAATCTATTGAATCTATTGAGAGGATTTCGACCCTTAGAAGGATAATGTTGGTTATAAAATGTAGAAATGAAGAATGAGAATGGATTTTGATGATTTGAGAAAAATTGCATTTGTGAAGAGAGAGCTAGTGGATGACTAGTTTCTTGCCTTAGCCAATTTCGAGGGTGAAAGATTCCCATCCAAGTTGGTGTTTGGAGAGGCCACTTAAGTATTTCATGGTGATTTAATGGAGTTTTTATTTGCAGGTAGCAGCTACAAGAAGTTTCATGGTTTGGTTTAGTGCAACACTTTCTCTCCACCGTTTCCAGTTTTGAAGGCATATTCATGCTCCTTGAGGGAGGGCGTTTTTGGTGAGCACTTGTGCTTCTTGAGAGAGATTATCATTATATATTTCTGATTGTAATAGATTCATATCCTCTGTTATTAATATTCAGAAAATCTCAGGTCGAAATACCCACTGGTTGTATGCAAAACTATTGATTAATGAGCAAACAATGTCCATTTCCCCAATGCATTGATGCATGACACTATAATGTTGATTATTTCGAATGGATGGATGATTCTCTGATATATTTGTGATGAATATACTTCCATGGATGTCTTCTACAAGTTTCATGTACTGTAATTGAGCATTTGAAGCATTTTTACTCAGTTTAGTTGTATTGGGAGGTGAAATAGTGCCATTTCCCCAAGGGTCAAATTGGGGGTTTTTGCTGTTGAATGTGAGAGAGTTAGAACAGTAGTAAAAATAAATTAATGGTGCATATGAGACATTAATCACATACTTAACACATTATATACCTTTGTTCATAAATTCGTGGGAGTTTGGAGGCATTTGGAAAGCCATTTGGAGTGTTACCCGGGGGGATTTGATGCACAAATTAGTAGTCAAAATTACCTATATTGATCAGAATACAAATCAAGTTTGCAGCAGTATTTGGAGGTCCATAAAACATCCCTGAACCTGATATTCAAGTCTAAATACCATTCATACACTCCTACAGAATATTTGGGAGCATTTGGGTTGATTTGGAGGTCAAAACAATTAAACTAGTCAAAGGTCGAAATTGGGGAAAAAGTGGAAAAATTGGCATTTTAATAGAATTTTGAAAAAAGGGTCATTACATCCAAGTTTTCCAAAATCACCAAAGTGTTATCCCAAATAGTGGATTTTGGCCTATTTTTGCATCTCCACTCCAAACCCCTTGGGATTTGGCCAAAATTTCCATGGGTTATCTCTGTGCTTGATCAAACACTGCATTATTAAAATCTCATCCCCAACAGACCCCTTCCAAATCATTGGGTACAAGACTTCAAACATCATTAATTCCCCATTTTTGGAAAACTAGAGACGAATTGACCCACACCTCTCTCTAAAAATTTTGTATTCCTCTTCACTATGGACAAATGCCTGAAATTTCAATGAAATGTTAGTTAATTTTCTCCTATCGTGACCCAAATAATTATTTAGATCAATACTTTTTTTAACATTTTAATCTACTGACATGGAATTGTGTTGATGTGGAATAACATGTGGATGTTGATGTGTTAATGGCTCCTACATGTCATCACCTTGTGTGATCATGCCATCCTCTACTAGCCTCCATGTCACCTTACTCTATCTCATTGCCCCCTTTTACTTTATTTTCCTTGCATAAATATTGTGGGTGATGTAACTAGGGATCCCACATGGACCCGTGGAAATCATCTAGAAATTTTGAAGGTTGAACATGCAGATATTTAACAGGACCTTAATATTATGAAATTCAAAACCATACTTACATGTGTCATCCCCTCATAAATTCAAAGCTTGAAAGGTGGTTTCAAAACCACTAATTAAGGTTTTGAAAATACTTACTTCCATCATTGAAATTACCCCTTTTATTTTCCATGTAATGGGTTCCACTAGCCACATGGAAATTGATCGTTCATTAGGAGAGCAAATGCATCACTTAACCATTGAGCAACTTGTCTCCTGAAGTACATATACACTGTAGATCATGAATGATCCTCAACCATCCAATATTTCAAGGGTACAACTTATGTTTAAACTACAATTGGTTATGCTCCAAAAAATATTATCAGTCATTCATCTACGTCATTTTTATGCCATTAGATTAAGTGGACAACCATTTCATAACTTGCTTAAGTGATTTCCAATACCACTTACCACCCTACCAAAAAATACCCTTTTGGTTTCTCTTGCCATGGGTTTCGCTAGACATGAGGCACAAATCTAGCCATTTCGAGGGCTAAACATGCAGGTTTTTAACAAAGACTTCACTCTCAAAAATTCCATACTACTTAGACACATGTCATCTCCGCAACAATTTTGGAGCTCCAGTTCATGTTCCTAATACCACCTCCTCAACTTTTGAAACCACTTCCACTAATACCAAAATATAATTTTCACACATCATGGTATGGTACTCTGTTATACATAAGGTGTATGTTTGTTCATCTTGGTGGTTGATTAAGAGGTATTGAATACCACCATTTGAACTTTTGAAACCACCTGACCACCTCTCAAAAACCACTTTATGGTTTTTGCAATGCATTTACCATCTGCATAGTTTCTTGGCAGAATTTTTCAATCCAATCTCCACCACTGAACTATGATATCATAAAAAAATTGGCATTTTAATAAACCTAGGCTCATGGTTGGTAATTTTGCCCCCAATAGTGGTGAATTCAACTGCAACAACAACCATATAAACTATTTACTACATCAAATTTCCCATTTTTCCACAAAATTGAACTTTTACATATCATAATTATCCAATGAGATTTCCATTTCATTATTTTTGATCAATTTCAAGTTGATACACTTCTTCTTCTTAACAATTTAACAAATAGGTGACTTGCAAGCTGCACTGGCTTTTTATAAAAAAATTGGCATGTAATGGTTTATTGTACAAACTAATTTTTGGCCCAAACAACCCCAATGTTTCAATATGTAGCTCTGATACCAATTTGTAATGTACCTAACCACCCTTGTAACACTGTTGAGGTGATGAGGTACTTCAATTTTTACTTTTGAGTTTTTCTTTTAATTAATTCAACATTATTTTTATGGATGATTGTAAATAACATATGCAGAAGCGAGCTATAACATCATTGATTAACTAACTACCATGCCAAATAAGTATCCTACCATGCATACATTCACAACCATGCTAATTTAATTCCATAAACATTATTGGAATCCTAGAGAAACATTCAAATGCATGACATAAAATAAATAATTGACATTTCATAACATAATTATAAACATGCACATTCAAGGAACTTATCTTTATGGAAGTGGTCCACCAAGTAGGTGCAGGTGAAGGACATTCCTCCCAACTGCAGGAACTCTATCACACTTATCGTTTATGTGACAAAGTCCACCCCTGAGCTAGGGCTATCAATCCACAAGGGTGAAGTTACAATATCTTCTACATAGCCACAAATCATGCAACCCTCTGGTGCATAAATCCCCTCCATAACTATCCCAGTTCACTAACACTCCTCCCTCATAAACCTCCACAACATAAGGAATGGGATCCCCTTCTCTACACCACAACCCCTCGGGCTATCCCCATTCCCTCCCACTGCTCCAACACATGCCAACTAGGGAATGTCTATGCTAGAAATCTAGGGATCTCAGATACATGCCAGTTTCCTATCACAAGGGCACCATGCCCATTAGCACTATTTTCCCATGGTAATTGCTATGAGAAACTATGGAACTCACATTTCCTTTCTCTTTTTTTTGTCATGTTCTAGCTAGAGCCCAAGGTGGAATGATGGAGTGAATGCTAAAATAATTTAATGGTGGAATGAATGATTCTCTAACTTGATTTCCACATTATATATGCATGGTTTCCACTAACTATGTGGATCCTCATGAGGAGGCCAATTTCCCCTCTTTAATCCCCTCTTAAGATAATACATAAGGGTTAATTATGTCATGGTATCTAATTAATGGTTTAGGGACTTTGGGATAAATTTTCTAACCAAGGTTGACAAGTAAGGTGAAGGAATTAGGTTAATACCAACTACGATCATCTCCCCCTTAGCCCTCTTTCACTTCCCCCACTTGTGGAATCACATACCCCCATATTTTATTCATCCTTCTCCATTGCTACTACCAAGGATTTTTATATTATATTAAAGCATAAATATTTACAATATTTTTGGTAATCATGGACCATTTGTGTCTAGCTTCTAGCCTTTGCATCATTGCATACATAGGTACAACATGGGGTCCAAGAACGGGGTGTTACAATCCTCTAGCCGATAACTTTCACACCTCTTTTCCAAATTCTCTTGCTATAATTTATATTTAATTTCACCTAACCATAGTATTCATCTTCGACAAGGGAATCAATAATCATTTTCCTTAAATCTAATTGGAAAATGATAACAACTATCCCATGCATTATATGCATTTTTTTGCTAAGTGCATTCGCCAATTTATTTTATTTCCCTTTTATGTGTTTGATTTCAAAATCAAAATCACATAAAAATTCTAGTCATGTAGTTTGGATTGCATTTAATGTTGGTTGCTCTAACAAATATTTTAGACCACAATGGTCAATTCTAAGCTCAAATTTCCTTCCCATAAAATATTGCCTCCACATTTTTAAAGTGTGCTATTGAAGTAAGCTCTAAATCATGGGCAACATAATATTTTTCATGTTTCTTCAACTTTCTTGACTCATAACATACCACATGATTGTCTTGCATAAGAAATCCACCTATTCCTTGTTTAAATGCATCTCTACACACCACAAAATCATTTTCTAGATCTACAATTTTCAAAATTGAAGCATAATAAGAAGCTCCTTCAACAACTAGAATATTTCTTCACATATTCTCATGTCCATTCAAGTTTTATTCCTTTATTTTGAAAAGAAGTAATTGGGCGTGCCAACTTGGAATATCCTTCAATGAATTCTTCTATAATAACTAGGAAAAACCATGAAATATCTTACATATGTTACATTATTTGGAGTTGGCCAATTCAAATGGCTTCAGTCTTTTCTGGATCCATAGATATTCATTCCTACGAAATAATGTGACCCAAATAATGATTTTTCCTTTGATAGAAATCATATTTGCTTAGTAATGCATACAATTTATGCTCCCTTAACACTTGCGAAACTAGTCTCAAGTGTTCTTCATACTCCTCTTTATTCTTAGAATAAATGAGAATATCATCCAGAAAAATAAGCACAAACTTATCTAATCACCTGCTGAAAAACCACTATTCGTGAGACACATGAATGTTGCTAGTGCATTAGAGAGACCTTGTCCTAAACTCATAATGGCCATACCTTGTCCTAAACGTTGTTTTGCATATCTCTTCTTCCTTGATTTTGACTTGATGGTAACCAGACCTCAAATCAATCTTGAAAATACCTTTTCCTCTCTTATTTGGTCAAAGAGGTCATCAATTCTAGGTAAAGGGTATTTGTTCTTCATAATAACTTTATTCAACTGCCTGTAATCAATACACAACTTGAGGGTTCCATCCTTCTTTTTTTAGTTCTAATAATTATGGGGTACTCATTCTATGAGGTGTCTTGGACACTAGTGTAATTACTGGCACAAGATTGAATGTGAAATCAATATCCCTCTTTGTAGGAAGTCTTTCACTTCATTACAGAATACATCACTAAATTCTTGCAAGACATGATAGTCCTCCAACTTGGGACCTTTATCTTCTGTTATGTCTAATACTTGGGTTGCATATAATTGGCACCCTTTTCTAAAATATTTTTTCAAATGCAAGGATTAAATTTGTCTAACATAAACCTATTTTAGAATGGCCTTTATTTTCTTTGGCTTTCATTCTTCATCAATGCATTCTAAAGTTTTGTTGTAGCAATAAATTTTAACTTGATATGCTTACAACCAATCAATTCCAATGAGTACATCATAAGAACCAAGTGGTAAAGTATTCATATTTTTCCGTGGGAAGAGTCCATCCATATGTAATGGACATTTCTCCACCACCTCACTAAATTTCTCTTGGTTCCAGTGCCTAGTTGGACCAACCATGATTTTGTATGCATTCTCCCCTCAAAGCACAAATCTCAACAATTCCAGGCTTAACATAATAGTGAGTAGATCCAAGGTCAATTAAAATAGAAATATATAGTGTGGAAATCTTACCTTCAACCTCAACCACAATTTGTTGATGGTTTCTTGGTGGTCCTCTAGTGCAACATAGACCCTAGGGATAGTCCTTGCTACAACTCCAATAGTTGTAGCCTCGTGTATGTTGTGAACTTGCTTAGTACCTCCATTCCGATGTGGAAATGTTTTGTGTAGATGATCTTCTCTACATCCCCAAAATTGAAGGGGATACCTTAGCTTATCTCACATCATCTTAGATGGCTTATTATCACCATGTGTTGG
This sequence comes from Larix kaempferi, assembly GCA_027924585.1. Taxonomy (NCBI): domain Eukaryota; kingdom Viridiplantae; phylum Streptophyta; class Pinopsida; order Pinales; family Pinaceae; genus Larix; species Larix kaempferi. Next base: position 8,653,175 of record BSBM01001030.1, read on the forward strand.
TTTTTTGTTGATTTCTAGATGAGTAGGTTTGAATCCCTTCCTTCTTTGGTTAAATTTCTCTTTCTTCTTGTCCTGCCATGCTTTATGGAATTCTATCTTGCTTCTGTTTTGATCATAATAGTACTTAGGATTCCTTATGGTTTCATCTAGAGTTTGGGGTACATCAAACTCAATTATGTCCTTGTATGACTTAGGTAATCCACTTAGAAATCGTTGGATGTTTACTTATCATCTTTAATGTACTTAACATATTTAGTAGCTCCAAGAATTTATTTGCATACTCATCCATGTTCATTTTCCCCAACTTTAACTCATGGAATTCTTTGATTTTGTCATTATAGTACCTATTAAGGAGGCACTTCTATTTAAAGTACTTCTTGAACTACTTCTAAACAATATATTTCTCCATGGTCATTTTCCTGAACTTTAACTCATGGATCTATTTGATTTTGTCATCATAGTACTTATCAAAGAAGTACTTATGTTTAAAGTACTTCTTGAACTACTTCTAAACAATGTTTAAAGTACTTGTTTTCAAGCTCTAATTTATCCCTGTAAAAAATGATTTTGGGCCTATAGAGCCCCAATGTTGAAACCAAGAGCTTTGATACCACTATTTAATGTCCCCATCCATCATTCTGACAATAAGATGGGTAGTTACAAATTCCCTCACATATGATTTAGCCCCACAAAGGCCAATATTCGAATTCCAAACTAATTTTAAGCTTACTATCAGTGCCAACCTTTAAGAAATGCATGTGTAGGTGCATAAATATAAAATATAGCAGAATTAAATCATATTTACACACACAACATGCATAAACAACCATTTCCATAACATGAAGTAAATATGACTGCCCTACCTTAAGGTTTTTTTTCTATATCTTGGGGTTTATTCTTGTTATGAATGAATTTTTGTTATTTATGAAGTTAATTTAAGGGGCTTTTATATTATCTATCAAGGTTTACTATAAAAATATACATTTTTTATTTGGATAAAGTGTGATAAATTCCTAAGGACACCTCTCTCTCTCTTTTATATCTTGGGTTTATTCTTGTTATGAATGAATTTTTGTTATTTATGAAGTTAGTTTAAGGGGTTTTTATATTATCTATCAAGGTTTACTATAAAAACATACATTTTTTATTTGGATCAAGTGTGATAAATTCCTAAGGACACCTCTCTCTCTCTTCTATATCTTGGGTTTATTCTTGTTATGAATGAATTTTTGTTATTTATGAAATTAATTTAAGGGGTTTTTATATTATCTATCAAGGTTTACTATAAAAATATACATTTTTTATTTGGATCAAGTGTGATAAATTCCTAAGGACACCTCTCTCTCTCTCTCTCTCTCTCTCTCGTGTTGTTTCGCTACATATGGAATATTGTTGTTTTTTGTTAAGTATTTGTATATTTTACTCATCGGTGCACATCTTGATAAATGTTGTGATAAATATGAGAGGTTTTCTACATGATTGGATTAGAATTTAATGAAGAGATCATTGTATATATTTTAATCAACATGGTATTGTAGCCAATGTGACTGCCTTTTCCCTATCTAACATTATTTTCAAGGCTGTATCATGTCTAAAAACTATGGTTGTTTAGCCACTTTTTGGGTAACCAACAAAATTTTGGGCTTTTCTACCCTCTCTACTACTAATGCTCTCCATCCTTTTTTGTTTTTTTCTAGCAAATTTGAGGGCCATATTTTGTATATCAATGCGCCCTCTCTCTCTTTCTCTCTCACACACATTTCCTGGCCGAAATCCCCTATTGATTTTTGGGATAATGATGGTATCATGTGTTTTAGGGTTGCTTCAATCCAATTACTTAGTGACAAAATTTCCAGGACATCCTTTTTATATTTAATGTTTCAAACCCTTCCCCCTACCTCCTTCTTGGTTTTATACAATGGATTCATTACCCTAATGACCATGGGATTGTAAGTTATTTTCCCTAATTAGTGAGATTATTTACTATTGGGAAAATATGATTTAAGAGCTTTATAAGCAAGGTTTGTCATTAAGAGACTCTTATCTCAATGTGCTGCAATATTTATCTTCCAAGGTTCGATGAACTTGCCAGAGTAACAATTTGCGACAAAAAAAATTCTAGAAGATGCTTCTAACATAATTTTCAGTCATGGGTCCACTATTGATGACTATATGAAGGATTTTTAGCTTGTTTGTATGGATCTTATTTTTCTACACTAAGATTTTTTCCCATGAAAAAAACATTATATTTGATATTTCACAGGAGAAATAAAAAATATACATTTTTCATGTCTTATCGACACTCTCAAAGCCATAGGTCTCTTCTACCTTTAGTCTAAAACACTTGGAATTGTTTTTCTAAACTAAATATTACAATCATAGGAATTTTCTACCTCCACCTGTGTTATTTAGCACCAAAATATTACATTAAGCTCTTACCCGAAACTGACCTTTACACACAAAAATTCAACATGTAGATTAGAACCTTTATTTTTTATTTTTATTTTTTTATTGATTTATTTGTTTTTAAAATCTAAATTTCAATATAGAGAAAGAATAAATTATGGAAGCCTGGATTCATCCTTAAATTCTTATTGAGAAATAGTTCCTTACTACAATGGTCATGCTTATAGTTGGATAATCTCTCCACATGTTCATTAAATTTTATATAAATGTTAGAGAAATAAAATTTTGAAAACTTCATTCTTACTTTTGAAATATTGTCCATGACTTGATTGAGCACCATATTTTCTACATGGATTCTACCATTTTCCCAATCCATAATTAGTTTAGAATCTCCCTTTACCTAGAGATTATCGATACCTTTTTCAATTGCACATTTTAGAAATAACCATAAGGAATACATTTTCATTCTATTATATGTCATCAACCTACTTCATACTTGAAAGAGATATAATATGTTTCACTTAAATGTAAAAGGACACCAACAACACATTTACATGGAGTTCCTTGATAGACACTGTAAAAAAATATCAAAGCCTTATTTTTGTCAATATTTGGAGCTTTCAAAATTCTTGAAACTTTGACATTTAAGGTTTGCATGGCCCTCCATAGGCATACCTAATTTCATGGCAACTTGTTAGTATACATAATCTTATATTGAAATATCACATTGTTTTTTGCAATTCAAACACCTTCCTAGTACAAAACATGGTAGAGCCCTATGAGAAATTGTTGTCTTATCATTGTACTAGTTTTTATAACAAGTCAAAAGGTTTCGTTCTCTCCACATATTGTTTCCATTGGTTAATTTTATTGCTTCACTACAAAACTCCCTAGCATATGAACAATGATCAAATAAGTGATCCGCAATTTCCTTTTAATTTTTGCACATAATACCTTCCAATGGGTCCATGGCAATTTCTCTTTTGGCCATGTCCCTAGTTATAATTATGTTTGACATTGCTAGCCATAGAAATATCCTAGTTTTGAGAGGATTGTTTAGTTTCCAAAATTTTCCACCACTATTTTTTCTTCCCTACTTCTTCCTCCTCCAGTCTAATTCATACCCTAGTTTCACTATGCAGACCCCAAAACCTTTACTCTTAGACCACTTTAATTCATCTCCTTGATCATTAAGTTTTCGAACACTATGTTTTAATTCAAGTGTATACTGATTCCATTCTTCACCATATTCATCCTATAGATTTATATACTTTGAATTCTTGCATCCTTGAATCAATTGCTGGTCAAATTTTAATTTTTTACATTTACTAAAATAAAAATACCTTGGTTGTGAATATTATTATTGAAGGGCTTAAAAGTATGTAGTTCCTAGAACAACTAATATTGGAATCTTCGCCAATCCTAACCCTATTTACTTTTCCTACTTTCAAAGCTTTTCCATGCAACAAGAACACTTTACCAAATCTTTCCATATTATTGAAGCTCATTTAAATGAATTCCTCTCACTCTTTATCCACTCCTCTACTAATCATACTCTTATATATTTTTCCATCACAGCACTCCCCCATTGGCCCTTATTGTAAGTTAATCTCTATATTACCAATGCTTAGCCGAATACATATATATTCCCAAGTCCCCATCTACCTAACTCTTTCTTTCCTATAATTATGTTCCATTTCAATAGTGGAAACATGAAAAAATTCTTCTAATTTTACCCAACATCCCTTTTGAAAGGTGTGCCAAACATAACCAATATGTTAGGATTCCATCTAATATTATTGTAAACCATCTTCATGACACAACCATCTAAAACACCAGTTTACCACTCTATCCTTTATTTTCTTATACAACAGAATCTAGTCAACAAATTCATAGTCATTTGTTTTAAAAATGAAACTCGAGTACTTAATTCTCATTTCCAAATAGATGGGATTAAATGGGATAATAGGTAAAAATTGTCTTTCCATATCTTCCTCCAACCCGTTGAAGAGTATATAATCTTTTTGAACATTTACTTCCATGCTAGTTGCTTTGCAATACAAACCTTTTGTTCCTTTCTTGCAATATACCCGAGCAAAATAACATTACATCATAAACAAAAATAAGATGAGTTAATTTGATCAAGCCTTCTACCTATATAACATTTGTAGACCCTTCCTTTTTTGAGGTTGGATCCAACCTGCTCAAATCCTCTGGTACCACCAAAAAAATAAAATGGGAGATTGGACATCCTTCCATAATTCCTCTTGAGACATAAAAAAAATAGAAGAAGGTCAATTTGTAAGAACTACAAAGGAGTATTAATGCTGCAAGAAACTTTGGGTGGCAGTGAGGACGTAGTACGTACTTTAGAATCTTTGCTTCCTGGTTGGAAGTTTGTAGGAGTGGATGCTCGGGGGCGTTCGGGAGGTCTGGCCTCGGGGTGGAAGGTCAAGATTTGCAGATGTGATTGTTCTTGGGGCATCTCCTCTGGTCTTGGTTTGGAGGTTTGGGATGCAGAACTTGGTCGGACGATCACGGTTCTCAATATTTACGGGCCCTACTTAAATAGGGTGGGATACTGGGACTCCTTGTTAGGTATGGATATTTTTGATGGCAGGGATGTGATTTTGGGTGGGGATTTCAATCTTACTCCGGGGTCTTCTGAAATTTGGGGGCCTCGGGAAGCTCCGGATACTTTAGCAAACTATTTCATTAATGCCTTTGTCAGGAAGGATCTTCTCGACATTATACCATCCCAGCTATCTCCTACTTGGAGGAATATGAGAGCTGGGGTTCATAGAGTGGCTAAACGACTGGATAGGTTTCTGGTGGCCGAAGGGTTGGCACTAGGTGTTGATGTTGTCAGACAGTGGGTAGGGTCAGGTGGGATATCTGACCATTGCCCCATCTTCCTGGAGTTACAAGGTAGCAGGAAAAAACCACCCAGCCCCTTCAAATTCAATCCTAGCTGGCTGAAGGAGGAGACTTTCATTAATCTGGTTCAGGAGCATTGGGTTCATCGACCACATGACTCTCAGATGCATGCTGGTGCACACTTTTATCACAATCTTAAGAGAATTAAAGAGGCCACTAGTACATGGGCTCATGACAAAAGGGTGTTTGATGATCTGAACTTGCAAGCTGCTGAACTAAACATTGCTAGGATACTTAATAGTCTGGGCATGGGATTCCTGGATGAACTTCAGAAAGGTGAGTTGCTGGAGTGGGAGAGACGCAGGAATGTGATTCTGTGTGAGAGAGAAGAGCTGTGGAGAAGATAACAGACTGTTGATGGAGGAGGTGACGCAGAATGAGCTCTCGATGGTTATGAAATCCTTTAATAAAGATAGCAGCCCGGGGCCAGATGGCTGGCCTATAGAATTCTTCTTAGGATTCTATGATTTCTTCGGGGAGGAGATTTTGAATGTGGTGGAAGAATCACGCAAGGCTGGGTTTATCCATGGCCCCTTCAACTCCACCTTTTTAGCTCTTATACCGAAGACGGACAAGCCTGTCAGCTTTGATGAATTCAGACCCATTTCTCTCTGCAATTGCATCTATAAGATCATCTCTAAGGTAATGGCGCGTAGACTCAAGAATATATTGTCTAAGCATATTTCTTGTGAGCAATTTGGCTTCTTGGAAGGACGCCAAATTCATGAGGCCATTGGAGTTGCACAGGAAGGTTTACACACTCTCAAGGTGCAGAAGCAGAAGGGTGCTGTGATTAAGATTGATCTCTCCAAAGCATTTGACAGGGTTAGCTGGCTTTATATCCGGATGCTTCTTACCCATCTGGGGTTCTGCTATGAATTTATCAGATGGATAATGGCCTGCCTCACTACGGTGAACTTTGCTATTCTGATTAATGGTTCTGCTAGCCCTTTCTTCCAGGCTGGAAGGGGGCTACGACAGGGATGTCCCCTGTCTCCATTGTTGTTTCTCCTTGTTGCAGAAGGACTTAGCCGATTTATTCTAAATGCAAAAGCTGATGGTTCTTTTAGAGGCATATCTATCTCTCAGGTACTGTTCATTACACATCTCCTTTTTGTTGATGACATTCTGATCTTCTGTGATGGCACGAGACAGGATATTGACAAGGTGGTTGAAGGCCTCCATTTAGTGCAAGTTGCAGCGGGTATGTTAGTGAATATTGACAAATCTACTATCACATGCTCGAATTTAACCGAGCAGGAGATTCTTAGTATGGTTAAAAAACTACCATATAGGACTCTGGATATAGATGATGGATTAAAGTACCTTGGATTTCACTTGAAACCAAATGCTTACTTGAATGCTGATTGGTGCTGGCTAATAGCAAAATTAGAACAGCGACTTCATGGTTGGAGTCATAAATGGCTCTCTCGGGCTGGGAGGCTGATTTTGATAAAATCAGTCTTGGAAGCAATTCCGGTATATTGGATGTATCTTGCTTGGATACCCATAGGAGTTCTGGAGCAGATCATGCGACTGTGTTTTGCCTTTCTTTGGAAGGGTACGAGTGAGCATCGTGCACTGGTGTGGGTTAGATGGGAGAAAATTGCTGTTCCTAAAGCATTGGGAGGGTGGGGATTAAAGAATATTTTTATGTTTGCTAAAGCCTTGGGGGCCAAAGTGTCGTGGCGATTAATTCATACACAGAGTCTCTGGACTAGAGTGGTATATCACAAATATATTGCCCCTTTAACTCTTCTCGAATGGATCAGGCTGAGAAATAAGTCGAGGGCAAACTGCTCTGTGGTCTGGAAAGCGGTGGTGCAGCATTTCTCTTTAGTCGGTTCTGGATTAGTGTGGCGGATTGGCGATGGGCGTCTCCTTCGCATTGGGATGGACCCTTGGGTTGGATGCAGGGGTGGACATGTCCTTTCTGTGGAACTGAGGTCCTTTTTGGCTACTAGAGGATGTCATTATCTGGCTGATTTAGCGGATCCGGGAGCTTCTACACTTTGGCAACAGGGGTGGATTTCTGCACGACAACTTGGGATCTCGGCTGAACTACAGGGGGCCTGGGAGGATTATATAAGGATGTTAAGACATACTCATATTCGATTGACCAATAGGGATGATGTACTTATCTGGGATCACCATCCCTCCGGAGTATATTCACCTAAATATGGATATATCCAGCTCAATGTGGAAATCCATAACAGGGAATTGGTGTGGTGGTGGAAACTTTTGTGGAAGTTAAGATGTCCGGGTAAAGCCAAATTACTCTTCTGGGCGATACTGGAAAATAAGGCCCCTACTTGGGACATTCTGCAAAAACGTTTTCTCCAGGGTCCGGGGATTTGTCCTCTTTGTAGGGATGCCGAAGAGAACATGGCTCATCTTTTTATTCATTGTCGTTTTTCACAGGCTGTTTGGAATGATATAAGCAATATATTGGATATTAAGGTGAGGTGGAGGGGAGCGAGTGTGCTGGAAGCATTCCAATTGTGGTGGTCTGTTCAATATTCCTCCACTTTCCGGGCATTCCCGTGTATATACACTTGGGGCATATGGCTTGCCCGCAATAAGGTGATATTCCAGGACTGCAGGGTTCCACTGGAATCTGTCGTGGCACAAATGGTGGCGGTTAATCTACATTATGTGGCCCCTGTACAAGTGAGCAGAACTCGACCCGTGCGGGTAGAAACGATTGATATCTCCATGCCGTGGGCTTTTTTTGATGGCGCATCCTTAAACCAACAATCGGTTTGTGGAGGGGGGGGAGTCCTTTACAAATCAGAGGCGCATTATTTCCATCTGGTGGCTGGTTTGGGAAGAGGAACAAATAACTATGCAGAACTCATGTCTCTAAAATTGCTGATGTTATTTGCTCTTGAACAAGGATGCTTATCTCTTCAGATTTTTGGTGACTCCTTGTTAGTCATCAACTGGGCAAAGGAGATTACACTGTGTCATGTGATGGCTCTATTACCTATCCTGGAGGAGGTGAACTAGATAAAATTGTCTTTTAACCACATCACATTTACACATGTTTACAGGGAGAGGAATGGGATGGCAGACCAGCTATCCAAGGAGGCAACGCAGTAGGATTTAGCTCATGGAACATGGAGGATAACTATTCATTTTCCGGAAGGCACATTAAGCTATTATCACAGACCATTTTATGAGGATAATGAGGCACTGCATTGATCTACCACGCATTTGTTGATTGGGGAGATATGGGATGGATGATCGCTGAAATTCTCTCAACGGGAGGCATTCCACAGGCCTTTTTTTTTTTATGATTTTGAGGACCGGCTGGAACAATAGCTCTGCTTGAAGCTATCATCATGCGCGGGCTGTAGCATATATCAATCATCTGTTTACTGTATATGGCGGGCTGTATGGAGAGCATTATTATTGTTGATCAGAGATGGTCACGACCTTCATTTTTGAGACATTGTATATGTAGTCGAGATGCAGGCTGGAGGACAGCCATATCATCATTCTTGAATTTGTATGGGAATTCTTTGCGGGCTGTATGGACAGCATCATTCTTGTTGATCAGCGATGGTCACGACTTTCATTTTTGAGACAGTAGTCGGAGATGCAGGCTGGAGGACAGCCATAGCATCATTTTTGATTGGATTTTTGATGTCATTAATATGGGCTGTAATATGTGACAATGTAGGGATCTTAGTGATTCTATTACATGTACAGAATGTAATTTTGTTCCTCTTTTTGAAATAAAATTACGAATTTTTCCAAGGAAAAAAAAAAGAACTACAAAGGATGCTAAAGAAAGATATCCCATAACCTAGCTTATTGTTTGAACATTCATCCCTATTTGTATCAATTTCAATCTTAGGTACAACTAACTAACTTTATCATATGCCTTTTCCGAATCAATTTTCATTACCCTTGCTAGAATTTTACCAACCTTTATGGGGTGCAAAACCTCACAGAGTTGAGCCAACTACATAATGAATTTACCTATTGCAAAGAAACCCAAATTTCTCTTCTATTATAGCCCTCGATAGAAGGAACTTCAATCTAGTCACCAATAGATTTTTTATGATCTTATAAACATAGTTACACAAGGAAATTGGTTTATAGTAATCAAATCATTACTTTTAGGAATCAAAGCTATGAATGTTTCATTTAGATCCCCCACCATCTTTCCAAAATTTCTAGATCCTTCTACTACTCTCAGTAGTCCATCCTCTGTTATATCATAGAAACCTAAATAAAATTCCACTATCCACTTTTATGGACCTGAACTTTTTCCTTCTTGAAAGAATTCAATAATGATTTTGGTTCTTCAGTATGTTGCTCATTAATGAGTATTGGAAATATAGAAATTACCTTCAACAATTCTACAATGTTTGTCATGTCTAGCTCTTCAAATAGAGATTTGAATGTATTCTACATTTTTCAACTATTTTAGAAAAAATATTTTATCTGTGAGCCCTCTTATGTACTTGTTTCTTAGGTTGTATTAAAAATTTTTCTATGTTTGTCAAAATTTTGGATAAATTGGGTGTCTTCAACACCTTTTTCCAAATAAATGCCCAAACTCTTTAGCCTCCACTTGCTTCCTATTTTTCCGTAAGCTCTTTTTTAGTCCTTCCATCTTTTTAAGGCTCTCATATTCTTTCTAAAAAAAATCCACCATCATTATTCTCAAACAACTTGTTTATTTCCTCCTCTACTTCCCTCGACTCTTTTTATCTTTCTTTTGTTTTTCTTATTTCCTACTCAACTACTACTTTCTTCAAATTTCTCAGATACTTGGAAATTTGGAACATGTTTACTCTTGAGTTGTTATCATACTTTTTCATTTTTTAACAATTGACTCTCTAAATTATTCCTCTTTTAACAAAGTATGATTCACTTTGAAAGGGGCAAGGGGTTTCTAAGCTTTTGTCTCAACTTGGAGAAGGATAAATAGATGATTTGAAGATCCCTCATTTCCCACCCAAGAATTCTTTCTATTAACTTCCTCTACTAATATTTTAGCAACTAAAGGCTATCCAATATTTTTTGTACTCCCTCCATTCCACTTATTTAATTAATGCAATTATGAACCAACTGAATAGGATCTACTTCTATAGGCTTCATTTCCTCAAAAAATTGTATAAAGTAATCTACTTATGGACCTTGTTTGGCAAATTACCCTAGAATTCCCCAACCTTCATTGTCAAGTACTTTAGATATCCCCTAATGATAACATTTTTGCCTCTTAAACTACCTTGGAGAAATATGCTATCCCATAATACCTTCCAATTCCCATATGGCTCATATATATTAATTATATTATATACCTTACCTAATTCTTTTGATCTACATTCCAATTGTATACCTGGAACCAACATGGATTTAGGTAAAGGGTCAATACTATTGTCCAACCCGTAACTAGACCTCCTAAGTGGTCATTTGCATCTAATGAACATAAATCCCAATCCCTTAAGCAAGAAGACTATTCCTTTTTCTTATTTCCCTTCAATCACAGTTTCTTACATTAATACAATATCAAGGTTGTAAGGACCCCTTGAATTAATAAAATTTCAATCACATTTAAGGACATGATAATCATTTGGTTTCCTTTTACAATTCCATTCTAGCTCTAAGGACCCCTTTAACTATCAATTGTTTGTACCCTCTATCACTTATATTATAACTCTTTTTTTTGCAATTGATATATAGAATTTTCAAGCCATAGAATAAAAATGGCCAATATCTATTACCGAACCACCTTTAATGCCTCCCTACCTCTTCTATTGAAACTTCTTTCCTAGGTCTTAAACTATATCTTGACCTAATATTTCCCTTGGTGTTATTGTCCTCCTCACCCTTCAAGGGCTAGTCTAGGGATATAGCTTTAAACTCTATGGAAATTGGAGGGTTCTTAGATGTCATCTTGCTTGGGGTTTAATGACAAATTAAGAACCTAAATTTTGAGAGATCCTGACACTTTCATACCTATTCCCTCAAAATGGATTTTACTGAACTTATTTAATATGTTATTTTTATCTTCCAAAAAATATACAGATTAATTTTTAGGGTTTAAAAACTCAAGTCTTGAATCACAACAACTTTGAAGTTGGCTTATAGGGAAGGGACTTTTGAATTGTTCAAAGGACTTTGTTTTGGAGGATCCCAAACCATGGAGTTGTTTCCACTATTACCAATAGTATATCCTCCTACATTGACTTCATATGTGCCATTCCATCCATTATTTGAGCTAGGTTTTTCAAATGGTTCCTCCTTTTTCTCCTCAGAAATTGGAACACCTTAGGTATTTTTTCATTCACTGCCTTCTTCTTCCAAATCCATTTTTCTTTATTTTTCTTGCAAGACTTGTAGATGTGCAATATCATGAAAAAATAAACATTGAAATTGACATTTCTAATATGCAAGTGTTTGATACACCTCCATTTATCCGATTCATTATCAATTTCTTCTAGAAATCCCTCACAAAGATGAAATTTCACTAAGATTTTAATAATTCTATTATCCGCCTGATTCTAGAACTCTTCTTTAAAGTCTATGAACTCGCCCAAACTATAACCCATTTTTTTTATAGAATTTCTTTACTCCATATTTCCATAAGGAGCCCCAATACCATTACCCAAATTAGTTGTATGTAGAGGGGCTCAGATTTAGGATCCAACCCCAATATCCACTATCTTTAAGATAACACTAAGGGACCTCAATACCACCATTTACTCATGGTCTCCATAACATATTTTTCAGATTTGAACTCAAAACATAGCCACCCATAGATAAAAATATGATGTTTTGGAATGTATCCTAAAACCTTAAACCAATTTTCCTCCAACCATATCCTTGGGGTTTCTCCTTTACCTTGCTTACAAATAAAATTCCTTATGAGGGATTTTTTCATTAACATATTAATAGATTCCATCCCTACATCTCTATTAGGAGCCATTTTTACTCACTACTTGACCTTATGCACCTATGCTTCCCTTTTTTCTTACCCATCTTCCATTCTATATCCTTTTCCCCATTTTTTGATAAATATTCACCCTTCATTCCATTTTAGACCAACCCTAAGCCTTTCTCTAACCCCACCTTATCCAAAAATAGAGCTTATATGTCTATAGTTAGGACTATCATAAGGATTGAATCTTGGATAAAAAACCCTTGACACATCTCCATTGTTTCGAGCAACTTAGCCTTTGATAAAATTCCCATTGGCATTTTCCTCCTGGCATAAGCCACCTAAACCCACATCATAGTCATCATTAAATCTAAGGTAAAATAGTTTAAATGTTTGGCTTGTCCTTACATTGTTCTTAGGCCTCGTCTTTACTCTATCACAATCCACTTGAGGACCATGTCCTATATCATTAGGACTATATTCCAAACTGCATAAACCAATACATAAGGTCCTCCTTATCTTGGTTTAGCAATATCTCTTTGTTACAGTTCATCATTCCATTCCATATTGAGAGTTCCTTGTTATACCTAAATCTTTGCCCAGGATAAAAATCCTCATATTTTCCATACTCTACTTGATCAAACTCCATTACTTTAGACCCATCCAAACTTCCACCCTTTTTCCTAAATCCCCCCCTTCTTTAGAACTACGATATTTTTCCTCACGGGACATCCTCTATGCAACACACTTAATCAACTCCTTCTTTCATATCTCTACTAGAGACCCCCTTTACCTAGTTGTGACACCGCACTATTAATTGTACTATGTTGTTTTGGGGAGTTTCTATCTTCAGATGGATCACGTTTAACCTTAATTGTGAAATGTTTGATCTAAAAATTTATCTTCCTATCCTTCCATTCATCTTCAAGGAGGATCTTGTGGGTAGGTCCAACTCTATGTTGAGATTGGTATTCATTAACTCTCTCACTTATTTTTGGGTACAATTAACCCTGCTTGTATTTGAGATAGGTGTTTATAAATTCACTCTCATCTTATATTTGATCTTCCTTCTAAGATTTATTTTCTTGGGTGCACCTATTCCATGTATCCATAAATAAACACACCTGGTTTATTTGAGCACACTTGGTTGTATTCAAGATATTTTATATATACAAAGTTAGATCATCTCACTCTTACTTCAACTACATCTAATCTTATTTGAGGTGGATACCCCTATCTCTTAAATTTTATAATGTTTCTTCTAACACCTCTTTAAATGGATAGTTCAATACCACTTTCCTAGTATATGCACAATGTGGTAGGGATATATCTCCCCACCCTCATTCATTAGATGAGTAGGTCATGATAGTTGTTTCCGATAGATGAGCGAACTGGTGGACACATTCATCATTCCTATAGGATGACTCTATAGACTGTTAGAATTTTAATACGATAAAGATGGTTATGTTATATCTTCAAACAATTTATATATTATTACAATAACCATATGTAATAGGATCACTAAAAGATAGACAAGCATAACATAAACAAGAGTACACAACAATTTATCCCAGGAAACCCTCTTGGGGCAAAAATCCCAACAAAAATTCTTCAAAATATAGATTCATCGGCAAGTACAGTGTCAATCTCATACAATAACCTGAGAACAAAGAAACCCAAGAATAAGATGTCTTAATTGCAGATACTCTTTCTCCCAAGTGAACTTGTCTTTCTCTCTCTACTATTGCGAACTAGCTTGAGTGAGTGATGTACAAATGAGCTAGGCGACTCCCTTATTTATACTAATCACAAAGTGACCTTTTTACCTAACTGGGATGACTTGTCCTTCCCTAACTGGGCCGACTTGACTGGGGAATTTTTTTCCATTGTTTGGGGTGGTTTACCCACTGGGCCAACTTGTCTATTTTACTTGATTTCTTTTAGGATTTTTACAAGATTAAATACAACATAAATATTTCCCGAAGGAATTACAATAAAAATACAATAAGAATATATTCCAAAGTTACATTCTTCAACACTCCCTCTTAACAAGGAAGGTATTCTTCCGATGCTATCATCATTATCACTGCTACTGCAACTTTATACACTGACCATTGAATTGTGATATCTCTCTCGAATATATACATCACTAGAAGTTATGTACGAGTAAGCCATCAAGTGGGTCCATCCCAAGAGCACACATTACATTTCCAAAGAAACCACCCGTGTTACCACACTACGTGTGCAGATCATCTTGTAAGTGTAGCCTAGGATCCCAAATTATGTCACTGAAGTGACTATCCACTAGCACATCACATCTCATCATGTGGAGACCAACCCAAGATCACGAATTACATCACCCAGTGACCACTTGTTTCTTCACACATCTCGACAACACAAACCTCGTGAGTATAGCCTGGGAGAAAAAATTACATCACCAAGTGACTACCTTCTATCACATCACATCATGTGGAGAAAAACCTAATACCACGAGTTGCATCATCCAGTGACCACCTGCACCTTCGCACATGTCGTGTATGCCCAACATAGCACTAGCAATCAGGAGACTCAATTACGTCACTAATGTGACTACCTACTACATCCTCATGAGTGTAGTCCGGGAGCCCTCACCATGTCACCAAAGTGACCACCCACTACCACATCACCTCAAGTGGAGACCCGCCCATGAGCACAAATTACGTCACTACGTGACTACTTGCATCTCACATGTGCTATGTTTCTCATTGAGGATCATCGATCTGGACAATTCCAAGATTGTCCCTGAAGTACTCAAACTTCACTCTTGATAGAGGTTTGGTTACCACAACGGCTATCTACTCGTCTATCGCCACATACTTGAGCCTCTCTACATCATATCCCTAATATATTGGTACCTGATCTCGATGTGCTTCGACTTGTCATGAAACAATAGGATCTCGGACAACTTCACACAACTCTGGTTGTCACAGAAAATATAAGTCGCCTCTAACTCGATATCAAACACTCCTGCAAGTAACTTCCAAAGCCACACTGCTTCATAGATAGCTGAACAAACTACCATGTACTCTGCTTCGACTGTACTGAGTGCCACACTCGTCTGCTTCCTACTGAACCAAGAGATCATACCTGATCCCAAACTGAAGCATCATACTGAAGTTCTATTCCTATATGTGACACTACCGACACAATTTTCATCAACATAACCCTGTAGGTTAATCTTCTTATTTGTCACATATATCAGTCCATAATCAATAATACCCTTCAAGTACCTCAACACATGCTTTGCCGCAATTAGGTGAATATGTCTTGGCTCTTACCATGTACTGACTCAATGTGTTCACTACAAAGCATATATATGGCCTCCTGTTTGTTAAGTACATCAATGAACCAATCATTTATCTGTATACTGTGGCATACACTATATCTGAAGAAGTATCACACAACAAATTCAAATTCGATGCCATTGGTGTGGCTATGGCATTCCAATCTATCATCCCGAATCTCTTTAGGATCTCTATTGCATATTTTCCTTGGATGAGGAAAATATCTTCTGGATTCTTCCACACCTCAAGAGCTAAGAAGTAGTGCATCATATCCAAGTCTTTCATCTTGAATTCCATGACAAGTTTCTTCTTCATTTCTGCAATGAGATTCTCGTCACCTGTCAGGAACATGTCATCTATATACAAAAGTAGTATCATTGGTTTTCCATCCACAACCTTGAAGTAAAGGTAGGAATCTACTTTACTCTTGGTAAAGCTCAAGCTCATCAGAAATCTATCAATCTTGCCGCACCATGTCCTGGGTGCTTGCTTCAATCCATACAAGGCCTTCTTTAACTTGCACACATGTGTCTACCTATCATGTGTCTCAAATCCCAGTGGCTTCTCCACATACTCTTCTTCTTCTACCACACCATTCAGAAAAGTTGTCTTTACATCCATATGGTGTAATTCATCATTGCAACTATCACAAGTATAGATTTGATTGAAGTGTATCTAACCAAATGAGCAAAACATCTCGTCATAATCGACTCCCTCTTTCTAAGAGAAACCATGAACCTTTCCTTGTACTTCTGTAGAATGCTTGATTGTGTAAATATACTTGAAGGTTACTACTAAACAGTCATCACTTGTTCTTTGGAACAAGTCTCATCATCCTTCTCTTGTAGGTCATAGCACACATTTTCCTACAAGTCAAATTCAATGGTATGATTAGTAGCATTTCATAGTCATCAAATCATGCTGACATTTTAATGACAAATTCATAATTCACACAATTATGTAACAATGCATTCTAGCTAATGTCTCAACACAACCCTCGTCCATATCTCGTATACACACGATAACTCTCTAGATGCCATTCATATCTACCAAAACATACTATTAAGAGCGTGCACTGATCCTAACATGTTAGCAAAGAGGTTTCATCCTAGACTAATTCCATCAAGGGCTCATCAAATGTTGTGCAGCACTATAGGCCACTTACCCATAACATGCACCACATGAGCCTATTGCTAGTCAATATTAGTCATATATAAATGCATAAAGAAAATTGTATCACAGATATACATGTAACTGCTATGAGCAATATCCTTCAAAATACCAAGGAATTCAAAGGACAGTAAATACTTATCTTTCATGTGTTTTGTAGGATCCCTCTTGGTTTCTTCCTCCTTGTAGAAGTCACTGGAGTTTGTGGAAGCATACTCTGCTCCATCTTTTGATTATGAAGACCTTGATCTTCTTCTTTATCTAGTCCGGAACTTGATGAAATATTCATCCTTGGTCAGCATGCATTGGATTCAAGATCTCCTTTTGCTTGGAAACAAATTCTTCGCATCCTTTACATGTTTTGTTTGGATCTTGGGTAAACTAGTCACCATTTTGCTTACGATCGGTAAAGCCTTTTAGTGTATATATATGCAAGCCTTTTGTGCCATAGTTCACTTGGTTCCATAATGTCATGAACCAATGCTTGATCTAGTTGGCCTTTTAATTTGAACAAGCCTCCCTCTTGTTCTCCAATTACTACTGTATCATCAAAAGTTTTACCTTGTGAGTGCTGAAATCAAGACATATTCTCCATCACTTGAGTAATATTCCCTTGCTTTCTTCTCAACTGGTTCATTATATTCTATAGCTTCTACAGACTCTTCTTCCTAGTGGTTCAGTGAATAGGCTCGGGGGTCAAAAGGCAAGTAATTTGGTTGTCTTCAGGAGTAGGTTGGGTGGAACAGGATCCTTGGGTTGTTTGTTTCTCCTACATTCATCAGGTTCTATTGTTTTGTCTTGTTATTTATAGTTAAATGATTTTTCTGCAATTGTAGGTTTAGTATTTACAATTAATGACATACAGAAGTAACTATTTCAATTTTTTACCTAGGTATGATTTTGTATAATGATGATTAAGTAAGTGAGATGATTGATTAAATATCTTCTCTGCATTTTTCCCATACTGTTTTCTGTATAGAACTCTAGTACCGAGAAGTAGAATTAAGTTAGATGAATGATGGGCAAAATTCCAAGTGAATGATTAGACTAACACTGTGGTATTTCTTTTAATTATGCAATATCAATTATATATGTTTAAACTCAGAATATAGAACAACACAACATAAAATAGATATTGTAGCATTTTCTTTACTTAGTAACAACAGAAAAACATTTCATCTCTGTGCAGAACAAGGTTTTCAAATTATCACTATCTATTTTTGAAATCTAATACTATGAATTCTATTATTATTCTTTCCAATAATAAGGTGTTATAATTCCACTTATTTTAGGCATTATTATTTCTAAAAAATTTACAGCTGCAAAATTAAATATTCTTTTATACAGAGTTGTTACATATAAACGATAAATAGATACTTATCATTCGCATCACTGAATATCACTATTTCATTTCAGTATCCATATCTCATATTTCGATTTAATTATCAACTACAGCTATTAAATTCAAAAAATTTCATCATAGGTAGAACCCCAACACTATATCATTTATTATTTAGCATTTCATTACATTACGATAGACACGGGATCGAAACCCTTAATAAGGAAGCAAATCATTTACAATATCATGATAGGTTCATAACTGGTTCAACAATCACATACTTAAACAGCTTACATCAACCTTTCAAATTATAAACACAAGTTAAAAACCTCACTTCTCATAAGTAAATACTTTTAGTTACGATTTCTTTTAAACAAAACAAGAAAACGTATATAGCATCCTAAACAACTCTTTGGCCAAACCCTTATATTCGAAATAACAACTTAGATATTATCAGTTTTCCAAATAGATTATAGATATTTGTTCATTATCGAAATTTACAGTAGCAAAAATATTTAGAATTGGCTCTCGACCAATATCAAAATTGACGAACATTAACACGTTTTTACACAGAGCATTGTTTCAAACACAGTATCAAAACCACAGGTTGAACCTTTCACCTGTATCTAAAATTCAAGGGTTAAGACCCTGATAAACAAGAAATACTTTTCATTATACAGTAAAAACCGCAGAATACATTTTGAGAGTAGGTCGAGGATTTCATCCTCCCTACGTTGCTTATAGATTGGAGTCATTGCAACATCAACGATTTCATCGGAAGATCGAAAACTCCAACCATTTCAAACACAACCAATAGGTTTCCAAGAGAATCCATAAGGGAAACCACCGAGACTTACCACTACACGCAGTAGTTCCCACCTAAACTGGAGCGTAGAGCCATGGGAGTGATAACACCTGCAAATATTACAAACGTGGTTAAACTTAAGTACATCTTGCAACATTGCAGACGATTGTTTATAAACGAAAAGAAAATTACAGAAGAGACATTACCTTCACATTAAAAAGAAAACGAAGGCCAAATCCAACAGCATCTGTAACAGGCTTGAAAACCCAAAGCCGCATACAACTTTTGGACTGCAGATATCATACCCTACGTAACTAGTTCAACTTTGTTAAAAAACACTGATCGTGATATTGAAACTAGAGAAGGAGCATTCCAAGAACTCTTTTCAAAAGCCAAACCCTTCGACAACCAGCATGATAATTCCTAAGCTTTCCAAATATAAAAATTAAACCAGAAATTTCTACGCCTAAGCTCGGCTCTTACATTATCATCTTGTGACAATAATATTTCTCTGGTCACGGGTTCAAATCAATGGAGAAACCATCAAAAACCTGATATCAAACCCTAAGTATTCGCAGGCCGGTTGGCCTCTCCCAAAACCACTCTCGACATAATGAATGCCAAAGGAAAAACAATAACTATGAGGTTTTGGTGCAGGTTTAGGGTTAAGTCCCAAAGCCCGAGAACAATGTAAGATCAATAGTGGAGAATACGTATCACAACACCATGTATTTCCAAACAACCACCTTATTTATGACTCCATTGATAACCATCGCCACCGTGGATACCAGCTCGGATCATGTTCAAACTAAAACACATACAACTCGACCAAGATGGCTAATTCATCACGATGCCTTCATGAGCTAAGTACCACGATGGAAGCCACTGAGGATTTCCACCGAGCTGGTAGATAAGAGTAATAAATGCCAAGATTGATTCACTATCACCTGCCAGCACACATCCACTTCAACATTAATAACCATGTCCTTATATTACGTTGATTTGAAGATTGATAGGAACCCTGTCACATTATATATATGATAATATCAGTTATACCTTAGTGTGAAACCATTTAGGTATCAAGTGTATATTTAAAAGCTCACGATAATACTTATGGTTTCCTATTGTTAGTACATAGGACCCATGCATAAACACTTGGCATATAGTGTAATGATATAGTTAAAATATAGTTAAAGCTTGTAAATAACACATAGTTTTCATATTGTGAAATATATTACATAGATTGCATATAGTTAAATGCTATAGGATTTGCATATAATTCTTATGCTATGAGAATTGAATATAGTTTATACTATATGGTCACACTACTTGCTTAACCATGTAATGTACATATAGTGCATACATTATAGTAATACACAAATATCGTGCATTTACCCTATGCTTTGTAAGTCACATTTCTCTTGTGCCAAACATTAGTAATGCATGATATCCTACATCAAAGATTTGATACTCTATTTACATCATTTAAATGTTAAACAAAGAAGACATCTGAGTTGTTTAGATATCAAAATCAAACTATAGATGGATTGTTGTATTAGTACCTTAGAAATTTATATGCAGGAACCTTGAAGGATAACTGAAAGTACTCTTTATTTTATGTTTGTTTTACTTGAATTGGTGTGCCACCTTACCTATATCTACATAAGGGAAAGTCCAAATGCTTTAGCATAAATGCTAAGTAAGCCTCAGGGTACTCTTAGGACCCCTTTCATCATCAAAAGAAGAACAACAGTTAGTACTTGTAAACATTTATGATTGACCGAACATTGACATAAGTATTATTAAAATATAACTGAACATCCATGGCATCTTAATGTAGATTTCAATTTCATTTTATAACGAGACGATAAACAACACATTGTAGGATAGTCACAAAATTTTAATATAGCATTTAGATTTATAATTAACACAAGCAAAACTAATGTTGTATTTCGTGTTAAAAAGTATGAAGTGTCGTCATCATAATTTGTTATTAGTTAAAAGGATTAGTATTTATTTTATTTCTGCATTAGTAAATACAGCTTTTAACGCTACTTTAAAATTTTTTATTTTTTGTAAATTTTCATAATGTTACATGTGGTATCAGAGCTCATGTTCAAACTCTTGGCCTGAAAAGGTCCAAAGAACATGCAAAAAAAAAAAAAAAAAACTATGACAGCAAAAACCTTTACTAATTCAAGTTAAACTATTTTGTTATACAGAAAATTGTTTTCTAAGTTACAAGTATGGAAGGATCAGATGAACATATGGAGGACAAATTTCGACCCAACAGTCATACCAACAATAGCACGAGACAACATTATGAAGAAGAGGTCCATGGTGAATTGAATGACAATTCATCAGAATTGTTACGTGCATTTCAGGAGTTGAAAGCAGAAATAAGATCTGTTAAATAGGATAATGAGAGAATTCTGAAGGCATAAGAAGAACTGAACCAAGTACTGTTCGATCGGTGCCCAACTGATGAACATGATATAAGGGTTGCAAATACCTCCAAGACTGAAGACTTACCTCATCAGAACAAGGGTAAGAAAGTGAGAACTAGTGATGAGAATAACAGTTCAACATCATCAGGAGCTGCAAATGAGATACGTAAAAAGAAACGTAAATATTCAAGTGATAGCAGCGAAGGGGATTACAAACCAAGAAGAAAAAGCCATAAAAAGTATGAGCAGATTTATGGGGAGTTCAAGAAGATCAAACCCCCAACCTTCAATGGTGAAACTGAGAAAGGAGGGACAGCTGAAGCATGGTTGTCTGACATGAAGAAATACTTCCAAATTTATGATTATTCAGAATCATTGAAAGCCAATATGGCCATATACAACTTGATCGCGAAGGAAGACATTTGGTGACGGGACATCAAAAGAGTGAAGGGCATCAAGGACAAGGATGTGAATTGGAGCACTTTTAAACGGTACTTCAGGAAGAAGTTCCTATATGAACAATATTACGAAGAAAAGTCCAAGGAATTTTATGATCTAAGACTGGGAACCATGAACATGAAAGAGCTTAACAGGAAATTTTTGAATTTGCTAAGGTATGTGCCATACCTTGTGGAGGAGGAACCAAAGATTCAGAGGTATCTGAGTTGTCTACCTGTGATGAACCTGCAATAATTAATTAATGCAAATACACGAGATATCAGAAATAATAGAACTCAGAATCACTTTTGTATTGATCACGGGCCACTTCGAGGGGGCAACCTCCTTTGAGCAAGCTCAATACAATTAACTTCACGGTGCCTTCATAGGCCTCAACACACACTTATATACTAAGTCTAGGAGCCAATACCATGGTTCAATACTATGTGTCAATACAAACCATGGGCTAAGTCTAGGCGCCAATACTATGAGTCAAAACCATGGGACATATAATACTATGGGACGACTTACAAAGCATATGCATCCAATACTATGGGTCAATACTATGGGCTAATATAAACTATGGATCAACAAATACTATGGGATGACTTACAAAGCATATGTGTCCAACAACAATATACTAACAAAGTAAAGACATGGGTTCCTAACATCCTCTCTCCCTTAGAAAAAGCTTTGTCCTCAAAGCTTTAGATGTGGAAATTGATGCATAATCTGAAGGAGTGGGTCCCCTGTAGCATCCTCGAGTTGCATTCCGAGCCACTGGCATCTTTGGAGTTTCAGGGAGGATTGCATGGAGGGATGTAGATGAAGAAGAACCATATCAACGATGTGAAAAGTGTGCTCAAAACGGTGCTGATCGGCTTGTTGTTTCAATCGAATTCTTGCCATGTGAAAATTGTCCTGCAGAATGAGAAGAAGCTGATCACGATTTCGAAGAATTGAGTCAATTTCTTGAACTGGGGAGCTGCTGAAGGTGTATGGAAGAAGAACTGGTGGTGCATGTACAAAGACTGCTTCATATGGTGTCCTTTGAGATGTGGTACTATACCACTGGAGCGCTTCTAGGAAATCCATAGAAATAGTTGTCCAAATATGTGGAGGGATGGGTAAGGGTTCGAGCAGTCCTGAGAGGAGGGTCGTTTCACCCTTGTTGACCTGGAAAGTATCATAGTCAACCACCATCCGTTGAATTGTCCTTTTGAGTCCCTGCCAAAAGAAGTTACATTGTTCCTGGTCATACGTTTTGAGGAACCCAGAGTGCCCTACTGATGAAGAAGCATGGAGTTCATAGAAGAGATAGCCCCGTTGAACATATTGCAACCAATTTGGAACAAGCAGAGAAATAGCTGTAAGAGAAACTGGGTCATCAAATGTACGAGGAGGAGCATCTTCCACCATATTGTCCTTACCCTTCTGGTAAGTGGTCGCATAGTCATAACCCATGAGTTGGATAACCCATTTCAGGTGTGTTGGGGAGGAGACCCGTTGTTCCAGGAAAGTTTCCAAACTCTGGAGATCAGTCTTGATGCAGAAATAATTCCCCAATAGGGATGGCTGCCACTTCTGGACTGTATGCAAAATAGTCATCATTTCCTGCTGAGAGGTAGATGCGGCTAAATTCTTACCGGAAAGGTCTCTTGAAAGCAACAAGCTCATTGGTTCAGCAAAGACACCTGCATATCTATCCAAGGAAGTAGTGGAGACTGTTGATGGGTGCATCTGAATGGAATGGAGCTGAGCGATGACACCATGTGAATTCTTCTTAAGTATTTTTTCTAGGCGATGTGAACTGATGATGCAGAGAGACCCTGGTTGTAAGCCCATAAATTTGTGTTGTGCCCCATTGACTGAAAACTGCATCCACAGTTCATCAAAATCCCATAAGATGGGGCCAAGTGTGCGTAACCATTGAACGCCCAAAACCACATCACATCCTCCTAAGGACAAGGAAAACATGTGAGAGCACAGGTTATAATCTTCCATATAGAGACGCACATTGTGACACTTCCCTTTGCAAGGTAAGGTGCCCCCATTGGCAACCATGACTTCAAAGTTGGAGCAAGGATGGACAAAACAATCAGCCTGTTTGGAAATCCAAGGATCAATAAAGTTATGAGTGCTACCAGAATCAATGAGTATGGTAAGAGGGAGCTTCTTGAAGTATCCCCTGACTCGCATTGTTTGTGGGCTGGTGACGCCGGTTACAGCATGGAGAGAGATTTCGGGTGGGTCGTCCTCAGATGGGGTGTCAACAAGCGGGTGTTGAATGTCGACCTGATCATCTACTGTATCTGGAGCTTCTTCATCAAGTTCTGAGGTAGGCGGAGAATCCACATCCAAGAGATAGAGATTTTGTGGAACACATCTATGTCCCCGAGTGAATTTCTCATCACAATTATAACAAATCCCTTTTTCTCGACGTGCCTACATCTTTATTTCAGACAATTTCTTGATAGGAGTTGGTTGAGGAAGAGGCGTGATGGGAGGTCGTTGGGAACCCATATTTCTGAAGGGAACAAAGGTGGGTTTGGAGCATTATTGAGCTACGATCTTGTCCTCGGCCAACTTAGCCAACCCTAGGACTTCCATCATTGTGTTGGGACAAAACATTTTGACCTCTGAGCAGATTTCATCCTTGAGACCATTGATAAAACAACTCCTGTAGAATTCATCAGACAATCCTTCTGTGTGATTGGCTAGTTTCTCAAATTCCATCTGATACTCTCTCACTGTGCCAGTTTGGTGAAGTTTAGTGAGTGCTCCTATGAAGTCATCAAAAGCACTAGGACCAAATTGTGGCAAAAGGAGTTGGCAAAAATCTGTCCAGTTTGGCTCGGGATGAACTTTGATGTACCAACGGTACCATTGAAGGGCTTCCTGTTCCAAATGAAAGGATGCAAGTGGAACTTTCTGAACATCAAAAGTATTATGCAGACTAAAATATTGTTGTGCTCGGTATATCCATCCAGTCGGATCAGTACCATTGAAGTGAGGAAAATCAAGCTTCGGCCCACAGAAATTACTCGAAGAAGAGAACTCGGTGGTTGCAAAAGATTCTGGCTGTCAGTTATTGTTCATGGCTGAATGCTGAAGATGGAGGATAAGAAATTTTTCATCCAGATCTTGGATTTTGGTTTGGATGGTTGCAAGTGCTTCCTCCATGGTGTTTGCTCCTGTGCGAGTGACAACCATAACCAATAAATTTTTTTATATTTTATTTATTTGTGGGGGTGGGGGGGGGAATGGATAGAAAAACACAAACACAAGCTTATTTAGTAAGGGGAAATTTGGATTTGGGAAAAACTCATAGGGGTAATTGGGGTTTGACTAGGTTTTCGACACTTTCTGAGGGATAGGGAAACAAAAAATGGGGATTTCAGAAACGGGAGCTCTATGGTAAAATTTGAAGCCAATAGGGTGAAAATTGAAGAAGTTGTGGCAAACCCTAAAAATAGACAAATGTGGGAATTCCGGTCTTGGGAAGTGGAATTTGGGATAGGGTCTTCAGGAATGAAATATGCAAAATAGGATTGCATGGATGTCAGTGAAGTTTCAGGAAAAACAGAGTTGAAACAAGGGAGATATGGTCGAAAAATAGTTTTTTTTTTAATTTTATTTTGGGGAGGGGGGGGGTGGGGGAAACAGAGTTGAAACAAGGGAGATATGGCCGAAAAATAGTTTTTTTTTTTTTTTTGGGGGGGGAACACAGTTGAAACAAGGGAGATATGGCTGAAAAACCTTTTTTTTCTTTTTTTTTTTTCTTTCAGAAATGGATCGACAATAGCGGCGCGGAAGGGATCCGTAATAGATGGATCTGCAACGGTGCGGAAGGGATCGAAAATGGATGGATCTAAAATGATGACTGGATCTGGAATGAATTTTAGAATAGATCTGAAACGGCTGGATCTGGAGCGGAAGTGATCGACAACAATTCAATAAAAAATAGATATGGACCCCAGGTATGTACGACTTCCTAACAGTTCAGGTGTTTCACTCGGCCACCAATGCTGTCTAACGGCTTGCGTATTGGGGAAGTACCCCTCACTCCATGGCTCAAGTAAAACTCATAACCGCTTTGCCAAAAATGACAGCTCTTGGTTTACCTCACGGGTGGGAACTAGTCAATCAGGTAGGGGTCGTTGTCCTTTTCGTTGGAAGGTCCTCTCAATGGGCCAGCTACTTTGGGGTTCTTGTGGTACTCCTCACAATGAGTTTTAGGGCTTATTCTCAAGTACTTCCCACAGTTAAGCGGATAGGGATTATTCCCAAATCCGAAGCTGCAACAGATGCGAAAAAAAATTGGCAGAAATTCCACCCAACGAGCCCAAGAAAATGCTCTGATACCAGATGTGATGAACCTGCAATAATTAATTAATGCAAATACACAAGATATCAGAAATAATAGAACTCAGAATCACTTTTATATTGATCACGGGCCACTTCGAGGGGGTAACCTCCTTTGAGCAAGCTCAATACAATTAACTTCACGGTGCCTTCATAGGCCTCAACACACACTTATATACTAAGTCTAGGAGCCAATACCATGGGTCAATACTATGTGTCAATACAAACCATGGGCTAAGTCTAGGCGCCAATACTATGAGTCAAAAACATGGGACATATAATACTATGGGACGACTTACAAAGCATATGCGTTCAATACTATGGGTCAATACTATGGGCTAATATAAACTATGGATCAACAAATACTACGGGATGACTTACAAAGCATATGCGTCCAACAACAATATACTAACAAAGTAAAGACATGGGTTCCTAACACTACCATTCAACATCAAGGAAAAAATGAAGTATGATAATCCAAAGACCTTAGAAGAAGCCATGAGGAAAGCAATTTTCTGATATGATACGAATCGGAAAAGAGAAGGGATATCTAACTGGAAAAATCATAAACCCGACAACTTTGAGCTGAAGAAGAAGAATTTCAGGTTCAATGGAAATTCTGGTTTTCAAATGAAAAACTTTCCAAATCAAAATTTCCAAGGAAACAGTCCTAGAAATAATCAACAACAGAATTTTACAGCTCCTAGAAATACACGCAATGTTACCATAGCTAATGACCAGAGGAAACCCATAAAATGTTTTGAGTGTCAAGGTCCTCATTATGCTTCAAACTGTCCCAATTAGAAGCGAATAGCCAATAATATTCACTCCATACAAGTTGAACCTACTGTGGGAGACTTGGAAAGAGAGATGCCCAGAATTAATGCAGCTCTAGACAACAGGCAAGCAGAGCATCAAGTCTCTATGGTAGAGATTGAAGGTATGCTACAAAACCGCCTAGTTTCTATTTTGATTGATCCAGACGCTAGCCTGAGTTATATATCTCTAGATGTTGTAGAAAATTTTAACCTGAAAAAAAAAAAATTTAATAAATCTTGGTTAGTTAGACTAGCAAGAGGAACAAAAAGAAAAGTGTCTGATTTTGTTTAAAGTTGTGTTTTATCTATGAATCAGTTAAAGACACGAACCAAGTTAAATGTTTTACCTTTAGGATCCGATGACATATTAATTGGAATGGACTAGTTAGAATCACATCATGTTATTTTGAATTGTTATGAGAAAAGTTTTACCTATCTAAATGATGAAGGAGAAACAGTAGAAGTAAAAGGTATTCCTAGAAAGACATCACTTAGACAGGTTTCAGCTATGCAAGTAAAAAGAGCAGTTAGAAAAGGATGTAAGATGTTTGTAGTGAATGTAGTACATGAAGAGTCAATTACAAAAGAGCACAAACTGAAACTAGAAGATATACCTGTCCTAAAAGAATTTCTGGATGTTTTTCCATAAGAGATTCCAAGATTACCCCCGAAGAGGGATCTAGATTTTACTATTAAACTGATACCGGGTGCGGTACTGAACTCCAAAGCTCCATATAGGATGAACATATTGGAATTAAATGAGTTAAAATCACAGTTGAAGGAGCTTAGTGATAAAAACTATATAAGACCCAGCGTGTCTCCTTGGGGAGCACCTGTTATTTTTATTAAGAAGAAGGATGGCACTTTAATACTTTGCATAGATTATCGCCAACTGAACAAGATGACAATCAAGAATCGATATCCGTTTCCCTGCATCGACGATCTATTTGATCAGCTGCGTGGAGCAACGATATTTTCAAAGATTGATTTAAGGTCAAGGTATCATCAAGTTCGTGTGAAGGATGAGGATATTTTTAAAACAGCCTTTAGAACTCGCTATGGACATTATGAGTTCGTGGTCATGCCATTTGGGTTGACTAAAGCCCCAGCAGTATTTATGTGCTTAATGAATAATATTTTGCACAAATATTTGGATAAGTTCGTCATTGTGTTCATAGATGACATTCGGGTATATTCTAAAAGTAAGAAATAACATGATGAACATCTGTGTATTATTTTACAAGTTCTAATAGATCATCAGTTATATGCTAAGTTTAGTAAGTGTGACTTTCACAAGGATAAGATTCAGTATTTAGGCCACATAATCTCTAAGGAAGGAATTTCGGTTGATCCTGATAAGATAAAAGCCATTAATGAATGTCTGGTTCCTAAGGATGTGTCGGACGTATGATCATTTATGGGGATTACAGGATATTATAGAAAATTCATAAAAGGTTTTTCGAAGATTGCAAACCCCATAACCTCCTTGCAGAAGAAGGGGAAGAAGTTTGTATGGGATCAAAAGTGTGGAGACGGTTTTAAGAAGTTGAAGGAATTACTAACTACAACACCTACTCTGAGAATTGCAGATCCTAATAAGGATTTTATAGTATGCATCGACGCATGTAATGACGGACTCGGTGGAGTCCTAACACAAGAGGGTCCTGACACAAGAGGGACATGCTGTTGCATATGAGTCTCGAAAGCTAAAAATACATGAGAAAAATTACTCTACATATGATCTAGAATTATTAGCAGTAATACATGCCTTAAAAATGTGGCGTCACTATCTTATTGGCAGAAACTTTACTTTGATGATAGATAACATGGGGCTGAAGTATTTACTAGATCAAACGAACTTGAATGCTAGACAAGGCAGATGGCTAAAATTTATAAGTGAATATGATTTTGAAATTCAACATATAAAGGGTAAAGAGAGCAAGGTTGTTGATGCTTTAAGTCGTAATGTAAAGTTAAATTTTATTTCAGCCATTAGTACATACACAACAAATTTAGAAAATCATATTTTTGAAGGTATTAAAACGGATTAAGAATACAGAAATTTACATGAAAAGACAACAGAAAGTAATTCTGAAAATTCTGGGGCAAATTTCAAGTTAAAAGAAAATGGATTGCTACTGTACAAGAATAGATTATATGTTCCCAACTTACCAAAGATAAAAATTCTGATTTTAGATGAGATGCACAAAAGTCATTATGTTGGTCATCCAGGTTATCAGAAAACCATAACTATGTTACGGAAAGATTATTATTGGCCCAGGATGAAGGATGAAGTAGCAAAATATATAAATAAATGCATTGACTATCAAAGAGTAAAAGTTGAACATCAACATCTGGCTGGACTGTTACAACCATTACCTAAACCTAGTTGGAAATGGGAGATCATAAGCATAGATTTTATTACTGGACTACCCAAGAATCAGAAACAAAATGATTCCATCATGGTGGTAGTGGACAACCTTAGCAAGGAAACACATTTTATACCAGTAAAAACTACTTATAAGTTTCCAGATATTGCAGAAATTTTTATGAAACAGATTTTTCGATTACATGGAA
The DNA here is from genome assembly GCA_027924585.1 of Larix kaempferi. Taxonomy (NCBI): domain Eukaryota; kingdom Viridiplantae; phylum Streptophyta; class Pinopsida; order Pinales; family Pinaceae; genus Larix; species Larix kaempferi. The sequence goes on from BSBM01001030.1 coordinate 8,682,698, forward strand.
TACCAAAGGTGATAGTTTCAAACCATGATTCTAAGTTTACTGGAAAATTCTGGAAATCTTTGTTTAAAGGGTTGAATACAACCTTAAACTTCAGCACAGCATTTCATCCACAAACGGATGGACAGACGGAAAGAGTAAATTAGATATTGGAAGACATGCTAAAGATGTATGTTAAGGACCAGCCTGGTAAGTGGGAGGACTACTTGCATTTAGCAGAATTTGCATATAACAACCATTATAATGCATTAGCCAGGCTTAGCCCTTTTGAAATTATTTATGGTAGGAAATGTAATACACTAGTTTCTTGGAATGACCCAGTTAATAAACTTATATTAGGACCTGAATTGTTGAAGGAAATAGAACTAAATATGCAACAGGTACAAAGAAATCTTAAAGCTGCCCAAGATAGGCAAAGGAGTCAAGCAGATCTTAAAAGGACTCATAAGGAGTTCCAGTTTGGTGAGCATGTTTTCATTAAGGTAAGACCGAAGAAGAGCTCATTAAAATTGGGAAGCTGTGCCAAACTGGCACCTAGGTACTGTGGTCCTTTCAAAATTTTGTCAAGGGTAGGACCCGTGGCATATCAACTAGCTTTTCCACCAAATATAAAAGTACATAATGTTTTTCATATTTCAGTTTTAAATAAATATGTACACAATGCTACTCATGTTATAAATTGGAATGATGTACAGGTGGAACCAGACTGTATCCTCGAAAGGAGGGAAACTCTACTCTGGAATCGCACCATTGGGCAGGTAAAGGTGCAATGGAAGCACCTTATCCCAGAAGAGGCAACCTGGGAGTTGGAGAGTAATATGTAGGTAGCATACCCAGCTATGTTTCAGGAACAATCAGAAAATTAATGAACAACATCGAGGACGATGTTGAGACTTAAGGGGGGTGTATGTCACCTACCCAAATTTTGAGATTATTTTTTTTATTTGCAAAAAAAACATTATCATAAATTATAATTACAAAGTTTTGTAATTATGACCAAATCTGGTCAATGATGATTGTAATGACATATTATTATTATTTAATAAATTAAAAAGGAGACAAACACCCAAGGGAACTGTTAAATGAGTGTTCACTGACCCAATAGGAGGAATGGAAGCTGTTAGAAGGCATGGGACAGGTGTCAGCATTTGCACTCCACCACTAGCTGTTTGTTATGGGACAAAAACCCCTAAAATTGTGGCATTATCCCCCAGGTGGGTGGAGCAGAGATGATAGCTCATTAATGACCAGGTTAACCACTAAAAAGGCCTAGGCATCCTAGATCAGGCAATTCAAATTGAGCAGGGAGCTCCACATTATTTTCTGCAGGAATAATTTCTCAAGTGTATCAGGTGATCACTGAGAGATTCGAATAAGGAGGCTAAGTGGATGTGCATTGTGAGTCTGCTGAAATTATTCTGAGAAGGAAACTAGAGGTACTGGTGCAGGTCTCTTTGACTGCTAAGTCTATATGACTGAATGATCCAAATTGTTATTGCAAGTTGATGGGTTAAAGCTTCTACAGATTCTTCTTCCTAGTGGTTTAGTGAATAGGCTCGGGGGTCCTAAGGAAATTAATTTGGCTGTCTTTAGGAATAGGTTGGGTGGAACAGGCACCTTGGGTTGTTTGTTTCTCCTACATTCATCGGGTTCTACTGTTCTGTCTTATTATTTACAGTTAAATGATTTTCTGCAATTGTAGGTTTAGTATTTACAGTTAATGACATACAGAAGTAACTATTTCAATTTCTGACCTAGGCATGATTTTGTATAATGATGATTAAGTAAATGAGATGATTGATTAAATATATCCTCTCCATTTTTCCAATACGGTTTTCTATATAGTACTCTAGTACCGAGAAGTAGAATTACGTTAGATGAATGATGGGAAGAATGCCAAGTGAATGATTAGACTAACATTGTGGTATTTCTTTTAATTCTGCAATATCAATTATATATGTTTAAACTTGGAATATAGAACAACACAACATAAAACAGATATTGTAGCATTTTCTTTATTTAGTAACAACAGAAAAACATTTCATCTCTGTGCAGAACTAGGTTTTCAAATTATCACTATCTATTTTTGAAAGCTAATACTATGCATTCTATTATTATTCTTTCCAATAATAAGGTGTTATAATTCCACTTATTTCAGGCATTATTATTTCTAGAAAATTTACAGCTACAAATTTAAATATTCTTTTATATAGAGTTGTTACATATAAACGATAAATAGATACTTATCATTTGCATCACTAAATATCACTATTTCATTTCAGTATTCATATCTCATATTTTGATTTAATTATCAACTACAGCTATTAAATTCAAAAAAATTCATCATAGGCAGAACCCCAACACTATATCATTTATTATTTAGCATTTCATTGCATTACGATAGACACGGGATCGAAACCCTTAATAAGGAAGTAAATCATTTACAATATCATGACAGGTTCATAACTGGTTCAACAGTCACATACTTAAAACAACTTACATCAACCTTTTGAATTATAAACACAAGTTACAAACCTCACTTCTGAGAAGTAAATACTTTTAGTTATGATTTCTTTTAAACAAAACAAGAAAACATATATAGCATCCTAAACAACTCTTTGGACAAACCCTTATAGTCGAAATAACAACTTAGACATTATCAGTTTTCTAAATAGATTATAGATATTTGTTCATTATCGAAATTTACAGTAGCAAAAATATTTAGAATTGGCTCTCGACCAATATCAAAACTGACGAACATTAACGCCTTTTTACACAGAGCATTATTTCAAACACAGTATAAAAACCATAGGTTGAACCTTTCACCTGTATCTAAAATTCGAGGGTTAATACCTTAATAAACAGGAAATACTTTTCATTATACAATAAAAACCGCAGAATACATTTTGAGAGTAGGTCGAGGATTTCATCCTCCCTACGTTGCTTACAGATTGGAAGCATTGCAACATCAACAATTTCATCGGAAGATAAAAAAATCCAACCATTTCAAACACAACCAATAGGTTTCCAAGAGAATCCATAAGAGAAACTACTGAGACTTACCACTACACGCAGTAGTTCCCACCTAAACTGGAGCGTAGAGCCATGGGAGTGATAGCACCTGCAAATATTACAAACGTGGTTAAACTTAAGTAAATCTTGCAACAATGCAGATGATTGTTTATAAACGAAAAGAAAATTACAGAAGAGACATTACCTTCACATTAAAAATAAAACAAAGGCCAAATCCAACAGCGTCTGTAACAGGCTTGAAAACCCAAAGTCGCATACAACTTTTTGAGTGCAGATATCATACCCTCAGTAACTGGTTCGAATTTGTTAAAAAACAATGATCATGATATTGAAACTAGAGAAGGAGCATTCCAAGAACTCTTTTCAAAATCCAAACCCTTCGACAACCAGCATGATAATTCCTAAGCTTTCTGTATATAAAAAACAAACAGGAAATTTCTACGCCTGAGATCGGCTCTTACATTATCAACTTGTGATAGTAATCTTTCTCAGGTCACGGATTTAAATCAGTGGAGAAACCCTCAAAAAACCTGCTATCAAACCCTAAGTGTTCGTAGGCCGGTCGGCCTCTCCCAAAACCACTCTCGACATAATGAATGCCAAAGGAAAAACAATAACTATGAGGTTTTGGTGGAGGTTTAGGGTTAAGTCCCAAAGCGCGAGAACAATGTAATATCAATGGTGGAAAATATGTATCGCAACACCACGTATTTCCAAGAAACCACCTTATTTATGACTCCATTGATAACCATCGCCACCATGGATACCAGCTCGGATCATGTTCAAACTAAAACACATACAGCTTGACCAAGATGGCTAATTCATCACGATACCTTCATGAGCTGAGTACCACGATGGAAGCCACTGAGGATTTCCACCGAGCTAGTAGATAAGAGTAATAAATGCCAAGATTGATTCACTATCGCCTTCCAGCACACATCCACTTCAACATTAATAACCATGTCCTTATATTACGTTGATTTGAAGATTGATAGGAACCCTGTCACATTATATATATGATAATATCAGTTATACCTTAGTGCAAAACCATTTAGGTATCGAGTGTATATTTAAAAGCTCACGATAATACTTAGTTAGTACATAAGACCCATTCATAAACACTTGGCATATGGTGTAATGATATAGTTAAAATATAGTTAAAGCTTGGAAATAACACATAGTTTTCATATTGTGAAATATATTACATAGATTGCATATATTTAAATGCTATAGGATTTGCATATAATTCTTATGCTATGAGAATTGCATATAGTTTACACTATATGGTCACACTACTTGCTTAACCATGTAATATACATATAGTGCATACATTATAGTAATACACAAACATCGTGCATTTAGCCTATGCTTTGTAAGTCACATTGCTCTTGTGCCAAAACATTAGTAACGCATGATATCCTACATCAAAGCTTTGACACTCTATTTACATCATTTAAATGTTAAACAAAGAAGACATCTGAGTTGTTTAGATATCAAAATCAAACTATAGATGGATCGTTGTATTAGCACCTTAGAAATTTATATTCAGGAACCTTGAAGGCTAACTAAAAGTACTCTTTATTTTATGTTTGTTTTACTTGAATTGGTGTGCCACCTTACCTGTATCTGCGGAAGGGAAATTCCAAATGCTTTAGCATAAATACTAAGTAAGCCTCAGGGTACTCTTAGGAACCCTTTCATCATCAAAAGAAGAACATCAGTTAGTACTTGTAAACATTTATGATTGACCGAACATTGACATAAGTATTATTAAAATATAACTAAACATCCATGGCTTCTTAATGTATATTTCAATTTCATTTTATAACAAGACGATAAACAACACACCATAGGATAGTCACAAACTTTTAATACAACATTTAGATTTATAATTAACACAAGCAAAACTAATGTCGTATTTTGTGTTAAAAAGTATGAAGTGTCGTCATCATAATTTGTTATTAGTTAAAAGGATTAGTATTTATTTTATTTCCACATTAGTAAATACAGCTTTTAATGCTACTTTAAAAAAAATTAATTTTTGTAAATTTTCGGGATGTTACACTTGATATGTTTCCCCTAATATAGGGGAGGCCACATATTTGACTATGTTCAATTCCCATACTCTATACATATAGTTCAACCCAACCATGAAAAATCATAAAATTGGAATGCATGACTATAACTCTACTCATGGACTACATTATGCCACAAAAAGAACTAAACTTCAAGTATCTATCACAAGATTTTCTTATGCAAGTACAACCAACCTATCTCACAACCCAAAATAGGAGAAACTATCAATGCAAACTACTTAACGTCAATGGCCAACCAACATTAAGTTCTTTAACTTACATGTAAGTCATGCATAATTTTACTCTTATCACCATATTATCAAAAAACATTATTTCAACTAGAAACACTCATTGAACCAAACCTTATTTCAACTAGAAACAACTCAACCAATCGTTGAACCAAACATTTCTTTGCTAAATTCTAGTCATTGTTCTTCACCTATATGATTAGTAATTTAGGTTCAAGTTTGTTCTATTCCACAAACATATTAGGAAATATTAGACAATAATTAAGCGCTTGCATGACAAAGTTTAAATCCTCCTCTAGACATACATAAGTTTTAACCCATTGGAAAAGACAATTTTTATGTTGAATCTAAGCTACAATATTCCCTACATTTAAGAAAAGAGATATTATCTTCCACAAAAGCGTATACAACCAACCACCAAGGCTATTTCTTGTCCATCCAACAATGAAAATGACAACCATGGATCATCCGAATACCTATTCCAACATATCAATTTGTTTCCAAAGAAAGGTTTTGAGAACATGTCTTCATTCATGTAGTTTTCAATCCTAGAGGCCACAACAAACTTATAACCAACACCTAAGAACATATAGATATTCTTACAGTACAACAATTTAACACATAGATATTCCCTATTATTCACCCACATTTGTTGTGATGAGAGAGTCCAATATGTCTCAGTTTTGAGATGTGGGTTGGGAGGAGGGGTATTCTTTATTAGATTTATTGACTGGTGATTTGATCATATCATCACCATTTATGACCAAACCTATGGCAATACTATTTTTCATCAATATTTTGAGTTAGTGCTACCTCCTAGGGCCCATTTGATCAACATAGGTAATAATATTTAAATTTCCAAAATATCTTGTAATTCTTTTGTGTTTTATTCATTTTAAAGGTATGCCATATTTTTATGCATGTTTATATGTCATTAATTAAACCTATAATGATATAGATTGAAGTGTAAGAACCTCTTAACGCCCGTAAATAATCTAAAATGCCCACAGATACTTCGAATCCCACATTTCGATGATGAATAATATATTGATAAAATGATAAGATGATATTAAATTACAATGAGTAGCCCGCTTAAATATAGCTTGGGCACCTTTTAATGAGGAGTCACATATCCTCATAAATGATATTTATTGATTATTATTAATTATTGTAATTAGATATTTTATTATTTTTATATTTGTAATATTTCCTTCCCCTTAAGGGATCTTTGTTTAGTGAAGGAATTATCAATTATTTTTGTTCGTAACATATTCGTATGTATCTCTGAACCTGTAACTACATTACTTGACAAAACATGGTGATATAATTTTCGAATCCCATAACTAAAATGTTGCATTTCCTCGGAAGTGATCCATCCGAAATTTACTTTCATCGGGGCTGACTGTTGGTTTCCTTAATGGATAAATGTTCCTGTTTTCTGTTTAGGTTGTAGATTTTGTGTTCCTTCTCATCTAACATCATAAATTCCTTGTTTATGTTCATTTTGACCTGTCTTGAGTCAAAATGACTTTTATGATTGGGGTGTCGATAAGGAGTTTTTATTGTTCGCTTTTCTGCTGAATTGGCTTCTTTTTGAACTGTGATGAGGATTGAATTTGTTTTTGTTCCTTCTTCGTCAAATTGAATTTGTTTTTCAGAGAGTCTAAATGCTTTCTTATGGATTTGCGCACTCTGAATATCCTCTAACCTTTCATCTTGGGACTTTTTTCCTTTTTTAACTTCTCGATTTGTTCTTCTAGTTCTTGATTAAGATTTCTTAATCTCTGGTTTTCTAGTATTCTTCCTTCGAGGTCTTCATTGGAATGTTCCTTCTTCCGACTATATTTCAATTTTTTAATCTTCGTAATTAATGTTTTGGTATGATTTTGTAGTTGACTTAGTTCCTCGGTATTACTTGATAACGTATTGTTGATTTTTGTAATTTCCAACTTATGCGTATTTTTAGTGTTGTCCTCTTTCTGTTGGAGTTCACTAATCTGTTGCTGAAGGAAGCAATTCTCTGCTTCTAGGAATATTACTTTTGTCTGAATTTTCCTGATTTTGTCATCTTTCTCCTTGATGATTTTGTTTAAACATTTAATTTCTTCTTCTAAATCATTATTTATTCTATAAGGTGATTCCTCGACGTTTTTTGAGTTTTTGATTTTTTCTTCCAGTTTTTTATTATGACTTTTTAGAAGTGAATATCCTTATCCTTATCTAATAACATTTTCTAGAGCTCTCGCTTTTGATATTTTAAGCTATGATTCTCCTATTCTGCTAAATGATTTAACACTTCTTGCTTCATAATCTTGAATTGGAGATCTTTATTGGTCGCTTTATTTTTCTCTAACTTGTCCAATGTTGTTTGTAATCGCGACTTCATTTCTGAATATGTAGGTGCCATCGTTTGTGATTATGTCTTTTGCTTCTTTGACGAGCCTTCTTTTGACTTTGACTTCATCGTCGAGTCTTCTTTTGACTGACTTCTTCGGTGATAGATAGTCTTCACTAGATCTTGACTTCTTTGATTTTGTATTCTTCGATTTGTTGTCTTCTTATTAGGGTAAATAACTTTTTTTTTCTTTTCCAAAAGTAATTATTATTTCAATAAAATAATAATAATTATTTCTTTTTTATTTTATTTTTTATAATAATGATTATTAATTAATTAATAGTAATATTATTATTAATGTTTTTATAAACTATATATATAGTTTTTTTCAAAAATTAAAATATTTAAAACTAATATAATTGAATATTGTTTTAATATATTTAATCTTTTTGAAAAACAAATTAGGGTTTGAATTGGTGAATGTAGCCAACATGGAGCGGCCTGTGTGAATGGGATGGACAGATTGGAGGCCAGCATGGGAAAGGGCAGGAGAAAGGACAGCTGCGTGGGGGGAAGCTGCGAGTGGGAGAATGGTAGATCACAGGTGTGGCGTGCAGGAAGAGGACGTAGCATGGGGGAAGAGGAAGGAGTGGTGGAGGCAAGGGCGTGGAGTTGCGAGGCATGGCTTGGAGTGGGCACAGGCATGGCTTGGAGTGCGCATAGGCATGGGAGAGGGTGTGCAGGAGAGGGCACGCGGGGGAAAGGGGGATGCATTGGAGGGAAACGCGAAGGGATGAGAGATGTTGGAGGGAAGGGACATGTGTGTGGGAAGAGAGAGCGCTCAGAACGTAGGCATGGAGGCGAGTGGGGGTAGAGAAGGGAAGATCTGCAAGGGATAGGAGGTGGGGGTTGCGGTATGGTGGGGAGCTCTGTAGAGGGAGATGGAGGGTGATGGGAGAGCGCATATGTAGCATGGTGTAGAAGTATGTAGTGCTCAGGTGGGGGACGTGGATAGTTGAGAAGAGTGGCGGGAGAGGGTGGGGAGAGTGGTGCAGGTGCGGAAGGGCTTATGAGGAGGATGCGTGGTGGAATTAGAGTGTATGGAGTGGGAGCTTGGAAGAGAAGGGAGGTCTTGGAGCGAATAAATGAGGAGCCGTAGGTTGGAGGGTGGCCCCTCAATGTGAACGTAGACGCAGGTTGGAGGGTTGGTGTTTGAAATGGAGAGAGGGATGCTTGAGAAACTGAAGTGGAGCAACAAGGGCATGGGGAGATTGATTGGATTGGCAATGAGGAAGAAGGCTAAAGACCTCATTCTTGGTCAAAGACTGCAATAAGAGAAACTCTAAACTTATGTCTTAAAGTCAAGATATGGCCAAAGGCATGGGATCAGACTTTGCTCTCATACCACATGAAGTGTAAAAAACTTATTAATGCCCATAAATAATCTAAAATTCCCACAGATACTTCGAATCCCCCATTTTGACGATGAATAATATATTGATAAAATTATATAAAAAAAGGGCTCCAATTTCAATGATGAGCTCTTCAACCTCGATATCTAGTCGCCGCTAGGGCTTGCTTTCTGCAACGATCGTCCTACCCGCTCTTCAAGAGTGCCCCAATCGAAAACCCCTTGGATCAATGTCAAGACGAGAAAAGGTGTAGGCTCGATGATGCCTTTCGCACTTTGGTTCCAGTTACTGCTCTGCCGTCGGCGTCCCCCGCCATCGTTGAAGCCTTTGTTAAATGCACAACTGCTCCTCAGATCCAGATCAAGTCGAAAGCTTCACACCTGAAATCCCTTGCCCTCAGCGAGCGAGGTCTGATAGGTCAGTTCACTGGGATTTGGCCCTCACCTAAAACCATGGATGCCTGGATCAACAAAAATTGGATGCCCTTAATCTCCGGGCTCTGCATCATTGTTTTTGTGGTAAGGGCTTCTTCACCTTTCTCTTTGAGCACAATATTGATAGGGATATTATCTTCAGAAGTGGGCCTTATTTCCTGGGCACCTGTGGATTATACTTAAATTGATGGAGCCTCTCTTTTGACCCGAAAAAAGATGTGCCATCAGTTGTTCCTGTATGGGTTCGCCTTCCACATCTTCCACTCCATTGTTGGAATGATGAAACCCTGTAGGATATCGACAATGCACTCGGTACTTTTATCGACAAAGCGAAACCTAAAGGCATATTATTCTCTTGTGCCTGCATCTGTGTGGAAGTTGGCTTAGAAAAAGGTCTGCCTGAGGTAGTAAACTTGCAGATGGATGGCTGGGAACACATGCAGATAGTAGACTATGAACAACTTCCCTTTAAATGCAAGAAATGCCATGAGTATGGCCATTTGGTCAAGAATTTCCCTAAAGCTGCGCCCAAAACTCAGGATCAGGCACAAGAAGAAGGATGGAAGCAAGCTAAGAGGGGAAGGAAAACTATTCCCACAACTTCAAATCCACTTTTAGAGAAAAACAAAGAAAAAGAGCATGATGAAAAAAACAAAGAAAAGGAGCAAGCCGACGCCAACGCCAGCAATAGATTCCAAGCTTTGGATATGGAAGATGGAGAAATCCCTATGCAGGTTAATTCTGAGTTAGAAAGAGAGACATATGTCGAGAACATCCCCTCAGATCACTCCACCCATAAGAAAACAACTGAGGAAGTCATGGAAGGGGAGTCAACTCTCGGTGGCACCTAGGAGGACAGGGTTAAAAAATGCTTTGCCATGCCACAGATATTATCCCCGAAGTCATCGTTCTCCCGAGAGGCTCTGGATCCTCAGGACGGTCTTGCAATTACAAACACAAGGGGAAGAAGATCGCAGAGATACCTTAGGGAATAGGAAGCGGAAAGGGAATTAGATCTGGGAAGACAAAAAAGCATAGAAGAAACTTATCAGCTCCAACTTAAGAAAAATCAGGGAGGGGCAAAACCAGATGGAAGACCTCGAGCAGGGTCTCATCCTAGTAAGAAATGATGAAAATCATCTCCTGGAATTGCAGAGGTCTGGGAGGTGCTAGCAAAGTTGAAGCATTAAGAGACTTGGTAAAATCTGAGAAGCCAGACATACTACTGCTCTAGGAGACAAAATTACAGGACGTGGAGGAAAGAGAGCTCTCACGTCACTTTTGGACGGACTACCTCGGAGAAGCTCAAAGATCTAAAGGAACCTCTGGGGGTATTGCTACATTTATATCTAGTAATTTACTGATCAATTATGTTAAAAAAAGCCACCATTGGCTATTGCTGGATATCCATGAAAAATATAAACAACATTCTACTTACATTTGCAATGTATATGGCCCTACTCATTATAGGGACAAAGATTTATTCTGGGAGGATCTCTCTAAGCTAAAGGATGAGCTGCAAGGTAAGGAAGTGATCCTCGAGGGAGATTTTAATGTCATAAGAAATCAACAGGAAAAACGTGGTGGTTCTAGGGTCAGAGATCCATATTGGGAAAAGATGGAGGATCTTATTTCAGATTTGGATCTGATGGACATTGAGATGAAAAATGAAAAATTCACCTGGAGTAACAGAAGAGTAGGAATTGGTCATATCCCTGCCAGGCTAGATCGATTCTTGGTAAGTTCCACTTATCTCCTGAAAAACCTTCTATTGGTTGCATGTGTCCTCCTGTCAGCCACCTTTGACCTCAAGCCTATTTGTCTAACAATCTCCGCTCCTGAAACCCTTGGACCAATCCTGTTTCGTTTCAGTCATCTTTGGTTGCAGGATGGAGATCTTCTACAAATTATCCACAACACTTGGAATTCCAATTTTCAAGGGTCGCCTAGCTACATTTGGGAATGCAAGCTTTAGGCGGTACGTGTAGTATTAAAAACCTGGGCCAAATTGAAGTTCAAAAATCCCATCTTTACCAAGAAAAAGCTCCAAACTGACCTCGCTACTCTCCAGCAAAGAATGGAGGAGAGTGAAATTACTGCTATCACTCTAAACTAGGAGAAGAACCTTAATCTTGAAATCCTCAATGCAGCCCGTCAAGAAGAGGAGGTCTGGAGAATCAAATCCAGGCAGACTTAGCTGAAAGGGGGCGATAGCAACACCAAGTATTTCCACAAGCACACCAAATCACGTCTAAGCTACAACTCAATCAATGAGTTAAAAGACACTAATGGAACTAGAGTCATCGGGAAGGAGGAGCTTAAAGCACATGCCTTGGAACACTTCCAGAAGCTCTACACTGACACCAATGAGGCAGAAGCTGAAGCACAGGCGGATCTACTTTTAGGTATCCCTCCTCTTATTTCTGAAATCGATAACAGAGACTTGGATAAGCCTATTAACGAGTGTGAAATCAGAGAGGCTATTTGGTCTCTCCATATGGACAAGGCTCCAGGGCTAGATGTATTTACAATAAATTTCTTCCGTGCAGCTTGGGATATTATAAAGGATGACTTGAAGAAAATGCTCAATTGGGCCAGGAAGAAAGATAAGATTGGGGGAGCCACAAACTCCTCCTTCCTGGCCCTTATCCCAAAAGACAACAATACCACATCCATTGAAAGATTCAGGCCTATCTCTCTATGCAACACTTCCTATAAGATCCTCTCGAAGATCATAGCAACCTGTATGAAAAAAATCATGGGTAAGCTTATTTCTGACTCCCAAGGTGGGTTTATTGCTAGTCGACAAATACTCGATAATATCATTGTAGTCCAGAAGGATATCTACTCCAGTATGGAAATAAAACAACAGGGAATGGCTATCAAGTTGGACATGGCAAATGCTTTTGATAGAGTGAACCACTTTTTCTTATTTGAAATTATGAAAAGATTCGGCTTCTCTGATAGATTTTTCCGCTGGGTGAAAGCTTGCATAAGAAAACCATGGATCTCCCCATTGATTAATGGCAGGCCCACTTCCTTCTTCCAAGCCACTAGCTGCCTAAGGCAGGGTTTCCCCATGTCTCCCTTCCTATATCTCTTGGTGGCCGAATCCCTGAGCAGAAAGCTTCATCATCTTCAACGTCAGGGGGAGCTGAAAGGTCTGAAGATAGAGAGAGGGGTCAGAGAAGTCACTCATGCTCATTTCGTGAATGTTACAATTTTGTTGGGAGGAGCCTCCACAATCATAGCTGAAAGTTTCAACAGCGCTTCAACTACCTTCCTCAAAGCTTCTGATGGGAAAGTCAATTATAGGAAATAAAAAATTTATGGTTGGAATTGCTCCAACGAGACCATTGCCAGAATTGCTAGAACTCTAGGATTGGATGGTTGCCCCTCCTAGAACTCCTTTAAATACCTTGGAATCCCAATTTTCAAAGGCAACAAAAAAGTCTCTAATTGGCAGGATCTGGTGGATAAAATCAAAACCAAAATCTCAACGTGGGGCTTCAGGTGGCTCAACTTGGCGGACAAACTAGTTTTGATAAAATCTGTACTCTCATCCTATCCTATATACTTCTGCTCCATCTCTTTTGCCCCTAAGAGTGTCGTTCAGAAGATCATGAAGGAGATCTGAAGATTTCTATGGCAAGGTGGGAAGACAAACGACACCAAAAAGTTCCATTTGATAGTTTTCTTTGAACTTTGTTGCTAGAACAAATGTTGTTGTCCTTCTTTTGTAGGTGATTGTACACGATCTTTCCTACAAGTCAAATTCAATTGCATGATTAGAAACTTCTCATAGTTTTTAGAACAAAATCTTACACATAAGAATATATGTCATACAGTCATGCAGTTATCTTAGCCAATTCTTCAATACAACATTTATCCATATCCTGTAACTTTCTAGATGCCTTCCATCTCTACCAGAACATTGTTAAGAGTTTGCACTACTCCAACATGTCAACAAAGAGGTTTCATTCTAGATAAGTAGTAATGGAATGTTGTACAGTACCATAGGCCACTTACCCATTACATGCATATTAGTAGTATACTGTTCATTAATGCAATTATTCTAATATGAATAATACACAACCTAAATCTAGGAACATGAGTATGAATGGAAAGCATCATTTAAGTAATCATATATATGACAATTCAAATACTTATCTTTGTTTAGTTGTAGGATGGACTCCCTCTCAATATTTGCTTCCTTGGAGGAACTACTGGAGTGTGCTCCCTCTTGATCTTTGCTTCCTGGATTATCTGTCCTTGAACTTATATCCATCCTAGACTAGTATGCATGCTTAAATGTGCACTAGTGTCATCATTGTGTTATCCTAAAGATCTCATACATAACCATAGATACATTAGTATAATCTCAATACTATCAAAACATTATGATCCTAAATAATATTAACATGTATGGTCATGATCATTTCATACATAGGTAATAAGCGTTAGTATTCAAGGTTTCAGGAAAAACTTATTTTACTCATGCATATTCTTATTTGACCATAGGACTCTTTTGGTTAGTCATATCATCAATCAAAGTAAGAAACATAATATGCATAAACCCTTGATTACTTAAACTTCTAACTTCAAGAATAATCATTATCATTCATACAAAAGTATAAGATCCTAACACAAGGTAGGATTCTAACTTAATACAAGAAAACATACCTGGTTATCATGTTAGCTAGTTATGTCTAACATACCCGCATTATGTCTTCTTGTTCTCTTCAATGACTTGTGCTAGTAACCTGCATATCTCATAGGTTAAGCATTGTAGAACCAAATTATACATACCTCGTAAGTATAGATTCTATGTGATCCATCTATGGATGAGTCTTTGTCTTCATGTCACCATGGTCTTGATCTAGAACTTGATTTGTACCTTTCATGTTAGCGGATAACATTGTCCTCATACAACACCACAGTGCATGAATACAATCATAAGTGTCATAACCCTAATCAATGAATGTCTTCTATCACGCATTCATACTTTTACTAGGGTGATAAGACAAGTCTAAAATTAATCAAGATTGTTACTAAACTCAATAACATGAAGACAAAACATGTCATAAACTTAGTCTTGAACAGATTTCAACACATACCTATAAGTCATACCTTTCATATTGCTTGTAGTAGTAGTTGTTGTTGTTGTTCCTTCTGTTCTTAGGACAATTCTTCTTGGTATGTGTTGTGAGAGCTTGATCTTCATTCCCCATCTTTTCTTCTTGGGCCACAAGCCTAGCTTCTTCTTGTGAACATTCCTCCCACAGTCTACTGAAAGAGATCAGTTTCCTTCTTACACAGATTCCTTGAATGAAGGAGTCCCATGACTTAGGTAGGCCATTCAATGTGGTCATTACAATTTCACCATTCTCTACTAGTTCATCCACAGCTTCAAGTTGTTCCTTGATTTGAGAGACCTTAGAAAAGTAGGATTGAATGGTCTCTCCATTCTGAATCTTTACCCCTTTCAATTTGGTTCCGTAGAGTCATCTTCCGATTTATGTTCTTTCCTTCAAACAACTTGGTCGAGGATTCAAACATCTCCTTAGGTGTCTTTAGGGAAGACAAATGAGGTATGAGATGGTCTTTGATAGAATCAACAATGATTATCTTAGCCTTGACCAAGTTCTTCTTATGTAAGGCCTTAGCCTCATCTCCCTCTAGAACTAGAACCTCTTCCTTTATGTAGTTGTCCAACTCATTCTCTTCTAGGATTAACCCAATGCTATACTTCTAGGCTCGGAAATTATCATCCCCTTCAAGATTATGCTCAAGATTGGTGTGGTGAGACATCTTAAAGAGTACTTCAAATGGAAATAGAAAAGATTTAGGTCTTACCACTTGATTTGCTAAAAACTGGATCTGGAGCTAGATTAGGATTTGTTAGAGAAACCCTAAAAATTCAAAATTTGAATTTCAAACTATATGAAAGGATAGAAAGATGCGCCTTGCTGAGCTGGTCAAGCTGGTATACTCAGAATTTGAATTCTGCAAAGTTTCACCCCTCAAAATTGCTTTGAAACTTCCGGATTCACTAGACAGGACCCTGAATTAGGGTTTGAATTTCTCGGAGCTTCACCCAACCAAAAAGTCTGATCCAAAGCTCTAAAATTTAATTTTTCAGAGGAGTTTCCAGCCGTGGTCTCGGATTTCAGAAATTCCAATTTTTGCAGAAACCCTAATTTTCCATCTTTTTGATCAAAATATCGATCTAGGGTTTGATCAAGACTGACCTTCTACCCAACCAAAAAATTTGATATTGGTCTCTAAATTTTGATTTTTCAGAGGAGCATCTAGCCATGGATTCAGATTCCAAAAAATCCAACTTTCTCTGAAACCCTAATTTCCCGCAGTAGTGACGGGCCAAAAACTGAAAATGCTCAGAATTGAATTTGTCTCAATAGAAAGATGTTCCCTTGCTAGGAGAGTCAATCTAGACTCCTTCCTTTGATGAGTTGTGGATAGAAACCCAAAAATTAAGAAGCCCTAGCTTCCGCAGCTGCATAGTGCCTTCTTCTTAGGTCAGCTCTCATACCATGTCAATTTTTCGATAATTTCATTCCATTATCATTAGGATCTCTAAGAGAATAACATGTACAACATATCAATCATAAACACAATCATGCAAGCACACAAGAGACACAGAGTTTCACCGGGGAAAACCAAGAAGGTGAAAAACCCCGCAACTTCCTCAGAGATAAAATAAACCCCAATACAAGATCACAAGGATCAAACCCAATAAGATGTCTCTAGCAGATGCTCCTCCTCCTCCACATGTGCGCCACTTTATCTCTTAGCTATGCGAGCTTGAGAAGTGAGTGAATGAATCAAATGAGAGACACAACCTCTCTATTTATACACTGACTTGACCTGCCAATAAATCACTGGGGCCAACTTGCTACTCAAGTCTAATAACCCAACCACATGACCTAACTAGGGCCGACCCCACATTGGTGGTCTAATAACCCATCAATACAAATGATGACACTTACAATCTAACTTGCGACACTTGCAAATACAAATGACAACACTTCCAATCAGAGGAATAATACATCTCTGTTGGATATACAATAAAGTACAAGTGTAATATATAAGTGAATATCTTCCGAAGTTACAAATACATCAACAAGTACAGAGAGAAGGATGTAATGCGATGTTAAATCACATGAATGAGATAAATATGGAAAATCCTCCAATAAATTAAATGATGGGAATTTCGATCCGGAAGTAGGGGAAGGGGATTATTAAGAACTCGATTGATGGATGCGACATGTATATGGATGGGCAGAGAAATAAGTATGGAAACAAGGAAATTGAAGTGTTTATGTTGCATCCATCAAAGAGGCCAATTCATATATGTCAAAGAAATGGATAAAAAGAGGAAAGGATTTGTGTAAGTGAATCCTATTGTAGTGAGAGAAGCCATCCATGATGAAGAAGAAGTAGATCCAACTCTACAATCCTTGCAAATTCACGTTCGTGGTTTGTCAACCCAGTAGTTGACAACCCTGGAAATTCTTGGCAAAATGAAAGACAAGCATCATAAACTTTAGGATGAATGCAACACTATGCATTTAGTGATTGAAGTCATTAATACCAAGCCAACTCCAACTATCTCCATGGAATAATCATCTCTAGGGACTTTCGTGACACCTAATATGAACCCGTTGGTGCTGGAAATTGAAGAAGAAGCTGCTTCTAAAGGTTAAGAGGGGATGAAAGACAAAACAAAGAACTGGGGAGAAGAAGAAAATCCCATGAATTCAAATGATAGTGGTGATAGGGAATCCCAAGTTTAGTTATTTTCATGATCAAATGATTTTGTGTTATGATCCTTGGTACTTTTTGAAGAATTTACTCTGGAGCCTTCTGCTCTGTATAGAAGTATAAAAGACATGATATAGAGACTCTTGATAGAATAGATATGAACCACTTACTTAGAGAAAGAATTGGGATGGACAGAGTGAATGTACTGGTTACTTATGCTACATTTTTGCAGACCTTTTAATACAAATTTTATAGTTTCTTTTGAAATTTTAAAAACAATTGTGTTTAAATTGTCTTGGTAATAATGTTTTCAAGCTCCTTGTTATAGCTTCAACTTTCCAATTAGCCTATGAATGGTACAATTTAATATTCCTATGATGAATGTTGTGATAATAAGCAAAACTTTGAAATAATTGTGAAGTGAATTGTGAATTGTGAATCATGATTTGTCATTAACTCCCATGGAACACTAAATTTGGTGAATATATTTTCATATAAAAAATCAAATACCTTGTATTCTTTTGCATATCAATACACTATCAATTACCTAGTCTCACACACACACATATCAATTACGTGGTCACGCACACACACACACACACACATCAATTACCTGATCGTTGAAGTTATCAAAGAAAAACAATGTATATATTGGATATCAGGTATTTATGTAATCAAAACACCTAAACCTTGTTTATGTTTGGTGCTAATATGTTTGTATGCCCATTAGTTGAGCCAAACATTGGGTAGTTTTTGTTCATTAAAATATAACTATGAATTAGCAACTTTCATTCATTTAAATTCACAAAATTAAATATGAAACCACCATATTCGTATATATTCATTTTAAAAACAACTAAGGGTACAATGAATACTTCACATCACTACACAATATAACTATGAATTAGAAACTTTCATTCATTTAAGAATATAACTATGAATGTTCATTAAAATATAGCTATAACAATATAACTATGAATGTTCATTAAAATGTAACTATGAATTAGCAACTTTCATTCTTTTTTTGCTAGAATCTCCCTGACTTGCAGGAGTAGCCTTTGGTCTAATAAACCATGACCCACGGGAATCTAAGTTGTCAAAATCACTCGAGGATCACAACCGGCCTGGGCCACACTAACCCTCAACTGGTTGGGTTTTAGGTGTCTCCTCCCAACTAGCTCACCCCTAAGGGAAATTTAACCTGGGTCTCCCTGTTGACGAGACCCACACCTTAACCGAATGAGCTAGCAATATTTGGCAATTAGCAACTTTCATTCATTTAAATTCACAAAATTAAATATGAAACCACCATATTCGTATATATTTATTAAAAAAATAAAATACGGTTACAATGAATACTTGATCACATCACTACACTTTTAACTATACTTGATCAGTCACATTTACTTCACCATTTGCATTTACATCATCACTTTCATGACCTAGTG
The DNA here is from genome assembly GCA_027924585.1 of Larix kaempferi. Classification (NCBI taxonomy): domain Eukaryota; kingdom Viridiplantae; phylum Streptophyta; class Pinopsida; order Pinales; family Pinaceae; genus Larix; species Larix kaempferi. The sequence continues at coordinate 8,701,465 of BSBM01001030.1, forward strand.
AAACAATTGCAAAATGTACTTGTGTATCCTTCTATAGGATTTGTATCCTTTGAACTTGCATAAGTTGTTTTATCAAATGCAATAAGCACTTCATAATCACATGTTTTTTGACATGATTTTCACTCTCCACTCTAAAAGGATGACCATATGCCCACATATCAAGATACGTGTACTTTTATGCATGAAAAAATTTCATATCAAAATCAATAATTATTGTTAAACTGGTAATAATACATAAATATGTTTAATTAAAATTTATGCAGTAGATCTCATCATTAATCCATCACATACCAACCTTTTGCATCCAATTCCTATTTGTATTCATATAATCCACTATCCTTGTTGGTTAGTCCCAGTTTACAAATTTGATCCAACCATATGTTTGTGCAATGGTAGGACATTGATAACATGACTCTCTATGGAGTAGAATATGAAGGTCTTGGTAATAATGTTCTTAAACTCCTTGTTATAGCTTCAACTTTATGTTTATGGACAATCCATTCAATCGGACTCAAGCCAGATCTCCCTAGTCCAAGTGGATATAGAACAAATTAATACAAAATATAAACCACTTTCCTAGATCAGTAGATATGCAAGGGAACAAGTAAATCACTTACCTCATATTCGCAAATCCTTTTCCCTTTGTTTCTCCAAGCTCCAGGCCTTCAGATATCAAGCTCCAAAACCCTGTTGAACAAATGGAAACAAGCAAACAGTAAAAGCATATATAGAATATGAACTGATCTAATTTAATAGTTAAGGAATAAAACTCTAAATATTATCAACACAACAATATTTATGGTAAGAGTTTGTATTACTGTAAATAAATTGGAAATACATAGAGATAGGATAGTCACAACCTAATCCTTAACATTGTAGCCTCCATCCAACAATCCAATCCAAGCTTCCAAAGGTATGAAGTATGCCTCTTAAAGGATGAGTAGGGATCACCTAGGATAATTCCACCAGCATGAGAATACTATAGTCCTTCCTCTCTTCTCAATAGAGAGAGAGGTCATATTTATAAGGCTAAATGGATAGAGTAAGTTGAGGATTGAGGGGAGAGGTCTAAGGGATCTTCCCATTAGGTTAGGGACCGAATACCAGCCTTCCAACTAATTAGGGATAGACCTCCATGTCACCTAGATTCGAGAATTTGCTCAAAGCTCCTTGTTATCCACATTAACCAACCCTGGCGCACCTTGCATGAAGACAACTAGTGCCAAGAAGGGGTGGCACAACTTGTATGAGGGAAAAAAGAGCCATTGGCTCACTTTTCCAATGTACACCATGCGCCAGGCTTAGTCTGGAACCTCTTGTTGGGAAGCAGGATGTGCCAAAGCAACTACAAATGGTGTAAGATAAGGTCAACAACTTGCTCAGGATGTTTTAGACAAGGAAACTTCAGGGATTAAGGCACTGAGTTGACACAACACTCATGATGATGAGATTTTGGTGTAACACTTTCCAATTATCCCATGAATGAGAAGATTTAGTATTACTATGATGAATTTTGTGATAATAATCCAAAATTTGAAATAGTTGTGAAGTGAATTGTGAATCATGATTTGTCACCAATTCCCATGGAACACTAAATTTGGTGAAGATGTTTTCATATAAAAATTCAAATACCTTTTATTCTTTTGCATTTGGAAACACTTTGAAATCAACTAAATATTAAGATAATATGTGTATCCAAAAATATAATGATGTTTATTGCAAGGAGGTTCAATTTGTCTCACAAAGTCCAAGCCCAATTTTTCTAATGGTTCGAAGTAGAGAAGTTATTTTTGCAACAAAATGATCCCCATTCGGTTCATCATGACATGCACGAAGAATATCAAAAAAAATATTCTCTCGTAAGTAATGTTGGGGGTTTCATAATTCAACATCGAAAATAATTTTTAGATATGTAATATGATCTAAGTTATTCATGTTTGTGGATCCATTAGTGGATTCATTCTCATCATATTCATTAGTGCAATCCCTAATTTGAATTTTTGGGGAATAAATATTTTACATAAAATTTGTTATCATGGTATTTTGATCCAAATACTTTAGAGATAAGGTCCTAAATCAATTGTAATAGCATGCTAGATAACAATTTGAAAAAGTGTATTTACCTCCTTTGGATCAAATCCAAATTGGTTCCTTAATCTCTATAAGTACTTTATATAGAGGGTATAGAGTTAGTTTGTTAATATCCTAGCCATACACAATGGTCACATATACTAATATATAGATAGCATAGGCATCAACTAATATGATATTATATTTTTTGGGAACCATCTACGACTCTAAAGGAGTTGAATATATTGGGTATTAAAGTTCAGGGATTATTTTATGTTTTCATTGATGGATGCTTTCCATTTCAAAATCCATACTAAGTCCTAAAAGTTTTCCATTTCAAAGTTGTTGAATTTGAAGATTATAGAAATTTATTTTTAGTATACCACATTTACCATTGAAAGTTTAGAGTCCAAATTTATAGCTACAATTATCCAACTATGGAATTGAAAAATTTTATGAGGAAAATTGGGTTGAAGTGAGGGTTTACCTTAGAGAGGGATGACCTTAATTATCTCACATAGTCACAAGATTTCAAATGTAGGTTGATAACTTTTTCTATAATCATCATGGTCTATCAGTCAACCTTGAAAAACATAAACTATGGGTTTGACATAAACATAAACTATGGATTTGACATAAACATAAAAACAGTGAAATCTTAAAAGAAAAAATCCATTTATAGTCAACTATATTTCTCGTATTCTCTATTTTTTTGCCACACCACATTTTCTTTTTAAATTTATTTGTTATAATGTTTTATCAGCATATATCTTTTGTAGAATGGCGTCCCAGTTTATCCTCCAATGACTTAATGAAGAATCAACATATTTATGCCACCGTCTCTTAAATATCAATGCAATTTTATTTGAATTTTAAGAAATACATGTTAATTATTTTATGCATGTATATCACATACTTAATCAAAACCTTACTCTCAATGGATGGAATCTAATTGACATTTAATATGAGGATTGGATATCATGTATTAATTTAAATTTTGATATTCTAAACTCAATTGCAAGCCTTGGTCATGTATTTCACAAAAAGACAGTGCATGATGCCAATAGTCTAGACACAAAAATGCACAATACAAATATGACTTGGTGATTTAGGTAATGAAGGGAGCAATTATATGATGTACAAAACAAGAAATTGAATTGGCATTGAATGTAAAACAATAATAAAATAATCCTATATAAATTCATAAGCATGCTTATGCATAAAAAAATCATAATTGTTAAGGAGATATCCGTTGGACAATATCTTTTACAATTCCATATCAGATTGATCTTGAACTTTGTCCAAGTTGACATTTGAGTCGTGAAGATCGGAATTTGTATCCAACCCTTCGAAATCATTGTAAGGATTGTCCAAAACAGTATCTGCAACATCTAGTGCTAATTCATCACCAATATTGTCACCGTCATCGATATGTGAGCCATTGATTGTCTAGTCAACTTGATTCCCCCCTACATCATCTTCTTCTTGATCCTGATCATCTTGATCTTCTTCTTCTTATTGAGCATGACCATCTTGATATTCGGGAAAAGTATACTTTACAGTATGTCATCTTGGATCAAATCTAACAAAAAAATACCAACTTGCTCTACCTGGTACCTCTAAAAAAAATAGTTGCTCACATTGACTTGGAAGTACATAGGGATCTGTATTTGGCTCGTACCTATTAGTATTAATCATGGTAAATCCATTTTCATGATCAATAATTGTCCTTTCATCACCTTGTAACATAAATATGTACCACCTCACCTTAAAGAGAACCACTTTGAAGGATTGAAAGTCTATATCCAATATGTCTTCCGAATAGACATAGTACCTCAAATCCAATGTGATCGGATGTCCATCACCCCATTGCACCACATAGCCTTATGATGTTGCACCTACATTCTCAACATGTTAAAAATGGAATATTAGGATTTGGTAAGTATATGTATAAAATAATTTTCAAAACAATTATGGGATTTGAAATATAAAACCTAAAGTTAGATATTGTTGCACCCTATGCTATATCAATTTCCTACTAGGTTAAATCTGTATCATGATCCAAATAATATTTTATGATCAACTCTACCACCCTATTCCATGATAATGCATCGTAAACTTCTTCACATAGTTCTATCCATATCTTCATCCAATCAATATTACTTGCAACGTATAAATGAATTGCATCCCACTCTATACTACCTATAACACTTAGAAAAAAAAGATTTAGTTAAACAACCAAGCCACTAACCAATCTACCAGAAGCATTTATGGAGATATGAAATATAATCTAATATTTTACCTTTCAATTTTCTCCATATACCTTTCCCCAACAACACCTCCCCTTTAAATTTGTTGGTCGAATTGGAATCCCAAAGGAGCATCACATCCATATCACCCATTATTTGGGGTAAGTACACACTAAAATATGCAGTGGATTGATATAGAATGTAGCCTTCAACAATTGACCCTTATGGATGTGCTATTTGTCTAACAAAGCCCTTCAATGCTTTCAAGTGCCTCTCCACCAACCGCATTTACCTTGTGTGTACAGGTCCAAATATTTCAATATCTTCCACCAGGTGTATGAGGTAGTGTTCATGTGCATTGAAAAATGTTGGAGGCAGATACTTTTGTATCTCACACATTAGTTGGGGAATTTCTCTTTTCCAATACTTGATATTTTCTTGATGTATCTCTTTAGATGAAAACCACCTACAAGTGCAAAGAAATTGTTTGTATGAGTCGTATCACCATTAATATAAATAAGGCAAGCAAAGAAAGTATTGACTATACAACCAATAATTCAACTATAACTCTATACATATCTCATGTACTTTCCAAGATCATAGATAACCTTCTTTATGTTGTTGTCAAATTTATTATACAGAGCTAGAGGTAGAACATACTACAACAAGAATGTAACGTATATTACTAACAAATAAGGTACATATCGTTACATATAATTGAAATAGAGATAAACATTAATTGCGAACATGTATATATCATAAAATAATCGAACTTGCAAAATGTAAAACCTTCATAAATGTATGCCAATCATGAGTTTTAGCCCCACCAAAATCGCCTTGCTTTGTTAATATATTACTTATGTTTGAAGCAAAACCAGTGGGAAAAATTATTTTATGTACAATCTCTTTAATAACAATGCTCTCTTGATTTGTTAATAACCATGGAGTATTGGTAGAATTTCCACTACCATAGCAATCCTTCAAACGTTGCAATGAGTTGGATTCCTGAATGTCACTTATAATTTTTGCAAATTTTTCCTTCTTGTTCCTCCCATCTATAATTTTCCGCAAGCACTCTGTGACAGTATTTCCAATATGCATTGTGTCAAACAATTGAGCTACTTGTAGGTGCTCATAATATGGAAAACGATTGAATTGGGCATAGTATCATTTTAAACCTCGTGGAAGCTGACCGTGATGACCTTTGAGAAGTATCAATGAAAGATTAATATTTTTTACTAGTCATGCTAAATATGGAAATCTAAAAATAAATACAAGTGACCAAGAATGCAGTAGTAACTACAAACAAGTATTGTTTACCATGGATATTTTGAAATTCCTTTTTCCATAGTTAAGGCATCATTCTTCGTGGGTTTTTTTCCACTATCTTCCTTTCAATTAAGTTCATTTATTTCAGTATTCCAATACCTATGTTCCTTACGAACAAAATGCTTAAACTCATTGTACACCTCCTTTCCTAAATTTCTAGAACATCTAGATATTTTTCTTGGACCACATACTGGACATGCATATTTTCCCTTTGTTTGAATCCCTGCAAGTTATGGAATAGTGAATTAATATATTGAATTCCATAAATTTTAAAAATATTTTCCATAATAAATGATGCATAACAATACATGACAAATTTACATACCACAAAAATGTGTAAGACCGAGTGCATCATGAATTTTCCATGTAAGTATTCCATGGAACTGAAACTTTTTTTGGCCTATAGGTTTGGATATGTCATACATACTGATGTCAACCCATAATTTTAAAAGCTCATCTATTACAGGCTCAAGATATACATCCATATATTTAACTTGGTGCTTACCTAGTAGTTATTTGAAAAAGTAAAATAAATAATTAAGAAGTTCTCGATCATGCAACGATGAAAAAAAAGGATTGCTTATATTGTGTTAACATTCTTAAAAATATAAGTACCTGGAACAATTAATTCCAACATGATGTGCTCCCTTTTAATTGTCATCCATGGAGGAATGTTATTATTTATAACAAAAAAGACCAAACTGAGTAATTGGTTTTGATCTCTCCAAATGGATTGACACCATCAACTGCCAATGAAACTCTAAAATTATGTGGTTCATATTTAAAAATTGGTCATTTGTCCTCAATGTCTATTAATGTAGATCCATCTCCAGGCATTCACATGACACCATCTGCACTTATGTGTCGTGCATGGTAATCCATAATTTCTTCAATGTTTTTACACTTGAATAATCGTTGAAAACGTGGAATTATCGGGATATGGTGAAGAACTTTGTGGGGCACATTATTTGTTACCTGATCAGTACGATATATACTAACTCCACATTGAGGGCACTCACTCTTTGATGAATGTTGTTTGTAATATATGATATGATCATTGGGACACGCATCAATTATGTTATACTCCCTTCCTATATCTTTCAGGACGACACACATTTCTCTATATGTGTGAGGTAAAGTATTTGACGGTGGTAGAAGAGTATCACCTAACAATTTGTTATAGCCCAAATCGGCACTTCTCAGTCTGTTACAATAGCTACATGATGACACTTCAAATGTAGACTAACGTTCGCACAAAAGTACACTATGGATGGAAGAGCCTTAATTTGGTGTTGGATTCCATGGCCTTAATCATCCAATGATTTCCATCACTCCCAAGCCCTGTAACTAGGTTTGGAGACAAAAACGCTCTTAATGAACATTCAACCTACCTTTCTGTCCCAAAAACACATATGCCATTTGACTCAAAGGCATTTTAAATGCTAATTCCCTTTGTCTCAACAATTGCTTTTCCTAAAAAGACCAAAAAAATATAAAAAATTCGAATTTCAGGGCAATTTGGGTGATTTTGGTAACCTCCCTTAAGTTATAAATGCTCCCTACCCAAAGGTAACCATCTTAACTAAGTATAAAAAAGAGGGAGATGAGACATAAAGGGTTACTTTTTGGCCTAAGTGTTTTTATGCTGGAGGAATGACCATTCCCTATCCCTTTTCTATCCATGTTTTGAAATTGTTGCCCTAGTTAGTTTCAAACCCTTATGCATTGGAGCTTTGCTTGGGATTGTTGGATAAGAGAAGTAGGAGACCCAGACCAAGGTTTCACGAGGTGTTGAATTAGAGAAAATGGATTATTATACTTGTTTCTGTTATTAATAAGAGAATTGAAATCTTTCCCTTCCCAATCACATATTTTATGGCATGATTAATGAGATGATTGATGTTTTATATTGAAAATCAAATGCATAGATTTATATTATTTTCTTCATTACAATTTTTCAATAATCTTGTTACAATCAAAATATTTTGAGGAGGTATTATATTGGTTTTGCAGGTTCTTGGATTGAAGGTTTGAAGCAGAACTAAGGAGCAATGAAAGCTAGGATCAAACTCCATAAACAAGATACATGACTTTATATCCTTCAAACTCCTAGCTTAGATTTGTTTGAATATAAACCCTAATTTGATTTCTATGAAACCCTATATGTTTATCTTAGTAAACCTAGTACGTTGGCGGCCTCAACCCCAATCATAGGATAGTTTTCCTCCCAACACAATCTAAACAAAAAAATAATAATGTAACAATCGTAATTACTACCTTAGCTTACATATGACAATGATAAATAAAAAAACAACATCCAATTTCAATTACAAATGTATAAATCTTTCATACCTTAACAACTGTGTCATTGGTGTGTTTGAAATACCTTTCATGACCTCCAAGTTGACTAGCAAAACAAGAACAAAGAGAAGACTTGTCTTTGAGTCTTTGTATAAGGTTGTTTTTCCTTATCAATAAGAGGTACATCATGAATTTTTTCGTAGATCTCATTGACAGCTGCATTCTCATCCGTGGCAACAAATGTTTCATTGATCAACCTATTTATCCCTTCATTCTCAATAGCTGGTCATTTTCTTATATTTTATCAACCTCAATGTCGCCACCCTCACCATCTCTAGTATGAATTGTAGTGACTGGATTTCCAAGCATTTGTTCTCTTGTCTATGCAATAATTATGGAAAAATAAATCCAATTAGTATCAAAATAGACATCAATAATAATAGTATTGCAAATGAGAAAAAAAATCATTTTTTTGATACCTTACCAAGGGATGATATTCTCTTCCACCTTCCAAGTGCCCATACTGAAAGAAATTTTTCCTGGTTGTTTCCCTAACAACTCTTCCTCTTTTTATCCCTTTGCATTGCGTACAAGGGAAATAACATTTTCCATCACCAATTATATCTTCAAAATCAAAGGCTTGATTATGATCATTTTCATTACCTTGGTTGCTTTTGTCACCGTATACAGAATTGATAAATGCTTGCATAAAAACAATTCGTTCATATCTACTAGTAAACTGGGGGACATGATTGTCTAATATTGTTCTCTATTTCAATCAAATACATTATGAAAGTAAGAGGAAATAGAAAAAAAGCAATAACCGAATGAAAAAAAATTAATTCAAGGGATAATCTCATTAATCCACAATTTTTTTTACCTGTAATCAGATTTCTCCCTCCAAAATTCTTCCACAAACTACTCTTTCCAAATTGAACCCAAAAAGAAAACCTAAATATGTGTTACATTTTTCCCAATTGAACCCGAAAAAAACCTAAATAGATGTTGTGTCCAAATATGTTTTAAAACTTGTCAACTTTAACAAACAAAAAAAAATACTTACGACTTTTACTCGTCTCTTAAGCAATGATAAACAATTAAGGTTTTTTGGGCCGACGTATGCTTGAGGGACGTCGCTTAAGTGACAACATATAATGTTCCTTAAGAGACGTTACATTAGACGTCGCTTAAGCCAAAGTTACTCCTCAAATAGAGGGCTAGAAGCGTTGTAGTTTTCAATCATATCAATTATCATGGTGTCAAGTTAATCATTTATTTTAACATCAAGCACCATTGGAGATGGTAGGTAAAGTTTCCAGAATATTTAAACATCAATTTCCTCGCAATAATGACCCCTTGTTTAAATTCAAATGATACATTCATGCATAATAATATTTTTCATCACAAAAGCAATTTTAATATGTTATTTTTCGCACTACAATAAATCAAGTTTAAGATATCAATTAATTTGATCCATACACAAGTCACCAAATTGCTCAAATGTTAAGAGAACATATATATAACTCACCAAATTTCTCAAATGTTAAGAGAACATATATATAACTCACCAAATTGCACATATCGTTCTTGACTAAAAGAGGCTAGGGTATGTAAGAATATGCACATAGATAATTCTAAAGATTGGACATCTAGAAACAAAGTAACATTGTATATAAAATGGATTTCTATAGTGGCTATTGTGGAACGATCATTTTGTACAAATATATCCAATAACACTCCTTTGACTATTCATAGTGCCAAAGTTTCTCCTTATCCCAACCAAGGGTTAGAAGCACCATAGTTGCTTGTTCTCTATTGTTGGGTTCATAATTTCATGCATACATCACAAAAATAACAAGCTATGAATCTACATTCATACTATGATACCATACTAGAACTAAACATCATAATGGAGTATTTATGTAAACCCACATAGAATTATATTATAACATAGCACCTCCTTTATGGTTGACTTGCATATGAGGAAGTGGCATTATAGTAATTGCATGATATACTTTTTCATTACCAAATAATGTCAACAAATTCACAATTTGGCCTTTGCAGACAATTTGGAAAATATGTTTTGAATACGATAATATTCCACATGAATATATTGAATTTTGGATTAATCGTTGAAAAGAAGACCAATTTTGACAACAACAATCTCTTTTACATCGACAAAGAAAACATAAGGAATCTCAAATCCAAGTGCAGAAGAGGATATGCATGAGAATTCAAAGTGGGAACCTATATCCAAGTGTGATTATTTGCATGAAAAATTAAAGTGGAGGCTTAAATCTACAACATTGTCAAGGAACAATGTACATAAATGAAATAATAGATGGAAAATAAGCCCATGACCCTACATTTATTATTGTCAACAAGAAAACTAAAAACATGACCATGCTCTTATCAGGATGAATAGGATGTTTCCAACATCACATGCAACAAGGTATTCACATCATAGAGTGTACAAATGTCAAACAAAGCAATAAAGGGCACAATCAAAGTTGTCAAGAAGAGATTGTTATTACAATAAGTGAGACATAAAAATGACCAATGATATTTGTACAATGAACTAAACACATCAAGAATATGTCCTCATGAAAGAGTTCATATGAACAATCAATTATCTATCCATCCATAACTAATATTGATCGTGGGAATTGACTAAATGTTTTGCCATCTATGCCTCTTAATTGTCAATTTCTGAGTGAAATTATTCCAATAAGAATGGTGATCTCGAGGTGAAGATCAAAAATCTTTTCAATCAATATAATTAGGATGTCGATATGAGATCTATTCCTCATTTATTATAAGGTGTCAAATCTAGTTTTTAAATATATATATTAGGAGTAGGTGGTGCGAGTTCTAGTTCTTGCAAAGCAGTAGAAGCAACAAAGAAACATACACTTAGTGATGAGGTTTCAACATATCTAAGGCGTGCTCTTACTGGACTCATATCAAGTGTTATCAACCTAATTTTTCTCACCTACGTTGTCATGAGTATCATCACATTTATACACCATTCATAGCAATAGTATCCCCATTTCCATCACCATATGACCTCAACAATATGGCAAAGAACTAAAGAAAAGCCAAATATCAACCCTAACTATCATTGCATGGATTTTCCCTAAAATTTTGCGATGCCATCTCACACAAAAAACCTTGAAAACCATGAGGGGGTCCCAAAACCATAATTAGTTTACTCTTAATTGATGTTTGTCTCCCAAAAAGGCGTAGTGCCTAAAAGTGGACATTCCCTAACTATTATTGCTGAAAATTGCATTTTGATTTGGTCTCCAAAAGCTATATTATTTACTAAACTGTCAATGAAAAAGGAATCATCCAAATTAGAGCTAGATCTAATAATTGTCTACATTATTTCCTATAAATACAACCCTGAAGGTCACTCCATCCATCCATCCACAATCGCAAGGTTATGTTGTCGGATTTCCTATTAAAAGTGAGAGAGAGCCTCCATAGTTTTTCCTTTCACCATTTGAGATCCACCTTCTACATCACCTGGCTAGGGTTTGGGCACAAAGGAGAAAAAGAAACCTCCCATGGGTTATTTTCAAAGGTCTATTATCTTCTACAACTAACACCAAGGTGTCTCTATCTCAACCTATTCTTTTTGTTAACATAAATCATCATTCTTTATATGTATTGATTTGTTATCTTTTAGCTAGTTTTCTCCCCATTTAACTTGCATGCATGTTAAATAATCTTATTAGTTTAGTTTAGTTTCCCATTTTCCATTTGATCTAGTACTTGAGATTACACAACCCTCAAGTAGGTGCATTTAGTACATGTTGGTGACAAAGTACTGACACCAAATTTGGAGACTCCACTGAGTATGAATCCGTTCATTCATCCTTGGTTGTCTTAAGGCTATTTCCATCTGTTGTGGCCACAACAGATCCCATGTTTCATTCTGATCACCGGAGCCCCAGTGATGTAAATATAAAGGAATTTGGGTAAGTTCCTAAATTTTGGTTTGCTATTACATCGTACCCTTTGTCGATTGCTTAGTTGTCTTTATTAATTCCTTTGAGAATTTCTAAGTTTCTAGTTGTTTTCTTAATTTGCAGAAAACCTCAGGTTTTGGTCTTAAACCATTTTTCACTGCGAATCCTGAAATCCCGAAATTCTGAAATCCCGCAAATGCGGGCGGTGGGGATCATTTGTTTTCTGTTTGGAATTTCATCAACCCGAAACCCGCAAACCGAAATTGAGGGTTGCGGGAAGACTGTCTGAGTATTTTCTGAACCTTGATCCCGAAACCCGAGACCCGAATTTTCAGATTTCAGTTTCTGGGAATTCATTGTGCTAATAAATTGTGTGGCATGTTTCCGCAACCCGAAACCCACAAACTGCGGGATGCGGGGTGCGGAAAGGGTTAATTCATTTTATTATTTTTGTTCGTTCCTGAAACCTGCAATCCGCAATTTTCAGATTGCGGATTTTGAAAATAGGTTTCTTTATTTGGTAAAGTTTTGAGAACCCGCAACTCGCAGTTTTTGGATTGCAGATTTCGGGAACATTAAATAAAATGAGATTCTGAAGCTTGACCCCGAATCCCGCGTCCCCCAGGAGTAAGCTCGGTCGTTCTTTTCTTCCTAGATCTATGGTTTAGATCTCATCCAGTCGAAAAAACCTTAAATAAATGATTTTTCTGATTTTTTGTTATCATTTTTACTGTTGATTTTTATGCTCCTACTTGGATTTTACTGTTGATTTGTTACCAGGGTCACCTGCATGGTTTTCAGCTGAAATCAAGTTGGTTTGTCATGAATTTTGCATCTTCTTTTCGCGCTTTTACTATTTATGGGTTGATTTTAATTTTCATTTGTTTATTTATCAGAATTTCCCAAAACCTTCATCATAAAGTCTCGAACTACCCGGTCCAAGGCACTGTAAAGGATTCATTGACCAAGGATCCCAATTTCAGCATTTTCTCAGACACCGGTGAGAGGGTAACTGAGGATTATCAAATGGACTGGGCTAAAATTTATTCAATATTTGACAACAATGGCCTTTCAGACATCAAACAAGACCGGTCAGCCTATGAAAAAATTAGGGCTTCCAAAATTCATGCCATTGCCGCTCGCCCTGCTATCTTACCTTATACAGACCCTGTAAAGTGGATTGTTGAAAATGCCAATACCAAATACCGGTCATTTAATGATTGCGCCAGTTCGCAATTGACTACCTTTTGTCCGAAGGTTTTTATCAGGGCCTTTGCTCTCAAGCCAGCTATACAAACCCTGAGTTCTAACTTTATTCAATCCTCTAAGACCAGATATAATTTTGACGAGATGATGAAATCTTGGATGATAAAACCTAATAGTTTTGTGCCCAAGGTGGATGATCTCTATACTATTATTTGGTTTAAGGAACCTTACTCTTTACTCGCAGCCATGCTTTGCAGGCTTTTTGGTCTCTCCAATTGTTCAGTTTTCAAGGCTGAATGGGCTCCCATAGCCCATCATGTGTTAACAACAGGTGAATCCTTTCCCTAAGCATCCATCATGTCTTCATAAATAAAGACACAAATTCAAAACTACCAAAAGATACCTACCTCAAAGAAGCCACATTTTTATCTATCAGCCTACATCCTTGATGTCTTCTGAGCTAACTTTCAATGCCCTAACTTGGGATGGAATTAGACCCCTGAGGATCCACCAGTTCATATATATCATTCTGCATTATGGGAAAGCAATTATATACCCTTGCTTTATGAAATTTGTGACCACTTCATGGGTACCATTTATTTTAAATTATTTCACCGCGAAGCTCCTGCCTTCTCAGTAGATGCCAGAACCTTCATCAACACCATTAGGGACTGGTATGCTTATGATTCTTTTGCATATATCAAAGTTTGTGGAAGTGACATTTCTCACCTATTGCCCAGAATCGTACCTGACAGGTTGGTTATTCAAGAAGTTTCCTATCAGACTGTCACTGATGGAGTCTACAAGAAACTTACTAGTCCTAAAAAGAGAGGCTGGCCTAATTTCTCTCTAAATCTTGGCCCACTAGTTATTCCTACCTCAACCTGGGTTGATGTACTGGGTGATCAGTTGGCCCCTTTGAAGTTGGGAAAAGCACCCAAATGAGAGCATGATCCCAAGAAATTCTTGGATGCACACTTCACGCAGTATCATAGGAAAATGGATTATGTCCATGAAGATCTACCAGATGACTCCATCTATGAAGGGGTGAACACATTCCCTGAAGTATTAGCGAAATCCAAGAACATGGATGAGCAGCAACAGATTATGGCATTTCAGAAAGAAATAAAATCTTAGGTTTATGGACAAAGAACCTTGGAGTTGAATATCACTGAACAGGTTAAAAGGGACAGAGAACAAAAGCAAATCCAGCTAGCCAATGCTCCCTTAATGCTTACTTGTACAAATGGAGACAAAGGTAAAAATCTCATGGAAGAACCTCCTCAGATTAAAACCACTGAGCAAGTTACAGCCTTGTTGCAGACATCTCATAATTTTTCAACAACATTTGGCAAAATTGACTTCAGTATTGGGTACCAAAATAGTTGAACCACCCAAGGTTTCTATGAGTGTTCAAGTAACCGCTGCAGCTTCACAGGTGGTTGATGACACGACAATGATTGAGGATAATCCCCCTAAGAGACAGATATTTCAGGTTTCCACATCTGAAGTTCCCACTGTTGATCTCACTAATAGTGATGTCGAAGATGAGCCACAAGCTGCAGTCCAAGTGACTGAAGAAGTACCTGAAAAAGTAAATGACAAAGTTGTGGAAGAAGTCACTAAGGAAGTGACAGACAAATCACAATCGCTTACAGACTTGTTGGACAGTATTGAAATGGACCATTATGATCTTGATCAACCAATTTTGGAACTTACCTCTACTACCCCTGACATCACAGTTCCATCACTTTTGTTACCACCTATCTAGGATCTTTCTATTTTGCTTGCAGGGGTAATGCCACCATTCTCTGTTTCACAGTTGTTTTATACTTTGACTTATAGGGCCACCCCTTCTTCTAGTAACTCAGTTTCTTTTTCTATTCCTTCCTCTATATTTACAGAAGCCCAATATTTGACTGACCTCCTGCAATTACCCACATCTACTTCATCATTACCTATTGAGAGGGATACATCCATAATTCCCTCTTCACTGCCATTAGTTGCTAATGGTGACCAAGTTCCCCTTTCTGAAGCTCTCACTTCAATCCCTTCTCCTACCATTATTTCCTCGATTCCTCAGGTCATCTCTACCCCCTTGGTCACTCCTCAAGTTACCATGCCTCTGCCTGATGCCATGGCCACTCAGACTCCTTCATTGGTTTCAATAGAGAATGTTATTTATGTTACTTCTGAAGTAATAACTGAATGGGAGGATGATGAAATAGTCCCTCTTGGACATTACTTCTACAGCAAGGATAATAAGGTAGTGGTAAATAGGGGTAAGAAGAGAGGCCTTGATCAAGATGGTTTAAAAGTGTCTATTCCTAACCAGATAGTCTGGGATCAACAAGCCAGTAACCCTCAGACAGGGACAATTGAGACAGCTACATCCCTAGGGGCATTTGTAGGAGCAAACCTTGATTCAATACAAGTTCTCAATAGAGAAATTGATCAGAAGAGGGAAGAAGTGGAGAAGCTTCAAGAAGAACTGGAAAAGGCTAAAGAGGAATATCAAACTTATGTTGATGATCTTAGGAAAATATGGGAGGATAAAATAGGAGATGAGGAGCGCAAGAATCAATCTTTATAGGTTGAATTTTGAAGGTTACAAACTGAGAATTCTGCCAATGTTCAACAAATTGCTTTATTGCAAAAACATTGTGAGGATGCAACTGCAAGTGCAGCCTCCTCTACTTTCTTTAAGATGACACCTCAGGAATTCAAAGACTTAGCTTCTCAAGTCAATAAAGAGTATCACAAATACCTGGAAAAGCTGTTTAGCACATTGGATGAAATTAGAGAAACTCATATCACTTTCGGCAAGATGCTTAGTGCCTGTGAAAATCAGGAAGATAAAAGGATGGAGGCTTCCAAGGCATATGATAACATTTTTGAGTGGCAAAAATACATCAAAGACGTTCCAGCAGGTTTTCCCATGCTTAGCAGTTTTCAATTTAAGAAGATCCAAGGTGAATTAAATACATGGCTGGAACTGAATGAATCAGTTGAAGATATTCTCAAAAAATCCCAAGCCATCTGTAGCAGACGATGGTATGTAGCAGATAATGTTATGTTGGATCTCTAGTTGCATTTCGTGGAGCTCATCGAAGATGCCTGTCCACCTAAATTGAAGATTGAAGAATTCGAGTGCAAGTGTGACGAAGTTCAGCATCAAATTCAGCTTCTAGAGGAGGTCAAAGTTGATGATGTGGAGCAGTTGATTAGGAAGCCGGTTTCCCTAGAATGTAAGATCCAAGTCTTTATCCGCATATGGCATAAGCTGGAAAAGAATGAGATGGAGATGTTTGAATGCAATGCCCAGTTGGGACTCGAGTCAGCAAATTATCCCATGATAAATGAGTTGTTAGAGATTTGGGGAAAATGGCAAGATGTCCTAGGACATTAGGTTTATTTATTTATTTTGTAATCCCTATTTTTGTGGATCTCCATTTTTGTACCCTGATGTAGTTTTTATTTAAGGAGAGATGCGTATTTTGACAGGGAGGTGGATAATTTTGGGATTGGGAATCAACAGGAGATGACTAGGAATTCTCTATCTTACTAGAGCTTTGTAATTTTGTTTGCAGAACTCATTAATACAGTGAAGTAATCTCATTGAATCTATTCCTGTTTATTGTTCAAGTTTCTTTGACAATGCCTGATTTCGTATTTCAAATTGTCATCTATAGTATGTGATCCCTTTTGCATGTATGAATTAATGCATAGGTCTGTTATACTGATTTCTCTTATGGATGATCTATGGATAAAATATCTTTTTGAATTTCTTTAATTACGATATTTTCTTCATTGATTTCTGCAAATGATTCACATGCTATTTGATCAATGTTAATTTTTCAATTAACACAATGATCACAGATTAATCTTGAATAGGTTTAAATTACTTGAATTATTCTCTTTTAATTTTCATTAATTGGTTATGCTTTAAGTAAACAAGTAAATGCATCTTTTACATTTCTGTTGGAGTTGGCAAACATGCTTGTTCCTTACACATCAAGATCGATCTGCACAATAACAAGTCTTCCTTAGAATATATTCTAACTCAGATTAGATTATTTTCTTAAATAGGTTAAGTTAGAACAGACTTAGTTTTAAGCTTCTGTTTTCCGTATTGAATTTCTTATTGATTGATCAAACCCGTTTACTCATAGAGTGCCAGGGGAGGCCGAATATCCGTGGGAGAATTCCACCCCAAACAGGCTGGGGATAGAACTGCCCTTGCGTAGGGTCTTTTGAATCCTTTCAGTTTGGGTTTTCACCCTCTGTTGGGATCCTTGGACCCATTCTAGCACCTTGCACTTACCCTGCACCCCCGAGGCCTCAACACCACCCCAATCCATAGGTGATTAATGTAGTTTCCTTGTAGTTTTTCCTTTCTATGTGTTGTTATCTTCTCGTAGGTAGGTAACTTGCGTGAAAATCCAAATTTTTTCCATAACCACAAGCATAATTCTTTATGTTTCCTATCTCACCTTCATGTTTAACTTTTTCATAGGAAAATCATGACATGCCATCACAAAATTTCCAAGAAATTTTCCCAAGTCACTAAAAAAATTAGTTTTTCTATGAATTGGACAAAACCCAAAATTTTCCCTTTCATCTCAGTTCTATTCTTTTTTATAGGTCGTATATCATATTTCGTTTTTTGTTTCTGAAATTTCATTTGTTGTATTGATTGATTTTGTCTTGGTTTCAATGATGTAGGTAGATAAATTATCGAGAAATCATAGTATTTACTTCTTTTAGGGTTCTAGATTGAGATAATTTTCCACATCTCTTTCTTTTTCAATAAGTAATTTCCAGAATTAGCCAATATTTAGATTCTCATGTTTGCTTAAAACCTATTTTCTTTGGTTGGTTGAGTGCCTCATTTCTTCTTCCCTGAAAGTGCATAAGAAGTTAGCTTGTACTTTTCTTTGTTAGAGAGAAAGTAGATGAGAAACATGAATCCCTTTATATATCTTAGTATCAATTGTTGGTATTTTATCATTTTCATTTCTTAGACTGAACTAGTTCATAACTAGCCTCTATTGCGAAGTGTTATTTGATTGAAAATTAGAAAGTGGTCTATTCCTCATTGAAGAAAGAAGTTGATTTTATTTCAAGAAATATTTTTTTATATTTTAGTATTGATTATTATCTCTCTTTCTTTAGACTTTTCATTTTCAAGCAGTTATTTTCCAGTATAATTTAATTTCTTGTTTTACAAACCACATGTGCACACAACATCACACCTTGACATCAACATCACTCTATTCATGATGCCAAGTGAAGCCTAAAATTAAACCCTAAGCTAACACACTAAAATCCCTCACTTGTGGGCCAAAATAATGATTATTTAGGTTAGTATTATGGGGATAGGCATCCAAATAGCTCCCCCAAATCCTTTTACATCTAAAACTTAAACATTATCTTTTAGGGAACTTTAAACTCCTCTCTATAGAATGTTGTTCAAAAATTGTTCGGCAATAGGCGCACTCTTTGGAGTGCATAATGCTAACGTTGCAATTGGAGGTTTGATTGAGACTCCTATCTCTTTCAATACTAAAGACCCCCCAACTACTTGATTTCATCTTGACGTAACATGTTGCATGTACCTATGAAGATGTAGCTTAGTGGCCAATGTTTAGGTACATATATGGGTGTCTCTCACAAGAGGGATGGAACCTAATACATACAGTTGTAGGTCAAATAGAGTTTATCCTAGGAACATGTTCTATAATTTTCTCATTCTCACCTTCACTCACTTTCTTGCTGGAGTTGACATCCCATCGAGCAAAGTGTTTGAAAGGCCCTTGTTCAGATTTCTACTTCTTCCTAGTGGTGGACCCTTCTCAACCACTTGTTAAGGAATATTTGAGAAAGGTTTTATTTTCACATTACTCTTTTATAGTTCTCCTTCTAATGATAGGAGTCTTTTCTTTCTAGGTTGTTCATTGTTACACTAGTTGTTTTCTTTTAATTAAATCACTTGTTGCACCAACATTCCACTTTGCATTTAGTAGAGTAATATTTAGAATTAGTGTTAGTTTATTCGATTTCCCTCTCATTAGTCTTGCATAGAGATATTATTTGATTTTTTTTTATTCCCCCGTGGTATGATTGCTCCTCCTAGGTGTTCTAGATGACTTTGAGGACAATACCCCCTCTTTGGGAAGTGTTGGTCAAGTTATTGACCCACCTCAACATGTTAGAATCAAACAATTTCCCCCTTCCCTAGTCCCTCTTCGGTATCATCAAATTCAGTCTCCTTAATCACCACAGTGTAAATGCTAACAAGCATGTGAATGCATCCACAATTTTTATGCCAAGCCTCCCTTTTATGGCTAGTCTAAACCTACTAGATTTGTCCAAACTAGCCAATGATTCTATTAGACATGATCCTACATGGCTTACAATGCCCACCAAATTACCCTCGGATATCCATAAGTTTTAAGGTAAAGTGGTAGAGGACCCATCCAACCATATCATGTTGTTTCTTCTAATGTTCTCCTCCAATAGTATTAGATGATTCTATCCATCTGTGTTTATTCCAAAGAACCCTTACTAGAGTAGCAATGAAGTTACATTCAACAACCCTCTGCAACACATCCCAAATTTGTGTCATTGGTCTCCACTTTTCTCACATTTTTTAGTTTACTCATATGATACGACAAGTGTGTGTATATATTTATGTCATATCATACCATATCCATGAATAGTGAAGATGAAGGAGCTTTTGCAAGAAAAAACTAGAGGACGACATATTTCTAGATTGGTTCTTGCAATCTCTATTACCGAGCGTTGCTACAAATGTTGCTTCAGATCAACAAAAAATGGAAGAGGAAGTCATCTTAAAGGCTCAATAGTTTGATTTAATTTATGTCCAATCTGATTATTTATACTCTATCATCCTTGATGCACCTCGTAGTGACTCATCATGCTGAGATCAACCAAGGGCACCTTCCTATAAGAATGGTGTGATTGGTGTTGTGGGATCTAATTCAATCCCATAAAACCAAATTCCCTCCTCTATGGGAATTTATCCATATGGAAATAAACTTATAGGTGATCACTTTAATCCTTGGAAACCTCATATTCCATTCCCTCCTCGTACTTGGTTCCTCTTCGTGGCCCCCATGTTCATGGATCATCTTGTAGTGGAAGTATGTGAGGTAGTGATTCTAAATCATATGTGGATCCATTGGTCGATAATCCTTATTACCCATTTCCTATCCCTCCATTAGGACCTCTATTCCTATAACATCCTCAACCTCCCCTTTTCCTTAAGGGCATGTTTATGCTTAGCAAAATATGCCCACTCAACCTATGCCTAACAATCAAAATGTGTAGCCTAATTAGAATAAGAAGAATAATAAGGGGGAGGATAAATGCAATCATCAAAACCATGAAGGTGGAGGCCAATCCACTAACCCCACAAATTAGGATCCTATGAAACCCGCCAAGCAGGGAAAGAACCTCCAATTACAAATTAACCATCTGTGTTCCTTTTATGGAGTTTATAAACATTCTATCCAATATTGTATGCATCTAGATAGACCTCGTTAGTTGTGGGATGAGGCCAATAAGCATGAGTTTACAAATTCTCCATGAGGCCCTAACAATACTCCACCCACTCATCCTCTCATGTTGCAACCAATGGTACTACAAAACCCTTTCCACCACCACAAGGGTTAGTTGCAGTGCAACCAACAATGTCTCACCCTAATTGGCTATTCATGTCAATCAATCCAAGTGACCCTTCGTTTGAGAACATATTTATGATCTCCATTGATGTATCTTTAGACTTGACGTAATCAATATGGGATGCCAGCTAAACCTGTCATTTATGACAAGGATAATGATTCCCCTTCACTCGAAGGACCCATACATATCCCACGGCATAATGTTAATCATACCCCAAAAATTCCCAAGATCCCCTTACCTTGCACAACCCCAACGCTAGAAGCAGTCATAATTATAGTGTTATCAATGACTTGGCTTAGTCCCTTTCTTCCATGTCTACTTTGCAAATTCTCTAGAATTATCCTTTGCAATATAAATTCTTTCTATATGCATCAAGCATGATAGATTCTTTTGATGATCATATGATCAATTTTGTTTTAGAAATCTTTGGAACAATGAATGCATTCTTTAGTGTCCTTCTAGGTTTCTCCCACCATCAAACGCTTGATTATAATTTATCATACCCCCAAAATTCCTAATATCCCCTTACCTTGCACAACCCCAATGCTAGAAGCAGTCATAATTATAGTGTTGTGGATGACTTGGCTTAGTCCCTTGTTTCCATATCTACTTTGCAATGTAAATTCCTTCTATATGCATCAGGTATGATAGATTCTTTTGATGCTCATATGATCACTTTTGTTTTAGAAAGAGTCAAACACTAAATGCCTTATTTAGTGTCCTTCTAGGTTTCTCCCACCATCAAACACTTGATTATCCATTAATGTATCATTGATGAAGGAGCCTCCACCTCTTCCATGTCAACACATATTTGGAAGAATATTGGCTCCCCTAAACTGACCCCATACCCTATGATGTTGCAAGTGTTCGACAGTCAACCTTCTCAGTCGCAAGGCCTCCTCCATAATGTTCTCATAGAACTCACTTATAAGATAATCCTGATCAATATTGAGGTTGTAGATGCCTGATTAGAATACAACCTCTTTCTTGATTGTAGCTACATATACAGTATGAAAGTGTTCGCTTCCACTGTATTTTGAATTATGATTTCCCCACATAATAAGAAGATCATTATGCTTGATCAAATCACATACCGTGATCCCAATGCTACTTATAATCCAGAGAATTTTTTTCTACGGTCGATGGCATGCTTTCCATGCCTTCAATCCTAGGAGTTGGTCTTGGAATATTCCAAGATGCCTTATTGATTAGTGTTACACCCAAAATCTACCCATCATGAGATTCAGTGTATACACCCCTTGAATCATCTTGACTAAGTAATTGACCTAGAAGGATTTGTACCCAGTTGTACTAGGTTTTGAGAGGTCGTCGCAGGTTCCACTCATGCAACATGTGACGTCGCAGCTTACTTCATTACAAGGTGTGACGAAGTCAGTTAATGGGAAAAAAATAGCTTCTTCAAGGTTCTTCTCGAGACTTTCTGACTTGGGGCCCTATACCTAACCTATAGGGGAGTTGGTACTCGGTTCCTAACAACTTGGTAGGATCCCCCATCGCTCTCCCACCCTATCTCAACCTATCCTATCCATACCCTATCCACCTAGTCCTATATAAGAGAAGCTCTATCCCTCTCCAATGGGAGGAAGTCTATGGTGTCTACATGCTGGTGAAATCACTCTTGAGAAGACCTCTAATCATCCTTGAGAGACTCAAGCTTCCTTAGGAGGAAATGAAAAATGGCTATGTTGGAGAAGGGATGCAGCGTTAAGCCTTGGTTGTAGTCCTATATCTCTACTATGTACTTCCCTCTTTTTACAGTAATACAAATGCTTTCCACCAATATTGTTCATGTGTGTAATAATATTGAGTAGTTTACCTGCTTAAATGTTCACTTAGATCTCTTATTGTATAGATGCCCTTTACTTGTTTCTCTTGCTTCTTGTCTTAAACAGGTATTGCAGCTTGGATCTGACGACCGTGAGACGTACAGTAGCACAGTAGCATTCAAGAGAAAGGATTGCGAAGTGAAAGGTAAGACGTCTAGTACTCGATCCTTAAGTAGATATAGGAAATGCATTCGTAGCCTGTCTTATTTGTTCTAGACTCGCATTGATCTAGGGAGATCCGGCTTGCGTCCGCTCAAGTGGATTGTTCGTTAAACAAATCTGGCCACTCCGCTGGGGAAGAACATAGTTTTAGTTATCAATCTAAATTCCATTTTCAGTTGATTTCTTTTGCAAGTCATCTCATTTAGTCTCCCAAGTCTCTTTCACCATCAGATCTTCACTTTGAAGAGTCTGATTACCTTCCTCTGAGTTTGTACTTTTCATTTTCAAATTATTCCATTGCTCATTAATTGGATATTTGACTCATTTTTGAACTTAGATCTCGCCTGTCGCACCTGGTTAGTATACACAGAGCGACACTATGTAATTTATCTTTGTTCTTTTCCTGTTAGTCAGTCATCGCAACGCTTCCATTGGTGTTCTGCGACACCGTCGCACTTTGCACATTGCTTAACTACGATGTCACACTGTGTACAAGAAAAGACTGCACCAATCTGCCAAAATTGCCTTACAGGCACCCCTTCTCCATTTCTGATTTGAGTTTTGGTTTGTGTGTAGACTCCTTTGCACTGTACCTTCCAGGCAGAGACTCTTTTTTCCAGCAGTGTTTTCTTTGGCTTGTTTGTATTGGTTTTTGGGTCTTTTGAGATTTGGATTCATGTTTGGCCCCTTGAGTCAAAACTAATGTTTTACTTACATTTTTAAGCGAAATGGGTTCTATTTTTGAAAAAAAAATTCCCCCATGAATCGTGCATCCTTCAGTCGTTTTGACCCATCTCATGGTTTTGAGATCATTTTTGGTTTGGCGTGATTGGCTTGTTTCAAAGACTTGATGCGTGTGGGATATCCATGTCTTTTTTAGCCTCTTTTTCTTGGGTTATGCATCTTGTTTCCCTTACATGCTGAGTTGTTCAATCATTTGCGGGAAAGATTTTTTCTTTGTCTCCACTTTAGTTCAAAGAAAAGCTTGATTTTGTCACTCTTTTGCTATATTCATGAAATTGGAAAACATAAGTATTCTTCTTGCTTTAATTTGATCATTTGGCATTTTTGGTCTTACACTCATAGGAAGAAGAAAAGGCTTGTTTCAGTTTTGTGTACATTTGAGTTAGACATGATTATTAAGTGCTTTCCTTTGTCTGGCATTTGATTGGAAACGTTTGTGGAATCCTTCTTTCCGTAGCTTAGATGTGTCTTTTTCAAGTGTAAAAAGATAGGAAATGAGTCATATTGATTATTGCATTTGGTAGATTTTGAGCCTTTCTTGAGTCCCTTTGTGTTGTTTGGGTGCTTGCCATTTTTCTTTGGGAATTTATGAATGATTAGGATGTTGTAGATATTCTCTCACTTTCTATATATATATATATATATATGAAAAGTGTTTAGTTATCAAATTCCATTTTTGGTACATGCATTTGAAAATTGAAAGTGCTTCATTATCTTGTCTTATACATTGTTAAGATTAGTTGCATCTTTCATTTTCTTTGTGATTTTTAGCTTTTTTCTGCAGAACGTTAGAGTTATTTCATTATAACTACTTAAGGAATTCTTCTTTTCGCTACTACTTAAGTATTTTTGGTTTGAAAGAAAGAAAAATCTCTCCTTACCTTAAGTATTTTTCATTGAAAATGAAAGGAAAATGTGCATTATCATGTAGTTGAGGATTGCATTATGTTTACATTTATGTACTCACCTCATGCATCCACCTAACCGTACAAGATAAAATTAACACTAACTTAGGTTAAAATCATTTAGTAACTGTGTGTAAGTTAGAGATGTGTTATGGCGTCATTAAGCGTGGAAGCTGTCGTTATTTTCCATCACTGTATCTCGAGGGTATTGTAGTCTTCCACGTACTTATCGGTATATCGAGCTCCTTCACGTACCCACCAAGTACCATAATACATACTTGGCGTATATCGAAGGGTGTATCATGTACTCGGTAGTATATCGGAAATTCTCTTGCCGAACGGTTGTGCATTAGACAGCACCACTACGGATTTGAGCTCCCACGTACCTTGCATATATCGGGAGACACCACTAGGATTCCTGAAACCAACTGAGTTAAATTTTTGGCCATCTTGGTGGAGCAATACACCGAGAACAGCACTTGGGGATCTACTACGCACATACCGTCCAGGTAATCAGGTATGCAGGCAAGGGTATGGTCCCAATCCTCCTTGTCGCGTCATATTGTTGGACCCTGCGGTATATCGCGAGTTGCGAAGCCTTCATAATCCTGTGAGGTTCCAGAATTTGAATCCACTCATATTCACACAGTTTGCTTGTTGCTTTTAGTCTTGAGTAGTGTTTGATTTGTGTGGTACTTTAGAGACTCTTAGGAAGTTTAGATATGGAAGACTTTTCTGAGACTACCAACCAGGAGGCCCCTTTCCAGGGTATGCCAATTTTTATTCCCCCTTGTGGAACTATTGGTCCTCCCTTTATGGCTACATTGAGTCTTCCTGGATTGACGATAGGATTACCAGTATGGTTATTCTCCAATCCAGTTACACCAAGTGCACCAATTGTGTAGAACCTAGGTCCTTCATCACATGAGCATCAATCTCATGGTGACCATTCTCCTTCTTTGTCGAAAGTTGAATCGGCTTCCGTCTCTTCTTCTTATCCTACTGAAAACTCTAATGTTAGTAAGAAGGTGGGTGAGAAGAAGAAAAAGAAAAGGAAGATAAAGAAGAAGAAGGATAAGAAAGAGACCAAGTGTCAACCATCTACCTCTGATGGCACTCATTCTATGTGAGAACACCTCGTAAGCCCAAGTTCCCTTGCAAACTTTGCAATGGTGATCACATTCTCAAGAATTGTCCCGTTCTTTCTCGTGTGTCAGAAGTGTGATCTAAAAACCCCAAACCGCTTGTATCATCAACCTCTGACCATCATGCTGATGATACTCCCTCGACTAGTGACCCATTGGTGAAGGGTCGAAAGGGTAGAGCTACAGACCCTCACTGGCTATGCAAGGGCATGCATCATACTTACCTTTGTCCAAGCATGGATGAAGCTTCACGGTGATTGGAAGATATTACTAGTTCTCAACAGGTCCTTCCAACAAGCAATAGTAATTTGTCCCCCGACCCCCCCGTTGGTTGACCAAGTGATTAATTCAGTTTCATCTGTAGTTGATCCCACTCTTTCTTCCGAGAGTGAAGTGATCGAGTGTTATACATAAATATTCCACCCTGTGAGCATTAGCTTTCTTTGTCTTGTAGGATCCATTCCAGTGACTCAGATCCATTTTCATCCTTAAGTGATACTAGTCTACCCTATTTTTGTTCCTACCTGCATGTTGCATCACTATAACATGCGTACCCACGAGTTGCATCACTATAGCCCGCGGGTATCAAGTAAAATGGTAAAAACCACTATTTTATTACTTTTTACTCCCAAAAAGCGGTCATTGGGTGACCTTTGGCTCTCCATGTGCCCAAGTAACATCTTGATGAGTCCTTTCACCTAACTTTGAGAGGACTATATATTGAGCACATATGGCTTATGGACAGGAGGAAGAAGAGAAGAGTAAAGGCACTCTAGTGGATTTTCCCCTATCTTGAGTCTGCACTCATTGATCCTTGTAGTTGTGAACCAGTTATGTTCACCTTCCAAACTCCTTGCTAGTTTGAGTTTGCCTTTCATGGAGGATTGAAGTGGTGGAGGCACAAGTGGATTGATCTAGATCTTGGTTCAGATTGGTTGCCGGTAAGAGGTCGTATCACTTTGTACTTCTTCTTGTTCATTAATAGAAATACTCATATTATCGTCCATTCATGGTGTGAATGTCATTTATTATACATTGGGTTACATTTGCTTATGATATTATGGATCATTGTTATTGATAATGTTAATGTCATTTATATATCACATGTACTTGTTAGATATTGGTTGTCAAGACTAATTTGCAGATTACAAGTGCTTGGATGTATGCGGATTGAAAGCTCCAACGGGATCTACATCAAACGTTGGATCGAGGTTGGTTACATTTCTCCATTATTTTAACATTGTCATTTATAATAGCATTGTTTTGAGAATTGAGTAAATTTCTGGTAGTCATCTGTCTGTTATGGTATTCCCAAGCCATAGTGAGTTTTCTCCAATACATCGAGTCGTTGTCAGCTCCACTCGATCCCCCTCTTTCAGTGGAGAAAGTTCAGACTAAAACAATCACCATGACACAATCTTCGTCTCATTCTTATCTTCCAAGTGAGAGTGAATTGGAAACCGTTGATGTTTTCCTAGTCAGTTCAGAATGTCCTAGGCAAAGGGAAACCCTGTCCATTCCTATAGGAAACCCCCCAAGTACTGAGGTCATTTCCTTTGATTGGAATGGTGTAACAGAATCTTGTCTTCCTTCAAGTATTCCTTTTCAAATATCTGTACGAGTTTCCGATAAAGAAATATTTTGTACAATAGTTGATGAGAGAACTTATGTTAGTATTTTATCCTCAACTGCTTGGAAAGCTATAGGTTCCCCTCAGCTTGTACTAGTAACTGACCAGATTTTGACATTTAATAGAAGGCCTACCGGACCTTTAGGAATTCTCCTGCATTTACCTATCACGTTGAGATGTAAAACTGTTTATGTTGATGTCATGGTTGTCCAAGGTCCTTTAGATTTCAATCTACTCCTTGGACGTGATTATGTCTATGCTATGAAAGCTGTAGTGTCCACGCTCTTTCGAGTGATGTATTTTCCTCATCATGCGAATATTGTGACCATTGATCAGCTTTCCTTTTTGAAACCCACTCATAATATGACTCCTAGTCATCATAATTCCCTGAATGTTCTGCATGTTTTGGTGGTTTCTTCCCCCTGAGGATGGGGGGTACGAGCATGGTTTATGCTATGTTTCAAGCTCGTTAAAAAATGAAACTGAACACTCTAGCATAGTTTACCTTTGGTTTCAAGCTTGCATAAAAATGAAACCAATCCACTGACGAGCACGGTTTATGTTATGTTTCAAGCTTGTTAAAAAATGAAACCAAACACTCTAGCATAGTTTCCCTTTCGTTTCAAGCTTGCATAAAAATGAAACAATCCATTTCAAGCTCATTAAAAAATAAGATGGGCCCCCTCAAGCATAGTTATTGTCTATTTCAAGCTTGTGTAAAAATAAAATAGATCTCCCTCCCATCGGCTCGAGTCTCTTGCTAGAGTTAGAACTTGAAACTTCATTTCATCTGATTCTCATCCCCCCCCACCCCCTGATGAACATTTTCATACTAGTATCTAGGTTAGTAGTTGGGTTAGCAAGCAACATTTTCAAATGAAATGAAGCTTGGGGGGCATGCCACATGTCGTACCGTCAATAATCATGTTGAGGGAACACTACCATGTTAAGCCACTAGCAATTATGCTAGGAGCATTTACAACCCTCTGGCATCATGATGGGAAGGAACTCGTTAGTGGGCCTTAACCGTCAGCAGAGTTTACCTTTGGATTCAAGCTCGTTAAAAAATAAAACTAGTAGTTCGAGCACAGATTAGTCTTTGATTCCAAGCTTGTTAAAAAATGGAATAGACCCCCTAAGAATAGTTTACCTTTGGTTTCAAGCTTGCATAAAAATGAGACCAACTTCATGAGCATACTTCCCTTTCTATTTCAAGCTCCTTAAAAAATGAAACAGGTCTTTTTGAGCAGAGTTCTATTCCTATGTCAAGCTCGTTGAAAAATGAAACATATCATTTCCATTTGAGTCGAGTCTCCTCGTAGAATTAGTACCTGAGGCTTCTTTTAACCCTCCTATGCCTTAGGTGAATGAAATGAAGCTTTGAGGCATGTATTCAACCTCTATAAGTTATGTTGAAGTCAACTCGATCGCCTCTTCACATCATGTTAGAGCTAAGTCACTTACTTCCAGCAATCATGCTCGGGAAACACACCAACCTCTGGATGCCATGTTGGGAAAGAGTTCACCATTGGGAACATTTTTCGAGCATACTTTCATTTTTTAGGTTTCAAGCTCATTAAACCATGAAAATTACCCTGAGCATAGTTCATTTTTCTGTTACAAGCTCGTTAAAAAATGAAGTAGACATCATGAGCATTCTTCCAACCTATCTTCGAGCTCATTAAAAATAGTAAGATAGTGTTTGAGCCTACTTTTCATTTTTTTTTCGTGCTATGGTTAAAACATGAAAAGTGATTTGAGCTTACTTTTTACTTTTTCGTGCTATGGTTAAAACATGAAAAGTGATTTGAGCTTACTTTTTACTTTTTCGTGCTATGGTTAAAACATGAAAAGTGATTTGAGCTTACTTTTTACTTTTTTCGTGCTCTGGTTCAAATATGAAAAAGATTTCGAGTGCTTGTGATACCATTATCGTGCTCATTTAAAATTTGAGTAAAAAGGTGTGTCTAACGAGTATTGGTGAAGCTCTTGCAATGTCCAAGAGGGTTGCTCCAAGCTCCAACTTGCTCCTTCTCTTTCTCCAATGGTGGGAATGGGCCAAAAGGGGCTCTCAAGGTGAAAGTGGCTCAATGGTGAGCTAGGGTTTCGAGAGAGATTTTGGCAGAGTAAGGGTATACTTGATTGTGGATGTGGAATAAGGGATCTCCATCACCTATTTATAGTTTTTTGGTGGTGGAGTGTTGGCCCATGGTTTTGGGAACCATATGGTTTAGGGCAGCTGTATAGGGTTTTTTCCTCCTTTTCCTCATTATTTTATATTTTTTATTCCCTTTTTAGAGGGATTTTGTTATTTTAGAGGAATTTTGGATATTTTTGGAGGAAAAAGGGGTTGTTTAGCCTTTTTGAGGCTTTTTTGATGGTTTTGTGGCCTTTTGGAGGCATTTTAGGCCTTTTGGAAGCTTTTTAGTGGGATTTTTAGGGTTTTTAAGGGAAATATGGTAGGAAAATGGACAAATGAGCCATGTAATGAGGTAGATGAGGTAGGGAACACTTTTTGGGTGTTAACAGATTGCCCCCTGATGTGTGAGGGTAGGAGCGCATCGTATGGCCGATGGACATCATAAGTCATGTAAGGTTTTCCTGGGGTGTGGAGAAGAGAAGAAACAAACTGAAGCCCGGAACAACGATCCCGAACAAACTGCAAGAACTAAAAGTACATAACCTCAATAATGGATGAGGAATCATCTGAGCATATGGACGAGGCGGGCATACCCATGCTCGTATCAGGACATAACATAATAATAACAATGGGGTCCAAAAAATGGGGACCTGAAACATACATGACCTCAAATACTGAATGAGGGATAATCTCAATATATGGATGAGGCGGGCATACCCATGCTCGTATCAAGATACATAAACAGAACTGTGAGGCCCGAAAAGGGGGACCTGTAAGATACATAGAGAACCACTGTGTACATCATAAGAGTCCAGAGGGGACACCAAATCTGAGACATACTGCTGGGCTGACCATGTCTGAACTGCAGAACTGAGGCACTGGAAAGACAACAGTGCTACTGAGTGTGGTACCAAAGGAACTGATGAGCTACTGGATCAGGGTGACAAGGGGTATACTCGCAATGGTACACTGAACTGGAACTGATCCGGGACTGAACTGGGTACTCAAGGAAGCATGTAACTGGATGGCTTCCGAATACAATCGCCAAAGCAGCCCGGACATCCACGGGAACATATAACTAGGTGTTCCGAAGTGACTCACCAATGTGCTAGAGTCGGGGGAAATCCAGGGTCTTCGACAAATAATGGTAGGGATGTAAACCCTGCACGATTCTCAATGATGCGATCAAGGTGCTGAAGTCGAGCATGTGAGAAACAACCATTCAGAGAGGCAATGATGACTCCTCTCAAAATGGTCCATAGGCACTCACCACAGATGGTGATGGTTCCAAGGCGCAGGGGCCTCTGGGCCTATCCTCTGGAATAGAGGGGTTGTCGTTGACAGAGGGAGACCTGCAACTATCAAGGCAATGATGTTTCCTTGACAGGAGCGCGAGGCGGAGAACCGAAATGTGATAGTACTGATGGCAGGACTGACAAACTGGGGGAATAACTGGGCAAGTAGAGTGGGTGGACTCAAACTTCCTTTGTTCAGAGTATGATAACGGGGATGATCAGGCAGCATATAAAACTGACTGATGGGAAAAGGATCATAGCTATACTGGATCTAGGAGGGGGACTGGGCTGAGGGAGACTCAAGCTGAGGTAAAATGGCAGGAGACTGCAGAATACTCTGAACAAAGGTGACCTGATTGGGGGTGCTGCCGAGATGATCGATCATAGTGCCAGGAGGCACGGGAGGGGACTTCTTCATGGGTTAGGGAACTAGAAGAAGTGTGTATAAAATGGTACTGTCGTGTGGATTTATACGAGCCCGGGACAGTTCATGCTCGTGGGCGCTTTCAATTTTAAGGAGTCTGGAAGCGATAAGAAGACTCTGAAGTGATGGAATGGTACTGTCATGTGGATTTTACGAGCCCAGGACAGTTCATGCTCGTGGTTGCTTTCAATTTTAGAGAGTCTGAAAGCAAATAAGAAGACTCCAGGGGGTTTCTTTTTCGTGTGTTAGTCTCCAAGGCCCGAAGAAGCATAAAAGGATGCAATGAAGAACTCTTCTAGCCAGTGTGACTAGAGTATGCCTTTTTCGTAATTATTCTACCAGGTCCGGAAAAGGGTTAAACTTATACCAAATAGACACCCTTTCAGGTACTTTAACGAGCATGAAAGGAAGCAAGATTGCTCGGCGATCTTTTCATTGTTTTAGGAGTCAGAAAAGAGCTTAACGGAAACTCCCTAAGTGCATTTTTCGTAAAGGACTTGTCCGGCCCGAAAAAGGGATAAAATTATACCGAACAAAAGGCATGGCCAGGCAAGGAGGAAGTGTTCAATCAAGGAACAGTAATGATGACCAAGAATGAGGGTGGGGGGGAACACTGGTGGGCCTCCTTGCAGGGTTAATGAAATGGTGGCAAAATAATCACATTTGCAGTATGACAGGAGTGAATGGCTTATGTAAGAGTGCATAACAATCCGATGGCGGCCGATGTGGCACGCAAACCGAGGCAACAAGGTGTCAAGACATAATGTTGAAATTGTACCAGGTGAGAGCGAGAAATGATCTCAAGCATCATCACGAGCTCGGAAAAATGAATCCGGCAATATAAAGAGTGTCAAAAATGGAGAGCAGTCGATGTGGCACGCAAACCGAGGTGATGTGGGGCGTTTTGGAAAAAATACCCAAAAAATCTGGGGGTGAGAGCGAGAAATGATCTCAAGCATCATCACCGGCTCGAAAAAATGAATCCGATGAGATAAAATATGTGAAAAACAGAGAGCAGCCGATGTGGCACGCAAACCCAGGTGACTAGTGGTGTCGAAAAAATGTGTAAAAAATGATGGGGACAAAATAATGCAATGAGGTGACCATCAAGATGGTCTCGTCGTGCTGATTCCAATGGTGGAAATGGTTCGAAAAACGAACTCCGTATGGGTTCAGAATGGCCAAAACAGGAAAAAGTCAACTGACTATAAATAGTGAGTGGGTCCAAGATGACAAGTGTCATTTGTACTATTTGACTTTGACTAGTGATCAGAGTGGACCAAAGCTGAGGTGTCATTTCTGGATGATCCGACCGGCCAATTTCAGATCCTGGAGATACAGGTATTCCGTCAAACTCATACCTGCACATTTTTTTTGGGTTCGGGGGGTGGGTAGTGGGTCCCAAGGTTGACTTGTACGGTCCACGTGGGGTGGACCGCGGGTTTTTGAGGAGGAGTTACGGTCGAAGACCGCAGGTTCCACGGAAAATGACGCGCGTGGAGACCGCGGGGTCCAATGCAGAACACATGATCTGGGACCGTCTGTTCCGAGGCTGAACACGCGGTTCGGTACCGCGTGTTCGGGACTGATAGTCGCAGTTTTGGACCGCGACTATGGGCCAAACAGCTGCGGTCGAAAACTGCGGCAAAGGGGCCTAAAGCCGCATTTTGGAACGAGCTGTTAGGACTTCCCGGGGGGGGGGGGGGGGGGGGAAAGGTTTTATTTCTTTGACATGAGTCTGATGAGTTTGCCTTGCGTGTTTGACAGGATGCCGCTGGTACTATGGAGAGAGCAGGAGATCCCAGACGGGATAGTGGATTATATCCAGGATGATGATCATGTGCGGGCGGTGTTGGGGATGTGCGGACTACTGAATCTCGCGCAGGTACCCATGATGCGTTCAGCAAGGTTGCTGTTGAACCGGCTAGTGAGTTTCTGGGAGCCAGACATACAGGCTTTCATGGTGCAGGGTGAGAGGGTGGACCTCACCCTGACAGATGTGTACTTCTTGACGGGGTTGCCTTGTCTGGGTAGAGTGGCGGATATGCAGCTGAGAGTATCCGCTGATGTGGATATGGAGGACATGCTGGAGCGATACTGTTCTCCAGAGGCTAGGGTGCATAGGAATGCACTCCGGGTGCTAGACCTACAGGAGCCGGCGATACGGGTGATTGCAGCATGCATGGTACGTGTGTTGGGGTCCCAGTCACCGAAGAAGGTGTCTGGTGGCCAGATGCAGCTTGTGGAGCGCGTACTGGATGGGGTCTACTATGCATGGGGCCAGATGTTCCTCACCTGTGTACAGCGACAGCTGACAGCGGTGAAGGAATCTGGCAAGGGGTTTTGCTATGGTTCCTTCCTATGTGCGTTCTTCATGGAGAGGGTACCCACCTTGCGGCCGCGGGTACCGATCAGGGCAGGAGGTTTGAGGGAGCCGCGGATGGTGCGGTGGGGCGAGATGATGCGTCGCCGGGGTGGCGGGGAGGTGGGTAGGTACTTTACCCAGGATTTATACCTGCAGTGGCTACAGATGCCACTGCCACTGGACGACTATCCGTATAGGGATATGGACTACACGGGAGACCCAGAGGCACCGCGAGCACCAGGACAGGCATGGGGACCAGACGATATGTATTGATTTACTTGCATGTTATGGATGTCAAGTTTTATATATGATGTGTGATATGATATATACTGTTACTGATTGATGTGTGATCTACAGATGTGGGTCTGAGACCGCCGCCAGGACATGTGACACGTAGGGGACATGTGGCGGCACCAGCCTTACCCGACCGAGGTGAGGTGCGTCATAGGGACGCAGAGGGGACTTTGGAGTTCGTTCGAGTGTTGCTGGATCGGTTACTAGTTGGAGTAACCAACGAGGGATGGCGGGATGTGGATCCCGATGTAGTTCAGGATTGCATGAGGGCACCCCGAGAGTTCAGATCTATTGCGATCCGGGTGGCTATCTTGGCGGACAGGGCACGGGCACAGGAGCCCGCAGGGGATGAGGATTTGCCAGAGGAGGAGCGAGGGGAGGACTTAGAGGCGACCGATGCAGGCAGTGATGCAGGGTACGACTCTCACTAGGGAGTGCAGGGGACTCCCCCTGAGTTTTGTAGCTACGTCATGTATTTTATGAGGCTTTAGGGATGTATAGCCATTTTTAGTATAGCTGAGTACAAGGGTACTCAGGACATGTATAGCACTGTGACATGTATTTTTTTATATATATATGCACGTGGATGCACCTTTTTGTGATATTGTTTTAGTTGGACGCACGTGGATGCGCTTTATGATGTGTTATATGTTTGTACTGCACGTGGATGCAAGTAGTATAGGATGTGGGGCACGTGGATGACCCTTGTATATGTTAGGTGATGTATTTCATATGGATGCAACACTATGTATGTAGGACTGGGCACGTGGATGCCCCTGTATATAAATGTGTTTGTATTTTTTATTGCACATGGATGCAAATGGTTATGCGATGACAAGCACATGGATGCCCCTTGCAATCTTTTTGGGTTTTTATATATTTTTATGAGATGCCATGATATGATGATGATGCATGATGGAGATTTTACATGGTGTGATTGATGTGCCAATCTAGGATATTGTTAGCCATTTGGTCTACGACACTATTTTGAGCTCTTGGGACATGGGTGAATGTGATGGATTCAAACTGTCGGCTGAGTTGTTTTGTGCGCAGGAATTTTCTAAAGAGGCAGGGATCACGCACCTGGTAGCAGTTGTTGAGCTGGGAGACAAGCAACTGGGAGTCAAGGAACACATGAAGGTGACGTATGCATATCTGGAGGGAAGTAATCAGGAGACCGGTCACAGCATCATACTCCGCCTGGTTATTGGTAGCAGCACCTATGCAGATTCCGTCAAGGTGAATCATTTCATGGGAAGGGGAATATAAGACCCACGCTGTAGAAGCCAGGTTGGGAGACCAGCGGCTCGCTCCATCGGCGAAGCCAGTGTAATAAGGTGGAAGATGGTCCATCTGTGGTCATGCAAAAATGAAGAATGTAAGATCGCGGTAAAAAAGGTGAAAAACAAAAAAGAGAGCAAACTGTACAATGCGGACCAATGAGGCCGCGAGCGATTTAGGGATAAAAGCGTTTGAGATACAACCCATTACGAGGGTTGCGCAAAGGGTGACCTTCGGAGTCAGCTAAGATGTATGCCCCCTTGCCGAGACAAGTCTACACGATGTAAGGGCCTTGCCACATGGATTCGAACTTCCCTTTGCCGGTTTTGTCATGGGCTTGGTCATAGGCGAGGACAAGGTCCCCTTCGTGGAAAGTTTGAGGGTGTACATGTTTGTCGTAACCAGCATTGGAGCAGTTCTTAGCAGCTTCAATGGTCTGGAGAGCGGCACGACAGTCTTCATCGGCTTGTTCGAGGGATAGCAGACTTTGCTCAAGTGCGGAGGTATCGGGGAGAAGCTCAACGGTGATATGTAAGGCAGGTATCTGACACTCGATGGGGAGGACAGACTCTACACCGTGAACTAAATGAAATGGGGTAAAACCAGTGACGGTTTTGGTGGAGGTACGGTAAGCCCATAAGGCAGGGAAAAGCATGTGGTGCCAATTGGACTTATGTCGGTCAACGGTGCGTTGAAGGATGGTTTTGAGGATTTTGTTGATGGCCTCTACTTGGCCATTCCCTTGGGGGTAGTAAGTAGAGGAGAACTGTTTTTCGAATTTTAGGAGGGTGGATAACTCGCGCCAAACAGAATCTTCGAAGTGTGAACCATGTTCTGAGACTGACTGTTTAGGAACCCCGAATCGAGTAATAACATGGTTAAAAAAGAAACGGGCAGCTGTGTCACCGGTACAATTGAAGGTAGGCATGGCTTCGACCCATTTGGTGAAGTAATCGACGGCGACAATGATGTATTTTTGGCCGTTGGCAAACGGGGATCTACACTCCATGAATTCGATGGCCCACTTACAAAAGGGACCAATGGTGACGACTGGGTGTAACGGAGCAGGTGGTGTCCGGGCCTTGGGGGAAAAAAGTTGGCAGTTATGGCAATGCTTGACCGCAGTGATGCAATCGGTGAACAGTGTGGGCCAGAAGTATCCGGCGCGGACCACCTTTTGGGCAGTGGCCATCCCTGAGAAATGGCCACCGTAGGCACGGCTATGACAGTCATTGAGGACGTGTTCAGCTTCCTCGTGTGTAAGGCAACGACGAAGAATTGTGTCCACCCCTCGCTGGTAAAGGACATCGCCTAAGAGGATATATCGAGAGGCCTGGTGACGAATGCGATAGCGTCCATTACGGGTGACTTTGGGTCTGAACTTCTGCATGCGCAGGTATAACAAAATATCACCGTACCCTGGGTCATCAGACGAGATAGTGAACAAGTGATTATCGGGTAACTCATCGGAGATTTGTGGGGCTGGGAGAAGGGAAGGTAGATCAGTGATGAGCTGGGCAAGCGCAAGGGCTTTAGTGCTCTTAGGTGTTCGGAAAGTGAGGTCATATTCCTGGATGATAATGACCCATTTAGCAACACGACCTTGCAGTAGTCGCCGGTTTAGGAGATAGACCATGGGGTTGGAGTCGGCAACGACTGTAGTATGACTAAGTAAGATGTAGTGTCGTAGTTTTTGGACGGAAAAGACCACAGCTAGGGCTAGTCTCTCCTCATATGGGTAACGTAGGGGTGGACCAGACAAGGTCTGGCTGACGTAGTAAATGACATGCTCCTGGTGAGAAGCGTCTTCTTGAACCAAGACTCCGAACACAGCATGCTCGGATGCTGAGACGTAGAGGATGAATTCCTGAGAGAAATCCGGAGGGGAGATCAAGGGGGCTTGTGTGACAGCTTTCTTGAGGGCTTCGAATGCAGCTTCTGCTTGCTCATCCTAGACGAAGGGGACGTGGGTATGGAGCAGGAGAAGGAAACCATGAATGGTAGTGGTGTAATCAGGGATGAAGCATCGAAGGAAATTGGATCACCCCTGCAGACTTTGGAGCTGCCGGAGTGTGCGAGGAGTGGGAAGGTCTAAGATGGCTTGGACTTTCAGGGGATCAACAGTAATTCCTTTCTGGGAAACAATAAAACCCAACAATCATCCTACCAGAAAGCAAAAGACACACTTGTGTGGATTCAAGCGGATTTGGTATTTGCGACAATGCAGAAAAACTTGCCGAAGGTCGTTAAGGTGGTCTGATCGTTTCCGGGAATGAGCTGTAAGGTCATCAAGGTAGACTAGCAGGATATGGACCAAATCGTGAAAGAAATAGGTCATGGCCCGCTGGAATGTGGCACCAGCATTTTTGAGGCCAAAAGGCATGACGCGATAGGCAAAGGTGCCCCATGGGGTAGTAAAGGCAGTTTTGTACTGGTCTTTCTTATGGATCTGAATCTGGTTGTATCCGAAAAAACTGTCCATGAAAGAGAGGACTTCATGCCCCGCACACGCATCGATGAGTTGGTCAATAAATGGTGTGGGGAAGTTGTCCTTGGGACAAGCTCGGTTTAAATCGCGGAAATCAGTGCATACTTGAATGGTGCCTTGTTTCTTGTTAATGGGAACAGGGTTTGAAACCCAGGTGGTATAAGCAATAGGATAAATGAATCCTGCCTTGCGAAGTTTCTCAATCTCGGCTTTGACAGCTGGGAGCTTTGAGGGATGAATGGGACGCTGTTTCTGACGAACGGGAGGTACATCAGGCCACGTGTCAATGTGGTGCTCGATAATGGCAGGGTCAAGACCGGGCATTTGGTATAGGACCAGGCAAAGACATCACAAAATTCTTGGAAGAGTTTTTTGTACTCCACAATCTCTTGTTCACTGCAGGAGGCTCCTAAGGCAATGCATTCATTGACGCCCGGTGGGTCAGAGATATCTATGTGGATGATGGGTGAAATATTGGCCATGTTTCCTTCCTCAAAGGCATCCGGAGCAGGAATAGGGTCCTTAAACCAGTCGACCTTGGTAGGAAGAAAATATTTGGATTCAACCGCAAATTGGGTAGCGGTGCTAGAGGAAGATGCTTCTGGGAGGAAATACGAACGATGTTGCATGTCATCCCAGGGATACTCGAGGCAGTGAGTTCCTCAAGAATCTCCTCATCAGTATGGAAATTTTGGGTCGTCAAATCGGTTGATGAGGGAATGGTAGTTGAAGAGATCATGTAAATGGTGTTGACTTCCCCTGATGGGGGTCGGATCGGGGGGTGAATCTCTTCAATGGTGGTTGGTGCCGTTTCAAGATCTAGATTGTTCATCTCATAGAGAGCTGCTCTGTAATCGGGGAGATCGAGACAGTGATGGGAGTAATGCCCGTAAATACTGCATATGGCACAGGGGTGGTTGGTACGCAGTGATTTATCTTTAGGCTTGGGGGTGGGGTCTAGCTTGACAGCTGAGAAACTGGGGTCATCGTCAAGCATCTGCATGTGTTCCTGTAATGCAGGTAACTGTGGACATTGGTGAGTCGCATGGCCTAACTCATCGCACAACGAGCATTTGGGAGGAGCACGAAATACGGGGGGGTTTTTTACTGTCTTGGGAGGTGGCACAGCAGTGTAATGTTGTGGACCTCTGCCCCCAGTGGGCTTGGTAAGAGGAGGGGGATTCGTGGAGGATGATGGGGTAGAGACACCAGGGGGTGGCTGAGTGGTAGTAGCCATGGGTTGCACCGGTTGGAGGACGATGCTTCGTGTCGGCGGGGGAACGAGAGGTGAAAGATACCAGACGAGTAATCCCAAGGTTAGCCCAGGGAGGCTAAGGGTAGCCATAACCGGGGTGCTTACTACTCCCGATGGAGGGACTAGAAAGGGGATTGTATGGATAGGTGTAACACCAATGTGGCTAGGTACCAGTGGTGGTTTAGGCAACAAGGGTGGTTGATTGTTAGGTGGTTGGTTATCGTGGGACAGGGTACATAAGTCAGACACTTCGGGTGTAGATGACGGGGGAGGAATGGATTGGAAGGTGGATGTCATCGGCGGGTCTGAGTAAACTCTAGGTCCCAAGGAGGAAACAAATGAGGTATCGGC
This sequence comes from Larix kaempferi, assembly GCA_027924585.1. Lineage (NCBI taxonomy): Eukaryota > Viridiplantae > Streptophyta > Pinopsida > Pinales > Pinaceae > Larix > Larix kaempferi. The sequence goes on from BSBM01001030.1 coordinate 8,740,627, forward strand.
ACCACTAACAGGTTGTTCAACCATGGGGAGAACATTTTTGGGTGCAGCGGGGGCATTTGGATCATAGTAAGTGAGTTGGTCGATCTTGACCACGCGTCCGTCATGGGGGAACATCATGGTACGAAAGACAGAGGAAGCTACCGCCCGCATAGCATACATGTAGCTGCGACCGAGTAAGAGGTTGTAATCAAGCTGGGCGTTGATGACCTCAATATTGATGAGGACGGTTTTACCACCCAACTGGACAGGGACATTGGCTAGGAGACCTTGGGGCTGAGCCGAACGATCGTCGTAGGCGCGTAACGCAATGGTGGACTGCTGGAGGGTAGGGGATCCCAACTTCTGCCATACGAATGTAGACATAATGCATGTGGAGGCACCTTCATCGATGATGCATCGATGGATGACAAGATTTCGAATGGAAACAGAAACTTGGAATGCTAAGGTGGAAGGCAGGCGTGGTTCGGACTAGTCCAAATCAAATGCCATCAAATTCGAATCATTTGGGTCAATAGCCCCAATGGCTGAGAGTAAAGTCTTGCGTTGGGAAGGGCAGTTCTTCAAGACTTCTAACGCAGACATGGCTGCTGGAGATTGGGCTAGGTCGTCTACAATGTTGTAGTTTGACGCAGTGCGCGCATTGGGGTTGTTGTTGATACAGCGAAGTGGGAAGCGAGGTGCTTTGGAAGTGCCATCTATTGGGGGCAGAGGTATACGCAACGCCTGATCAATGGGATGAGCGTTGGTGGTTTTATCAGTGGGAGAGGCTTCAGAGGTTGAGCCATATTGGTTTCGGCGAGTCTGAAGGTTGACATCAGCGGAAGACATCATCAACAAGTGGTGGGTACCTGAGTCAAACATGTGTTGGTCAGGGGCGGCGTATGTGATCTATTGTTGTTGGGGTGGCGCATTGGCTTGGGGGGGGGCCAACAGCTGAGTGTTCATGACGCCTTGGGTTGGTAAGGGGTTTTGCAGCACCAAAGGTGGTTGCTGAGGTTGTGGGGGGTTGGGCTACGCTTGAGGAGCTGCATGTCCTTGGCGATGGGCATCATCAACCCAAAGTTGTCGATCTCGCTCCAAGTGTGGGAAAGCATGTGTGTAGTGGCCATAGACCCCACAAATAGAACAAGGATGGTTTGTTCGCAAATTGGGGTTTTTAGCCTGCTTGGGCGGACAATCAGGGTTTTGGTTAGCGGGGGCCGCATTGTTGTTGTCTGGGGGATTAGCCGGTTGACCACCTTGGTCTGTAGGTTGGTTGTTCCCACGATTACGACCTTGCCGCGGTTTTGTTGGCCCTGGTTGCGTTGGTTGTTTTGGTTTTGCTGCGGGTTGTTTTGGGCGTAAACTTGCCCTTGAGCAGCAGGTGGGTTCTGAGGTTGTGCAGGTGCGGGAGCAGGCTGTGGTGGATGATATGTAGGTGGAGGCTGTGTAGGCGCAGCATCTTGAGGAGGTTGCTGATATGTCTATGGAGTAGGTTGTGGGTTTGCCGCAGGGGCTTCCTGGGGCGGGTAATAAGCTGGTGGGTCCGGGGAAGGCGCAGGGGCTGGTGTAGCCTGCTGGTGGTAATAAGCGGGTTGGGCCTGACAAGGCACAGGAGCGGGTGCAGCCTGCTGGTGGTAATAACGCTGAGGTGCGACCAGGGGGTTGTAAGAGGGGGTCGCATGACCGAAGCACTGAGGTGGACAGGTGGGTCCATGGGAATGATGGTGATGTGTCATAGGAGCATACGAGTTGGTAGCCCCAGACTGTGAGGTAGCCCGTGAAAGGTCGGGGCCCGGGGTAGGACGTGCTATGGAAAAGGGTTGGGGATGCGAAGAAACATGGCCAATGATGCCGTCTGCAGCGTGGGATGACCCCGGTGCATCGTGCTGGGAGGATTCGCCACAAGGGGCGTCAGGTATAATGGTATACAGGTAACCCGACTGGGCATAAATGAGGTCGAACTGCTGTGCCTTAAGGATGGCCTCTTCCTCAAACTGGGGTCTTTTGGAAGCTACATCCTTAGCAATGACAGGAAGAAGGGACTTGAGGAACCAATCTAGGAAGGTACGGTCGTCTAGTTTGATCTTGCATAAGCTACGGCGTCTACACCACTCATGAATGTGGTCCATGATGTGGGTAGCCGTGTTTTGTCTGCAAGATAGGAGGATCTCAATGCCCGCGTCATAGCGAACAGGTAACTGGAAGTGTCAGGACTCAGAAATGTCTTATTTTCATCCACCTTTCCCTTCACTATTCCTTACATTTCATCGCCCTATTAAACCTTCATCATATCATTTGCATAAATACATTTGGGTTTCACATTATTATTTTCCACTTTATTCATTTTAGTATTAAAAGTGAATTTATGATTAAATATTAGAAAATATACATGTTTTCATATATATCTCAATTATGTATGAGCTTTGTAATGTGTAGGAATATGTGAATGATTAAATCAAAGAGACTTCTCAAATATCTCTTACACCATTCCAAAGGAGATAGTTATTCAAGCCTATTCTTAAGAAGAAGATCATGGAAGATTTGGTTGGCATATCTTATCTAGGATTCATGAGAGATATGTGGAGGATTTGAAGGCACCATATATTGTAATAATAGGAAAGTGGTTGAGAGTAGTTGAGAGAATAATGGATCTGTAATTAATGCATTCTTATCTTTTTCTTAAGGACTCTCATGTATAAAGGAGAGTGCTCCTTCTCCATTTCCATTAAGTTGTAATTAAGTTAGATTAAGCTTGTAAGAGGGTTGTAATGAAGTTGGATTGGATTGGATTTTGTATTTGTTAGATTAATCTTTGATTTGAGATTCTTAATTTGATTTAAGCTTTCATTGTTATGCTTCCATGTTTGTCATTTGATTATTGATTTATAGATGTGAGCTCACTTATGTCATTGTTGTTAACTCTTCACATGTTGTATTTCTCTTACAAAATTTCAATGCTTTCTTAGTTAGTGTTTCCATGCTTTCCTAGATTAATTTGATTTCAGCAAATTAGATTAAGTTAGATTAGATCTACTTCAGTCCTGCACAAACAGTGCACGTGCTGCGTCAGTTTACGTACCCCGGATTGATAAGTAAATAATTGGGCAACTTACTGCAACGTAATTATTACGACATATAACTCACCTAACAGGAAGAACTGCAGGAAGGTCGAGGCAAGGGAAGTAAAGGTGGCATGGGTCCCGTGGGGTTGCTCGATATACCACTTGGCTGTAGAGCCAGTGAAGGTACGCTGTAACAGACGGAGGCGAATAGAGTCATCCACTATGGAGTTGGAGGAACACCATAGATGGAAGGACATGATATGGTTTTGTGGGTCCTCACCTGCCTTGCCCTCTAACTTAGGGATGTCAGAGGGGATCTTAGTGGGCATATGAGGCCACGCAGGGTCGTGTCGGATAGGGTCGTTGGTCAGTCTGGCTAGGTCAGGTAGGTTGAGGCTAGCCATGAATGGCAGAATGGAAAAAGGATGTGACACAATAGTGGGTTGGACCAAGTCGGGGCCAATGCCCCCAGGTGGAGGTACGAGGTGTGGGATGTTACCCCTAAGTGGGGGAACTAAGGTGGTATAGGATGGTCCTGCACTACCATGGGTAGTGTGAGCCACTAATGGAGTGGGTATAGGTATTCCAGCTGCGGGAATAGGTGCAGTGAGGGGAACAGTAGATGTGGGCCCCATTGAGGGCATACCCACAGCGGGAGTAGTAACTGGTGTAGTGGTGGATGGGCCACCAATGGTCCCTACCAAGAAAGGAGTGGAAGTCACGCCAGCCATGGGGCTAGTAGGGGCAGTGTAAATGGGGTTCTCGGACTCTTCTTCAGAATCGGAGGTAAAGTAAGGGGCGTCAATATCTGGTGACGGAGCCCTATGCCGTTGACGAGTCGAGTCAAGTGACAAGGCTCTAGATCTGTGATAAGTGGTATCAAGTGATGATGATCGAAGTCTATGACGGGTGGTGTCAAGTGAACCGTGCTGTGGGGGCTCGCCCCTGAGGCGCCGAGAATGTCTCGGGGACTCAATGGTGACAGATGGTGTCAAATCTCTGTGGGTTGAGGTGAGTAAAAAATAGCTCAAAAACCCTAATGCAACCGAGTGTGCAGAAGGAGAGCTCAAAAACAAGGCACTCAGGCCAACAACCAACTCAAAACACCTACTGTAACAGTTGTGCTACAATAAGTGGAGTACCAACAAAATGGTCAGAATACCAACAAGCAACAGGTTTCCTAGAAATAAAAAATGGTGGACTCACTAGACCAAAGGGAGGTAAGAGAGCATGCAAAGACCTAACTAAAATGTATTCTGACTCAACTAGACATATCCTCTGCAAGGTGATGAAATCCAAGTCAAACAATATGAATAGGAAATCCAAGTGGCTAAGATATCCCCCTACCGGGAGGGAAACCGGGTAGTCAATCCTAGAAGAATGGCAACTAAGATACCCCGTTCATGACACGTCCAGAAAGGTGAATCTGTTGGTTGGTCCTTTTACCGCAATACCCCTATACAGGGATATCTCGAGAACTGCGAAAGGTAGCCCTTCGGTTACTGAATGGAGTGCGGTATTCCACTCAGGCCTCCGGAACCAGTCTCGTGACTTCAACCCTCCTAGGGGAGAGGCCCTCTGGTAAACTGGTTGTGACCATGCCAAAAAGTACTAGGGGATTTTGGTTCCCTAATTGGACAACAACTATGTCTCAAGTGTAAGTAACCGAGGGGTGTTATTGGAAGCCTATCCCCCCGATCCTACCTAACTACAAAGATTCTTTTGTGTTCCCCAAGTGGGGTTAGAATATTGGTTGAGTTAAGATAGTTTTTAAGGCTCACTTGAATTATGTGACAGAGTGTGTGCTCGTGAGATGATGATGAACCCAAGTAGAAAGTGCCACTAGGGAGGGAAACGTTCTATCTAGCAATAACAGTACAGAAATGAACTTTTAAAATGCACAATTTTCTTTTTTCAATTTAAAGTGATGAAAATGTAAAAACGATTCTGTAAATGAAACAGAAATAAAAATGCAAAAAAGGTTGTAAGGAAGGGTGGCTGCAAGTAGGACAGATGGCTGTACTAGGGCAGAAAATAGTGCAGTAAAGGGGCTGGGTTCAAAATAGGGAAAATTTTGCAGAAATCAGACCGCGGGTTTTTAGCAAATCTGGGTGGTCGGACCACGGAAAACAGATGAACAGTCGCAGGCGGGTTGCGGGTTCTGGGCTAAAAAACGCAGTCGAGACGCAGGAAAAACGTCAAAAGGAACCGGCAGGTTACGGAAAACTGGCTGAAAGCCGCAGGCGGGACGCAAGAAAGACGCCGAAAGGTGCCGGCGGGTTGCGGAAAACTGGCCGAAAGCCGCAGGCGGGACGCAGAAAAGAAGGTAATAGCCGCAGTCAGACTGTCCCAAACAGGCTAATAGCCGCGGCCGGATCGCAGGTAACAGACTGAAAACGGTCGGCAGGTCGCCGAAAACAGTCTGAGAGCCACGGTCGGGTCGCAGGTAAGTTCCTGAAAGACGCAGTCGGAGCGCGACTGTGGGGGGAAAAAACGCGGTATACGGCGGCCGAAAGGGACAGCCGAACAGAATAAAGATTTAAAAATTGTAACCAGAAATTCAAACCTAGGGGAGTCGCCAAAACTGTAGCTAGGGTTTTACCCCTAGCTTGTGCAAATGAGCACCTACTAAGGAGAAGGGACTCCTTAGTAGCAATTCAGTAAAAGTAAATTATTATGCTAAAACAGAAATTAAAATTACTCTAAAACATGTGCATGAAACATAAACAACAAAATGTAAATAATGGTTTTTGTATTAATTTTACCTCCAATGTAAAGGTTGGTGAAGCTCTTGCAATGTCCAAGAGGGTTGCTTCAAGCTCCAACTTTCTCCTTCTCTTTCTCCAATGGTGGGAATGGGCCAAAAGGGGCTCTCAAGGTGAAAGTGGCTCAATGGTGAGCTAGGGTTTCGAGAGAGATTTTGGCAGAGTAAGGGTATACTTGATTGTGGATGTGGAATAAGGGATCTCCATCACCTATTTATAGTTTTTTGGTGGTGGAGTGTTGGCCCATGGTTTTGGGAACCATATGGTTTAGGGCAGCTGTATAGGGTTTTTTCCTCCTTTTCCTCATTATTTTATATTTTTTATTCCCTTTTTAGAGGGATTTTGCTATTTTAGAGGAATTTTGGATATTTTTGGAGGAAAAAGGGGTTGTTTAGCCTTTTTGAGGCTTTTTTGATGGTTTTGTGGCCTTTTGGAGGCATGTTAGGCCTTTTGGAGGCTTTTTAGTGGGATTTTTAGGGTTTTTAAGGGAAATATGGTAGGAAAATGGACAAATGAGCCATGTAATGAGGTAGATGAGGTAGGGAACACTTTTTGGGTGTTAACAAGATGAGCTATACCAAGCATCTGGTTACCTTCATCAAGCTCGTAAAAAACACATGAGGCGCTCATCATTCATGATGGGGAAAAAGGAAAGAATTTGTAGTTACACTTTTGTCAGTGGCAGTACCTAGTCGTTCTTGAACATGGCACTCATTTGCATTTGCATACAGTACTCAGATCATATGTTTGTCTATGAGTCCCTGCTTACTTTCTGAGTCCTGTCACTCCTTTGAGTCATTCAAAGAAATCTTCCATCATCAGTTGTATTAGAAGTTTGCGTTGTACTCATTATGTCAATACTGCCAAGTCATGCCATGCCCATGTTCAAGAACACGTCTACCATTTATAATCTGCAGTCAGTACACCCGCCACCATGTCGGTATACTCTGAGTCAATCTCACATGTTACTGTACCATCCGATCCACTCTACACATATTTTGTCATGTTTCGTGTCGATGATGGGGGATTCATCATGGACCTCCTTCGACGGATTCATATTTGTCGAATTCAACACATCATCCAAAGATTGAATCTAGAAACCAACCAAGTACCTTAGCCCCACATGCCTCAATGGCAGGTTACCTCGCTTTCAACATGAGTTTACATCATTGACTCTTGATTGAGAGATTTCACCTTGCGTTCGACTTCAACTCATTTATTCACGCTTGGTGATATGTACTGTGATACCTTGGGAATCATTGACATTAATGGTGATCTCCCTCTTGTTAACGGTTTACATCAATGACCAGTAATCAAGTGGTTTCTACCATGGTCGACGTCAAGACATTTGTAATCACATGGATAGATTTGTATCATTGCGGGTTCAGCTTGAAGACCCTGGGGAGTTATTCTTTACCCAAGTTGCGATGGAGTTTGTGTTGAGTCATGTTACACAGATCCACATTTGTATTGGTCGTGGTTGTGTTATCATCTCATCATGGATCTATGCTTGTGTCCAGCAGCCATGATTGTGTTCAGTCGGTCATTACTACCATGGATCTGCATTGTATTGGTCAGCAGCCATGTTGTGCATCATATGAGATTGTCAATTCAGATTCAGTTGTATTGTAGCAGTGTCCTTTGTCTGACAAGTCTATTTCCATTCCTTCTATCAAAGCACTTCACTTGTCTATCTTCAACAGCTTCACGCTTTGGGGGGCATTCTATTACACCCAAAATATACCCATCATGAGATTCAGTGTATGAACCCCTTGAATCATCTTGACTAAGTAATTGACCTGGAAGGATTTGTATCCAATTGTACTAGGTTTTGAGAGGTCATCGTAGGTTGCACTCATGCAACATGCAACGTCGCAGCTTGCTTCATTATAGGGTGCGACAAAGTCAGTTAATGGGAAAAAATAGCTTCTTCGACGTTCTTCTCGAGACTTGCTAACTTGGGGCCCTATCCCAAACCTCTAGGGGAGTTGGTACTCTGTTCCTAACACCTTGGGAGGATCCCCTATCTCTCTCCTACCATATCTCAACATATCCTATCCATACCCTATCCACTTAGTCCTATATAAGAGAATCTCTATACCTCTCCAATGGGAGGAAGTCTGTGGTGTCTACATGCTGATGAAATCACTCTTGAGAAGACCTCTAATCATCCTTGAGAGACTCAAGCTTCCTTAGGAGGAAATGGCAAATGGCTTTGTTGGAGAAGGGCTGCAGCGTTAAGCCTTGGTTGTAGTCCTATATCTCTGCTATGTACTTCCCTCTTTTTACAATAATACAAATGTTTTCCACCAATATTGTTCATGTGTGTAATAATATTGAGTAGTTTGACTGCTTAATTGTTCACTTAGATCTCTTATTGTATAGATGCCCTTTACTTGTTTCTCTTGCTTTTTGTCTTATACAAGTCTTGCAGCTTGGTTCTGATGACAATGGGACGTACATCAACATTCAGGAGAAAGGATTGCAAAGTGAAAGGTAAGACGTCTAGTACTCAATCCTTAAGTAGATCTAGGAAATGCAATCGTAGCATGTCTTATTTGTTCAAGACTCGCATTGAGCTAGGGAGATCTGGCTCGTGTCCGCTCGAGTGGATTGTCAGTCAAACAAATCTGGCGACTCCGCTGGGGAAGAACATAGTTTTAGTTTTCAATATGAATTCCATTTTCAGTTGATTTCTTTTGCAAGTCATCTCATTTTGCCTCCCAAGTCTCTTTCACCATTAGATCTTAACCTTGAAGAGACTTATTACCTTCCTCTAAGTTTGTACTTTTCATTTTCAAATCAGTTAATTGCTCATTAATTGGAGATTTGACTTATTTTTTAACTTAGATCTCGCCTATTGCACCTAGTTAGTATACACAGAGCGACACAGTGTAATTTTTTTATCTTTGTTCTTTGCCTTCTAGTCAGTCGCAGCAACTCTTCCATTGGTGTTCTGCGACACCGTTTCACTTTGCGCATTGCTTAACTGAGACGTTGCACTGTGTACAAGAACAGAATGCGTTGATCTGCCAAAATTGCCTTACATGCACCCCTTCTCCATTTCTGATTTGAGTTTTGGTTTGTGTGTAGACTCCTTTGCACTGTACCTTCCAGGCAGAGACTCTTTTGTCTAGCAGTGTTTTCTTCGGCTTGTTTGTATTGGTTTTTGGGTATTTTGAGATTTGGATTCATGTTTGGCCCCTTGAGTCAAAACTAGTGTTTTGCTTACATTTTTAAGCGAAATGGGTTCTATTTTTGAAAAAAAAATTCCTCCATGAATCGTGCATCCTTCAGTCATTTTGACCCATCTCATGGTTTTGAGATCATTTTTGGTTTGGCGTGATTGGCTTGTTTCAAAGACTTGATGAGTGTGGGAGATCCATATCTTTTTTAGCCTCTTTTTCTTGGCTTATGCATCTTGTTTCCCTTACATGCTGAGTTGTTCAATCATTTGTGGGAAAGATTGTTTCTTTGTCTCCACTTTAGTTCAAAGAAAAGCTTGATTTTGTCACTCTTTTTCTATATTCACGAAATTGGAAAACATAAGTATTCTTATTGCTTTAATTTGATCATTTGGCATTTTTGGTCTTACACTCATATGAAGAAGAAAATGCTTGTTTCAGTTTTGTGTACATTTGAGTTAGACATGATTATTAAGTGCTTTCCTTTGTCTTGCATTTGATTGGAAACGTTTGTGGAATCCTTCTTTCCGTAGCTTAGATGTGTCTTTTTCAAGTGAAAAAGATAGGAAATGAGTCATAATTATTGCATTTGGTATATTTTGAGCCTTTCTTGAGTGCCTTTGTGTTGTTTAGGTGCTTGCCATTTTTCTTTGGGAATTTCTGAATGATTAGGATGTTGTAGATATTCTCTCACTTTCAGTATATAGATATGAAAAGCATTTAGTTATCAAATTCCATTTTTGGTACATGCATTTGAAAAATGAAAGTGCTTCATTATCTTGTCTAATACATTGTTAAGATTAGTTGCATCTTTCGTTTTCTTTGCGCTTTTTAGCTGATTTCTAAAGAAAGTTAGAGTTATTGCACTCTAGGAAGGAATTCTTCATTTCGCTACTACTTAAGTATTTTTGGTTTGAAAGAAAGAAAAATCTCTCCTTACCTTAAGTATTTTTCATTGAAAATATAAGGAAAATGTGCATTATCATGTAGTTGAAGATTGCATTATGTTTACATTTATGTACTCACCTCATGCATCCACCTAACCGTATAAGCTAAAATTAACGCTAGCTTAGGTTAAAATCATTTAGTAACTGTGTGTAAGTTAGAGACATGTTCCGGCGCCGTTAAGCGTGGCAGCTATCGTTATTTGCCAGCACTATATCCCGGGGGTATTGTAGTCTTCCACGTACTTATCGGTATATCGAGCTCCTTCACGTACCCACCAAGTACCATCATACGTACTTGGCGTATATCGAAAGGTGTATCACGTACTCGGTAGTATATCGGAAGTTCTCTTGCCGAACGGTTGTGCATTAGACAACACCACTACGGATTTGAGCTCCCACTTACCTTGCGTGTATCGAGAAACACCACTTGTATTCCTGAAACCAACTGAGTTAAATTTTTGGCCGTCTTGGCAGAGTAATACACCGAGAACAACACTCAGGCATTTACTACGCACGTACCATCCAAGTAATCGGGTATGCAGGAAAGGGTACAGTCCCAATCCTCCTTGTCACGTCATATTGTTGGACCCTGCGGTATATCGCGAGTTGCGAAGCCTTGATAATCCTATGAGGTTCCAGACTTTGAATCCACTCCTATCACACAGTTTGCTTGTTGCTTTTAGTCTTGAGTAGTGTTTTATTTGTGTGGTACTTTAGAGACTCTTAGGAAGTTTAGATATGGAAGACTTTTCCGAGACTACCAACCAAGAGGCCCCTTTCTAAGGTATGCCATTTGTTATTCCCCCTTGTGGAACGGTTGGTCCTCCCTTTATGTCTACATTGAGTCTTCCTAGATTGATGATAGGATTACCAGTATGGTTATTCTCCAATCCAGTTACACCAAGTGCACCAATTGTGTTGAACCTAGGTCCTTCATCACATGAGCATCAATCTCATGGTAACCATTCTCCTTCTTCGTCGAAAGTTGAATCAGCTTCTGTCTCTTCTTCTTCTCCTACTGAAAAAATCGGATGTTAGTAAGAAGGTGGGTGAGAAGAAGAAGAAGAAAAGGAAGATAAAGAATAAGAAGGATAAGAAAGAGACCAAGTGTCAACCATCTGCCTCTGATGGCACTCATTCTATCAGAACACCTCGTAAGCCCAAGTTCCCTTACAAACTTTGCAAGGGTGATCACCTTTTAAATAATTGTCCCGGTCTTTCCAATGTATCAGAAGTGTGGTCTAAAAACTCCAAACCGCTTGTATCATCAACCTATGACCATCATGTTGATGATACTCCCTCGACTAGTGACCTATTGGTGAAGGGTCGGAAGGGTAGAGATGCAGACCCTTGCTGACTATACAAGGGCATGCACCGTACTTACCTTTGTCCAAGCATGGATGAAGCTTCATGGTGGTTGGAAGATATTACTAGTTCTCAACAGGTGCTTCCAACAAGTGACAGTAATTTGTCCCCAGAGCCCGCGCTGGTTGACCAAGTGATCAATTCAATTTCATCAGTATTTGATCCCACAATTCCTTCCGAGAGTGAAGTGATTGAGTCGTTGTCAGCTCCACTCGATCCCGCTCTTTCATTGGAGAAAGTTCAGACTGAAGCAGTCACCATGACACAATATTCGTCTCATTATTATATTCCAAGTGAGAGTGAATTGGAAACCGTTGATGTTTTCCTAGTCCGTTCAAAATGTCCTAGGCAAGGGGAAACCCTGTCCATTCCTACAGGACCCCCCAGGTATTGAGGTCATTTCCTTTGATTGGAATGGTCTAATAGAATCTCGTCTTCCTTCGAGTATTCCTTTTCAAATATCTGTAGGAGTTTCCGGTAAAGAAATCTTTCGTACGATAGTTGATGAGGGAGCTTATGTTAGTATTTTATCCTCAACTGCTTGGCAAGCTATAGGTTCCCCTCAGCTTGTGCCAACAACTGACTAGATTTTGGCTTTTAATAGAAGGCATACCGGACCTTTAAGCATTCTCCCGCAGTTATCTATCACGTTGAGAGGTAAAACTGTTTATGTTGATGTCATGGTTGTCATTTCAATCTGCTCCTTGGACGTGATTATGTCTATGCTATGAAAGCTGTAGTGTCCACACTCTTTTGAGTGATGTATTTTCCTCATCATGGGAATATTGTGACCATTGATCGGCTTTCCTTTGTGATACCCACTCATCATATGACTCCTAGTCATCAAAATTCCCGGAATGTTCCGCATGTTTTGGTGGTTTCTTCACCCTGAGGATGGGGGATACGAGCACGGTTTATGTTATGTTTCAAGCTCGTTAAAAAATGAAACCGAACACTCTAGCATAGTTTACCTTTGGTTTCAAGCTTGCAGAAAAATGAAACCAATCCACTGACGAGCATGGTTTATGTTATGTTTCAATCTTGTTAAAAAATGAAACCGAACACTCTAGCATATTTTCCCTTTGGGTTAAATCTTGCATAAAAATGAAACCATCCACTCGAGCATATTTTTATTCCATTTCAAGCTCGTTAAAAAATAAGATGGGCCCCCTCAAGCATAGTTATTGTCTTTTTCAAGCTTGTGTAAAAATGAAATAGATCTCCCTCCCATCGGCTCGAGTCTCTCGCTAGAGTTAGATCTTGAAACTTCATTTCATTTGATTCTCGTTTTCCCCCCCTTGGTGAACATTTTCATATTAGTAGCCAAGTTGGTAGTTGAGTTAGCAAGCAGCATTTTCAGATGAAATGAAGCTTGGGGGGCATGCCACATGCCGTACCGTCAACAATCATGTTGAGGGTATGCTACCATGTTAAGCCACTAGCAATCATGCTGGGGGCATTTACAAGCCTCTGGGCATCATGATGGGAAGGAACTCATCAGTGGGCCTTAACCGTGAGTAGATTTACCTTTGGCTTCAAGCTCGTTAAAAAATGAAACCAGTATTTTGAGCACAGATTAGTCTTTGATTCCAAGCTCGTTAAAAAATGGAATAGACCCCCTAAGCATAGTTTACCTTTGGTTTCAAGCTTGCATAAAAATGAGACCAGCTTCATGAGCATAGTTCCCTTTCTATGTCAAGATATTTAAAAAATGAAATAGGCCTTTTGAGCAGAGTTCTATTCCTATGTCAAGCTCGTTAAAAAATTAAACATATCCTTTCCCTTTGAGTCGAGTCTCCTCATAGACTTTGTACCCGAACCTTCTTTTAACCCTCCTATGCCTTAGGCGAAGTAAATGAAGCTTGGGGGCATGTATTCAACCTCTATAAGTTATGTTGAAGTCTTTTTTATCGCATCTCCACATCATGTTAGAGCTAAGTCAATTACTTCCAGCAATCATGCTGGGGGCACACACCAACCTCTGGATGCTATGTTTGGAAAAAGTTCACCATTGGGAACTTTTTTCGAGCATACTTTCCTTTTTTAGGTTTCAAGCTCATTAAACCATGAAAATTACCCCAAGCATAGTTCATTTTCTGTTATAAGCTCGTTAAAAAATGAAGCAGACATCATGAGCATTCTTCCAACCTATCTTCGAGCTCGTTAAAAATAGTAAGATAGTGTTTGAGCCTACTTTTCATTTTTTCGTGCTCTAGTTAAAACATGAAAAGTGATTTGAGCTTACTTTTTACTTTTTTGTGCTCTGGTTCAAATATGAAAAAGATTCGGAGTGCTTGTGATACCATTATCGTGCTCATTTAAAATTTGAGTAAAAAGGTGTGTCTAACGAGTATAGGTTTATCACTTTATCCGGCCTCGCTAGACTATTTACGGAAAAGGAACTGTGCCGAGTTTACTTTTTCCTTTGTCATACTCGGTCATCAACCATGACAAAGTTGTTCATGAAGTCCTTTTAAGCTCTTTTCAGACTCCCTAAATAGGAAAAGATTGCCAAGCGAACGTGATTCTTTCACACTTGTAAAAGCATTTGAATGATCGTCTTTCTAGTGATAGTTTATGATCCGGATTTTATGAGCAGAAAAAAATGAATACAGATTATCATCAGATGCTTAACACAAAATAATAGAGATACAGTCAAACTGGTTTTCTATTCAATAAGGAAATAAGCTAGAACTGTAAAATGCAGCGGAAAACAAGCTTGTTGGAATGGTGGCGGCTTATCTCTGAGAAGAGATGTGACGGCTGCACTCATTTCACAAGAAGATGGTTACAATGAGGCTCTCAAGGCCTTTTACAATAAACAGGAATGTCAAAAACCCTAGACATCCAAAAACCTAACCCTAGGAGATGAAGCGCCAAAAGTCATGTGGGCCCCGTTTGGGTAAGTTAGTACATCAACTTCCCGGGGTCGTAACTTTTGCATACGATCTCCATTTGGGGCGCTCGGTAACCCGTTGGAAAGGTCTATCCGAGATTTACAACTTTCAAGTAAGAACAAATGAATGCCAAGGGAAACCATTTGGCCCCCCAAATTGCCAAAAAAGGTCGTTTAGGGCCTCAAAATGGCCCCAGAAGTTCAGGACCCGAAAAACTGCTAAAAATAGTACAATACCAAAATTGCCATAAAACTATTTTGAGCCAGTTGGAAAGGTGGGTGGCCACCAATATCCACCTGGATTAATCCTCTCTCCTTAGGAAGCAATGGTCTCCATTTCTTTGAGTTCCCCCATCAGATGAGGAAATTTCTGCTGAATTTGGCCTTGGGTGAGCCACTTGCCTTGGTGCAGGAGCTGCCCTTCTTTGACAACTCGATAAAGCTGGATCCTTTGATGTCAAGTGCCCTTGATCTATGTGTCTGCAATATGATCACTGGATGCTTGTTGTAGGCAGTCAGGGTTGAGCTCTGTTGGTGTCAACTTCTCTGCTATCTCTGAGGTGTCTAATAGTGGTGGGAAATATGGCTGAAGGAGAGCCACGTTGAAGACTGGATGCAGACCAAGGAAGGGGGGAATGTTGAGCTCAAAAGCATTGTCACCTATCGCCTTGGTGATGGTGTACGGCCCATAATGGAGTGGGCGAAGCTTTCGATGGGGCCTTGTAAGGCATTCTTTCTGCAAATGCAACCAAACTTTGTCACCCATCTGAAACTTATGTGGCACCCGATGTTGATCATGGCGTTGCTTGTACTTGGCATTAGACTTCTATAGAATATCCTGAACCTGTTGGCGGATATGTTGGATCCGTTCAATGAACTGGGTGGCTTTGTCAGCTTCTGGGGACGAGTCGGCCGAGGTAGTCGCAAGGGGAAGTGCAACATCCATGGGGCCCAATGGTTGGAATCCCAACCCCACCTGAGAGGGGTTGTGGCCAGTTGAGCTATGTAGGGCTCGGTTGTAGCTATGTTTGAAATAAGGGAGACTCTCATCCCATGTGCGGGGGTGTGTTGAATTGTACATGCGCAGGATATGTACGACCATCCGGTTGATGACCTCCGTTTGTCCATCGGTTTGGGGGTGGAAGGCAGTGGATTTGGTGAGCTTGGTATCCAGCAGTGACCAGAGGCTTGACCAGAATGAGCTAAGGAACCGACTGTCACAGTCTGAGATAATGGTCTGTGGGATCCCAAAATGTACCCATACTCGTTCAAAGAAGAGCTTGGCAGTGGCTTCTGCTGTGATGTTCTTCTTGCAAGCGGCTAGAATCGCCATCTTGGAAAAGCGATCAACAACCACGAAAACACAGTCGTTTCCCCTCTTGGTGGATGGGAGGCCCGACATGTAGTCCATTGAGATGGATTCCCATGGCCTGTCAGGAGTAGGCAGAGGGGTGTATAGGCCTTGTTTCTTAGTGGTCGGTTTGGTAATAGCGCAAGCGGTGCAGGACCTGATATACTTGCCGACATCATGTCGAAGTTTCGACCAGTAGAAATGTTTCTGCAACACTGCCACCTGACTGTAGTGAGCTTCCCAAATCAGCTTCGCGCATTCGCTTGATGGAACGCAGAGATGGCCCAGACGACACAACAACCCGTCCTGAATATGGAAATTAGCAACCACTGAGTTGGTGCCCAACATTTGATAGGTGGCGGAGAAGTCAGGGTCTGTCTCATAGAGGTAGGGCCATCTGGAGGTCTCGTGGCCACAAGAGTCTAGCACCGTGGTAAGTGCCATGACTAGAGGTCGACTGAGGCAGTCAGCAACTCGGTTGGTACTCCCTGTTTTATATTTGATGTTGAGGTGGAACTGCTGTAAATATGTCGACCACTTCTGATGGCGGTCATTCTGCAACTTTCCTTGGGTCTGCATGAACTGCAGTGGCTTGTGATCAATGTGGATGACTGTCTCCTTCCCAAGAATGTAATGTCTCCACTGGCGGCAGGCTTGTACAATGGAGTACATTTCTTTGTCGTAGGTAGGGTACTTGCGGACAGCATCTGATAGTGTCTCACTATGATATGCCACGGGGTGGCCGTGTTGAGTGAGAACGGCGCCCACAGCATAATCTGAAGCATCTGTCTCGATCTCAAAGGGATGTTGCAGGTTCGGTAATGAGAGTACCGGCGATGAACACAAACGCTTCTTCAAGTCATCGAAGGCTTGTTGCTGGGACAGGCCCCACACAAATTTTGCCTTACCACCACCCCTGGTCACTTGGCTGAGGGCCCATGCGATATGAGAGAATCCCAGCACGAACCGGCGATATAAATTAGCGAGGCCCAAGAAGCTCCGAAGTTCAGTGAGTGTGGTTGGGGCTGGCTAGTCACGGATGACCTGGATCTTGGCTGGATCCACATGCACACCATGCCGATCAACGATGTAGCCTAAGTAATGGACCCTGTCCATGCCGAAGGAGCATTTTTCCAAGTTTGCATATAGTTTGTGCTTCCGCAGGGTGTGCAGAACCTGCTGAATATGCTGCAAGTGTTCCTCCCAAGTCTTGTTGTAGATGAGGATGTCATCCAGATACACCACTACAAAATTTTTGGTGAAAGGTCGTAGGATATCGTCCATCATCCTCATAAAAGTTGCTGGATCATTTGTCAAACCAAAAGGCATGACCAGCCATTCAAAAAGACCTTCTTTTGACTTGAAGGCAGTCTTCCATACATCTGTCTGTTCTATTGGGACCTGGTGGTAGCCAGACTTCAGATCAATCTTACTAAAGTATTTTGCCCCCGTGAGCTGATCAAGGAGGTCATCGATTTGGGGAATTGGGTACCGGTTACGGACTGTGATTTTATTCAGGGCCCGATAATCAATGCAGAGTCGCCAGGTCCCATCTTTCTTATGCACTATCACGATTGGGCTCCCACAAGGTGATGAACTAGGACGGATGTGCCCCTTGTGGAGCAATTCTTGGATCTACCTCTTGATCTCCTCATTTTCCAACAGAGAGCGGTGATAGACTGGCCCATTAGGTATCGGTGCGCCTGGGGTCAGATTGATGGGATGCTTGACCTGGCAGTGTAGAGGTACCCCAGTCGGAGAGGAGAAGGTATCTGAGTATCCTTCCACCACCTTATCCACTTGCTTCTGTTGTGTGGATAGATCGGTCGTGGAGGCCTGGGTTGTGGCTGCGATCTTTCTTTCACTCTGAGAGCGAATCACGAAGAAGACAAATTTCCCGGTCTGAGAGATGAATTTCCTGCATTGTTTGGCAGAGATCAAGGAAATAGCACTAGGAGGGACTGCCTCGGGTATCCTGTTCAAAGAAATAATAACACTACGAGGCCTAGACTCATAGATAACATGACGTTTCCATAAATAAGGTTGTCCCAAAAGAACATCTGAAACTTCGAGAGGAGCAACATCACACAATACCTCATCCCTGAAGGGCTTGATGCCGTATGGCAGTCGGCACTGTTGGCTGACGCAGAGATCACTTCCTTTGCGGAGCCATCCAATGGTGTAGGGTTGTGGGTGCGGCATTGTCAGCAGGGCCAGGCGCTTGACGACCTCTGCTGAGATGAGATTCTTCTGGCTACTGCTATCAACGATTAAGTGCAGCGGGGTGCCTTTTACCCACATCTGTGAATGGAAGAGGCGTTCTCCTTCTTCTGGCTCATCTGGTTCATCAGGATGGAGCTTGGTGGTAGCAATGGTGGCACTGGGTTCCACGTCAATGATCTGTCTTCCCCTTTCTAGTTCGGACTCAGAGTCAGAACACGCATCTGACTCAGATGCTTTCACTTCGGACACCAGCGACTGCTTTGAGCGGTAATCAGTAGTGTTATGCCAAGGGCTCTTATGGAAGTCGCACCACTTCCCGGTATCTTTCTTTGTTTTTCCGGTGTCCTTCTTTGCTTGCGGCTTGGATTGGTTTTCCTGATACTATCCATCTTTGCTCTATCCTTTATTCTGTGGGTTGGGGCCGCCCTTTCCTGTCTTTTGTTGTGAAGGGTTTCCAGGCCCAAATTGCCGCGTCTTTTGTTTGAGCTTCTGCTCGATTTTGACGGCATATCGGTAGGCCGCGCCCAAGGAAGAGATGTCCAGAAATTCCATTTCGGTCTAGATGTATCTATGCAAACCACCACGATACTTGAGAACCAGATGTCGCTCTGAATCTTTGATACCCAGCTTGGTGCGCAAGGTATGAAAGATATTTGTGAACTTTGGCACTGCTTGGTCTCTTTCTTGTCACAGTGTGGTCCATTTGGTATACAAGTTGTCATAACTTCCAACAGGGTAGTATTGTTCCTTAATAGCATCCCTGAAGGATTCCCAGGTGGCCATGACTGAAAATAATGAGGCTTCTTCTGTGTCCTTTTGCTCGCAGAATGTTTCCCACCAATATTTGACATGGGGAATGGCTTTGAGGAGCGCAAAAGTAATATTTTCTTTATTCGAAAATTTATGGACAGAAAAATACCCTTCTAGTAGATTCAACCACTTATCTACAGCATCTGCATCTATCTGTCCTTCAAATATAGGGATATCGAAGTTGATTTGTACCTTGAAGGGGGCGGCGCCTCCGCTTGAGGAAGATGCGTTGCTTGTTGGTAGTCGCCGAAGGATTTGCGCGAAATTATCCATCATCTCATTCCTCTGCTGCGTGAGGGCTTCCTCAAGCAACATTTTGAGAGGATCTCCTGTCCCATCATATTTCTTTTCTCCTGCCATGAGAGGTCGCTTGGGCGTGTGAGAGCTTTTGTCCTCAAGAGAAACAAGCTCGAGACCCAATTCTTTGTACCCTTACCTCCTTGGGGACATGCATTAAGACGACAAGGAGCAGACCGCTCTGATACCACTGATCCGGATTTTATGAGCAGAACGAAATGAATACAGATTATCATCAGATGCTTAACACAAAATAATAGAGATACAGTAAAACTGGTTTTCTATTCAATAAGGAAATAAGCTAGAACTGTAAAATGCAGCGGAAAACAAGCTTGCTGGAATGGTGGTGGCTTATCTCTGAGAAGAGATGTGACGGCTACGCTCATTTCGCAAGAAAATGGTTACAATGAGGCTCTCAAGGACTTTTACAATAAACAGGAATGTCAAAAACCCTAGACATCCAAAAACCTAACCCTAGGAGATGAAGCGCCAAAAGTCATGTGGGCCCCGTTTGGGTAAGTTAGTACATCAACTTCCCGGGGTCGTAACTTTTGCATACGATCTCCGTTTGGGGCGCTCGGTAACCCGTTGGAAAGGTCTATCCGAGATTTACAACTTTCGACCAGGGCCAAATAAATGTCGGGGGTAACCATTTGGCCCCCCAAATTGTCAAAAAAGTTCATGTAGGGCCTCAAAATGGCCCCGGAAGTTCAGGACCCAAAAAACTGCTAAAAATAGTACAATACCAAAATTGCCATAAAACTGTTTTGAGCCAGTTGGAAAGGTGGGTGGCCACCAATATCCACCTTGATCAGTTTACCCATTTTTTGGAACAGGAAGCACTATTTACAAAATAGGAATCATCCAACCAACCATGGCTGGAAGAGTCCTCTTCCGTGTTGTTTTACCCTTTTCCGGGCGATGAGGATAACTTTACGAAAAAGGACCGTTGGAGTATTCTTTAGTTCTTTTTAGACTCTCTAAACATGAAATGACGACTGAGTTTACCTTCTATGGACTCGTTAAATTTTCACATCAAAGGGCCCATCATGGGACGAACCCCTCCTATCCCAGGTTTAAAAAATGTTTGGGATTGGACTCATCTATGAGATAAGCTATACTGAGCATCTGGTTACCCTCATCAAGCTCGTAAAAAACACATGAGGCACTCATCATTCATGATGGGGAAAAAGGAAACCATTTGAAGTTACACTTTTTTCAGTGGCAGTACCTAGTTTTTCTTGAACATGGCACTCATCTGCATTTGCATACAGTACTCGGATCATCTGTTTGTCTATGAGTCCCTGCTTACTTTCTGAGTCCTGACACTCCTTTGAGTCATTCAAAGAAATCTTCCATCATCAGTTGGATTAGAATTTTGCATTGTCCTCATTATGTCAATACTACCAAGTCATGCCATGCCCATGTTCAAGAACACGTCTACCATTTACGATCTGCAGTCAGTACACCCGCCACCATGTCGGTTTACTCTGAGTCAGTCTCACATGTTACTGTACCATCCGATCCACTCTACACATCTTTTTTCATTTTTTGTGTCGATGATGGGGGATTCATCATGGCCCTCCTTCGACGGATTCATCTTTGTCGAATTCAACACATCATCCAAAGATTGAATCTAGAAACCAACCAAGTACCTTTTCCCTGCATGCCTCAATGGCAGGTTACCTCGCTTTCAACATGATTTTACATCATTGACTCTTGATTGAGAGATTTCACCTTGTGTTCGACTTCAACTCATTTATTCACGCTTGGTGTTATGTACTGTAATACCTTGGGAATCATTGACATTAATGGTGATCTCCCTCGCACTTGTTAATGGTTTACATCAATGACCGGTAATCAAGTGGTTTCTACCATGTTCGACGTCAAGACATTTGTAATCACATGGATAGATTTGTATCATTGCGGATTCAACTTGAAGACCTTGGGGAGTTATTCTTTACCCAGGTTGCGATGGAGTTTGTGTTGAGTCATGTTACACGGTCCACATTTGTATTGGTTGTGGCTATATTATCATCTCATCATGGATCTACGCATGTGTCTAGTAGCCATGATTGTGCTCAGTAGGTCATTACTACCATGGATCTTCATTGTATTGGTCGGAAGCCATGTTGTGCATCATATGATATTGTCAATTCAGAGTCAGTTGTACTACAACAGTGTCCTTTTTCTGACAAGTCTATTGCCATTCCTTCTATCAAAGCACTTCACCTCTCTATCTTCAACAGCTTCATGCTTGGGGGGAATTCTGTTACACCCAAAATCTACCCATCATGAGATTTAATGTATACACCCCTTGAATCATCTTGACTAAGTAATTGACCTGGAGGGATTTGTACCCAGTTGTACTAGGTTTTGAGAGTTCGTCGCAGGTTGCACTGATGCAACATGCGACGTCGCAGCTTGCTTCATTATAGGGTGCGACGAAGTCAGTTAATGGGAAAAAATAGCTTCTTTGAGGTTATTCTCGAGACTTGCTGACTTGGGGCCCTATCCCTGACCTCTAGGGGAGTTGGTACTCAATTCCTAACACCTTGGGAGGATCCCCTATCTCTCTCCTACCATATCTCAACCTATCCTATCTATACCCTATCCACTTAGTCCTATATAAGAGAATCTCTATCCCTTCCAATGGGAGGAAGTCTATGGTGTCTACATGCTGGTGAAATCACTCTTGAGAAGACCTCTAATCATCCTTGAGAGACTCAAGCTTCCTTAGGAGGAAATGGCAAATGGCTTTGTTGGAGAAGGGCTACAGCATTAAGCCTTGGTTGTAGTCCTATATCTCTGCTATGTACTTCCCTCTTTTTACAGTAATACAAATGCTTTCTAACAATATTGTTCATGTGTGTAATAATATTGAGTAGTTTACCTACTTAACTGTTCACTTAGATCTCTTATTGTATAGATTCCCTTTTTTTGTTTCTCTTGCTTTTTGTCTTAAACAGGTCTTGCAGCTTGGATCTTACGACTGTGGGACATATAGCAGCATTCAGGAGAAAGGATTGCGAAGTGAAAGGTAAGACGTCTAGTACTCGATCCTTAAGTAGATCTAGGAAATGCATTCGTAGCATGTCTTATTTGTTCTAAACTCGCATTGAGCTAGGGAGATCTGGCTCGCTTCCGCTCGAGTGGATTGTCTGTCAAACAAATATGGCGACTCTGCTGGGGTAGAACATAGTTTTAGTTTTCAATCTAAATTCCATTTTCAGTTGATTTCTTTTGCAAGTCATCTCATTTTGCCTCCCAAGTCTCTTTCACCATCAGATATTCACTTTGAAGAGTCTAATTACCTTCCTCTGAGTTTGTACTTTTCATTTTCAAATCAGTTCATTGCTCATTAATTGGAGATTTGACTCATTTTTTAACTTAGATCTCCCCTGTCGCACCTGGTTAGTATACATAGAGCGACACTGTGTAATTTTTTATCTTTGTTCTTTTCATGTTAGTCAGTCGCCGCAACCCTTCCATTGGTGTTCTGCGACACCGTCACACTTTGCGCATTACTTAACTGCGACGTCGCATTGTGTACAAGAACAGGATGCGCTGATCTACCAAAATTGCCTTACAGGCACCCCTTCTCCATTTCTGATTTGAGTTTTGGTTTGTGTGTAGACTTCTCTGCACTGTACCTTCCCGGCAGAGAATCTTTTGTCTAGCAGTGTTTTCTTTGGCTTGTTTGTATTGGTTTTTGGTTCTTTTTAGATTTGGATTCATGTTTGGCCCCTTGAGTCAAAACTAGTGTTTTGCTTACATTTTTAATCGAAATGGGTTCTATTTTTGAAAAACAAATCCCCCATGAATCGTGCATCCTTCAGTCGTTTTGACCCATCTCATGTTTTTTAGATCATTTTTGGTTTGGTGTGATTGGTTTGTTTCAAAGACTTGAAGAGTGTGGGATATCCATGTCTTTTTTAGCCTCTTTTTCTTGGCTTATGCATCTTGTTTCCCTTACATGCTGAGTTGTTCAATCATTCGTGGGAAATATTGTTTCTTTGTCTCCACTTTAGTTCAAAGAAAAGCTTGATTTTGTCACTCTTTTGCTATATTCATGAAATTGGAAAACATAAGTATTCTTCTTGCTTTAATTTTATCATTTGGCATTTTTGGTCTTACACTCATAGCAAGAAGAAAACACTTGTTTCAGTTTTGTGTACATTTGAGTTAGACATGATTATTAAGTGCTTTCCTTTGTCTTGCATTTGATTGGAAACGTTTGTGGAATCCTTCTTTCCGTAGCTTAGATGTGTCTTTTTCAAGTGTAAAAAGATAGGAAATGAGTCATATTGATTATTGCATTTGGCAGATTTTGAGCCTTTCCTGAGTCCCTTTGTGTTGTTTGGGTGCTTGCCATTTTTCTTTGGGAATTTCTGAATGATTAGGATCTTGTAGATATTCTCTCACTTTCTGTATATAGATATGAAAAGCGTTTAGTTATCAAATTCCATTTTTGGTACATGCATTTGAAAATTGAAAGTGCTTCATTATCTTGTCTTATACATTGTTAAGATTAGTTGCATCTTTTGTTTTCTTTGCGCTTTTTAGCTGATTTCTGCAGAAAGTTAGAGTTATTGCACTCTAGGAAGGAATTCTTCTTTTCGCTACTACTTAAGTATTTTTGGTTTGAAAGAAAGAAAAATCTCTCCTTACCTTAAGTAGTTTTCATTGAAAATGAAAGGAAAATGTGCATTATCATGTAGTTGAGGATTGCATTATGTTTACATTTATGTACTCACCTCATGCATCCACCTAACCGTACAAGATAAAATTAACGCTAGCTTAGGTTAAAATCATTTAGTAACTATGTGTAAGTTAGAGATGTGTTCCGCCGTCAGTAAGCGTGGAAGCTGTCATTATTTTCCAGCACTGTATCCCAGGGGTACTGTAGTCTTCCACATACTTATCGGTATATCAAGCTCCTTCACGTACCCACCAAGTACCATAATACATACTTGGCATATATCGAAAGATGTATCACGTACTCGGTAGTATATCGGAAGGTCTCTTGCCGAACGGTTGTGCATTAGACAACACCACTACGGATTTGAGCTCCCACGTACCTTGTGAATATCAGGAGACACCACTAGGATTCCTAAAACCAACTGAGTTAAATTTTTTTCCGTCTTGGAGGAGCAATACACTGAGAACAGCACTGGGAGAGCTACTACGCATGTACCATATAGGTAATCGGGTATGCAGGAAATGGTACAGTGCCAATCCTCCTTGTCGCGTCATATTGTTGGACCCTGCGGTATATCGCGAGTTGCGAAGCCTTGATAATCTTGTGAGGTTACAGACTTTGAATCCACTCCTATTCAAACAGTTTGCTTGTTGCTTTTAGTCTTGAGTAGTGTTTGATTTGTGTGGTACTTTAGAGACTTTTAGGAAGTTTAGATATGGAAGACTTTTCCGAGACTACCAAACAAGAGGCCCCTTTCCAAGGTATGCCATTTGTTATTCCCCCTTGTGGAATTGTTGGTCCTCCCTTTATGGATACATTGAGTCTTCTTGGATTGATGATAGGATTACCAGTATGGTTATTCTCCAATCCAGTTACACCAAGTGCACCAACTGTGTTGAACCTAGGTCCTTCATCACATGAGCATCAATCTCATGGTGACCATTCTCCTTCTTCATCGAAAGTTGAATCGGCTTCCGTCTCCTCTTCTTATCCTACTGAAAACTCTAATGTTAGTAAGAAGGTGGGTGAGAAGAAGAAGAAGAAAAGGAAGATAAAGAAGAAGAAGGATAAGAAAGAGACCAAGCGTCAACCATCTGCCGCTGATGGCACTCATTCTATGACAAAACCTCGGAAGCCCAAGTTCCCTTCCAAACTTTGCAAGGGTGATCACCTTCTCAAGAATTGTCCCGGTCTTTCCCGTGTGTCATAAGTATGGTCTAAAAACCCCAAACCGCTTATATCATCAACCTCTGACCATCATGTTGATGATACTCCCTCGACTAGTGACCCATTGGTGAAGGGTCGGAAGGGTAGAGCTGCAAACTCTTTCTGGATATGCAAGGGCATGCATCGTACTTACCTTTGTCCAAGTATGGATGAAGCCTCACGGTGGTTGGAAGATATTACTAATTCTCAATAGGTGCTTCCAACAAGCGATAGTAATTTGTCCCCTGACCCCCCACTGGTTGACAAAGTGATCAATTCAAATTCATCTGTAGTCGATCCCACTCTTCCTTCTGAGAGTGAAGTGATCAATTCGTTGTCACCTCCACTCGATCCCACTCTTTCATTGGAGAAAGTTCAGACTGAAGCAGTCACCATGACAAAATCTTCGTCTCATTCTTATCTTCCAAATCAGAGTGAATTGGAAACCGTTGATGTTTTCCTAGTCAATCAGAATGTCCTAGGCAAGGGGAAACCCTATCCATTCCTACAAACCCCCCCCCCAAGTACTGAGGTCATTTCCTTTGATTGGAATGGTCTAACAGAATCTCGTCTTCCTTCGAGTATTCCTTTTCAAATATCTTTAGATGTTTCCTATAAAGAAATATTTCGTACGATAGTTGATAAGGGAGCTTCTATTAGTATTTTATCCTCAAATTCTTGGCAAGCTATAGGTTCCCCTCAGCTTGTGCCAGTAACTGACCAGATTTTGGCTTTTAATAGAAGGCCTACCGGACCTTTAGGGATTCTCCCGCAGTTACCTATCATGTTGAGAGGTAAAACTGCTTATGTTGATATCATGGTTTTCCAAGGTCCTTTAGATTTCAATCTGCTCCTTGTATGTGATTATGTCTATGCTATGAAATTTGTAGTGTCCATGCTCTTTCGAGTGATGTATTTTCCTGATCATGAGAATATTGTGACCATTGATCAGCTTTCCTTTGTGACACCCACTCATCATATGACTCCTAGTCATCAGACTTCCCTGAATGTTCCGCATGTTTTGGTGGTTTCTTCCCCCTGAGGATGGGGGGTACGAGGACGGTTTATTTTATGTTTCAATCTCGTTAAAAAATGAAACCGAACACTCTAGCATAGTTTACCTTTGGTTTCAAGATTGCATAAAAGTGAAACCAATCCACTGACGAGCACGGTTTATGTTATGTTTCAAGCTCGTTAAAAAATGAAATCGAACACTCTAGCATAGTTTCCCTTTGGTTTCAAGCTTGCATAAAAATGAAACCATCCTCTCGAGCATATTTTTATTCCATTTCAAGCTCGTTAAAAAATAATATGGGCCCCCTCAAGCATAGTTATTGTCTATTTCAAGCTTGTGTAAAAATGAAATAGATCTCCCTCCCATCGGCTCGAGTCTCTCGCTAGAGTTAGAACTTGAAACTTCATTTCATCTGATTCTCGTTTTCCCCCCCTTGGTGAACATTTTCATATTAGTAGCCAAGTTGGTAGTTGGGTTAGCAAGCAGCATTTTCAGATGAAATGAAGCTTGGGGGGCATGCCACATGTCGTATCGTGAACAATCATGTTGAGGGAACAATACCATGTTAAGCTACTAGCAATCATGCTCGGGGAATTTACAACCTTCTAGGCATCATGATAGGAAGGAACTCGTCAGTGGGCCTTAACCGTGAGCAGAGTTTACCTTTGGCTTCAAGCTCGTTAAAAAATGAAACCAGTAGTTTGAGCACAGATTAGTCTTTGATTCCAAGCTCGTTAAAAAATGGAATAGACCCCTTAAGCATAGTTTACCTTTGGTTTCAAGCTTGCATAAAAATGAGACCTTCTTCATGAGCATAGTTCCCTTTCTGTGTCAAGCTCTTTAAAAAATGAAACAGGTTTTTTGAGCAGAGTTCTATTCCTATGTCAAGTTTGTTGAAAAATGAAACATATCCTTTCCCTTTGAGTCGAGTCTCCTCGTAGACTTAGTACCCGAACCTTCTTTTAACCCTCCTATGCCTTAGGCGAATAAAATGAAGCTTGGGGGCATGTATTCAACCTCTATATGTTATGTTGAAGTCAACTCGATCACCTCTCCACATCATGTTAGAGCTAAGTCACTTACTTCCAGCAATCATGTTGGGGGCACACACCAACCTCTGGATTCCATGTTGGGAAAAAGTTCACCATTGGGAACATTTTTCGAGCATACTTTGCTTTTTTAGGTTTCAAGCTCATTAAACCATGGAAATTACCCCGAGCATAGTTCATTTTCTTTTACAAGCTCGTTAAAAAATGAAGCAGACATAATGAGCATTCTTCCAACCTATCTTCGAGCTCGTTAAAAATAGTAAGATAGTGTTTGAGCCTACTTTTCAATTTTTTTTCGTGCTCTGGCTAAAACATGAAAAGTGATTTGAGCTTACTTTTTACTTTTTCGTGCTCTGGTTCAAATATGAAAAAGATTCTGAGTGCTTGTGATACCATTATCGTGCTCGTTTAAAATTTGAGTAAAAAGGTGTGTCTAGCGAGTATAGGTTTATCACTTTATCCGGCCTCGCTAGACTATTTACGGAAAAGGAACTATGCCGAGTTTACTTTTTCCTTTGTCGTACTCGGTCATCAACCATGACAAAGTTGTTCATGGAGTCCTTTTAAGCTCTTTTCAGACTCCCTAAATAGGAAAAGATTTCCAAGCGAACTTGATGCTTTCATGCTTGTAAAACCATTTGAATGATCGTCTTAATGGTGATAGTTTACTCCTTTTTCGAACCAGGAAGCACTATTTATGAAAAAGGAATACTCCAACCAACCATGGCTAGAAGAGTCCTCTTCTGCATTGTTTTACCCTTTTATGGGCGATGAGGCTAACTTTACGAAAACAGATCGTTGGAGTCTTCTTTAGTTCTTTTCAGACTCTCTAAACATGAAATGACGACCGACTTTACCTTCTATGGACTCGTTAAATTTTCACATCGAAGGGCCCTTCATGGGATGAACCCCTCCTATCCCAGGTTTGAAAAAAAATTTGGATTGGACTCATCTATGAGATGAGCTATACCGAGCATCTAGTTACCCTCATCAAGCTCGTAAAAAACACATGAGGCAATCATCATTCATGATGGGGAAAAAGGAAAACATTTGTAGTTACACTTTTTTCAGTGGCAGTACCTAGTCGTTCTTGAACATGGCACTCATCTGCATTTGCATACAGTACTCGGATCATCTATTTGTCTATGAGTCCCCGCTTACTTTCTGAGTCCTGTCACTCTTTTGATTCATTCAAAGAAAGCTTCCATCATCAGATGCATTAGAATTTTGCGTTGTACTCATTATGTCAATACTGCCAATTCATGCCATGCCCATGTTCAAGAACACGTCTACCATTTATCATCTGCAGTCAGTACACCTGCCACCATGTCGGTCTACTCTGAGTCAGTCTCACATGTTACTGTACCATCCAATCTACTCTACACATCTTTTGTCATGTTTCGTGTCGATGATGGGGGATTCATTATGGCCCTCCTTCGACAGATTCATCTTTGTGGACTTCAACACATCATCCAAAGATTGAATCTAGAAACCAACCAAGTACCTTGGCCCTGCATGCCTCAATGGCAGGTTATCTCGCTTTCAACATGATTTTACATCATTGACTCTTGATTGAGAGATTTCACCTTGCGTTCGACTTCAACTCATTTATTCACGCTTGGTGATATGTACTGTGATACCTTGGGAATCATTGACATTAATGGTGATCTCCCTCATGCTTGTTAACGGTTTACATCAATGACCGGTAATCAAGTGGCTTCTACCATGTTCGATGTCAATACATTTGTAATCACATGGATAGATTCATATCATTGTGGGTTCAGCTTGAAGCCCCTGGGGAGTTATTCTTTACCCAGGTTGCGATGGAGTTTGTGTTGAGTCATGTTACATGTTCCACATTTATATTGGTCGTGGTTGTGTTATCATCTCATCATGGATCTACGCTTGTGTCTAGTAGCCATGATTGTGTTCAGTCAGTTATTACTACCATGGATCTGCATTGTATTGGTCGGCAGCCATGTTGTGCATCATATGAGATTTTCAATTCAGAGTCAGTTGTTCTGCAGCAGTGTCCTTTGTGCGACAAGTCTATTACCATTCCTTCTATCAAATCACTTCACCTGTCTATCTTCAACAACTTCATGCTTTGGGGGGCATTCTGTTACACCCAAAATTTACCCATCATGAGATTCAGTGCATACACCTCTTGAATCATCTTGACTAAGTAATTGACCCGGAAGGATTGGTACCCAGTTGTACTAGGTTTTTAGAGGTCATCGCAGGTTGCACTCATGCAACATGCGACATCGCAGCTTGCTTCATTACAGGGTGCAACGAAGTTAGTTAATGGGAAAAAATAGCTTCTTCGAGGTTCTTCTCGAGACTTGCTGACTTGGGGCCCTATCCCTGACCTCTAGGGGGGTTGGTACTTAGTTCCTAACACCTTGGGAGGATCCCCTATCTCTATCCTACCATATCTCAACCTATCCTATCCATACCCTATCCACTTAGTCCTATATAAGAGAAGCTCTATCCCTCTCCAATGGGAGGAAGTCTATGGTGTCTACATGCTGGTGAAATCACTCTTGAGAAGACCTATAATCATCCTTGAGAGACTCAAGCTTCCTTAGGAGGAAATGGCAAATGGATTTGTTTGAGAAGGGTTGCAGCGTTAATCCTTGGTTGTAGTCCTATATCTCTACTATGTACTTCCCTCTTGTTACAGTAATACAAATGCTTTCCACCAATATTGTTCATGTGTGTAATAATATTGAGTAGTTTACTTGCTTAACTGTTCACTTAGATCTCTTAATGTATAGATGCCCTTTACTTGTTTCTCTTGCTTCTTTTCTTGAACAGGTCTTGCAGCTTGGATCTGGCAACCGTGGGACGTACAGCAGCATTCAGGAGAAACGATTGCGAAGTGAAAGGTAAGATGTCTAGTACTCGATCCTTAAGTAGATCTAGGAAATGCATTCGTAACCTGTCTTATTTGTTCTGGACTCGCATTGAGCTAGGGAGATCCGGCTCGCTTCTACTCGAGTGTATTTTCCATCAAACAATTAGAACTCTTTTAGAAACTCCCCCTCCTACCACCCAAGAGGATTATTTAGAGTTATGCATTATTATCTTAGAAAAAACCTTCTCAATAGCAGTATTCACCATCTCCTACCCCTACGACAAGACATCCATGGGTGGGAATGCCTATTCAATAAGTATATTTCAATATCCCCCCATGGATTATTGTATTATGCACCAAATTCCCAAAATAACATAAAAATATATAAAAAAAACAACCCAACGCCTTGAGAATGAAAAAAAAAATGAATAAGAATCCTCTTCAAGGGGAAAACCTCCTTATGCAATGTAACAAATGCACAATGCAAGATGAGATTATCCCAAAACTAGGTCTCCTTGGTATATATATAGGAGACAATGGGTACAATTACAATTAAGGTCATAACCGACCAACAAAAACAACATTAATATAATAATAGAAATGTAATAGTTTTGTTAGAGTATATTTACCTTCTCCTTAGCATGAATCTCTCATCTCAGGACTTTAGATATTGGTCTCATGAAGCTAACGACCCAATTTTGACTTAATTTAACCAAGTGAGGCATGGGAGCGCTTCATCCCTAGATTTAAGAGGGTGATATGTTATTTTTAGCTAGTGACAATGCATTCCTTAATTTTAGGGTCTTATCCTTGATTTTAGGATCCAAACTACATGTTTGAGTCCTTGGAGTGATTCAAGGATCATAATTACATGAATGAAGGAAGGGTAGCAACCTCCTTTACTATTTTTAGTTGTTTCCTAGAATGCATAACTTATGCATGGACAAGATCCCCGATTTTAGGAAATTAAGCCTTCACTTGTCATCATGAGTTAGTTATGAGCTAGTTAACTCATCCTTGAGAGATTGCAAGGCTAACTAGGGCATATGATCTCTAAGTTAATCCCAACTAGGTATTCATGCATCCATGTACAATTAAAA
Source organism: Larix kaempferi (assembly GCA_027924585.1). Lineage (NCBI taxonomy): Eukaryota > Viridiplantae > Streptophyta > Pinopsida > Pinales > Pinaceae > Larix > Larix kaempferi. Next base: position 8,771,442 of record BSBM01001030.1, read on the forward strand.
TTTCCTTCTTTAGGAATTTGAATTACCTATAAGTACAAGATTATTCATTCTTTGTAATTAATGGATTATTGAATGAGAATTTAGGTTGCACTCCAAGAATTTTTCTCTCTTCAATCTGTCCTTTCTTTTTCCTTTGCAAAATTGCTAAGTGTATTGTTGTTCATTAAATTTATAGATCTAGTTGATATATTGAAGGTTATAATCATATTTTAGATGGTATCAGAGATATTTTACATGGTATCAGAGCCATTCCACATGGTATCACAACTAACAAAATTTTACACGGTATCAAAGCTAGCTGGAATCTAGGAGTAGCATACTTTTATTTTACAGGAATAAGACAGATCCAGAGAATCCAAAACATATAAGATGGGTAATACCCAACATGTTATTCTTACTCCATTCAATTACCATGAGTGGAAGTCTAAGGACATTATTCTCTTGAAGAGTAAGGGTCTTTAAAGGATTACTATGCGACAAGAAGTTGAACCCAATTCTGCAATGGAGAAAGAAAAACGGCTTAACATTATGGATAAAGCATTTGGATTGCTACAGTTCTTGATTTCTCTCAACCTCATATATCACATCAATCCTAATGAATATACCGAAGAATTTTGTACCAAGATGGAAGGACTCTTTGGATAGAAGGATGAGATAACAAGACGTTAGCTAGAGAATGAGCTCAGCAATTTAAACTCGAGAACTATCTAATACTTCTCCATAGAATTTGAATCATGCTCTTTCATCTTAATGGGAGATGATGCATCGGTTCAAATCAACCATTCAGTTAAGGAAAAACTTGCTATATATCATTTCTTGGAGATGATGCATCAATTCAAATCAACCACTCAACTAAGGGAGAACTTGCTACACATCAAGTTATTATTGATGAAGATCTCACTAATGTCTTATCAATTAACTTAGGTAATATTTCAGATTTGCATGTAAAATAAGTTGACATTGATGACATTAGAGCGAATTTGGGGACTAAATGGGAATCCTAAGGAAAATCTTAAAATAATATTTATGAATTTTGGAGGAAGAGAGAAAAAAACTACTTTTTTTCTTCATATTTTCAACATATCTCCCCGTGGTTTTACTCAAATTTCGAGCAGGAGCACTCGTTGGATGCGGAATTCAATTAACATGATTTTTTAATGTATTACATGCTAGTTGGAACGTTTTCTCAAATTTGAAATCGTATGGAAATTTGGAACATTTTACTCAAATTTGAATGTTCCAACATGTGTTAATTGTATTAATGGGGGGATGTATCACAAGTTAGTATTATTGGGGGATGTTAGAGCATATTTACCTTATCCTTAGAATTAATAGCTCACATGGGGACTTTAGATCTTGGTCTCATGAAGCTAATGGTCCAATTTTGACTAAATTTGACCAAGAGAGCCATGGGAGTGCTTCATCCCTAGATTTAAGGGGGGAATATACTATTTTTAACCAATAAGGGCACATTTCTTAAGGAAACTCCTATTGGATAGGAAGAAGAACTTCTAGTCCATATACCAGCTTAAATAGGGTCTTACCCATGGCTCTCTTTGTACTAACTCTATCCTCCCAAAGTATATATCTAAGTTATGGGTCCCAGCTCTGGTCCACCTGGATCACCTAGAAAAAATGCATATTCCATAAAAGGAATCAAATTATACAATGTGTTATACAAGTCGTGGGATGTAGACGGATTTCCTCCTCTCACATGAAACCAAAGTCTGCCAAACTCATTATGCACCCTGACTATGGCCTCATTGTAGCCAGAGGATACTTCAATGGTCTCATCCTTGATTTTAGCATCCAAACTTGCATGTTTGAGATCATAGAGTGATTCAAGGAACTTAATTCCATGAATAAAGGAAGGGTAACACCCTCCTTTACTAATTTTAGTTGTTTCATATCATGCATGGATTACATCCTTGATTATAGGAAAGTAAGCCTCAACTTGTCATCCTAGGTTAGTTATGAGCTATTTAATTCATCCTTAAGAGATTGTATGGATAACTAGGGAATCTAAGCTCTAATTTAAACCCAAATAGGTCTTCATGCATCAATGTACAATTAGAATTGCCTTCTTTAGGAATTATAATTGTCTATATGTACAAGATTGTTCATTCTTTGTAATTAATGGATTATTGAGTGACAATTTATGTTAAGATTATATGCTACTAAAGACTAAATTCTAACTTCATGAGCATTTAATACATTTTCACAATAGTGTCATAAAGAAGATCTCTGAAAGACACACAATCACAAGGTACACAACAATTTATCCTGGGAAACCCTCAAGGGGAAGAAAACCCAGCAAAAATTCCTCAATATAGATTACCAAAGTACAATTCCCAAAGAACAAGTCTCATAAGAAAGAGAGACTAAACCCAAATACAAGAGCCAAGAACAATCCTCCTCCTTTGCAACCCTTCCTCTTACTCTCTTGTGCAATGATTGAGTGAGTGAATGATCCAAATGAGAGAGTGATACTCTCTATTTATACTTTAAGTGAGGATGACCTTTTTCCTAATGGGGCAGACCTCACTAACTTGATTGGGCCAACCTCTCTAGGGAGACTCAAAATAATATTTACATTAAACTCTTTTCGGTACTATTGACTCGACTTATAATGGAGGATTTACCTCGTGACTTTTACATGACCTTTTACATTATTTCAACACTCCCACTTAACAAGAAGGGTATTCTACTGAAAACAACAATCAACAACAAGTGTGGCTCTACACAACATCATCGAAAGGAGGGAGGAGGAGGCATAATCAAAAACATCATTTGGAACATTGGTTGGTGCATCTATAAATCATTGGAATTTTTTAAACAACATCAATATCAGCAACTGGAACAACTTGTTGGAACATCATCATCATCATCTGTAGCACGGAGCTGGAAAATCATCATCTGTAGCACAGAGCTAGAACATCACCATCTACAGCACGAGGCTAGAACATCATCATCTGCAGCACAGGGATGGAACATCATCATCATCTTCAATATAAATATTGATACATCAACAACAACGACGGCACGAGGTTGGCTCATCAGCATAAAGTTAGAATAACATCATCATCGTCAACTGATCAAGGATGGAATAACATCATATATCAACAACCAACATGATCCTTCCTTTCGTAATTACGTGATCGATTTCAACACGGGTGATCCTTCCTTTCGGAATTACGGGATCATGGACAATCCTTCCTTTCGGAATTACAAGATTCAGTCCAAAATTGATGATCCTTCCTTTCGGAATTATAGGATCATATACAATCCTTCCTTTCAGAATTACGGGATTCAGTCCAACAACACTGGTGATCCTTCCTTTTGTAATTACGGATCATGGACAATCCTTCCTTTCAGAATTACAGGATTCATCCCAACAACACTGGTGATCCTTCCTTTAGGAATTATGGGATTGTGGACAATCCTTCCTTTCGGAATTACGTGATTCATTCTGACAACACTGGTGATCCTTCCTTTCGTAATTACAAGATCATGGACAATCCTTCCTTTCGCAATTACGGGATTTGGTCCAACAAAACTGGTGATCCTTCCTTTCGGAATTACGGGATCATGGACAATCCTTCCTTTCGGAATTATGGGATTTAGTCCAAAAAAATGGTAATCCTTCCTTTTGGAATTACGGGATCATGGACAATCCTTCTTATCGTAATTATAGGATCATGGACAATCCTTCCTTTCGGAATTATGATATTGAGTCCAACAACACTGGTGATCCTTCGTTTCAAAATTAAGGGATCATGGACAATCATTTCCTTTCGGAATTACGGGATTTAGTCCAACAACACTGGTGATCCTTCCTTTCGGAATTACGGGATCAAGTCTATGTTGGATTTTGTGCAACTTCAGAAGATATTATTAATTTTATTTTATTGTACTTTCATTGTACTTTATTGTACCTCCTAAGGGAGATGAACCTGATGTAATTACTTATGTAAACACATGAAAGAATCAATGTAAACCTTGGGGTGCAAAGAAGCAAAATTAAAATATTAAAATTAAAATTATGAATTGCCCCAAGTGATGTCGGCCCAGTTAGGGATTTTTCATGTTTGCACTTGTATAAATAAGAGATAAAGCGCACCTCATTATCACATTCACTCACTTCACAATTGCGCGTCACTTGGGAGAGAGAAGAAGTTCGTACAAGCTGGAGAAGGAAGTTGTTTTGGGGTTTCTACTTGTGGAAAGAATTTTCACATTTTTTAGTTTATCTTTGTACTCTGATATCGAGATTATCATCTCTATACGAAGGTTGCAGGGTTTTCTCCCATTTGGGTATCCCAGGTTAAACTCTATGTTAATATTTTGTGCTTTGTCTTTCTTCTAGTGATCTTGTTTATGCAATTGAAATAGTATGCTATGAATGTATGAAATTTAACATGGTATCAGAGCAGTTCTAGAAGAAGCCATTGTCGGAACATTGTCGGAACCCTGCCGGAACTAGGGTTTCATCTTGTGAAGTCTTCACCCATAATTTTGGAGAAAAGGAGCCTTAGGAATTTCGTTTTTGGCAAGGTGCAGCTTTTGGTGAAGACGGATTTCAATTTCGGGAATTTTCAATTTTTTACCCATCTCTACAGCTGGAGCAGAAATTAGGGTTTCAATTTAACCCACTTCTCTCCACAGGTTTGGATCAGCCCTACCTCAACTCAACTCACCTTAGTAAGGCGCATCTATCTGTGGAATAAATTTTTCAAATTCCCAACTTTCATTTTTGACCTATCTACTGCTAGGGTTTCTGAACCAGATCTGTAGTCAAGATGATTGGTATGAAGGTTGAAGATCATTTGGAAGGAGCTTCCAACTTCGTCTCTTGTAAGTATAGGGTTCTTCTACTTCTAGAAGAAAATGACCTCTTACAAATTGCAAATGAGAATGTCCATGAACCAGAAGTCGAAGAAGACAAACCCTGATGGAGGAAGAATGATGCCAGAGCAAGAAGGATTCTAGTGGACTTAGTAAGAGATCATTTGGTTCCACAAATTTCAGGAAAGAAGACTACTAGGAAAATTTTCAAGACCATAAAGAAGTTGTTTGAAGACACTAGCCTCAATGTATCCATGACATTGAGAAACCAGCTCTCAAATATGAAGATATCCAAATCAAAATCCATTGCCTCATATTTCATGAGGATCATGGAACTAAGGGACAAGCTTAGTACCAGTGGAGATCCCATTGATGAAAAGGAGCTTGTCATCTCTACTCTGAATGGTCTTCCACCATCTTAGGAGTCCTTTATTAAAATCTTAAGTGGTATATCTAAACTACCCAAGTTTCATAAGCTATGGCAGATTGTACTAAGGAGGAGACAAGGATTACAACACAGCAAAGACTCCATGGCACTCAACCAGAGGAGAATCAAGTATTCATATCCCATGCCAAGAAACACAAAGGAAAGAGAATAAATTTTTATAAACACAAGCACCATGACATGATATCTAGTCCTTCCCCAGATCGGAAGAAGGAGAAGAAGTACTTATCTCAAGTTCAATGCTATAGGTGCAGGAAATATGGACACTACACCAGTAGCTGTCGAAGTTCAAGTAAAAGGAAGCATGAAGCCTCAACTGTAGATGTAGAAGAAGACCATCATCACAAGAAGCCAATGGATAATGATCGTTCATAGTTCTTCTTCTAGGAGATATGAAGATCCAAATTGCAAGAACAAAAGTCTCTCATGGTTCCCACAAGAAGGAAGTGGGAGCCTGCACACAAAAGCAATAAGAGATAAGTATTTTGTTTTCTTGCTTACATAGATTTGTTTTGTCTTATATGTCTTCATAACTATTATATGCAGATCTAATGTGTTGATCAATTGATATAGTTTACATTTTTATATTCATTATGCATATGAGCTACATAACATTTCATGAAGCTAGTATAGATGATATCTCCTTCCTGCATGCTTAGGGTAGTGCACACTCTTGATGGCATGTTCTAGTGGAAATAGAAGACATCTAGATAGTTCCCATATGTGTTTGGTAGACATGTTCATGATTGTTATGATAAAGTATTAGCTAAGATTCCTGTGTAAACTATCGTCATTACATTTGATTATGCAATGTCACTGATCATCAGTCAGGATTTGACTTGTAGGGAAAAGACAATGTGACATGACCTACAAGATAAGGATAATGTGACTTGTTCTGATGAACAAGTGGTGGACACATGATTCCTGTTGATGTTCAGGAGGAATTTTCCAGGAGTATGACTCTCAACCTAAAAGGATGACCTCGGAGGAAGCTTTCACAGAAGTAAAACCAGAAGTGGGCCACCTTCAAATATTTGGTTTTCCAGTATACATTGATGTTCCCAAGAAGAAAAGGATGAAGTTAGAACCTTCAGGAAAGAAGGGAAATTTCGTGGGACACAGTGAGTCTTCAAAGGTTTTCATAATCTACATCCCAAGATCCAGACAGATTGAAATCAGGAGGGATGTTACCTTTGAAGAAGAGATGGTTGTCAAGAAAGGCAGAGGATCAGACATGGAGATCGATGATGAAGAAATGTTAGAACCAAAGGAGATGAGATCATCTCCCCCTCTAGTTCAAGAGGGAGACGGCAGAAAAGGATGAACCCATCGATTCTATTTGATCTAGTTGATGTTCCCAGAGATATTGCAGTAGGCCAAAAGAGGCCTAGATGGGCACAACAGAATTTGCATGGAGCAGATGGAAGTGTGGATAAACACAAAGCTAGATTTGATGCCACAGGATTCTCTTAGAAAGAGGGAGTTGATTATGATGAGACATTTGCTCCTGTGGCTCAATATACTTCCATCAGATCAATCATTTCTATTGCTTCAGCTATGGGATGGAAGTTGCATCAGATGGATGTGAAGACATCCTTTCTCAATGGTGTTGTTGAGGAAGAATTTTACATCGAGCAACCAGATGGGTTTATTGTCCATGGAAAGGAGTCTCATGTATGCAGATTGAAAAAGGAATTGTATGGAATTAAGCAAGCACCTCGTGCTTGGTATGGATAGATAGACGGATTCCTAGTGAGCTTTGGATTTTCCAAGAGTGATGTAGACCCCAACCTTTACTACAAGGTTGTGGATGACGAGCCACTAATTTTGGTTCTATATGTAGATGACATGTTTCTCACAGGAAATGAGAAACTTATTGTATGGTGTAAGAAGAATCTCGCCTCTGAGTTTGAAATGAAGGATCTTTGATTGATGCACTACTTCTTGGGACTAGAATTATGGTAGAGGCAAAAAGAGATTTTCCTAGGACAAGGAAACTACACCATAGATATACTGAAGAGATTCGAAATGTTGGACTGCAAGTCCATAGCTACTCCGATGGATGAAAATTTTAAGAAGCTAAGGGATTCTGCTTTAGATTCTGATTTGGTTGATCCCACCATGTATCACCAACTGATTGGGTCCTTGATGTATTTGACGAACAGTATACCAGATATATGTTTTGTTGTGAATTATCTCAGTCATATCATGTGTGAACCGAGGCAGATTCACTAGATTGCTGCAAAACATGTGCTCAGATACTTGCATGGAACTGTGGGATATGGTTTGAGATATGCTTCAGATTGTGACCTGAGATTACAGGGGTTTACAGACTAAGATTGGGCCGGATGCACTGCAGATAGGAAGAGTACTTATGGATGTTGCTTTAGTTAGGATTCTGCAATCATTTCCCGTTGCAGCAAGAAGCAGAACTTGGTAGCACTCAGTACTGCAGAAGTCGAGTACATGGCTTCTAGTACAGCAACTCAAGAAGCAGTTTGGCTTCGTAAACTCCTAGCAGGATTGTTTGGCCAGATTCTAGAGCCGGCCGTGATTCATTGTGACAACCAGAGCTGTGTGCAGATGTCAATGAATCTTTTGTTTCAGGATAGGTCGAATCATATAGAGATTCAATATCATTTCATTCGTGATATGGTGCAGAAAGGTGTAGTCGAGTTATAGTACGTTCCGACAGACGACCAAACTATAGATGTTCTCACCAAGGCTCTTCCGAGGATAAAGTTCGAACACTTTCATGGAAGACTTGGAGTCAAAGAGAATGTGTCCCTCCTTGAGAGAGAAAGATGACATTGAGATGCTTTCCCTGCTTTTCCTAGGTGCCTTCTGTTGTCCAGTTACTCAGCCAGATATGGGAAAAATCCCATAAGCAGATGAGTAGTACAGTCAGCAGTTGTCTGGGTTCACCCAGGTACCTTCTGCAGTCCAGTTACTCAGCCATATATGGGAGAAATCCCATAAGCAAATGAGTAGGATAGTCAACAGTTGGTCGGGTTCACACAGGTGCCTCCGTAGTCCAGTTACTTAGCCATGTATGGGAGAAATACCATCGACAAATGAGTAAGACAGTCAACAGTTGGCTATGTGATTGCACGAGTACCTCTACAGTCCTGGTACTCAGCCAGATATGAGAGAAATCCCATAGGAAGATGAGTCAGATAGTCAATAGATGGTCATGCTCATTTGCTCATCTGAGATCTCAGCCAGGTATGGGAGGACCCCATAGGCAGATGAGACAGACAAGTAGAAAATAGTATAGCAGAGATGGAACAGTTGATAATATCAGATATCCAACATTAAGTGATTCTCCTGGATCCAGGATTGAGTGATTCTCCTGGACTCACCGAAGGACTGTTGAAGATGATACACTGAGACTATGTGGAAAACCTTCAGTATGTATAGAGATGATGGAGACAACATGGATGTACAATATGAAACCTAGATGATCGTGATGCAGATGAAGACCGAAGAATACATTCCTCATTCAGAGGGAGTGTTAGATTTTGTGCAACTTCTGAAGATATTATTAATTGTATTTTATTGTAATTTCATTGTACTTGATTATACCTCCTAAGGGAGATGAACCTGATTTAATTACTTATGTAAACACATGAAAGAATTAATGTAAACCATAGGGTGCAAAGAAGCAAAAGAAAAATATTAAAATTAAAATTATTAATTGCCCCCAGGTGATGTCGACCCAGTTAGGGATTTTTCATGTTTGCAGTTGTATAAATAAGAGGTAACGTGCACCTCATTATCACATTCACTCACTTCACAATTGTGCATCACTTGGGAGAGAGAAGAAGTTCGCACAATCTGGAGAAAGAAGTTGTTTTGGGGTTTCTACTTGTGGAAAGCATTTTCACATTTTTTAGTTTATATTTGTACTTTGATCTCGGGATTATCATCTCTATACGAGGGTTGTTGGGTTTTCTCCCATTTGGGTTTCCCAAGTTAAACTTTGTGTTTTTGTTTTGTGCTTTGTCTTTCTTCTAGTGATCTTGTTTATGCAATTGAAATATTATGCTATGAATGTATGAAATTTAATAGTCTAAGGATCAACATTTAAGACAATCCTTCCTTTCAGAATTATGGGATTCTCTGCCATCTTCATAAAATCATTGTGGTACCAAATCCAAGTTGAATAGACCTGATAACAACTTTCGAAGCCATATGGATTCACAACTAGCGGAACAAGCTGCAATATATTCAGCTTCTACAGTGCTGAGAGAAACACTGGACTGCTTCCTGCTTAGCCATGAGATCATGGTTGACCCTAGACTAAAACATCCACCTGATGTGCTCTTTCTGTTTGAGACACTTCTCTCCCAATCTGAATCTGTATAACCATACAGTCTAAATTCATTATCTCTAGTATAACCGAGACCATATTCTACCATACCTTTTAGGTACCTCATCACATGATTTGCAGCTACAAGGTGAACATGTCTGGGCTCAACCAAATATTAACTCAAGGTGTTCACAACAAAGCATATATCTGGACTGGTATTCATCAGATACATCAATGAACCAATAATCTTTCTGTATAGTGTCACATCCACTAACTCTAATGAAGCATCAGAAAACAACTTCAAATTTGTATCCATGGGTGTGGCCATGGCTTTACTTTCCAACATATCAAACCTTTTCAGGATTTCTACTGCATACTTCCCTTGGTTAAGGAATATTCCTTCTAGGCTCTACCATACTTAGAGACCTAGAAAATAATGCATCAAGCCAAGGTCTTTCATCTCAAATGTTGTATCAATCTTCTTCTTTTTTTCTGCTATGAGGTTCTCTTCACCTATTAAGAACAAGTCATCTACATACAATAGTATAATCACATGATTTTCTTCCTCAACCTTGTAGTAAAGGTTGGAGTCCGCTTTACTCTTGGTAAATCCCAATCTCGTTAGAAACACATCTATCCTACCGTACCATGTCCTAGGTACTTGTCTCAAGCTGCAGCATCTATACTTACTCTTCATGAGGGGAGACATCCAGTATCACTCTAAGCATATCCATGAGATACTGGGGAAAACAACCTTTGCCACAAATAGAGACTAAGTGATAATGTCTCTCCATTTGTACTGTAGTCACTCCCTCTGAAGAGGAGATTTCCTCCTCCCTCTAAAGAGGAGCTTTCCTGCTCCCTCTATAACTTAGCACTATCCTCCCTCTGCATCGTGTACTCTCTGCATCGGGACATTCTGCACTGGAGTGACTGGTATTTTCCTTCTCTTTTGATAATATTTTGTGTATCCATCTATGTCATATTTCTAGGTCACTAGATACCAAGATCTCGAACTCTATTTCAAGTTCTCTCTTGCACCCATCTATGAGCTTCTCATCTTCAACCTTGTAGCAAGGTTGATGTCTCGACACTCTAGGTGATCCTTGATCTCATCATTCTATCCCATCAAATCCTTCTTCGATATGTGTACATGTGGTTCTCTATAGAGAGTCCTTAATCCTGTAGGTTGCTCGATATACACTTCGATTACACCATCTATCCAGTGTAATATCCACCACTGAGGAAGTGTGTGTAGCCACTAAAGCAACGTCTCGTCAAAGTCGACTCCCTCTTTCTGAGAAAACCCTCGCTTTGTTCATTTGTAGTATGATTGATTTCATAAATATTCTTTAATGTTATAGCTGAACCATCATCAATTTTTCTTTAGAACAAATCTCATAATTATTCTCTTTTAGGTGATTGTACACGATCTTTCCTATAAGTCAAATTTAGTTGCATGATTAGAAACATTTCATAATTTTCAAAACCAATTCTTGTGCATAAAGACATAGGTCTCACAGTCATACAACTATCTTAGCCAAAGCTTCAACACAACATTCATCCATATCCCGTATTCATACGGTAACTTTCTAAATTCCTTCCATCTCTACCATAACATCACTAAGAGCATGCACTACTCTTAACATGTCAGCAAAGAGGTTTCATTCTAGATATGTAGAAATGGAATGTTGTACAGTACCAGAGGCCACTTACCCATCACCTGCATATTAGTAGTATATTTTTCATTAATGCAAACACTCTGACATGCATAATAAACTTCCTAAAACTAGGAACATAAATATGTACACAACTAGACAATACAGGAAATGACAATTAAAATATTTTTCATTATCTTTCTTTGTTTGGTAGGATCTCTTTTGATCGTAGTCTCCTTTTGCACATCCTTTATGTATTCCTTCATGATCAATCTTCAAATCAGGTAACCATGTTACTACCTTGCTCAGAGGTGGTAAGGTTGTGTAGCTTATGTGATCAAGCCTTATATGTCATAGTTCACATGGACTTGTAGTATCATGAATCAAGACAGCTTCTGAATGCCCTTTAGTTTATATAAGCCTCATTCTTTTGTCCCAATAACAATTGCATCCTCTATATATTTTCCTTTAGGCCACATAAGAACTTCACCATATATAAAAGCAACTCTAAACCATTTCCTTTATAAAGTTGAGATAGAAATTAGATTCTTCTTCAAGCCTGGTACATATAGTACATCCTTCATCTTATAAAACATATTCTTCTACTTCTTCCTTTGCTAACTTCCTAGGAGGTTCTTCTTATTCTTCTTCTTCGGCAAAATGAGCATGATGTATTTTGTTAGTCTTCTTCTTGTATTCTTCTTTTCTTACTGGACAATCTTTGGAAATGTGTCTCATCTTATCACAAATTTGATAACATTGATAAGAAGAGAAGTCTTTCTGCTTGTAGTTTCCTTTTTTGTACTTCTAAAACTTCTTAGGAGGATGAAACTCCTTATGAGTTTCCTTCTTGTAATGAGGTTTTCCTTTTCCTCTTCAAGTATGGGTAGCTAGAGCTTGATCATCATCTCTAAGTAGTGCTTCTCGATTTGCCACTCTAGCTTGCTCTTGAACACATTCTTCCCATACAATTTCAAATTGTAAACTTTCCTTTCTTGCACACATTGTCTAGATAAAAGATTCTCATGGTCTGGTAAGACCATTGAGAGTGGTCATTACTAGTTCATCTTCCTCAATATTGTCTCCAATTGCTTCTAGTTGTTCTTTGAATTGAGAAACCCTTGTAAAATATTATTGGATAGATTCACCCTAAATCATCTTTGTATTTTTTATTTGGGTTCTCAAATTCATCTTCCGATTAATGTTTATTCCTTCATACATTCTTGATAGGGAATAAAACATCTCCTTAGGTGTTTTCTTGGAGGACACTTGAGGAATCAAGTGATCCTTAATGGAATATGCTATAATCCTCTTGGCTCTAATCATGTCCTTCTTGTGTTTTTCTTTTGCTTCATCTTCTTTGGGCTCCGACACAACTTCCTTAATGAACTTCACAAGATCATTCTCTTCTAGAATGAGTCCAATTTTGTATTTCCAAGTACAGAAATTTTCTATGCCTTCCAACTTGCCATCAAGCTTAGTGCTTGGAGCCATCTTATTCCGAAGAATAGAAGAAGACCAAAAATTGAAATTTCTCATAAATGAAAATTGAACTTACCAAAAGATGCGCTTGACTGAGGCGAGTATGCTGTATAGTTAGTTTCTAAAGAATCCAAAATTTAACCCCTGAAACTGGACTTGCGAAATTTTGGACTGCAGTTTTTGGTTTTCTGGTTTTTCTGTTTCCAAGTCAAACTAGGGTTTGAATTTCTTGAAGTTTTGTCCACTGAAAAACTTCGATCTAGGTTCCAAAATATGCGCCTAGTAGGGGCGCACTTCCCATTGTCACTTGCACTCAAAAATTCCTCTTTAGTAGGAAACCTTAATTTTCTTTCCTGGAGAATGTAGCTAGGGTTTTCACCCTAGCTTGTGCAAATGAGCACCTACTAAGGAGAATGGTCTCCTTAGTAGCAGTTCGATAAACAGTAAATTTTAATAGTAAAACAATACAAAATCTAAGCTAACATATGAATCAACAGAAATAAAAAGGCAACGATAATGTAATGGAAATTTTTCTTTTGTATTATGATGTGACCAAAGTTACATTTACCTCAGATGTGGAGGTTGGTGAAGCTCTTGCAGTAGTCCAGGAGGGCTGCTTCCGTGCTCCAATGGGTTCCTTCTCCTTCTCCAAGGTGCTTGGATGATGGGCCAAAAGGGAGCACTCAAATGGGAAAACTAGCTCAAATGGTGAGCTTAGGTTTCACGAGTGATTTTGGCAGCGTGAGGATAGGATAGATTGTGGATATGAAATGAGGATTCTCCATTACCTATTTATAGTTTTTTTAGTGATGGGGTGTTGACCCATGGTTTTGGCACCATATGGTTTAGATCAGCTGTTTTAGGGTTTTTGCTTCCTTTTCCCCTCTTTTTCCTTTTTTTATATTTTTTATTCCCTTTTACTTGAGTTTTGGGAATTTAGGGCCTTTTTAGACGGTTTTTGCTATCTTTTGAGGAAATTTAATTATTTGGAGGGGGGGAAAGGGGTTTTTTGGCCTTTTGGTGACCAATTAATGGTTTTTGGAGGTTTTGGAGGCAAAGATGGTGGGAAAAATAGACAAATGAGTTATGTAGTGAGGGAGATGAGGTGGTGAACATTTTTTGGGTGTTAACAGATTGCCCCCTGATGTGTGAGGGCAAGAGCTCATCGCATGGACGATAGACATCATAGATCTTTTATGATTTTCCTGGGGTGTGGAGAAGAGAAGAAATGGATTAGAGACCAGAACAGTGGTCCCGTACAACCTGCAAAGAACTGAAAATACATGACCTCAATAATGAATGAGGAATAATCTTAATATATGGACGAGGCAGGCATACCCATGCTTGTATCAAGAGAGATAAATAAAAATGAATCCCAAAAGGGGGATCTGAACAATACATGAAAAACTGTTGTGTACATCATAAGGGTCCAGAGGGGACACAAATCTGGGACATACTCCTGGTCGGGCCATATCGAAGCTGAAGAACTGATATAATGTTGCTGAGTGTGGTACCAAAGGAACTGATGAGCTATTGGATCTGAAGATATCCAATAACGGGGTGGAGACAATGAAGGAGAGCCATAACCTCAATGGTACACTGGACTGTAGCTGAAATGGGTACTCAAGGAAGCATATGAGTGGATAGATTCCGAATACTGTCGCCAACACACCCCGGATATCCATGGGAACATATAACTAGGTGTTCCAAAGTGACTCACCAATGTTCTAGAGTTAGGGGGAGTCTGGGGTATCCGACCAATAACTGAAGGGATGTATACCCTGCACGAATCTCAATGGTGCGATCAAGGTGTTGAAGTCGAGCACGTGAGAAACAACCATTCGGAGAGGCACTGAGGACTCCACTCTAAAATGGTTCATAGGCACTCACCACATATGGTGATGAGTCCAAGGCGTAGGGACCTCTGGGTCTATCCTCTGGAATAGATGGGTTGGCATCGACAGAGGGAGACCTGTAACTAGCAAGGAAATGATGTTTCCTTAATAGGAGCATGAGGTGGATAAACAAGAGGTGATAGGACTGCGTGTGTAACTGACATACTGGGAGGGTAGGAAACATGGGTCGTTGGGTGGGGGGAATCAAACTTCCTTTGTTCAGAGTATGATGGAGGGGATGTTCGGGAAGCATATGACACTGACTTGGGGGAAGGGGATCATAGCTTTAAGGGACCAGGGATTGTGGTTGTAATGAGGGATACTCAAGTTGGTGTAGGATGGCAGGAGACTCTAAGGGTGGTCTATCGCAGAATACTTTGAACAAAGGCGACCTTATTGGGGGTGCTGCCAAGATGATTGATCATAGTGCCGAGAGACACCGGTGGGGCCTTATTCATGGTTTAAGGAGCTGGAAGAAGGGATATAAGTGTGCTAAAAATGGTACTGTCATGTGGATTTATATGATCCCATGACAGTTCATGCTTGTGCTTGCTTTCAATTTTAAGGAGTCTAAAAGTGATAAGAAGACTCTAAAATAATGGAATGGTACCGTCATGTGGATTTGTACGAGACCAGAACGGTGCATGCTCATGGTTTCTTTCAATTTTAGGGAGTCTGAAAGCAATAAGAAGACTCCAGGGGGGGTTCTTTTTCGTGTGTTAGTCTCCAAGGCCCAAAAAAGCATAAAAGGATGCAATGAAGAACTCTTCTAGCCGGTGTTACTAGAGTATTCCTTTTTCGTAATTAGTCTATCAGGTCCGGAAAAGGGTTAAACTTATACCAGATAGACACCCTTTCAGATACTTTAACGAGCATGAAAGGAAGCAAGATTACTCGACAATCTTTTCATTGTTTTAGGAGTCAAAAAAGAGCTTAACAAAAACTCCCTAAGTGCCTTTTTCGTAAAGGACTTGTCCGGCCCAAAAAATGGATAAAATTATACCGAACAAAAGGAATGGCCAAGCAAGGAGGGAGTGTTCAGTCCAAGGACATCAATGAGAACCAAGAATGAGGGTTGGGGGGGAATACTGGTGGTGCCTCCTTGCAGGATAACGAATGGTGGCAAAATAGCGAAATAATTGTAGTATGAATGGAGCGGACGGCTCATGGATATGCGTGTAGTGTGAAAACAAATGTAAAGTGATGGTGGTCAATGTGGCACACAGAGCACAGTGGCAGGGTGGACAGACAACATGTCAAAAAGAGTTGGTAGTGAGAGCGAGAAATGATCTCCAGCACAATCACGAGGTCGAAAAACTGAATCCGGTGATATAAATAATGTCAAAAATGGATAACGACCGATGTGGCACATAAATCAAGGCGATGAGGGGTGCCTAAAAAATATTCCCAAAAAAGGGGTCCGGGAAAACTGAGAAACTGATTCGACCACAATGAGGGTCTCGTCGTTCTGATTCCAGTGGTAGAAATGGTTTGAAAAATGGATTCCGTATGGATCCGGAATGGAAGAATCAAGAAATGGTAAACTATTTATAAATAGTAAGTGGACCCATAGTGCCATGTGTCATTTGTATAGTTGACTTTGACAGGAGAGTGTAGTGAGCCAAAGCTGATTTGGCATTTGCGGGCAATCAGAACAGTCGATTTCATTTTCGTGAGTTGCAGGTATGTTAATATTTAATATGCTAAGACATAAAATAGAAGCATTACATTCCATTGCACAATAATAGCATATATAGGATCACTGAAGAAAAAACAAGCACAGCATAAACACAAGAGACACAGATTTATCCTGGGAAACCCTCATGGGGTAGAAAACCCAGCAAAGCTTCCTCAATATAGATGACCAACAATATACAAAGATGCAAACCAAAAACATGATCTCTTCCTCCACCATAGCAGACCTCTCCTCCACAAGTGCGCTACTCTCAAGTGAGTGAGTGTGTGTAAAATGAGGAATACATCTCCTCTATTTATACACTACTCCGACTTGTCTTTTACACAAAACATGTAGGCTCGTATTTAACCAATGGGTTAAATACCCCACTACACCTAACTGGGCCGACCCCTCTAGGGTGGTCTAATAACCCTTTGACCCACATAACACACATAGGGCCAACCCCCACTAGGGAAGTCTAATAACCCAAGTTACCACATTCCGACGGAGGAATAAACATCTCCGGATATACAATATGATCTTCACGGAAGAATGAAACATCTCCGGAATAATAAAGTACAAATATAATATTCTTTGAAGTTACAATATCTCAACACTCCCCCTTAATGAGAAGGATATTATAACAGCATCTGCACGAGCAAGGAGTCATCAACATCATACATGATACATCTATAAATCATTGGAAGCTTTCTCAACATCATCAGTAACTCAACCAGTTACTGGAACATCTTCAATACTGGAACATCAACATCTTCAGTACTGAGTCTTTATCTTCTGCAGCACTCAAACAGCTACAGCAACATCAATATCTGAATCCTCATAATCATCAGCATCATCATCACACGATCATCAGCATCGTCATCACACGATCAACATCGTCGTCTAGATCAACACGATCAACATCGTCACATCATCTCGATCTACAGCATCTGGTTCATCACGATCTACAGCATCTGGATCATCTCGATCTATAGCATCTGGATCATCTCGATCTACAGCATCTGGATCATCTCGATCTACAGCATCTGGATCATCACGATCTACAGCATCTGGATCATCTCGATCTACAGCATCTGGATCATCTCGATCTACAATATCTGGATCATCTTGATCTACAGCATCTGGATCATCATGATCTAAAGCATCTGGATCATCTCGATCTACAGCATCTGGATCATCTTGATCTACAGCATCTGGATCATCTCCATCTACAGCATCTGGATCATCTCGATCTACAGCATCTAGATCATCACGATCTACAGCATCTGGATCATCTCGATCTACAGCATCTGGATCATCTCGATCTACAACATCTGGATCATCACGATCTACAGCATCTGGATCATCTCGATCTACAGCATCTGGATCATCTCAATCTACAGCATCTGAATCATCTGTATTAGTATCCACACCAATACATCTATCATCAAAACATGTATTCTTACTAATACATATATCATCAAAAACGTGTATTCTCACTAATACATCTATCATCAAAAGCATGTATTCTCACTTAATACATCTATCATCAAAAGCATGTATTCTCACTAATACATCTATCATCAAAAGCATGTATTCTCACTAACACATCTATCATCAAAACATAGCAGCATACCCTGCAACACACACGATCATATTACAGGATGATCAATCCCGCTCTCTTTAGGACATAGGTCCATGGATGATACAATCCAGATCAAGTTCCAGGATGATCAATCCTTATCACTTTAAGACAATTCTCATGTCTAGGGATGATGCAATCCCATCATGTACATTTTGAACCGAGGTCCAAGGACGATGCAGTCCTATCTTCAATTCTCGGAGACATCAGTCTACGGATCAATTATGGGACCAAAGTCCGGGGAAGATACAATCCCCTACCTGTTCATTCAGGACTACATTCTCGGAGACCCAGTCTACGACTCAATTATGGGACCGAAGTCCGGGGAAGATACAATCCCCTACCTGTTCATTCAGGACTTCATTATCGGAGACCCAGTCTACGGCTCAATTCTGGGACTGAAGTCTGGGGAAGTACAATCCCCTACCTGTTCATTCAGGACTTCATTATCGGAGACCTAGTCTACGGATCAATTCTGGGACCAAAGTCTGGGGAAGATAAAATCCCCTACCTGTTCATTCAGGACTTCATTATCGGAGACCCAGTCTACGGCTCAATTCTGGGACCAAATTCTGGGGAAGATATAATCCCCTACCTGTTCATTCAGGACTTCATTATCGGAGACCCATTCTACAGCTCAATTCTGGGACCACAGTCCGGGGACGATACAATCCCCCACCTGTTCATTCAGGACTTTATTTTCGAAGACATCATGTCTACGGCTCAATTCTGGGACCACAGTCCGAGGACGATACAATCCCCCACCTGTTCATTCAGGACTTTATTTTTGGAGACATCATGTCCACGGATCTCTTTAGGACTGAATTCCAGGGATGATCCAATCCTCACATGTCCACCAAGGACTTCATTCTCGAAGACATACGTCTATGGCTCTCTTTAGAACATGTGTTCAGGGATGATATAATCCCTCTTCTTTCTCGGAGACATCTATCTATGGCTCTCTTTAGAACATGTGTTCAAGGATGATGCAATCCCTCTTCTTTCTCGGAGACATCTATCTACGGCTCACTTTAGGACTGAAATCCAAGGATGATTCAATCCTCACATGTCCACAAAGGACTTCATTCTAGAAGACATCTGTCTACGGCTCCTTTTAGAACATGTGTTCAAGGATGATGCAATCCCTTTGTCACCTTATACCCTGTCTAAGGACCATCCACCAACCTCTCTGTCGGCATCACCAATATAGGTATCCACATCATTGACCTCACTGTCGATGCAGGCAATCTCATCATAAGTGATCACATCACTCCCCCTTTCGAGGAGAGTCCTTCTGAACTAAACCAAGCTTGTCTTGGAAATATTCAAACTTTTACTTGAGGTAGAGGTTTGGTTAGTACATCGGCAACTTGTTACAAATTTGAACTTTATAGTTCCTTTCTGCGTCATATCTTGTATATAGAAATGTCAGATCTCTATGTGCTTTGACTTATCATGGAACACTAAATTCTCTGTCATCTTGATACAACTCTGTTTGTCACATAGGATCACAGTTTGGTCTATCTCTAAGTCAAACAATCCTGAAGCCATACTTCTTTACAACTAGCAGAGCAAGCAACCATATATTCCGCTTGTGCTGAGAGCCATACTGGATTGCTTCCTGCTAAACCACAAGATCATGGCCGATCCCAGACAATAACATCCTCTTGATGTGCTCTACCTGTCTGATAGACTTTCTGCTCAATCAACATCTGTGTAGCCATCTGAAGTCATGATCTTCAAAATAGCATAGATCAAATTCTATCATATCCTTTAGGTGCCTCATCATATGCTTTGCAACTATTAGGTGAACACATCTAGTTTCCACTAGATACTGACTCAAGGTGTTCACAGCAAAGCTTATATCTGACCTGGTATTTGTTAGATATATCAATGACCCAATAATTTTTCTGTACAAAGTTATATACACTAACTCTGATGAGTCATTCACTAACAGCTTCAAGTTGGAATCCATGAGAGTGGCCATTCCAACATATCAAGTCCTTTTAATATTTCTTGGCATACTTTCCCATGTTGAGAAATATTCCTTCTGAGCCTTTCCATACTTCTAGACCTAGAAAGTAATGCATCAATCTGAAATCTTTCATTTTCATTTCTGCAGCCATCTATCTGTGTCATCTCTCATCAGATGGGTCTACTGATATGAGCCTCAACATCATTCGAACTCTGTGGTGAGTTCCTTCTTGCATCCATGTCATCTGTGTATAGAAACCATATTCAACCTTGTAGCAAAGGTTGAGATCCACATCACCCATGGTGATCATTAAGCTCATCAATTGATTATCGATCCTGGGAACCCATACAGAACCTAATTCACACTTCTTCTTTAATTACACCATTAATAGAATGGTCTTATCTAGCCACTTGGAGCAAACATCTCATCATGATTCTCTTCCTCTTTCTAAGAGAATCTTCTAGCCACAAGCCTTCTATAGTGTGTTTGATTTGTAAATCCTTTTGTTGAACATCCATCGCTTGTTCAGTGTTCATCATTCATCATGATCTTTCCTACAAATCAAAATTAAGTACATGATTAGTAATACTTCATAATCATCAAATCATATTGACATAATAACCTATTATGCATACAGATATCATTTACATAGTTATGCAACTATTTTGACCAATACTTTGGCACAACACTTTCCCATATCCTGTATGCATACAGTGGCTATCTAGATGCCTTCCATCTCTAACAGAACATACTATCGAGAGTGTGCACAACTCTTAGCATGTCAGCAAAGAGGTTTCATTCTAGACAAGCAACAATGGAATGTTTGTCCAACTTACCAATCATATGCATATTAGAGTCTACTGTTCAATGCTCTATGAATGTTTACACTCAGCATCATATGTTCTAGGAATACAAATATGCATACAACCTATTACAGGAAATATCACTTACTATTTCAAATAACAACTCAAATACTTATCTTTTATGTTTGTGTGGTTGCCTCCCGCTTGATCTTCTGTATGTCTTTTGAGCTTCAATTCATTTTGTACCACTAGCATGCTCAAGTGTCATCCTCATGATCTCATACACAAACATACATTCATTAGTATATTCTCAATGTTATCAAAACATTATAGTTCTAAATAATCTTGAAAATGTATAGTCATGATTATAGATAATATTCAAGGTTTCATGGAAGTCTTCTTTTACTCATGCATATTCTTGTTTGATCTAGTTAGTTAAATCATCAACCAAGATAAGAGACATAATATGCATAAACCCTTGATTACTAACTTTATGAATAAGCATAACCAATCATACCAAGTATACTTATATAAGCGATCCTAACACAAGGTAAGATTCTAACATGACATAGGAAAACATACCTGGATTAGTATACCTGCTTAGTTATGTCTATCATACCTAAATAATCTCTTCAATGATTTAGAGATCCTGAGCTAGAACCTGCATATCTCATAGGTTAGGCATAATATAGCAAAGTAATACATACCTTGTAAGTAGAACAAATATTATGGATGAGTCTTTGTCTTCATGTTGTCATGTTTAAGGAACTTGATTTGTCTTTTGTGATGTACCTGTATCTTGTTAGCAGACAACATCAACCTCATACAACACCATAAAGCATTAGTACAATCATATAGCCCTAATCAATGAATGTCTTCGATCATTCACATGCATTCATACTGTTACTAGGGTGATAAGACAATTCTAACATTAATCAAGATTGTACTAATAAATAATATGAAGACAAACACATTATGAACTTAATCAGGAATCGGATTTCAAGACATACCTGAACCTCCTCAAGTTATACCCGTCGAGACTTCTTGTAGTATTCTTATGTAAGGCCTTAGCCTCAACTCCCCCTGAAACTTGATCTGGAGCTTGATTAGGGTTTGCTAGAGAAACCCTAAAAATTCAATCTTTAACTTTCACACTTCTGAATGGATGGAAGGATGTGTCTTCCTAAGCTGATCAAACTAGCATACTTCAATTTTGAAATTTCCAAAGTTTGACCCCTCAAAATTTGCCTTCGAAACTTCTGGATCTTCTGGACAGGATCCTGAACTAGGATTTGATGAAGCCCACCCTTCTTCCCAATAAAAAGGTTCGATCCAAGGCTCTAAACTCTTATTTTTCTAAGGAGCTTCCAGCCGTGGTTATAGACTTCAAAAATTCCAACTTTTGTTGAAGCCCTAATTTTCCATCTTTCCGATCAAGATCCCAAACTGGGGTTTGATCAAGCCCGGTCTTCTACCCAACCAAAAAATTTGATCTTGGTATCTAAATTTCGATTTTCCTGAGCAGCATTCAGCCGTGGACTCCGATTCCAAAGATTCTAACATTCTCCGAAAACCTAAATTCCAAAAGCCATGAATGAAGGTGCTCCAAAAATAATTATGTTTTGACAGAAATATGTACCTGATTGTTTCTGCTGTAACTCCAAAATTTTCTCTCCAAAGGGTCTGAAAAATTTTTTTGTGGTATCCTGACCTATCATCTTTCCATCCCGATAGTTCTGACCTCAATTGGATTTTCCGAGAGAGATTTATGCCAAGTGTCGCAACGTGACCTTTTTATGGGATAAAACAGGAGAGCAAACTTGTACGGAGTGCCACGTGTCACTGGTTCCTCTTCGGCCTCTGAAAATGTTTTCTGAAATAGTACAATCTGTGTAATACCTGTCACTTTGTACAAAATTTCATTTGGATATTCCTAGCCCAAGTTATGCCAAGTGTCGTAACGTGACCTGTTTATGGTATAAAACAAGAGAGCGAACTTGTACGGCATGCCACGTGTCACTGGTTCAATGTCGGCCTCTGAAAAAAGTTTCCTGAGATATTACAGTCTTTGTACTACCTGTCACTTTTTACGAAATTTCATTTGGAGCTTCCTAGCCCAAGTGATGACCTTTTTTCCTAGGTCAACTGATTTTGACTGAGATCTGGAAGAGGCAGAAACCCTAACTTGTACTAATCATAAATTACAAAGTACAACGAATCTGAGGGTGCCCTTTGGACACAAGATACCTGGAGATGTTATCTATGACCTGTAAAGGTTTCAAATCGTGAACCTTCTCCACAATGGATTTATGGTGAAAGTTCCACGATGACGGGTTTTTGCTATATAAAACCCTAACCTTCAAATTGTCGTAAGTAAAGCAAGTGTCGTAAGTGCCATACCTTGCCTTCCTTCAGGTTAGCTCTGATACCATGTTAAGATTTAATATGATAAGACATAAAATAGCAGAATTACATACCATTTCACAATAATAACATATACAGGATCACTGAAGAAACAACAAGCACAGCATAAACACAAGAGACATAGATTTATCCTGGGAAACCCTCATGGGGTAGAAAACCCAGCAAAGCTTCCTCAATATAGATGACCAGCAATATACAAAGATGCAAACCAAAGACATGATCTCTTCCTCCACCATAGGAGACCTCTCCTCCACAAGTGCGCTACTCTCAAGTGAGTGAGTGTGTGTAAAATGAGGAATACAGCTCCTCTATTTATACACTACTCCGACTTGTCTTTTACACAAAACATGTAGGCTCGTATTTAGCCAATGGGTTAAATACCCCACTACACCTAACTGTGTCGACCCCTCTAGGGTGGTCTAATAAACCTTTGACCCAAATAACACACATAGGGCCAACCCCCACTAGGGAATTCTAATAACCCAAGTTACCACATTCCGACGGAGGAATAAACATCTCCGGATATACAATAAGATCTTCACGGAGGAATGAAACATCTCCGGAATAATAAAGTACAAATATAATATTCTTTGAAGTTACAAATGGATTCCGTATGGATCTGGAATGGATGAATCAAGAAATGGTAAACTATTTATAAATAGTAAGTGGACCCATAGTGCCATGTGTCATTTCTATAGTTGACTTTGACAGGAGAGTGTAGTGAGCCAAAGTTGATTTGGCATTTGCGGGCAATCAGAACAGTCGATTTCATTTCCGTGAGTTGCAGGTATTTCACTGAGCTTGTACCTTTAATTTTATCTCGATTCGGGCAGGTAGTGGGTCCTCAAGGGGATGGTACCGGTCACGAGGGGAGTGGACCATGGGTTCTTAGGTGACAGCCGCGATCACAGATCACGGTTGTGATCCCCACAGCCATGGTCGGAGATCACGACTGTGGCCTCGATAGCCATGATCCACGATCGAGACTGTGGCCCCCATAGTCGCGATCCACAATCGCGACTATGGCCCCCACAGCCGCTATCTAAGATCATGGTTGTAACCCTGACAGCCACGATTTGGGATCGCAACTGTGGCACCCACAACCGCGATCCTGGATCGCGACTATGGACCCCACATCCGCGATTTGGAGCTCGATTGTGGAGTTTGTCGGGACATTGTTCTGGGGAGAATGATAGGTTATTTGAGGAGGTTCTAATAAGTTTTCATTGTGTGATTGACAGGATTCCAAGAGTACGATGGCGAGAGCATGAGATGCCCAACGATCTCTTGGAGCAAATACGACATGATCGACATGTCCGAGGGACTTTGGGGCTGTGCGGGCTACTAAAGTTTGCACAGGTGCTGATGATGCGTTCAGCAGCATTGTTCCTGAACAAGTTGGTGGGCTTCTGGGAGCCTGGTATGGAGGCTTTCATGGTGCAAGGGGAGAGACTAGATCTAACACTGGAGGATGTTTACTTTCTGATGGGACTACCTTGCTTGGGTAGGGTGGCGGATACCCATCCACAGAGGTCCACGGATGTGGATATGGAGGAGATGCTGGACCAATACTGCTTCCCTATGTCAGAAGTGCATAAGAATGCACTTCTGGTCTGCGACTTATAGGAGCCATCGATCCAAGCGATTGCGGCATGTGTGGTTCAAGTACTAGGGTCACAAGCGCCCCACCAAGTGTCAGGGGGACAGATGCAACTAGTAGAGCGGGTAATACAGGGTACCTTCTTTGCCTAGGGTCAGATGTTCCTCACCTGTGTTCAGTGGGAGCTGAGAAAGGTGAAGGTATCGGGACGGGAGTTCTGTTATGGGTCGTTCTTGTGTGTTTTCTTCATGGAGTGGGTTCCGACGTTGTGACCGCGTGTGCCAATCCAGGATGGGGGGATGAGGGAGCCGCGGATGGTGCGGTGGGGTCAAATGATGTACCGGCATGTACGGGGGATCTCTATATGCAGTGGTTGCAGATGCCGATGGTTTTTTATGACTACCCATACCATGAGATGGACTACTGGGGAGATCCGAAGGCGCCACAACCTCCTGGTCAGGTTTGGGGTCCAGATGGTATGTATCCAGCATTTTGATTGCTGGCTTTATGTTAGATCTTTAGCTAGATATATATGATGATTCTAACTATTTGTGATTTGGTTTGATGCAGATGTGGGACTGAGGCTACCGAAGGGGCATAGGGACCGTAGGGGTCACATAGTAGTGTCAGCCCTGCTGGACCGGGGGGAGGTGCGATGACGGGATGCTGACGATACTTTGGAGTCCCTGTGGGTTACCCTAGATCATCTACTGGCGGGGATTTCCGATGAGGGGTGGCGGCATCTGGATCGATGGGTGATCGAGGCCTACTAAGAGGCTCCACGGGACTGTCGGGCGATTCTAATGCAGGTGGTAGTGCTGGCTGAGGAGAGGAGGGCTCGAGACCGACAGGGGGATGAGGAGGATCCCGAGGAGGATCTAGAGGAAAGCGAGGAGAGGATGAGTCTGCAGCAAAGCCAGCTGCAGTGGGGAGTGATGACGATTCAGACGGGGGATATAACTCTCGTTAGGGAGTTCTGGGGACTGCCCCCGATGCGTATGGGCATTCGAGATTTTTTTTGTATATACAGCATGTATTTGTGACGAGGATGTGTTGGGGCTCCTTGATGTATATTTTTTGTATAGCTAAGTGCTGGGGAACTTATGACATTTGTATGATGATGATGATATATATATATATGCACATGGATGTATTTTGCGGTTATTATTTTTTGTACGCACGTGGATGCGCATTTATTGTTTTGTGTTGGTTATTGCACGTGGATGCAAATAATGTGTTGTAGTAGGAACGTGGATGCCCTATTTTAGATGCAGTCTTTTTGGATTTTTATCTTTTTTGATATATCTACATGTTGCGATGATGATGCATGGTGGATGGTTTACATGGTGTGATTGATATGCCAGTCTAGGATGTTGTTAGCCATTTGATCTGCGACTTCGGACATGAGTGAATGTGATGGATTCAAACTGGTGGCTAAGTTGTTTTGTGCGCAGGAAATTTCTAAAGAGGCAAGGATCACGTACCTGGTAGCAATTTTTGATCTAGGAGACAAGAAGTTGGGAGTCAAGGAACACACGAAGGTGACGTATACCCATCTGAAGGGCAGCAGTCAAGAGACCGGTCACGACATCGTATTCAGCCTAGTTATTGGTAGCAACACCTATGCACATTCCGTCAAGGTGAATCAACTCGTGTGAAGGGGAATGTAAGACCCAAGCTGCAGAGGCCAGGTTTGGAGACTAGAGACTTGCTCCATTGGCGAAGCCAACGTAATAAGGTTGGAAATGGTCCATCTATGAGCATGCAGGAAAATGACGAATGTAAGGTTGCAGAAAAAAGTAGAAAACAACGAAAGAAATCAAACTGTACAACATGGACTAACGGGTCCGAAGGAATGTTAAGGGTAAAAACATTTGAGATACAACCCATTACGGGGGTTGCGCAAGGGGTGGCCTTCTGAATCAATGAGGATATATGCCCCATGTCCAAGGCAAGTATGTACTATGTACAGGCCTTTCCACATGGATTCAAACTTCCCTTTACCTGTCTTGTCGTGAGCTTGGTCGTAAACGAGTACTAGATCTCCTTCACGAAAATCTCATGGGTGGAGGTGTTTGTCATAACCGGCTTTGGAGCGGCTCTTGGAAGCCCCAATGGTTTGGATGGCTGCTCGACGGTCCTCATCAGCTTGTTCTAATAACAGCAGACGTTGTTCAAGTGGTGAGGTATCTGGGAGAAGTTCAATGGCAATGTGTAGGGTGGGGATCTAACATTCGATGGGGAGGACAGATTCGACACCGTGAACTAAGTGAATAGGGCTAAAACCGGTCGAGGTCTTAGTTGATGTGCGGTAAGCCAATAATGCGGGGAAAAGCGTGTGATTCCAATTGGAATTATGTCGGTCAATCGTTCGTTGGAGGATTGTTTTCAAAAAAAAATTAATGGCCTCAACTTGGTCGTTCTTTTGGGGGTAATAAGCAAAGGCATACTGATGTTTGAATTTAAGGAGAGTTGACAACTTGCTCCAAATGGCATCTTCAAAATGTGAGCCATTATCCGAGACAAGCTGTCTAGGGATCCCGAATCGTGTAATGGCATGGTTAAAAAAGAAATGGGCAGCAGTATCGGCTTTATAGTTGAAGGTAGGAATGGCTTCATCCCATTTGGTGAAGTAGTCAACGGTAACAATGATGTACTTATGGTCATTTGCGGATGGGGGATTTGTTGATGCCTCAGAGATCACAGCATCAATCAGAAAGGGATTCTCCCCGATAGATTATCCCAATTAGATTATCTACCATTTGGTATGGTGAATCCGTTCGGTTAGCGGTTCCGGCAACCGTGGGTTTGGAGATTTATTCCAATTATATCGGTTATGGCCCGATCCACCGTTCTTTTGATTTTATGTTTTATAATGACATGCAAGTGCCTAGACTATTTTAATCTAAATGCAGAACTGGAAAACAGATCTATGTCTAAAACTGAAACAAATCTAACTATCCCTGCAATGAGCAAATTGAAAGCATGAGCAATGAACTGTAGGAGTTATCTAAATAATAAACAGACAGCCATCAAATCTTAAAGATAAAGCTACAGCAATGATAAGAGATATCAGAAGATAGCTTCTATTTAAATATAACACATTTTATTACTCATGAAAGAGAGAATTCATTTGCACAGAGAGACGCAAGATCATTTAATACAATGAAATAATTCAAGACAGTAATAAAGATCTCACAGCAAAGTATAGCAGACACAGGAATAATCCAAAATGCATCCAATCTCCATTTTCATGCAAAGACATCCACTCCAGGCTCTTATTAGGAAGCTTTTATTTTCTTGAAACATGTGTAAGATAGCTCGTACAAGTCTAGAAAATTATTCCCTGCCAAAAGTCCTTTACATTACTTCCTAACTTCTATTTATAATGTTACAAAATGCCCTTTGGGATGCCACCTGACCCTTTACACTTGTCACCTACAGACTTTTCCCCTTATAATAGACAAAAATGTGACCTCCTTTTTAAACAAAAAATTATTTAAAAAAGAAAAGGACAGCTGTCCCATAGCTCCACGTTTTTATACATATGACAGCCAAGATACAAAATATAGGAATTAATGCTCTCATATCAGCGCTTTCACTCTTGGGTATGCGCTCCAGTTTGAAAAGAGGCACTCGAACTAGCTGGTACAGCTGCTACTGCTTCAGGGAGAGAAGAATTCGGGCTTGCTGCTACAGCTGCTGCTGCTGGGAGAGAAGAATCCGGGTTTGCTGTTGCTTCTGCTACTCCTGCTGCTTTCTTCTCCTCTTCTGCAATGTAACTAAACCATAGGCCAGTATCTCTTATAACTACATTCGCTGAGGTAGGGAGTAAGATTTTCTGAGAAGATACATCTTTACCAAGATCTGCCCCAATGCCTTGAATCTCTATTACTGCTGCTTGGTGCATTTCCTTGAGTAGATGACTGTGTATTGATGACATTCCAATATAATGTTGGAGGTCATCAATAGCTAGGACATCAATCTTCTTCACATATTCAGTTTGGATGCCCAGCTCTTCCTTCAGCTCAGACAAACATTGTTCTTTGCCCGGGAAATCATCAAGGGACTGAGGGAAACTCAACTTGCATTTGTCATGCACTTCATGGATTCTTTGATAAAGACCGTTACTTTTATCCATTGTCCCTCGGATTTTGGCCATTATCTTAATGCTACAGTTTCTACAAAATTCCAAAAGGGCTATGTCTTCGTTAAAACCATCTACAGATTTGAACGGGAGATGCTTGGGGAAATCCACTTTTCCTTCTCTCCATTCCATCTAGCTCATGATGTTAGCCTTAACCTGAGTATATTTAGCCTTAAGCCTATTGGTCTCTGCATTAACTTCTTTTAATCTAACCACCATGGCCTTGAGTTTGCATACTTACTCAGTAATTAGTTCCTGCGTGTCATGGATTTTCTTTAGGATGCTACAGGACAGCTCATGGAAAGGAGACAAATCTATCGCTCTGCCTTCTGCTTGCTCTAATTGGTCAACCAACACCTGCTTATCTGCCTCTAGATGGGATACTTTAGCTTCTGCATCGTTCTTTTCTGCTTCTAAGATCATCATCTGGACCGCCATGCTTTCCTTTTCTTCTTCCAAAAGGTTATACTTGTCCGACAATTCTTTATGCTCAATAGACAGACGATTATACCTATTCACCACGAGATCCCGGTAGGCTTGCACATTAGCCATAGTATGTTGTAGCATGCGAGCTCTCCTCTTTGTCGACTCAAATTCTTTAACTATATCAGCCACATTGTCCATCATTGCTTTTGTTGTCTCTACAGCAGCGGATGCCATAGCTAAGGGATCCTTATTTGTATTTTCCATTACTGTGGTCTCCCAGTGGGTAATGATATCTTCTTGGAAGAGTCTCTTTATCCTCTCTTCCGATTTAAGGATCATTGCCTTCCTTTTCTTATCACAGACAAATTCATCCCATCTGGACACGGTATGCTCTTCTGATGGAGTGTACGGGACGATTGGGAAATCTATAATATCTATCTCTGCTTCCGCAGGTGGGGTCTGGACTACCTGAGCTGGATCTATTCCCACATTTTGGGTACCAGAGACACATGCTTGTGTTATGTCTGCCTCCACATTTTGAGTGCTGGAGACACCTGCTTGAGGTACGTCTATTTCCATATCCTCGGCACCGGAGCCTCCAGCCTGGGCATCTTCAACTGCCTTGAGTTCTTCTTTTGTCTTTTGTCTTACTTCAGCTTGTTGCCTTTCACCTTCTCCTTCAGCTTGCAACTGATTTTCATTTTCTTTCTGTTGCCTTTCATCTTCAGCCTCTTTCTGCTGCTGGGCTTCCTCAGCCTCTTTCTGCTGCCTTTCATTCTCTGCTTCTTCCTGCAATCTTGCCACTTTGGCCTCTTGCCGCAACCTTGCTTCCTCTTTTAACCTTTGCTCTTCTTGGGCTCGGGCATCAGCTGCTTCCTTTTCTTTTTGCTGGCTGGTTTTTTGGGCCTTGGTAGAGCTAGAGCTTGCTCCATTTCCTTGGCGACAAATCTGCAGCTCAGTCATGTTGCTGATGCCACTAAATGCCTCTTCCTCGGCATCATAATAATGAGCGTACTCAAAATGAGCATAAATTTCTTTACAATGCTTGGCAACTTTTCCCTGCCTATCATTCCTATGGAAAATTACTTCGCCAAAGTGGAAATATTTCAGCTCTTGAACAAACTCCACGGCTGATGCAACCCTTGAGAATTTGTAAGCTCCTATGCAGAAGGGTAGAGGGGGGAAAGATGCCTTATGCTTCTTGTTAAGCACTGCTCCAATTCCATCCAAGAAAATTTGTCTCACTACCTCCTTGAGGACCACATAGTCAGTAGCATACCTCGGCAAAATATATGGAGCTTTAGTTCCTCCAAACATTCTGATGTAGGTGCCTTGTTCCTAGAAATAAAAATCTCCATAATTTTCTAGGATCTCCATGGCATTTTCGGACAGACAGTTGGGCTCTTCCTTGAATATCTGCTCATATAGGGGCATGATGAACCCCTCACAGATGAGCTTCTAGCTAGGTTTGTAATTTTGAGCCCACATCATCCTGAAAGCGGTGTAAACCAGGGTGTTGGCTCTATCCCACGTGCAACCTAAGCTGGGAAAAGATAGCTTGGCCAAAACACAATCAATAAGATATGAAGACATGTAAAATTCTGCCTTTTTTAAGGCCAGACCTTCTCTTGCAGCAACCACCATTGATGCCAAACTGTCTGACAGGATAGTAGCCCAGTCAAACACAGTTCCTTTGAATGCCACGAAGTGGATGATGGGAACCCACTGTATCTTGTATACGGTGCCATCGGGCATGCCAAAGATTCTGCATAACATCAGGGCGATTAGCCTGAAAGGAGGTCTTAGATTCTGGACATCATATTCGTCATTACCTCTCTTTCTTAAGTGCTTGCCTGCGACCAATATTTTTTTGGCCATTTCAATATTGTTCATCTGGCCCAACCATTCATCACTCAGGGATTGCTGGGGACGTGGGAATTTATAGGCTGCGGCAAGATATGCTGGGTGGAATGAGGCGATGGCTATTTTCCCGCTGTCATGTAATACCCTTGTCTCTACATTAGTATGCTATAGTATCCACCCGATTACTTCAGAACATGGGAATAGTTCCGAGCGGGTAGCAGCCCTAGCTATACCTGAAGTTCTGATGTTGATATAGATCTGCCCCTCTTCTAGTAACATATCCGGGATATCTTGGTCCCTGATCATCCTGTAAATATCTCCCCACCGGACTTCGGGAGGGATACCGGTGGTGCACTTAGTATCTTGGAACATAGTTTCAGTTCTAAGTGGTACTGGCTCAGGTTCCGTCATTTTAGCCTTCTTCCTACCACCTCTTGGCATCTTGGCTTATCCCTGCTAGCAACCAAATACAAGTCATTATAAAAATGTGCAACCTGTTATGAGATTTTAACAAAAGAAGGGCCATTTCAACATGCTAATGAGGTATATAAATAAATTATGAAGCTGCATGTTGCTTGTTAAGCACAATAAACCATTCCAAACAAGGAAAGATAGACTTGATCATCCTAAGGAAACAAAGTTTGGAATGTCCCCAAAAGGGCATGCATACAACGTGAAACAACCTGCTTCCCATCTAGTCCTAGGAGAGAGGGTGTCCTTCATTGTTGCAGTTCAAATGGTTAATGGCGGGTTAGCTTGGATTGAGATAAGCTTAAGACGAAGCCAGGGATCGCTTTCCACATTAATGAACAGGCGAGGGATTCAGCCGACCGCCATGGTTATTTATAGCACTTTGACGAGAAGCTCTATGTCCGGCTTAGAATTTAAACTAGGGTGACGACGCCTGGAATATGGTTGGTGAAAAAAACTCGGGCGGTCATAGTTTTGGATTTTAGCTGGTGGAACGAGAAACCCATGGGGCCTTGGCGGCTTTTAAAGACAAAATAACGGTATATGCAACTAGTGCCTATCAGCCACATCTTAGACGAAAAAGAAAAACTCAAAGGTAATCTGACGTGTAGATGAGAAAAAATTAACGGTTAGAAACCTACCTAGCAACGCGAAGATGGATGAATGAGGTGGACGCGGACGTGGACGAGTCGAGCTGGAGTAGTCTAGCGCGGTGTCCCAACGATGTTTGTTTAATTGAAAAAAAACAATGTGGCCAACCCAAACCCCCACCGTCCTTTTAAACGAGTTGGGCACGTGCGGTGTTTAATACAGTGGGTGGCGCCATTAAAACATTTTTTAAAGTTTGTACATCAAGGTCTTTTCGAGATGCCTCGGTAGTTGTGCGTGACCGTCATTTGCGGGGCGGATTCACGAATTTCACCCGCAACTACGGAAAGATATAGCGAATGGCTTCGATGTTTCGAAAGAGATTGGCGTATTCTTCCGAAACGCAGCCTTAGGAGAGCTGTTGCGAGCGTTTTATGGAGTCGTCCTGCAGTTTCGGGGAAATATACGATTTCTTTCCGCAATTTTCGATGGAGATAGGTCAATCGCTTCCGCAATTGCGGAACCCTTTCGTGAAGGTTCCCGTCATTTCGGGAGAAATAGGCGAATGGCTTCCGCAACTCAAAAAGTTTCTAAGTCTTGGTGGGGCTTTGTGAATGTTTCCGTAGTCGCGGGAAGCTTTCGCAATTAGCTTCCGCAGTTTCGGAACAGTAAGCTGAATGGTTCCGCAAAAGTTAAATCTTTCGACGGGCTTTGGAAAGATAACGTGAAGGCTTCCGCAATTTCGGAAGGGAAAACTAAAAGGTCCCGTCATTTCGGAAGGCTCTCGCGAATAGCTTCCGCAACTTAAGATTTTAAAAAAAAGACTAAGTCGTTTAGCGGCCCCGGGAAAGATTTGCGAATGACTCCCGCAATTTCAGGAGAATAAGCTGAACGGTTCCGCAACTGCGGGAGGATAACCCGAAAGGTCCCGTAACTGCGGGAAGATACTTCAAATGATCCCGCCGCTTCGGGATACTTTCCCAAATAATTTTCGCGACTTCGAGAGAAAAAATCTAGGTCCTTTTCGGGACGCTTATGGAAACGGTTCCCGTCGTTTCGGGAGGAAAACTTGAATATTTCCACAACTGCTGGGAGATTTTTTCAAATGCTTCTGCGACTTCAGGAATATTTCAGGAATTGTATCCCTGTAAGAAAACTTGGAATTCTCAAAGCAGGATTTTCAGTTGAAAAGACAGTAAAAGAAGAATTTACCTCTTACAGCAGTCTTTCTAAAAAAAATAAAGGAGGGGCCCCAATATGTACAAAACTTTTGGGGGGGGATGTTGCTGCAACAACAATTGGCGAGTCGCTGGCGAACATAGATCTCTGAAAAATTCCTCTCCATGGTCCGAAACCTTATCAAATACATCCATCTTATGTGCAATATTCAACTGAGCATTTGAATTTCTGTGAAGGAAGAAGGAAATTTACTTGCTAGCCATTGGGGAAAGGGGAGCTTTGACAGAGACATCTTTAAAACTCTCAAAGGGCCAACATATGGGATTCATTTTAGAAGGATCATCTTTCGGATGGCTACTACAGTCGGACTCCACAGGATTTGCAACACTTTCTCATGGACATTATTGCTCTTGTTCCTCATTCCCATGTCGCTTGCATCCTTTTGGATGTTTGTACTTTGGACAGCTTAGCTGTTTGAGCCTTCCAAAGATATTTTCTGTCGACATGATCTTTGATTTAGGCTCCTCAATCCATAATGTCCTTTTGTGTGAGTTAAAGATTTTATTGTTTTGATCAAGCCTCACGGACGGAGAGGAGCCTATTTCGGGCTGAGCCTTTTGGACAACCTTCTTAATTTTACATGCTTTGCTTTTGTCTCAACCATGCTTTAATTGAGGCGAGAATCTCTGGAAAACAGACCCTTGAATATAAGCCATTTTGGCTGTTAAATTTGCAGCATGGAGTCATTTCAATACCCTATGTCCTCGGGACGTGCTACTTTCCATGGGTCCAACTTTAATAACCTTCTTGGGATTCCTTTAAGTGTGAGAGTGCGTGGAGCCCAAAGATAGTACTAAAGATGGTCATAGGTCTCTGCTATTTAGACAGGATTATTGTGGCTAGCAGAGTAGGCTTCCTTTCTTCTGAAAAATTTCAGCAAGAGCACAATACATAGATCGACTTTATTCGAATATAGTTCCGAACTCATGGTTGTGAGATTTCTTTGAGGGACCTGTCTTGATGAGAAACTCAACCACAGGGGCTTTCAGAAAACAAGCTTGGTGCAAAGGTTCAAATGACAAGAAAAGAAACAAAATGGCTGAAAATAATGCAAACAAAAGGCTAAAGCAACAATAAAAGAAAATTTTATTTATGTACAGAAAGTCTCAGGGAGACTATGCAAAGTATTGTTTCAGAGCGAGGCCATTGAGAGGAATGGTTACTTCTTCTCCCTCAAGATTTGTCAATTTATAAGTGGATGGGCCTATCTTTGTTGAAATTTGGTAGGGGCCTACCCATAAATGTTGGAATTTCGTGTGCATTCCTTTGCCTTCATGATTATGGTCCCATTTCAGGACTAAGTCCCCAACTTCAAAACTTCTTTTACCAGACTTCCTCTTATCGAACCCTCTCTTAACTATGTCTTGGTGTTGATGGAATCGGTCTTTAGCTTTCTGTCGGGCTTCTTCTAGTTGAAGCAGGGTATTGATCCTGGATTGTAAGACTTGGCTACCAGAACCCCGAGAGGCTTGGGATAACTGTAAGGATGGGAGCGAGATGTTTGGGGGAAGGATGGCTTCCTTGCCATAGACAAGAGTGAAAGAAGAAACCCCTAATGCATTCTTTGGAGTCACCCTGTCTGCCCATAAGGCGTTTGGGAGAGCTATATGCCAACTTCGTTGATTTTCTATCACAGTTTTCTTGAGAATTCGAATGAGGTTTTTGTTTGAAGATTCAGCTAATCCATTTCCTTGAGGGTAATAATTGGTTGAATAGTGCAACTTGATCCCCCATTCATAAACAAATTCATTTATCTTGCAAGACGAAAAATAGGAAGCATTATCAAAAATAAGGGAAATTGGAACCCCAAACCTGGTTATGATGTTCTCTTTCAAGAAGTTGATGATCGCGTCTTCATTGATCTTGCGCAACGGGATGGCTTCCGTCCATCTAGTGAAATAGTCAGTAGTCGTCAGTATGTATCGATGTTGCAGAGAAGAATTCAGATTTATCTCTCCGATAACATCTATACCCCATTGCTCAAAAGGCTCAGAGATGATAACCGGCTGCAAGGGTCCTGCGGCCTTAGGTAATTTCCCGGCACTTCTTTGGCACACATTACAGTTTCGTGCATACATATGGGCATCTCGGAACAGAGTGGGCCAGTAATATCTAGCTCTGAGTATCTTATGTGTTGTTGTCTCTCCTGAATAATGTCCACCTGCGGGGCCATCATGTAATTCTATGACAACTTTACTCGCATCCTCCTTTTCTAGACATCTAAGGAAAACTCCATCATAATTCTTTCTGAAAAGTATCCCATCAATAATTTGATAAGGTGCTGACTTCAAACGGAGTGCCCTTCTTTGTTTAGAGTTCCAGTGCTCAGGTAGGTATCCTTGCTGTAAATAATGCACCAAGTCTCTATACCATGACTGGGGAGTTGAGAATATAGGACATACTTCAACCGAATTTAGCTCAGCTTCATTCTTCCAATGTTTCTCTTCATCAGTCGAGTTTCCCGCAAGTAATTTGCACAGGCCTTGCCCTTTGATGATCGTGGCTAGTTTAAATTCTAAATCATATTCTTGAAGAGCTGAGACCCAATTCCCCCTCCTTTCTCCTAGTTCCTTTTGAATGAAAAGGGATCTAACAGCTGGGTGGGGAACTATAACTTTAGTTCTGTTCTTAATAATATATGGCCTAAACTGCTTGACTGCTTTGAAGACAGCGTATGCATGCTTGTCAACCATGGGATAGTTCAGCTCAGCCCCTTGCAGACCAGTACTCATAAACAAAATTGGGTATTCGTCTCCTAGCTCCACCTTTTGCATGAGCGCAGCTGTGAGGGAGTCATCCAAAGCAAAGGTATACAGGATAAAATCCTTATCAAAATCTGGGCTTCTTAAGGAAGGAGCCTTAGCTATAGCTGCCTTAATATCTCTAAATGCGTCCTTTTCCAAATTTTTCCACTTGAACTGTATGCTTTGTTTAACCATCTGTTGCAATGGTTTAACAATTTGCGCGAAATCTAGAACAAATCTTCGGACAAAATTGATAGTGCCCATAAAGGACTACATAGACTTCTTATTGTAAGGCATTGGAATCTTATTGATAGCTTGGACTCTTTCCTGATCTATTGACACACCCCCTTTGGAGATGATATGACCCAAGAGTTTACCTTCGAGAACAGCAAACACACTCTTCTTAGGATTCAAAGAAATACCATATTTCCGACAGCGATCAAAAATATGCCTCAGATGGACAACATGATCTTCCCTTTTCTTTGAAAAGACGGTCACATCGTCTAAGTATACAACAACACATTGCCCACCCAATCCTTGGAAGGCGATATCCATTGCTCTTTGGAATGTAGCTCTCGCATTTATCAGACCAAATGGCATCCTTCTGTATGTGAAAGTTCCCCACTTAGTTCGGAAATTAGTCTTAAGACGGTCTTCTTCGGCTACCAATACCTGATTGTAGCCAGAGAAACCATCGAGTAAAGAAAACAGCTCAGATCCTGACACCATCTGAAGGATTTGTTCCATTGAAGGGACGGGGTAGTTATCTTTATCCGAAGCTCTGTTTAAATTTCTGAAATCTACACATAGCCTTATCTCTCCTGACTTCTTTCTTACGGGAACCAAATTCGCAACCCACTCAGAATGCCGGACCTTAAAGATTATCTTAGCGTCCAGGAGCTTCTTTAATTCTTTTTGAATCACCGTTTCTAGAGTAGGATGCATCCTTCTTAACTGCTACTGAAATGGCTTGACACCCGCTTTCATTGGTATAACATGTTGAATAATGCGGACGTCATACGTTTTCAAATCCTCATAGGTCCATGCAAAAACATTTTTATATTGCTTAAAAAGTTTGATGAACCTATCTCTTTCTCCTGGCGAACAACATTTGCCAAGGTTGACAAATTTTGGTTATGTCTCGGTACCCAAATTAACTAACTCATGTTGCATTGATGAACTGTTAGTTTTGGTATTAGCTGGCCTCTTGAACTTATTTTGAAGATCGAACAGCATTTCGAGGGACCTTACCCCTTTGGGGATGAAATTTCCTTTCTCCTCATCCTTCTTCATTAAATCAGCATCGTGTTCTTCTTCATCTATTGCAGCTCCTTGGAAGCTGTCTTCGTTTGTTAGAAAACTAATAATCTGTTCGTCATCATCGAAGACTCGAAAGTTTGTGATGTTATCGGGAACGGAGGACCTAAAAATCAATTCAATAGAGCATTTATTATTTGATGGCACCAATCTAGAAGCAGATGTTGCTAACAAATCAGCTGCAGAATTTTGCAATCTAGGAATAGATTTTATATTGAAAGTGTCAAAATGCATAATTAAATCCCATACCTCAGCCTGATAACCCTTCAAATGAGGTGAGAGACAATGAATGGTGTCCCTTACCTTTCTTACAACTATCTCTGAGTCACCAAAAACCTTCATGTTCTTAACATTTAAATCAATGGCCTTCTTTAATCCATGTACCAAAGCTTCATATTCAGCGGTATTGTTAGTACAATCAAATTCTAATCTACAGGACAAAAAATACTTGTTTCTTTTTGGATCCATCAGAACACAACCGGCTCCGGATCCTTCCAGAGTTTTAGAACCATCAAAGTATAATGTCCAGAAAATATCTTTAGATTCAACTAAGTTAGTATCTCTGTGATCTAAATCAGTAACTAAACTAACTATATTACAGTCAATATCATCAGTCCGAGAGAAATGAAGGAGATCGGACTGTTCATCGGATTCATGGCTGATGGTTTCAGACTAATAATTACCCGGATCAATTTCTAAGAAATAATTCCCTAGAACCGAGGATGAGAAGGTTACAGCCTCATTTTTTCCTCTAATTGAGTTACGTTTTGCTTCATGTGTGGTTCTCTCAGGACTTTAATCTGATTCTGCCTGTTCTGATAAGGCAACCACAAATGAGACCAATCAGTGGCAAAGTAGCCATTCAGCTTGGTAGACCAGTCCCTACTTAAGATCAGACCATAGGCTTCAAGAATATCAACCACCATTATGTCAATAAACTAACAGACTCTAGAGTCAACTGATAATCTGATGAGAACATCTTTCATCTCCCCAATCACTTTGACAGTAGTCCTATCTAATTGGATAATTTGGGCTGGAGATGGCACAGGCTGCCCCTTAATTTTTTTACAAATGGACAGTGGCATGACGTTTGAAGATGCCCCAGAATCTACCAAACAATTGTGAACATTGTGATTAAAAATTTCAAAGGTCAATAGGAATGGCAATGTTTGAGATTTAGATTTCCCATTGATACTAGCTTCATTAATTTTGGGATCTTCTCGAGAGTTCGTTAATGGAGTGCTGGTCTGGGGTTGCAGAACATGTAGCAGCTTGTCTCGTTGATGGGGCAAGCTGCACATGTCAAATATTGACACATTTGCTTTGACCTTCTTTATATCTTCAATAATGTCATATCATATGTCAGACTCGTTCCCAATTCGGGCTGGATGATCTGTTTTGCTCATTGTGACCTTAGGTGGCTGAACTATGGTGTCAGCGTTTGGCGGTTTGGCCACTGTTTGGTTAACTTTAGGCTGTGGTGGAATAATTGTTATATGCCTTCTAGGCAGTTCTTTTGAAACTTTAGGCTTAGGAGGAGCCGAGCTTGGCACAAGATCCGTAATAGGGCCTTTGCTGCGAGTAGCAACGTTCACGGTAGAGGGAGAGCTTTCTATGGGATCCTCTTCTGCTAATTCAGTCATAGGTACCCAATCCCATAGCACCATAGTAGTGTCCAGGGTTGGTTCCTCTAATTCATGGCTCGATTCCTCTAGAGAATCATTTTGGTCTGGGATCTGTGAATCCAGCATTTGGTTCATGACTAAACTCATGGAGTTAATCCATTGTGGGAAGCTCTTTTCCGAATGCGGTTCTTGATGAAAGGTACAGAAGTTTTCCATCCCGATTTCATTGAGGTTTAAAATAGGGGAAGTATTCATGGGTGGATCAGTTTGATCACCGTCTTCCCTCTTTTTATAAAATGGCTTGAAAGGTTTCCTAGATGTACTAGCAGCCTTATCTTTCTCGAGATCTACAATCTTATTGGATAACTTCTGCATCATCTTGACTACATTTTCCATGTCCGTAGATGTTTATTCTTTACCTCTAGTGAGCAGCAAGGTTTTTTACTGGCTGTTGGTTTTGGTTCTGCATCTAAGGCATGTTTAGCAATGCTATCAGCTTCTTCTTCTACCTTTCTAGCTTCATCAAAGTTCTCTATCAAGGTAGTTTTCTTGGACCTTTTTACGAACATTGCTATGGGTCCTTCAAGAGCTGTTGTATAATATTCAATCAGAGATTCCTCTGCTGGTTTATTAGCTTCACTGAAATTATTTAAAAGCGTCATGAATCTTTGATTAAAGTCTTGAACCTTTTCTTTCTTTTCCATTCTCATGGATAAGAGTTCTTTCATAAGTGTTGCCACAGTCTTTTGGTTTCCATATTTCTTTAAGAAACAGTTTTCGAATTCATCCCAACTTGAGATCGAGCTAGGTTGTAGGCTAAAATACTAGGATGATACTTTTGGCTCGAATGTGTATGGAAAAAGCCTGCAAACTACATCCTCATGCTGCACATTCAAAAGATTCAAAGCTAGATAAAAGCTCTTGAGATGATCTTCGGTTGAAATGGCTTTACCTGGGTCGAATTTAGGTAAGACCTTCTCTAGATTTTTTGGAAGATTGTGGAATGGCCCAGCTAGATTCAACGCTCCCCTTACTCTCCAAGCAGGTACAGCCATGTTTCTATGTGGAGAACCTGGTGGAGAATTGTAAGGTGAATTCTGTGGAGTTTTCTTTGGAGTAATAAGTTCTCCAAGGCTTGCTTGATCTGAAATGTTTTCTGAGTTTTCAAGATCTACCTTGTTCAGAGGGTCTGAAATTTCTTCTAAAGCTAAATTCACAAGTTCTTCAAAACTTTGAACAAGAATCGAATCACGGGTGTATTGTAGCTCTTTTCTAGGGGTACTTTTCCTAGGGAGAAAATTCACCGTGTTTAAACCACCTAGCTGTCTAACGTAGGATCGTGTATGCCTCCTCAAATCCTCTATTTCTGCAAAAGGTACAGCGTATAATGCTTCTTGAAGCTCAGGATCAGAAACGAGGCTTTCTTGATTTAATATTTCAAGATCTGGGCTATTTGAAATTCCTTCTTTAAGCGGGTTTTCAATGACATTTATGACAGTGGGAGATTTTCCTCTATCATCCATGCACTTTCAGGCCCTCTTTCTAGCGCCAAACACTATTGATGCCTCGGAGATCGCAGCATCAATCA
The DNA here is from genome assembly GCA_027924585.1 of Larix kaempferi. NCBI lineage: Eukaryota > Viridiplantae > Streptophyta > Pinopsida > Pinales > Pinaceae > Larix > Larix kaempferi. The sequence continues at coordinate 8,812,206 of BSBM01001030.1, forward strand.
GAAATGGATTCTCCCCGATAGATTATCCCAATTAGATTATCTACCGTTTGATATGGGGAATCCATCCGGTTAGCGGTTCGGGTAACCGTGGGTTTGGAGATTTATTCCAATTATATCGGTTATGGCCCGATCCACCGTTCTTTTGATTTTATGTTTTATAATGACATGCAAGTGCCTAAACTATTTTAATCTAAATGCAGAACTGGAAAACAAATCTATGTCTAAAACTAAAACAAATCTAATTATCCCTGCAAGGATCAAATTGAAAGTATGAGCAATGAGCTGTAGGAGTTATCTAAAGAATAAACAGACAGCCATCAAATCTTAAAGATAAAGCTATAGTAAAGATAAGAGATATCAGAAGATAGCTTCTAATTAAATATAACACATTTTATTACTCATGAAAGAGAGAATTCATTTGCACAGAGAGAAGCAAGATCATTTAATACAATGAAATAATTCAAGACAGTAATAGAGATCTCACATAAAAGTATAGCAGACACAGGAATAATCCAAAATGCATCCAATCTCCATTCTCATGCAAAGACGTCCTCTCCAGGCTCTTATTAGGAAGCTTTTATTTTCTTGAAACATGTGCAAGATAGCTCGTACAAGTCTAGAAAATAATTCCCTGCCAAAAGTCCTTTATATTACTTCCTAACTTCTATTTATAATGTTACAAAATGCCCTTTGGGCTGCCACCTGGCCCTTTACACTTGTCACCTACAGAATTTTCCCCTTATAATAGACAAAAATGTGACCTCCTTTTTAAACAGAAAATTATTTAAAAAGGAAAAGGACAGTTGTCCCATAGCTCCACGTTTTTATACATATGACAGCCAAGATACAAAATATAGCAATTAATGCTCTCATATCAGCGCTTTCACTCTTGGGTATGCGCTCCAGTTTGAAAAGAGGCACTCAAACTAGCTGGTACAGATGCTTCTGCTTCCGGGAGAGAAGAATTCGGGCTTGCTGCTACAGCTGCTGCTGTTGGGAGACAAGAATCCGGATTTGTTGTTGCTTCTTCTATTGTTGTTTCTTTCTTCTCCTCTTCTGCAATGTAACTAAACCATATGCCAGTATCTCTTATAACTACATTCGCTGAGGCAGGGAGTAATATTTTCTGAGAAGATACATCTTTACCAAGCTCTACCCCAATGCCTTGAATCTCTGTTACTGTTGCTTCGTGCATTTCCTTGAGTAGATGACTGTGTATTGATGACATTCCAATATAATGTTGGAGGTCATCAATGGATAGGACATCAATCTTCTTCACATATTCAGTTTGGATGCCCAGCTCTTCCTTCAGCTCAGACAAACGTTGTTCTTTGCCCGGGAAATCATCAAGGTACTGAGGGAAACTCAACTTGCATTTGTCATGCACTTCATGGATTCTTTGATAAAGACCATTACTTTTATCCATTGTCCCTCGGATTTTGGCCATTAGCTTAATGCTACAGTTTCTACAAAATTCCAAAAGCGCTATGTCTTCGTTAAAACCATCTACAGATTTGAATGGGAGATGCTTGGGGAAATCCACTTTTCCTTCTCTCCATTCCATCTGGCTCATGATGTTAGCCTTAACCCGAGTATATTTATCCTTAAGCCTATTGGCCTCTGCATTAACTTCTTTTAATATAACCACCATGGCCTTGAGTTTGCATACTTCCTCAGTAATTAGTTACTGCATGTCATGGATTTGCTTTAGGATGCTACAGAACAGCTCATGGAAAGGAGACAAATCTATCGCTCTTCCTTCTGCTTGCTCTAATTGGTCAACCAACAACTGCTTATCTGCCTCTAGATGGGATACTTTAGCTTCTGCATCGTTCTTTTCTGCTTCTAAGATCATCATCTGGACCGCCATGCTTTCCTTTTCTTCTTCCAAAAGGTTATACTTGTCCGACAATTCTTTATGCTCAACAGACAGGCGATTATACCTATTCACCACGAGATCCCTGTAGGCTTGCTCATTAGCCACAGTATGTTGTAGCATGCGAGCTCTCCTCTTTGTCAATTCAAATTCTTTAACTATATCAGCCACATTGTTCAACGTTGCTTTTGTTTTCTTTACAGCAGCGGATGCCATATCTAAGGGATCCTTATTTGTATTTTGCATCACTGTGGTCTCCCGGTGGGTAACGATATCTTTTTGGAAGAGTCTCTTTATCCTCTCTTCCGATTTAAGGACCATTGCCTTCCTTTTCTTATCATAGACAAATTCATCCCATCTGGACATGGTATGCTCTTCTGATGGAGTGTACGGGACGATTGGGAGATCTATAATATCTATCTCTGCTTCCGCGGGTGGGGTCTGGACTACCTGAGTTGGATCTGTTCCCACATTTTGGGTACCAGAGACACCTGCTTGTGTTATGTCTGCCTCCACATTTTGAGTGCCGGAGACACCTGCTTGAGGTACGTCTATTTCCATATCCTCGGCACCGGAGCCTCCAGCCTGGGCATCTTCAACTGCCTTGAGTTCTTCTTCTGTCTTTTGTCTTACTTCAGCTTGCTGCCTTTCACCTTCTCCTTCAGCTTGCGACTGATTTTCATTTTCTTTCTACTGCCTTTCATCTTTAGCCTCTTTCCGCTACTGGGATTTCTCAGCCTCTTTCTGCTGCCTTTCATTCTCTGCTTCTTGCTGCAATCTTGCCACTTCGTCCTCTTGCTGCAACCTTGCTTCCTCTTTTAACCTTTGCTCTTCTTGGGCTTGGGCATCAGCTGCTTCCTTTTCTTTCTGTTGGCTGGTTTTTTGGGCCTTGGTAGAGCTAGAGCTTTCTCCACTGCCTTGGAGACAAATCTGCAGCTCAGTCATGTTGTTGATGCCTCTAAATGCCTCTTCCTCGGCATCATAATAATGAGCGTACTCAAAATGAGCATAAATTTCTTTACAATGCTCGGCAACTTTTCCCCGCCTATCATTCCTATGGAAAATTACTTCACCGAAGTGGAAAGCTTTCAGCTCTTGAACAAACTCCTTGGCTGATGCAACCCCTGAGAATTTGTAAGCTCCTATGTAGAAGGGTAGAGGGGGGAAAGATTCCTTATGCTGCTTGTTAAGCACTGCTCCAATTCCATCCAAGAAAATTTGTCTCACTGCCTCCTTGAGGACCACATAGTCAGTAGCATACCTCGGCAAAATATATGGAGCTTTAGTTCCTCCAAACATTCTGATGTAGGTGCCTTGTTCTGAGAAATAAAAATCTCCATAATTTTCTAGGATCTCCATGGCATTTTCGGACAGACAGTTGGGCTCTTCCTTGAATATCTGCTCATATAGGGGCATGATGAACCCCTCACAGATGAGCTTATAGCTGGGTTTGTAATTTTGAGCCCACATCATCCTTAAAGCGGTGTAAACCGGGGTTTTGGCTCTATCCCACATGCAACCTAAGCTGGGAAAAGATAGCTTGGCCAAAACACAATCAATAAGATATGAAGACATGTAAAATTCTGCCTTTTTTAAGGCCAGACCTTCTCTTGCAGCAACCACCATTGATGCCAAACTGTCTGACAGGATAGTAGCCCAGTCAAACACAGTTCCTTTGAATGCCACGAAGTGGATGATGGGAACCCACTGTATCTTGTATACGGTGCCATCGGGCATGCCAAAGATTCTGCATAACATCAGGGCGATTAGCCTGAAAGGAGGTCTTAGATTCTGGACATCATATTCATCATTACCTCTCTTTCTTAAGTGCTTGCCTACGACCAATATTTTTTTGGACATTTCAATATTGTTCATCTGGCCCAACCATTCATCACTCAGGGCTTGCTGGGGACATGGGAATTTATAGGCTGCGGCAAGATATGCTGGGTGGAATGAGGCGATGGCTATTTTCCCGCTGTCATGTAATACCCTTGTCTCTACATTAGTATGCTCTAGTATCCACCCGATTACTTCAGAACATGGGAATAGTTCCGAGTGGGTAGCAGCCCTAGCTATACCTGAAGTTCTGATGTTGAGATAGATATGCCCCTCTTCTAGTAACATATCCAGGATATCTTGGTCCCTGATCATCCTGTAAATATCTCCCCACCGGACTTCGGGAGGGATACCGGTGGTGCACTTAGTATCTTGGAACTTAGTTTCAGTTCTAAGTGGTACTGGCTCAGGTTCCATCATTTTAGCCTTCTTCCTACCACATTTTGGCATCTTGGCTTATCCCTGCTAACAACGAAATACAAGTCATTATAAAAATTCTCAACCTATTATGAAATTTTAACAAAAGAACGACCATATCAACATGCTAATGAGGTATATAAATAAATTATCAAGCTACATTTTGCTTGTTAAGCACATTAAACCATTCCAAACAAGGAAAGATAGACTTGATCATCCTAAGGAAACAAAGTTTGGAATGTCCCCGAAAGGGCACGCATACGACGTGAAACAACCTGCTTCCCATCTAGTCCTAGGAGAGAGGGTGTCCTTCATTATTGCGGTTCAAATGAGTAATGGCGGGTTAGCTTGGATTGAGATAAGCTTAAGACGAAGCTAGGGATCGCTTTCCACATTGATGAACAGGCGAGGGATTTAGCCGACCGCCATGGTTATTTATAGCACTTTGACGAGAAGCTCTATGGCCGGCTTAGAATTTGAACTAGGGTGACGACGCCTGGAATATGGTTGGTGAAAAAAACTCGGGCGGTCATAGCTTTGGCTTTTAGCTGGTGGAACAAGAAACCCATGGGGCCTCGACGGCTTTTAAAGACAAAATAATGGTATATGCAACTAGTTCCTATCGGCCACGTCTTAGACGAAAAAGAAAAACTCAAAGTTAATCTGACGTGTAGATGAGACAAAATTAATGGTTAGAAACCTACCTGGCAATGCGAAGATGGCTGAATGAGGTGGACACAGACGTGGACGAGTCGAGCTGGAGCAGTATGGCGCGGTGTCCCAACGGCGTTTGTTTAATAAATAAAAAAATAATGTGGCCGACCCAAACCCCCACCATCCTTTTAAACGAGTTGGGCACGTGCGGTGTTTAATACGGTGGGTGGCACCATTAAAATGTTTTTTAAAGTTTGTACGTCGAGGTCTTTTCGAGTTGCCTCGGTAGTTGTGCGTGACCGTCATTTGCGGGGCGGATTCACGAATTTCACCCGCAACTACGGAAAGATATAGCGAATGGCTTCGAAATTTCGGTAGAGATTGGCATATTCTTCTGAAACGCAGCCTTAGGAGAGTTGTTGCGAGCATTTTACGGAGTCGTCCCGCAGTTTCGGGGAAATATACGATTTCTTTCCGCAATTTTCGATGGAGATAGTTCAATCGCTTCCGCAATTGCGGAACCCTTTCATGAAGGTTCCCGCCGTTTCGGGAGAAATAGGCGAATGGCTTTAGCAACTCAAAAAGTTTCTAAGTCTTGGTGGGGCTTCGTGAATGTTTCTGTAGTCGCGGGAAGCTTTCGCAATTAGCTTCCGCAGTTTCGGAACGGTAAGCTGAATGGTTCCGCAAAAGTTAAATCTTTCGGCACGCTTCGAAAAGATAACGTGAAGGCTTCCGCAATTTCGGAAGAGAAACCTAAAGGTTCCGTCATTTCAGAAGGCTCTCGCGAATAGCTTCCGCAATTTAAGATTTTAAAAAAAAAGACTACGTCATTTGGCTGCCCCGGGAAAGATTTGCGAATGACTCCCGCAGTTTCGGGAGAATAAGCTGAACAGTTCCGCAACTGCGGGAGGATAACCCGAAAGGTCCCGTAACATCGTGAAGATACTTCAAATGATCCCACCGCTTTGGGAGACTTTCCCAAATAATTTCCATAAAACTTCGAGAGAAAAAATCTAAGTCCTTTTCGGGACGCTTATGGAAACGGTTCCCGCCGTTTCGGGAGGAAAACTTGAATATTTCCGCAACTGCGGGGAGCTTTTTTCAAATGCTTCCGCGACTTCAGGAATATTTCAGGAATTCTATCCTTGTAAGAAAACTTGGAATTCTCAAAGCAGGATTTTCAGTTGAAAAGACAGTAAAAGGAGAATTTACCTCTTACAGCGGTCTTTCTAAAAAAAATAGAGGGGCCCCAATATGTACAAAAAATTTTGCGGGGGATGTTGCTACAACAACTGGATTACACTCCATCGAGTCGATGGCCCATTTGCAAAAAGGGCCAATGGTGACGACTGGGTGGAGTGGGGCGAGTGGTGTCCCGACCTTAGGGGAAAAGAGCTGGAAATTACGGCAATGCTTGACCACTGTGATGGAGTCGGTGAATAGTGTGGGCTAGAAATATCCGGCGCGGATTACCTTCTGGGCTGTGGCCATCCCAGAAAAATGTCCACTGCAGGTGCCACTATGAAATTTGTTGAGAACTTGTTCTGCTTCCTCTCGAGTGAGACAACAACGGAGTATAGTGTCGACACCATGCCAATAGAGGACATCGCCCAAGAGGAGGTACCGAAAGGCATGGTGACGGATACGGTGACGTCCATCACGATTGATGTCGGTTCGAAACTTTTGCATGCGAAGGTATATCAAAATGTCACCGTACCACGGGTCATCTAACGAGATGATAAACAAATGGTCATCAGGTAACTCAGTGGTGATTGGCGGTGACGGCAAAAGGGATGTTAGGTCGGTTATGAGCTAGGAAAGCGCAACGGATTTAGTACTCTTAGGGGTTGTGAAAGTCAGGTCATACTCTTGTAGGACAATTACCCATTTAGTGGCACGGCCTTGCAGAAGGCGATGGTTCAAGAAGTAGACCATGGGGTTGAAGTTGGAGACAACTGTAGTATGACTTAGAAGAATGTGATGTCGCAATTTCTGTACGGAAAAGACGATGGCAAGGGCCAGCCTTTCCTCAAACGGGTAATGTAGTGGTGGTCCAGACAAAGTTTGGCTTACATAATAAATGACATGCTCCTGGAAAGCAGAGTCTTCTTGAACAAGGACCCCTGAAACGGCATAATCGGATGTCGAAACGTAAAGGATGAAGTCCTTAGAGAAATCCTGAGGGGAGATCAATGGGGCCTGTGTGAGAGCTTTTTTAAGGGCTTCGAAAGCAGCCTGCACCTGGTTGTCCCAAACAAAGGGTATGTGGGTACGAAGAAATCACAAGAAACCATGAATGGTGGTGGCATAATCAGGAACGAAGCGGCGGAGGAAATTAGATTTCCCCTGTAAGCTATGTAGCTGCCAAAGCGTATGTGGTGATGGAAGGTCTAATATGGCTCAGAATTTTAGGGGGTCGACAGTGATTCCTTTGTGGGAAACAATGAAACCTAACAACCACCCTGCCAAAACGCAAAAGACACACTTGAGTGGGTTCAAGCGGATCTGATACTTGCGACAATGCAAAAAAACTTGCCAGAGGTCGTTGAGGTGGTTGGATCGTTTCTTGGAGTGTGCTATGAGATTGTCACGATAGACTAATAGGATATGAACCAAGTCATGAAAACAATAGGTCATGGCCCACTGGAAGGTGGCACCAACATTTTTAAGGCCGAAAAGCATGAAACGATAGGCAAAGGTGCCCCATGGGGTGGTGAAGGCAGTCTTGTATTGATATTCCTTGCGGATCTGAATCTGGTTATACCCAGAGAAACCATCCGTGAAGGATAGGACTTCATGCCCCGCACACGCATCAATGAGTTGGTCAATAAATGGCGTGGTGAAGTTGTCTTTGGGACATGCTTGGTTTAAATCGCGGAAATCAGTACATATCTGGTTGGTGCCTTGCTTTTTGTTAATGGGGACAAGGTTAGAAACCCAAGTGGTGTATGCGATGGGATAAATAAAACCTGCTGCGCGAAGCTTTTCAATTTCGACTTTGATGGCGGGGATCTTTGATGGGTGAATGGGGAGTTGTTTTTGGTGAACAGGGGGCACGTCCGTCTAAGTGTCAATGTGGTGCTCTATGATAGTGGGGTCAAGACCAGGCATTTTGGTGTAGGACCAGGCAAAGACATCATGGAACTCCTGAAAAAAAAAATTGTACTCTCCGATCTCATACTCGGTGCAGGAGGCTCCCAACATTATGAGTTCAGGAGCACCGGCTGGGGCAAAAATATCGATGTGGATCGTGGGTGAGATGTTTGCCATGTTACCTTCCTCGAAAGCATCGGGAGCAAGAATGGGCTCTTTAAACTAGTCGCCCTTGGTTGGGAGGAAATATTTGGACTCAACATAGAATTGGGTAGCTGTGGTGGAGGAGGGATCTTCTGGGAGGAAACAGGAGCGATGGTGCATATCATCCCAGGGGTAATCGGGTGTGGTGAGAGCCTCGAGAATCTCCTCATCATTGCGGAAACTTTTTGTTGTCAAATCGATTGATGAGGGATCACTAGTAGTAGAGATCATATAAATGGTATTGATTTCTCCTGTTGGTGGAGATTCTGGGGGGTGGATCTATTCAATGGTGAGAGGAGATGTCTCAAGGTCTGTTTTATTCATTTCATAAAGGGCAGCTCTGTAATTCGGGAGATCAGGGCAGTGATGTGAGTAATGGCCGTAAATACCGCATATTGCACAAGGGTGATTGGTACGTAGTGATTTATCGCGAGGCTTAGGGGTAAGGTCGAGTTGGACAATCGGGATGTTGGGGTCATCGTCAAGCATTTGTATGTGCTCCTGTAGTGCGGGTAATTGTGGACATTGATGGGTAGCATGGCCTAACTCATCACACAAAGAGAATTTGGGAGGAGCTCAAAATGGTGGAGGATTTTTACCTATTTTGGGTGAGGGCAAAGCAGTGTAAGGTTGTGGACCTCTACCCCCAGTGTGTTTGGTAAGAGGGGGTGGATTGGTGGATGAGGAAGGAGTGGTGACACCAGGAGGTGGTCGACTAGCAGTGGTAATGAGTTGTACTGGTTGTAAGATGATGTTTGGTGTTGGAGGGGAAGCGGGAGGTGTGAGATACCAGACAGGGAGTCCTAAAGTTAACCCAAGGAGGTTGAGTGTGGCCATAACCGGGGTGCTTACTACTCCTGAAGGGGGGAATAGGAAGGGGATTGTATGGATGGGTGTAGCGCCAACATGGCTAGGTACTAACTGTGGTTGAGGTAGCAAGGGTAGTTGATAGTTGGGTGTTTGTGTATTGTGGGATAGGGTACATAAGTCGGATATTTCTGTCACCTGTGACGGGGGTGGAATGGATTGGAAAGTGGAATTCATTAGCGTATTTGAGTAGATTTCGGGTCCAACTGAGGAAATCAACGAGGTAGATGCACAATGAACAGGTTGTTCAACCATGGGGAGAATATTTTCGGGTGCAGCTGGGGCATTGGGATGGTAATAGGTGAGGTAATCAATCTTGACAACTCGTCCTTCATGGGGGAACATCATGATAAGGAAAATGGATGAAGCAACCGCCCACATGGCATACATGTAACTGCGGCCAAGTAAGAGGTTATAATCAAGTTGGGTGTTGATGACCTCTATGTCAATAAGCACTGTTTTACCAGCCAATTGGACGGGACATTAGCTAAGAGACCTTGGGGTTGATCCAAAAGACCGTAGTAGGCTCACAATGCAGTGGTGGATGGATGGAGAGTAGGGGATCCTAACTTCTGCCAAACGAATGTGGACATAATGCATGTGGAGGCACCCTCATCAATGATGCACTGATGGATTACAAGATTCTGAATGGATACAGAAACTTGGAATGCTAATGTGGAAGGCAGGCGTGCTTCATATTGGTCTAAATCAAAGGCCATAATTCGTGATTCAGTGGGATCAATAGCACCAATAGCGGATAGCAGGGTCTTAAGCTGTGTAGGACAGTTTTTTAAGACCTCTAATGTAGACATGGCCATGGGGGACAGGGCTAAGTCGTCCACAGTGTTGTAACTAGACGCAGCGTGAGCATTGGGGTTATTGTTGATGCGACGAAATGGGAAATGAGGGGCTTTTGGGGCTCCATCTAATGGGGCAGGAGATATGTGTAATGGATGATCGGTGGGAAGAGCGTTGGTGGTTTTGTCAGGGGGATGAGCTTCATGGGTGGAGCCATATTGATTCCGATAGGTTTGAAGGTTGACATCAGTGGATGACATCATTAGCAAGTGATGGGTACCTGAGTCTAAAGTGGGGTGGCTAGGCGCAGCATACGTGAGTTGCTATTGGGGTGACACGGTTCCTTGAGGGGGAGCCAACGGTTGAGTGTTCACCACTCCTTGGGTTGGTAAAGGATTCTGCAGTACCAAGGGTTGAGTTTGAGGTGGTGGGGGGTTAGGTGGCACCGGTGGGGCCACGTGCCCTTGGCGGTGGGCATCATCGGTCCAAAGTTGTCGTGCCCAATCCAAATGTGGGAAAGCGTGTGTGTAATGGCCGTAGACCCCGTATATGGAACAAGGATGGTTTGTTCGTAAGTTGGGGTTTTTAGCTTGCTTTAGCGGCCTATCGGGGTTTTGGTTGGTGGGTGCAGCGTTAGTATTGTTTGGGGGATTAGGTGGCTGGACGCCTTAGTCTAGAGGAGGGTTGTTTCCGCAGTTACGTCCTTTTCCACGGTTTTGCTGGGCCTTGTTGGTTACGTTGCGTATTTTGGTTCTGCTGTGGATTTTTCTGTGCATACATTTTCCCTTGGGCAGTAGGTGGGTTCTAGGGTTGTGCCGGTGCGGGAGCAGGCTGCGGTGGATAATAAGTGGGTGGGGCTGGAGGTGGTGCAGGTGCAGGACCTTGTGGGGGTTGTTGATATATCTGTGTGACCGGTGGTTGAGTTGCCACAGATGCTGCCTGTGGTGGATAATAAGCGGGTGAGGCTTGGAAAGGTGCAGGAGTGTGCGCGACCTGTTGGTGGTAATATGTGTGAGGTGTAACCGGTGGGACGTAAGCGGGGGGTGGGTGGCCAAAACACTAAGGTGGACATGAGGGTCCATGGGAGTGGCAGTTATGTGCCATGAGAGCATACGAATTGGTTGCTCCAAAGTAGGATGTAGCCCGCGAAAGGTTAGGACCAGGACTAGTACGTGCAATGGAAAAGGGTTGGTTATGCGATGCAACATGGCCAATGATGCCATCGGCAGCATGGGCTGCCCCCGGCGCGTCGTTTCGAGAGGAATCGCCATGAGGGGCATCGAGTATAATGGTCTATAAGTAACCACACTGGGCGTAGATAAGGTCAAATTGCTGGGCTTTTAAGATGGCTTCTTCTTCGGACTGGGGTCATTCGGATGCCACATCCTTAGCAATGACGGGAAGGAGGGATTTGAGAAACCAATAGAGGAAGATACGGTCATCTAACTTGATTTTGCACAGGCTTCGGCATCGATGCCACTCATGAATGTGATTAGTGATGTGGGTGGCCGTAGTTTGTCTACAAGACAGTAGGATCTCAATTCCCACGTCATAGCGGATAGGTAACTGAAAGAACTGCAGGGAGGTCGAGGCAATGGAAGTAAAGGTGGCGTGGGTCCCATGAGGTTGCTCAATGTACCACTTGGTTGCAGAGCCAGTGAGAGTTCGTTGTAATAGACGGATTCGGACAGAGTCGTCCACTATGGAGTTAGAGGAACACCATAAGTGGAAGGACATAATGTGATTTTGGGGGTCTTCACCTTCCTTGCCCTCAAACTTAGGGATGTCTGATGGGATATTGGTGGGCATATGAGGCCACATAGGATCGCGTCTGATGGGATCATTGGTCAATCTGGCCAGGTCAGGAAGGTTGAGACTAGCCATGAATGGAAAACTAATAGAAGGATGTGACATGCTAGTGGTAGCGGCCATGGTGGGGTCGATGCCCCCAAGTGTAGGAGTTGGGTTTGTGATAGGGATGTGACCCCCAAACGAGGGAGTGGAGGTGGTATGGGAGGGTCCTGCGCCGCTAAGCGTAGTGAGTCGTCGGTGGGGTTGGGTTGGGTATGCTAGCCACTGGAATTGGCACAGTGACAGGAATGATGGGTGTGGGCCCCATCGAGGGCATACCCAAAGTAGGTGTGGTGGTGGCGAGTGTGGTAGCTGGGGTTGTTGTGGACGTTCCACTGATGGTCCCTACAAAGAAAGGGTTGGAGGTCATGCCAGCCATGGGGATGGTTAGTGTTGTGTAAGTGGGGTTTTCCGACTCTGCCTCATAATCAGATGTGAAATAAGGGGTATCAGAGTCGGGGGACGGAGATCTATGTCATCGACAAGTAGAGTCAAGTGACGAAGCTCTAGGTATATGAAAAGTGGTGTCAAGTGATGAAGCTCTACGTCTATGACTAGTGATGTCAAGTGAACCGTGATATGGGTTCTCACCTCGGAGGCGCCGACAGTGTCTCGGGGACTCAACGGTGACAGATGGTGTCAAGTATCTGGGGGTTTTGTCGAGTGAAAAATAGCTCAAAAACCCTAATGCATCCGAGTGTGCAGAAGGAGAGCACAAAAAATACGGCACTCTGGCCAACAACCAGCTCAAAATGCTTACTGTAACAGCTATGCTACAATAAGCGGAGTGTCAAAAAAAATGGTCAAAATACCAACAAGTAGGAGGTTTCCTAAAAATAAAAATGGTGGACTCACTAGACCAAAGGGAGGTAAGGGAGCATGCAAACACCTAACTAAATAGTATTCTGATTCAACTAGACATATCCTCTGCAAGGTGATGAAATCCAAGTCAGACAATATGGATAGTAGAACCAAGTGGCTAAGGGTATCCCCCTAACAGGAGGGACACCGGGTAAGACAATCCTAGAAGAAAGGAAACTAAGATACCCCATTCATGACACGTCCAGAAAGGTGAATCTGCAATTCAAGTCATATCACCATGTGGGCCTAAAAGGAACACCACACGCAGACAACGAGTAGGTAGCCTTCGGTTACTGAGTGGATTGCGGTATTCCACTCAGACTTCCAAAACCAGTCTCACTACTTCAACCCTCCTAAGGGAGAGGTCCTCTGATAAACTGGTCGTGACTGTGTCAAAAAGTACTAAGGGATTTTGGTACCCTAAAGGACAACCACTATGTCTCAAGTGTAAGCGACCGAGGGGTGTTATTTGGATGCTATCCCCCCTGTCCTACCTAACTACAATATTCTTATGTGTTCCCCAAGTGGGGTTAGAATGTTGGTTGAGTTAAGTAGTTTTTTAAGGCTCACTTGAATTAGGTGACAGAGTGTGTGCATGTGAGGTGATGAACCCAACAAAAGTGCCATGCTTGGGCAACTTTTTAATCAATAATGATGCAGAAATTTAACTTGCAATGCAAAATTTTCTTTTTCCAATGTAAATGCTGAAAAAAAAAATATTTTTTATAAAAATTTTGTAAATGGAACAGAAAGCAAACTGCAAAAAAAAGTTGTAGATAACTATGGCTGCAAATAGGACAGGTGGCTATGCAGGTGTAGAAACGTTTTGGGCTAAAAAGGGAAAAAAATGAAGAAAACAGATCGCGGATTTGAGATTGAAATGCGCGGCTTGGGACACGGCTGTCGAGATGGGACCTGCGGTCTTAACCGCGAGTATGTGACTCGGCTTTGCGGCTGGAGCATGACTACAGGTTAGGTTTGTGTCGTTAGGATCATGGCTAGGGTTTCACAACACGCAGTCTGAACCGTGGATGTGCAGAGGGCAACCGCGGATGGTAGCTTAGAGCTGTAGAGGGCCACAGGAAGCGAAGGGGTTTCAGCGGGCCGGGTCGGAAAAAAAATGGGAAACGCGTTCAGGGCCGCAGGAAGCACGGGGGTTTCGACGAGTTGGGTCACAAAAAGCAGACAAGGGAATGCATTCTGGGCCGTGGAACGAAGCCAAATGACTGCGATCTAAATTGCGCTCAGGAGGCACTTAACCGCAGTGGGGCTACGGGAAAAATGCAGGGAGTTGCGGCTGAGGCCATGGATTAGGGCTGGGAACTCGCAGTCCGGGCCGCGGCTGCGTGGAAAAGAACTGCGCTTTGCGGCAGAAAACCTAGCTTCCCAAAGCCACAGTCGAACAAGAAAAAACAAAAAAACACTTGCAGAAAATAAAAACTTTGAAAATTTTTAACCATAAATTCAAAGGCCAATAGTGGAGTCGCCAAAACTGTAGCTAGGGTTTTCAACCTAGCTTGTGCAAATGAGCACCTACTAAGGAGAATGGTCTCCTTAGTAGCAGTTCGATAAACAGTAAATTTTAACAGTAAAACAGTACAAAATCTAAGCTAACATATGCATCAATAGAAATAAAAAGGCAACGATAATATAATGGAAATTTTTATTTTGTATTATGATATGACCAAAGTTACATTTACCTCAAATGTGGAGGTTGGTGGAGCTCTTGCAGTAGTCCAGGAGGGTTGCTTCCGTGCTCCAATGGGTTCCTTCTCCTTCTCCAAGGTGCTTGGATGATGGGCCAAAAGGAGGCACTCAAACGGGAAAACTAGCTCAAATGGTGAGCTTAGGTTTCACGAGTGATTTTGGCAACGTGAGGATAGGATAGATTGTGGATATGAAATGAGGAGCCTCCATCACCTACTTATAGGTTTTTTAGTGATGGGGTGCTGACCCATGGTTTTTGGCAACATATGGTTTAGGTCAGCTATTTTAGGGTTTTTGCTTCCTTTTCCCCTCTTTTTCCTTTTTTTTATATTTGTATTCCCTTTTACTTGATTTTTGGGAATTTAGGGCCTTTTTAGAGGGTTTTTGCTATCTTTTGAGGAAATTTAATTATTTGGAGGGGGGAAAAGGGGGGTTTTGGCCTTTTGGTGACCAATTAATGATTTTTTGAGGTTTTGGAGGCAAAGATGGTCGGAAAAATAGACAAATGATTCATGTAGTGAGGGAGATGAGGTGGTGAGCATTTTTTGGGTGTTAACAGAGAAAGAGAAAGATATTTAGCCTAGTGAAAGTTGTTATATTCAGTCTAGCTATGAAACCATGTTAATATTATATGCTACTAAAGACTAGATTCTAACTTCATGAGCATTTAATACATTTTCACAATAGCATCATAAAGAGGATCTTTGAAAAACACACAATCACAAGGTACACAACAATTTATCCTGGGAAACCCTCAAGGGGAAGAAAACCCAGCAAAACTTCCTCAATATAGATTACCGAAGTACAATGCCCAAAGAACAAGTATCATAAGAAAGAGAGACTAAACCCAAATACAAGAGCCAAGAACAATCCTCCTTCTCCTTCGCAACCCTTCCTCTTCCTCTTTTGCACAATGCTTGAGTGAGTGAATGATCCAAATGAGAGAGTGATACTCTCTATTTATACTTTAAGTGAGGCTAACCTTTTTCCTAATGGGGCCAACCTCACTAAATTTACCGGGCTGACCTCTCTAGGGAGACTCAAAATAGTATTTACATTAAACTCTTTTGGGTACTATAGACCCAAATTGCAATGGAGGATTTACCGCATGACTTTTACATGTCCTTTTATATTAATGGCATCTCCCGACGGAGGAATAATAAATTACAAGTAGAATATTCTTTGAATTTACATTATTTCAACAGGTCACACCCTCCTTTACTAATTTTATATTTTTCTAGCATGCATGACTTATGCATGGCTTACATCCTTCATTATAAGAAATTAAGCCTCCACTTGCCATCCTAGGTTAGTTATGAGATAGTTAATTCATCCTTAATAGGTTGTATGGCTAACTAGGGCATTTAAGCTCTAAGTTAAACCCAAATAGGTCTTCATGCATCAATGTACAATTATAATTGCATTATTTGGGAATTATAACTGTCTATATGTACACGATTGTTCACTCTTTGTAATTAATGGATTATTGAATGAGAATTTATGTTGTGCTTGTTGGGTCCAGGAAATGCCCCTTTTTGGATACTTCTATTACACCTTTTTGCCCTAATTCCATCCTATTTTCATGAGCTATATCCATGTCTTTCCAGATCAATCTATAACATTGACAGGTATAATTTGTTATTACTTTATTTGTTCTTATGCCTAATACTGTTAAAGATTATGGATCTTAGTCCTTGGTTTATACTAATTTATGTGATTTTATTGAGCCAAGGTCTAAAAGCGCAGGTGTATCAGCCCAGCAATGCCAGCTGTGACTCTTCAACATCAGCTCCTCATACTCTAAAGGACAGCGCATCCTCCACGCGAGCTGTAACAGATTTCCACTGTAACAGATCTCATTGAAGAAGAGCTTAGCTGCAACAGACAGGTGGCATTCCAGCTGTCAAGTCTGTTGATTCAATTGCCATCGGGACAGCAACATCCTTCGGTATTAACAGCACTATTCAACACGCTGTATCAGTTAGTTGTAACTGCACAGCATGAAGATCATAGATCTTCATTGTTGTGCTATTTTTGTGGATCTGAAACTGTCTTTCTTTTTGTATAAATTCTAGAAAGCTCTCGTAGCCTGGGGTTGGACAATCATTACTGGTGTAAGCTGTAACAAAGCATTGAAGCTCATGATCTTCCATTAATAATATGAGAGCAGAAATTATTCACTTCTGAGTTTTAATTAGCTGTGACTCTAGGCGTCTTCGTTAGAAGGCCAGGGCCCGCCTTCTCACAGAGATAGCCGATTTAAGTAGGTAGAATAGTTTAATTTCATTTCCGTTGTGTGGTGTGGAAAGTTGCAGACATTGCTGATAGCTGTAACAGAGAATAGTATAATTTCATTTTTGTGTGGTATGGAAAGTCGCAGACATTGCTGATAGTTGTAACAGAGATTAGCTTCCTTGCTGGTAGTTTACAATTGCATCTTGAATAGCTGTAGCAGAGTGGTGTGACATTCGACTGTGTAGAACAATTCAATTAATTGCATGTGTGTTTTAATCAGCTGTAACAGCCAAGCTCGATCCCAATCAATTGGTAGTTATTTATGCTTTCTAGGACTTCCAGTAATCATCGGTAGAGTTCAAGCTTGTATTTCAATTCTGGTTGCTATTGTATCTTTAATTGCATACATAGATTAGACAGATAATGTTGGAGTTACAGTAGTCACTGGATAGATCATTTTGGTAAAGGTTGAATGTTGTAGTTTGATGATCATAAGGATTTAACTTCTTGCAAAAGTAATTTCATTTCATTTCATTATTAGATCATTAAATTTCTGGATTGATTTTGTAAGAAGGATTGTTTCAATTGGGATTTGTAGATGTGTGAATTAGATTAGTTGCTTAGGGAATGAGCTGGTTGAGCATCTAGGTAGGATCATTACTTACATTCATTAATCAACTGCTTAATATGTTTATGCATAGATTGTGCTTATTACCTTTGAAATAAAATACCTTCCTGGGTTTGACAATTTATATTGATCATTCTGTGTGTTAGCTTTAATTAACTGACATATAGAGTGCCCAACATTTTGGCATCGTTGCCGGGGATGGTAATAGATAGACATAGTTATTAGTTGGTTTCATTTGATTTTACTTTAGTTCAATATTTTTACGGCATGCATGAATACAAGAAAAACAAATCAGGAACCCCCTTTGAATACTAACATTGCAGGGAGAAGAGGTCGAGGTCGTAATGCAGGTCAGGGGAGACACACTTATATTGACGAGATAATTGCTAGAGCTTATTCTTCCACTAGACCACAGCGGAACTCTACAGGAAGGGGAAATTTTGTTCCTACTAATCTTGAACATTCAGCATCCACAGTGGAGAATACAACGGGACCTTCAACTCCTATTGTAGAAAGTAAACCTCTTGAAGATAAGGTAATTGCTATAGGTGCACCAGATAGAGAGGAGATTTATCATATTGACAGAACCAGAGTTACTAAAGAGGTGTGGTTGGAGACTCGCAGAATAGCAGAAGAAGAAAGAAGGCAAAAAGAAGAGAGGAGAAAAGAGGAAGAATGCATAAAAGAGACTATTGAGTTTTGGACCATAACCATGGCTGAGAGAGAACAAGGGGGTGAGAATGAACATGAGGACCACTGGGAAGAAGAAGGAGAAAATAATCATCCTGGTAATACTGTGGCTACATTAGAATTCCCTATCCTTCAGACACCTGGAGCAGCTCCTATGAAGAATATCTCACCATCATGCCTCCCTAATTTCCATGGTAAGTCCTCCAAGGATCTTGATGAGTTTCTTTTTGAGTTTTATATTCTTTGTCGCATCTATGATTACACCTCCAATGCTCAGAAGCTGAAGCTATTCCCAGCCACCTTGAAAGGAAATGCTCTGCGCTGGTTCATGATTTTGGATCGTGAGACCATTACTACTTGGGACCAAATGAAGAACACCTCCCTTTCTAAATATCAAGAATATTGCAGAACTAGAGATAGAAAGGAATAGTTGTTCAAAATGGTTCAAAAGGATGAAGATATTTTGGAAGACTTTGTGGAGAGATTACTGTACAGTTTGCAAAGATCTAGTCATGCTGAGATTGGCAAGGATGTGCTCAAGATCATCTTGCTAAGAGGAATTAGGGAAGACTACCTTGACATGTTGAATCTGCTTGGTAAAGGGGATATCTCGAAGGAACCTTTTGAAAAAATTATTGAATTATGCCGAAGGTACTCCAGGGGATCTTCCAGAACCAACAAACGAGACAAGGATCGAGATCAGGATGTTTTCACTAGGACTCAGAAGTCAGCTAGTGGAGGTGCCACTCGAGCAGAAATAGGAAACCTACTGGAGAAATTTAAAACAGATATGATGAGTTCCCTATCCTCAGAACTGGATGCCATGAAGGAAAAACAGAAACAAGTAATAGAAGATCTTACACTTGGAGTATTATGTCCCAAATGTAGAAATAAGCATCCACTGAAGGAGTGCCCATTGGACAAAGTAGAGGTATGTAGGATATGTGAACTCGAGCATGAAACTAAAGAGTGTCCTTCATTACCTAAGGTTAAAGCAGTCTTGCAGGCATCTATTCTTGATGTAGAGCCAACATACTTTATGGCACAGAAGAAACCATGGCACCCGAGAAACCAAGGTATGAATCCAGATCCATCATTTTTTTTTGCATAATATGAATACACAATTCCCTTCACATTTTTCCAACAACCAATGGCATCCATCTCAGAACCCAATGAAAAATCCTAATTCATGGACACCTTGGCCACAGCAGTCAAACCAAGCTCCTTGGAATTCCAACTGGAGGAACCCTTACCAAGGAAATAACTTTCCCCATCACCAGACTCAGTATCAACAATACCCTCCTCAACAGTATCAGCAACCACAGCTCCCTTTCCAGAACAATGTCGCACCCATGAATGCACCACTTCAACCCCAGCTACCTGCACAACCTAACCCGAACCCAAACAATAAAACAGTCCATCATTTTGAGACTGCCAACATGCCTGCATACTCCATTACTCAGATTCCCTGCAATGATATACAATTACGATCAGGGAGGGTAGTGGAGCCTATTATCATTGAGGATCTGTCATCCCCAGTGACTAAAACTGGAGTAAATCAGCACTATTCATCAAGCCCCATTATTGAGGATGTTGATACTCCTACTAAAGCAGCAGTTGAAACTCAGGAAGCAACACACAATCTGCCACAGCCTACACAGTTGAACAGAGAACCACCATATCCTGAATGATTGCAGCTACAGAAAACAGTGGAACAGCCCCGATTTGATCTCGTGGGAGAATTGAAAATTTTATATGTTAAAATTCCACTGTTACAGGTCCTTCGTGATGTGCCTATTTATGCTAAGGCAGTTAAAGATTTGTGTGTTAAGAAACCAAGAAGAAGGCTCAAGGATCCTCCCACTGTCCACGTGTTTGGAAAACTGTCAGAATTAATAATGGGAAAGGCCCCTGTGGCAAAGTATGATGACCCTGGGAACCCGACTGTTACAATGCACATAGGGAACACACGGATTCCAAATGTCTTGGTGGATTTGGGTGCAGCTATTAATGTCATAACCATAGAAACTGTGAAGGAATTGGGACTCACTAATCTTCGGCCAACCCCTACTATTTTGGAACTTGCTGATAGATCAACGATCAAGCCTGAAGGAATTCTAGATGACCTTGTAATCTCAGTGGACTCATGGGAATACCCTGCATACTTTTTGGTGTTATAGCCAAAATCTCAGTTGGGGGGACACCCACTGATCCTGGGAAGACCATGGTTGGCCACAGCTGATTCCTGTATCAGCTGTCGGTCAGGTTCTATGACCATTTCAGATGGGACTAAGATCAAGAATCTAACCCTATACCCTCCAGCTCGACCAAGCACAGAAGTTGATACTCCATTATGGGTAGATTTGGAGGAGGAAGAGGGAGTTCAACCACTATTAACCATAGGGAGAGCCATGACATTTAAAGATGAAACAGAGGATGATGCCATTAATAGTTTCATCAGTGAGCCCACGTCAGTCAATAAGAATGTTTATCAAATCTTGGATAGTACTTTAGCTGCAACAGAACAAGAAAACCTTACAGAATAAACTCTGATCAGTGATGACAATGTGATTCCAGTACTTAAGAATTCGAAGAGTGTTCCAGTGGAAGTTGAGCCAGGAAAAACATTGAATATTAATCCTAATCTGGCACCTAGCGAGCTGGAACAGCTAGTCACTCTGCTAAAATAGCGTAAGGGAGCTTTTGCTTGGGAGTACACAGATATGAAGGGAATTCCCTCTCATCTGTGCACTCATCACATCTATATTAAAAGTGACTCCAGGCCTGTATGCCAACCCCAACGAAGGATGAAACTGAATCTGAGAGACATAGTGAAAGAGGAAATTCAGAAACTGTTGGAAGCTGGATTCATATATCCAATTTCAGACAGTGAGTGGGTTTCTCCACTTGTGATCGTGCCAAAGAAAAATGGGAAATGGAGGGTCTGTGTGGATTACAGAGAGTTGAACAAGGCAACGCAGAAACACCATTTCCCCTTACCTTTCATCAATCAGGTCCTTGATACCTTGTCTGGGAAGAAGTATTTCTCTTTTCTGGATGGCTTTAGTGGCTACAACCAGATTCAGATTGCTCCAGAAGATTAGGACAAAACCACTTTCACTTGTCCCTAGGGGAATTTTGCATACCGAGTACTCCCTTTTGGGTTGTGCAACGCACCAACTACATTTCAAAGGGCAGTGATTGGAATATTTTCAGAAATGGTGAATGATTGCATGCAAATCTTTATGGATGACTTTACTACATATGGTGACAGCTATGAAGAAGCACTGAAGAACTTAGAAAAGGTGTTGAAACTCGGTGAGCCAAGTCAGCTCTCTTTGAGCACTGAAAAGTGCCACATGATGATGAGTGAAGGCATAGTGCTAGGGCACTTCATCTCTTCTACTAGTATCCAGGTAGACCCATCTAAAATCAAGGTAATCGAAAACATACCAACTCCTGGAACTCAGAAGGATGTGCGTAGCTTCTTGGGGCATGCTGGTTATTACAGAAGATTCATAGAAAAATTTTCCAAACTGGCTTCTCCTTTGTTCACTTTGTTAATGAAGGATGCACAGTTTATCTGGAATGATGCATGCCAAACAGCATTCACTGAGCTAAAAAGGAGGTTGTCCACAGCACCCATCTTGAGAGGACCCAATTGGGCTCTGCCTTTCCATATTTCTTCAGATGCTTCAGACACTGCCATTGGAGCAGTTTTGGGACAGCAGGAAGGTAATGCTCCTTATGCTATTTATTATATTAGTAAAAATCTATCTCCTGCTGAACTGAATCATATTGTCACAGAAAAATAATTTCTTGCCATTTTTTATGCCATCAATAAGTTTAGGCATTATATTACTGGATATTCTACTTTTGTTCACACTGATCATTCTGCCATCAAGTATTTAATGAATAAACAAATCACAAATGCTAGAGTTACTAGATGGTTGTTACTACTACAGGAATTTGATATCACAATTATTGATACACCAGGGATTGCAGATTTCTTATCTCGACTTACTAACTGTGATGACAATTTACCAGTCGAAGATTCCTTCCCTGACGAACATTTGTTCACAGTATCAGCTCATTCCCCATGGTATGCATATATTGCTAACTTTTTGGCTATAGGTAAGCTTCCAGCACATTTGTCGAAGAGAGAAAGAAATAAAATCATACAACAGAGTGCTAGGTACTGCTGGATTGATGGCCATCTTTTCTACACTGGGCTTGATTTAGAAATCAGAAGATGTGTTAGAGAGGATGAAATCTTTAGCATTCTTAAAGCTTTCCATGATGATCCCTGTGGGGGACATTTTGTTGACAAGAGGACAGGTCATAAAGTTTTGAGAATGGGCTATTTCTGGCCTACATTATTCAGGGATGCAAAGAAATATGTTCAAGCATGTGATAGCTGCCAGAGGATGGGCCAACCCAACAGATTAAATGAGATGCATTTATAGCCACAACTTGTGGTTGAACCATTTGATAGGTGGGCTCTAGATTTTGTAAGGCCTATCAACCCTCCCTAAAAGCAGAAAGTTCATATCTTGGTTTGCATAGGCTATATGACTAAATGGGTGGAAGCTGTAGCCTTGGCTAAGGCCAATGATCAGGCTGTGATTGATTTCCTGTATGAAGGAATTTTTACTCATTTTGGAATACCCAAGGAGATCATTACAGACGGTGGACCACAGTTTGTATCTCACAAGCTGGGAGCATTGTTGCAAAAATTTCATATTCAGCACAGAATAACCTCACCATATCATCCACAGGCCAATGGGCAAGTGGAGAGCACAAATAAGGTTATTGAGGCTATTTTGACAAAAAAAAGTGAAGAGCCATCGTAAATATTGGGTTGAAAGCCTTCCAGAGGCACTGTGGGCCTATCGTACTACTTGGCGTAACACCACTGGGTTTTACCCATATGAGCTAGTATATGGCAAGAACGTTGTTTTCCCAATTGAATTTGAAATCAGAACTTTGAAAACAGTTGTTGAAGCAAATCTAGATTTATCAGAGGCTCAGAGGAATCGACTGAATCAACTCAATGAATTGGATGAGAAACGCACAGCTGCAATGCATCATACAGCTTTAATCCAACAACAATGTTCTAGATGGCATGACAGATTTATAAAGAAAAGAGTCTTCCAGGAAGGAGACTGGACCTTGTTGTACGATTCACGGTTTAAGAGGGATTTTAAAGGAAAATTGCGCACCCGTTGGTTGGGACCTTCTCAAATAGATTGGGTATTTGATAATGGAACAGTCCGATTGATCACCATTGATGAGAACAGAGTACCATTATTTGCAAATGGTCATCGGCTGCGACTGTATCACAGGCCGATCTCAAGGGAAGCTTTTATTTCACAAGTTGCATCTGATCCAGAGTATTAGTTAACGTCAGGACAGGGATTTTTAAACCCTATAAATTCCTAAAAAGTTGCAGTTTCCACACATATTTTTGTACATAAATAATCGGTTTTTCTTTTATTCTGTATTTTATCTATTTTTAATTTTTCTTGCACTTGATCGGTTTGCTTTTAAGAACTGTGAGCAGGAACTTATTGGAGGAGCAGCAACCGTGACTGGGCCAGATGACTGTAAACATCCCATATTTGTTCCTAATCTAATAAAGCTCTTTGAAGAAGATGGATATTTCATGGTCTTTCACAAATAAAATTTGCTTATACTACAGTTCGACGCAGCTGCGATTCTGCCACATTTGCCCATTCTGCCAAATTCGCAGCTGTGACTCCACTACATTTGCCCATTCTGCCAAAATTCACAGGTGCGACTCCGCTACATTTTCCTATTCTGCCAAATTCGCAACTGTGACTCCACCACATTTGCCCATTCTTCCAAAATTCGCAGCTGCAACTCCACCACTTTTGCTCATTCGGCCAAACCCAGCAACTACGACTCCACCACTTTTGTTCATTCCGCTAAGTATAGCAGTTGAGACTCCGCGACCTTTGTCCGTTCTACTAAATCTAGCACCACGGCTCCATTCCTTCCACTTCATTATAGCTCCTTTTGTACAGCTGCGACTCCACCATTTTTTGTTTATTTTGCTAGATTTCGCAGCTGATACTCCGCCAGTTTGTCTTCTCTCCGATTAATGATTCCAATAACGATGTGACTAGGCGTCAGTTTTGGTGCTTACTCCACACGGTCCAACCATGATCCACCATAAAGGACAATTCGGATGCCTTGAATAGCTGTCAGCCTAGGTGGAAAGGGCCACGTACTTCGGCACATGTGCATTTACATCTGCCCGGACGACGGCCGGCCGCAATGATTAATTCAAGGCTCAAATTCATAAACGCAAGGTATGGGTCCTATCTTTTACATGATTTGGAAAAGAATTAATACGGTAATAACGATTATGTCCTGTCATAACCCTCGATCAATGAACCGAATTGAATCACACTTTAAAGATTAAGTTAAAGGTCATAATTGTGATTTTTTTTCCATCACCTTACCTGATTTTGCACCTGTTATTCCTATCTGCCAACCTCCTCGCTTCCATAGAACGTTCATACTATCATAGACTATCCTGAAACCTGATTCTTGAACCCCAACGACCCTTTGCATGTTCGTAAGCTGCAACTCTCCATTTCTAAACCAGAAATTGTTGAGGTCTGAACCTTGAGGAGAGGTTAAAATGGGAAATCTAGTCAGACACGAACCTGTGAATACAGATGCTGTGCGTTCCAATGCAGAGGTTCTCAATATTTTCATAGCAGTAGGTTGGATGGAGTATTTCGAACGGTTGAATGGTTTTCATACCGAAACCGCATTACAATTCGCCCTCAGTCTGACTAATACTC
Source organism: Larix kaempferi (assembly GCA_027924585.1). Taxonomy (NCBI): domain Eukaryota; kingdom Viridiplantae; phylum Streptophyta; class Pinopsida; order Pinales; family Pinaceae; genus Larix; species Larix kaempferi. Next base: position 8,836,759 of record BSBM01001030.1, read on the forward strand.
ATGCCGAGGTCAGAGGACTGCGTGTGGATGTTACAAAATAAATCATAGCTGAGGTTACTGGTTTGCCCATGGTGGGAAAGAAGTCATTTGGGCAGAAAGTACATAATGCGAATGCAGTGAGGGAATTTCTGACAGTAGGAGAACAGGTTATTCCAAAGCTCTGTGGGTTGGAACTGGCATCCTTACCACCACCCTGGAATCAAGTTGCAGTCTTTGTGAAGAGATATATTTCTTGTGGAGGTACGTACCAAGTTGTTTCATTCTCTGAAATTCCCTTACTGTCTCATTTACGACATGGTATATTAGTAAATATACCATTCTATCTGTTTAAAGCCCTACAAACCATGGTTGGCTCTGCAAGAACTGCCCAGCACCCAGTTTCCTCTCTCACTAATCATGGTTTAGTTAAATTATTGGTCCTAAGAGCCATTGCAAGTCGTCATTTAACTTGGGATCAATTTTTAGCTTGGGACGCACCAATTAGACAACCTGTATTGGAAGAGGGAGGTGCTGTTGAGGATAGTGAGGACCGAAGTTCTTCAAACCCAGTTGGGGGGGGAGGTTCGAGTAACAAAAAGTCAGGCCAATAATGAAGGGGAAGTAAGTAAAGAAGAGGCGGCAGTAGCAGAAAACCCTATAATTGAAGGAAGTGTGATGGAAACCCTGGAGCAGGAGGTAGAAAAATTGGAATCTCTAATTGCAGAGTTAAGTACTCAATTGAAAGAAGTCAAAACTGGAGCAGCTGTTGAAGCTGCAATTGCAGAAGTAGGGATTCAGAAGGAAGGATATCGGCCAGAAATAGTAGCAGAAGGGACTGTGGAAGTCTTGGAAGTGGAGTCCTCTTCAGAAATAAGGGGCACCATTATTGAAGAAGAAGAAACCAAGGTGAACACCCCTGTGTCAAAGAAACGAAGAATAGAATCAAGAAATAGGGGTCATACACCCATGGCAGCAAAGAGGAAGAAGATTCAAACTTTCAAAGCATCAGTAGCAGCAAGTGGTGAGGAACACCCAGTGGGATTGATGAGGAAAAGAAGAACTCGGTCAGCAGCAATAGCAGAAGCAGCTGTGACAGTGGCAGCAACAGAAGTAACTGTAATGGCAACAAAATTAATAGGGACAGCAGTAGAAGCTGATACAGTGGATGTTGTTGGGGGTAACAGTGGAACACCCCTATCAGAGATGACAGGAGCAGTTAAAGGGAATAGGGGGTCACCTGCGTTAGAATAAGCACATACAGTAGGGGTAGATATAGAGATTCCTATTTTGAACCCCAAATTGCCTACTGCTATACAGGAACCCTCTAGGGAAGAACCCCAAATTGAAAACCTCCTGTTTGAAAACGAATTATTAAAGGAGGAAGTGCAGACATTAAGAAAAGAATTGGAAAAATGGAAGGGAGCAGCTGGAAGACAAGCAGAGAAAAATTTGGATACATTAGCAAACGCTGCAAATTTGCTGGAAAACCCATCTTTTGCATTTGAAAATGAGAAGTATGGGGAGACTGTTTTCCTAGAATGTGGAGATATATTTGCTTCAGCAGGACACAGAGTTGTTGTGTTGGGACTTGCATCCCAGAGTCATGTACAGATAAAGGAGGTGGAAGAAGGAATGCCAGGGATCGAATTGATAGAGGAGAATGAGCCAAGAATGGAAGAAATCCCTGATTTGAATTTAGAGGATGAAATGGTACAGTCCCAACCATCAGGGGATACTGAGCTCCTTCAGGACCAGTCTTACCAGTCAGAAATATCTGATAAAAATCAGAAACAATCTCAGCAGTTTAAAGCAACGGAGGAATAGGGGACTGTTACACAAGAACCAGTACCCTTGAGAATGTTTAAATCTGAAACTCATATAGCAACATTTGATGTGGAGAATCAAGAGGGAAACACTGCTACACAAGAACTAGTGTTTCCAAAATCATTTGCTACAGTGGCAACACAAACTGAGATGGCTGAGATTGAAATGAAAGAGTTGGGTGTTGTTACACAAGAACCAGCAACCCTAAAAATACTAACTGAGACTGTAACACTGACTGAGGAAGCTGAGATGGATATGGATATGAAGAATGTTGTTACACAAGAACCAGCATCCTTAAACCATATGGCTGATACTGCACCACATGCACAGGCCATTGCAATCTTGATAGAAGATGAAGCTGTCACAGTGCTGAGGCAAGACAGTGAAGTCATTCATCTAGATTATGATGATGAAAAGGAGGTAGAAGACAGAAAGATTCAACGACTAGAGAAGAAAATTCTCTGGTTAAACCTTGAACTGGATAAATGGCTCAAATGGATTGAACCGTTCAAAGAAGGTATGATCCCTCTCCAGGAGCATAGGAATGTCATTAAGGGACTAAGATAAAAATGGGATGAGGAGCTATTCCTCCAGAAAATTCGGTGGGAGAAACTCCAAGAAAAACTGGAAGGTTTGAAGAAGCTTGAGTCCCTACAGTAGGACAAAAACCAAATGTATAATCTTTCTATAGAATTGATGAGTTGCAGAGCTCCATCCCCCTCTTATCCTGTCTTCCTCTATGAACAGACAACCTTATTTAAATTGAAGGCTCTCAAAGATGGAAGATCATTTGAGTTGGAAACAGATGATCAATTTCTGGAGACTTTTCTGAAGAGTGACTTTGAGGATCAGCATTTGTTATGTGAGTTATATTTGCATGATAGGGCTTGCTATATTTCCATTCCATATAACCCTTTACCTGTTCTTGGGGATGTTCAGCTAAGGGAATTTGCCTCCTTTGTCATTAACCATGTAAGATGGAAGGATGATTTCCAAACCATCCTCAGGAATGAGGAGAATTCTACTCTCTGGATTAGGGAGGAACCTCAGAATCCACCAGCATTCATGGCCAATCATGCTAAATCCCTCAGGGTTCCTTTAATTGCTCAATATTTTGAGATCCTACGAGATAAACTCCTTACTACATGTTTCCCAATGATTCTTAATATGCAACAGGATGCCCTGGAAGGCAGTGAATACATATGGCTATACTCATCTTCATCTCTAAAGGAAATGGATCTATATGGCTTCGAACATTTCAGGCAAGCCTTCACTAGGGTGCCTAGATATGTGCAATGCATGCAGAGGTGTGGACCTTGGTGGATTGGTTTAAGATTTCAGTCCCCCCTCATTTGGCTGCCTATAAGCAATTCTTACAGAACCAGTTATGCTCTAAAATTATAAGAAGAAGAGAGTTGGTGGGAGCATTGGGTATACTGCTATGGGTTTGTCCCTCGAGGGGAGGCACCAGAATTTGCTTATAACATCACTAATCTCCACAAATTTCACTCAGATTCATATTCAGATTAAAGGAGGGTGTTGCATGAGGACATGAAATTGGATAGTTGGGGGGATATGTTGGGTCCAGGAAATGCCCCTTTTTGGCTACCTCTATTACACCTTTTTGCCCTAATTCCATCCTATTTTCATGAGCTATATCCATGTCTTTCCAGATCAATCTATAACATTGACAGGTATAATTTGTTATAACTTTATTTGTTTTTATGCCTAAGACTGTTAAAGATTATGGATCTTAGTCCTTGGTTTATACTAATTTATGTGATTTTATTTAGCCAAGGTCTAAAAGCACAGGTGTATCAGCCCAGCAGTGCCAGCTGTGACTCTTCAACGTCAGCTCCTCATACTCTAAGGGATAGCGCATCCTCCACGCGAGCTATAACAGATTTCCACTGTAACAGATCTCATTGAAGAAGAGCTTAGCTGCAACAGATAGGTGGCATTCCAGCTGTCAAGTCTGTTGATCCAATTTCCATCGGGACAGCTACATCCTTTGATATTAACAGCACTATTCAATACGTTGTATCAGTTAGCTGTAACTGTGCAGCATGAAGATCATAGATCTTCATTGTTGCGCTATTTTTGTGGATCTGAAACTGTCTTTCTTTTTTTATAAATTCCAGAAATCTCTCGTAGCCTGGGGTTGGACAATCATTACTGGTGTAAGCTGTAACAGAGCATTGAAGCTCATGATCTTCCATTAATAATATGAGAGCAGAAATTCTTCACTTCTGAGTTTTAATTAGCTGTGACTCTCGGCGTCTTTGTTAGAAGGCCAGGGCCCGCCTTCTCACAGAGATAGCCAATTTAAGTAGGTAGAATAGTTTAATTTCATTTCCGTTGTGTGGTGTGGAAAGTTGCAGACATTACTGATAGCTGTAACAGAGAATAGTTTGATTTCATTTCTGTTGTGTGGTGTGGAAAGTTGTAGACATTGCTGATAGTTGTAACAGAGATTAGCTTCCTTGCTGGTAGTTTACAATTGCATCTTGAATAGTTGTAGCAGAGTGGTGTGACAGTCGACTGTGTAGAACAATTCAATTAATTGCATGTGTGTTTAGTCAGTTGTAACAACCAAGCTTGATCCCAATCAATTGGTAGTTATTTATGCTTTCTAGGACTTCCAGTAATCATCGGTAGAGTTCAAGCTTGTATTTCAATTCTGGTTGTTGTTGTATCTTTAATTGCATACATAGATTAGACAGATAATGTTGGAGTTACAGTAGTCACTGGATAGATCATTTTGGTAAAGGTTGAATGTTGTAGTTTGATGATCATAAGGATTTAACTTCTTGCAAAAGTACTTTCATTTCATTTCATTATTAGATCATTAACTTTCTGGATTGATTCTATAAGAAGGATTGTTTCAATTGGGATTTGTAGATGTGTGAATTAGATTAGTTGCTTAGGGAATGAGCTGGTTGAGCATCTAGGTAGGATCATTACTTACATTCATTAATCAACTGCTTAATTTGTTTATGCATAGATTGTGCTTATTACCTTTGAAATAAAAGACCTTCCTGGGTTTGACAATTTATATTGATCATTCTGTGTGTTAACTTTAATTAACTAACATATAGAGTGCCCAACCGTGCTCCAAGAATTTTTCTCTTCACTCTCTCATTTCTTTTTCCTTTGCAAAATTGCTAAGTGTATTATTGATGATTAAAATTTCTAGATCCTGTTGATCTCTTGCAAGTGATCATCATATTTTACATGGTATCAGATCCATTTCACATGGTATCACAACTAGCATAATTTTACAATTTCCTAGCCGACCAATAAAGAAAATACTAATATAATAGTAGAAATGTAATTTCCTAGTCGACCAATAAAAACAATAGTAATATCATAATAGAAATATAATGTCACAATATATAGGGGTTAACATGCCACTCCCCTTCAAACAAGTGTTGTACTCAACACTTGAATAACTCTGGATGTTTCTGCATAAAGAACTCATCTTGCCATGTCACCTATTCTATTGACAAGTTCTTCCACTTGATGAAGTACTCAAAAATTGCTTGATTTCACAGTTGTTTGATTCTTGTGTCAAGGATTGTTTCACGTTCTAGTATTAACCCTTTATCAATTTCTAGTAAAATAGTCTGGATTGGGATCTTGTAACCAACTGCCTTTTTTTAGGAAAGAGCATAGAAGACTAGATGTACGCGTGAAGATGGAGGAAACTCCAATTTGTAATCCATACTTCCAATCCTCTGCAAGACTTTATAGGGACCATAGTAATTGGGTGCTAATTTATTGTCCTTCTTTGTTGCTTGAAGGACATCTATTTGTATGATTGTAGCCTCAAAGATACCCAATCCCCGATTTCAAATTTTATTTCACTACAATGTTGATATGCTTCTTTTTTCATTATGTTTTGTGTTATAGTTAAGTTATCTTTCAATAGTTGGAGACCCTCTTGTTGGCGCTCTATGTGATCCTCCATTTCTTGAACCTTATCTTTTTCTTTCAAGGATGATGTGATGGAAGGAGGATGATAGCCATAAGTGCCATAAATTGTGGCATTTTTTATAAAGTATGGAAAGATGTGTTGTACTACCATTATACTAAGAGAAACCACTTGAACCATTGTGTTTGTTTATCACATGCAACGCAACGAATATACTCTCCTAAGGATTTATTCACAATCTTAGTTTTCCCATGGGATTGAAGATGGTGAAAATAGTTGTGATCCAATCGAGTGCCCAAACAAGAAAATATTTCCTTCCAAAAATTACCAGTGAAAATTGGATCTCTTCACTTACAATACTCCATGAATGTTGCAATTATTGTACTTGATTTAAAAGTATGAGAAAGAGAGCAAAAATAGGCATATTTTGTGAGTCAATGTACTTCTACCATAACGACAATATTTTCTTCTGACTTTGGTAAACTTGTGTAAAATCCATTCAGATCTATTCCTAACATTGGTATGGATAATGGTTGCAGAAGACCTGGAGTCTTGATTGCATCTCCCTTATTTGGTTAGAAAACAAAACATTATGTCATAAAATTTTGGACATCAATTTTAAGACCTTCCTAGAAAAATCCGTCTTGATCATGTGGTAAGTTTTTAAGAACCTTGAATGTCCTCCTTAGGAGAAGTGTGGAATTCCAAAAGGACCTTTTTTGATATGAGAATTCTTACATAAATAAAGGTGATCCTAGTACCATAGTGAATCATGATTCCATACAAAATTATCTAATGAACAAGGGTCCTCTTTTAGTTGTTGAACTATCTTGTTTTCCTTCTAATCATGCTTTCATTATTTCCTTGCTTCTTCCATACAATCGGATTGCATAATAGAAGCACAAATCCCTCTATGTCATATTCTTTTCTTGAAAGTGCATATGCCACCACATTCTCTTTTTTTTATTTGAAATAATTTAAAATTCATAACCTAGCATATTTGTAACCCATTTATGTTGTTCTTTTGAAGATAATTGTTGTTCAAATTAGAAGTACATAAGACTATCATGATATGGTTTTACCTTGAAGTGTCTTCATATTAAGTAAGGGCATCATTTCTTAGTTGTGTGCAGTATCATGGCCAACATTTCCTTTTCATAAATTGGTTTGAGTAACTATTTTCCTTTAAGTTGGAAACTTTCAAAGGCAAGGGTCATTCCTTACATTAAAATTGCACCACTGCCATGCCCTGAGGCATCACACTCCATAATAAAGGTTTTTGTGAATTCGGGCATGCTCTAATACATGAGTTGTGCACATAGTCATTTTAAGTTTTTTAAAATATTTGGTTGTTTCTTGAGTCCAAAAGACTGTCTCATTTTTCAATAACCTTGTTAGAAGTGCTTCTATTTTACCATAATTCTTGACCAACTTGCGGTAGTATCCAATATTTGTAAGACTATGTACATGCTCTTCCCAAGATTCGTTATAGATTAGTATCTCATCAAAAAATACTAACACAAAATTTCTAAGGGTTTAAAAATAAAATTCATAAAGTTTTTAAATGTCGAAGGTGCATTGGTAAGACCTAATGGCATCACCAAAAATTCCTAATAACCTTCATGTGTTCTAAAAGATATTTGTGGAATTTCTTATTTCCTCATTCTAATTTGATGATATCCAGAACAAATATCCAACTTGGTAAAGAAAATCGTTCCCTATAATTAATCTTAAAATTCATCTATAATCTAGACACAGATGCCATGTGCATTCATTTTTGTGAACCATCACCACTAGTGTAGAGAAAGCAATTTGGCTAGGTTGAATGATGCCTGCATCTAACATATCTTGAACCATATTCTCAATCTCGCTCTTTTATGCATATGGGTACCTGTAGGGTCTAATGCTAGGCAATAAACTTATTGGTTGCAAGCAAATAACATGGTCATGATCTTGAGTAGGTGGAATAATTTTAGGCATATTTGCAAATACCTTGGAATCATGGTCAATAAATTCTTGGAGACCCACCAGAAGTATAAATGCTTGAACATCTATTGAGCACAATTGTGCAATTACACCATTGTGTCCCTTTTTTAGTAATTTTGTCATGTTGTTAGAGCTTATCAATTTAGAGGTTTTCACTAGAATACCTCTAACTTCATATTCCTTTCCTTCTGAGGATTATCATGAAAAGTTATTGAAAATTAAGAGCCACTATTCCCAATGATTGTAGCCATTGGACCCCTAGTACAACATCAACACCACCCATTTGGATTGAAATCATTGGACTATCCAATAAATATTGCCCCATAAAAAGATTAATACTATGGAACTTCCCTAGACAATTTATGTTACCTCCATATGCAATCATTACTTGAAATTTCGGTGCTAGATATATAAAACAATTAAGAAGTTTGGCTAATTTGCAATTAATGAAGTTATGGGTACTACCAAAATCCATCAATATTGTTACCTTTTTCTTTGTGATATATCCTTCTATCGTGAGAGTTTGAGGAGTTTTAATGTCATCCAACGCATGGCAAGATATGGTTGAAGTAGTGTTGTTGGAAAAATGTCTCAATGGTGAGTTAAATTTCCTTTCCTTGCAGGTTACAACCAAGGCAACAATACATGAGTAGGTTAGTATGACAAATACTATAATGTTGAAGCCATAAAATAGATAATAACAAATATGAAAGCTACTTCTAAAATTAAATTTGTCAAAATGATATGGAAACAAAACAAAGAGGCTAGCTTCAACCAAATGATTAGAGCCCAATGGAAAAGCTTTGAATATAGTAGTATCGACTTAAGGAATGTATCTTCCAAGGGAAAGCCAACACTCCCTTTGGGAGGGTCTTTCTAATTCTCTCTAATTGCTCACTAACTAACTTGGAATGGTGAAGGAAAACACTTGCTTCTTAATGAAGAATTCAAGGGAGCTTGAAATGCCAATGAACAGTAAGAATGTGGATGGAAGAGATGTCTTCCAAGCAATATCTTGCAACATAACGTTGCTCTAAATTTTTCTTATGGAATGCATTCCCGTGGTTTCCTTTTAAACTGTGTGCAATGTTTTCCTTATAGTTAAAACCCTATCTAAAACATGGAAACTACGATTTGGGTGTGGGAGGAAAGTTGATGGTAAAAAAATACAATGTTTTAAGCAAAATTAAATTGTATTTGGTCAAAGAAATTTATAATAATTTAGTGAGTTTAGAAGAAAATGATATCTTCGAGCATTTTTGTCAAGCCTAAGCCTGTGAGAGATGAATCCATTGCATCTGGAGAATCATGGCCCCTGGAAAGGCTAGGTGGGGTTAGACCTAACCAACATAGACCCATCTTAAACCCATATCTATCAAGCACCGAGAGGGATCCAATTTCTTGAGGTGTATTTCTTTTTTTAAATTTAAACTCAAGAAATTTGATATCTCTTGATTGATAGACCCTGGTTTAAGTTTTAAGTTTTTATTTTATAAACGAACATCGATTTTTTAAATACTTTTCATAATATTTTATTTTATGAGCCAACGTGGATTTTTTTTAAATACTTTCATTAATTTTTTTATTTTATGAGCCGACATGAATTTATTAATGGCCGGACATCACACATGTAACGGGACATGTAACAGGACACATACACGTTACAACATCTCCCCCATACTGCGCTGTAGAGCACCTCCTTTCACTCGGTGCAATAATAACTAGTCATCATCATCAGATGTTATTGAGATACATCTGAGCACTATCGATTTCATGACCCCCATGCAGGTTCTAGGATTTGATACCATAGAATCTGTTAAATTGAAGATCCAAAGGTTTAAGGGGTTTTACGCAAAGCACCAAACGTTGATACATGGCGACTAAGAATTGACCAAGTATTAAGGATTATGGTGTTACATACGAGAATGTCTTACATCTGGTTTTGCAACTCTTGGATCTTCAACTAGTTAAAATAAAAACTTATTGTGGGAAGAAGTATGTGTTTAGAGTCCAAAAAAAACAAAATGTACAAGATTTGAAGCAAAGGATTTATGCAAAAGACTCTGGTTTGGCTTTGAGGTCAATGGACTAAGGGTCGAAGTTTTCTAGGATCTTCAATTTGCTAAATTCCTCTGGAAAATGCGAAAATACAATATTTTTGTTAAGTTGGAGTCTATACAAAAATGTGAGAATGGATTTGGGCAAGTTAAAGATATGGGAACTTGGGTCTAGATGCGTATCCAACTGCAAGGTCTAACAATCCCAATTCCAATTGGCCTGCAAACAATCCTCATGATTTGGCTGAAGCAAACAAGGGACTGATTTGATGGAGAAAGAGAAGATTTGGCGTTGCACCAACCTCCAATATCCACATTAATGCATACATCCTCTCTCGCTTTTGAGATAGGATGGGGAGGATCTAAGGTGACGACATGCGAATACACTTGGACCACCACAATGGAATGGGAAGAGGTCATCGCGATGAAACAATTGATGGATCAAAATGTGGAACATAATTGGGGCCAATATATAAACGGGGAATAGTATCGTGATTAGTCAGTGGTCGAAATAGTCATAGTTAGACGATGGCTGAAAATGCCAAATCATCTAATCTTTGTACATTGTGATTGGATCTTGATATATAATATCCAAAGCTTCCTTCATTTCTTGGACAATACCATAAATAAGGTCAAGTGTTGAAGGAATAGATCATGTTCATTCTTCAATTCTTAATACTTGTTAGATATTTTTGTATTAAATCCTTGCAATGACAAGTTGTATAATCGAAATTAAGTTGACATTTACACTTGGTAATAGTTTCCAATATCACAACAAAAAATTGGTTCCAATATTCACAAAATTCTTTATTCATAATATGGACACTATTGACGTATGATCATCTCTAAGTTTAGAATGATATTAAGCCTGGTTTTCCTTCTTTTATACTTCGGGTTCTATTTCATCTCCATTAACAATCAGACATTTCACAAACACAAAGGTCAATCTGCACACACTTGTTATTACAGACTTTGTGAAACGTAGTCTGCTTTTTTTTGTCAATTTCACTGGAAGAGAGATAACTAGCCAACCAAATGCAGCTTTTTCGAAGAAGTTTCATCATAATTTGGCCAACCCAAAATCTGTGTAAAACATGTAATTATTCCTTTGATTTAACCGATGATAGGTCCTCGATGGACGCTAAGTCGATGGTGATAACACCGGATATCAATAAACCTGATAGACTGTCGGATTGAGGCTATAATCTTTGTCAGGATTTTAAGATAACCAAACACTCTTCAGTCCTGATGGACCATTTCCGAAAGAACATAAACCCGATATAACAGAACTATGAATGGTATTCTGTCGGACTCAAAGTCATAATTTTGAGATCATTGTTTTCTCAGAGGAATAATTATGTGGACATACACAGTGATTTGTGGGTGGTTCATTTAGCAATGAAACACTCGAAAATAAAGGAGCGAAAACCGAAAATTGATTGTAAATTCACTCATATTCATTCAAACCCTACTGCTCCAATTTCCATCGATTATAAGCTAATACTTATTTTTAAATACATAGCGAAGGAGATCGAATCTGATCCTCAAAATATGAGTTCGAATATTTCCATCATTAGAGAACATCAGATCTAAGGCCTAAATTATCTTAACTTCTACAATTAAACAAAACTTAGGAAAACTAACTCCTACGTAGCTAGGAGAAGTTATATTCAACTCCACCCACTTATTTATTCATTACAACAAAAATTTAAAATTGAAATTTAATGAAAACTCGATGCTCCTGCATCAAACTCCCGAGGAATAGGTCCATGGGCTCCTGCTAATGAGTGTTTCAATATTGCTTCTTTGATTTGGAGAATGTAATCTCTCAAAATCAACACTTCAACCTCTCATGAAGCTAGGTAAAGCTATGCAGGACGAGATGGAAATGGTACACTGGGTACACTCGGAGATGGAAATGGTACACTGGGCACCTGTTCTTCAACATGACCCCACCTACTTGTCTTCAAGTTGAAAATTACTCATGACGTTAGCGCTCAGATCCAGGAAATTGATGTGGATACCTATGGTGACTCAATGTTCAACCTAATTCCCACAAAACATTGTATGCACCGCTCCATTCATATAAGCTATTTATTTGTTGGAGCAATATTTCAAACTTTTTGTATTGATATGATGGGAAACTTTGAACTTGATTGGCATCTCTTGTTGCATTCCAGAAATTGCATTATTGTTTTTTAAGCAACATAGAGTATTCATAATGTTCTCAGCAATCTCTCAGGTGTAGAGCAGGTGTCTCTAGGTGGAGTTGATGACAATTTTCTGGGTCGACTTGTGGGCATTGTTCCAGTGGCACGTCTTTTCATGAGCAGTGAGAGAGAATGGGAATACCTTGTATTTGGTTCTCCTCTGTGTGGTCAGCGCTAGGGCTGACCTGCAGCAAATAACACTGTGCACTATATGAATCCATAAGAAGAGGCATTTATGTAGGCTTATTGGTTGAACTGCGTCGGGACGAGATGGAGGAACAGCAGCAGAGGTTAGTTTATAGGCTTTATCATCTTTAAAGAGCATAGAGTATTACGGCAAGCATCATATAGAGCACTGCGTTGTTGTTGGTATGGAATCCCCTGATTTTTATCCCACTTTTATTGGATAGAAGTTTTAAACCTTGAAGTGTAATAAGTCACAAGTTGTAATCATCAATTGTCTATGTCTCAGCTACCTATTACCTTTTATAATTAAATGGGTTGTCACTACCTGTTATCCATGCATAAGCTTTTCAGCTACCAGTTATTTTTATATATTTTTATAATTGTTTATTTAGAATTTTGAACAACGGCCATAGAATCAATCTGGACAGTACAATTGTCTCATTCTCCTTCAATCTAGGAAAAGCATAGATTGTAGTCCACCCCCAATTCTATGATATAAGCAAACACTTATCGGTGTAAACCTTTAAGATAAAAAAAAATTACTTCCACGAATTTTTTTAATTACTTTTTTATTTTTGATGAGTTGAGTAGAAGTGAATTTTTCTAACTACATTAGAGAAATTATGAGGTCTCAAATGGGCCTCCTAAAAAAAATTATAAAATAATAGTGAAAATAATAAAATAATATTAGCATACTTCAACAATTAACTCGTATTTTCAACTTATCTCCCTATATTTTCACACAAATTTTCCAGCAGAAGCACTTGTTGGATGAGAAATTCAATTCTACATCCAAGACACGACATACTTTAAATGGGCCGCGCTCCCCTAAAAACAAAAAATTCATGAAAAAAACATGTGAATTACTTGTTTTTCAAGGAGCATGGTCCATCAAAGTATGTCGTGTGGGTACTCAGTGGTTGCGGAATTGAATTCCCTCATCCAATGAGTGCTTCTGCTGCTAAATACAGGGAGATAAGTTGAAAATAAGAGTTGAAAAAATAGTTTTTCACTTTTTTATCTTTTTATCCAAAAAAAATGGTGACTCGTCTCCCTGGTTGACATCATCATCTTGAATCCTATTGGTGATTTATGATATACAATATTATTGTTTTGAGGCTCATTTTTTATTTCAAATTTCTCAAATATTTTAATTTTTTGAAACATTACATCATAAAACATAACATAACATCTTCCCCATACTAAACTGAGAAGTGCAATAAGTTTATTTTATGATTAGCAAAATAAATATATCTACCATCAATTTAAAAAAAGGAAAAAATATATAAGCTATAAATAAATAAATAAAGATTTGTACAGACATAAATAAAAACAAAGTTATATATATAATAAGTTTAAAAAAATAAAAAAAGGTTAATAAAATTTGAAGGACATGGAATTGTAGAGTAAAGATTCCTCTTATTTATTTCAAAATATAACCATTCTTACAAAGCTTTACGGATCTTTGGACAATGCACAACTTTAAAACAATATTAAACTCAATGAATATGTACAAATATGATCAAATTTTTACAAAGAGAATGCAAGAGAGTAGAATGGATCAACAATAAGTATAACTCAACGATTTCTTCCGGCATATAAAGTCAGTATTTAGCACTAAATGTAATGACATTTTTCAATAAATGTTGACAACAAGATAAACAATCTATCTTAAGAAAATCAAACACATGCTCACTTATCCATTTCTTGGCAAACTTCAAAAGCTCCCTACTATCAAAAAAAAATTGTTAAAAAATGAGATAAAAATTAAGAAAAATATGAACTTGAAGATTGCTGAAGCATACCTCCCACCGACTACCATTCAGAACTGTTGTTCGGTTTGTGTCGATCTCCTTTTAAAGAGTTAGAGTTACCCAGTAGTTTAAATTCGTTACAAAATATCAAGAATTTAAATCTTTGGGAGGAAAAACCTAACTAAACTCGAGGCTGACCTGGGATTTTCCACCGAATTAGGGAATCTAACAAATTAAATGAAATAAATTAATCGTATAGATTTCTTCCTCTAAAAGAATCTCCAAGCGATTAATTAAATAATTTAAATTCTCTAAATATGCCGTTTTCATTTTGCCCGCCATTATCTACACGATCTATAATTTCGTCAAAACAAAAACTCTACTAGAGGCACATACAAATACATGCAAAACCATTTCTGAGCCACTCGAACACACAGAAAAAGAAGTTGCAATCATGACTGGTATCAAATCCATCAACGATATCAACAATGGTAATGAGATATGCTGATTGTTTAGTACTCTCTAAGAGTCCAGAAGAGTCAAGGAGAAACTAAAGTAGTATCTGGTGCATACATCCGCATATCTCCAACAATTGTTTTCAAGAGACTGATATGTATCTCTCCAAGTAATCTCGGCTCATGGTCATGAAAGGAGAACAAGCTCGTCGAGAGTGAATGGCCAAGACCAAGAATATCTGCAAATGTAACTACAAAACTCCAAACCATAAATAAATTTGCCAATTTCTGCGCAGAATCTATCCAGGGACAAAACTGTAAATGGTATCTCATTTAATTGATGTAACCAGAAAATTTCTCAACATTGTATTACTTGCATCCTTGGCGCTACACGGATTTTTATTTGGCGGTTGATATTGAGGAGAGCTGATATCATTTGAAGTGGATGCTGCTATTGACTTGTTTTGTTCGTAAAGCTCAAGCATTTGATTGGTAACCTCCTCAAGCTGGCGAGGAGTTGCATTAAACTTCGCCCACCGAGGCCTCTCTTGCGCCAAATTTCATAAGCCACCCATAATGACATTATCGAAGGAGCCCAAGAGTTTCTTCTACCTTGGCAACCAGGAACATACATGCAGTCACAACGGTTTATATTAATCATACACGTCTCTTCTGCGCCTCACTAATCATCTAATGCCTTTACAAAATCCTTCAAGTGAACCATGGGACCTTTGAAACATCCGGAGACATGGGATTGGTTGATGTCTATTTTGCAATTGTTGCAACTTTCCAAGCAGGTGTCATTTTCTTTCCTGTTACTGATTGTTGAGAGTCATCATCCTTAATGTGAAAACAAAAGGAATCATGATCTATTTTCTCTATTTTGGCTGGCACACGTACAGGAAGGCTCGAAGGTGCATCTTCTGCAATACGCTGTAAAAGAGTGCCAATGGAAACTTCTGCATCAGCAATTTCAATAAGCTGCATAAAATCGCTATTGCCTCTGACAGCTACATATCAATTGATTAAAGTGGATATTGTCGATGCCACGAATTGAGAGTCAAAATCCATGATAATCTCTGACATATGTATAAAACTTTCTTTTAACATTTTGTTGTCCTGTTATCCTACCACACCGCATATATAACATGTATGGCAGATGTATACACAGCAAAACAGAACATTATACAATATTTCCCGGTCATGCTACTATGCAGCATGTGATATTTATTGTGCCGAAGAGGTGTATTCTACAGTCCAGTAGGGTGATATGTAACTCCTATGCTCACCTTGGAGCTGACACGTGTCTTTTTTAAAGTAATAAAATATTATAAAAAACAAAATGTCGGCTCAAATTAGATTTAAAACATTTAAGATGACATATATGTAAAACTACAAAAATTAGATAAACTAAAACCATAAACATTGCATTACACACTTAAATAATGCTGAGAGTGCAAATGTTGAGGAAGGGTTTGCACCTCATGGTGTAAATGTTGAGGAAGGGTTTGCACCTGGAGAGATTTGATCCCTCTCGACACTTGGTAGATCCTCTTTTAAGATGGATCAATACTGGTTCCTATCTAACATTCCATTTCACTGTAGATTATGTATGTGAATTCGTTGTTCTGT
This sequence comes from Larix kaempferi, assembly GCA_027924585.1. Taxonomy (NCBI): domain Eukaryota; kingdom Viridiplantae; phylum Streptophyta; class Pinopsida; order Pinales; family Pinaceae; genus Larix; species Larix kaempferi. The sequence goes on from BSBM01001030.1 coordinate 8,852,776, forward strand.
TCAGAATTTCATGCACACATCGCGAAAATCACACGCTTGAGAGATCTTTTGGTGTCATATTGTATTAAAATTACGTAAGGGTACAGGTATTATAGTTTTTAAGAATATTGATCATCAAGGTGTGAAGCCACTATTTATTTATTATTTGGCATCAGTGGATAGTGAGCAAAATTTCACAAGAATTGAACCTAATGAATATGAAAATATTGATCGTGACAAAATAAAATAACATATTATTTTTCAATTTGAATGAAGTTTAAAATTTAATATGTTAAGGAATATCCATTTTTTTTTCAAGAGAAATATGCCAATACCTGCTATTCCATAGAATCAAGGTATGGCCAGAATTACATTCATTACATAGGGGCTCCAAGAGTATCATATCACTTACAGGAATTGAACCTAGGTGAAGAGGGTAGCAATCATTCCTCCCAACCACCCAAACTACATCCAATAGACCTGTTAAGGAATATCCATTACTATAAATACTTTTCCTAAACATTTACTGTTTTCCATAAATAAGGTAGATCACATTTACTTGCATACAAACCCGTTGCAAGCTATCATTTGTGATAACCCCATAACTGCAACCATCCAAGAGCACTATGACTAGTCTCTCGAAAATCATACCCTATGTTGACGCTATTCAATGACAAATTAAAAAGTTATGGAACAATCTCATGGCATGCTCACTCTCCAATTAAAATAGCAGAAGAAACAAGACACCATCTAAACATAAAAGATTATGTTCCTGCATTCTACCCTTTTCAAACACAAATTACACCGCCTTTTTACTTGCGAGAACAATGCATCTTGCCATCTTATATTTCATTTATGCTAACGAAAAGATACATTATGCAGTGATATGTGGGATTATAGTGTTATACTCTCCCCTCCGAGAATGAAACAGAAGGGCTCCAATGGTTCAGAGATTTCCCCACCTAAAACAGCCCGCTGGGATTTCTCCACCTTGTTCCTGGAAGGCTGGAAGGTGTGTAGTCCTGTCAGTGCCTCTGATAATAGAACAGGTGATCTTGCCAGACGCAGTTTGTGTTTCGCCACCAAAACCTATCCGTCAACATTACTTATATCGATCCCCGAAGATACATTCTTCCTACAATAGGCTTAAGCTCAAAGAAAAATCACTGGTTTTTCAGAGCTTAGCCAAAATAGATACCTAGCAGGAACGAGATCTTGGGGGAAATGCAGGATAATGGAATTGGTGGCCTCTTGGGACATGGCTCATAGCTTTTGTTACTATATCACGGTGAGAAATTCTCAGATTTGAAGCTTTTTTGTACATTCTTCTGCCATTTGGGAAGTAGATTAACTGCAAGAGATCAAATTTCGGCCATAAATTTACCCTTTCACCACGACATCTTGAATTTTTGAAATAATTATACACATGACAGATCATTGCCCTCTAATAAAGCAAGCAGTTCTTTTCGCCTCATCATAGTTTGAAAGAATTGCTGATCATATCTCTTCTTCCTAATCTTGCAGCGCTTCTTCAACCATCTGGAATAATTCCTTCCTTTCTTGCACACAATGAAATCATCGAGGTCGTCGAAATTTTCCCCAGATGTCCCTTGAACCTTGATCAAACTTTTTACATATGAATTTTCCACACAAGCCTTCTTAGATTTTACCGATAAATCGAGCTCCTCTTCCTCATCGATTATTTCCTCCATAATATATCTGCCAGTGCAGTTAAAGTCAAAAAGGAATTAGAGAACTGAAACCGAATGTTAAAAACAAAGACTAGAAAAACGCCAATTCTCCCACCAAAAAAGCCTTTTAAGATCTAACTAGAATGAAATGAATGTTCGCTGAATGTAAACCTTCAATATCCAAGATGTAATCAAATTGCTTTATCATTCAAGGTTGGCAACTACATGGTTCTGATCTATATTCATATCCTAGAGAGCAAAGAAAGTAACAAGATGATTTATCGATGAGTTCAAAAACACAAAAGCATTGCTTGTAAAATCAAATTCTGTTAAAATATAAAACATATAGTATTTTGACAACAACACACTTCTTATTTGCAACTTATTTATCAGACAAAGAAACAGAGAGTTCAGCTGACAGTGTAGAATAAGTTGCCAACAACCCAAATGAGAAGTGCACATTTAAAAGCCCTGCCAGGAAGTTTAACTCTTCTGATTTTTATAGTTACCTACATTCCAAATACATTGACTGACGCTCTCACCTATTAAAATTGAGAAGAATGAGGCTCCAACTCTCAATGGATCCTTTGTTTCCTTTGCAGCATGATATCTGACCACAAGATATCACATTCAGAAATATGATCATTTCCCTGATATACCATAAGTACCGAGATGCTCACTTTAAAATATTATGCAATTGTTATTCCTCATTGTTCTTGATATGCCTTAAGTACCGAGATGCTCACTTTACAATATTATGCAATCGTTATTCCTCATTGTCCCAGCCAATAGTCACAATAATGAAAACTTTGAATATGATTGATCATTATTAATAAGCCACATTCAGGGTACCTTAGCAGAGGCCCCTAAGTCAATGTTAATTTACATGTTGCGGGTCTGCTTGATTTGCTTGATTTCCATCATATTTAGCTTGGTTCAAGTTGAATTTGAGAAGTAGAGTGTTCCTCTTGGAGATGTCATTTTTTATAGTCTTGTTGTTGTAGGAAAGATGTTATAATCATGATAGATTCATGAGACTTGTGTTAGAAACATGTTTTGATACGTTTTGTTTTGGCATTGCTAGGGATTAAGTTGAATTTACATGTTGCGGGTCAGCTTGATTTGCTTGATTTCCATCAAATTTAGCTTGGTTCAAGTTGAATTTGAGAAGTAGAGTGTTCCTCTTGGAGATGTCATATTTTATAGTCTTGTTGCTGTAGGAAAGATGCTATAATCATGATAGATTCATGAGACTTGTGTTAGAAACATGTTTTGATACATTTTGTTTTGGCATGGCTAGGGATTATAATGGTAGTATGGAAGGGAAAATGTGAAGATGGAATAGCTAGGGTTTGTTTTCTAGTTGTGCTAGCTGATTTGCGGATTGTATCTTTCAGCTTGGGACAAGCTGATTTGTTATACTGTAAACATCTTTCATGTATAACATAAAGAGATGTGATTGATGTCCCAAATTTGGGGTTTGGATCTGATTTGACAAATCTGTTTTGTTGATGTGTACTTGTTGAGATGTGATTGATGTCTCAAATTTGGAGTTTGGATCTGATTTGACAAATCTGTTTTGTCGATGAGTACTTGTTGATTTATTATGTTGATGTAATGAACAGCTAGGCTGAATGCTAAGCTCATTTAACATGCTTTGTGTATGCTTTCTGATCTGATATGCAATGTTTTAAAACTCACACTTAGACTCGGAATCCGTCAAGGGTCAACTCGAACTTGGATCTTACTCGGACCGGTTTGAATTTTATGACTCGGTTTACTAAAAGAAATTATTAAAATTTTGCTGAAAAAATATATATTTTAAAGATTCCAAACCATTAGAGACAAAATTTGTAAAGCCTACTCATGTATATACCATGTAAGGTCAAATAAATAGGAGAATTTTGACGTCTAAAATGGGCCTCCTAAGAGATATAATAAAATATTGTGAGTTTATCATTTTGTGGGGAATGTATATTTACAACTCACCTCTTGCACTACAATTCATGTAACTATGGTTAGGTTAAAGCGAAAAGATGTGTGTTATCCACTAAATTGTGTAAATTTTTCTGAGTTTGCAGCTTGCTGGTTTATGTCACATTTCAGTGGTTTTCATTTCCAGCCGGTTTTGCATAGGCTGAAAACTATTATGAAAATTTCTTAGACAATTAAACATGCCGTAAAATCACTCTAACAGACAGAAAATAAATTTTAACATGCACACCATTAAAATTTCAGACTCAAAATTTTCGGCAACTATGCCCTGGAAAAACCCCCACGCGGAAAACCAGTAAAAGAGAGAGATTTTATTTCTTCAGTAAAATTATAGGACAGCAATACAGTGAAAATGTTAACTTATCTCCACCAATAAATGCACTTGAAGACTGCCTCGAAAAGTGTGCTGAAGCTGCCTTGGAAACTGTGCAATTAATAACCTTGAAATCCGTGTTGAGAGAAAGGACAGAAATCTGTACCCTCGATTTCTGTGCTGTCCTTTACCTCGATTTCTGTGCCAAATATCAATCTCGATATCTATCCCTGTCCATACCTCAATTTCTGTGCAGAAAGGTACAGTACCATACTGTACGGTCTCGGTTTTTGTGCAGCATGTCCTTGTCTAGAAAACAGTGCCCACAATCTTGGTTTCTGTGCCAAAATACTTCCTCGAAAACAGTGCCTTTGTCCTCGGGATTTGTGCTCAAAAATCTCCTCAAAATGTGTGCAGATTTCCTTGAAACTCGTGCCCAGAAAATATCTAGAAACTCGTGCCCAGCTACTACTAAATGGTTCACCTCAGGATTTGTGCCAACTAAAGAATAAATGCTGCTAGGAATCCATACTGTGCATTAAATAGCCAGCTGATGCCTCGTAATGTGTGCCAAGCTCTAGCTCTCTCTCTTGCTCTTGCTTCTACCTTGAATCTCTCAAAAGTGAAGTCAAAATGCCTCCCTCATGCTTTTTGATCAAACCCTAGGGTTTCCCTAAATCCAATGGGTGAGATTGATTTAGATCAAGGGTGAAAATTAAATGCTCCATTTACTTTTCATAAATAATTAATTTCCCTCGTCCACTTAAATTTATCAAAAAGTGACTTTGAGTTTATAAAGTCTCATTAAATGTTTTTACTAAGTCATTTAATGTGAGGGTCACATTTTCCCCCTTCTAAGTGACTTTAGGCAAAAGTCACTTGGGGAACACTTCCCTAGGTACAAAAACTAACAAATTGCACTTAGTGGATTTTGGGTGAACCGCCGAAGACTTGAACAATCTAGTTGTTCATCATCAGTGTTCTGAAGTCCATCAGGCCTTCTAGGTCCTTTATTTTTTGTACCACATGTTCATACCCCCTCGAAGAATTTGTAATAAAATGTGCTAGCATGGTAGCTGTATATAAAGGACTCGGCTTCCTAGAACATTAATCCGACTAGCCCATAGTGTTTTTTTCCTTGTAAATTATTTGTTATTTAACAAACGACTAATAATTTTTTAGTTTTTCACTCAATCCTCCAAAGTTGGGGTGGTCGGCGTGGTGTTTAGGCCTTAGGAAGTTATTAGAGCCTAAGTGTCAATGTATTAAACCATGCTAGGCATTAATTTTGAGTTGTATGGATATGTGTTAGGTCCCCCTAGGTTTTTTTTAAGTTTTGAGAAAAAAATATTTTTCCGTAAAAACAAGCCATTTTTTAATGGTCTGATAAAAAAATTAAAAATGTGATAAAAGTGTGGTCTAGGGGTCTTTTCTACCATAGGGGTGCTCATTTTAAAGCTCAGAGCACCCACCACACCCCAAAACCCACTTTCCTAAGTGGTTAGGTGTTTTATTTTTCACTTATTTCTCAAAAAGTTAAAAAAAAATCAAAAAAGTGAGAAAAAAATGCAAAAAAGTGAAAAATATGAAAAAATCAAATTCCTAATTTAATGGGATTTGGAGAGAGATTTGGATCAGCTATGATTAAGGGGATGTAAGAGATGTTTTGGCATGTTTTGGGGGCAGCACTAAACAAGGAATCACTTCCCCATTAATAGGGCACATTTCCCCATGAAGGGGGGTGCATTTCCTAAAGGGGAGGGCACACCATTTGAGGAAGTTGCAGCATGAATCATGGCAGCCTTTGGGCTGATTTTTGGCAGCCCAAAAGGTGGTGGCAGCCCCCTCCATCAAGCCTCAAATCAAGGCCTGAGTCTCTCCACTAATTCGCCCCCCTCTCCTTCACCAAGTACACCCCTCTCTCTTCATTTGGCTATTTAAGCATGGAAGCCCCCTCATTCCAAACTAGTTAGAGTTGGATTGAGAGGAGGCATGCCATTTTGTAATTGTGTTCTATCTTTTGCATTTGCTAATAAAGAAGCTTTGGAGGCTAAACTATGTGGTGTTTTTACGTGTGGATCACCATTATCATGAGTTTATGAGGTAATATGTTTCTCATTTCAATTTCTTGCATTGTGCTTTGTGTATCTGGCTTAAAGGATTGCTACCAATCTTTAGAAGTAGAGTAATGTTAGTAAGTTTACTTGTCTTTTCTACTTTGAATACATATTTTTAGAGATCTAGATCTGACATGTTTTATAAGATTATATGCATGTTGTTTTAATCTCAATTTATATGCTATCACCAGATTTCATGGGTTTTGCAAGTTTCTTGAGTGGTTTTCAAGTTGCCAAGCTTGGAGGAGTTGTGGATCTAGCTTGACTCCACTACATTTCCAACAATATCACAAGACATTGTCCCTCGACACTCCACGAAAAAGTCTTCATTGGTTGATCTTTCCAGCAACAAGCTTCTTTCACCCTACTCTTTCTCCCTTCTAAAATTAAATTCTTCTTGGTTACCGGTTCTAGAATTTTTAGATCTGATTTATTTGTCAAGCTTATTAAAAGAATAGATTTGATTTTAAGCATAGATCTAAAGTTGTTTTAAAAAGTTATCATTTCTTTTGTTGGATCTAGGTTTGAAAAGTGTCTTTGAGCAAATTATTCAAGTCAAATTTAAAGTTTGTTTAAAGGTGTATTTTCTTCAGAATTTTTGAAGTTTAGATCAAGTAACTAAGTGCTTCATTCGCTACCTTTTCAAGGTTGTCCAAGACTCTAAGAGGGTTGGCTTTTTAGCCAAACCATCTTAGTTCTTTTGCTTTAGTTAACTAGTTTCTTAACTTAGAATTTTTTAGCATTTTTTTATTTTTCTCAAGTCACTTTTAAAGTGATTTTGGGCACCTTTTGCTACTAATTTGTTTGTTGGTTTTTGTTGCATGACAGCAGAAAAAGTCTTTGGAGTGCTCATTTTGACTAGACTGGAAGATCCAAGACTTTCTTGAACCTTACCTTTCTTTCCAAACTTTGCCTCAATTATTTGTAACCTCTTTTCTCCAAGATCTATAAGGAGAAAGAGTTCTTTCACTTCAAGATTGGCATTGTAATTTCATAATAAAAGTATTTTTGGAAGCAAGCTCACAAAGCTTGCTTCTCATCCCCCTAGAGGGGATTGGTGTCAGTTCCTTTTTAGTGGATGTTGTCAATTTTTCAGCCTAATAGTCTTTACATTAGCTTAGTTTAACTAAAATCAACCAACAAATAATTAAAATTTAATGTCGTGGTCCAATCCAAATATTGGTCCATTGACTCACTCAAGACTTACGAACTTTTTTTCTTGTTTTTTGCAAACCGTATACTTTTCAATACAATTTGTTTTATCTTTTGCAAATGTAATCGGATACAAACCCACTACCTCGGTAGTGTAGTAATTCGATAACATTTTACTTTTCAGTCTTTTACTTTTAATTAACCCCCTTGCTTTCCCTAAGTACGGAGTTCAGGATAAGGGCTTGCCTTAGTACTAGTCGAAAAAGAGACTCTTGGGGTTTTTAATAAACAAGAAAACTCTATTCAAAAAACTTTTAAAATTAACAAGGCTTTGTCCTAAGTATGCTCTAGATCACTGCAGCCTCGACTGAACAGATCGATCATACCAAAAAGGGACTTAGTGACAAGTAATTAGTCTCACTTTTTCAATTAACCTCCCATATACAAAAATTCGGCATATCGATTATTGGCATTGTGAGAGAACCACTGGGTAGCAACCTCGGGATACCATTAGACTACACCCTCGTTTGGTGTAGTGTTGAACACCTCCCAGAGACTCCGATCCAGCCCACATTTCCAAGTGAGGAGACACTAATCCAGACATATTTTCAGTACCTCACGGTATATTGGGAATCCCCCTCCCCCTAATAATCCACTCATCTCCATATTAATTTAAAATTGACCAAGAGCATTCGCACAACATTTCATTTCAAGCATTACAACAACATTTTATTTTACTCCATTATCAACACTGGTCTTTTTGCTTTATCGTTATAATCTGTATTTAATTTCTATCATGTGTTGAATGGATTGATAAACATGTTTAATCTTTATGATGTTTAATATTTATGTTGTTATGCTTTCAAATTACATTGCAAATCTATCCACTCATCTCCATATTAATTTAAAATTGACCAAGAGCATTCGCACAACATTTCATTTCAAGCATTACAACAACATTTTATTTGACTCCATTATCAACACTGGTCTTTTTGCTTTATCGTTATAATCTATATTTAATTTCTATCATGTGTTGAATGGATTGATAAACATGTTTAATCTTTATGATGTTTAATATTTATGTTGTTATGCTTTCAAATTACATTGCAAATCTCTTGTATCAATTTTACTGTTTAAAAAACTCCTAAAAAAACTTACTCATCCACCAGAACTAATTAGCTTAATCAACCTTAGTAACCTTTAGGCCCCACCCCCCTTGGCTTTGTTAGGAGTTTGCCTAAACGGAGGAGTCAAGATTCAATTGACGGTACTTGAATCGAGGTTGCCCCCAAGGACACACTTAGTGGCTTGAAGATTTATGCCACGTTAACCCCAGGTGTGTTTTCGGCGGCAACAATGTGTACAACTAAAATTAATAAAAATCATCTTTGGCTACAATTCATGTAACTATGGTTAAGTTAAAGCGAAAAGATGTGTACAACTAAAATTAATAAAAATCATCTTTGATATGACTAGAAAAATGAGAACTTTTGAATACATAATAAATGTACTAAAATAAAGTAGAGTGAAATATTTTAGTTTTGAATTGTAAACCTAAATTAAACTTTTGTAAATAAATTCTAAATCATAGTTGTATAAAATAATTCACATTAATAATTATTTATTTTAAAATATATATACATATTTCATCTAAAATTCTAATCTATATTCATTAATTAAATATAACTTTACATATATTAAAATAAATATAATATAATATAATATATGACACTTTATATTATATAACATAAAATATAATAACTTGTATTGATATAGGTTAAATAACATTAAAAATAATATATATATATATATAATATAGTTTATTTACTACATTATGCCCGATGGGTTAGCTCAAGTGGTTGAGAGTTGTGAGTTGTAAGCAGAAGGTCTCGGGGTCAAATCCTCCGGTGGCTATGCATAGATATAAGGGCCTCACTTGATGTACCCATCGGGTTAGGCTCCGTAATCAAAGCCGACGGGATGAGGCCCCCTGTGAATTCTTCCCGTGGACGTTGCAACTCCTCTCTGGGGTTGTGAACCACATTGAAAAAAAAATTATTTACTACATTACAAATATAATATAGTTTATTTACTACATTACATCTAAAGGTACTTTTATTTTTGAATTTATGTTTGATTTTTAGAAATATAATATATATAATATAGCTTATTTACTACATTACATCTAAAAGTACTTTTTATTTTTGAATTTATGTTTGATTTTTTATTACTATTATATTTTTATATTCAAAAGTAAAAGTAATTTAAAAGTAATTTAAATTAATTTATGAGTAATTTAAATTAATTTATGAGTAATTTTTCCATTATGAGTATGATTAATCATGGATTTCCATCCACCATTTAGAATTTGACAAGTAAGCAACTTTAACTCAAACAATGTCACCTCAACTTCAACCATAAGGGATGATGCCATTCTCTAGAATTTGATTAACTCTTGTAAAATTGATTTGATAGTACATTTTTTGTTTTGAGGCCCATTATTTACTTCAAAATTCCCCTAATGATATCAAAACAACATTGAGTGCAATACATATCTGAATCAAAATACATAATCAACGAGGATCTAAATGGGCTATAGAATCCAAAACACAACATGCTACAAGGTACTAGCCTACTACATATCATTGATCGATATGATCAATCATCAAACACATCACCACTATTGGAAATGAGATCCTCAGCATGATCTACAAGACCATCCTCTAGCTCGAACTCATCAAACTGCAACCAGTGTTTTAAAAACCAATAAACTCAGACTCAGACTCAGCCGAGATGATTGCCAAGGGTTTCAAACTGATCATCAAACCAGCTTCGGCGATCGGTTTGGTACCAAACCGATTGAGTCAAATCTTGACTCGACCGATTTGGTACAAAATTAACTGAGTCAGACCTCGACTCGGTCGGTTCAGTACCAAACCGATCAAACCGAACGAGTCCTACTTAACTCGACCGAGTTGACATCAAACTAACCGAGGCACACACGTGGAGGGGAAAAACCATTTTTTTAAATTAAAAAATTGACATTTTTACTTAAACCCTAAGACCCTAACCCTAACTTGAGCCTATAAGGTGATCCCTCCACCCTATGTTTGCCTCACACCAGCTTCGTTGAGCATTTGTCAGTGTTTGGAGCAAAATTGCAGGCTGAGCAGTCCAACGAAGGGGATGACTTCGAGGAGTCTGAGCCAGATGTTGATGTTGTAGCATTTCCAACAGTGGTGATGAGTTTGATCTTTGATGATTGATCATGTCATTTCCAACAATGGCGATGAGTTTGATCTTTGATGATTGATCATGTTGATCTTATAGCCTTGTAGGAATAGCATGTTGTTTTTTGGACTCTATAGGCCATTTAGAGCCTCACTGATTATGTATTTTGATTCAAATATGTATTGCACTTGATGACATTTTGATGGTATATACATGAGTAGATTTGCATATTTTGTCTCTAATGATTTCGATTTTGGAATCTTTAAAATGGTTTCTTCCACTAAAATTTGAATTTTTTTTTTTTTTTAAACCAAGTCATTAAATTCAAATGATCCAAGTCATGACAGAGTCCGAGTCTGAGTCCGAGTTGATCCTTGGCCGAGTTCAAGTTTCAAAACATTGTCTACAACTAGTGCAGTAACTTAAGTAGTGCTTTCCATCCCTGGTGCTACTCCTACTAGTGGATTGAATCCAAACCAAGCCACCCCAAGTCATCAATATCAATATCAAACTCTATCTAGTGAGTTCCTCTACCATTGTGAGCCTTTATGTTGGATCAATATCATCCAACACAATGGGATCTATATCAAGTCTTTTGTTCAATAACTGGAGCAATTATTTTCATTTCTAAAACTCCTATTTTTAGGAGTCTGGACTATTATTTTTGGCATGTCTATTTTTTAGCAAGTCTATATTTCACAAATGGCATGTCAACCAAGAGAGGGCGACATTTGGTGTCCTTTAATGGTTTAGTGGACTTGTCTTCAGTTCGAAGCAGTTTGGTTAATTGGAATTCTAAAAACTACTAAGTCTGTTGAATTTTAGATGGGATATGAAATTCTATTTTCATCATGAGATCCGATGAGGTTGGAACCCCTCTAAAACATCTTGAAACAACTAATATTAATATAAAAAAATAAGTAAAAGGGTAGAAAGGGAAATATAAGGAAAATGAAAGTTTTTACTTTAAGAATTTTATATTATCATTAAAGGTTGACCTGTATCACTATGTCAAGCAAATTGTTTTTTCTCCCAAATAGCGCTATGGTCTATAGGAAACCAAGCAAGAACAGACTTGGCCAAGTAGGTATTGACTCAACCAAGTTCAATCAGTCTGGTACCAAACGGGCTCATACACCAAACCAGTCCCCCAAGCCAATTTGGTGGTTGAATCAATGCCCTTGAGGGTCAACTTGGTCAACACTGCTTGTATGAATTAATGGGTTAGTTAATGATTTATATTATATACTAATATAGATCTGATTTGTGGATTAAATCTTGCCCTAAAGGCTGCTCAAATGATATAACATTTATGTTATGGTGTCAACATGCTTATATGTTGACCTAGCGGCTGCTGAAATGATCTAACGTTTATGTTATGGTGTCAACATGTTTATATGTTGCCCTAGCAATGTTGTGAAGTGCAGATCTAAAGTTTTTCAAGTGTTTCAGAAAAAATCAGAAAGTAGGTTAGGGCTGAAAACATCTTTGCTTCAGATCCACAACCTTATTTGAGGGTTGGAAACTGTCATGGTTGAAGGGCCCTTGAATGTCAACAACAATGTTTCACCATGGTGTTGTGCTTTGAGAATGGTTCCGTTCAAAATCTATTTTGTAAACTAAGCATGCGGTTTATTTTGTAAACATTATATGCATGTTATAAGTTATAACTCTTTGGTCATGATGGCCTATTTCATTTCATAAATTCATAGTTTATTTTCTATCTTTTCGATTAAAAGTTAGTAACAACAAAACTCTTTGGTCATGATGGCCTATTTCATTTCATAAATTCATAGTTTATTTTCTATTTTTTCAATTAAAAGTTAGAACTTTGTAAGTTAGTAACAACAAAGTGGTTGAAGATGTTATCTATGTACAAAATGGCTGATGCTATTAAATTATTATGGATGATATTTCTAACTTCATAATAATGTAGTATTTGTCTACAAATAACACAAATACATATGTTAATTTTTTCTAACTTCATAATTATGTAGTATTTGTCTACAAATAACACAATTACATATGTTAATTTTTTCTACGACTACAACTAATTTGGCATTCTACACTTTTTTAATATATATGCATCATTGCACCGAGTGGAACAAGGTGCTCTACAACCCAGTATGGGGGAGATCTTCTAACGTCATGTACCGTTACATCTAATAAAACGTAAAAATGTAGCATCACATCTAATAAAACGTAAAAGGTGACTGCGCGTAAAAATAAGTAAAAAGAAGTAAAGTAAAGTAAGGTAAAAAGAAGTAAAGTAAAAAGAAGCAAGTAAAGTAAAGTAAAAAGAAGTAACGTAAAGTAAAGTAAGTATGGGGAGATGTTGTAACGTTTGTGATGTAATGTTTGCTACTAACAAAATAATTAAAAAAATTCATGTCCACTCATAAAAAAATTATGGAATGTATTTAAAAAAAATCCACTTTGGTCTAAAAATAAAATATTATGAAAAGTAATTAAAAAATAGATGTTCGTTTATAAAATAAAAACTTAAAACTTAAACAGGATCTATCAATCAAGAGAGATTAAATTTCTTGAGTTTAAATTTAAAAAAAAAAATACACCTAAAGAAATTGGATCCCTCTCGGTGCTTGATAGATACAGGTTTAAGATGGATCTATGCTGGTAATATATACAAGTATAAAATATATACAAAATGCTTCTGAGGTTTTTGTGAAGTGGCACCCCCGCTCGCCCACAGACGTTGCTCCACGTTTTAGTAACACTAGTAATACTTCTTAATCAACTCAATTAATCCACACATGTTTTATTACTCTAAGGCATATTAAATTTATAACTAACCTAACACTAACTTTATTTACAAACTCAACATTACTCATTATTCTATGAATCCATCTAGTGGATTCAGAATTTCATGGTAACATCTATTTATAATGAGTGGGATCTACAAAAAGAGAATGAATAGAGATAAGCCTACAAATGTTGTGATGGAGACACCGATTGTTGAGAAGTTACAAAACATATAGAAATTCTGTAGGGATAGCAGAATGAATGAATGTTGTTTTGTGTTTTCTACCATTTGCTTTTAAACCTATCAAGGCTTAAACCATCCATATGCACCCTTAAAGGCTTAAACCATCCATATGCACCCTTAAAGGCTTAAACCGACCATCCAAATCTTATTTGGTGAACAATCACACCTTTATAAAATCAATAATGATTGTTTAAACTTCTCTTGTTCCTAACTACACACTTTGTTAAACGTTATACATTCACTCGATCCATAACATTATGTGGTTTCAATTCTATTGAAAATATTTCTATTCCTATTTAACCACAAGCCAAATTATGGAACATTACACACTTTGTTAAACGTTATACATTCACTCGATCCATAACATTATGTGGTTTCAATTCTATTGAAAATATTTCTATTCCTATTTAAACACAAGCCAAATTATGGAACATTACACTCACTTGACCCATGGCTTCATATGGTTTCAAATGTATTGAATTCTCAATTGATGCACTCTCTGATATCATCTTGGCATAGTGGCACTCAAAATTTGCCCAAAAATAATGTTCCACGTAAGTTGCACTAAAAGAAATGAAGAAATGGATACAACAAATCTTCCAAGTTTCGAAATTTGGAAATACCATTCTACACCATATTCAATATTCATTACCATGAATTTCAAATTTGGAATACGATGAGACAAACATTGAGGCTATATATAGCCTCTAGAGTTCATATCATCATACTATAATCAAATCACTAGTGTTTGCACATCTATGTGGCTTGTGTGGTGTAGGATGTATGGTCTACTAGGTTTCGTTTGCAGAAACATTGAATGCTGAAATGCTGAGAAAGTTGTTTCAGTATGCTGAAAGCTAAAAACACCTCAAATTCTACTTTCTATGTGTGAGTGCTAGGGGGGTTGATTCCACCACCAAACATCCTGAAATAAGGGTCCCACTTTAACTTTAAATGTTAAAATTTAAGATAATGAAACTATAATATAAGCTAAGGTAAAAGTCAACAGCTGAAAACATGGTCTCAGATACTGCACCGGAACGTTTATATGGTGTATTTGGGATGTATCCCCGCCTGTATCCAAATCCAAAAATCCAAATGGTGTTTCAGGCCTCTACTCCAGGAGTTTCCAGTAACAAAGTGTTCAACCTAATGGTGAGTTTAAGATTCTCCAAGAATCCTGATTTTCTTACTTTGGGACCACATAGCTGTTGGCATAATTTGCACTTTCAAATTAAGTTTTACATGGCGTTTACAGCTGCTCCTCTATGTCAAGTTTTAGATTCTAGAATCATCAAGCTATGTATAAAAAGAACACTAACAATATTTGTTATTCTGCTTTCCTTGCATTCCAATAAAACCACTTTATACTTCATTTATAAGCCCTCAGCACACAATCGAGCCAGATGGAGCATATTTCAAACTTTTAATCAATGCAACCTTTGTAGTTGGAAATTTACCTTTGATTTTGAATGCCAGATGATGAATGTTGTCGTTTTTTCTTTAAGAAGTTTGCAATCAAAGGCACCAACCGAGGTTGAATGTTCAAATCCGTTGGTGATGTTATTGATGTCTGACCCTGCATGGAAAAATTATCTCAGTAAATTAGTAAATAACAATGAAAACAACATTGTTTGATTTCAATAGTTCACGAGATCACCTGACTTTTTGTTGTTTCAGCAGTTGAATCAAATGTGCCCACTGTTAATTCTGGAGATTCCATCAATGTCTGTAATATATCAGTGCCACCATTCTCCAAAACAAAAAGGCCCATCAATGACTTCATAACATAGATGTACCCCTTACATAACAACTCCAATCCCATTTGGAACTTCACATATAGTTCACCAGCAAAATAACTCAGCACAGACCACACACTCTGTTTATGCATCTCAAGCAATTTAGCCATTATCTTGTTCAACCCAATTCCAATTGGCTGCAAGTGAGAGCATTGTTGAACACAGTTTACAATCAAATCAATTGTATAATTATAACATGCTGGAAGAAGATATTCATCCAAGGGTGATGAATGGCCAGAATCTCCTTTTTCCTTTACTATGCGTACAATTTGTGCCAAAGAAGAACCCATTAGTTGCAAAATAGCAGCAAGCAAATAAGTACCTGAAGCATTTTCTTGTGCACAGCATGGAGTGTCACGTTTTCTTACACCAGAAAAGGCATTCATTACTAGGGAACGCAAGATACTACTGATTTCATTCCTGAATAAATCATCCGGAGAAGCTTCACATCCTTCGATGTATGTACATAATGATTTTAGTAGCCTATATGAATGTCCTCCAGAAGGTCTACTGCAAGAGTTTTGGTTAGAACCACAGTAATTATCTTCACGTATGCAGTCCTTTTCATTCCACATTAGACTGATCACAGAGTCTGAAATTGCATTCAATTCATTTTGTAGAGACCTATGCTTGATCAAACAAGATTCTAATGCACGGTTCTCTAGTCCTTCATTATTGTTATCAACATCTGTAAGGGAATAATGCTTCATGTAAAGCTTAACAGCGGACTCAAATACTGATATATGCTCGCTTACTGCCAACTCCATTGGCAACTTACCATAAGCAGGTATAGAATCAAAGGAAACAGCTTCACAAATCAAAGCTAAAACATGTGCTTGGAATATCTTTGGAGCTTTGATCAAAAGTAATGTGTCAAGCAAGACAACAGCTGCAGGAAGGCTTATTCGTATGTCTTGTGTATTTCTAGTGCGAAGATCAAAGAGCCTACAGGCGAAAGTGTCTGAAAGTTTGCCTTGAGACGATAAAAGAAGACAATGAACAAATACTGCCTCTAACGAACAGTCAAGATGCTCCCCACACATTGATGGAGTTTTTAGTTTTGGAAATAGGCCCTTGGATTCCATGTCCTCGTTCAAAAAGCTTTTACCTAAATTTGGATGGAGGATAAATTCGTCCACAAAAACCTGATGCACCAAAAATGAAATTTTAGGCCAGTATGCAAACCGAATGTGAGGGTCCACCACATCATTACCAATGATGAACCAACCCAAAAGTAAAACAAGCAACATTTACAATTCTAGATAGATATCTATTTTTCGTGCAATTTCTTCTTCTTTAAGGACTTTTCAAATTTTCAAGTGACATAAAGAAATCAAAAGTCAATATCCAGTATGGGAAAGGCACAAACTACAATTATATAAAGATATGTAGTACCCCTCCATTCCATGTACACACGAATTGTTAAAGAAGCAATATAGAGAATACTAAAAGGCGGCATTCATTATCCTTGAATTCCGTGATGAAGAAAAATTTACAGCTGTCTTGAACGAATCAAGTAATCCAATGGTAAGCTCCACAAAATACGATGGGGACAAGCTTCAAGACACTGTAATGGAAAGACAAACCAGCATCCATTCTGACATCCTATAAAATCAAGTAAAACAAAGCTCATATCTACGGTAAGATGTGTGAATCGTATTTGTTCAACATCAAGTAAATACTAAATTCAGGTATCAAAAGTTCTAGTGAAACAACTGCAATGCAACAAAAAGTGAATTTACACATGCTATGCTATCCTTACAAATAGACTGGTAAGTTGGTAAACAGAGAACTAGTCAGGCAAATGGAACAATATTCTTAGATAAAATCTTACATCCTAAACAGTAGATGTGTTGTCTTCCATCCCAGGGACATACTATGGAAGCAAACCACTAATTACGGCTAAGTACAATTTACTTTACCCGAAACAAGGATGTTTGAATCAACAGCAAAAACTATCGAAGTTTACTTCAACATCACAAGTCCTCGGCACAGCAAGGATGGGGCGTCTCCCATGCACTTATTGTCCAAGCATAGTATAATTGAGAAAGAAACTAATGAAGAACAGGATTCCACGTTTGCAAAGTATCAGAATCGGAAAATCAAGAATTTTATACAATGTAAGCAAAACTTCTCATTGACTATCTGATGAGTTCCTTTCTAAGTTTGTGGATGATAATTGTGTCTATGCCAAGAGTGCAAAACATCTGTTCTGTAAACCATGACAAACCATAAAGCACCATATCACTTGATAAAAACAAATTGTAACAATGTAAGGGAACTACTTCTGAAAGATAATGCATTTCTTCATATCATTATAAGTGGACTTGCAATCCCCTTGCAAACTCTATCAATTGGCTCCAACTCTTTCCTGGCTGCAAATGTATATATTTCCTGCCGCTTGGCAGATTAGATTTCCTATACTGGGATCCATCTATCTTTATTAGATATAATTTTATGAGCCAAGTAGCAAGTCCAAACTCAATTGATATGCAACATAGCTATGATTACAACGTATATTTTTATTTTATATTAAGTCCAAACTCAATTGATATGCAACATAGCAGTGATTACAACGTATATTTTTATTTTATTATATATATCTTTTGAGCCAAGTAACAAGTCAAGATTCCATTGACATAGAACATAGTTATTTTTACAACATGATTTTATTTCTTCGAGAAAAGAGATAGTAAGACTAAAATATATGCTGCTTCCTATCACGAACAAATCACTAATTTTACTCTACATGTCACCGCTGATTTAATCTTTCAACTTCTTGTTTTCCCTCAAAATTTAACGGTTTTACCCCATGTTACCGAAGGACAAGTCCTTGGAATTGGATAGTGCCCCCTGCACTCCCCATGTTCCAGGGAATGTCACGGACTTTGGCACCAAGTGTTCCTAGTCCTGACATACCTGGTAGAGTAGAGAGGGAGAACAGTATCCAGTGGACACCCAAATATCCCAGCGACAACAGAATATTTTTTCCATTCTTTGCATTAAAGACAAAAAAAAGTTCAGCACAGCAACAGTACAACTACAAACTTTACTTATACTAACCTGTTTTTCCTTTTCATTTCTTCTCTGGGGTACACAATGACTAGATCCTAGATCTTGGGATTCTCTTCCGTGTATGCGCCCAATGACTCAGTTCATTGGAACCAGCTTTGAAACTCAATGTCACAATCACTCCCTACAGCTGAAAGGGTACCAATGGTGAGATTTTAATATGGATGAATGGAATGGTGATCATATTAGGGGTGGGAAGCAATCCTTGGAATTACGGGAAGGCAGGCAAGACAAAAAGAAAGTGATCCTCAGAATCACGGGAAGGCAAGTAAGACCTCCCACAAAATTAATTTCTTTATTTTTCATATTTAAAGTTTGCCATCCTCATCTCTCTACCCCCCAAAACTGTGGGCCTATCCTCATTCCTCCCCCTACCAAACACAAACCCCATGTTCCCCAGACAAACACCCAACACCTGCACCTTGGGGTAACATAGTTTCTACCCCATGCTAGGCACAAACACAAATATGATCTAAAAAAATTACATGTACAGAAATCATGCTTGAAAGTTAAAAGCAATGCAGAGTACCAAATAGCTCTAAGCATACCTCTAGCATTGCTGACAGGCATTGCACTAGACTTCTGATGGTTGCATGGTCATGTGATTTAGATACTCCAGATTTGGAACAGCCTCCCACAATTTCAATTGTCTCTTTACTGCTGGCAAAAGATCTGGTGGATCCATCTGTCCAGCAAGAGAATTCAGAATTCATGAAATATCTGAATTCTCCGAGGTCTGTTTTGTTGTAACCAAAAACTGTTTGAACTAGCCTTGGAGAACACAGCTTATGAAACAGAGATACAAGCCTTGTAGTTGCAACCTGACTGAGACTGGTATCAAAGTCTAGTAATGGTAAGATTCGAGTATAACAGCGCAATAGTAAAATAATATCATCATGTTCGCATGAACCCGAATTGTCACTTGATTGATTGACAGCAGCAAATATCGTTTGGATTTGCTTCAAGAGTTCCTTGAAAAGTAGTTTATGAAGTAAGTTTATGTCATCCAATTTGACCCCAATCTGAATGCCTCTAATGCATATAGAAATTGAATACCGATCCGGGCAATGAAACTTATTTGATGATACTGCTGAAGATAAACATAGTAACAAGCAGGAAAGTGGCTCTAGAATATGAGTCCTTGAGACCTGCAAATTACAGACAACCGATGTGATATATTAAGTATAATTCCTTGGCACTGAAACAAAATCATGGCAGCTACAGATCCTAAGAAAAGCAAGAGCTTAATCAAGGCTGACAACATGTTCGTTGGATTACAAAGAAGAAAACATTAGTCAATACAATAACCTTATTAACTGGTTGATTGGAACAACATCTTATCCAAAGCTTTAAATACAAAGAAATATCATAAATGTTTCAAACAGTAACCTTTGAATACAAACTTAATGTTTGATTTTAAACTAGAGACTGGAAAACTGTGAAGAACATCAATAGATATCAGGAGATTAAATAGAGATGGTAAAGAAAAAATTATCCCAGAACCCAAGCAGAAATCTTGCAGATGAGAGGAAAAGAAACAGTCCTGTTGGGAGTGGGATTGAAGAGGGAAGCAAGACGTCAACAGTACCAATTCCAAAAATCCCCAGGAGTGAAGCATATCTGAAGCATTTTTTATACCATATATATATTAATGTATATATATTCAGAAAAAACAAGCAGAATGCCAAACTAGCAGCAGAAAGTTTGCAAATGGAGACTCATTCTCCACTCTTGAGTCTTAGAATGTCCTTATTTAGAAAGTTGCTTGACATGAAAGAAGCTAAATTATAGAAATAAATTTTAAAATATTCCACCTGAAATTTTGTATTTAATTATAATGTATCCACGATTTGGCTAGAGAAGATGAGAGAGAGCTCTGCTAGGGTTCCTGTTATGGTATGATATCTATGTCAGCTTTTACCTGTGATTGCTCAATCATTGTTCTTCCTATAATAGAGATGGCATGCTTCAACATTGGTAGCAGGCTATTGTAGACCCTAGACTCGAGGTTTGTGCATAGCATGAGAAGAACCTTTAGTGTGGACAGCTGCAATATTAATGAGGCACCACAGATTATATGAACAGTGAGGTGGAGGATGGATGCTTGCTATAGCATGCAGGTGCCAATCTTAGAGTAGTTCTAATATTAGTCATTATAAAATTAGAAGTGATGTTTTTTACTGTTGCTTCAAATTTAGAAGTCTAAGTTTAGACTTTTGTTATTTTCAGAAGTTTGACTTTCCAGATTTAGCAATTTACTCTTACAGATTTAGTTGAACACTATCTTTAGCTAAAGTTCTATTTTCAACTAAAAAGCATAAGTTAGAAAAATTCTAGTGTCAGAGAGGGTGCACTTCCTAGACAGAATTAGATTACGGTTTTTCTTTTCTAATTTGGGTGCCCACAAACATGGGTTACTTTTGTATTTTCTACTAGCCTTATTCATCTATAAAAGAAAGTCGGGTGTCAGTGATATATTAATTTGGTTTTCAATAAGTTGTTGTATTGCCTTCTTTTTTGAGTTAATGAAAAACCGAGATGTGTTTTGAGTGTTGCAGATTCTACTGTTTGTTGTTTGTATTTTCAAGTAGTTATGTGTTTGTATTTTCAAGTAGTTGTGTGTTTGTATTTTCTAAGATCCTCATGGAATCTGTATATGGATAGGTCAATTGTCTACAAGAGGAGCTGTTGGAGAGTTTCAGTGGATATGATGCCCAAGAGTCTCCAGTGAATGAAGAGGTCCAGCCCTATGAGAGGTTGCAGGGTGTGATGACCTAAAAGCTCCAATGATTGGAGTGTTGAATATGATTTTTCTTCAAGTTCATCTGTTTGGTTTAGGTGGTTTCCCAAAGTTGCAGCAATGACTAGTCTCAATCTCTAATACAACCGACCCATGGATTTGGCACACTCCCCACACTCCCCTTTCCTTTGCAATTTGATCTGCCCCAGTCGTTCAGTCCAACCCAGGCCAAAGGAAGGTAGCTGAATGGGATGATATGTAGTGGTTCCTATGTTACTTCCATAATGAACGCATCATTCAGTACACTAAAAGGATGGGGGATATAGAGAGATCTTGCTCTCAAACAGGTGCTCAAGGACAGCCTACTCTTGACTTACTTCAATCTTGGAGGGCACTTCCAATTTTGTACAATGGAAATTCGGGCTACAGAATTATTGGAGGAGTTTGATCTTTGAGGTTTCTTGGAGACTAAGGTTGCAGCGTCTACCAATCTTGCCCCTTATTAGAACAACCCCTATTACATATACATTTACCCCTCTCCTTCTTGTGTTCAGCCAACTGCTGTATAGAATCATTCTTGATTTGGCGAAGGACCATTTGATCCCTCACATAGCAAACAAGAAATCAATGAAGGACATGTTTGATGCCCTAGTTACTTTGTACCAAAGTGAGAACATTATCCGAAAGATGCTACTTAAGAACAAGCTCACCAACACTCACATAAGTGACACAAATACAGTGGCCTACTACATAATGAAGATCATTGAGTTGAGAGATCAACTTTCTTCTATTATGATGAAGGTGAAGGATGAGGGATTGGTGCTAGTTGCACTAAATGGGTTCATTCATCCTGGGACGTGTTTGTTCAAGGTGCCTATGCTCAAGAGAAGTTTTCTGACTTTCAGAAGCTTTTGGATAATTTTGTTCATAAGGAGACCAAACTAGAGTTTGTTTTGGCCAATTTGGAGGAGATCAAGAACCTAGCTCTCATTGGGAAGATGAGGAGAGGAGACAAGAAAGGACTTGAGGGGGATCCAAAGGGCAAGGATGAAGAATCAAAATCTTTTGACTAGGGAAGGAAAGACTTAAGTCATATGAAGTGTTTCAAGTGCCACAGGGTGGACCATCATGCATCTCAGTGTCCTAAAAGAAACAAAGCCGAGTAGCAGCAAAAGCAATTTACAGGGAATGCAGAAGCTTCAACTAGAGAAAATGAGTTAGCACTCAAACTTCAGGCAATGTTCTGCACGATATAGTGCCTTTCCACTAACATCATTTTAGGTGTAGGGTGGTATGTGGACACTACAGCATCCAAACACATTACCAACTCCTCCATAAATTCCATAAGTGGTGCATACTTGGAGTGTGCCCTAACCAATTTCTCTATTTTGGGCATATATTTGGCATCTCGAAAAGGATTAATGCTCTAACCTTGTGGAGCGCTCCCCTAGTTGGCATCTTGGCACATTCATTCATGCAACTACCATGCACATTTATCTATGGCACACTCGGGGATTATTATATTCTTTGTTGATGTGAGTTAATAACTACTCTTGCACACTCTCCAAGGGCACAAACCCCACAGATTATTACAATGTTTTAAAACTCAACTGAGGGTCAACTTATATTCAACTCAAACTTGGCACTAAAAAAAATATTTTAAAGATTCCAAACCATTAGGGACAAAATATGCAAAGTTTGCTCATGTATATACCATGTAATGGTGAATATATCAAAATGACATCAAGTGCAATACATATCTGAAACAAAATGCATAATCAACGAGGCTCTAAATGGCCCTTAGAATCCAAAAACAACATGCTACAATCTACTAGCCTACTACATGTTACCAATCAAACTAGCAGGGCTCAATTTGGCAAGCGTATGAGAGGAAGGCTAGACCCAATGTCACCTCGGTTTAGTTCCTCTAACTTCTTTGGGATTACTCTTTACCCAGGGGAGAGCCCTTCTAGGGTAACCGCCAATCAACTTTAGCACAAAGCAAAACCCTTCTATGCCTCTAAGTTTTAGATCAGTGCCTATGAATGGAGTCAAATAGCATCTCAATTCTGTAGTTGATATTTAATGCAAGTATAGGTGCCCAAATCGCAATGTATACTACTGTGACTTATCTTCATACATCAGATATAATCAGCACCAACACTCATTGATAAAGTCCAAGATTACTGGTTAAAACAATAGCATTTACTAGTGACTTTGCAAATCATATGGTGTCCCAGTTTCCAATAAAATAACCCCAGTAATTTAGGCAAATATCAGGCGAATAAAACATATACCAGCATCAACATAAGGTATTATCATCAGTGATTATCAGCAGTGAAATATTAGCAGTAATAGATTATGCATATCAGTGTCAATAATAAGTATGATAATCGGTATTTATGGAAGTAGCAACCATCAATAGTCCACATCAAACATTATGCATCAATCGATGATATCAGTCTTATGAGCAATAACCAGTATGAAACTAAGCTTTGCAGCAGTAAATAATAGTACATACCAGTCACTACATACAGAACCGTGCAGACTGCTATCTCCTTACAGCGTGACAGATGATCACGGGTTTAGTGTCAGGGATTGATATAACATTATCTGAGCCTCAACAATATGATGCTGCCACGAAATATAAACCCAGACCTTACCTCAAACTGCGTGCTAATGAATAGACTGCTGTATGGTACCTCCACGATTTTATTGCTTGGGATGACAGCTGATCTCACTGTTCACAGTGCTGATAATAAATGCCATTAAATGAATGCCTCGATATCTGAGCCACTGCTGGAAACCCGTGCCTGGAACTGTGCCAATGGAATGATAAGCTCACTGATGTCCTGTGGAAACTCGTGGCCTGCCTAGAACTCGTGCCCTAGCAGCTCTCTCGACTTCTCTCTCACCTTCATTCATTCACCTCACAATAAAATGAATAGGTTTTGGAGCCTCCCTCCTTTTTGTCCAATCCCTAAATGGGAATCTTAATCCAACGATGGAGAATCACTCAATCTGATGGTTGAGATTAGATGTGAGCAAAAGTCACATTAATTAAATCACTTAATTAATTTATTGCTCACCCACTTTAACTTTAGACAAAAAGTGACTTTAAAAACATAAAGTCTCATTAATGTGTAATTAATGTGAGGGTCCCATTTCCCCCTCTTTAGTGACTTAGGCTAGGAGTCACTAGGGGAACACATCCAAGGTACAAAACTAACACTCCCTCTTACCGAGGAAGGTGTTCCGCACCACTCCCAACTTATCTCTGAAGAAGACAAACTTCCCCCTCCCCAAAGATTTCGTCAAGACATCTGCAACCTGCTGATCAGTGGATATATACTGTAGCTCAACTGCTCCTCTCTGAACGTAGTCCCGAATGAAGTGGTACCTGATCTCAATGTGCTTTGACCTGTCATGAAAAACTGGATTCTCAGAGAGCTGAATGCAACTCTGATTGTCGCAGTAAATCACCGTAGGTCTCAGCTGCTGATCAAATAAGTCTACCAATAACTTACGAAGCCACAGTGCTTCGCAAGTCGCCTGACTGGCTGCCATATACTCAGCCTCAGCAGAACTCAATGCAACGGACTTCTGTTTCCTGCTGAACCACGACACTGCTGCCGAGCCCAAGCTAAAACAGCAACCGGAAGTGCTCTTCCGGTCCCTCACACAACCTGCCCAGTCTGAATCTGTGAACCCAATCAAACTAACTCCACCTAAACCCCTGTAGTCCAGACCATAATCCACCGTCCCTGCAAGGTATCTCAAAATGTGCTTTGCAGCACTCCAGTGTACAGTCCTAGGCTGCACCATGAACTGGCTAAGAGTGTTGACTGCAAAGCACAAGTCTGGCCTGGTGTTGACCAGATACATCAACGATCCGATGAGCTTACGATATAATGTGGGATCCACCAACTTACCATCTGAAGCATGAAGTTGCTTCAAGTTGGTGATCATAGGTGTAGACATAGGCCTGCAATCGTCCATCCGAAAAGTCTTCAAAATCTCTGCAGCATACTTCCCTTGTCCTAGGAAAATATGTCCTGGCTCCTGCCATACCTCCATCCCCAAATAGTAATGCATCAGCCCAATATCTGTCATCTCATACTCAGTAGCAAGATCTCTCTTGCACCGAGCAATAAGACGCTCATCTCCAGTGATAAATAAATCATCAACATATAGCAGAAGAATGAGTGGATCTCCACCAACCACAATGTAGTATAGGTTGGGATCAGCCTCACTCTTCTGGAATCCCATCGAAATCAGATATGCATCTATCCTGGAGTACCAAGCTCTGGGAGCTTGCTTCAGACCGTACAAGGCTTTCCTAAGCCTACAAACATGAGAATCTCTCCCATGTATCTCATCCCTGTGGCTGCTCCAAATACACCTCCTCCTGCAGAAGACCATTGAGAAATGCGGTCTTCACATCCATCTGGTGGATCCTCCAACCCATCTCTGCTGCAATCGATATCACTGCCCTGATAGAGGAATACCTAGCCACTGGAGCAAAAGTCTCATCATAGTCGACTCCCTCAACCTGTGAGAACCCCCTCGCCACAAACCGAGCCTTGAATTTCTCTACACTGCCATCTGCTGCATGCTTGACCTTGTAGAGCCACTTGGAAGTCACAACTGACTTCCCCTCAGGTCTCGGTACGATCTCCCAAGCATCATTCTTCATGATGGAATGGTACTCTTCCATCATGGCATCTCTCCATACCTGATGCTGAGAAGCCTCCTCATATGTAGAAGGCGCAGAGTCACGAAGACTCGCAACAAGGGCCATCCCATATCTGTCTGGCTCGAAAATCGTCCTGATCTGCTCCTGAGGTCTGCCAAATGCCTCCGCTTCCTTCAAGGTGTCCTAAAGCCACTTAGGCTTCTTCTTCCTTGAAGGCTCCTCCAAACCTAGTGTATCATCATCTGAGGACGTGCCAGAAGCATGAGGTCTAACACCCCTAGGACCTGTAGCTGATGAACTAGTCCCAGAAGACCCTGCAATCTGTGAGCCTGAAATCGGTGATCCTGAACCTGTGCCAATCCTTGCACCTGTCCCTGAAGTACCTGAAATCTGAACCACTGACCCTGTAGAACCTGTGCCTGTACCCTGTGATCCAGTCACCCCAGAAACCTGCGGACCTGTAACCTGTATCGAAGAAGCCTGTACCAACTGAGGTGTGGGAGCTGGTGGCTCCCCCTGCTCCATCTCTCTCGACTTCCTGAAGGCCCTCTCCTCATCAAACTTTACTTCCTGCCTAACTACAACTCGACTCTGGCCAGGAATGTAAAGCCGATATGCCTTCGAAGTCTCGCCGTAACCCACAAAGATGCCTCTCTCTGCGGTGGGCTCAAACTTCGTCCTCCTCTCTGAGGGGACGTGAGAGTAAGTCAGGGGCCAAATATCCGAAAGTGGCTCACCTCAGGCTTCTTGCCTGAATACATCTCCTCTGGAGTCATCCTCCCCAAGGCACGGTGGGGACTCCTGTTCTGCAGATACACTGCAGTGTTGCAAGCCTCAGCCCACAGAAAGAACGGTAACCGCTGATCATGAAGCATGGCTCTCGCTGCTCCAATGATCGACCTGTTCTTTCTCTCTGCTACTCCATTCTGCTCAGGAGTGTAGGGAACTGTCAACTGTCGTTGTATACCCTCCTGTTTGCAGAAAGCGCTGAACTCCTTGGAGGTATACTCACCCCCATTGTCTGACCTCAACATCCTGATCTTCCTCCCCGTCTGCTTCTCCACAAGGGCTTTGAACCCTTGGAAGACACTCAATACAAGTGGGGACTTCTTGCTCCTCAAGAAGTAGATCCAGGTCTTCCTGGAGTAGTCATCAATGAAGCTGATATAGTACTCATGGCCAGTCAAAGATACTGAGGACATAGGACCACAAATGTCAGAATGAATCAGGTCAAGCACTCCTGCTGCTCTCGTGTCACTGCTAGGAAACACGGTCTTGGTGTACTTTCCGAAAGCACACCCTCTGCACACATCACTCTGCTCTGTGTCGAACTCAGGTAAACCTGTGACCATGCTCCTCAACACTCCCAGAGCGAGGTGATGTAGATGGGCCATCCTCCTGTGCCATAACTCACACAGCTCACTGTTGTTGCTGCTGTGTGCTAGAGCATGCTGTGGCTGAAACAATAACTTGTACAGTCGTCCACATCTAACCCCAATATCCATGGGAGTAGATACACCTGTGGTCTTGGGAAACACCTGCACTCTCCCATCTGAGAAGCACACCCCAAGACCCCTGTCCTCAATCATGGAAACTGAAACAAGGTTCTTTTTCAGCCCAGGGACGTACAACACATCCCTCAAAGTCATGGGACTCATGGACTCCCTCTCAAATATAACTGTCCCCTGACCCACTGCTCTAACAATGGTGTTGTCACCAAGTACAACCTCCACCTCTCTCTCTGTCCGTGATAACTCGGAGAAGAACTCCCGAGTACCTGTCATGTGTCTCGAGGCTCCGCTGTCAATATACCACGTACCAGTGGTGGATGGACCTGTCTGATGCCCTGTCAATAATGAGTGCTCAATCCCCAAATCCATGTCAATGCTGGTGGCTAAGGAGACTCTCTCTCTCTCACTCTGTCCAGCATATAGGGAAAACTCCCTCTGAAACCTGTCACCAAACTCATCAATCTCTGTTGAGGCTGCTGTCTGCTAACCCGGTCCCTTCTTCCTCTTCTTGTTTGGACACTGAGATGCATAGTGCCCAAACACCTAACAACAGTAGCACTTGATTTTACTCAAGTCCTTCTTCTGCCCACCCTGTGGATGCTGCTGCTGCTGCTGCTGTCGTTGCTGCCCCTTGGCCCCATTCTTCTTGGGACCCTTCTTCTTCTTCCCTTTGGCACCCTTCTTCTTCTTCCCTTTGGCTATCAGAGCCACGTTCTCCTCATCTGCTCCACCACCTGATGCACTGCCCTGTACGAGACCCCTCCTGGCCTCCTCCTGCACAAAGTCATCCCACAACCTCTCCCAAGATGGTAGGTTCTCCCTGCCCACAATGGCCTGCACAAATGCACTACAGGGCCTTGAAGCCCCATTCACTGCTGTGCGTACTAGTTCTGTAGGGGATACTACTTCACCAACCGCTGCCAGTTCATCCCGAACTGCAGAGATCCTAGTGAGATAAGCTGTGACTCCCTCTCCTCCAGTCATCCTGATACTCTTGAGCTTCTCCTTGAGAACCATCTTCCTGTTCTCGTTGGAGCTCTCATACAAGCTGATCAAGGCACTCCACATCTCATGTGCCTTGGTCTTCCCGGAAATGTGAGGGATGATGTGGTCTTTTACTGCATCTAGTATGATTCTCCTAGCCTTACAGTCTTTCTTGTTGAAGGTTGAAAGAGCGGTAGCATCTGAGCCATCTGGAATGGTAATGGGGTTGGTGGTGTTGTTCCTCACCACCTCCACCCATAACTCATTCTCCTCCAAAAGCAACAAAATTCTGGCCTTCCAAGGCACAAAATTTTCTGTCCCATTCAACCTGTCTTCAATCCTTAAACCTGTAGCCATCTGAAAATCAACCCAAAGGAACGCTGCCCACTAACAGAAGGTAAGAATACTGAATTTTCTGAGATCTGCAATTTTTATGTGTGTCTGCAAATCAACTTGTTTTCTGCCCCCTGTGCTCTGATACCATGTAGAATTTTCTGCCTTTCAACTGCCTGCTAGTTTATGTCAATTTTAGGTGGTTTTCACCTACAGCCGGTTTTGCATTGGCTGTAGGTTACTTATGACAAAATGACTTGAACAATAAACACACAGTAAAAGCAATTAACAGGCTGCAAACAAATAACAATCACACATAATAATGACTCAGAGATTTTTGGCCAAATCGAGCCCTGGCAAAACCCCCACGGGGAAAACCAGTTGAGAGAGAGAGATATTTATTATTTCTTCAGCAAAGTAATTGTGACAGCAGTAAAGGAAAAACACAACTTATCTCCACATTGTCTGCACCCCAGATGCCTCGATTTCTGTGCACAACAGCTCTCTCGACTTCTCTCTCACCTTCATTCATTCACCTCACAATAAAATGAATAGGTTTTGGAGCCTCCCTCCTTTTTGTCCAATCCCTAAATGGGAATCTTAATCCAACGATGGAGAATCACTCAATCTGATGGTTGAGATTAGATGTGAGCAAAAGTCACATTAATTAAATCACTTAATTAATTTATTGCTCACCCACTTTAACTTTAGACAAAAAGTGACTTTAAAAACATAGAGTCTCATTAATGTGTAATTAATGTGAGGGTCCCATTTCCCCCTCTTTAGTGACTTAGGCTAGAAGTCACTAGGGGAACACATCCAAGGTACAAAACTAACAAGCATCAATGTTCATCACTTAATCATTATCTTCAATATTGGTCACTCATCAATAGTAAAAACGAAATAGTATATATCAGGATTGCAGCTGTTGCAAACAGTAAGATAGTTAACAGTCTTTAACAGTGAACTAACTAGCCCTAAAGGGACCTACGAATCCTTCAGATGAACTCGTTTCAAGGAAAAAGGACACCCTTGGTCAAGGCCAAATTCAATAATAGCACTGAAATTTACTAACCAATCAGCCCTAAATACTGTTTAATTGAATTTTGCAGGTTCGATGAACAGAATTAAAGCATTCAAGGAGGGTCAATTAAGATGCTTTTCAAGATATATAGGCAAATGAAGTAAGGCGAATTGAACGAACTAATCAGATCTGAAAAATATCATGTCTGCAAAATGACAGTCCACAGTGAACAGAGAATCTTATTTAGTCCCTTTACCACTGTTAAAAGCCACCAATGATGACGCCCTTGAAAGTTAATGGATAAATCAGGTAGGGCGAGTTAGGTTGTGGGTTTGGATTTGCGGAAGTTTTAATATTTTTCAAGTTTTGAATTTTGTTAGGTTTTAAAGGTTTTCTGAATTTTTAGGGCTTTTTTAGATATAAGATGCAAGAAATTTGTAATAAGGGTAGATTTAGACAAGGGATATGATTATTGTCTCATCCCCTAGGGCATGAGGGATCAATGATCAACATCCCTCCCAAGGCCAAATTCAATAATACCACTGAAATTTACTAACCAATCAACCCTAAATACTGTTTAATTGAATTTTGCAGGTTCGATGACCAGAATTAAAGCATTCAAGGAGGGTCAATTAAGATGCTTTTCAAGATATATAGGCAAATGAAGTAAGGCGAATTGAACGAACCAATCAGATCTGCAAAATATCATTTCTGCAAAAATTTGACAGTCTGCAAAATGACAGTCCACAGTGAACAGAGAATCTTATTTAGTCCCTTTACCACTGTTAAAAGGCACCAATGATGACGCCCTTGAAAGTTAATGGATAAATCAGGTAGGGCGAGTTAGGTTGTGGGTTTGGATATGCGGAAGTTTTAATATTTTTCAAGTTTTGAATTTTGTTAGGTTTTAAAGGTTTTCTGAACTTTTAGGGCTTTTTTAGATATAAGATGCAAGAAAATTGTAATAAGGGTAGATTTAGACAAGGGATATGATTATTGTCTCATCCCCTAGGGCATGAGGGATCAATGATCAACATCCCTCCTAGAAATGTATCTCTAGGCTTGCAAATTAGGGCATCCACAACAACCTCTACGGTTCATTGGAGGAGCCTAATAAGGGAAAAAGAAGAGATCCAAGGCCCAAAACAACGGAAAACTCCTTCAAGAGGACGTTTTTCACCATACAAGTTGACAAAATATTGACAAGAAACCCTAGCCAATCAAGAAGAATGCACCAAATAGCACCATTCAACAGAGAGCAGAGATAGACTTACCAATATTTAACAAAAGATGAGCAAAGAGTAGGCAATAGGACACCTTTTGTGCATGAGTTCACCAACCATTCTAGCATCAACATGTATGTGCAAAGAGAAACCCTAGAATTCACCTTGATTCACCTTTCAAACCAAGTAGACATCATTCCAAGAGGTGCACATCACATAGAAGCCTCATACCATAGGAGAAAAAGAAGAATAAACATAATTTTAATCTTTGTGTTATGATTTTACAATGTGGAGAGGAGGTTTATTTTTAGGGTAATTCTACACAACAAAGGAATTTTACCCCAAAAAGTACAAAGTGATCAAAATAAGCCTAAATAGCCTGCGAGACAACTTCACTTGATAAAGTAGTGAGCCAGGGAGGGACATCATGCCCCATTTAACCCCAAAATGGTGAAAATCCATCAATGCCCCCCTCCAAGACATTGTAGGCTTGACTAATGTGCAACAGATAGAAGAAGGGCGCATTGTGTTGGAGGCATCCAAGGAGGGCTCTTTGGAAGTTGAAATAGGCCCAAGTGGGTGTAAGAAGGTGTGCCAAGAGGAGATAACAATCCTTTACAAAGCGCAATCACCTCTACAAGTCAAATAACCAAGATGGGTATGTGCCCCAGTGGGTCACCCAAAGCACCAACCCATGAGCATAAAGCCCTGCATGGTGGAGACATCATCACACCAAAGGGGCAATCAACAAAGCAATTAAGCCAAGCACTTCTAAGAGTGAAACCAAAGGAGCTGACCATGTCCAATCCAGGGGGAAAACAGCCCCCAAACCAAATATCCATACAATAAATCCCATTTTGGCCTGTACAATCAAAAAAAATTGACCCCTTGTTGTCGCCTCAACCTCACTAGAACTCTATAGTAGCTCTGGTTCGTAACACTACATATCACTAATCAATAATGGACATGATCAATCATCGAAATCATCACCACTACTAGAAATCATATCCTCGACATCATCATCTAGCTCAAACTCCTCAAGGACATCTGCAACTGTAGTAGTAGTAGTAGTACTAGTAGAAGCACAACTACATCGACTAGTGCCTGCCATGTCTCAATCTACACCTACATCCCCTTCTACTAGTAGAAGCACAACTACATCGACTAGTGCCTGCCATGTCTTGATCTACACCTACATCCCCTACTACTAGTGGATCCACATCCAAATCAACCCACCCCAATTCATCTACATCAAAATCATGATCAAGATCAAACTCTACCGAGTGGGTCTCCTCTACCCATTCTAAGGTTGGATCAATATCATCCAACACAATGGGATCTATATCAGGTATTTTCTTCAGTAACTGGTTGCACCTTAGCCAGAGGTTGCACTCCACAAAGATGAGATCATTTAACCTTGTTTGTGCCAAATGGTTTCTCTTCTTCGTGTGAATCCACTCAAAGACAAACCAAATGCACTACAAGTCTGACTCCAAATTGGAATTGTAAACTTTTGTTGTTGAGAACGTTGGCTACCAAATGACTCCCACCAATGTGTTGAAAAGGTAAAGTTAGTTCAACAAATTGGATTGTGAGTTTGGCTAAAAAGTTCAAGTATTTAAAGAGAACATTGGCTACCAATGACTCCCACCAATGTGTTGAAAAGGTAAAGTTAGTTCAACAAATTAGGGGCCCAAATTAGGGGTTCTTCAATTAATCCCCCATTGGCTATTTTTTTGCTTGCAAACTCAAATTAGGGGTCTCATGTGGCCAAATTATCCCATAATAATTATTTTTGAGAACCTTAGGATAATTTTACTTAGGCAATTTAATTATTTTAGTCACCATATTAATTTTTATGAATTTTGCCTAGCTGACCTTGGCCAATTTTCCTTAAGACAAAATTGGGGACATGACATCATGGAGTTAACTAAAGTGTAATTTAACACCTCATGAAGTAAACTAGAGTTTAAGGGCTCCTCATGAGCCACCTAGGAGACAAGGAGGGGACAAATAGGGATTGATCGAGACCAAATCCAATCAAAAATGACACCCAACTCAAGGGGGGCAAATTACGGAATATTCCCTTTTACCAACCTCCTAAAATCACTCAAATTTGTCTCTAGCATGCAAAAATCATGGGATTTTGTATCCAAGGGGTGTGCTAGGCTAAATTTAATATTAAGGTGTTTGACACCCCCATTAGCCACATAAATCAAATGCTATACAATATACACCCCTGAGACACCTAAATTACAATTTTTACATGTATATATGACTAAACTATGAGATGTATTGAATACAAGTTGACACTAGACTAGACACGATGCTAGGGCAAAGACATTAAGGCTTGCTCCAGCTTTGGAGGCACGAGTGAAAAAACTTAAACAAACTCAAACCACAAGGGCCTAACCATATCGTAGTGAAAGAAACACACCAGAGCAATATTAATGTGATTGTCTTGGATGAACTACCCTTTTACAGACAAAAAAACTCATGCCATCTCATTTTACAATTCCCTCGCAGGGGATATGGAACATGTAGATACAATTGAGAATGCAAAAAAGAAGAAGAAAAGGCATGTATGCTTGGAAGAGATTTGGAACTGCAATCTCTTTTGTAAATCTTTATCTTCAATCTCTGTGATCATCCTAGTGCAAACTAGGTGGTAACATGTCCATCCCTTTGACATGATGATAAAACCTGCTTTGACTCATGACTCTTTAAATCCCTTCAAGTATTCATTTATGGACAAAACTTCTTTGTGCAAAAGAGATCCCCTCAATTCATGCAAACTAGGGCCTTGGAAGCCCTTGTCAATAGCAATAATGGAATCCCACATAGATTGGTTATAAGGTGAGTGGGCAGCATTGAAGGGGATATTTGCATCATACTTCCCTCTAGATATTCATTCAAAAGCAACTTCTTTGTATTGCTTCTTCCAATGGTTGTCTATGGTGGTTTAAGTTTGATTGGGTTGAGAGGCACTAGCACTAGCAAAGGTGGGGAAAGGTGTAGTAAAATAACTTTGAATGTTCTTCTTCTTTTTAGGCCAATTATCACAAGGGAGAGGAACATAACGAAAAGGATCTGTAACATTTGAAGAAGGGATAGAGGAAGAACCTTCAAAATTAAAACTAGGGTTTGAAGGAGATCCCCTCATCATGGCAAGTAGCCTCTTCCTCCCTATTTCAACTTTTAGCTTATTTGTCTAGCCTTTTCTTCTTCAAATTTCTCAAACTAATCTTGCAATTCCAACCTAATCTCTCCAATCTCTTATGATGGTGCTTCACAAAGGGAAACTTGGCCTCTTATACTATCCAAGTGTTGTTTCAACCTATGAATGACCCCCCCCTCCCTTTATGTGTTTCTTGCAAAACTTGCAATACATCTCACCATCAATAACATCAACATGGATCCAAGCAAGGTCTTCGAGTCTTGGGGCAATGGTTAATGCAAATATGCAAACACTATCTTAAATATTTTTGCAACATAGGACATACTTCAAAAACATTTTAACTTTTTTTATGAGAGAAAAAAAAACAAGAGCAAATTTAATTGTTAACATACTTGGGAATGAGCTCAATGGACACAAGAAAATGGATAGCAACTCCTCCAAGATTCAAGATGGGTTGATGCCTCCTTACATATATGTCAACTCCACTATAAACAGCACAAGAAGATTGCCAAACAAGCTCCCAACTCACACTAAACCACAATCTACAATGCTGCTCCAAATGCTCACAAATGCTCAATGAGAAGTGGGGGTCCCTTTATTACTTGCATTTAGGATTTAAGGTCTTAGGAATTAGGTGAAATTTTTATTTTTTGAACATTTTTCCCCAACACATGTTGCGGGCTTTGTTGCGGGATTTGCCTAGTATGACTCAACTAAGTCGATACAGACTCGACCAAGTTGGTCCATGTTGGTGTACTACTCAAATGGTTCAATACCAAACCGAACCCCAAAACAATCAGATGGCCAAGTTGGTTTGATGGGCAGTCAACTCAATCAACTTGACCAAGTCCAAGTTAACCAATTTTTAAAACTTTGTTATTATATAGTATTCTACTTGGTCACCGTGGTCCATGATCACCTCCTTGAACATTCTCATAGGACACACTCTTAGAAAATTGGTTTGGCACATATATTGAGGATATCTAACTACTATTGGCACACTCTTCAAGGGCACACCACTTATGTCATTTATGGAGTTGGTTGGGGCAACAGAGAGAGAGACCGAGACCTACCTACTAACCTTGTTATATTTAGGATGTTTTAGGTAAACATTTATGGGGAGGCATAACCACTTAGCACATATTCCTAGGGCACACCTCCTCAAGGATTATATTATATTATCTTGCTTGGTCAATGTGGTCCCATTGCACACTCCTCAAGGGTGCACATCTTCCCTTAATTATTTTATATTATTTGGTAGTTGAAAGCCCTTCTTGAAGAGCACCCTCATCTCTTTGACTTGACAAGTATTATTATTTTATTGGTTGAGGTTGTTGGAGTGTTAACCATTTATGGGGAGGCATAACCACTTTGCACATATTCCTAGGGCACACCTCCTCAAGGATTATATTATATTATCTTGCTTGGTCAATGTGGTCACATTGCACACTCCTCAAGGGTGCACCTCTTCCCTTGATTATTTTATATTATTTGGTGGTTGAATGCCCTTCTTGAAGAGCACCCACATCTCTTTGACTTGGAAAGTATTATTATTTTATTGGTTGAGGTTGTTGGAGTGTTATATTGGAGAGTGCACCAAGGCCAAGTGGAATTTTGCATGGAGCATTTAGCATGAGGAGAGGACATGTGGCATAGCCACCATTCATCCATTGATATTTTATGTGTTGTTTGACTTGTCCACTTGAGTTAGTTGGCAGATTAGTTTTTTATGCATTCCTAGGTTAGGTTTAGGGTTTTAGCCTTAAATATTATTATTTTATGATTGAGGATGTTTGAGCCTTGAACTCTACATAATAGAGGCTCCTCCCACTTGTGCTGTTTTTGTCGAGAGTGTGTAATTTTGGAGATCTATTGCTAAACATCTATTGAAGGCTTTTGGAAATATATGGGTGTGTTCTTGTTTATGTGAGGCTATTATTTTGGAGCATTATTGCTGAATGTTGGTGCTGAACTTCTACAGCAAAGAGCTTGTTTTGTGAGGCCACAAGGGAAGGGTACACATTTACCACACTGGAAGAAAACTAGGTGTGATCTTTCCTCTCTAGTTTCTTTGTTGTTTTCTTGATGGAAATAATCTAATTATATCTCTCATCTTAGGAGTTATTGCATGGCTTAATTCCTTAGCAGAACACACCCTTGATATAAGCTTGAAAGTGCATCTCTTGTAGAGCCCTTCCTTTGAAATTTTCTGCATTAATTTACAGCCATATTAGGCTTGTTCTAGCATGCAATTTGCAGTTCAGTTTGCCATAATTGCATTGTCAAAACTGCCCTCTAAGTATGCCCTATTGACCCCATTTGCCCAATATTGGATCTGGGCACTCATCTTCCCTTTCAACCACCTCTTAAACATTTAAAAACACATCATTTAATTTCTGTTTGGCAAATCTGGAATTTACTGTTGTAATTTTATTAGAAATCGGATTTGCCCCAAGTCCTAGACAGTTTTCCATTGATTATCCTTTTGTTGGACTTAGTTTGCTTAGGGATTCCCCCCTTGTGCCAAAGGAGAGCTGGCCTAAAGAGAGAGAAAGTACCAAGGTGATAGTGGATAGTCTTTCTGAGTTGCCCCTAGGGTTTCACTTTGTGGTGGAACTTTTACACCTTAAGTGAGTTTGGGAGGTAACACATCCTCCTAGTCCAAGTAACTCCAAGTGTCAGAAAAACAGATAAAAAAGGGCCTATGAGACAATCCGCCCTCATGAGGACCCTTTCCCACCAATGCATCCCTTTCAGAATAAGAATCAAGATTCAAATACTCTCCAAGCAACAGGTACATTAACAGCCTTCACCAAGTATAAGCCCGCACTTGGTCATAATGGTTGTCTCAATCCTATGCTAGAAAGGTTGACTCAACAAACTATAGAAGGTGAATCCAAGAGAAAGACTTGGCTGTGCAAACTAAGGAACCTCCAGGAGCCAATCCTGGAATAAAAAAAAGCTATGTTTTCTGGTTCTTAATTATGGAAGATTTACCAGTCAAGAAAAGGCTTCCTTTCCCCGGAGTTCCAACCCCATGCGTGCCTTCAGTATCGGGAATTGACTCTGAAGAACTTACTCTGTTTTGTCCTTTAGCCAAGTCTGTGTGGACCTGGGCAAGTTCCCTCTATCAATCCTACCTCTAAAATTCCATAGCATGGAAAGTTGCTATGTTGGGTGAAAGATTACCTTGGGAATTGAATCTAACACAGCATAAATGCTTGTGTGCATTGAAATTCTCTACTTCATTTGCATAATTATGTGATTTTTAATGGAAATGAATCATTTTGCTGCTTCTTACAGCTTCTTGTGCAAGACTGCAAGTACAATCTGTTTTTGCTGTATTCAGGACATTAATAGCATTTTCCCTTTATGGATGAATGTAATAATGGGAATGATAGGAGAAATACTAAAACGTTTGTGTTAGTTTTGAAGCTAACAAAGAGCATTTTTTAGTGCTACAAAGCAAATACCTATGTATATTTTGCATTTCTACTTGAAATATTAAATATACAGTTTTTTTCTAGGAAAAATCAAATCTCTTTGGCTATGAATGCAGAATGAGTTGGATTTGAGGCTTTCTGCTCATGATTTTGCCAGAAATATTAGGTAGATCACAGATCTAGGTAAAGGGCTTACTCTAAAATGCTATGATCAGCTTCATATTGTGAAAAGAAGATCACGATTGATGTAAAATATATAATAAAGTGAATAAAGAGGAGCACTAAAAAATGGATCTTGGTATCAATCACATCCAAAAGATGTGAACATTAATACACCAATGTAGAAGACATGTACATCTGATACCTGTCTTTCCTTTGATGAAAAGACACTATATTTTATTTTTCAATGCACCCTAACCAACGCTATCTTTCATAGATAAATTTACAAATTCAAGCAGTGATACAAAATCCATGAAGGCACAGAGGAGAAGAAACAGCTTGTCTATTGCAGGTGCAAATATTCTTAAATGGAGAAGAGCATTACTCTGATGTTATTGATCTTTGACTAATCTCCAGGGAGTTGAGCTTTTGATTCCAATCAAAGATATGGGTTAGTGTCTTCAAGGGCTTAACAAACAGAGAAAAAGATATTTTAGGACAAAAATTAATTACTACAATCATCAAACCGCTGAAAACAATTTGGACATGCCTTCCTGTAGATAATTCTTTAATTTGGAGTACTAATACGTGACAGAAGTATTAGTACATGGCCAACAAAAAATATGAAGAGATTAATTTTTAAACATTGAAAAGTATTCTGTAAGCATGCCTCCCACTGACCGATAAATAAGTGCAATGTAACTGATCATTTGGCTTGCACTCAACTCTGTGCAAGTATGCCTTGTGCATATGTTTGAGTTGATTGGATTGGTTTCTCACCTGTCTAGATTGGTTTCTCACCTTTCTGCAAGTCCGTGATGGCATACCTTCAGAAGCAGGCAGTATGAGTATACTGTTTATGATTCAGAGTTGGATATCAACCAAACAGTTATGGGAAGCTTTGCACCCACAGGTAGTAAATCAGTTTACAGAAATTTGAATAGACTAAATAACAGCACTTCCCATAGCATATTGGAGGTTTCAATAATATCATTCTAACAAGTCCATTGGCCTATGATTAAATAAGGACAGGATGCTTACTATGACGAGACCAAGGTTCCAATCTTGTGGACACCTTCTTGCCCACCATTCTCTAATGCCGTGCTAAGCAATAAAGTAAGTGTTAACATCATGTCATTATAAATAGGGACCAATATGCAAGCTGAGACTCTACTATCATTGAGTGGCATTTTCTAGAGAGATTGCATGAGGATGAAAGAGTTTATGAAAATACTTCAAGACATAAAATACGTCAATAGTTATTCAGAAATAGTTAACTTAACCTTGGCTGCAAAATTACAAATTAATCAGCAAAACAGGTATGTTTTTGCAAATAGCCCTACATCAACATATATAACTAGAGAGCCGGCGTTCATATGGGTAGGGCAAGCAAAGATCAACTGCTAGGTTTTTAAGGTTCAACCCTCCAAATTTTTAGGGGAAATGATTTGGGAAGTGTGGATAGACCAAGATTATTGAAACTTCATAAGTGAACAGTACAGATCTTAGTGAACCAATGCTCAGAGTTGGGCAGGCCTTTAAGGATTACACCCCCCAACCCTCATTTTGGGGGAGTGATTTGGTGATTGTCCCAAGTTACCAAGACTGTTATGAGCAAAATTGTAATCGGATAGAC
The DNA here is from genome assembly GCA_027924585.1 of Larix kaempferi. Lineage (NCBI taxonomy): Eukaryota > Viridiplantae > Streptophyta > Pinopsida > Pinales > Pinaceae > Larix > Larix kaempferi. The sequence goes on from BSBM01001030.1 coordinate 8,892,059, forward strand.
TAAGATTGAAAAACCATGAGTGAACAGTTCAGACATCCTGAGCCACAGTGAGAATGAAGATGCCTAGTAAACATGGAATTAAGCTTGAGCTCTGAGTTTTTTTCCAACTCAAGATCAAAACCAAAGTCACCAAACTCGGAATAGAAAGAACTCGACAAGGCCAAAGAGGGAAGAGTTTGAATTACAACGGGAATAAATCAGAAAAAACTTGGGAAAAACTCAGCAAGCACAACAAGATAAAGATATACACATAGTTGAAATTAGAGAAAATCTATAATAAAGTCATGTCCATAAAATGAAAAATATCAGTAGATGTCCAAAATTTCATGTATGAATAGGTATCTCATATATGATATGGGTCCAAAGAGGATCCAAACCAAGAATTGGTACAATCTACTTATAAAGCCATGTCCTTGCAATGCACAATATCAATATATGTCCAAAATTTCATAGATGAATAGGTATCTCATATATGATATGAGTCCAAAAAGGATCCAAACAGAGAGCTGGAAGCATCTGCTTTATAAAAGTTAACTAAATATTGAATACTAAATAGTAAAAAATCTAAGAAGCAGTTACTCCCATGTTTTGGGTTGCTTGATTCTCAAGGTTTGCCAAGTTCTCAAGGTGAAAAAAAGGATCCTGCTCTGATTAAAGCCAATCCAATGTAGGATCTAGCTCTTCCAAGTCAATTGTTGAATGATCCAGAATCCAAACCTATCATCATCATGAAAAATTGAAATGGATATTAAACTTTAAAGTTTAAATCAAACCTTCAAATTTAAATGCTTAAGCTTTAGATAAACTAAGCCAAGTCTCGTGTTTCTTGGTGTCTCACCTTGTATTTTCCTGTTATGAAGTTGAAGATTGTAATGGACAAATACAAGGTCACTTGAGTGATTTTGTGTTAATTTGTTGGAATGTATTTTCTCAAACATGCTCCAATTGCGCTCACAACTTGAAGCATTGCAGGTCTGATTTAAGATTTAAATGGCAAATCTCTTAAGATCTAGTAAGATCTAGCGTATCACTACCAAATTTTAAACACGCAAAAATTTCAATGCCTTCAACGATTTCACCATGTTTAGATGCCATCCACTTGGGTCCCAAAAACATTCTCTTGAGATTTACCTTTTAATCAACCACACATTGCAAGGATGAAATTCGTTGCAAATTTGGACACTGCAGGACAAACAAGTTCCTTGCCTTCAACGTACATTCTCATGGTATTAAGGACATTTGTGTCATTGTAAATGTATTTGGTTATGGATTTTGCCTTATCCACAACCCCTCATATCCAGGCAATTTTACCAATGTCCTCAAGCATTAAATATATGCAATGTACAGCCACATGGGGTCCAAAATATGGAGGGGTGCTTAAGTTCAAAATTTCTATTCGGAACCATATAATTAGTTGCATTGTCAATAACAATCTGTACAACATTTTCTTCTCCCACATCCTGAACAACTTCTTCCATTTCACAAATCAATTTGCCTTTCTTAACTTTGCCAAAGGCATCCACTAATTTGAGAAACATTATGCCCTTTAGACAAGATACAAGGAAATTTATTACGGTTTTAGATCAAATAAGATAAGATAATTTTACTGATGTCCAATAAATGACCACAAAAGTAGGTCAATGGGACTAAAGGATACGTCCAGTATGAGTACAATGTGGGAGTGCAAACACAACTCCTAGAAATTATCAAAACTAAAATAAAATAAAATAAAGAAAGATACAAGGAATAGTACAGCCTCTTAAGCATGTATATATCTGTATCAAAGGTACAAAATGCAAAAATACAAAAATTCAAAATACATATTGAGTTTGTCCAAGACTAGACAACTCAAACAACTCAAGATCCTCAAGATCCTGTCAAGGGAGGAAGATCATGTGAGAGAGTTGAAGATGAGTCCAGTGATGTCAAGATCTCCTAGGTCTAATGGTTGAGGGCGGGGGAGGCAAACAGGACACCTGCTCGCTGTCAGGGCTCTCTAGAGCCATCGAGGTGTCTGTCTATATGATCCGGAGGGGTTGTAGAAGCAAGGAATACTCCTAGCATCCGAGGCCAACGAAAAGAAACTCTGGATAAATCGTTGGCGACTTCGTTAGGGCTATAAGGGGATCTAATGGGCGGGAGGTGCCTTGCTTTGGATCCGATTGGGCCTGACCCCTCTAATGCTCTAAGAATGAATGGACTGATGTGTGGTTCGAAAACTCCGAACTGGTCTCGCTAAGATCAATCAATCTCCCAAAAGGGGAGGATGGGGAGAGACCCGAGGTCTCACCACTCTACTGTCGAAGGTACTCTATGGCTCTACCTACAGCTTGTTGCTTCGATTTGATGGGTTTTGTTCCTTTGATTTGTCCATCCATCATCACTTATGATGGAGCATCCTGATTCTTCCCGTGATGAATGAAACTCAACAAGTATAAGGTTCATATCATCAACACTTTCTAAAAGCAAATATGTCCTAAGGCTCCCATACATAGGGTCTTTGAACCCTAGACCTACAACAACAACTACATCAATCATGCACTGCCAATAAGGGCTTCCAACACAGTTGAAAGGGATGTTGGAAAAGTATAAAAAATTAGCAATGGCGTTCCTTGCTTGACTATGGACAATTTTTTTCCTACCTGTACCATCCAAACTAGGTTGGAAACCAGGTTGTGCAAGGAGCAAAAGAAGTGTGTATATTGCCACCTTCAATGCTCAAATTTGTAAGAATAGGAGGAGGAGGAGGCGGCATTTGGTTTTTACTCAAGTTTGATTTGGTTTCAATGCTCAAGTTTGATTTTGAGGCATGTATTATAAACTTGGGCCAACATTGAGGATTCAACAGAGGGAGGCGACAAAGGAGTATTAGATGTTTGGGCACCTCCAACACTTGCCATTTCTGTATTTATTCTTGCTTTCTTAGCTTTAACCTTCATTGAGGATGTCAATGGCCAAGCTAGCTTGGTATTTAACATCTTGGTACTTTTTTGCAAGGACCAATGTCATAGATGGGAATTTGCACAAGATGGTATTTGAATCTAAAAATGCCACTACGACATTCATCTTTGCAAAATTTACAGAGAAGCTTCACTGATCCCAAAATCTTTTCACATTAAGCCCAACCAAAGTCCTTCTCCTTTGGCATTTTCACCGTTTTGGTTTAATGTTTTGCTCTGTTTAGGGTTTCCTGTGTGGTGTTTAGACTTTAATGGTTTCTGCTGTTTAGGGTCTACTTGCAGCAAGGTAAAAACTGTAACAGCCTACAGGACTTCTTCGGTGAAGATTGTCAATAGTAAGCTACAGACTTTAAACCCCTGAAAAAATAGCAAAACAAAAACCTAAATAACTCAAAAAAAACCTAAGAAATGTTCCTCTAAACCCTAAATAACAAACAGCGGCTAATAATTGATGAAAACAGTGTGTAAGGGTACCTCCAAGGGTGAAAAAGAAGTTAAAAGAGGCCTGTAACAGCCACTTGCTGAGTAAAACCTCGAAATATGCTGTTGTTTTGTATGGCTTAGATGTCCAGCAGTGTCGGTGGATAGCCAACAATTGTACGTGGGTGTGCTAGATGGGTTACATTGTTCTCCTGTAGCTCTGTTTGTCCCTTGCAGTCAACCGGCAGTGAGAAATTTGACTGAAACAGGCTGAAAAGAATGACTGAAATCGCACTGAAAAGGGGTTTTAAAGGCATCCTGGGGACTTGGACGAGTCATACTCGGTTAACGCCGAGTTTGAGTCGTCCATGTTGGAAAAAATAGTCTGCCGACCGATACGATCAGAACTAGCGATCTGGAGGTTTAAATCGCGATTGCACTGGGTTAAAAAGATCGTATTCTTTCATTGAGGAACTAAAATACACCTCGTGTGTTGTCAAAAAATTCCCATTGTAGCATTTGCCACAAGCTGGTCACATGTTCAATTCCCTGTGAATCGTGAACGACATAAATCCCATCTACCAAATACATACTATCACTACCTGATGTTACTTGAGAAGTGCAAGACCCAGTAAGGGATAAGCAATTATCCCTAACTAGATTCTATAGTTCCTGTGAAGAAATATGCATTAATTAATGAAAACGAAGCAGATAATGATTCGGGAACCTTGAAAAAGAAAGAATACCTGGGTTTCGCAGATAAGTGCATGGTAATAAGAAGACAGATCCTTCCAGTGATCTGGAAGTTTATGAGTTTGATCTGTGCCATTATTATTCTGAAGAGAGAGAGTTCCATTGAGTAGGCTATTTAAGGGAACCCATGACAGCCACGATACAGAGCCACCAGCATTGTTTTCTACCATTTTCCCCAGAACAGCAGGACATGATTCAGCCATGGGCGTGGAGATTTTGATGTTCCTGGGATCACGAGCTTTCTTCAGACTTCAAGTTCGAGAGAACGAAAAATATTTGACTGACTTTACAGTTTGAAATTCATGCGATATCTTTCTCCAACGGCTTAATGCGCATCTAACTTTTCTTTTATCTCTTAGCTTTATATATATCCACTTTTAAAATTTATCTATGAGTTCTATAACTATTTTGTTTATTATAACAATAATAATAATAATTTATTTTTAAGGTCATAGCAGACACCAATTTGGTGTATAAGACCTCCTTGTTTGTAAGATAAGGGACCCCCAAGGCTGACGGGTTTGGTGTAACAGTACCTATGGTGGGGTGGGGGCCCATAGTCCTGGGCTCCATTCCTGTGGGGGACCTGGGGCTACCTTTGATTCACAGGGGTGAATAGCAGGGTAGCAAAAAAATTTCAAAAAAAAGACAAGGGACCCCCTCTATGTAGCGCTAAAGTTTCTAAAGGTGTACATACCCTACCCCCTTCAGATTTGAACCTACGACTTCATAGGAGAAAACACATGTTCTTACATGTTCTTAAATCTTAGGCTTACTAGTAAAGAGGGAAAGTTTGTGGTCATGATGGTTTGGATTCAAAATATGTTAGGCATGTTAGATTGTGTTGGCATCCATATGTAATAATATAAAGCAAGCATGTGATCTATGCATAGCTTTGAATAAGTGTTGCTTAGTCTTTACACTAGTGAAGCTTAATAGTTGCCAACTTAGTGCTCCAACAATTAAGCCTATCACATCATCAATTCCAATCAAATTAATAGTGTTCCCACCACGAGTGATCAAAGTTTGTAGGCATAGTGCGAATTATAGTTGACCTAATTTTAACAAGTGAATTTGTAATCAACCCAAAGCATAATACCGAAGGCCAATCATTAAATTCCACCATTGAGCAAACTGCTTTAGCACGCTAATCATTGCACCCCTCATTTGTATAAAATTTTAATTTCACTTCATTTTAAATCATCAATTAAGCACTAGAAGCTTGAGGGAGCTTGACGGTTTGAGCTGTATGGTGCACACATCCCCCTCTTGGTAGTGTCCTCTCCTTACATTTACTAGGTGTTCCTTTTAACATACTAGTTCATTTTGGCCATTACTAGAATAGGTTCTCGAAACAAGGCCTTTAGGAATCAATAATTGATGTCCAAGAGCCTAAAGACATCGTATTTTATCCTATTTTGTTATAATTATTCCTAGTTGTCGTGCATTTGGTGATAAAGAGACTAATGAGACCTTTTAAGAGACCAAGTGTCATGGTCTTGGCGAGGAGGGCGCCTTGACCACCACTTCACCCCTGACAAGCTTCGGCAAGACACGGCAAGTGGGCTTGGCCAAAGAAGCCATGATGGGCGCACTTGGAAAGTGACCTGACTTGGAAGCCCAAGAGATCATTCGATGACATTCGGAAGGTTGTGTGTGGTGGGGCACCCACGCCAGGTAGCACCACACCCAGACGCCTTAGCAGGCAGGCGACCCTAACAACATGACAGTGGGCTTCGGCAAGCGAGGACGCAGGCACACTAGGCAGCACAAGTTGGGAGCTCGATGGGAGAAGCTCGAGAGCACAACTCACGAAGTGGACTAGTGACACGCTTCATCGGCAAGAGATAGCGTCCAAGTGAGTGTGGGCACGAGTATTGGCAAAGTGGGCATGAGCGTCGACAAAGTGGGAACGAGTTGGTGCGACTTTGGTGAAGCGGCTAGAGAGGAGCTCGACTGACAAACATGCATGCCAAGCAAAAGTCGCCTCAAGAGGTGGGTGCACACCTTAGCACACTTTGACAGCTATATATGCAAAGACATGAAGGCTTGAGAGGCAATTCATTCAACATATTCAAGGGGAACAAACTAAGTTTGGGCAAGAGTTATAGAGCACAGTTGCAGGCAAGGGCAAGTCTCGAGCAGGAGACAGTGCAAAGTGACGAGTCTGCAGAACTGGAGTGAATTTGGGCAAAGAGAGAAGAGGAGCCACAAGAGGCGAACCTGCAGGTGCTACAGGAGGAAACTATTGTGACAAAAGTGATGCCTTCTTTGGAGTTGGGTTATTTCTTAGGGTTTCTTGAGACATTGTCAGTTGGCACTCTCACAGGTAGCAGCCAACGGGAGCTCCCGACACTATTGTAACTTGTACTATTTTTCTATATATATGAACTCTTGGGAATACTTAGTTTGAGGTGCCGGCATATCTTGTTCTTGTCTTTCTTATGCATCTTTGGTTAAGTGTAACTGTTAATAAGTGAAAACATAAGAATGACAAAGCATAAAACTTAAACAAGTATAAGTATGTGTTTTCGTGGAGGTGTAGTTTGTTGAGATTCTAAACCGGGTTGGTCTCACCACTTGCAAGGAACCTCAAGCAGTGTCGCATGGTCTAAAGGGTGGAAAGAAGCCTTGGGTTTGGGTTGTACCTCTAGACCCATTACACCAAGGAAGTTCATCCCCACAAGATACCTTGCCAGAATGAGATTGATTATGACGAAACTTGGTGTTTCTAAATATCATTTTTGTGTCATGAATACAAGCATAACATGTTATTGGGACACTTTGTGGGTCAAATTCCTCCATGTGCCATGCCCTGGGCCTAGATGAAGGACATGAAGGAGCCTCATTGATGGCATTGTCAAAGCACCTTACACTTGACAAAATACATGTTTTGCATTAATTTCATAAAGGAAAAATGTGCAATGAAATTAACTATCGTAGCCCTTAAGTTTGTAAAATTTTCCTAGTTGTTTTCTTTTGCTTGGTCAAGGAATTCTCAATTATACATAGTTCCTAGCTCTAATGTCTTGTGTGGTTAGATTTTCTAGGGTTGCCCCATGAAATTTTAGTCATTTCCGGAATGTGTTTCAAAGCTCTGATTAGTTTCATTTTCTTTCAGTCTAGTTTGTTCTTTGATCCTCATCCTCAAAATAGAATATGCCTCAAAGGTAACTTATCAAAATACCTTGAGAAGGTTTTGCTTATTGTTGGAAATCTAAACCTCTGGGATTATGATTTCAACCACTTTGTAAATATTGTAAATAATTAGTCAGTTAAAATAATGGAAGATGAGGAGACACAAAGACTCCAATGGATCTCTTGGAATCAGAAGACCAAGAGACACGTATCCATTGTATAAATGAATAGCTTGATTAATGAAAGTTATGAAATCGGGAGTTATACCTGACAAGTGGTATCAAAGCAGGTTGGTGCCATAACTCCTGCCTAGTGTGTAATGTTCTACCCTACATAGTCTACACTCTAGATGTCTGACTGCCCATTCATTTTCCCTGCTCTTTGTGGTTCTATTGCCATATGCTCTCCTCAGTCCCGCTCTGCATAAAATTAAACATGCTGCCTTTGGCATTACTTCTGCAATCTTCTACATGGTTTTGTGATTATTCTCTCCCTCGTGACTGGTGCTACAAGGTTGCATCAACATACTGAAGACCTGCAACCTCTACCTTGTCGTAAAGACTGCTACGACCTGTCGTTCTCCATTAATCTTGTGAAGCCCATTTTGTTTTGTTTTCTGCAACAAAACAATTGAAAATTAATATTTTATGCAATACTTAAAATCTATGTACATAAAATAAAAAATCTTTGATTACATACATTTGATGCACGTTGTTGAGATGCCTCCTCTCGAAATGCAATTATGTTAATCTCTTTAACCATCTCGTTCTACACTTTTTTGGACATCCCTACCATAATTTTTCACATATCACTTCATTCATCCTTTGGGATTTTCAAAATCTTCCTAAAAAAGGAAAATCACACAAAAAACAAGATTTTATATTGATGTGAAAGTAAATATATTTGCCCGAAATATTAATTTCATAATTTTTTGTAGCGTTATATACATATTAGAGAAAAACATGTTTAGGAATAATACTTTTTAAATGATTCTTTTTTGTTATTGTATTTTTTGCTATTACAAGTCTAAAAGGTCTCGTTGACCATTTATTTGGGAACCTTTCTTGGAGTTTATATATAACTTGATTCTTGGAGTCATTGGATTGAATTTTGTACTATAAGTGGAAAGTACATCTATAGGTTCTTTCCACCATATCTCTCATGGTTTTATAACCCCCCCACCCTTAACTAACTTCCAACGCCACTCCATATGAACTGAGGTCCAATTCATCATCATATACATTCTTCATAATTTTTATCATCTTAGGACGACATTCCCATCCCTCTCTATCGGTCTTTGCATAAAACTCAACAAATGTGAAATAGATAATTTGGAACACGTTAGCTAATATTCTCAAGAAGTACATTATTACTGAAAATTCAAAGAATTTTGTTTGTTGATTAGCTTTTGATTCACCTAATTCATCTCTTTGCAACTTTTCCATCAAGATTTTATATTCGTTTGCACTTAGATTACAAACAATCTAATCAATTTTCTTCAAGGTTTTACTTTGCATGACACACATTAACCAATATACATTATTTAAACTCGCCAATAATTCAAATATAATAATTTTACACAAAAAATTCAAAAAACTTGCCTTATTCTCTTTTTGGGATGTGCTCCCATTATGCTCATTACAACAAGTTCTTTTCCCTAAATTTCTATCAGACATATTCTATCAATAAATGCTCCAAATCATTAAATAGAGAAATTGTTAAATATTTTTTACAAATAAGTGTTTTTCGGTTCATTGGTGCGCATTGTACATAAATACACACAGACGCTTTATAATCCTACAAATGCATCGGTGTGTAAGATCCATAAATATGCACTGGTATAGTGTGGCAAATTTTTAAAATGACTTAATTTTTGCCAATGCATTTAATTTTAGAACACCAGTGCATATCATCTATATCTATCACACCAATATACATGTACACTTTTTTTAAAAGAATATTAGCATTAAAACATTGTGTTTTTATTGAAGCACACTGGTGCGTTAATATGTACACTGTGCACTAGAAATGTAGTGGTGTTTAAACAAAAACACTGACAGGGACAAGTTTTGGCAGCGTTCTTAAAATTTTGACATTAAAACTGTGCACTTTTTAGGGAAGCACACCAATGCATTAATGTACACATTACGTACCGATAATGTGACAACATTTAAGAAAATTTGATAGGGACTACAAGTTCTGGCAACCGATGCAATGAATGGACCTATTACAATAGATGCCTCATATATAAAACCACAAAGACATCAAACGTACAATGTTTACAAAGAAGAAACTGTATTGTGAAATAGAAGAGAGGATTAAACCTTAATGTTTACAAAGAAAAACTTGCATTGTGAAATAGAAGAGAGGATTAAACCCTAATGATAAATCTTGCAGCCACATAAAACAAAAGGGAAACAACAAGAAAACAAGGGTTTGCAGTGTTAAAGGTAACTAGTAAAATCTTCTTTTTTTCTCAAAATGTACTATAAATATTAGTAGGAAATATTTATTAATAGATTTTTTTAAACTATTAGGGAAAAATTGAATACATAGAATTTCTGCTATATAGAGTTGTATGTGACCCACAATACCTTACCAATTTATCTCTTTAGAAAATTTTAGCCACTCCAAAGTCTTCCCTAGTAATATCTCTTGTAGAAATATCCCTCAAAGTTTTGGAAAAATATCGAGATAGTGATTAGATTTTCTTTTATAAACACATTTTTTGTAAGTCACTTTTCAAAAATAAAATTCGTGCTCATTTACCCACTAGATATTTATGTGCATTGATGAAAAACTTTTGCCAAGTTTTTTTTTAATATTTTCGTTTATGGTGTGAATAAATGGGTAAATTGCACCAGTGCACTTTCGTAATTACAGCACCACCATATATTAAATAGAAAATGGCAAATGCAAACCTTTGCTATTATATCTTAGCGGATTATTTATTTAGCAAATGTTTTTTGCTAGTGTGTATTTTTGTGGTGCACTGGTGTGATTTGTTGAAAAAAAGGCACCTTATTCATTTAACAACCCTCTGAATTTATATTTGATGTTGAAATGATCGAGAGGTAAATTAAAATACCCTACAGGATACATATGTTGTTTAAATTCACACCATATACTTAAAAAATGGTTCAAAAGTATTTTTAAAGTTAGATAGTTATATGCTTCACAAGCTTTTTATTAAGAATGTAGACACGTATTGATTGTTGATTTGGCTCAAATGTAGGTAGAAAACATTATAACATCAAATTTCGAATTCCTCAAATTCCATTTCATATGATATTGTTCAAAGTTTAAGTTCTCCCTTTCCATTTGCAGTAAGTTTGGATTTTAATTATGTTTTGATCATTTAATTGAATTTATGTTATTTATGCACGTGCATGTGAATAATTATTCATTGATTTTTGTAGGATCCTAATTTGGGTTTGAGTTTGGATGCACAAGATATTCCACCAGTCGAAAAAATTCGCAAGTTCTTGTCAGGAGCAAGATACCGCAAATAGTCGGTAGATGAAAATGGAAGTCCACTCTATCCCGCTAATTGAAACATGGCATCTTTTATCCACAATCGCGAGTCGCTAGAATTTCCTCATGAACTAGATCTCTTTTATGACACGCCACTAGTATGTGGTTGTTCAAAATGTTAAGGGTTGAAGGAGATCCCTTGGTGTGTCACACTGGCACATTATATGAATGATCGAATGACCAATGTTTATGATCTAATACCTCCCTCTTCAATAAAAAATCCAATAAGTGATATAGAAAAGACACATAGGAAAACTTCTATATGCTCCTTTTTTGAAACGTTAGAAGCCAAAACAATTATGTTTCATCCTAAATTGACCAACCTATCTCTTTATATTGATTCAATTGAGAGTTCTAGTTATCCAAAGTATGATATTGATACCTCTCAAAACATCTCTACTAGGAGATCCAAAAATTTGTATGAGCTGAGAGCAAAAATGTCCAAGTACACACCCAAGTTAATTCAATTATTGGAGGGTAGAGAAGACTTCTTTCTTCCTATCCATTTGCAAACCTCTTACAACCGCAATTTGTATGGTGCTTTCTTGTCTTCTCTACATGTGCCCGATGTTGGATATGAATTCTCCTTTTGTGGTAATAATTATATGATTTCCAAGTCTAAAATAGATGTTGCAAATCTTGTGTTTTTATTCTTTTACATGTATTCATTCCTCCCAAACAGGAAATAGCATTTATGCCATTTTGTGGTCCTCTTTACTGTCCTTTTGAGTACTTGAATATTGTTAAATACAAACATAACAGTTCCATGTATAGCATTTGCATGATTGATTATGCATCTAGAAACCGTAACAGGAAGAACCTATTATATATCGATGGTCGTCCATGCACTCATGGGAACAATGTAGGGTTCATAAATAGTTGTAGATGCACATTATTAGGTGCAAATTGTTCATTTGATGAACACTCCAATGACAAGGAGTTCTTTATGAAAAGGTAAGAATCTAGATTTGTTGTTGTGCATGCAATACGCAGTTTGTCTCCTAGTGATGAGTTGTTAATAGACTATAGCTTTCTTATACCACCAACCACTTATCAAACACACCTTGCATTAGGATTGCCTCTAGATGTCCCCTTGGGGCATAAGAAAAAGATCTTTGATTAATTATATATATATATATTTTTTTTCAATGTTGTTGTAAACGTATTGCTCAATTTAACATTTTGTTTTGTAAAATGGTTGGTTGTACATGTGCTATTGGAAAAAAAATTAATGCTAATTCTAATAATTGTTTGGTATCATCAATGTATTATTCTTTTGAAATCAGAATTCTGATAGCGAGTGACTTGTATACCATCTTACATTGCACCCTGCTATGATGTCAAATCGAGAGAAGGTTGCAAAACAAGCATATCTCAGAGAGGCAACACACCAAGCATGGTTGAATAATCTACCTATTTAATTCACACTGCGTCCATAGTTAGTATTGATATCAAAAGGAGGTTGCGACCTAACCGGTTAACTTGTGTATACATCAACTTGCTTCTAGATATGAAAATTCTGCAAAGATCTTTACAAAAATCAAAGTTCTGGTTTCATACTAGTTGTAAGCTTCTATCCTTCTATTTTGACTATCTACTTTACTTAGATAAATCCTACAGAACTACCCATTAAGGAAAATATATTTAAAAAGCATTACAAAGTTGATCTAAAAAGAAAACCTAGCCTTTGCAAGCCTCCTGCTATCTTCCCTTTAGTTGGAGAACTAACTAAAGATTTATGTATTCCACTGCTTGTTTTATCCACCTCATTGTCATTTCCTGACAGCTTATGATCTCCACCAAATAAACTATCAGAATCTTCAAAGTCTAGAGTCTTTCGCTCTTCTCCAATTTCTAGAAAGTTTGCTATCTCCTGAGTTTTCACCTTTCTCTGCAATGCCCTGATTTGCCTCTCTTGATTAGAATTTGTATCTTTAAGATGTTCAATTTTGACCTCAGGCATGATAAGCTTACTAGTCAGCTTATTCACCTGCTCACTCAATGTATTAAATTGATGTTGCGAGATTGAGGTGTTTCTGGCCAAAATAGCCTCCAAATTTATGTTCTTGTCCTCGATCTTATGTAGAATACTAATCACTACTTCTTGCCCCTTTCCATGTAGACTATCAGAATCCCTAACAATCAACTCCCTTTGCTTACCTTGGTTTTCCATAATCCAATAGTTCAACCTATATATTCCTCCAACGACCATATATCTAATAACCAACAATCTACAAAAGAAAGGTTCGAGAACTACAAGAATTTCAAAGTCTATGTGATGGTCTACTTGGTATTTAGGCATGGTAAGTCTATCCTTCCATGTATGTAGAGATTTGAACAAACAAAATATTGTTGATTTCTGAATGCTTACCTTCAAATGGAGAAGAGCATTTTTTTATGTTTTCAATATATCTACATATGTTCTCAGGTGAAATTCCTTTTTTTCTCACCTTTTGAACCTCAATTCCGTCACTTGGGACCTTTCTCCCTGGTGAGCTATATAACAGTGCTCCTTAATGTATTTGTATCCAAAGTCGAGCGATGATACTCATCTCCAAGGCACCAACTTACAATGAAACCAGGGTTGACCATATGAGAACGAGTAGGCTAATCTCCCTCCTCAATTTCCACTTCAACTCCTTCAGGTGCCAAATTTTACTAACTATGTCTTGAACAATCCGAGACTTCACTCTCCACCATGCTTCAACTTGAAAAATTGCATCCCTATTGTTAAAACCAATCTCCAGATAAAAATAATTTCACGATATCCCACTACTTGCGTTTCATCATTCCATTATGCATTGAAGGACATATCAATCAGGACAACCATCAATTCCGTCATAATTTCGCACACAATACAACTCTCCAGAATCATCGAACTTAAATGAATCAATTCATTTGTGATTTCAACCTTAAATGCTAACGCTTGGATGATGTTAGCCTACAAAGTGTTGTTGTGATACCACTACTTGTCTTCAAACACAAGCTTAAGATAATGGTTGGTTTTCACCCTAGTCAATTTTGTACCAAGCATAAATCAAAGCAAGTTTACGAATGCCGATGCTAGTGGATGGTGGAGTAACTCTCCCACCTATTTAGCTCTATTTATTCCTTGCTCAAGCTGACAAGCACGATTGGCTTGGAGATCTGCTTGATTTTTTAATGCTCGAAGAACATGAAAGACTTTAACTATGATTTAAGCTATTCAAATGCAGTTACCAATTGTTGTATTCACCATATACTTATGTAGAGAATTCCTTCCTTCGGGTTCAATTTTGATCCAAATGACGAATTACAATCATTGAGTCTCCAATGATTGTTAGATGCCTTATGTTCCTGCTTTGAGCTAGTTTCAAGCCTTGCCAAAGCACCATTCCCTCGGTTGATTATTTGACGACTCCACCAATCGCCAGGAAATGTATATTATTTTTTTCCTCTGGGGCAAAGAGTACCCCACCACACCTGCCAACCCTGATTAGTCACCAATTCATAATGTCTATAGTAAAATTGATTATTCACATGTTGGAAATGAAGGCAATGAAATAGAGGTTGGTATGGGTGCTTTCTTACATGATACAACTTCCATGGAGGTCATGTTGTTAGATGAATTCTAGCAAGAGGAGATAGGGGATGATACTGATATAACTGACACCTTCTTTGAAAGCTTGACATGTGCATCCACCACCTCTCTCTTTGATCATGGCTGATCAAAGTCGACCCAACTAGGGACAACATGTTAATGTACAACTTGAAAGTAGTATGGTGTGTCACACTCATGTTTCTAGACACTTTTGAGGTAACTAACTATTAAGTCGCTATATTTTCAGGATTCTTGTCATACATAAACATTGAAAATTGTTGATTTTAAGAATGTTTGATGACAATGTACATTTATATTTCCCATTAACTGCAAAGATAAGGTACTTCCTAGTAATAATGTGTTGCTTGATAGTTGTGAAGAGGCAAATCAAATGTTGAAAAGGTTGGGTGTTAAGTACATATCATATCATGCATGTCCGACTGATTGTATTCTATACACAGGTGAATATGCAAACAAATAAATATGTCCATAATGTGGGCATGACATGTACCAGAAATAGTAAAACAAGGGTAAAGCACATGGTCCTCTTTATAAAATATTAAGGCACATGCCTATAATCCCAAGGATTTAAAGGCTCTTTCATTGCAAAGAGTTATTTATGTTGCAAGGGTGGCATGCCTCACACAAAAGTGAAACAAGAGTTATGCGAATACCAATAGATTCAATAGCCATGAAGCATATAGAGGATCATGATCGGGTAAATTTAAGGATGAAGTATAGATCTTTTGATTGAGAATAGCCATGGGTGGATTTAACTTGTATTCCCTCCAAAACACCAACTATTCAGTTTTCCCAATTGCAATGATCAACAAAAATACCCCCCCACAAGTGGATTTAACTTGTATTCCCTCCAAAACACCAACTATTCAGTTTTCCCAATTGCAATGATCAACAAAAATACCCCCCCACAATTGTCTATGAAGAATGAACATATTATGTTGGCTCTTAAAGTCCCCAGTAGAAGGCAAGTGAAGAATATGAATGTCTACCTACAACCATTAATCAATGAATGGAAGGAATTATATAAAGGAATACATGTATACGATGTATCAAGACACATCCCAATGAAAAGGTATTTTACATTGTATGGCATATATGCATACACCATGCATCATTATCCAGGATTAGGAGTTTTCTCCGGTAAGCATGTTGTTTGATTTGTTTATATTTGTAACAACATTATTTCTCATAGTTAATTTGATGGAATTGTCTTCCTCAATGATAATTTGCTTTGTATACAATGGCATTGCAAGTCTTGTAACAAGAGGGTATCATGGATGTAAATCTTGTGGACTTTCTATAAAATCTAGGTGGTCCAAACACCTACAAAAGCCAATGTATGATTGCTTGAGGGTGTTCCTCCCAAAAGAACACCCTTATAAAAGAATAGCATTTGCTTTCAATGGTAAACTAGAGAGAACTTGTAGACATGAAATAATGACATCGATGATTGGCTTAGGGCATATGGAAAAGAGAAGGAGAATGTAATTGTAGATTTGTTAGATTCAAATGGAGAACCTATATTCGATGATCCATAATTTTTTGACATCTATGTTGAGAAAATTCCCATTCGAATGAAAAATAAATATGTATTTTATGAGGTACCATATTGGGAGAATCTTAAGATTTCCCACTTATTAGATCCCATGCATAAATTAAAAAATGTTTCATCTTCTTTAAGGAGGCACATATCCTTAAACAAAAGCGACACATTGGGTGTTAGGAGAGATCTTATTTCTTCAAATACTAAGAAAAAGTGTTGGCCAAAAAAAGAAAGTAGAGGAGAGGTTGGTTCCTCTTGGTATTTTAAAGAAGGTGATGTCCCATGGATTGTGAAGAAAATTATCTTTCTCTAGCAAAGGAAGTTATATCAAGTATGAAGTTGCCTTATTTATACAACTCTACTCTACAATGCTACTTCACTGTAGAAGAATATTTTCCAGGGCTGAAATCACATGACCATTTGAACCTTATAAGGGCATGTATGTAGAAAGCATGTTTTTTATTCTACTGCAGGTTAACACGAAATTAATTTTGTATGTGTTTATTTTTTAGTGTCATTATCCTTTGCTCATGCTTAGGTGTGTGAACCACGACTTCTGTAGGACCTATGACGTGCCATGTCTAAATTATCTACATTTGTACATTCTATCACATCAAAGGAGATTCATATGGCTATTGGGGATCATGTTCACCTTAAACTATAGAACATAAAAGAAAATAGCAAACAGGAACAATATTCCAAGAAGAGAGGTGGTGTCTAAAGACATCGTTACAACACTTAAGAACAACGCATTATGATCAGAACATCACAATGCATACTTGATACACAAATATACATCTTAACATAACCCATAGGGTCATTCTTTTATAGTATCCAAATTTAACGAACTCCCTTGAATTGAGAAATATATGGTCCACAAATAAGGGTCATTAGTTATAACCATTTCCACAAAATCCGCAACATCCCATAGTTTAGTTGGTTGTTGTAGTCGAGCCGACCATGGCCTCATCGACCATTGAATCGAGCCTTCGACTCTCCCAGTCGATCCATCAATCAATTGTTTTGCTAGTCGACTGTTGTTTATCGATTAACTGTCTCCAGAAGATCCAAAGTGTGATGAACCTTCAAAACCGTAGGTTCCAACACCCCCCATCAACACAACACTCTGGAGATTCAGGAGATGTAATTACGCACTCTAAACATCATCCCATAATTGTAGCTTCTTGAAGACTGATCATTGCCCAAAGTTTCACAAAATTAGCTTCCGGTAACGTATTCATAAAGATATCACTGATTTGATCATTTGTCCTACAATAAACAAGTGAGATAACATTGTCCTGCACCAACTGTCTCAAATAATGAACATGAAGTTCAATGTGCTTCATCTTTCTATGAGCTATAAGATTATCAACAACCTGTATCATACTCTGATTATCATAGTGAATAATAGTCGATGCCTAAATAGGAAACCCAAGATCTGCTAGAAGGTGACAAATCCAAATTGACTCTATACTTGCATTGACAGCGCCATGATACTCTGCTTCTGTAATTGAAAGAGAGACTCCCTTTTGCTTCTTACACAACCAGACTAAGGGTCCATAAATTATTTGAAACACATATCCAGAAGTGGACTTACGGTTGTCAATGTCACCTCCCAAGTTGGAATCAGTAAACCCGACCAACAGTTGTGTATTGTGACAATACTTAATACCATATTGATAAGTTCCTTTCATATAGTGAACAATACTCCTTGCAACTTTCTAGTGGCTTTCTCGAGGACCCTGCATGAACTAGGAGACCATACTAACAACAAAGGAGAGATCCAGTCGATTGGAATTAAGTAAATAAAGCTACCGACCAAATTTCAATACATAGTAGTGTCAACTCGTGGAGAGACACAGTATTTCGACAACTTCACTCTAGACTAATAAGGTGTAGCACAAGACTTATAGTCATCCATATTGAATAATTTCAAAAGATCCAAAGCATATTTAGCTTGAGAAAGAAATATATTGTCATCCATTTGCAAAATTTGAATGCCCAAAAAGAAATGCAACAAACCAAGATCAATCATTTCAAAGGTATCTGCAAGTTGTTTCTTCAAACCTAAAATCAGATTGACATTATTTCCAATTATGACTAAATCATCAACATACAATGCCTTAATCAAGGTATCACCATGAACATGTAATACATAAATATTGTGATCAGATTCACAATGTTTGAAGCCAAGGTTGATAAAGAAATGATCAATCTTCTCATACCAAGCACGAGGTGTTGGTTTCAAACCATACAACGACTTCTTGAGTCGACACACAAGACTAGAATCTATCAAAAAACCAGGTGGTTGTTCCATATAGATTTCTTCAGACAAGTCTCCATGAAGAAACACACTTTAACATCCATTTGATGAAGTTCCCATCCAAAATGAGTAGCAAGGGAGAGAATAGTTGAACAGAGTTCATCTTTGCAACAAGGGAAAAGATTTTAGTGTATTTAATGCCCTCTTGATGGGAGAATCTATTCACTACCAAATGAACGTTGTGATGTTCAACAACACTGTCAGAAGTAAAATTGGTCTTATAGACCCATCGACACTTCACAACATTCCTTCCTTACGGTCGGGGAACAAGTTCCAAGTCTGATTCTTCTTCAAAGAATCCATTTTAGCAGTCATAGCATTTTACCATTCTGGCACACCCTGAGCATCAACATAAGTATTAGGATCACAGGTTTCAAGAACACATGCCATCAATGCAACACTGCCATGTTGTTTCTGACTACGGGTTTACCAACCAATACTAACATCCAATCCAGCAGCTTCAATTGTTTTAGCATCCGAATGAGGTAAACAAGTCGATGATGATTCATGTTGATGATTATTAGTCGAAGGAGTCGGTGCATCAATGCCTTCAGTCATAGAAGAATAACTACAAGTCGACTTAGGAGTAGAATTTTTTAGTCTGGTTAAAACTCCACGGAGGGGCATAATCGATCCATATTATTCAAGAATATCAAACGAATCACTCCGCAATTGACCAACGGAGCAATTCAACAACTTATTGCCTCAAAAATTCTCATCAAAGATCACTTTCCTACTCAAAATGATTTGTTTTTTGACAGGGTCAAACACTCAATAACTTTTTGATTCATCAGAATAACCCATCTTGATGCAAGCATGACTCTTTGCATCCAAATTTCTTCCTGCAGTTATCACCGATATGCACCCAAACAACACATCCAAAGGTTCTAAGATGTCCGATAGAGGGTTTCCCTCCATTCCACTTATTGAATGGAATCATGTTAGTGACTGCTCTAGTTGGTACAAGGTTCAAGAGATAGTTGAACAATAAACAACTTTTACCAAAAATTTTGTTATAAGAACTTTGGTCTGTAGTAGGCACCGAGCCATTTCTACCAAAGTATGATTCTTCCTCTCTGTGACACAATTTTGCTGAGGGGTGTGAGGGACAGATCTTTGCCAAGAAATACCATTTTGCAAGAGATACTCTTCAAACTATCGACTCACATATTCACCACCATTATCTGATCTCAAACATTTGATGGGTTGACCATATTGCTTTTCAGCCAATGCCCTAAATTCCTTGAATCTTTCAAGGACATGACTCTTTTTCTTCAAGAAATATACCCATGTAAATCTAGAGAAATCATCAATAAAGGTTAAAATATACTTTGCACCTGCTAATGAAGGTTTGTTCATGCAACATAGATAATTGTGAACAAGTTCCAGTCGGTACTGTGCATGACATGCTTTCCCTGAATCAAAGGGTGCCTAATGATCCTATCAAAGCACAAATCCTCTACAAACTCCATCAAGTGGAACAATATTTGGAAGGCTAGTAACCATATTATGAGTAACCATTATATTCAAAATTTGAATTTTCATATGTCCAAGTCATTCATGCCAAATTTGACTTATGTCGTTCGCTTGAGCAATGAGTGCATTCGGTCCAATCATTCGGGAAACATTCATGAGAGAATCACAAAACTTGTAAAGTCCGTATTTAGGATCTACATATCCTAAAGCAATATTCCCCCCCCCCCCAAGCCTCAAATCCTTTATGATAAAGTGATCTGCCCAAAACTCAATAGTCTTCTTAGCCTGTATAAGTTGAGAAATCGACAACAAATTTGCGCTCAAGCTAGGAACATGATAGACATTGGATATTTGACCATGTTGGCACTCAACATTGCCACTTCAAGAAACAGTGAGAATGTAGTCATCAACAACATAAATCTTATGTTCTAGAGCTCCATTGAAGGAAGAGAACAGAGAAGCATCCTTAGCCATATGATGAGTACAACTATAATTGACTATCCATTCTGTCCCAGTGGCACGTGCATGTAATGCCTAGGAAGTGATAACATAGAAGGTGAAGTTTACAATAGGTTGGTTGATTTAATGAACAGTCTGTTATCCACTAAGTTGCACTTAGGGGATTTCCAGTGAGCCAGCAAGGATCATAACAAATCAATTGTTCCCACTCAATGCTCAAAAGTTCCATGGTTTCATCAGGACCACTTGTGGTTCCTTTTTCTTTTTTGCATCTTCACACCCCCTTGGGGGAATTGTAATAAATGATGTAGCATGGTGGTCTTTTGTAAAATGCCTTGGCCTTCTTGAGACTTAGTCATCAAACTTATCACCCTCGAGTGTTTTTTCCCTTGTTAATTATGCGGCGCTTTTTAGCGACACATAATTTTTTAGTTTTTCACTCAAAATCCTCCAAAGCCGGGGTGGTGAAAGTGGTGATTAGGGCTTGAAAGGGTTATTAAAGCCAATATTCTATGTATAATACCATGCTAGTCATAATCCCATATTCTTGTGAGCATGCACTAAGTCCCCCCTAGGATTTGTTAATTTTCTAATTTTTTAATAAAATCATCGATAAGGTGTATTTTAATTGTAAAATTTCAAAGTGTCATACAAGTATGGATAGGGGGACAAATTTTCCATTGGGATGCTCATTTTTTAACCCAAAGTCCCCACTTAACCCCTAGACGCACTTTTCCTAAGTTTTGAGTGATTTTGGGAGGTCTTGGAGAATCCACAGTATCCATGTTTAGTAATCGACGTTTTGAATCCATAACATGATTCGTCCTTGGGATGAATTGTCAATTTGTGAAGAGTATAAGATCTAGGGTATTGATAGTTAATTAATGAGATGCAAAGATAAGCACAGGTCGGCAGAGGGAATTGGATAGAAATTAGGGTTTTGGTGAAGTTAAACCTTAAATGATAATTTACTAATTTCCAATGAAGCTTAATATTCTTAAAGCTAATCCTAAAGTCATGACTTCCTAGCCCTAATTTTCCAGCCCTAAATTAGTACTATGCTAACATTTTATTGTTTAACATAAAACTTAAAACTAACATTGTTATAATATTATTTAATTCTTAATCTTTTTTAAAACCTATGCTAGCATAAATTTGATGCCCATAATAAAATCTAAATTTTTATAATATTATGCTTGATATTAGATTGTGGACCTAAGATAAAAATTAAGAATGATATTATAATAGATTGTTCTAAATGATTATTTATCACTTAAATGAAAGTCTCTCCAAAAAAGTAAAAAAGTCAATTAAAAAATAGAAAAAGTGAAATAATGGAGAAAAACAACATCCCTAAATAAGGGGGAACTTGCCCCAGACATGTTCCAGTTCAACTAAAGATGATGTTGGAGTATCTTGGAGACCAAATAAGGCAAGATTCCGTTAGTTTCCACTTGTGGTGAGTTTGTCTAGAAGAGGAAATGTACCCTGTGTCATGAGAGGGGCGCACTTGTGGTGTTGGCATATTCTTGTTAGAAGAAAGGGTATCCAAAGGAAAGGTGGCACACCTCTTGCTAGGTGGCACCTCTCCCTTGATTATGACTCAAATACTTCCCCTTTTCTCTCAAGGGTGAGCCCTCCTTCTCCCTTGAATGGGGTGCCCCTCCTCTCTTGAGTCTTCTATTAAAGCAAGGTCTTTCTCTTCTCTTAAGGGGAATCAAGGAACCTTTGCTCTTGTGATGTATTGTTGCTATTATTTGATGAATAAAGTTGTGGATTTGGAGGTCCAAACTATGCATGACTTCTCATGATGTGAATGTTGGGCTCTAATCAAGGTGATATTTAGCTAGTTTATTTCTTCTTTTATAGGTTTGTAGATTCACTATCTATCTTAGAAGGTCATTCTTGGATTATAGAGTAAACATTTAAAAGCTTAAGTTGTTTACTTGTGTTTGATTTTATAAGATTAAAGAGTAACAATTTGTAGTCGATAATACTTATGTTCTTTTTATCTCATCTAATTAACCACACTAGATTGATCTCACTTGTTTAAAGATTTTTGTAGCTTGCAGATCATCTTAGGTGAAGAAGAAGTGGGATTTTGGTTGCATCCCTTTCTCTCTTCAAATAGAATTTTGCATCTAACACTTCTTGTATTATTGGCAACTCCACGTCCTCACAAAGATTCAAGCTGGAGCTCGAGACCTTCTCTTCTTCTCTTAAAAAAAAAATTAAACTCTCTTTCTGGTTACATTTAGAACAAGCTTAGATCTTCTTAAAATTTTTATCATACATTTATTAGCTTGGTCATATTTCTAGATCTAAAAGTGATTTTACTTGCAATCATAAGCTTATATCTAGTTCCATTTACTTAGTATTTAAAGTAGTATAGTTTCTCTACTTTTTGCAAGTATTTGGTTGTATATTTGTTTATGTATTTTAGACACTAATCCACTGATCTGTTTACTTTTAGTTTGCTGGTTTTTAGAAGGTTGAAAGAAAAAGAGGAGGAATTTTGGGCTAAAATGTCCATAAAGGGAACCATTTCAAGCACCAAGACCCATCTCTTATTCCTACTCTTCTTCTCTCATTATTCTAGCATTATTGTAAGCCTTTTTGATCCATTTTTCAAGGATTAAAGGTATTCTCTTTTAAGAGAAATTGTACAAAAACATTAATAAAAAGCATGTGGGATTTAAGGCTCCCACAACCCCCTTCCCCCATTTGGGGGAATCCTGTATCTTTTTTGGTTTCTTTGCTTTAGAGTAGTTTTATTTTCTTTTATTTCTCGCAATAAGTTAGATCAATCAATATCTTGCTTTCCTTTTTTCTTTGGCAAGTAAGTAAGTAAACCCGACTCGTTGCCATCAATTATGCTCTCTCCACACCTAAAGGGTTGCCGATTAGTGGAAGATGACCAGAAAGGTGACACATAGTCTATGGTTTTAGTATAATATCTTTTTGCTTTAAGTTCATTTGCTTAGGTTGCACTAGCAATTACTTTTTTGTTTTAAATCGGAATAAACATTTGTTGCAAATTTCACATATGCTCTTTCCCTCTGCGGGCTTTTTGCCTGGTCGCTGGGAAACCAAAAATGATTTTCAACACTTCTTAATCATCCACATTTTAATTTAACAACTCACTGTAATAAAATAAGCCACCCTCAACGCAGCATAAATCTGGTGCTACAATTTGAATTTGAGTGGGGAAATTCTTGAGAAGAAGCGGGAACCAATGGAACGTGACTTTGGGACTTCGTTAGGCTACATCCTTGTTGGTGTAGTGTTGAACATCCCCTCGAGACTCCATCCAGCCCACATGTCTTCGTGATGATCCACTCTTAATTAATTTCCAGACATACTTCTTGTACCTCATGGTATATCTGGAGTTCCCCATTCCCGTAAATCAATTCCATCATTAATAATTTAAAATTGACCAAGATCATATTGCAAAACATTTACAATTTTCTCTCAATAGCATAGTATTTTATTTGACTCCATTGGCACTAATCTCCATTGGAAACAATACTTTATATTTGCCTAATATCAGTTCATTGTTTTTGCTTAATCCTTATATGCCAATGTTATCGTTTATATGATGTTGAAGTATTTCTTATTTTTGCAATAATTTTTATTCAGTAATTCACTTCGAAAAAATCCTAAAAAACTCACTTCCATCCTTAACAACTAAACCATTTAGAAGAGCCTTAGCAACTCTTTTTTAGGGACCACCCCCCTTGGCTTCGTTAGGAGTTTTCCTAAATAGAGGAGTCAAGATCAGGTGATAGCACCTAGCTTGAGACTTGCCGCCAAGGGCACACCTAGCATCTTGAAGATTTATGTTGCGCTAACCCTAGGTGTGCATCCGACGACAACATTTTTGGTGTCGTTGCCGGGGATAAATATTTCTATTCTCGAGGTACAACTTACCCCTTTTTTCTTTTTGTTTTTTACCTGAATAAATTTGATTGATCTAGTCAAAATATGAAATTTTACTCAGTCCATCTGAAGACTCCACTATCCATAAACATACCAAGGTGTTCTACGAGAATAAATTTAAATGATTTATTTAAACATTTCCCTGAACTTGAAAGGGTTTTGCTAAAGATATTGAACAGACTTGAGTCTCGTAGGATCCTTGAAAATTTAGGCTCTAAGTCTATTTCGGACATTCAACTTTTGTTTAATAATTTGAGTCCAATGGCTAACCCTATAAATCCAATGGATGTTTTTTTCAAGCCCCTTAACTTCACTCAGATAGCAGGTCAGCCACATGCCATACTAGAAAAATCTATAGGGAAACTACCAACCTTCCAAGGAAACAATACCATTACTGCATCAAGTCATCTAAGAAATTTTTTGAAATGCCTACTCAGTTGGTATCATGATGCTGCAAATCAACATGATGATGTATACATGAAGCTTTTCGCTTTATCATTGGAAGAAGATGCTTGCGAATGGTACATTAACCTTGATGATAATTCATACGATACTTGGGACTCTTTCAAGAAGGGATTCTTGGAAAGATTTGGTGAAAATAAAGAGCCTTGTTTTTTGCTAAATGCACTCCACTCTATCAAAATAAATGAAAATGGAACGATGGAGGAGTTCAACAAGAAATTTAGAGACCTTGTTTCAAGCATTGATGTTGATTTCAAGCCTCCTGACAAGTCTATCCTTGTTTACTACATAGAAGCACTCAATGGGGAAATGAGATATCAACTGAGAGACAAGGAAGCTGTTGATCTCAAAGTTGCTCAAACCTTAGCCATCTGGATTAATGAAAACATGCAAGCTTAAGGAAAGTCTAACTTACCTGGTTTCACAAGAGGGCAAGCAAGCGTTAAACATGAACCCAAAGGAAAGGATCCCATGCAAGATGCTTATGAGAATAAGATTAAAGAATTGAACATAAAAATTGAAGCCATGGAATCTACTTATGCATATCAATTGAAAAACATACAAAATCGAGTAGTAACTATGGAGAGGTCCCACTCTAATCAAAAGAAATTTCCTACTAAGTGTAATTGGGCCCAAAAGAAAGCTCCTCATCAAGACAATAGGTTACCTAATCAATTAGAGACAACTAATAGGGTTCAAGAAGTCATTCCTTATTGTAGACCTTGTGAAGCACTTCATGAAGAAGCAAGTTGTTATATTACACATCAAATTCTAGAACAAGGGATTCCCGAGACAAGCAACAATGAAGAGCTTTCAAGCGAGCCTGAATACATCAATGCAGTAAGCCATGTACACCTTGTTTCCAAAGAAACCTGGAAGAAAGCAAAAGAGTATAGCCAACAGTTAGATAACTTAACCAAAATTTTTGGTGCCATGCCTACATTAGATCAAATTCGAGAGATGCCCAAGTTCAAAGGAATCGCCTATCAAATGAGAGATAATGTTGGAACTTCAAAGGACAATCAATACGTTCCTAAGGTAATAAATCCTCATGAATCTAATGATGTTGGTATAGATATGGGTAGTTGGTTTCAAAAATTTAAAATGTCAATACCTGCAACTAAAGTGATTAAAATTCCAGAGCAAAGAGAGAAATTGATGAAAGTATTGAATCCACTCCTCTTAAGAAAGTAACATTTGAAAAAAATCAAGAAAAGAATCCTCCAACAAACAAAGAGGACTATGTGGATCTCCCTGTCATTTTACAAACCAAAGAGCATGGCAGAGAGGATCATCCACCCTTCTATGTGCCACTCTTGGTGAATGATCTCCTCCTTCATAATTGTATGTTAGATTCTAGGTCTTCAGCCAACATAATGGCCAGGAAAGTTATGGAAAAGTTAAATTTGAGAAACACTATACCATACGATAATATATGTGTTATGGAATCTAGAGAAGTTGATGTGGTAGGTATCATTGTGAACTTTCCAGTGAGATTGGCCAAATATCCTGACATTCATCTGAAAATGGATATCCTTGTGATAGATGTGCCTGATAAGTGGGGTATGTTGTTGTCTAGAAAGTGGTCTGCTGACTTGGGGGGATCCATTCAAATGGATTGGACTCATGCCACTGTCCCTACATCCAATCATTCAATGGTAAAACTGCATAGTGAAAAGGAGAAGAAGCACCATGTAGAAAATCCCAAGAAGCCTTGCAATGAATATGTTTATAACTCCGATGATGTTGGGAATTATACTTGCTATTCTACTTTTCTATCCCTAGTTAAAGATAAATTTAAGGATGAAAAGTTAGATAAGATTTGGAAAATGAATTTTGATGGAGCTCATTCGAGATCTGGAAAAGGAGTTGGAGTTGTCATTACTTCACCTTGTTGGAATATTCTCACCATCATTTTTGTATTTTGCATGCATGCATGCAATTCTGCATGCATCCAGGCATCGGTATGGTAGTCTCACGGGGGCTTCACTCAATAAACCGCTATCATAGCACGTTCGTTTGTGGAATATGAAACAATACCCCTAATTTCACTAAATATTGGAAAATACCTTCCAAAATCATTTTTTTAACCCCCTCCCAATATGCCTTCCCAATTTAAAAAAACCCCTATTTTCACTAGATATTGTATGTATCAATTTTTTCATTAACATTTTTTATATCCCTTTATATTTATACCTAGTATATTGATATGATACCCCTCTTATGACCCCACATGCATTCTACAATGCACCTTGCTTCTTTCGATGTATATTGTGGATGCACATTACTTCACGCACAAGGCAATTATTCAACCACATATCATTACGATTTGCAACATCTAATGGTCTAATGAAGAGATAGGATATCACTTCTTGTATGTCATTAGAGCCAATGCACATAGTACAACATTTAGATTGCATGTTGCAGTTCCCCAATCGCTGACTAAGCTTGTTGTGGGCTTGGTATCCAAGCCCCCAGGGCCTGTAACAAGATCTAGGAGGCTGACTAAACCTCCCAAGGCCTGTAATAGGCACGAGTGGTTGGGTATTCAAGCCCCTAAGGCCTATCGAGGGCCTATAACAAGCCCTGGAGGCTTAGAGCCTCCCAAGGCTATTGGTAACAACTAGTTGAGTGCTATTGGTAACAATTGGCTGTCAATGACCACTATCTCTCGACTATGATCGACTAGCAACCAACTTCACCACGAAACCCCTGGCCTCAAGCATGCCTCAGGATGTGATTTCCCTGCGTACTGGTAATCCTGAGCCTTGCCTCAACCCGATTTCTCATCCGGCCGTGATCCCGCCATCTCCATTTGACGGATATTTGTCAGCCTGCCCATATAAAAAAGACCCCAAAGTATTTTTTTATTGTTACATTAAATTTAAAAAACCCTTTGCCCCTCAATATATAAGCAATATATTTCTTAGGTTTTCATGAATATTTAATACCGAATGAACGTGATATTATATTGCCTTCTAGTGAAGCCCCTGTGGGTAGTCTCCCAGCACCTAGTCCTTATTTTGCAGCCCCCAGGAGCCTGTTTCTGCTAAGTTCTATCCTTCCTAGCCACTGAAGCACCCTTGTTTTCATCACTGGAGAACATGTGCGCCTTCTTCCAACTATTTAGGAGTTACTTCAGTTAGTTAGTTGGTTGATGACTCAGTTCCTTGATTCAGGGGATCATTGATCAGTTAACAGACTGAAGCACTTAGATAGGCACCTACTGAGACTAGTTTGAGCTCCACTGACTACTGACAACTCCTCATGCACCCACATTAGAGTCTCCTTCCCTACATTAGTGCCCATGCACTCAATTAGACTAAGTTAGTCTAATTTGACTGACTAGTTGACCTTTAAGACCATTGCCACTGGTTTGGATGATGTCTCCAATGCTATCCAAGCCACACTTTGAGGAGAATTCGAATGACCTTAGTGGCATTCAAATCTCATTGATTGTATTAAGTTATTATTCACATTACAGAGTGCCAACTTACAACTAATGTATGATACAACAATTTTTCTCCATTTCCTGTGTAATGAGTGTTAATTGATTCAACATTTCTTCTTCTTCTTTTTGCACTACATGAGTAAATTCTAGTGAGGTCTGCTACTGTTGAGTGATCCTATTCCTGAAATATCACACACCTAGAGGTCAAACTTTCAACTTTGCATTTAGGTTGGAATTTGAAGCAACAAATAATGTAGCAAAATATGAAGCACTTCTACTTGGGTTGGAAATAGAAAAAGACATGGGGATTAAGATGTTAAATATAAAAGGCGACTCCGATTTAAAAATCCTCCAGGTGAAAAACCAATTTGCATGCAAATGTCAAAGGTTAAAGAAGTATAGGAATGTAGTTTGGGATACTATGGAATTCTTTGACGCTTTGAACCTGACCAACATCCATAGAGGTCAACATATCATCTTCAACTCTTCAACCTTCATAGGAACTGTTAAATGGTGATGGTAGACTAGAGATTAACTTTAGACCATTAGTTTCGGACAATATCAAACACTAACAAGTATTTCGTGATGATGAACAAATTTTGAGATGCATCCATAGCATTGAAGAGTTTTCCAATTTCAATGTCAGCTTTCAGGAAGAGGGGAAATAGTATAAGGGAGAAGGTGATCAGCTCAACAATCTGGTAACTCATGGTCTAGTGGCCCTAGAGCATATCTTTGATAGGCTTGATCCAGGTGGATATCGGTGGTGGCCCACCTCTTCCAACTGGCTCAAAACAGTCTTCTGGCAATTTTGGTAAATTACTATTTTTAGTAGTTTTTCGGGTCCTGAACTTCCGGAGCCATTTTGAGGCCCTAAACGACATTTTTTGGCGATTTGGGGGACCAAATGGTTGCCAACGGCATTCATTTGGACCCAGTCGAAAGTTGTAAATCTCGGTTAGACCTTTCCAACGGGCTACCGAGCGCCCTAAACGGAGATCGTATGCAAAAGTTATGACCCCGGGAAATTGACTGTTCAACTAACCACCTTGGGGCCGCAAACTTTATGACGGTTCATCTTCTAGGGTTAGGTTTTTGGATGATTGGGATTCTTTCCCTCATGCTTATGATAAATAGGCCCTTTCGGCCTCTCTTTATATTCATCTTGGCACGAATGAGCATAGTGGCCACATCTCTTCTCAGAGATAGCTACCACCATTCTAGCTATTGTATTTTACAGTCCGTTCTATTTCCTCTATTTAATAGAATATGTGTTTACTGTATCACTGTGTTATTTGCAATATATCTCTATATATGATTTTGTATATGCTATCTTTTGTTTCGTTCCCACATAAATCCGGATCAAGGCTGGATAGAAGGAAGAATAACATAGATTCAATGAACCTCGGGAATTACATAGAGGTCAACATTGGAACAAATAAGGACCCAAAAATGATAAAAATTGGAAAATGTACGTTTGAAAAGGAAAGGATTGACTTAATCAATCTTGTCAAAGAATATAGGGTTGTGTTTGCTTTCACTTATGACGAGCTTAAATCCTATCGAGAATATGTATTCCAACACACTTTACTCGTCAAACATGAAATTAAATAAGTTAATCCTTTTCGACAAAAAATAAGACAAATCAACCCCAAGTTAGCACCCACAGTAAAAAAGGAGCTTGAGAAGTGGTTGGCTACTGGGATCATTGCACCAACAAGGCACTCATCTTGGTGCTCTAACTTGGTGGTTGTGAGAAATAAGAATAGGAGCATAAGGATATGTATAGATTTTTGAAATCTAAACACAACTTGCCAAAAGGACAATTATCCATTTCCGAATATGGAGACTCTTCTTCAAAGAGTGACGGGAGCTGAAATGATGTCAATGCTAGATGGACTCCCAGGTTATAATCAGGTGGTGATCCAAAAGGAAGACATACATTAGACTACTTTCACCACACCCTGGGTAACCTTTGAATATTTGAGGATGCCTTTCGGTTTGCTGAATGCAGGGGCCACCTTCCAAAGGGCCATGGACTATGCATTCAATGAGTTGATAGGGAAAACCATAGAAATTTATCAGGATGACTTAAGGTTTTTTTCAAAACAAAGGACAAGTCATATAAGTCACCTTAAGCAAGTATTCTAAAGATGTAGGAAATATGGTATTTACTTGAATCCAACAAAGTACGTCCTAGGCATTGATGAAGGGAAACTTTTAGGACATACCATTTCAAAAGATGGTGTGAAAGTGGATCCTGAAAGAATTGAGGCAATTAAGAAAATCCCTTTCCCTAAAAATGTCAAATATCTCTAGTCCTTTAATGGACACATCAACTTCATAAGAAGATTCATTCCTAACTTAGTAGAATTAATGAAGCCAACCCAAAAGTTATTAAAAAAAATGCTAAGTTTGAGTGGACTAATGAGGGAAGAGAGGATTTTAAATGTATCAAAGAGGCCATCACTATATCACCAATCTTAGTTATCCCTGACTATCCTAAAGACTTCATTATTTTTTTCTTTGCATCTGAAGAGACTATTGCAGGGGTTTTGCTCCAGAAGAACAATGAAGGATTTGAGCAACCCATCACTTTCATGAGTTGAGCCTTGCAGAATTTTGAGTTGAAGTATACAATTATGGAAAAGCATTTTTATGCCTTGGTAAAGTCTTTGAACCATTTCAGGATGTGTGTTGGCTACTCAAAGATAATTGGTATGTACCTCATGCAAAAATGAAAGATATCTTGTCTCAACAAGATTGTTTAGATATAAGGGATAAGTGGGTCTCTAACATTCGAGAGTATGACTTAGAGATTAGGCCCACGAAATTAATCAAAGGTTAAGGTATAGCCAAGATGTTAACTCAAGAAAATGAATAGGCCCTAGGGATGGTATGTCAGAATGATCATTCAACACCAGTCATGTCTCAAGAACTTCAACGTCTAGATCGTCATTGATATTCAGATATAATCTTCTTTCTCCGTAATATTATATGCACAGATCATCTGAAAGGTCATAAAAGAAGGGCTATAAGGTTAAAAGTCGTCAATTATTACATCACTCGGGGAGGATTAGGTTGGAGGAACCTTGACAGAATAATTCTCCGATGTGTAAATGAGGAAGAATCTAAACAACTATTGGCTGAGTTTCATGCAGGATTTTGTGGAGGGCATTATGCAGCAGACACAACATACCACAAGATCCTTAGAGCGGGTTATTACTGG
Organism: Larix kaempferi; assembly: GCA_027924585.1. NCBI lineage: Eukaryota > Viridiplantae > Streptophyta > Pinopsida > Pinales > Pinaceae > Larix > Larix kaempferi. The sequence goes on from BSBM01001030.1 coordinate 8,923,347, forward strand.
CCCTCCTTGTTCGTAGATGTGCATAAATTTGTAAGGAGTTGTCAGCAATGCCGGTTGTTCACTGGGAAACAAAGGCTAGAATCCTTTCCTTTGCAACTGGTTGTGGTATTATCTCCTTTATAGCAGTGGGGACTTGATTTCATAAGGAAGTTTAAAGATAACTTAAGTAATGTATTTACTTGGATTCTTACGGAAACTGACTATTTCACCAAGTGGATAGAAGCAATACCCACCAAAAAGGCTATCGATAGAGTTGTTATGGATTTCCTAGAAGATAGGATCATCACAAGATTTGGTGTTCTAGCTAAAATAACAACTGACAATGTCAAATCCTTTAGTTCAACATAGTTCACATCATTTTTCTTTATGTATGGCATTGTCCTATCTCACTCATCCAACTATTATCCCCAAGGTAATGGCATTGCAGATTCCACCAATAAAAACTTAATGACCATTTTTAAGAAAATAGTTGGAAATGACAAGAAGTCGTGGGATAGCAAAATCAAGTATGCACTTTGGGATGACAAAATAACTAAGAAAAGTGCAACTGGAAAGACTCCTTTCGAGTTAGTATATGGTTCAACTGTCTCCTTGCCCATTATTATTCAACTACCAGTGTATCAAATGCTTCAAGAATATGGTTTAGAAGAGGATGCCATGCCCAATGGATTAAATCAGTTGATTGAATTGGATGAAAGCCGAAGAAATGCCCTTGATTGGAGTATCATAAATCAAGACAAAGTTAAAATGACATTTGACAAGTCTGCAAGAACGAGGCCTTTCCAGATTGGAGCTATAGTTTTATTATAGGATAAGCAAAGGGAAAAGATAGGCAAGCATGGGAATTTCGATAGCCTCTGGATGGAGCCATTCATCATCTACGACGTGTTTGGCATTAATTCATTCCTACTCAACAACATGGAAGGAGAAAAGTTTCTCTTACCAATGAATGGGAAATAATTGAAATTGTTCTTCAACGATGATATTTAATGCCCATGGGGGCATTATCAGGGCTTCTCTAAACCCCTTTTTGTGAAATTCCACAGGGGTAGATCACTAAGCTTGAACAAACCTCACAATTTCACTCATTTAATTGCAGAGAAGAATTTAGCAGGAAAGATGAACAAATTCATTCATGAAACTCAAAAGATATGAGAAAATAATGATAATACATTCATCAACTGTAAGATGGAAAAAATATGTCAATACAATATAATGAATTTGATACCACCAAGGGTGATTCTAATTCTCCTCAAGTCATGGCTTAGTCAGCATTAGAACCATCTCCCGATAAGATTCAATGACCACCGATGGTGAATAAAAAGTTAACTGAGGTAGAATTGAGCCTAACTAACCATGAGAGCACTGGAATAGGGGAGAAGACTCCAAGGGGCGCATAACTAGCTGTCAATAGTCAAGTGGAGTCCTTCTACACTTTGAAACAGTCAATTGGGAGATACAATCAGTTAACTAAGCAATCAATGCATGAAATAACTGATGGAGGTCCTAGAACTGTGTAGTAGGGCGCATTAGTAACTGTAGTGATGGAAACAATGTGCAATAGGTTAGTAGGAGGGCTACTGATGACTAGAAACAAGATCCAGGGGGCCTAAAACAAGGACTAGGTGCTAGGATACTCCACTGCTGCTGACTGGATGCATGCAGTGTTGCATGGAATGCATGCAAATCCAACATGTGATGCTGAGAATATTCCAACACTTTTCCTTTTGTATCATAATTTATTTTTGTATATTATTTATGTACCATAGTTTTGTTATCATAGTATTGTTGTACATTATTTTTTTATATTATCTTGTACATTATGTTGCAAATTATATTTCAATTGGCATCGATTCATATGTACATGGGACTGATGCACTTTAATTTGCTGTAGGAAACAAATATTCTAGGATTCTCGCCCACTCTTTTTGATTGAAAATCAGTCGAGTGCACATCCCGCAGTTGGAGCCAGATTTTGTCCAGTAAGTTGCACTTAGGGGATTTCTAGTGAGCCACCAAGGATCAGAACAAATCAATTGTTCCCACTCAATGCTCAGAAGTTCCATGGTTTCATCAGGGCCACTTGTGATTCCTTTTTCTTTTTTCGCATGTTCACACCCCCTTGGGGGAATTGTAATAAATGATGGAGCATGGTATTTTGTAAAAGGGCTTGGCCTTCTTGGGACTTAGTCATCAAACTAATCACCCTTGAGTGTTTTTTCCCTTGCTAATTATGCGACGCTTTTTAGGGACACACAATTTTCAAGTTTTTCACTCAAAATCCTCCAAATCCGGGGTGGTGAAAGTGATGATTAGGCCTTGAAAGGGGTATTAAATCCTATAGTCTATGTATAATACCATGCTATTAATAATCCCAGAGTCTTGTCAGCATGCGCTAAGACCCCCCTAGTATTTTTTAATTTTCTAGTTTTTTTAATAAAATCATTGATAAGGTGTATTTTAATTGTAAAATTTCAAAGTGTCATAAAAGTATGGCTAGGGGGCCAAATTTGTCATGGGGATGCTCATTTTTGAATCCAAAGCCCCCACTTAACTCCTAGACCCACTTTTCCTAAGTTTTGAGTGATTATTTATCACTTAAATGAAAGTCTCTCCAAAAATGCAAAAAAGTCAATTAAAAAATAGAAAAAGTGAAATAATGGAGAAAAACAACATCCCTAAATCAGGGGGAACTTGTCCCATACATGTTCCAATCCAACTAAAGATGACGTTGGAGTATCTTGGAGACCAAATAAGGCAATATTGAGTTAGTTTCCACATGTGGAGAGTTTGTCTACAAGAGGAAATGCGTCCTCTCTCATGAGAGGGGCGCACTTGTGGTGTTGGCATATTCTTGTTAGAAGAAAGGGTATCCAAAGGAGAGGTGGAACACCTATCGATAGGTGGCACCTCTCCCTTGATTATGACTCAACTACTTCCCCTTTTCTCTCAAGGGTGCGCCCTCCTTCTCCCTTGAATGGTGCACCCCTCCTCTCTTGAGTCTTCTATTAAAGCAAGGTCTTTCTCTTCTCTTCGGGGGAAGCAAAGAACCTATGCTCTTGTGATGTATTATTGCTATTATTTGATGAATAACGTTGTGAATTTGGAGGTCCAAACTGTGCAAGAGTTCTCATGAATGTGAATGTTGGGCTCTAATCAAGGTGATATTTAGCTAGTTGCTTTCTTCTTTTATAAGTTTGTAGATTCACTATCTAGCTTAGAAGGCCATTCTTGGCTTATAGAGTAAACATTTAAAGGATTAAGTTGTTTACTTGTATTTGATTTTATGAGATTAAAGAGTAATAGTTGGTAGTCAGTAATACTTATGTTCTTTTTATCTCATTCGATTAACCACACTAGATTGATATCACTTGTTTAAAGATTTTTGTAGCTTGCAGATCATCTTAGGTGAAGAAGAAGTGGGAGTTCAGTTGCATCCCTTTTTCTCTTCATATAAAATTATGCATCTAACACTTCTTGTATTACGGGCATCTCCACGTCCTCACAAAGATTCAATCTGGAGCTTGAGACATTCTCTTCTTCTCTTAAAATTTTTTTAACTCTCTTTCTGGTTACATTTAGAACAAGCTTAGATCTTCTTACAAAGTTCATCATACATTTCTTAGCTTGGTCATATTTCTAGATCTAAAAGTGCTTTTACTTGCAATCATAAGCTTAGATCTAATTCCAAGATTAGATCTAATTCCATTTACTTAGTACTTAAAGTAGTATAGTTTCTCTACTTTTTGCAAGTATTTGGTTGTATAATTATTTATGTATTTTAGACACTAATCCACTAAAATGTTTACTTTTAGTTTGCTGGTTTTTAGCAGGTTGAAAGAAAAAGATGAGGAATTTTGGGCTAAAATGTCCATAAAGTGAACCATTTCAAGCACCAAGACCCATCTCTTATTCCTACTCTTCTTCTCTCATTCTTCTAGCATTATTGTAAGCCTTTTTTATCCATTTTTCAAGGATCGAAGGCATTCTCTTTTAAGAAAAATTGTACAAAAACATTAATAAAAAGCAAGTGGGATTTAAGGCTTCCACAACCCCCTTACCCCATTTGGGGGAAGCCTTTATATTTTTTGGTTTCTTTGCTTTAGAGTAGTTTTATTTTCTTTTATTTATTGCAATAAGTTAGATCAATCAATATCTTGATTTCCTTTTTTATTTTGCAAGTAAGTATGTGAACCCGACTCATTGCCATGAATTATGCTCTCTCCACCACCTAAAGGGTCTCCGATTAGTGATGGCTGACCATAAAAGTGACACATAGTCTATGGTTTTAGTATAATATATTTTTGCTTTAAGTTCATTTGCTTACTTCGCATTTGCAATTATTTTTTGTTTTAAATCGAAATAAACATTTGTTACAAATTTCACGTATGCTCTTTCCCTCTGCGGGCTTTTTGACTGGTCGTTGGGAAACTGAAATGATTTGCAACACTTCTTTAATCTTTTGCATTTTAATTTAAACAACTCATCATAATAAATGAACCACCTTCAACATAGCGAAAATCCAGTGTTACGAATTGAATTTGTGTGGGAAAATTCTTCAAAAGAAGTGGGAACCACTGGAACGTGGCCTCAGGGCCCTGTTAGTATACATCCTTGTTGGTGTAGTGTTGAAAATCCCCCCGAGACTCCATCCAGCCCACACATCTTTATGAGGAGCCACTCTTATTTAATTTCTAGACATGCTCCTTGTACCTCACGACATATCTGGAGTTCCCCATTCCCGTAAATCAATTCCATCATTAATAATTTAAAACTGACCAATGTCATTTTGCAAGACATTTACAATTTTCTCTGGACAACACAGTATTTTATTTGACTCCCTTAGCACTGATCTCCATTGGAAACAATACTTTATATTTTCTTAATATCATTTCATTGTTGTTGCTTAATCCTTATATGCTGATGTTATCGTTTATATATTGTTGAAGTATTTCTTATTTTTGCAATAATTTTGATTCAGTAATTCACTTCGATAAACTCCTAAAAAACTTGCTTCCATCCTTAACAACTAAAACATTTAGAAGGGCCTTAGCAACTCTTTTTTAGGGACCACCCCCCTTCGCTTCATTAGGAGTTTGCCTAAATGGAGGAGTTAGGATCAGGGGACAACACTTGGTTGGAGACTTGACCCCAAGGACACACCTAGAAACTTGATTATTTATGTTGCGCTAACCCTAGGTGTGCATCCGGTGGCAACAGAGTTGACGCTCTTTCGTCAAGGTTCTTGACCTTCCCTTCCAAGTCCTTCATCTTCTTCCAGCAGGTTTTCTCATCATGTCCCACTTTTCCGAAATACCAATAGGCCTTCTTCTTTTGATCCTTCTTCGTCAATAATGACTCTCCGGTCTTTTATTTAGTAGGTTGGTCGATACTTTCTCATTGATGATCCGATTGACCACGTTTTTTTAAGGTTTGGATTGATCTTGCTTTTGAGAAAGTGAGCCTAGTGTTTGTTACCAAGCTTCCCTTCTTCAAGCAACTTTTGTTGGTCTTTAATCAACAAATCATATAAAACATCAAAGGTGAAATCCTTACCGTCTTGCTTGAGAGACATCCAACTGGTGTGAAAGCAGGAGCATAAGACATCATAGGATGTCTTCGAATTCATTAGGACCAGTTTGATGAGATGTCCATCCTTCTTCGGAAAATCCTTACCACATTTGCCCAATTTGAATTGTAGCTCCTTGATGCGAGCTAAATAGTCCTAAATCTAGTCAAAGGAAAGAGGTTCAAGAGATATCAACTCTTTCTCTATTTGCATAACTTGAATTTCATTAACCTTGTTGAACAACGACTTCAGCTTATTCCAGACGGCATGAGGTCACTCGATTACACTTGTATGAAAGCGAATATCCCTTGAAATTTAGGTCATGATGATCCCAATAGCCTCATCCCTCTTTCCATTGATGATAATCTTAGCATCAACATTCGTCGGATCTGCAATAGCAACTTTTATATATTGCCACAGTCCCTTGCGCTTCAACAAAGTCTCCATATCTGGAACCTAGATTGCATAATTGTGTCCATTCAAAACAATAGGTTCTATTTTGGAAGTCATCCTCCTGACTAAATAAATATGATCCAAGTTCAAGAAGACTTATCAATTGACAAATCTTTCAGCCCAAAGTTAATCAAATCTAGATCAGACTCAGCATCATTTGCAGAAAACATGCTATGTCAAAACGATTTGCAGAAAACATGCTAGGTGAGCCTCTTCACCTTGAACTATAAAACATAAAATAAAATAGCAGAAGGGAATAATATGCCAAGGAGAGATGTGGTGTCTAAATACAATGTCACAAAAATTAAGCATAACGCATTATGATCAGAACATCACATTCAATACTTGATACACAAAGAAAATCCTTAACACAACCCATAGGGTCGTTCTTTTATAGTCTCCAGATATAAAAAACTCCCTTGAAGTGATGAAGATAAGGTCCACAAATAGGTTTCGTTGGTTCTAACCATTTCCACAAAATACACAATCTCCCTTAGTTTAGTTGGGTGTTGTAGTCGAGCTGACTATGGCCTCTTCAACCATTGAGTTGAGCCTTCGAATCTCCCATTCGATCCCGGCTAATTTTCTAGTCGACTATTATCTATCGACTGACTGTCTCCAAAAGATGTAGGAGTGTGATGTGTTGGAGCACGATTGCCGTTAGACCAAAACCTGTAGGTGTTAATATTCACTCAATCGCCAAAGTTAAGATCCAAGAGAGGGGGTTAACCCATGTTGTGAAACTCACAAAGAGCATTGGACACAAATGCCAACAATATCCCCCTAGCGTTACTTGGGTGAGTTTCAAACTCAAGACTTGTCACTCTGATACCATTTGTTGGAACATGATTGTCGTTAGACCAAAATCCGCAGGCGTTAATCTCCGCTACAATCACCAAAGTTAATATCCACGCGATGGGGTTAACCCATGTTGCGAAACTCATGAGGAGCGATGGACACAAATTCCAACATGATGAACCTTCATAATAGTAGGTTCCAACATGGCTAGCATTCCATGATGGCATCAAGAGATAACTGAGGTTATTTGTATGTTTGAGAAGGAGCTGTCCATGATTTTCATGGACTTGTAGGTTCATCTTTTAATACACCTAGTTTATGAGTTTGAATTAGTTGGAGTGGTCTCATGTCATTTGATGTTCTTCTTAGAGAGTTGCATGAAAAAATTGAACGAGTTGTTTGACAAAGGGGAAAACCTGAGGGGTCTATGGTGGAGGGGTGCATAGTATATGAGTTGTTCTATTATGCCAGTGAGTACATCAAGCAAATTGATGACACACCTATTCTAGTGGTTTAGAACGATCAATGGGATAAGGACAAAAGGAAAGGGAAGATACTCCAAATGAAAGGAAAAAGGTATATGATAAAGAGTAAGTCACTTTTCTTTTTTCAAATTTATACAAAGTGATTGTTTGGACTAAACTTGATAATGTATATTTTATATCATACTCTTCCTTTTGATTTCCTGGATACATCAATGAATTCATAAATTGATGTCATCAATAAATTCATTTTTTACAATAAGGAGGCAATGCAAACGTGGGTCACATTGCATGAATATAGGAGATGGAATTAGGATAGTGACAAGAAAGAATTCAGACTGTTGAATGGTAGAATCATGCCTTATCTTGATCATTTAAAATAAAATATGCCATGATTTGTCCCAATAGTTGGGTTGCTTACCATATAAGAGAGAAATATGGTGCATCTAGTAGTTACCCACATGGTGAAGATGATGTACTAAACATAGGGACCAAGTGCAATAATTCAGTAATTATATATTTGTGTACTTTTTAAACTTTATAATGAACACTTGAATTATAACATCTATATTTTTTTATTAATGCTTGGGTTATTAGACACAAGACATCATCATTTGTTCACATTTTTACAGTTGCATTTGTACCCATCTATGTGGGCATATGGGCATCATTTTTGTATTGAGGATGTCGATGATGGACGTTTCACACAAGATTGTGGAGTGGACGTAGAGTTCTATCAATCTAGTCATGCTAGCCAACGTGATCATAACATAATAGAGGTGAAGTTAGGATACATTAGAAAGATACGAGAGATCATTCAAGTGGAATTCTCATATTTTCAATGTGTTATTTTTAGGTGCAAGTAATGGGATACCTTTGACTAGAGTATTGTAAAGGAAGATAATGATAGTGGGATAATATGTATCAACGCTAGAAGGATGTGGAATGAAACTAATGAGCCTTATGTTTTCCCCAAAACACTCCAAGCAAGTTTTTTTTTAACTCACATGTGTTGGATACAGATTGGTGGTTCGTACTAAGACATGATCCTAGATTAGAACATCTTTACGAGAACAACAATGTTATAATGCCAAGGAAGGAAGATAATCAAGGTGATAGCAATGAAGAGTGATATCATGTACATGTTTTATTTGAACATTTATATCGTATTTGTATCATTTTATTTGTGAATTATATATAATTGGTAAATTGTGTTTTTTATCATTTTATGATGTTGGTAACGAAAATTTATCAACAATTTTTTAAACCATTTTGAAACATTTTCTTGAAATATGTGATATCACTTTGGAAGCAATTAGTAAAATAAAGAGTATTGCATCCATTCACGATTTTCAATGTCTTCATTCATGCACTAAGTTAGAGGCAAAAAGTATTTAACATTAATTACGTCGATAGGCATTTCATCTATGAGAATGCATTCCTAGACACTGTTATGAGATTCCTCGTCTACTCAGCGAGTTAAAAAGCTCCACGTGTATAGAAGTCTCGAGCTAAAAACACACCATGTGTATTGAAGTTTGTTCGTTCTTGGCATGTCAGTGAAGTTTCCTTGGCTGTCTCCTCATTCTTGGCGGGTTACTCAAGTTTCCCTAGCTGTCTTCTCACTAACTGTCTTCTCACTGTACTGATGGTTGTGTCTTGGCTATAATTTCACCGATTGGCCCCAAAACAACATTTCGAGCGTTGCTTTTAAGTTCTATGCCTGCTGAATTGAGCGAAGAGGACTTGAGGCAGGAATTGGAGGTATGAGATCCCATTCATGCATTTGATCTGGATAGAAGAAGAGAAGGGATTATCATGGTTCTTCATTACGATCACAGGCATGCTAAAGCAGGCTTCACATAAATCCAGGAGCAAAATTTGATGCAACAACGCATATTGCAATAGCATTACAATAAGTCTACTTCACAAGAAAAAAGAAAAGGGAGATGACGATGAGAATGACAATAGTGATGAACACGATAGAATCCTGCCACCCACTGGCATTATCACAAGGACTTTGTAGGAGGAAAGACCATAAGCGCACAATACACCATTCCTGTTGGACTCTGGTAGTTTTCACACATAACAAGGGCACTCTGGTAATTTTCAGTTTGGATGCGGATATCAACATTAACATGCTCATATCGATCTTCCAGGCTCTTGGTATGTTTTTACTATTCTCTGTGTTTAGGAGTTTTACTGATTTTGTTGTATTTATTTATTATTTTTTTTCTATGCCTTGCATTTTTTTTGCTGCTATGTAGGTTAGTTTTACATTACAAACTTAGGAGGGATTGTTTCTCATTTAATTGCAGCACCTTCTTAAGGCAACACGAAGACAAGATTCTAGCATGCCATCAAAGATGAAAGACTGTCGAGCAAATCATCCTTTGAAAACGACGGAATTTAAGATCAAAATATCCTATAGACTCTTTCAAAGTACTGAACAAAGAAAATTCCAGCTCGCTTTACCGCTTAAGGGTGACAAATCTATGTTTTAATTTGGTGCTTTTGGAAAGGCCTAATAAAGATTGTTTTCACAAAAAACATAGCAATATTACTATGTCTCAATACACGTATGCATCAGTTCATATTTAGTGTTAAATTGAAGTACTCCATGTCTTTTCCAGGCCTTGGTGTTGAAGAAATAACCTGCACGACTTTTTGTGACATCATTCACATGCTTCTTCGGCATTATTCAGTTCTTGGCGATTGCATCTTTCTTTGAAAGGGATCCGAGTCACTCGAAGATGTGTTTTGGGGGTGAACTTTTTACTGTTCTATACGATGTAAGTGTCATTGTTTCCTTGCTTCTTAATTGATCTAAATTATCCTCCATGCTCAAATCACAGAAACTACAAGTTATCATCAACATAGACAGCTATAAAAGTTACATAAACTTGTTGTTACAAGGAATTGTGGCTTTTGGCATTGCCTTCTCAGTCTAGATATGGTGCATTGATAGAGGAGGCCCTGTGTTCGTTGTAGTGTATCAACCAGTCCAAACTATAGCTATGGCAGTTATGGCATCTATCAAAGAAACCACCAAGTTTTATTTTTATTTTATTTTGAGACAAGGTTTTCATGCGGGTTCGTTATGACGTGTTATGGTGTGTTCCGGAAGTTTCCTTGCATCTGCATCCAGAGTGAGAGAGGTTCCTTCATCTATGTCCAGAGTGGGAGAGGGTTCGTTATGACGTGTTATGGCGTGTTCCAGAAGTTTCCTTGCATCTGCATCTAGAGTGGGAGACTGATCGCGGAACCACTGTTCAGTTGAGCGAATATATTTTGCATCTTCAATGACTGGCCAAAACCAGGCTTTGCATTGCGATGCTCATCCATGTGAGTTCGAATCTTATCTCTCGTTGCGTTGATAACAAGATTCTCAACAGGGATTTAACAATGTGGGAGATTGGAAGAGCAATGGACTGTGATTTATGAGGGTTATAAAAGCAACCGCATATTCAACTCAACTATACAAGTTCAAGCTACTCATGTGGGATATTATTCTTTTTTTCATGTTTTGGAACAATTTCACCAAATGTTTCATTTTCATTTCAATCTGGCGAATTTTAGGGTTGAGATATAACTCCATGCTTATTAAGAACCTACGACAATAACCCAACCTACAACAATAACCCAAATGTGGGAGTTTTAGCTAGACTTCAAGGTGGAAATGTTGGATACAACCAACTTCTCCCAGGTATCATTATCTTACCGGATGCAATTAGTTTGGTTTCCGTGTTGTAGTAATGTTGATGGTGGTATTTTAATGCTTTTTCTTCTGGAAATCGTTGTATCTGCTACTGGATCAGGTTGGGGGAATTCTGTTCCAACTGTAGTTTTGAAGCCAAAGAGAAAGCTAGAGCCAGAGCCAACACCAAGCTCTTTCCTGCTCCTAGACAGAGTTCTTCTCCTCCAACTTCCCCACAGAGTCAACTTCCTAAGCCTAAGTTTCGGCTGCCAAATCCAACAAATAAAACATTTTTTACTATCCAACGGCCTGCGACATATTTAGATTTTCATTTTTTTGTTTCTATTAAAGCGGAATAAAGAAGCTTAGTTGTTGTCAAATATCTCAGGTATTCAAACATTAGAAGTCTTGTTGATAAGGCTACATGTATAATGTATTAATGTTACCTGCCAAATATTCTAGTGTGGAAATGAAACCACGAGAGCTACAATTTTCTTGGAATGCCAATGGTCGTTGATTAGCATTTGTGTTTGACACGAAATTTTTCTGTTATGATTGCATTGAAGGCTCTTACATGGATGGACCTCTCCTTGATTTAATTTTCCGACAGAATCCCTTCGTGTTTAGGCCAACTGTAGGTTCTGTAGTGTCTAGATTTGACTGTAAACCATTTCAGTGGCATTATCCCTTCTGAAATTGGCAACATGAGAAGCCTTTTCTATTTAAGCATGTCAAGAAATGCCCTGACTAGGAGGAATCCTCCTGAGTTTTCATCCATTAAACGACTTAATATTTTAAATTTGAATGTGAATAGATTAAATGGTGGGATTCCAGAGGAGTTTCACCGTCTAGAGTCTCTCTGTAAACCGTTTAACTGATCTTATTCCAAAGTGGATCAGCAATCTTACCAGCCTTTAGATCTCCACATCATACGAAAATTCGTTCAATCGTTTGATACCGCAAAATCTTGGATTGAATTCCAACCTGTAAGTGCTAAATATCCATTGAAATAATCTGGTAGGAAGCATTCCCGGGAGCATTTTTGCATCTGGGAAGCTTCAAGTTCTTATTTTGACTATGAATAGTTTAGATGGTAGCCTTCGCAAGATGTTTCATTTGATTTCGAATTGGAGAATTTCAAGGTTGAGATATAACTCCATTCTTATTAAGAATCTACAACAATAGCCCAATGGTGGGAGTTTTAGCTAGACTTCAAGGTGGAAATGTTGGGTATAACCAGCTTCTCCCAGGTATCATTGTTTTACCGAATGCAATTAGTTTGGTTTGTGTGTTTTAGTAATGTTGATGGTGGTGTTTTAATGTTTGTTCTTCTAGCAGGTGCTATATCTACTACTGGATCAGGTTGGGGATCTTCTGCTCGATTGCAGTTCCGAAGCCAAAGAGAAAGCCAAAACCAGAGCCAACGCCAACACTCTCTCCTGCTCCTAGATAGAGCTCTTCTCCTGCAAATTCCCCATAGAGTAAGCTTTCTAATCCTAAGTTTCGGTTGCTAGAATCCTAACAAATAGAATGAGCAAATATACCATTCTTTTCTATTCAACGGCCTGCAACATATTTACATTTTCATTATTTTGTTTCTATTAAAGCATAATAAAGAAGCTTAGTTGCTGTCAAATATATCGGGTATTCAAACATTAAAAGTCTTGTCGATCAGACTGCAGGTATTCATGTTACATGTCAATGATTGTAGCATGGAAATGAAACCAACCGGAGCTACAATTTTCTTGGAATGCGAAAGGTATGAATAAGAAGAGACTTGTTACGTAAATATAGAATAACAAAAAGTGACTTAAGCATAACAAGAAAAAAGTAAATAAGTCGAGACACTACATTGCAATTTGGTTCTTTCAAAGTTTCATGTTTCAACCGGTAATTGATGACGAGAAGGTTTCCACAGGCATCATTACCCACGGAAGAAAACAGGGTTATCTAAGCAAAAACGATTTTCTCTTTTGTACAAGTCGCTCTTCTCTTCTACAAAGACACTGCACTTTGTCGAAAGTTGCAGAAGACTTGCATGCTTCTACAAAGCCACCACCAAAAATTTGCATAAGACTTGGATTCTACCGGTAAGAACCTCTGGAATTCCAAAATTTCGGACCAGAATTCGGAATTCTAAGACTTAACTGGAGTTTCTTGAAGAAATTGGCAAGTGGGGGTTCGATATGATAGGTGTTACTCATCATGTTAAAGTGAATTTCAAGTCTATGTTAAAGTCAATTTCAAGTCCATCTTAGCTTCAAGAGCTAAGAGACAAAGATTAAGGCCTGGATACAACAATGTTACTCTTCTATGGATACAACATACCCATTTCTTAAGAAGGTGACGAGCCTCTGTAATGTGAGAGAAAGAGATGATAATAAAGATATATCTTCAATCTGGCTCATGTAGGCAAACTTGGATAGAAATTTTATACATATTTTTTTGTTTCTAAGGTTTTGAGGGAAGAATTATGCTTTGATTTCTGTAATTTTTATGTTTTGCAGAACTGATCCATAAAGAAAAACATGCAATTGATTACCTTGTGAGTCCATTTGATCTCAATGTTTTAGATGTCTGTGATATTTTTCAAAAAATGAGCCATAAAAGCCCCATAAATACCCAAATTCAGTGTGCCAAATACTAGAATTCCTATTGAATTTATTGCCAAATACCCAATTTCCCCGAAACAACAGCAGCAGGTCCAACTACATGGTCTATGACTCTATGGCTGTATATGTCCCACTAATCACAGTAACAATTTTGTTATTGGTTCTCATGGAATCAACCACAACCGAATCTCATTTTTCTCCAATGCAAAGGCCAAAAATAGTTTAGAAGATCTTACAAGCCCATAAAGTTTCTCTAATGCAATCCCAGAAAGTTTGGAAAATCTTACAAGCTCGTGGTGGCATTGCATTAGCATTTTCATATTCTCCACTTGTGCTTGAAATCTAGGTATAGTTGAAACCCTAATATTCTTTTTTGTATATATGAATTCTTTGGAAGACAAGAAGCTGCATGAATAACTATTTGGCTCATTCCAATGAATAACTCTGCAGGATACGTTGAAGTCTCCACCCCCTGAAAATAGAACTATGAAGAAAGCAAATTTGTTTGCTACAATGATAACAACTTCCTTCTTTATGCTATTATGTGGTTGTCTGGGATATGGAGCCTTTTGAGAAAATACACCTGGAAACCTATTGGCAGGATTTGGATTCTACGAGCCTTACTGGCTTGTTGACTTTGCCAATGCATTCATTGTGGCTCACTTGCTTGGAGCATATCAAGTACGAGTTTTCTCATATCAACTAACAGTTTTCTCTTAGTGTGACCAATTGAATCAATGCCAAGGTGACATAGTATTGAAAATTTCTGAAATTTGGAAAATAATCCCTATGTAAATACCTTATCACTCTTTCTCTTTGTTCTGCTTGATTGAAAAACTAATGTCTATGCTACCATATTGTTTTGTCAACCATTTTTTGCTTTCATTGAAGGTTGGATTTCTGATAAATGCCGGAACAATAAGATAATCAGTAAGATCGAAATTCTCATACACGTTCCCTTATGTGGGTTGCTGTGATGGAGAACTGCATTTGTGGTGTCAACTACAAACATTGCCATCATATTTCCTTTATTCGATGATATGCTTGGAGTTATAAGTGCTGTGAGGTTTTGGCCGTTGGTGGTGTACTTCCCAATGGAGATATACATTAGATAGAAAAAGGTCCAACGATGGACACTCACTCAATTGGAACCTTTTGCTAACTTTGAGCTTCATATTACTTCTTGTATCAGTGGTATTTGTTGTTGGCTCAATTGAGGGCCTTGTAAAAGACAACACATAAAAGCCCTCCAAGATGGTGTTAAAAATGCAGAGATGTATATTCTTTGCCTATGTTGTTTTGTACAGTTTAAAAAACAGAGTAGATGCAGCCCATGTGAAATTGGTAGAGGTAAGTGTTGGACTGAGAGGCTGAGAGTGGCTATCAAGTCTTAACAAGGGCTGTTGGAGTGAGCAACTATCAAGCCTTAACATGGGTTGAAAGTTGTATATTATGATGTTTATATAAATTCATATATATTGTATAAAGTCTTAAGATAGGCTAAAAGTTATATATTATATATTATGATGTTTATATAGTTTCCCACGTGATATCACCGTTTTAGTGATCAAATGTAATAAATCTATAAAATATGTAGATATTAGTAAATTTAAAATTCACATGACATAACTAAGAAAAGTTGGGAACCTTATTAGGAATTGAAGGGTCATGGAGAGCAACCATATACGTGACTAAAAATACTTTAATTAAAAATGGAATTTTATAAACTTTAATTTTGATTTTTGAATTATTATTTTTATAAACAAATTTTAGTTATATATTCACCTTTATGCAAATTTAGGACACCTAAGTATGTAGAGTGTTGTAAGAACATTGTGTGATTGCATACCATGTAATGTGATGTAGGATTGGAAAAATGAAATTTTATAACTTTAATTTTGATTTTTAATTATTATTTTTATAAACAAATTTTAGTTATATATTCACCTTTATGCAAATTTATGACACTAAGTATGTGGAGTGTTGTAATAACATTGTGTGATTACATACCATGTAATGTGATGTGGGATTGGAAAAGGTTTGTTTATGTTTTTTTTTTAAGGTATATATGATTTTTATGTAATGAAAATTTAAGGTTTTATAGGTTAATAGAATATATTAATATAAGGAAAATTTATAATTATATGTGATATTAGATTTAAGTGATTTCTAAATTAGTATTTTTATTTAAAATTGGTGAAAAATTCTGAAGAGTTTCAAAATTGCTAGAATATAAATGGTTGTGATTGCACATTCCACTTATAACAAAGATATTTGAGGGTGTTGAATCCATTTATATATTTATTCAAAAATGTAATGTCAACAATAAAAATTACAATTTTACCAAGATTGTATTGATAATAATAATGTAGGTATCTTTGTATTTATCTTTGTATTTATCTATGAATTTATATATTAAAGATATTGACTTGGTAAGTGAATATAAATTATTATATTTACCATTAAACCATGATTTTATATATACTCTTTTTATTATTATTAAATTACAACTTTATTGTTAAAAGTATAAGACATAAAAGTATTATTATTATGGAACAAAATCTTAATATAAAAATATGTTATTGTAATAAGATAACATGTAAGATACGCGGTGATGATGATAATTAACATCTATTGAGAGTTGAGACCAACTTTGATCTATGAAACTTTAAGAGGATTACACAATCTAATGTGAGTGTATTGTTAATAATAATGGTTAATTAAAATAAAGAAAAAATCAACCTAGCTATTGTATTTAAGTGTTATCTTTTACTTAATATATATACTTGTTTGAGCTTTGAGCTAGTGAGATTTGATCATGCTTCACCACTAGCTTTGGGTTATGCTTCCCATGACTTTGAGATTTGAGTAATGCTTTCGATGATGAGCTTTGAGTCATGCTTCACTAGCTTGAGCTCTCTCAGATAGCGTCGCTCGAAATTGCCTATTTAACATCCTTCCCAAATTGAATAGAACGTAATAGAAATGCCCAATTTTCCACTCAAGATTGAGGCTTACTAAGGTGATGGGCTTTCGGAAAGGGAAGGGAGGCAGTTGGAGACATGATGGGATGAGAGAGAGATATAGGGAATATAAATTTTCTACTGTGGGAATTTCATGAAATGGAGTAACATCACATACTAGGATCAGGGTGCCCCTAATGCCTCTAGAGTATATCCAAGCAGTCAAGTGATTTGTATACTCTCCAAGTCAAGTGATTTTTATACTCTCCAATTCTTCTGGTGATCAGCTCTGGATTTCATACAACACTGATTCTTCGATCACATTGCACAAGATCAAGCTTGAATCAGATGGAAATTTGAGGTCCTATGAGTGGTTTAAAAACTTTGGAGGATGGAAACATGGTTGGAGTGCAACAAAAGACCAATGCCAAGTGTATGAATGGTGTGGGAACATTGGTGTGTGTGTTTACAATGACACAACCCCATACTGCATCTGCCCATCTGCATATTTTGTTCCAATATGTCCCAAGGATCTCACACAAGGATGCAAGAGAGAGCACAACATTACTGGGTGTATTGCTAAGAGCATGGTTGTTTTGAACAATACTGAATTCTTCTCTTACGCTCCAGAATCAGAGTCACGGTTGGAGATATACAATTATGCCATTGCAGATTGTCAACAACATTGCCTCAAGAATCCATGTTGTGTTGTATCTACAACCATGGTGGATGGTTCGGGCACTTTCCATGTGAAGACCTTGAATTTCACAAATGCCTATCAATCAATATCAATTCCAGGTACTTCTTATGTAAAGGTATGTGGTCTAGGTAATCCTCTAGTGCCACCACCCCCTGCAATAAAGTTTGTTCTGGTTACTTCTTATGTACCTGTATTTGATCAAGGTCGTTGTTTAGCACCGACCACCAACATATTTCAAATTACTGCAGCAGTTGTAGGACCCATCATTGCCTTGATCACAATCAAGATATGCCTTTGGTTTACTTTCTGTAGAAATAATCATAATTTTAGATTTGGGTAGCTACCACCCCAATCCACACTTCTGGACTATTCCTTGAAGGCTTCGGTTCAATTTCTGTACAAGGAACTTTAGCAGTCAATAAGGAATTTAATGGAAAAGTTGGGATCAGGTGGGTTCAAAATGGTGTACAAACAGCGTACAAGGGAGAATTGCCCAACAAGACAATAGTTGTAGTCAAGCATCTAGAACTGGAATGGATTGAACAAGGGGAGAGACAATTTCACATGGAGGTGGCAACCATCAGTAGTACTCCTCACTTGAACTTGGTTAAGCTAATTGTATTTTGCTTAGAAGGCCGCCATTGATTACTGGTTTACTAAGTCATGAAAAATTCTTCTCTAAACACATTCACTTTTTATTCTTCAGAGCAATCTAGGATGCTAGATTGGGACAAGCGCCTCAATATAGCCCTTGGAACTGCATGGGTCGTCACCTACTTGCACGAAGAGTGCAGAGGTTGCATTGTTCATTGTGATATTAAATCCGAGAACATACTCCTATGTGATAATTTTCGTGCAAAGATTTCTAACTTTGGGATCACCAAGCTCATCAATCAAAATCATCAAGTGCTCATTGATTAGTGTTCGGGGAAAAACGGGATACTTGCTCCAAAATGGCTTTGCCAATTTGCCCATCACTACCAAGTCTGATGTTTTTAGCTAGTATGGCTTGGTTTTGTTGGAGATCATAAGCGATAGTAGGAATTTCGATACCTTGACGTCAAGGAGGAAGAATTTCTAAGTATGGGCATTTGAAGAATTTGAAAGACGAAACATTCCAAATATTATAGATGAGAATATTGGTGGAGGTGTTAATATTCACCAGGTAAGAAGAGCACTTCAAGTTAGCTTTTGGTGTATTCAGGAGCAACCCTCACAACAACCAACTATGAGGAAAGTTGTCCAGATGCTCATGGAAATCTCAAAGCTTGCAACACCCAGTCATATAGTTTATTCTATCTCCTTTGTGAATGTCACTCCATCTTCTAATCTCTAAAAATTCCAGAAGAGAGACTCTCCAACAGCAGCTAGCTATGTTCTCATGGTCGCTTAAGTTTTGAAACTTCTTACAAGACACGTTCTCTTTTCATTCTTGTTCCATATGCTCAATGGAAGGATCACCATAACTTGGTTTGTAGTGTCAAATTTAAAAACTAAGAATTACTTTGTGAGTTTCGTTGTGCCATTTTTTCTTGGAATAGATCATTCAAGCTCAATGCAATAAATTTTCATTCTCAAAAGTAGAATCTAAGGAGGACAAGAAAATCTAAGAATAAAAAAGGTCTTTGTTTGACATTCACAACAACCATGCCTTATCTTTGCTGGACAACTGATTCTATCAAGATATTCCTATTGCTGCAAATTGTAGGGAAACGCTTACTTAACGATCTTGTTCACACCTTGAGCAGTCTTTGGTTGCAGACCTTGTCTATTTTTATCTTTTTGAAAATGCATCTTATATTTGTTTATGAAACAATGCAAATTAGATCAAGTTCTGCATTTTTCTTTATATAACTCTCTTTGGTTACTACGTTGAATCCTTCTGCATAGTTTTCCACAAAAATATCCTGTTAGGATAATTTTGAAAAGTAAACATCTCAAGAAAATTTCTTATAAAAAAATTAATCAAGTGCACTTTCTTATCCACCCTAATGAGTTTATGTTCTCATGTCAAACATAGTCTTTGCAAATAAACTACTAACAAACTAAAACAACAACTTTGACTGTATTTCAGGAAGTTATTCTTACCAACGCCATATTTAATGAAGATGATACACACAAAAAAATATGTATATGTTGTCTATGACAAGTCAAATTGGCTGAAAATCAATAATATGCGTATTAGAGCACTAAACCCATACAAGGAATAAATGAAGAAAATGGATACATTTGTAGAGTGAAAAAACTTAAGGCCATTTCATCCCATAATAAAGCTGGATTATTCTTTTAGTTTTACTTAATTTATTATTTTATTGAAATATCATGTGTCAACTTCACATTGAACACAGAATTACACTTCTCCCTCGCATATTGAACAACAATGATCATTGCAATGTATTATCACTTGCTTTGATCTTCTCACGAAATAGTGAAACATAGAAGCAATGCAATGATGTGTTTGATTCATTAGCCATTTTTATACAAGTATCCTTATCTTCCGCCTTAGTGGTTGTGCTAGGATTGTATTTTGTACCTCTAGGCAATGATACCTCTAGATCTAGAGATGAAGTCACCTAATGGTGGTTCATCACCAAGTCTTTTCCCTTGGTAGGTTTACTATCTAATTACTATAAAATTTAATATTATTGCTTGGGCATGATGTTGCCTTGTGTACATGTTCAAAATAAAACATGTAACATGTAGGGCAATGATATATGTAGTCATTGACAAAAACATATCTAGGACACTCTTCCATATACACAAATGTAAATTATTGTTGGGATCACTATGTTTTTTCATATTTGATTGATGTTTTTTCTTCTATCATAGGAAAAACTCAAGGAAAATCTCAAAGCACCAATTCAATTTTAGTTTTCCAACAACAACTCATCGGCATACCATTGCACCTTTTTGGAGGCGATTGCTAGTATGATAATGATGAGAAATGTAACTTATATATATTTCTTAATTTTGAAAAACACAATTATGATAATATATATGTAGATACCATAATTCATGCACCTAAGTTAGTATATTATTTCACATTGAAATGATAAGCATAAGTTAGTATATTATTTCACATTGAAATGATAAGCATAAGGATAAGGATTAATGAGGTGGTTACAATGTTGACCTTATGCACACCAATTGAGAAAACACATTTTATAATTATGTGTTAACTTTATCAAAATGAAATGAGAAACCAAAAGTTATAATTCTTGGAATGAGTCTACACAAGGCCAACTTTGATCACTGAAAAGGGTGTTCTAATAATAAGTTTATTTTTACATGGTCGAAGTATTTAGGCATGAAATAATGTAGATGGTTGAGTTTTGAACCTTTAAAGGAATCATATGGGCCGGGTATTAATACAAGACTAATAACATACTTCAAATAATGTGGTAGATGTATTCATGTAGGTAGGTGTAAACTCGATTCACGACAAACAATAATATTAGATGTGTTATGCATGATGAAGCCTTGGAAATGTTGCATTTATGTGTGTAAGGTTCAGAGGGGCCTAAGGTAGCTTAGCCAAAACACACTGAAATACATATAAATACGTCTGAGAAGAAGCAATGGTCATTATATGCAAATTTCAATTACATCAAATAATGACCAAGTTATAAATTTATAACAGAATAATGTATGTTATTTAAAAACTTAAATATAATAAATAATAAAAATATACAATTAGTTTGTAATTTTTTTATAAATGAAAATTTGAATAATTATATTAGTGAAAAGAATATTTTTCATATTATTATTAATTTATTGATTTTAGTTTTGAATATTTTTAAGTGTATAAATATATATTTTTATTTTAAAAGTTTAATATTTGTTTTGAATTTTGAATAATTTAATTTAAATTTATATACATTATTAATTTATTTGTTTTTTTTTTTTTATATTTAATTTTTTACTTCTACAAATTTAAATTTAATGTCTAATATTCAATTTCTAAACATTTTTATCAACTTTAAATAAACTTCTAAACATTTTTATCAACTTTAAATAATTAGTTGGAACTATGCTTAATTTGGCCTAAGGGTAGACCAAAGTGGTGTACATAACTTTGATTGACTTGAAATACTTCTATGAATTACAATTGTTCTCATACATCACCATTTCTTTATTAGATTATTGTA
Organism: Larix kaempferi; assembly: GCA_027924585.1. Lineage (NCBI taxonomy): Eukaryota > Viridiplantae > Streptophyta > Pinopsida > Pinales > Pinaceae > Larix > Larix kaempferi. The sequence goes on from BSBM01001030.1 coordinate 8,944,769, forward strand.
AAGATCTTTCTTAAGCCCATGTAAATACGTATCTAGCATATGATTGATTTATGGAACCAGTGATTATTGTTAGTGATTGAAGTCACTAATTTTCAATATTACATAGGAAGATTGACCCATTATAGGACTATTATTATAGATTTTCCATTGAAATTGAAAGTTGGATACTATAGGTTTATAAATAAGTTTATGTTTTAAGAAATCTTAAAGACATATTTCAATAAAACATTGTGATATATAACTCCCATGAAAAGCAATAATCCTTATTGTACCATTAGAAAAAGTGCAAGTTTCAATTAAACCACATTCTGAACAAGTTAGAGATTCTTAGTAGAATACTATATGTTATTTAAAAACTTAAATATAATAAATAATAAAAAATATATAATTAGTTTGTATTTTTTTTATAAATGAAAATTTAAAGAATTATATTACTAAAAAAAGGTTTTTATATTATTATTATTTTATTGGTTTTAGTTTTGAATATTTTTAGTTGTATAAATAAATATTTCAATTCAAAAGTTTAATATTCAATTTTGAATTTTGAATCATTTAAAGGAAAAATTACATTGAAGGAAAATTTACACACATTATTATATTTTATTTGGGTTTTTATATTCAATTTTTTACTTCTACACATTTAAATTTGATGTCTAATGTTCAACTTCTAAACATTTTTAGTAATTTTAAATAAATAATTAGAACTATGAATGATTTGGACAACCTTGACTCACTTAAGGTACTTCTATGAATTACAGTTGTTCCCATACATCACCATTTCTCTACAATGAAAGATCAAACTAGTAAAGACCTTTCATAAATCTATGTAAATACTTATATAGCTTAAGTTTAAGATATTGTTACTAAATCAATAAGGAAGAGATTGCAATTAAAATTAATTATTTAATTAAACATTATATGACCTTGATTTGCCTCTGGAGTCTAAGAAAAATTATGCTTCCTTCTTCAATAATGTTGTTAGAGGTGTTTCTATTCTTCCATCGTTCTGAAACAACTTGCGGTAGTACCTTGTCAAACCTAAGAATCCTCTAAGATTCTTCAAGGTTTTGGGAATCGGCCAGTCCATCATGGATTTAATTTTGTTAGGTTCTACCTTGACATATTCATTAAATACAATATGACCCAAATACTCTACCTCCTTTACTCCAAAGAAACATTTGGAAGGTTTTGCATATAGTTGTTGCTCCTTTAGTAGTTGTAGCACCCTGTCAACATGTTGAACATTTTCTTCTCAAGACTTGCTATAGATTAGTATATCATAAAAAATTACTAACACAAATTTTCTAAGGAAGGGATTGAAAATGGAATTTATCAAACCTTGAAATGTGAAAGGTGCATTCGTAAGGCCAAAAGGCATGACCATAAATTCATAATGACCTTCATAAGTTATGAATGTTGTTTTTGGGATGTCTTCTTCCTTCATTCTAATTTGATGATACACTGAACGAAGATCCAACTTTGTGAAGTAAACTTCTCCATGTAGTTCATATAAAAATTCATCAATGACAGGAACGGGAAACTTATCTTTAATGGAGATATTGTTGAGCTCTCTATTATATGGACACATATGCCATGAGCCCTCCTTCTTGTGTACCATTACCACTGGTGCAGAGTAAAAACTTTGGCTAGGACTAATTATGCCAGCCTCTAACATTTCTTCAACCATACATTCAATTTCACTCTTCTGGTCATAGGGGTATCTGAAGGTCTAATGTTAGGAGGAACACTTCCTCGAATTGAGTGAATAACATGATCAAAATCTTGAGTAGGTGGAATACCTTTGGAATATATTCAAATACCTTGGAATGCTTATCAATGAGCCTTTGGAGATTCATGGAAATAGGAGGCTTAGATGTTTGAATATTTAGTGAGCATAATTGTGCAATTACACCTTAATGTCCCTTTTTCAAAAAATTTGTCATACCATTAGAGATTATCACCTTGCTTGGTTTCCCTGTGATACCCCTTAACTCAAATTATTTTCCTTCCCATGATAATTTCATGAAAAGTTCTTGAAAATTAAAATCCATTGTTCCCAATGATTGTAACTATTGAACCCGTAAGACAACATTAACACCACCCATTGGGATAACAATCATTGGACTATTCAATCCATATTCCCCCATAGTAAGATTGATATTATGACATTTCCCTGAGCAATTGATAGTTCCTCCATCTACAATCATTACTTGAAACTCTGGTGCTGGATATATAAAGCGATTGAGAACTTTGGCTAATTTACAATGAATGAAATTATGAGTACTACTAGAATCAATCAACACTATAACATTTTTCTTTTTAATATATCCTTCGATATTGAGAGTTTGAGGAGTGCTAATTCCAACCCATGCATGACAAGATATGGTGGGATTACTCTCTTCTATTTCTTCAGCTTGAGATGGTTCTTGTTCTTTTTCTTCTTCCTCTTCACAATCTATGTAGAATAATTTCTTCTCACCACACTTATGTCCCTTACTATATTTGTTGTCACAATTAAAGAGTAGAAATTTTTCTCTTCTTTCATCCAGTTTTGAGGTGTCAACCTCTGAGGTGGGTTAGAAGAAGGAAGATTATTTTCTCTATAGGTGTTAGAAGTGGTATTTTTAGTAGCCATCACCATGTTTTTACTTTAAACCTTCCTTTCCAACATGAAAGCCTTCCCTAAGGATGTCGGTTCAAAGAGGCGCACCTCATGTTGAATGGTATCCTTCAAGGTTCCAATAAAGAGATATAACAATTTATCATCTAGTATGCCCTCCACTCCGAGACTCAACTTTTGAAATTGTTGAATATGTTCTGTTACTGGACCCTTTTGCCTTAGATTTATCAATTGGGCAAGGAAGGAATTGCTCTTAACATCATCATATGATATCAATTCTTATGTAAAAATGGACCAAGATATAATGGAGTTGTTTTCGTTGTCACAAAGCCATTGGCACCACACAAACTTATCAGGTTCTAAATATAAATATGCAATAGTTACCTTTTGAAGATTTGGAACCTGGTGTATATCAAAGAATTGCCCCATTTGGAACATCCATGTTATGGGGTCCTTGTAAATTTCCTTAAAACCCACTCTTGAGTTACAGTATGCAAGTTATTTTAATTTTAACCCCAAATAATTACTGATAACCACAAATGGATTTCTTCACACATATGGAGCGAAAAAATAAATACTAAGAGAAATAGAACAACAATCAGATCAATAGAGACACCAATATTTTTGGGTTTGAAAACACCCGGAAAAAACCCAAGATGGGAAAACCGGTGCAACAGTCTGAGAAGATATTTTATTAGCAAGATACAAAACAATACAATTCAGAAATCGATTTTACCCAACCTGGAAAAATCGTACAGTAAAACCTCACAGAGAAAAACCCACAAAATTGTACGGCCCTCCTGCTTCAGCGTACGACCCTCTGCGTCAGCGTACAGCCCTGTGTCAACGTGTACGACTCTGCGTCAGCGTATGGCCTCACCAGTACGGCCCTCTACGTCATTTTTACGACCCTTTGCATCAACTGTACGGCTAGATTCCTGCATCGCCGAGTACGACCTCCCTGTAAATTTGTACTGTCTGCTTCTATTTACCTAAGTTTCCTTGTCAATCTCTTGATAGAATTTTTTCAGTCTCACTCTTTGTAAAATTCTCCTGCAAACTGTATTTCTTACTCTCTGGCTGAATGCTATGAGCAAGAAACCTCACTATGTGTATGTGTGTCCTCTCCACCAAATCAATCTTCCTTTTAACTCAATGGCTAAGCAAAAACCAAACTTCTCACTATGGATCAATGGATGAGATCCTCTAGTGAGATCAATGGCCAAGATTAGATTAGTCATCACTTAAATTATTTTCACTTGAACTTTATAAAAAGTAACTCCATTAAGTGAATTAATAATTAGATCACTTAATGCACTTTTCCTAAGTCTACACTTTGGATAAAGGGATTAATCCATTTGGATTCCTGTTTTATGTCTTCTAGCATGTAAGGACACATGCAATGATAGAATACCTTCCTTGTTGCCACTTTCTAACGCTCCCTCTCAACGAGGAAGGGATTTGGTAGCAACCCGAACTTGTCTCTGAACTTCACAAAATTGTGTTTGCAAAGTGCCTTGTAGAATATGTCTGCCACCTACTCATCTGTCTGAATGTACTCCAACTGAATGGTTCCTCTGTGAACACAATCTCTCAGGAACTGATACCGGATGTCTATGTGTTTTCTCCGGTCATGGAACACTGGATTTTCAGATAGGTTAATGCAACTCTGATTGTCAAAGTGAACTACCATAGTCTCCAACTCACTCTCGAATAACCCTAAGAGCAACTTTCTCAGCCACATCCCCTCACATGCTTCCATACTAGATGCCATGTACTTAGCCTCTGCCGAGCTCAATGCAATTGACTTCTGCTTCCTGCTGAACCAAGAGACAACCCTTGACCCAATGCTGAAGCAACAACCTGAATTGCTCTTTCGGTCTTCTACAAATCTTGCCCAGTCAACATCTGTAAATCCTGCTAACTGTATACTCCCATTGCGCTCATAAAGCAATCCATACCCCACTGTGCCTCTGATGTAGCGAAGCACATGCTTCGCAGCTGTCCAATGTACTCTTCAAGGGTCCACCATGAACTGAATAAAAGAGTTGACTACAAGCTAATGTCTGGTCGTGTGTTGACCATATACATAAGTGACCCGATAAGCTGGCGATACAATGTAGGATCAAACTCCTCTGAACTCGATACATCAATATTCCTCCAGTTGGTAACTAGAGGCGTGGAAATGGTCCTACAGTCCTCCATCCTGAATCTCCTCAAGATATCCACTGCATACTTCCCTTGATTAATGAAGAAGCACTCATGTCTCTGCCAAACTTCCAGACCTAGGAATTAATGCATCAACCCAAGGTCTTTCATCTCAAAATCTATTGCAAGATTGGACTTGTAGTCCTCAATCAGCCTCTCATCTCTTGTAAGAAAGATATCATATACATATAGTACCAGTATGAGAGGTACCTCACCTAAAAAGAAGTATAGGTTATGGTCTGCCTCACTCCACTGGAATCCCATCTCTCGTAGATAACTGTCTATCCTCAAGTACCATGCTCAAGGTGCCTGCTTGAGCCCATAAAGAGCTCTCTTTAACCTGCATACATGCGACTCCCCGCTCTCCACCTCGAACCCCTCTGGCTGCTCAATATATACCTCTTCCTCTATAACTCCGTTGAGGAAGGCAATCTTCACGTCCATCTGATGAACGCGCCAACCCATCTCTGCTACCAATGATAGAATAGTTTGAATAGAAGAATATCTAGAGACAGGGGCGAAGGTTTCCTCATAGTCAATACCTTCCTTCTGTGAATACCCCTTTTCTATTAAGCACGCCTTATACTTCTCCACACTTGTGTCTGCTGCATGATTTGCCTTGTAGATCCACTTGGATCCTACCACTTTTTTACCTTCTGGCCTCAACACAACCTCCCATACCTGGTTTTTCATGATGGAGTCATACTCCTCAACCATAGCGTCTTGCCACACATCATGTTGTGCATCCTCCTCGAAACTGGAAGGCTAAGAGTTAATCAACTCCGTCATCAGTTCCATATAGCTAAGTCTATCTGGTGGTTTTCTTCGCCTCATGGAGCTCTGTGGAATATTCACCTGTTTGGAATCCTGAACTGTGGACCTGTACCACCTGGGCCGTGGCCTAGAGTCTACCTGTCGCGGGTGCTGGATATTCTCCTCCTGCTGCGGCTCATCCTCCAAGTTAATGACCATAGGATCCTGTCCAATTGGCTCCCTCTAACTACCAGAACCTATGCCCTGTGTATGTACCTGTACCTATGGCTCCTCCAACTTGACTCCTGAGTCCTGTGCTGGCTGCTCTTGTGTTGGTAAGTCCATAGATCTTCGTAAGGCCCTGTCCTCATCAAACTAGATATCCCTTCTCACAATGATCCTCTTGCGAGCCGGAATATATACCCTGTATGCCTTAGAAGTCTCGCTGTAACCAACTAGAAGTCCCTTCTCTCCTGAAGGGTCCAGCTTCTTCCTAGTGTCAGCATGAATGTGACAATAGCAGACACTCCCAAATATGCGTAGGTGATTCACATATGGTATAGTGCATGCGAATACCTCCTCAGGTGTCTTTATCCCCAAGGGTGAGTGGGGTCACATGTTCTGGACATATACTGCAGTTCGAAATGCCTCAGCCCATAGGAATAGTGGAAATCCCTGATCAAACAACATGGCCTTGGCTGCACTAACTAGTGTCTTGTTCTTTCTCTCCGCCACTCCATTCTGCTGTGGGGTGTGAGGAACAATGCGCTCCTTCTTGATCCCCTCCAATGAACAAAACTACAAGAACTCCTTGGCAGTGTACTCACCCCCATTGTCTGTCCTCAGTATCCGAATCCTCCTCCCTGTATGGTTTTCCATGAGAATATTAAACTCCCGAAACTGCTCGAAGACCTCTGATTTGGCCTTCAGGAAATAGATCCAGGTCTTCCTGGAATAGTCATAACTAAATGTGACGCAATAACTGTAGCCACTGAAATAATGGACTCTCTTTGGTCCGCAAACATCCAAATGCACTAAGTCCAAGATCTCCTTAGAATTGTGCTCACTATGTGGAAAAGGCTTCCTGATGTTCTTCCCCAACGCACAACCCTTGCATTGGTTATGCTTCTCCTCTTGTACCCGAGGAACTCCAATAACTGTCTGTCTCAAATGCATCAGTGCTCCGTGGTGTAAGTGTGCCATCCTCCTATGCCACAACTCACTCTGACTGCTGCTGCTGCTGATTAAAGCCTTTGCAGGATCGAAGTGTAATCTGTACATCTTCCCGCTTCAGCCCCCGATCATCCTATACAACTTCTGATCTGACCCCTTGGGCCTGATATACACTTTCCTATCCCGAAAAGTAACTAGAATACCCTTGTCCTCTAAGGTGGAAACTGATTTGAGGTTCTTTGTCAACCCTGGAACATATAATATATCAGCAAAACTAAGGGGTTTTCTAGACTCCCTCTCAAACCAAACAGTACCAACTCCCTACGCTTGATACCGCACATCATCTCCCAACTCAATGTGGAGTTTTATTAGCAAGATACAGAACGGTACAATCTAGAAATCGATTTTACCCAACCTAGAGAAATCGTACAACCAAACCTCACAGAGAAAACCCCACAAAATCGTATAGCCCTCCTACGTCAGTGTACGACCCTCTACGTCAGCATACAGCCCTGCGTCAGCATATAGCCTCACCCGTATGACCCTCTATGTCACCCGTAAGACCCTCTGCGTCAGCTGTACGACCGAATTCCTGTGTCACTGAGTACGACCTCTACGTGCTTGTACGACCTCCCTGCAAATCTGTACAGCCTCCTTTGATTTGCCCAAGTTTCCCTGTCAACCTCCGGATAGAAGTTCTTCAGTCTCACTCTCTGTAAAATTCTCCTGCAAATTGTCTTTCTTACTCTCCGGCTGAATGCTATGAGCAAGAAACCTCACTGTGTGTATGTGTGTCCTCTCCACCAAATCAATCTTCCTTTTAACTCAATGACCAAGCAGAAACCCTAACTTCTCACTATGGATCAATGGATGAGATCCTCCAGTGAGATCAATGGCCAAGATGAGATTAGCCATCACTTAAAATTATTTTCACTTGAACTTTATAAAAAGTAACTCCATTAAGTCAATTAATAATTAGATCACTTAATGCACTTTTCCTAAGTCTAAACTTTGGATAAAGGCATTAATCCATTTGGCTTCCCCGTTTTATGTCTTCTAACATGCAAGGACACATGCAATGATAGAAGACCTTCCTTATTGCCACTTTCTAATAGTCCTTTCCATCAAACTTCCTCATTTCAATCTTGGGGAGTTGGATTCCCCTTGGGGACCATATTTGATTACTTCCATTATTAGAATCAAATCCTCTTGGAATATGCTTATTAATGGAAGGTTTCTCAACATGGACACTATATTTATCTTCGTGAGTACCCTAGGACACATCATCACCTTTGGGAGATTTTCCTTTGGATTTTGTATGAGATTATAAATCCATATGTCCCATCATCTTAATCTCTATATGTCCCATCCTTTCCTCCATCTTATTCTCTAAATTAACTAAATCAATTTCTCTCACAGTCCCTTTAATCAGATCTTCCAACTTGGACACCTGAAAAAGATAGGTCTTCACTTTCATCGTAGGTTAAGGATGAATCCTCTGGTGGTTTGATTGGAGTGTGAATTTTTCCACCACCTTTTGGTGCCATGTGGAACAATAAAAATAGATATCTACAATCTTTATCACACCTTTGAGATCACTCAAATAGATCCTTCTTCTAAAATTTATTCAGATTTAAAATGGGATACATTTTTCAAACCTGGATTTGGAGACTAGTTTGCTAGTCGACCTTTCAATTGATGCAACTATGAAATTCCGGCCCTTATGAGTTTGATTTTTTTTTCTTCTTTCTGCAGTATCCTAATATGTCTTCTCTTTAATTGCATAGGTATGACCTAATTTTGATGTACCAATAAAAAGTTATTGCAATTTCCTAACACTTGTTATTTTTTTCCCTTTGCCACGTGTCCAATTTTTTGGATGTGATTCTGAAATTGCAACCAAAGATACCATGGCCTGTCTTATTTCCAATTCAACATGTCTTACTCAGTTTGGATCTCGCATGCTCCATATATAATATTTTTCCCCAGAACACCTGTTTGAGACTAGTTTTTAGACTAGTCATAAACTCTAACTTCTAGAGTATACGTTAAAAAGTATAGCGACCCAAGAGCTGAAATTTTTACGGGTACTTAGGTCTGTCCTCTATGTCACCTCCAATTTTCAATGTATGAAACTTCGTAGAAAAAAAATTATAGTGAAATTTCCAAGATGATTTGGAAGCGTCCAAGCTTTGATACCAAATGTTATGCAACAAATTCCACAAAAGAGCATAAATAGACAAGAGAGAGTAATCCACGCCTTAATAATGAAGAAAAGAGATGAATAAAAAGCCTCTTCAAGGAGGAAACATTGTATTGAATACATAAGAAAAGACAAATGCTTCAAATGAAAAGGTCTCCTTCATATATATAGGAGACAAAGAGGTCAAATTACAACTAATAGACCCAAGCCGACATCAATAATATAATGATACTAATGACAATTACCAATAATGGACCCAAGATGACATAAGTAATATGACAATACTAATGTAATGTGCCACAATATAGGGGGTAATGTGCCACCATTTAGGGCTGAAAATAAACTGACTAAAATCAACGGAGAGTTTTAAACTTGATAAATCCCCCACAGGGCGAGGGTTATGGCAGCTAATACTAGACCCATTGAGAACAAAAATTCTTGCAATAGAGACATAACTAGACTCAAAGAGCACTAAGATCTAACCCAATCTATTCATCATCCGAGATTAATATAGGAGGAGAAGCGAATTGGCTGTCACTTGGAAATTCTTTCTTATCTACATAAGTCTCACTCGGTTGGAATGACTACAAAGAGCAATGAAAAATTAGCTGAGAAGCCGAGGGATTCGTTGGATCACGACTGAAGGTTTTCCCAATTAACTCCTTGTCTAAAGCGTTGAGCTTGGAGTTGAGGTGGGCGTTCGTGTCCATCTACGTCTAGGTGATATGACATAACTAACCCTCCAATCGGGTCATGTGCGCATGCAAAATCATTCCCTGGGGGTCATACTGAAACCATCCCTTAGCATAGTCCAACATGGCTTGTCCTTCACTGATTTGGTATACCAAAGAAGGCCAAGAGTTTTGGTGTACTGCGTCTCCTTGGTGCGAGTAGAACCAAAATCGTTGACCATATTCCCTAATTCCTCAATTAATGTATCTAGAGAAGGATTCCTGCCTCGTTCTTGAATTTGATCTTCCATGTTTAGGATATGGCCCTTGGCCAACGGAAGAACCATACTATCAAAATAGGCCTTGGATTTCTCGTGGTCACGCACAACTCGAAGCATATGGGAGCAACATGAACTAGTCGAGGTTTCTACTCGGTGTGCTTAGTGTGGACCATAGATAAGACTAAATGAGAGAGATGGAAAATAGAGGGGGCACACAAGCTGATCAGGAGAGGGAGAAGCAAGGTGAGAAAGAGGAGCCAAACATAGATCCAACAGTGGAAACTTCGAGTGTGAAGGTGCTGATAACAATTTCATTTTTTGAGCATGACTAGCGACCATTTCATTTCTCTATCAAGAACACCATAGGAGCTTGAATGGAGAGTAGATGTCATGAATGTTAGAATGATGGCAGACTTATGCAAGGGAGAGATAGACACAGTGATTTCAGCGCGCACAAGCATATTGGATTTTCTAGACCTTCCCATAATGCTTGCGGAGGGCAAGCTTTTAAACATTTTGTACATGTAGAGAGGCCCCTTGCTAGGTGGTCATCTGCTTGAGTCTACTCATGCTCTAGTAATGGGCATTCCATGAGGCTAGGATTGGGGAAACAATCAACATTGGGGAAATGATCTTGTTGATTGAGGAGCATGTAGTCATCCTTAAGGTTGGAAGATTGGACAGTGGACCAACTTCTATTAAGGTCCTACTGGTTTGGATTCACTCCCTAGTTAGCTAAGTTTTCAGTGAGCTTGTTAGCTTCCCTTCATACATGGTGGCGAATGATGGATGCTTCCTTGTTCAAAATAGAAGAGAGCCTCCCTATTTTAGCTACTAATATCTAACTAGGAGCAACTTTGTTGATAACGGATCCATTGAACATTCAAGTAAGTATTTGGATCATTAATTTGGAATCCCATTCCACATGATCCTATCGTACCTATCCTAGTTGGCATTTTGGATCCCACGAGTCATAGCGTATAACTCAGCTGCATTATTGCTATTGGGGGCATACTTTCTTTTCCAGATCTGGTTCTAAAGAGGGGATGGCTTGGTGAGCCATATCCACCAATTTTTTGTAGTTTGGGATTTGTTTTCAATGTCTATATCCCTAATGCATAGACCCCCTTGCAATTTTGGGTTATAGACCTTGTTCCAAGCCATCAAATCCCATTTATGACCTTTCCCCTTGGATTCGACCCAAAGGAATGTTCGTTGAAGGTTTCATATTTCATTGAGAATGGATTTAGGAGCTGCTTAAATAGAGAAATGGTAGGATCTCATGCTGCGAAGGATTGAATAAGAAAATTTATGATTTGTCTCAATTTAAAGAAATCCTCAAGGCTTGAAGAAAGGTTTGAAGAAGGGATTTGATGGAGCATGATTCTTGGAGAGAGGATGAGACTAGTAGTAGGGTGTTGTTGATGAATTGGAGATGTGAAGCAACTAAATCATCATTAGTGGGGTGAATACTAGAGAGACGACCTTCTCAAACCGCATTCTTCAGGGATCAACCAAGCCCTTCAACCATAAGGATAAAGAGGAAAGGGGAAAGGGGGTCACCTTGCCTTAATCCTATGGAGTGGGAGAACATGGAAGAAGAAGAGCCATTGAACAAAATAGAAAAGAAATTTGAGTAGGTTAAAGCCATAATCATATGAATCCAAAGAGGAGAGAATCCAAAAGCTAGAGGGGAGTGCTTGATGAAGTGCCAGGTGATTTTGTCAAAGGATTTAGAGAGATCTAACTTGATAAGAATACCCACTTTATTATATATCTTGAGGGTGTGATTGGTTTCATGGGCCAAAATGATACCATCCAGGATCTAGTGACCTTCCACATAACCTTATTGTTCTTCCTAAAACAGACGAGGAAAAAATTGCTTGAGCCTGTTTGCAATGATTTTGGTGATTATTTTGAATGCAAAGGGAAATGGGACGAAATTTACCTGGGTGAGAAGGATTTTATTTTTTGGGTATGAGCATGAGAAAGGTAGCATTGAAGGTAGGTAGGACATTTAAGCAAGATCTGAATTCTTACACTGCTTCCTAAACATCTTGTTGCACAATCTTCCAACAGTGGTGGTAGAAGTTAGTTGTGAAGGAATCTGGGCCCGGGGATTTCCCCGTTGGTATTCCTAGGACTGCAACTTCCATTTCTTCCATAAATATTTTCCTATGAAGTCTTTCATTATGTTCCTCTATAACCAAGGAGGGGATGTTTTGTAGGATTTTGTCCATAATAGCTTCTCTGTTGGGGTTTTCTTCAGCTAGAAGATTGTGGTAATATGAGATTAATTCTCTTGCAATGTCCTCATGCTTGGAAATATTCTGACCCTAATCAATTTGAAGGATGGAAATTATGTTATGCTAACGATGTTGGATCATTGAATCATGGAAGAATTTGGAGTTCTTTTCCCCTTCTTTAATCCATATGATGTGAGACTTTTGTCGCCAAAAGGTTTCCTTTTGTGCCATTCTTTGATTAATGTTGTTTTAGATTTGTTTTTCCTTGTGAAGGAGGTCCTCTGAGTACCCTTGTTCAATCGCTTCTTGTTGAAGAAGATTCATGTCTTCCTCTAGCTTCCTCCCGGCCTCAAAGATGTCACAAAAGACTTCTTTGTTCCACATCTTGAGTTTTCCTTTGATGAATATGAGTTGTTGCTGTAGTCGATACATTTTGGATTCGTAGTGCCATGGAATCTCCTATCACCATTGGGATAGAGAGTCCATGAAATCGATATGATATAACTATAAATTTTCAAATCTAAAGGGCTTGTTGCGAGGATTATCCACAAGATCAATTTCAGGACTAATTGGCCAGTGATCCGATCCAACACCCAGGAGGTTGTTCAATTCGATGGTGAGACCAAGGTTGAACAGAGGAGAGGATACCAAGAATATATCCAAGCAAGAAGTGATCTAGTGAGAACTGCCCCATTTTTTATTCCAATTGGGAAGTGTTTTAGGCTCAATATCAACCAGACCAAGAGTTGGGATGAGAGTGATGAAGGAATTGCTTGCAAATTTTAGCTTGGATAAGCCTCCTCTTTTTTCCAAAGGTGAGGTCATCATATTGAAGTCTCCCCCAAGGATCCAATGATGGTGCTGGGTGAGATATTAGATATGGTTTAAAGAATCTAGGAATTTTTGCTTGGCTTTCGGAGTAGGAGGACCATAAACATTTGTGAGGATTCTAGAGGCATTTTAGCCGAGGACATGGAAAGAGGATGAGAGAGAGAATGCAGTGGAGAAGAAATTGGATAGCTGAATAAGGTTTGGGTTCTAAAGGATGGTGATGCCTCTGGATGAACCTTTGGCATTTATAGCAATGGATTGGAATCCCTTCCAACAGAAGCAAGCAAAGGTTTTGAGTAGGTTTGTCACACATTTTGTCTCTTAAAGCATGATTGCATAAGGGGATTATTGATGGATCTTGAATCAAAGAGTACATTTGTTACTCTTCCCACATAAACCACATATATTCTAGGATAGAATCTTCACAAATAACTTTATTGAGGGAAAGGAAGGGATTGGATCCAGTCAATAATAGGTATGTGATTACCTGATGCTATTAGGTGTTCTCCCAACTTGACCAGTTTTTGTTGGTTTGTTTTGCATCACCTTTTAGTGTATCTCTTGCTCCCTAGAGGATGCAAAATTTCTTGACATGATTGGACTCCCAGGAGAATTTTGGATGGGTTTGGGGGAGGATCTTATTTGGTCGCCTTAGATGCAGCTTCTTGAAGGCCTTTCTTGATGATTGGAATTTGTCAAGAGGGGATAGCTTGAGATCACCTCCATTGTTAGCTTCTATAATGCTTTGTAGCGTCATATCATCTAAATTAGGTTCGTCTTCCTCATCATCTATCTCCGCTTGATCTTCTCCCCCCATAGTGCTATCTTTAGTTGGATAAATTTTCCTTCATTTGGCTGGAACTGAAAAGGGAGGTTGCTTAATAGAGTTTGATCCTTTTAGATCTAGAGACTCCTTCTCCTCAGAGGCCATTTCAGTGTCTTCCAAAATTCAAACCGATTTTGGTGCATTAAGGGCTAAAAAAAAGCAAACGGAGTTGGCTTTCGAGGTCCTTTTTGTCTATTGTTGACTACGGTAAATCCTTTCTGACTCACCTTCATGGAGGGGGCCTAAGGATGTGCAATTTTAACTAAAGGAAAGTTCTGATATAGATGACCATGATCGTGGAGTTTTTGGCATCTAAAGGGGTTTTGTTCATTGTCCATGGTTCGAATCCATTCCTTGTCTTGGAAGCTAAGACATATGGCATCAGGAAGGCGTTTGAAGACATTCATATTAACACAAATGCGAGCAAAGGATGTGTATCTACCTTGTTTAGTTGCTTCCAAGATTTTAATAAATTTCCCCAATGTGTTGCCAATGCCTATGAAGGATTCTTCTTCCTAGTATTTGTGAGGGAGAGAGTATAAGCTAACCTAGACCGAGACTTCTAAAAAATATTCTCGATCTAGGCGGAAGTTGTCTTTCCAGTATCTCGTGAATAACCTAGCATTGTTAAATAAGTATGGACCCTGATCCACCACCCGCTCTTGGTCCTCCATATTGGAAAAAATGGTTGTGAAAAAGCCTTTTGATTCCAAATTAAGATCTATTTCTCCTTTCGGCTTCCATTTGTTTGTCATCCAACCCATTAACGCATTCTCATTGGGCCAAAATCCTAGAAATTTACATATCAGGGAATGATCTTGCATATGCTACCAGTATGCACTCAGCTTGCTTGAGGTTACTTCTAGGAGTGGGATTGCATCTTCTTTCGGGAAACATCCCTTTGACAATGGATTGATTGGATTATCAGGCGAGCTGGGGATCTGAGTTGCCTCATATTCTAGAGTAGGCTTTGAGCTTGAATCTTGAGTTACCTCTGTTTGTTCTTCCCTCGGGAAGGAGGCTTTGCATGTGGTTTGGAAGACGACGACTTTGCATAGGAAAGATACAAGACTATTGCATCATGATAGGAGGGAGCTCCACCCCCTCCTGGTGACGACACCATGGGAATATTCCGTGAAAGAAAGTGAGCTTATAGGTCTGGAGAGAAAAAACCCTAATTTCCAGTTTATTCACCATGTATATAAATGATACCATCGTTAATATTTATACATCCTCAAAATTTGTATTTTTATAATACATTATTCAATCATTTTAAAAACTACGAAACTATTTTGAAAAGGGATTTATTTATTAGTTGGCATCTATAAAACAAAACAAAATTTAACTTCAACAAATCCATAAGTTTAATAAATCTAGTTGGCATCTATAAAACAAAACAAAATTTAACTTCAACAAATCCATAAGTTTTATAAATCACTTATGTGATGAATATTCAATTATATATTGAAGACATGCATAATACCAATTCACATCAAAGGCTTGATGGACACTTTTCCTTCGCAACCATTCTCTTCTAATATTTATATTCCCTTGCATACACTAAATCTAAAGTATGGTTTAATTTTAAATAGAAAATGGAAAATATTATTCAACATGTGACATTGGGAAATGTTTAAAATATAAATATTGTTTAAATTTAAAATAAAAAATGAAAAATGTCATCAAACATTAAGAAAGGTTTAAAATAAAGTTTTTTGGTATGTTTAAAAGTAATACACTTTATCCTATTTTCCTTATATAAATTGGCATTTTTCCATCGAGAGCATGGTTATGACTAGGTACATGATGTACAAGCACACGATAAATAACATGGGAGACGAGAGACTTCCTAAAATTGATTTAAAATCAAGTCAAAACCAAATACACCTTAAGTGGCATTGGTGTAAAGATACCATGGCTTGGTTAAACCATTGGGGCATAGATGAAAATGACACTTTGCATAATATTGATAATGTCAAAAATATTATTACATCTAAGTTTAAAGAGAAATTGTGGTGTGAGGAAAATTTAGAAGTTAAAAGAAAAGTAAGATATTATAAGGAGGTCATTAATCATAATTTGGAAGATTAGAAGTATCTCTTCGTATTAACTAGTTCAAAGAAGAAAATTAATATAGCCAAGATTATAACGAAGTCTCATGAGCTCCATAGTGAAACAGTACTTGGTCTATTCCTAAAACATCGTGGGCGGAAAGGGTTTTCCATCTTTGTGAATCTATGAGCATCGAGGATGAAAAACACTTCTCCTAGAGAGCCTTGCTTACACCCACAATAGATCCGAGTTTCATAGTATTCGCTACAATACAAACTCTTCTAACCTCCTAACTTACCAAAACTATAGTGAGCTAGAAAAGCTTTTCGCCAAGCTTTTTGAGTATAGAAATAAAATTTTAAAACAAACCAAATAATACCTTCTTAAAGTTCACTAGACCAAAGTTGATTTCAATGAACATTAAACATCATCATTATCATCATCATCATAAAAAAACCATTCTACAAAATAATTTAATCAAATATTATAAATAAAACTAATTGAAACCCTTTTCCCATATATTTATATTTTTCATTTTCTATGTATCCCGAAACAACAAGTTCACATACTTTTAAAATTGTCACCCCATTTTAATTATGCTAAAATAAAACTTGGTCAATGTTCAATGTCTACATTTTTTGATTTTTTGAATGATGATAGACATAGAATTTCTTGATATTTTAAATCTCACTTTTATTGAGCTTAGATCTTTGAAAGGGACATTTGATGATATTAATAGAAGAATAAGTTATTAGCAAAATTCCATTCTCTGATTCAGTTATGTTAAACTCTCATTTACTAACCTTAAAATAATGAAAGGGACATTTAATTTGATGATGCTAAATGCCAAAAGGGAGGTGGAGAATAACATATTCCAAAATAGCATTGTTTTAATCCAAATAAGTATAATGAAAAAGCGCAACAAAGATGTAGAACATATTTTCATTTGCATATACAACAAGAATATATTTGTATATTCCTAAAGAATAAATGGTATACATATTTCATTAAAGAATATATTATATAATGAAACAATAATACAATATGTAGTTTTATGGTTGTCAACAATCTAACCCTATATAAATAGGGTGTAGTTTAAATATTTTATATTTTCAATTTTTTTAAGTATATTTTTGTTTTATTTTGTTTAAAGTTTAGTTGAAATCTTTAAAAAATTTAAAATCATATATAATTTAAATATTAAAGTAATATTCGATGGTGTTAAAATTTATTTATGAATTTAAAAATACAATTTACACACAGTGGTGTTAAATTTAAATTTTATAATTTTTTTTTAATGAATTCTGAATATATAATTTAATTTTTACATAAATATAATATTTCATATATAAAATAAATAAATATGTATTTTAATTAATATGAATTTTTTTATTTTTTAAATAATGGAATTCTACAATGCAAATAATGAAATTCTACAATATAATATAATAATAATAATAATAATATATAACAATCAAGCTACATAATATAAAATAAAAGCACTAAAAAGCAAGATTCTTTTAAAAAAATCTTTGTTTTTTTTATTAAATATAATTTGAAAATATAGATTTTTATTTTTATGTAAGTATAATTTGTTTAATTTTGAATAGTCGATTTCTTTTAAATAAAATGTTTATGTGTTAATCTAAATATTTAATATTTAAAAAACATAGTGTCCAGAATAAGTATTTAATAGTTGCCTTGTTTCTTACTTTAATATAAAATAACAAGTGCCATGGGATGGCGATGTCCCTGCCGAATTGTATGACTTGGCACTAGATTAATTGGGCGAGTTGATAGTCATAGGTTTGAACGTTGGCGATTTGGAGTAGGTTTGGATGTTGACTATTTGGTTAATTGGTTATTTGATGTACGATCTGGGCTGTTTCCCTCTGACTCTGGATGAACGCACCCAAAGTCTGTCTGTACGATTGATTAAGCCTGTATTCAGATTTTATTCAGAGTTTCCTTTGGGTTGGTAAAGCTTTGGGCCTAAACATTCTAATCAACCCATCACTAAAAATCAAATCAGGTCAAGATCCCAAGGAAACCAAAAGCAAAAATGAATAACCCGTCACTAAGAATTAAATCAGGTCAAGATCACAAGGAAACCAAAAGCAAAAATGACTACAACAAAGAGCTTTTTCTGTAACAAGTGGCTCAGAGTCGAATCAGTTTGAGATCGAAGGGAAACCAAAATCAAATATGAAAATAATGAAGAGCTCTTTGGTAATTTTAAAATTTGAATTATATAAAAGTAAGAAAATAAAGCCAGTAAATGTTTACTTAAAATGCATTTCCATGATTTTTTAGTTTTATGGTCTTATTGCATGGTATCCGCGTGGCTATGACAAGAGGGGTTCCACTGGTAGCTCTCGCCCCTGACCTTCACTCCAACCACAATGACAACCAAGAAAGTTAAATTAACAAACACGCTGCATTTAGATTATATGCAAACAAACACGTCGCACCAAACTGTCAAACTCTTCGCATGCAAAGGCCATAGCCACTATGTGTCATGTATCAAACATCGTAGATTGTATGTAAAATAGCTTTATTGATGAGGTGAATAAGTGGCTAGGCCAGTTAGGCACTGCTAATGAGGATTCCCTGGGTTCATTGCAGAACCAGTAATGTTCCGTTGGAAGCCTAATATTTAACAAATGCCCCCAAGTTCTCTGTGAAGATGGGCATAGAGATTTGGCTCAAAGGCAAGGATCTGCATCCTACTTTTTCATTTTTAAGTTGTGTGGAGCATACAACACTGTGTCCAATCTACCAAGGGAGCAACTAGATAGGGGAGTTACTTACTCAACTGTCGGGAATCATGCTCAAGGCGTTGCATTGGTCGTGATAGCAATGCCTGTTACTACCCCTAAAATCAAGAGGAAATCAGTTAAGCAACTTGGTGCAATTGTTGTGCTTGTTGGTGATCCATACAATATGCTAAGAAACGAAGTGAAGAGGAGCATTTGACTTTCATACCTCCTTCTAATCATTTGGATATGATTCCAGGCCAAGGAACCGTTGGAATGGAAATTATACGCCAACTTCAGCACCCATAATTGCTCGCATTACAGTCCAACTTAAGGTCCAGATAATTGGTGTGGACATCTTATCAGACATGAAAGTGGCCCGAGGTCTTGAAATGCATGCATTTGCAGCAGTATTTTATCAACATCACGATCAGAAAGCTGTGATTTGGTGAATCACACACTGGATCTGGATCTTAAGCACTTGGACCTAGACTTGGAAGGCCGCTTACCTTTGCTACTACTGGGTCATAAGCAATTGGATCATCAGTTCAGGCTGGTTGAGAAACTACTACTGCTGTATTGAAGAAAGCTGCTCGATATTTTGCCTCTATCTCTAATATAGTCGCATGGCCATATACTGCATCTCCAACGTTTGGTGGTGTTGCTTCAATAGGACCCGAAATTGAGAGCTCCACTCAGTTACTAATGATGCCACCATTCAAGCGATTCTCACACAGTCTCTATAGAGGCAACTCAAAGGATTCTCCAACTTCACATAGTCTTCGAATAGAAACACAGTAATATAGACACTGTTAGGCACAACGCCTCTTTTCGATACAACGTGGATGCTTGCCGAAGAGTTGTCTCTTGCTTACTTACAATATATAGGACGAGTTATGTGAACCCCGAAATAACACAGTCAGGCTAGGTGTGCTTATAGATATGCTTGCAATCGATGTTTGTCTCTCTATCTTTGTCTAGTTGTTTTGCTTGCTTTCTTGTAGTGAAACCAAAAATAATTTACATGGAAAAAATAGCTCTTCCAGACCTCAGATGCTATGAGGTGGAGGTGCATGTGCCTGTGCCTGTACCATTGGCTTGAGGACTTGAATTGAAGAGGTCCTGGGCGCTGAAACAATCGTGCATTCAACTGATGGTATGCTTCTTAATATTTTCAGTAAATTCCCCTCATATCAATATATACAATCTCGTCTTTGCTATATACAATCTCCTTCTTTGTAATTGTGAAAGAACAAGATGGATAAGTGAAGCGCTGGTTCTGTATATATAACTTATGCATCCATATTTTTTTATCTTATCAAGGCGGTGTGGGTGCATGAACCAAGTCAAGGCAGTGCAGGTGCATGACCCTGAAGGGTGCAGGGCGGTGCAAGAAGAGGCGGTTAAGGCAGTGAAGGAAGTGGGCGGTGATGGAAGCGGTAGGTTCAAGGCTAATGATTGAATTTAATTTAATGCAAGCAGATGGAAGTGGGTTCGAAGGTGACAACATGATGACATGTATTTAATTCCAGTGATATTACCAACAATATCGCAACCACCCCGACAATAACACTTCCAAGTTGATATCCAATGATATGCTTAAAAATTAAGACTTTTGGTTTATTATAATTATTATAATAAATATTATTTGCAATGTTCTATGTTTAACATTTGAAAATCAAAAGAAATTTAAAGTCAAAGGTGAACTAATAAAGAGTCAGCGATGGATCGAATACAATAGTTACCCTGGCCTACGGCAGGGACTAATAAGGAATAACAATCAACAGTTTAAGTAATGTGTCAAACCATTGAAAAATGAAGGCCATGGCATGGCATGATATCTTAGGTATTATGTCAGTTTGAATTGATATAGACATGCACTGAGCCTATTTTTTATTATGAGAAAGATCCTAGAATTTGTGAAGATCACAATTTGGTAAACTTAATATAAACATTTAATTTTCAAGACTACCCAACTCATGTTTGAGTATCTAATAGAGATGAATGTTGTTACCCTCGACCTAGATGAATGATAGTGGGAGAAGAATATTATCCAAAATCTCAAATAAATGACTCGTGATCCAACAATACCGCCATAATTTTCAAAACCAAGGAAGCTAATAAAAACTACTATAAGACAAATATCATACAAACTTGACTTGGAGATACCATAGGACCTACCTAGTTCTTATAAAAAAAAATCTACTAAAATATAACTACTATTTAATACCAACAACAAAATAATGTGCCCAACACACTCTTTCTCATAAACAAGCTAGTTCCATTCTCAAGAACAAAATAGTCTCTATTTAAACCCACACTCTTTTTAAAATTCAAATGTACCCATGCTCTTACTGAACATTGAACACAACAATCTATTACTTGAATGACGAGTTGGTGTCAGTTGTAATGCTTCCTTTGTATTACTTTGCATGCAAATCCCTCCTTTGGTAAGCCTTTAAAGTCATCGAGTTTCATCTCATAATGTTGGTAATCTTGAAATGCTGTAGTGTTGGACATCACTCTAGGTTGTGCAATAGTGGACGTGTCCATATCTAGAGATCATGCCACAATAGAAACAAAATACCCAATGCCTAGCCTTCTTTGAAAGAGTATTATTGGAAAAAGTAGTTTTGGTTGATACCATAATAGAAACAACCAACAAAATTACCAACACCCATCCTTCATGGAACACCCATCACTGGTAGATGGAATCCTAGTTGGTGCATGGAAAAATATTGTGCATGGATGTTGGTGATGAAATGATACTTCCCAATTAACCTCCCAATAGACCACACTAATGGTTAACAAACAAAATAAGAGATGCATGAAGCTTAATCTAAGAAATATCAATGCTAGATTCGAAGGAGATGACGAAGAAGATTTCCTGGAAATGAATAACATCCATAAATTTCGAAGTGGTTGTTAAAAGATTGATTACACGGTAAAATTTGAAATAGGGGCACATATCGACATGACATGTACATTATCGTGCACATTTTATAAGAGTATCGAATAGGCAACAAATTTACATGATATTTAGACACTAGTCCATGTATAAAATATGGTTGCCAAAATTGAGCATTATAGAGATGAACAAACTTAGTCATTAATAACAAAATTGAATCAAACAAAATATATCAATATTAAGGTTGATATTTTGTTACTTACCTCACTTTGGGATGCACATAGATTTGCATAGAAGATTGAGGATACAACCAAGAATCATGTGAACCTTTATAGGAATCAAGGCAACCAACAACACAATGCCAAGAATTTCGATCACTAGTTGAAGAGTTAACAACATAACTACAATCAAAACAACACTATGAAGCATGTTCACAAATTGCGTAGATAAAAGGCCACACATGTTGTTTCTAATAAAACAAACAAGAAAAATGTAGCATATGGATTTCACATTTTAGCACTTACATACATCTTCTGACTCGAAGTGTCATGGCGTGGCCTACTTTTGTGGCATATATGTGTGACCCACCCAATGATGACATCGATATCTTTATGTCATCCTTTTTTGTTGGACCACCTTCCTCAATTTCCCTCGTCTTAGATTAGATGTGCAACCTCTTAGGGATGTCTACTACTTCAATAGTGTCCCAAAATTCCTTCCTCCCCCCTCTCTAGGCGTCTGATTGTTAGTTTGTCTATGTTATATCCATTGGGGCACTTGCTTAATTTGTGGCACTGGTTTGAGTCTTCAAGCACTAATTTGGCTCACAATTGCTTTGGATGCCTCATTTTGGGTCCTCAATGGCCCAAGTACATTTTGGGTCACTTAATTGGGGGTCTAATTGGTAAGATAATCCTTAACCCTTGTCAATCATTTGGCACCTGGTGAACCATGGATTCTTTGGATTGTATCACGAATGTGAATCATGGCTTGCATAACAAAGGGAACATTTTAGGAAAAATATTGACGTTACAGGCCAAAAAACCCACAATAATGACCCTCTTCAATAGCTAACCTAATGTTCACTTACACCATGAGGTTATTCTTTTGTCAATTGATATCACTTCTCTCCTCTTTTTAAAGTCTCTTTGAGTTTCCTTTCCTCCACTCACTATATTATAGGTACACAATAATATTGGCTTCAACTATTGACTTAGCTTCCTAAGTCCTCTTCCATGCTTTTAGGATGATTGTACATGTCATATCCACAACATCTACAAGGATCTCTTGAAGGCTTGTTGTTTGGCACTAATGTGTCTGCTAGAAAAACAAGATCACGGAACAATAGCATAAAATAAGATGCATCAATAAAGCACTGTTGATGCCTCAGATATCGTAGCATCAATCAGAAAGGGATTCTCCCCGAGAGATGGTCCCAATTAGACTATCTCCCGTTTGGTGTAGGGAATCCGTCCGGTTAGCGGTTCCGGCAACCGTGGTTTTGGACTTTAAATCCGATTCTACCGGTTATGGCCCGATCCACCTTTCTTTTGGGTTTTATGTCTTTTATGTGAGTTGCAAATGCCTAAATTATACTTAATCTAAATGCAATTAAAACAGATCTAATTCTAGAAACTGGAATACATCTATCTATCCCTGCAGGGAACACGCTCAAGGGAGGAGCAATCAACTGTAACAAATATCGTAAATAAAGAACAGATAGCTATTATTTTTCACAATTAAAGCTACAGCAAGATAAAGATCTTGAGAAGATAGCTTCTCATTCAACCTGGATCGCATCAATTGCTCATAAAACAGAAAAGGTAAAAAAGTTTATTTAATCTACGTAGAAGGATGAAGAAACAAATCTAAACGTAACAAAACTGGAATTAAACTTAAAGATCCCTGCAAGGAGCAATTTAAAGGCATGAACAATGAGCAACATGAGTTATCCTGAAGAAAGAACAGTTAGCCATTCGATCTAGACAAAGAAAACTACAGCAATGCATTTCATTGTTCACAAAATAGAGAAAAACGCATGCCCAGGGAGGAGCAAAATCATTAATACAAAGAAATAATTCAGGTGATAAGAACGATCTCACATTATAGAACAGCAGCCATTAGAATAGTCCAACATACAGCTGCCCAACATCCCAGGCAAAACGTCCACCTCCCGTGTCTTCTATTAGAAAAATCAATTTTACAGACCCGATACAAGATAGCTCATATCGTTTGCCAAAATTTCATTCCCTGCCAAAAGTCCTTTCTAATCTTTCCTAGATGCTATTTATAGCTACAAATCTGCCCTTTGGACTGACACCTAGCATTCTCCACCTGTCATTTACAGGAATTTCCACTATAATCGACCACCAAAAATGGCAACTTCCTTTACAAAAAATATTTTGACAAAAATTAGGGACAACTGTCCCATGGCTTACGCCTTACATATTCAGGATATACATAACAGACAATTGGCTAACATCAAAGCTTTCCCTGCTGGGCACATGTTTGGCTGAAGAGAGTGGCTCACTGAATTCAGCCTCTTCATTCCTGTGCGTGAGCTTCTGCTGGCAAAGGGTCGCCCAAGTTAATTGTCACTGATGCTGCTTGGGAAGAGGCCCTCGAATCCCTTGCTGATGCTGCTCCTAATTGGGAAGGGGGAATTGAACTGGCCAGACTTTCTGCCATTGCTGGGGAAGAGGCTGCTGGGAGAGAGGCTGCCGGATCTACTGATGCTCCTGCTGCTGCTGCAGCTTTCCTGTCCTCCTCTGCTATGTAGCTGTACCACACACCTGTGTCCCTTATGATTATGTTTGCTGCAACAGGAAACAGGATTTTCTGAGAAGTCACATTCTTCCCAAGCTCTGTTTTAATGCTTTGGACTTCTGCTTCAGTAGCTTGATGCGCTTCCTTCAGCAGATGGTTGTGAAGTGTTGATGAGCCGATGTAATGCTGGAGATCATCCATGGCCAGGACATCAATCCTTTTCACATACTCCATCTGGACGCCTAGCTCTTCTTTCAGTTGAGACAACCGCTGCTCCTTTTCCGGGAAGTCTTCTAGGGTCTGAGGGAAACTCAATGTGTAGTTGTCATGGACTCCTTTGAGCTTTTGGTATAGGTTGTTGATTCTATCTGTTGTCCTCTGCACACTGGTTATCAGCTTATTGGCACAGTTCCTGCCAAACTCCAACAAGGCTATATCTTCATTAAAATCGTCCATAGCCTTAAAAGGTAGATGCGGGGGGAAACCTCCTTTCCCTTCTCTCCATGCCATCTGACTTATGACATTTGCCTTGACACTGGTATTCTTAGCTTTGAGCCTGTGGGCCTCCGCATTAATTTCTTTTAATCTGACTGTCATGGCCTTTAGTTTGCAAACCTCGTCGGTGATTAGCTCTTGGGATCCATACACTTGCTGCAGGATATTGCATGACAGCTCGTGGAAGGGAGATAGGTCCATGGTTTTGCTCTCCGCTTGCTCTAAACGCTCAGCTAATGCTTGCTTGTCTGCTTCTAGCAGAGATGCCTTTTCTCCTGCACCATTCTTCTCTGCTTCCACAATCATCATTTGAAGTGTTAGCTGGTCCTTTTCCTCCTCCAGCTGGCTGTACTTGTTTGACAGCTCCTTATGCTCTGCGTACAAGCAATTATACTTGTTTATTACCAGATCTCTTTGGGCTTGCTCATTAGCCACATTTTGTTGCAGCGTGCGTGCTCTCTTCTTTGTCAATATATTTTCTTTAACTATAACGTCTACATTGGCAAATGATGCCTTTGCTGTCGCTACAACTGCGGACGCCATAGCAATGGGATCTTGATCCGTGTTCTGCATGACCGTGACCTCTTGGTGAGTAACAATGTCTTCATGGAAGGGACTTTTAATCCTCTCTTCTGATTGGAGGACCATTGCTTTTCTTTTCTTATCATATACAAACTCATTCCATTTGGACACCGTACGCTTTCCTGATGGAGTGTACGGGACAATTGGTCGGTTTATGATGTCTATGTCCTCTTCCATAGGTGGGGTCCGGACTTCCTGAGCAGGGTTTCCTCCTTCATTTTGGGCACCAGAGCCACCTACTTGAGAGGTGTCTATTTCTGTGTCCTGCATACCGGATCCACCTGCCTCGGCATCTTCCCTTGTCTTCAATTCTTCTTCCGCCTTCTTTTCTGCCTGCTCAGCTTCAGCTTCTTTCTGCTTTTGGGCTTCCTCAGCCTCGTTCCGCAGTCTTTCATTTTCAGCTTCTTGCTGCTTTCTTGCTTCCTCGGCTTCCCGCTGTAACCTCGCCTCTTCTCTTAATCTGAGCTCTTCCTGAGCTCGGGCATCCTCAGCTTCTTTCTCCCTTTGTTGGCTGGTCTTCTGGGCTTTGGTTGAGCTAGAGCTTGCTCCAGTACCTTGGCGACAGATCCGTAGCTCAGTCATGTTGCTGATGCCTCTGAAGGCTTCTTCCTCGGCATCAGGGTAGTGGGAGTACTCGAAGTGGGCATAGATCTCCTTGCAATGCTCGGCCACTTTACCCTTTCTGTCGTTCCTGTGGAAGATGACCTCATCGAAGTGGAAGGCCTTCAACTCTTGAACAAATTCGTTGGCCGAGGCAACCCCTGAAAACTTGTAAGCGCCGATGCAGAAAGGTAGAGGGGGAAAGGAAGCCTTGTGTTGCTTGTGGAGCAATGCTCCAATCCCATCCAAGAAGAGTTGTCTTACTGCTTCCTTGAGCACCACATAGTCTGTGGCATATTGCGGCAATATGTATGGGGGCTTAGTCCCTCCAAACATTCTCAGGTAGGTACCTTGTTCTGAAAAGTAAAAGTCCCCATAATCCTCAAGGACTTCCAAAGCATTTTCTGACAGGCAATTTGGTTCTTCGTTGAACATTTTCTCGTATAGGGGCATGATGAACCCCTCACAGATTAGTTTGTAGTTGGGCTTGTAATTCTGAGCCCACAACAACTTGTAAGCAATATAGACGGGCATGGTGGCCTTATCCCATGTGCATCCCAATTTGGGGAATTCTATCTTGGCCAAGATACAATCTATCAGATAGGAAGACATGAAGAATTCAGCCTTTTTCAAGTCTAGTCCTTCTCTCGCAGCTACTATCATTGAGGAAAGACTATCTGACAGGAGAGTGGCCCAGTCGAATACAGTCCCCTTAAAAGCCACATAGTGGATGATAGGGACCCACTGAATCTTGTATACTGTGCCATCGGGCATGCCGAAGATCCTGCACAGCATCAGGGCAATCAATCTAAAAGGGGCTCTTAGATTCTGTACGTCATACTCCTCACTCCCTTTCTTCCTCAAATGTTTGCCTACTATTAGTAGCTTCTTGGCCATCTCGACATTGTTCATTTGACTCAGCCATTCATCAGTCAGAGCTTGTTGGACCCGGGGAAACTTGTAGGCTGCCGCAAGATACGCGGGTTGAAAAGAGGCAATGGCCACTTTACCGCTGTCATTTATTACTCTGCCTTCAGCATCGGCATGCTGGAGTATCCATCCGATCACTTCGGCACAGGGGAACATCTCAGGGCGGGTGGCAGCTCTGGTTATGCCTGAGGCTTTGATATTCAAATAAATTGGTGCTTCCTCCAGCAACATATCTGGGATTTCTTGGTCCCTGATCATTCTATAGATGTCATCCCATCTGATTTCTGGAGGGACACCAGTGGTGCACCTCGTGTCTTGGAGTGAAGCTTCAGTTTTGGAAGGGGCAGGTTTCTTTTCTGTCATCTTAGCTTTCTTTTTACCGGTTTTCGACATCTTGGCTTATCCCTGACAACATCCATATCAAAGTCATCATTTGAGCAACAGACTGTGAGGTTTTAGCAGAGAGCAACATCGTTTTAATATCAATGAGATAAGTCAATGAAGCTATATATTTAGGAAGCAAAATACTATTTCAACATAAGACACAAATTGTAACATTTGAATCTCTTAAAAGATGAATATGGAATGCTCCTGAGGAGATAGGCTATGTTGCGGAAGCCATTGGTTTTCGGCTCGATAGGCGAATTGCGGAAGCCATTGGTTTTCGGCTCTGCCCTGGGGACTAAGATGATTTTCGTCTTAGCAGGGACATGAAAAATATAACCCCCCATTCTTTAAAAGGGCAAGTTTGGGATGCTCCCGTAGAGACAAGCGCGTTGCGGAAGCAACGTGCTTTCGGTTTAGCTATGGGGAAAGGATAGGATAGCTTTCGTCACTGCTGTGGTTTGGAAGGCCAATGGCGGGTAAGCTCGGGTAGGCAGACTTTGTGCCGAAAAGGAAACCCCTTTCGCATTTACGACCAGGCGAGGGCATTCGAATGCTAATGTCATTTGCGGCACTTGCCGAAGTGTTCCATGGGGTATAGTTCGAGCGAGGGTGATGGCGCCGGAGACACATGGACGGGAAAGGTTCGAGCGGCGTTGGTTTTGGTTCTGGCTGGCGTAGCTTGAGTGCTCGCGGGTTCTGAACAGGGGCCGTGGCGCCGGTTCTAAGATTTGAAATGAGCAGAGGTTTCACAGTTTACGAAAAGGCCCGGGGTTTTATGGCTTAATCTTTCGGCCGGGGATATGCAACGTCGATGGGCTTCGGTATTTTCAATAGACGACAAGGCATGCGACTCGGAAAAAGGAACATGCTAACCGTCTACCCACCAATGTATATCCTGTTTTTGCTAAAAAATGAGAAGAACTTGATTCAACCGTATTTGACGGGCAAAATCGCCCGTGACGGGCGTTTTGCTTGTCAAAACCCCACCTATGCCCATCAATTTCAAAAGACAGCTAACCCAATAGCACAATACGACGTGTAGGGAGATGGATTTACAGTTAAGATCCTACCTAGCACCGATGAAAACGCTAACTGAGGTGGCCGTGAAACGTGTTTGAGCAATCCGAGCTGGAGCGGTTCGCGCGGCGTCCAACCAATCGTCCAGATTGAAAAATTAACAATCTGTTGGCTCGTACCCCCACCGCCTATTTAAATCGAACTGGCACGTGCGAGCATTCAATTGGGTGGGTGGCGCAATTAAAACACGGCTTAAATTCGTCGCCCGTAGAGGTCACGTCAAAAGGTCTCGATCTGTGTGCGACCGCCATTCGCGGGACCGTCTTGCGAGTCACACCCGCCGTTGCGGAAGGATAGAGGGGAAGTTCTCGCTGTTTCGGGACGCGTCGCGGAAGGGAAACTTGAAACCTTCCGCAAAAGAGCCCCGCGTTGCGGATGCATAACGTCAAGGCTTCCGCCGTTTCGGAAGCTATTCGCGAAAGGTTTCCGCAAACCAAAACTTTCTAAGTCTCGTTGCTTTTCGGGAAGATATGGCGAAGGCTCCCGCTAGTTTCGGAAGGGAAACATGAAGGCTTCCGCGTTTCGGCAAGTCGAGGCGAACTTTTCGCAGTTTTGGGAGGATATGGCGAATGCGCCCGGTATCTTCGGAAAGCTTTCGTGAATGGCCTCCGCCGTTTCGGAAGGAAAATCCGAAGGCTTCCGCACAAGGCCTCCGCGGTTGCGGAAGGCTTTGGTGAATGCTTCCCGCGATTTGGAAAAGCCTCCGAGTTATTTTCACGGGTTTTAACCCAGCGACTTCCGCCATTGCGGGATGACACGGCGAACACTTCCATTATTTCGGGAGCAAATGATGAACGATTCCGCTGTTTCGGAAGCAATTCCTCAGCGGCTTCCGCTGTTTCGGAACAGAATGTTGAAAGCTTCCGCGAAGCTTCCTCGGCTTGTTCTGGAAAGTTCTTTTAAGATATTCCAAGTCCTTTCACAATTCCGGGAGAAGTTCATGAATTTCTTCGTGTTATTTCGGCAAGCTTATGCGAATGGCTTCCGCCGTTTCGGGAGACAGACTTGAATCGCTCCGCCGTTTCGGCAAGGTTTCACCAACGGTTTCCGCAACTTATGGCCAAAATCTGAGTTTCTTTTCGGAGAGATATCACAGCGGCTTCCGCCGTTTCGGACGGTTTCGCTGAATTCCCCGCCGTTTCGGGAGGGTAAAAAATGAAACTAAAAGTTCTCTAAGTCCCTTTCGGAAGATAAATGCGAATGATTCCCGCCATTTCGGGAGAACAGCTCGAATCTTCTCGCGGTTGCGGAAGGCTTGAGCTGAGCACTCCGTCGTTTCGGGAAGTATTGTCCCACGTTCTCCCGCCGTTTCGGGAGGAAAACTCCGAAGGTTTCCGTAACTTTTCTCACGGTTTACGCTTTTGACAAAGGAAATCTAAGTCCTTCTTCCAGAAAGGTTGGACGTTTGGCTTTTCGGAGTCTTGGGGAGATAGCCTGAGGGATTCCAAAATGTTGGGAAAAGTTCTAAGTTCCTCTTTGGCTCTTTGGGGAAAACATGGAAGGATTGATGGCAAGATGTTCAGTAGGGAATTAAGATTTTATGTTGAAAACAGAGCTGACGGCTGGGATGGCTTCTCAGGCAAACTTTCTACAAAAATACAGGAGGGGCCCCAACATGTACAAAATTTTTGGGGAGGGGTGTTGCTGCAACAACAATGGCGAGTCGCTGGCGAACATAGATCTCTGAAAAATTCCTCTTCATGGCCCGAAACCTTATTAACAACATCCACCTCGGGTGTACTACTCAGCTGAGCATTTTAGACTCATGCGGGGGGAAGGAGGTGCTTTCCATGCTAGCCATTGGGGAAAGGGGAGCTTTGACCGAGACATCTTCACCACTCTCAGAGGGCCAGCATATGAGATTCATTTTAGTAGGGTCATCTCTCGAATGGCCACTACTGCCGGACTCCACGGGATTTGCAACACTTTCTCATGGACATTATTGCTCTTGTTCCTCATTCCCATGCTGCTGGCATCCTTTGGGATGCTTGTACTTTGGACAGCTTAGCTGTTTGAGCCTTCCAGGGATATTTTCTTTTGGACATGATCTTTGATTTGGGCTCCTCAATCCATAATGTCCTTTTGTGTGAGTTAGAAATTTTATTGATTTGATTTGATCAAACTTCACGGACGGAGAGCAGCCCATTTTGAGCTGGGTCTTTTGGACAACCTTCTAGATTTTACATGTCTTTTGCTTTTGTCTCAGCCATGCTTTAATTGAGGCGAGAATCCCTGGAAAACAGACTCTTGAATGTAGGCCATTTTGGCTGTTAAATCTGCAGCATGGAGTCATCTCAATACCCTATGTCCTCGAGAGGTGCCACTTTCCATGGGTCCAACTTAGGTAACCTTCTTGAGATGCCTTTAAAGTGTGAGAGTGGGTGGAGCCCAATGATAGTAGTGAAGATGGTCATAGGTCTCTGCTATTAAACAGGATTAGTGTGACTAGCAGGGTAGGCTTCCCCTTTCGAACATTTCAGCGAGAGCACAACAGACCGGATTTACTGATCAGAGTTCCAGACTCATGGGTTGCAAGTTTTCTTTGAGAGAGCTATCTTCAACGGGAAACTCAACCAAAAGGGCATTCAAAAAACAAAACTTGTCGTAAAAGTTCAAATAACAAAGAGAGGAACAACATGGCCGAAAAATAAAACAGCTAAAAGCGAAAGCAAAAGAAAACTTTATTTATGTACAGGAAGTCTTGAGGAGACTATGCGAAGTATTGTTTCAGAGCAAGGCCATTGAGAGGAAGGGCTACTTCTTCTCCCTCAAGATTTGTCAATTTATAAGTGGATGGGCCTAATTTTGCAGAAATTTGGTACGGGCCTACCCATAAATGTTGGAATTTCGTATGCATTCCTCTTCCTTCATGATTATGGTCCCATTTCAGGACTAAATCCCCGACTTCAAAGTCCCTCTTGCCGGATTTCCTCTTATCGAACCATCTCTTAACTATGTCCTGGTGTTGATGGAATCGATCTTTAGCTTTGTGTCGGGCTTCTTCTAATTGAAGCAAGGTGTTGATCCTGGATTGTAAGGCCTGGCTACCAGAACCCCGAGAGGCTTGGGACAATTGCAAGGATGGCAGTAAGATGTTTGGGGGAAGGATGGATTCCTTTCCATAGACAAGAGTGAAAGGGGAGACACCTAAAGCATTCTTCGGGGTTACCCTATCTGCCCATAAGGCGTTTGGGAGAGCCACATGCCAACTTCTTTGGTTTTCTATCACAGTTTTCTTAAGGATACGAATCAGATTCTTGTTTGAGGATTCAGCTAATCCGTTTCCCTGAGGGTAGTAATTGGCTGAATAATGCAACTTAATTCCCCATTCATAAACAAATTCATTTATCTTGCAAGATGAAAAATAAGTAGCATTATCAAAAACAAGGGAAATTGGAACCCCAAACCTGGTTATGATGTTTTCTTTCAAGAAGCTGATGACTGTGTCTTCATTGATCTTGCGCAATGGGGTGGCCTCCGTCCACCTAGTGAAGTAGTCGGTAGCCGTCAGGATGTATCGATGTTGCAATGAAGAATTTGGATTTATTTCTCCGATAACATCTATACCCCATTGCTCGAAAGGCTCAGAGATGATGACCGGCTGCAATGGGCCTGCGGCCTTCGGTAACTTCCCAGCGCTTCTTTGACATACGTCACAGTTTCGTGCGTATGTGTGGGCATCTCGGAACAAAGTGGGCCAATAATAACCATCTCTCAGTATGTTGTGTGCTGTCGTCTCTCCTGAATAATGACCACCTGCGGGGCCATCATGCAATTCTTTAACAACTTTGTTTGCATCTTCCTTTTCCAAACACCTAAGAAGGACTCCATCATAATTTTTTCTGAAAAGAATCCCATCAATGATTTGATAGGGTGCGGATTTCAGACGGAGCGCCCTTCTTTGTTTAGAGTTCCAGTGCTCGGGTAGATATCCCTGCTGTAAATAGTGCACCAGATCCCTATACCATGACTGGGGAGTTGTGAAGATATGACATACTTCAACCGAATTTAACTCAGCTTCATTTCTCCAATGGTGCTCTTCATCAGTCGAGTTTCCCGCCAGTAACTTGCACAGACCTTGTCCTTTAATAATCGTGGCTGGTTTAAATTCCAAATCATACTCCTGCAGAGCTGTGACCCAGTTCCCTCTCCTCTCTCCCAATTCCTTTTGAACGAAAAGGGATCTAACAGCTGGATGGGGAACTATGACTTTAGTTCGGTTCTTCAAAATGTAGGGCCTAAACTGCTTGACTTCTTTGAAGACTGCATAGGCATGCTTGTCCACCACGGGATAGTTCAGCTTGGCCCCCTGCAGACCAGTGCTCATAAACGAAATTGGGTACTCGTCCCCCAACTCCACCTTTTGTGTGAGTACAGCTGCGAGAGAGTCATCCGAGGTGAAGGTATACAAGATGAAATCCTTATCGAAATCTAGGCTTCTTAAGGAAGGAGCTTTAGCTACAGCTGCCTTGATATCTCTAAATGCGTCCTTCTCCAAATCTGTCCACTTGAATTGTATGCTTTGTTTAACCATCTGCTTTAATGGCTTAACAATTTGTGCAAAATCCGGAACAAATCTGTGGACAAAATTGATGGTGCCCATGAAAGACTGCATAGATTTTTTGTTGTGAGGCATTGGAATCTTATTAATAGCTTGGACCCTTTCCTGGTCGATTGACACTCCCCCTTTGGAGATGATATGACCTAAGAGCTTACCTTCGGGTACAGCGAACACGCTCTTCTTGGGATTTAAGGAAATACCATACTTCCGGCAACGATCAAAGATATGCCTCAGATGAACAACATGATCTTCCCTTTTCTTCGAAAAGACTGTCACATCATCTAAGTAAACCACCACACATTGCCCACCCAATCCTCGGAAGGCAATATCCATCGCCCTTTGGAATGTAGCTCCTGCATTTATCAGACCAAATGGCATTCTTCTGTAGGAGAAAGTTCCCCACTTAGTCCTGAAAGTGGTCTTGAGACGGTCTTCTTCGGCTACTAACACTTGATTATAGCCCGAGAAACCATCAAGGAGAGAAAACAATTCGGATCCTGACACCATTTGGAGGATTTGCTCCATTGAAGGCACGGGGTAGTTGTCTTTATCCGAGGCTTTGTTTAAATTTCTGAAGTCTACACATAGCCTAATCTCTCCTGACTTCTTCCTTACGGGAACCAAATTTGCAACCCATTCGGAATGCCGAACTTTGAAGATTATCTTAGCGTCCAGGAGCTTCTTTAATTCCTTTTGGATCAGTGGTTCAAGAGTGGGATGCATCCTTCTTAACTGCTGCTGAAATGGTTTGACACCCGATTTCATTGGTATAACATGCTGAATGATGCGGACGTCATATGTTTTCAGATCTTCATAGGTCCATGCAAAAACATCCTTGTACTGTTTAAACAATTTAATGAACCTGTCTCTTTCTCCTGGTGAACAACATTTGCCAAGGTTGACAAATTTTGGTTCTGCCTCGGTACCCAAATTAACCAACTCATGTTGCATTGATGAGCTGTTAGTTTTGGTATTAGCTGGTCTTTTGAACTTATTTTGAAGATCGAAAAGCATTTCGAGGGACCTTACTCCCTTTGGCATGAAATTTCCTTTCTCCTCATCTTTCTTCATCAAATCAGCATCGTGTTCTTCCTCATCTATTGCAGCTCCCTGAAAGCTATCTTCGTTTGTCAGGAAGCTGATAATTTGCTCATCATCATCGAAGACTCTGAAGTTCGTGATGTTATCGGGAATGGAAGGCCTGAAAATCAATTCAATTGAGCATTTATTATTCGACGGAACCAATCTAGAAGCCGACGTTGCTAATAAATCAGCAGCAGAATTTTGCAATCTAGGAATTGATTTTATATTAAAAGCGTCAAACTGCATGATTAAATCCCATACCTCAGCCTGATAACCTTTCAAGTGCGGTGAGAGACAATGAATGGTGTCCCTTACCTGTCTTACAACTATCTTGGAGTCACCGAAAACCTTCAGGTACTTAACATTTAAGCCAATGGCCTTCTTTAAACCATGTACCAGAGCTTCATATTCAGCGGTGTTATTAGTACAATCGAATTCTAATCTACAAGACAAAAAATACTTGTTCCTTTTTGGATCCATTAGAACACACCCGGCTCCGGATCCTTCCAGAGTTTTAGAGCCATCAAAGTATAATGTCCAAAAGATATCTTTAGATTCAGCTGGGTTAGTTTCTTTGTGGTCTATGTTAGCAACTAAATTGACTATGTTACAATCAACATCATCAGTCCGAGAGAAATGAAGGATATCGGACTGTTTATCTGATTCATGGCAAGAGGTTTCAGATTGATAGTTACCCGGATCCATTTCTAAGAAGTAATTTCCCAGGACCGAGGAAGAGAAAGTTACAGCCTCATTTTTTTCTTCTAGCTGGGTTATGTTTTGTTTCATATGAGGTTCCCTAAGAACTTTAATCTGATTCCGTTTGTTCTGATAAGGCAGCCATAGATGAGACCAATCGGTAGCAAAGTAGCCACTCAGCTTGGTAGACCAATCCCTACTCAAAATCAGCCCATAAGCTTCAGGAATATCGACCACCATTATGTCAATAAATTGACAGACTCTAGGATCAGCTGACAATCTAATTAGAACGTCTTTCATCTCTCCAATTACTTTAACAACAGTCCTATCTAATTGGATAATTTGAGCTGGAGATGGCACGAGCTGCCCATTAATTTTCTTACAGATTGATAGTGGCATAACGTTTGAAGAAGCTCCAGAGTCTACCAAACAGTTGTGAACATTGTGATTAAAAATTTCAAAAGTCAATAGGAAAGGCAATGTTTGAGATTTGGATTTCCCACCAATGCTAGCCTCATTGATTTCAGGATTGTCTTGAGAATCTGTTAATGTAGTGCTGGGTTTTGGTTGTAAAACATGCAGCAGTTTGTCTCGTTGATGGGGCAAGCTACACATGTCGAATATTGATATGTTTTCTTTGACCTTCTTGATATCTTCGATAATATCATACCCTATATCGGATTCGTTCCCAATTCGAGTTGGCTGATCTGTTTTGTTCATGGTGACCTTAGGTGGCTGAACTGTGTTGTCAGCACTTGGCTGTTTGGCAGCTGTATGGCTAACTTTGGGTTGTTGTGGGATAACTGTTATATGCCTCCTAGGCGGCTCTTTTGAAACTTTGGGTTTATGAGGAGCTATGCTTGGCACGGGATCGGAAATAGGGCCTTTGCTACGAGTAGCAACATTTATGGTAGAGGAAGAGCTATCTATGTGATGTTCTTCTACTAATTCAGTCATAGGCATCCAATCCCACAACACCGTAGTAGTGTCCGGGGTTGGTTCCTCTAACTCAGGGCTTGCCTCTTCTGGAGGATCATCCTGATCTGGGATCTGAGAATCTAACATTTGGTTCATGACTAAGCTCATGGAATTGATCCATTGTGGGCAGCTCTTTTCCGAATGGGGTTCTTGGTGAAAAGTGCAGAAATTTTCCATCCCTATCTCATTCAAGTTTAACACAGGAGCAGCGTTTATTGGCGGATGAGTCTGTTCCCCGTCTTCCCTTCTTTTATAAAAAGGCTTGAAAGGCTTCCTAGATGTGCTAGCAGCCTTGTCTTTCTCGAGATCTACGATTTTGTTCGACAATTTCTGCATCATCTTGACCACATTTTCCATGTCCGTAGATGGCTCTTCTTTACTTCTAGTGAGCAGCAAAGGTTTTTTGTTAGCCGCTGGTTTTGTTTCTACATCTAAGGCATGTTTAGCAATGCTATCAGCCTCTTCTTCTACCTTTCTAGCTTCCTCAAAGTTCTCTATCAGGGTAGCTTTCTTGGACCTCTTTACGAACATTGCTATGGGTCCATCAAGAGCGGTTGTATAGTATTCAATTAGAGATTCCTCGGCTGGTTTATTAGCTTGACTGAAGTTATTCAACAACGTAGTGAATCTTTGATTGAAATCTTGAACCTTTTCTTTCTTTTCCATCCTCATGGATAAGAGTTCTTTCATAAGTGTGGCCACAGTCTTTTGGTTTCCGTATTTCTTTAGAAAACATTTTTCGAATTCATCCCAACTAGAGATTGAGCTGGGTTGTAAGCTAAAGTACCATGATGATACTTTTGGCTCGAATGTATATGGAAACAACCTGCAGACTACGTCTTCATGTTGTACATTCAAAAGGTTCAAGGCTAAGTAAAAACTCTTGAGGTGATCTTCCGCCGAAATGGCTTTCCCTGGATCGTACTTAGGCAAGACCTTTTCTGGGTTTTTAGGGAGATTATGGAATGGTCCAGCTAAGTTCAGCGCTCCCCTTGCTCTCCAAGCAGGTACAGCCATATTTGGGTTTGGATGTGGAGACCCTGGTGGAGAATTGTAGGGTGAATCCTGTGGAGTACTTTTGGGAGTGGTAATTTCTTCAAGATTTTCTTGGTCTGTCTTGTTAATAGTGTCTGAAATTTCTTCCAAAGTCAGATTTACCAGTTCTTCAAAACTCTAAACGAGAATTGAATCCCGGGTGTACTGTGGCTCCTTTCTGGGTGTAATTTTCTTAGGGAGGAAGTTGACAGCGTTTAAACCACCTAGCTGTCTAACGTAGGACCTGGTATGTCTTCTTAAATCCTCTATTTCTGTGAAAGGAACAGCATACAAAGCTTCTTGAGGCTCAGGGTCAGAAATGAGGCGTTCCTGGTCTGTTAATCCAAGATCTGGGCTGTTTGAAATGCTTTCTTTAAGCGGGTTTTCAGTGTTATCTATGACCGCGGAAGATTTTCCTCTATCAGCCATGCACTTTCGGCCCTCCTTCTAGCGCCAAAAACTATTGATGCCTCAGATATCGTAGCATCAATCAGAAAGGGATTCTCCCCGAGAGATGGTCCCAATTAGACTATCTCCCGTTTGGTGTAGGGAATCCGTCCGGTTAGCGGTTCCGGTAACCGTGGTTTTGGACTTTAAATCCGATTCTACCGGTTATGGCCCGATCCACCTTTCTTTTGGGTTTTATGTCTTTTATGTGAGTTGCAAATGCCTAAATTATACTTAATCTAAATGCAATTAAAACAGATCTAATTCTAGAAACTGGAATACATCTATCTATCCCTGCAGGGAACACGCTCAAGGGAGGAGCAATCAGCTGTAACAAATATCGTAAATAAAGAACAGATAGCTATTATTTTTCACAATTAAAGCTACAGCAAGATAAAGATCTTGAGAAGATAGCTTCTCATTCAACCTGGATCGCATCAATTGCTCATAAAATAGAAAAGGTAAAAAAGTTTATTTAATCTACGTAGAAGGATGAAGAAACAAATCTAAATGTAACAAAACTGGAATTAAACTTAAAGATCCCTGCAAGGAGCAATTTAAAGGCATGAACAATGAGCAACATGAGTTATCCTGAAGAAAGAACAGTTAGCCATTCGATCTAGACAAAGAAAACTACAGCAATGCATTTCATTGTTCACAAAATAGAGAAAAACGCATGCCCAGGGAGGAGCAAAATCATTAATACAAAGAAATAATTCAGGTGATAAGAACGATCTCACATTATAGAACAGCAGCCATTAGAATAGTCCAACATACAGCCGCCCAGCATCCCAGGCAAAACGTCCACCTCCCGTGGCTTCTATTAGAAAAATCAATTTTACAGACCCGATACAAGATAGCTCATATCGTTTGCCAAAATTTCATTCCCTGCCAAAAGTCCTTTCTAATCTTTCCTAGATGCTATTTATAGCTACAAATCTGCCCTTTGGACTGACACCTAGCATTCTCCACCTGTCATTTACAGGAATTTCCACTATAATCGACCACCAAAAATGGCAACTTCCTTTACAAAAAATATTTTGACAAAAATTAGGGACAGCTGTCCCATGGCTTACGCCTTACATATTCAGGATATACATAACAGACAATTGGCTAACATCAAAGCTTTCCCTGCTGGGCACGTGTTTGGCTGAAGAGAGTGGCTCACTGAATTCAGCCTCTTCATTCCCGTGCGTGAGCTTCTGCTGGCAAAGGGTCGCCCAAGTTAATTGTCACTGATGCTGCTTGGGAAGAGGCCCTCGAATCCCTTGCTGATGCTACTCCTAATTGGGAAGGGGGAATTGAACTGGCCAGACTTTCTGCCATTGCTGGGGAAGAGGCTGCTGGGAGAGAGGCTGCCGGATCTACTGATGCTCCTGCTGCTGCTGCAGCTTTCCTGTCCTCCTCTTCTATGTAGCTGTACCACACACCTGTGTCCCTTATGATTATGTTTGCTGCAGCAGGAAACAGGATTTTGTGAGAAGTCACATTCTTCCCAAGCTCTGTTTTAATGCTTTGGACTTCTGCTTCAGCAGCTTGATGCGCTTCCTTCAGCAGATGGTTGTGAAGTGTTGATGAGCCGATGTAATGCTGGAGATCATCCATGGCCAGGACATCAATCCTTTTCACATACTCCATCTGGACGCCTAGCTCTTCTTTCAGTTGAGACAACCGTTGCTCCTTTTCCGGGAAGTCTTCTAGGGTCTGAGGGAAACTCAATGTGCAGTTGTCATGGACTCCTTTGAGCTTTTGGTATAGGTTGTTGATTCTATCTGTTGTCCTCTGCACACTGGTTATCAGCTTATTGGCACAGTTCCTGCCAAACTCCAACAAGGCTATATCTTCATTAAAATCGTCCACAGCCTTAAAAGGTAGATGCGGGGGGAAACCTCCTTTCCCTTCTCTCCATGCCATCTGACTTATGACATTTGCCTTGACACGGGTATTCTTAGCTTTGAGCCTGTGGGCCTCCGCATTAATTTCTTTTAATCTGACTGTCATGGCCTTTAGTTTGCAAACCTCGTCGGTGATTAGCTCTTGGGAGCCATACACTTGCTGCAGGATATTGCATGACAGCTCGTGGAAGGGAGATAGGTCCATGGTTCTGCTCTCCGCTTGCTCTAAACGCTCAGCTAATGCTTGCTTGTCTGCTTCTAGCAGAGATGCCTTTTCTCCTGCACCATTATTCTCTGCTTCCACAATCATCATTTGAAGTGTTAGCTGGTCCTTTTCCTCCTCCAGCTGGCTGTACTTGTTTGACAGCTCCTTATGCTCCGCGTACAAGCAATTATACTTGTTTATTACCAGATCTCTTTGGGCTTGCTCATTAGCCACATTTTGTTGCAGCGTGCGTGCTCTCTTCTTTGTCAATATATTTTCTTTAACTATAACGTCTAC
Organism: Larix kaempferi; assembly: GCA_027924585.1. Lineage (NCBI taxonomy): Eukaryota > Viridiplantae > Streptophyta > Pinopsida > Pinales > Pinaceae > Larix > Larix kaempferi. The sequence continues at coordinate 8,984,334 of BSBM01001030.1, forward strand.
ATTGGCAAATGATGCCTTTGCTGTCGCTACAACTGCGGACGCCATAGTAATGGGATCTTGATTCGTGTTCTGCATGACCGTGACCTCCCGGTGAGTAACAATGTCTTCATGGAAGGGACTTTTAATCCTCTCTTCTGATTGGAGGACCATTGCTTTTCTTTTCTTATCATATACAAACTCATTCCATTTGGACACCGTACGCTTTCCTGATGGAGTGTACGGGACAATTGGTCGGTTTATGATGTCTATGTCCTCTTCCATAGGTGGGGTCCAGACTTCCTGAGCAGGGTTTCCTCCTTCATTTTGGGCACCAGAGCCACCTACTTGAGAGGTGTCTATTTCCGTGTCCTGCATACTGGATCCACCTGCCTCGGCATCTTCCCTTGTCTTCAATTCTTCTTCCGCCTTCTTTTCTGCCTGCTCAGCTTCAGCTTCTTTCTGCTTTTGGGCTTCCTCAGCCTCGTTCCGCAGTCTTTCATTTTCAGCTTCTTGCTGCTTTCTTGCTTCCTCGGCTTCCCGCTGTAACCTCGCCTCTTCTCTTAATCTGAGCTCTTCCTGAGCTCGGGCATCCTCAGCTTCTTTCTCCCTTTGCTGGCTGGTCTTCTGGTCTTTGGTTGAGCTAGAGCTTGCTCCAGTACCTTGGCGACAGATCCGTAGCTCAGTCATGTTGCTGATGCCTCTGAAGGCTTCTTCCTCGTCATCAGGGTAGTGGGAGTACTCGAAGTGGGCATAGATCTCCTTGCAATGCTCGGCCACTTTACCCTTTCTGTCGTTCCTGTGGAAGATGACCTCACCGAAGTGGAAGGCCTTCAACTCTTGAACAAATTCGTTGGCCGAGGCAACCCCTGAAAACTTGTAAGCGCCGATGCAGAAAGGTAGAGGGGGAAAGGAAGCCTTGTGTTGCTTGTGGAGCAATGCTCCAATCCCATCCAAGAAGAGTTGTCTTACTGCTTCCTTGAGCACCACATAGTCTGTGGCATATTGCGGAAATATGTATGGGGGCTTAGTCCCTCCAAACATTCTCAGGTAGGTACCTTGTTCTGAAAAGTAAAAGTCCCCATAATCCTCAAGGACTTCCAAAGCATTTTCTGACAGGCAATTTGGTTCTTCCTTGAACATTTTCTCGTATAGGGGCATGATGAACCCCTCACAGATTAGTTTGTAGCTGGGCTTGTAATTCTGAGCCCACAACAACTTGTAAGCAATATAGACGGGCATGGTGGCCTTATCCCATGTGCAGCCCAATTTGGGGAATTCTATCTTGGCCAAGATACAATCTATCAAATAGGAAGACATGAAGAATTCAACCTTTTTCAAGGCTAGTCCTTCTCTCGCAGCTACTATCATTGAGGACAGACTATCTGACAGGAGAGTGGCCCAGTCGAATACAGTCCCCTTAAAAGCCACATAGTGGATGATAGGGACCCACTGAATCTTGTATACTGTGCCATCGGGCATGCCGAAGATCCTGCACAGCATCAGGGCAATCAATCTAAAAGGGGCTCTTAGATTCTGTACGTCATACTCCTCACTCCCTTTCTTCCTCAAATGTTTGCCTGCTATTAGTAGCTTCTTGGCCATCTCGACATTGTTCATTTGACTCAGCCATTCATCAGTCAGAGCTTGTTGGACCCGGGGAAACTTGTAGGCTGCCGCAAGATACGCGGGTTGAAAAGAGGCAATGGCCACTTTACCGCTGTCATTTATTACTCTGCCTTCAGCATCGGCATGCTGGAGTATCCATCCGATCACTTCGGCACAGGGGAACAGCTCAGGGCGGGTGGCAGCTCTGGTTATGCCTGAGGCTTTGATATTCAAATAAATTGGTGCTTCCTCCAGCAACATATCTGGGATTTCTTGGTCCCTGATCATTCTATAGATGTCATCCCATCTGATTTCTGGAGGGACACCAGTGGTGCACCTCGTGTCTTGGAGTGAAGCTTCAGTTTTGGAAGGGGCAGGTTTCTTTTCTGTCATCTTAGCTTTCTTTTTACCGGTTTTCGGCATTTTGGCTTATCCCTGACAACATCCATATCAAAGTCATCATTTGAGCAACATACTGTGAGGTTTTAGCAGAGAGCAACATCGTTTTAATATCAATGAGATAAGTCAATGAAGCTGTATATTTAGGAAGCAAAATACTATTTCAACATAAGACACAAATTGTAACATTTGAATCTCTTAAAAGATGAATCTGGAATGCTCCTGAGGAGATAGGCTATGTTGCGGAAGCCATTGGTTTTCGGCTCGATAGGCGAATTGCGGAAGCCATTGGTTTTCGGCTCTGCCCTCGGGACTAAGATGATTTTCGTCTTAGCAGGGACATGAAAATATAACCCCCCATTCTTTAAAAGGGCAAGTTTGGGATGCTCCCGTAGAGACAAGCGCGTTGCGGAAGCAACGTGCTTTCGGTTTAGCTATGGGGAAAGGATATGATAGCTTTCATCACTGCTGTGGTTTGGAAGGCCAATGGCGGGTAAGCTCGGGTAGGCAGACTTTGTGCCGAAAAGGAAACCCCTTTTGAATTTACGACCAGGCGAGGGCATTCGAATGCTAATGTCATTTGCGGCACTTGCCGAAGTGTTCCATGGGGTATAGTTCGAGCGAGGGTGATGGCGCCAGAGACACATGGACGGGAAAGGTTCGAGCGGCGTTGGTTTTGGGTCTGGCTGGCGTAGCTTGAGTGCTCGCGGGTTCTGAACAGGGGCCGTGGCGCCGGTTCTAAGATTTGAAATGAGCAGAGGTTTCGCAGTTTACGAAAAGGCCCGGGGTTTTATGGCTTAATCTTTCGGCCGGGGATATGCAACGTCGATGGGCTTCGGTATTTTCAATAGACGACGAGGCATGCGGCCCGAAAAAAGGAACATGCTAACCGTCTACCCACCAATGTATATCCTGTTTCTGCTAAAAAATGAGAAGAACTTGATTCAACCGTATTTGACGGGCAAAATCGCCCGTGACGGGTGTTTTGCTCGTCAAAACCCCACCTATGCCCATCAATTTCAAAAGACAGCTAACCCAATAGCACAATACGACGTGTAGGGAGATGGATTTACAGTTAAGATCCTACCTGGCACCGATGAAAACGCTAACTGAGGTGGTCGTGAAACGTGTTTGAGCAATCCGAGCTGGAGCGGTTCGCGCGGCATCCAACCAATCGTCCAGATTGAAAAATTAACAATGTGTTGGCTCGTACCCCCACCGCCTATTTAAATCGAACTGGAACGTGCGAGCGTTCAATTGGGTGGGTGGCGCAATTAAAACGCGGCTTAAATTCGTCGCCCGTAGCGGTCACGTCAAAAGGTCTCGATCTGTGTGCGACCGCCATTCGCGGGACCGTCTTGCGAGTCACACCCGCCGTTGCGGAAGGATAGAGGGGAAGTTCTCGCTGTTTCGGGACGCATCGCGGAAGGGAAACTTGAAACCTTCCGCAAAAGAGCCCCGCGTTGCGGATGCATAACGTCAAGTCTTCCGCCGTTTCGGAAGCTATTCGCGAAAGGTTTCCGCAAACCAAAACTTTCTAAGTCTTGTTGCTTTTCGGGAAGATATGGCGAAGGCTCCCGCTAGTTTCGGAAGGGAAACATGAAGGCTTCCGCGTTTCGGCAAGTCGAGGCGAACTTTTCGCGGTTTTGGGAGGATATGGCGAATGCGCTCGGTATCTTCGGAAAGCTTTTCTGAATGGCCTCCGCCGTTTCGGAAGGAAAATCTGAAGGCTTCCACACAAGGCCTCCGCGGTTGCGGAAGGCTTTGGCGAATGCTTCCCGCGATTTGGAAAAGTCTCCGAGTTATTTTCACGGGTTTTATGTTGATGTATATGTAACTTCGGAATGTATTTCGCATATATGTATATTGTATTCCTATAGAGATGGTTTTATTCCTCTATACGGAAGTGTCGTTATTTATATTGTAAGTGTCGTAACTTATACTTGATGGGTTATTAGACTACCTTGTTGGGGTCGGCCCTGTATAAGTCATGTGGGTCAAAGGGTTATTAGACCACCCTATTGGGGGTTGGTCATGTGGGTCAAAGGGTTATTAGACCACCCTATTGGGGGTCGGCCCAGTCAGCATTATATTATGTGGTTAAGTTCGAGCCTACATGAGTTAGGTAAAAAGGCAAGTCAAGTCAAGTATAAATAGAGTGCGGGAGGCACTCTATTTGCTCACTCACTTCTCACACATGCTCTCAAGGAGGAGAGGCGCACTTATGGAGGAGGAGGATCTGCTGCTAGGTTATGTCTATCTCTTGGTTGGTTGTATCATTGCTCTATCTATCTCTGAGGAAGTTATTGGGGTTTTTCACCTTTATGGTTTTCCCCAAGTAGATCTTTGTCTCTCTTGTGTGCTTGCATTATTGTCTCCATGATTGATATGCTGTAGATATGCTGTACATGTTGTTCTCTCAGTTAAGATCCTAGATCATATTTAAGTAAATTCAGAAAATTTAACATGGTATCAGAGCTAGCCTGAAAGAAGGCATGATATGGCATGTATGACACTTGTTGCACTTACGATGCTAGGGCTTGATATAGCAAAAACCAGTCATCGTAGCACTTTCGCTATAAATCCGTTTTGGTGAAGTTTTCGGATCTGAAATTGTTACAGGCCGAAGCTAAGATCTCCAGGTATCTTGTGTCCAAAGTACAACCTCTAATTCGTTGTAATTTGTGATTTATGATATGTGCAATATAGGGTTTCTGCCTCTTCCAGATCTGAGTCAAAATCAGGTGACCTTGGGAAAAAGGTTATAACTTGGGCTAGGAAGCTCCAAATGAAATTTCGTAAAAAGTGACAGGTAGTACACAGTCTGTAATATCTCAGAAAACGTTTTCAGAGGCCGAAGTTGAACCAGTGACACGTGGCACGCCGTACAAGTTTGCTCTTCTGTTTTATCCCAAAACAGGTCACGTTGCGACATTTGGAATAAATCTCTCTCAGAGAGTCCAATTGAGGTCAGACATATCAGGATGGAAAGATAACAGGCCGAGCTATCTCAGAAAACTTTTTCAGAGGCCGAAGTTGAAACAGTGACACGTGGCATGCCGTACAAGTTCGCTCTTCTGTTTTATCCCAAAACAGGTCACGTTGCGACATTTGGCATAACTCTCTCTCAGAAAATCCAATTGAGGTCAGACCTGTCAGGATGGAAAGCTAACAGGTCAGGCTATCTCAGGAAACTTTTTCAGACCCTGTGGATCAAAAATTTCGGAGTTACACCAGAAACAATCAGGTACATATTTCTGTCAAAACAGAATTATTTTTTTGGTACCTTCATTCATGGCTTCCGGAATTTAGGGCTTTGAAGAAAGTTGGAATTTTTGTAATCGGAGACCACGGCTGAATGCTACTCATAAAAATAAAAATTTAGAGACCAAAATCAGAATTTTTGGTTGGGCAGAAGGCCGGGCTTGATCAGACCCTAGTTCGGGACTTTGATCAGGAAAGTGGAAAATTAGGGCTTCTGTAAAAATGGGAATTTTTGAAATCTGAGACCACGGCTGGAAGCTCCTCAGAAAAATAGAAGCTTAGAACTTTGGATCAAACCTTTTGATTGGGAAAAAGAGTGGGATTCATCAAACCCCAGTTCAGGGTCACGTCCAGTGAATCCGGAAGTTTCAAAGGCAAAATTGAGGAGTGAAACTTTGCAGTTTTCAAATTATGAATATACCAATTTGATCAGCTCATCAAGGCGCATATTTCTATCCTTTCGGAAGTTTGAAATTCAAAGTTTGAATTTTTGGGGTTTCTCTGACAAACCCATATCCAGCTCCAGGTCCAGTTCTTGCACATCAAGTGGATTGGGTTAATCCTAGAAGAAAATGGATTGGTCACCTACATAGGTGAAGAAGTTCCTGTTTCAGAGGGAGATGAGGCTAAGGCCTTACATAAGAAGATTACAAGCGATCTCGATAGGTATGACTCATCGAGGTATGTTTTGATATTTGTCCATGATTAAGTTTATGGTATGTTTGTCTTCATGTTATTACAGTTAAGTACAATTTTGTTTTTAGATTTGTCGTATCACCTTAACAAAATTATGAATGCATGATAGAAGATATTCATTATTTAGGTTGTTGACACTTATGATTGTACTAATGCATTATGGTGTTGTATGAGGTTTATGTTGTCTACTAACATGAAAGGTACACCAAGAAAGACAAATCATGTTCCAGTTCAAGAACATATGATCATGATGACATGAGGACAAAGATTCATCCATTGTTATGGATCTCATAAAAGATCCATTTACGAGGTATGTATAACTTGGTTTTATAATGGTTAACCTATGAGATATACAGGTTACTAGCACAAGTCATTGAAGAAGAACAAGAAGACATCATGTGAGTATGTTAGACATAATTAGTTAGCATGCTAATCCAGGTATGTTTTTCCTATATCAAGTTAGAATCTCACCTTGTGATAAGATCCTTTATTTAAGTATACTTGGCATGATTGATCATTGAAGTTAGTACTCATGGGTTTAGGCATATTATGATTTTTACTTTGATTGATGATATGACTAACCAGAAAAGTCCTATGGTCAAATAGGAATATAAGTAAAAGAATTATGTCTCTTATATTGATTGATTTGACTAACCAGAAGAATCATGAAGGTATAGCTTTGAATAATCATAGGTTTTATGCATATTATATCTCTTATCTTGATTGATGATTCAACTAACCTGAAGAGTCATAGGTTTGAGTAATTACAGGTTTAGACATGTTATGTTTTTATGATTTGACTAACCATAAGAATCCTTGAATGCTAATGCTTATTATTTCTGTTTGAAATGATCATGACTATACATGCTTGAGATTATTGTGTTTTAATAGTATACTAATGAATGTATGATTTTATATAAGATCACAAGGATAACACATTCATGATACTAATAAGCATGCATAGGGACCAAGGATGAATATGAGATTCAAGAACAGGTAATCCAGGAAGCAAAGATCAAGAGGGAGTACACTCCAGTGGTTTATGCAAGGATGCAGATATTCAAAGGGAGTTGACCATCTCTCTACATCCCACAACAGAAAGGTGTAGAAGAAGCTACTTAAGATTAGGACTCCAGTAGCTCCTGCAAGGAAGCGAAGACTCAGAGGGAGTCCACCCAACGAACAAACAAAGATAAGTATTTGAATTGTCATTTCTTAAATAATACTGTTCAATAATGTATATACTGATGTTCCTAGAATTAGGTTGTGTATTATGCATATTAGAATAATTGCATTGATGAACAATATACATGGGTAAGTGGCCTATGGCACTGTACAGCATTCCATTGCTACTTATCTAGAATGAAACCTCTTTGCTGACATGTTGGAGTTGTGCACACTCTTAACAATGTTCTGGTAGAGATTGGAAGGCATCTAGAAAGTTACGGAATATGGATAAATGTTGTATTGAAGCATTGGCTAGGATAATTGCATGACTATATGGCATATTTCTTTATGTGTAAGAATTTGTTCTGAAAACTATGAGATGTTTTCTAATCATGCAATTTAACTTGTTGTGTACGAAAGATCGTATGCCATCTCCTACAAAAGAAGAACTACAACATTTGTTCAGCAACAAATTATCTATTGAAGATATTGAAGTTCCCAGGATACGGGAAGAATGCCATGATCCGTCGATCATGAAGAACGATGTTTGGGATGCGGTCCCAAGATGTGAAGGGAAGTTTGTTATGACTTCCAAATGGAACTATCAGATCAAGCATGTTGCAGATGGAAGCATTAAGAAATATAAAAGTGATGAAATAGAAGATGCACCAGATGGATTTCAAGACAGCATGGTGCAGTCTTATATGTGTGCAGAACTTGGTGAAGATAGATTGATTGCCAACACGCAGCAGAAGCTTGCTGCCAAGTTCGAGATGAAAGATTTGGGAATGATGCACTATTTCCTAGGTATGGAGGTGTGGCAGAGTGCAGGTGGGATCTTCCTTGGTCAAGGGAAGTACACAGTAGATATCCTGAAGAGATTTGGGATGATGGATTGCAAGGCCATGGCCACACCGATGGTATCGAATCTGAAGCTTCTTTGTGATGCTTCATCTGAGCTAGTTGATATCACTTTGTATCGTCAGATGATTGGGTCCTTGATGTACCTGACGAACATGAGACCAGACATTTGTTTTGTTTTGAACACATTGAGTTAGCTCCTGACAGATCCGAGGAGTGTTCACCTAGTTGCTGTAAAGCATGTTCTGAGGTACCTGAAGGGTACAGTGGATTATGGGCTCAGGTATGAGGCAAATCAAAAGTTTAACCTGCAGGGTTATGTTTATTCAGATTGGGCTGGTAGTACTGCAGATAGGAAGAGCACATCTGGGTGTTGCTTCAGTATGGGATCAAGTGTGATCTCTTGGTTTAGCAGGAAGCAGTCCTGCGTAGCACTGAGTACAGCTGAGGAAGAGTATGTTGCAGCCTGTTCAGCTAGTTGTGAGGCAGTATGGCTACGGAAGCTACTGTCTGAGTTATTTGATCTCCCGTTGGAGGCTACTGGTATCTTCTGTGATAACCAGAGTTGTGTGAAGCTGTCCAGTGTTTCATGACAGGTCGAAACACATAGAGATCAAATATCACTATATCAGGGATATGGTGCAGAGAGGAGCGGTGAAGCTCCTGTATGTTGCGATGGACGAGCAGATTGCAGATGTGCTGATGAAGCCACTAGCCAGGGTGAAGTTTGAGTACTTCAGAGAGAGGCTTGGCGTTCTTCAGATCGAGGACACTTCGAGGAAGAAGTGATGGACACATTTGCTGAAGCCATTCCAAGCATGTTGGAAGGAGGATCCTTCACATGGCTGTGGATGTAAGTGCTGGATGATGAACATCAGGATGATGTTCTGGTTTCTGCTTGGATATGATCAGTTGGATCATTTTCATGGATGTATGTACGCATCATGTTGGATGCTTGGATATGATCAGTTGGATCATTTTTATGTACGCATCATGTTGGATGCTGGATATGATCGGTTGGATCATTTTTGGATGTATGTACGCATCATGTTGATGCTGGATATGATCAGTTGGATCATGTATACGTATTTTGTATATGCATCATGTTGGATGCTTGGACCATGTATCTGTATCAGGTGGATACATTGTATGATCAGGTGGATCATGTATGGTGATATGTATCATGTATTTGTATTTGTATCAGGTGGATACATTGATGATCAGGAGGATCATGTATGATGATATGTATCAGGTAGATACTTGGTATGCATCAGGTAGATGCATTGATGATCAGGATGATCATGGATGACGAGCTTCAGGATGTTACTCCGGATGACATGCAACAGGATGTTGCAGTGATGATCAGGATGATCATGGATGACGAGCTTCAGGATGTTGCTCCAGATGATATGCAGCAGGATGTTGCAGTGATGATCAGGATGATCATATATGATGAGCTTCAGGATGTTGCTCCGGATGACATGCAGCAGGATGTTGCAGTGATGATCAGGATGATCATAGATGACGAGCTTCAGGATGTTGCTCCAGATGACATGCAGCAGGACGTTGCAGTGATAATGATCAGGATGATCATGGATACATCAGGATGATGTATGGTGAGTATCAGGTTGATACTCTGTGGCCGTGGATCAGGTTGTGCAGATGAGCATGTAATCCGGTGCCCTGGGAGATTTGCAGATGGTCTTTCGAGGTTTTGCCTATGGCATGTAATTCGGTGCCCTGGGACATCTGGAAAATGCTCTTTCGAGGTTTTGCTCTGGGAGGACATGTAATTCGGTGCCCTGGGAGATCTGCAGATAGTCTTTCGAGGTTTTGCCTATGGCATGTAATTCGGTTCCCTGGGATATCTGGCAGATGCTCTTTCGAGGTTTTGTCCTATGGCATGTAATTCGGTGCCCTGGGAGATCTGCAGATAGTCTTTCGAGGTTTTGCCTATGGCATGTAATTCGGTTCCCTGGGATATCTGGCAGATGCTCTTGCGAGGTTTTGCCATGACCACATGTAATTCGTTGCCCTGGGAGATCCTATAGGTAGAGCTGTGTGCTCGTAACAGCCTGGGATGCTCTTGCGAGGTTTTGTGGTGAGGTCACATGTAATTCGGTGCCCTGGGAGATCCTATAGGTAGAGCTGTGTGCTCGTAACAGCCTGGGATGCTCTTTCGAGGTTTTGTGACGCACGTAAAAGTCCTGAGGATTCCACAGTATGGCCAGTGATGATGAAGACCTGCAGGTGGTGGGCCTACATCCAGTATGAAAAAGGACTGGCTTTGTAGAACTTCCTATGACGAGTAGATTCAGAGATTGATTGAGATAGCAGCAGCAGTGACGATGATGATGACTCGATGACGATTATCCAGTGATGATGATCCAGAGAAGATGACTTGTGCTAGAAGAACTGTGCTGAGAAATACCTTCCTAGTTAAGAGGGAGTGTTGATGTATATGTAACTTCGGAATGTATTTCGCATATATGTATATTGTATTCCTATAGAGATGGTTTTATTCCTCTATACGGAAGTATCGTTATTTATATTGTAAGTGTCGTAACTTATACTTGATGGGTTATTAGACTACCTTGTTGGGGTCGGCCCTGTATAAGTCATGTGGGTCGAAGGGTTATTAGACCACCCTATTGGGGGTCGGCCATGTGGGTCAAAGGGTTATTAGACCACCCTATTGGGGGTCGGCCCAGTCAGCATTATATTATGTGGTTAAGTTCGAGCCTACATGAGTTAGGTAAAAAGGCAAGTCAAGTCAAGTATAAATAGAGTGCGGGAGGCACTCTATTTGCTCACTCACTTCTCACACATGCTCTCAAGGAGGAGAGGCGCACTTATGGAGGAGGAGGATCTGCTGCTAGGTTATGTCTATCTCTTGGTTGGTTGTATCATTGCTCTATCTATCTCTGAGGAAGTTATTGGGGTTTTTCACCTTTATGGTTTTCCCCAAGTAAATCTTTGTCTCTCTTGTGTGCTTGCATTATTGTCTCCATGATTGATATACTGTAGATATGCTGTACATGTTGTTCTCTCAGTTAAGATCCTAGATCATATTGAAGTAAATTCAGAAAATTTAACATTTTAACCCAGCGACTTCCGCCATTGCAGGATGACACGGCGAACACTTCCGCTATTTCGGGAGCAAATGATGAACGATTCCGCTGTTTCGGATGCAATTCCTCAGCGGCTTCCGCTGTTTCGGAACGGAATGTTGAAAGCTTCCGCGAAGCTTCCTCGGCTTGTTCTGGAAAGTTCTTTTAAGATATTCCAAGTCCTTTCACAATTCTGGGAGAAGTTCATGAATTTCTTCGTGTTATTTCGGCAAGCTTATGCGAATGGCTTCCGCCGTTTCGGGAGACAGACTTGAATCGCTCCGCCGTTTCGGCAAGGTTTCACCAACGGTTTCCGCAACTTATGGCCAAAATCTGAGTTTCTTTTCGGAGAGATATCACGGCGGCTTCCGCCGTTTTGGGCGGTTTCGCTGAATTCCCCGCCGTTTCGGGAGGGTAAAAAACGAAACTACTCTAAGTCCCTTTCAGAAGATAAATGCGAATGATTCCCGCCATTTCGGGAGAACAGCTCGAATCTTCTCGCGGTTGCGGAAGGCTTGAGCTGAGCACTCCGTCGTTTCGGGAAGTATTGTCCCACGTTCTCCCGCCGTTTCGGGAGGAAAACTCCGAAGGTTTCCGTAACTTTTCTCACGGTTTACGCTTTTGACAAAGGAAATCTAAGTCCTTCTTCCGGAAAGGTTGGACGTTTGGCTTTTCGGAGTCTTGGGGAGATAGCCTGAGGGATTCCAAAATGTTGGGAAAAGTTCTAAGTTCCTCTTTGGCTCTTTGGGGAAAACATGGAAGGATTGATGGCAAGATGTTCAGTAGGGAATTAAGATTTCATGTTGAAAACAGAGCTGACGGCTGGGATGGCTTCTCAGGCAAACTTTCTACAAAAATACAGGAGGGGCCCCAACATGTACAAAAATTTTGGGGAGGGGTGTTGCTGCAACAACAAGCACATAAACACAATACAAGAGAGACACCAATATACGTGGTTCACCCAATATGGGCTACGCCCATGGAAACATTGCCAGTCCTTTTATTATACCGTCCAACAAATGAAGGGATACAACCCACAATACATTTGCTGCAACTTCCTCTTCACTCTCTCACAGTATCTCTTACACAATCATAGAGATATTTTTCACAATACTACAATACAATACAATACAATACAATACAATACAATACAATACAGTACAATACTACAATACAATACAATACACAGTCGTATTACAATGCCTTCCTTTTAAAAAGGGAAAATACCACGGGCTACCCAATACCATGGGCCAAAAAAAACCCAAAAAATTTCTTTCGTGGGTGTTGTCCCCAAAACTCACAACTAGGGGGGATGGCCCCCCCGGACCCTCATCGGGGGACGAAGCCCCCCCACACCCCCCACTAGGATGAGTGTACAGTCCACCTACACAACATATAAAACTAGGGTACAAACATGGATAAATAACAAGATCTCTGAATCAGGAAGATAATCAGGATCCACAACCAACAATATCTCTATTGGCTAGTTCCCTCCAACACATTGGACAATTAAACCCTGCCACCTTGAGGGAGGTTCCAACACAACTAGGGAAAGAGAGGTATCACATATTTTGAGCAAAATTTTGAGTCACATTTAAATGCTTCATTACATTATTTTATATGGTAGATTTACTATTACACACACACACACTAAAGTTGGGTAGGGAGGATTACACTTCTCCTCTTAATAGCCTAGGATAGACCCAATTGATGTATATGCACACGTGCACACACACACACACACACACATAGACACACAATGTTAATTTATTGTTATCATCTATTTGATGTGAATGCTAATCAAAGTACCATAGTAGCATTCTCTCTTATCTTTGCCTTCCTTCTCATAGAGTTTCTTAGTTTTTCCCTAAAATTGAGTGGAAACTCCACCTTATCCTTCCTACTTATGGTAGTGTGGTGCCTCAGTATAACAATCACACTACATTTTGGGGACTCTATTAGGGAGTTCTCATCAACCCATTCCTCTTTTCAGTGAAGGCACCTTATTTCTTGTGTTAATATATTACTCTCGTCACAGGGAGTATTTTCTCCTTATAATGAGAGAGAGAGAAGGTCTCCCTTCTTTATCGTTTCCCTTATAGTTAATTACTTCTTGAAGAAATCCCTTGTATTGGATTATATCTCTCTCTAATCCAAGTTGTTTAGATTACCAACATTTAGATATATGGAAATCCATGTAGCTACTCATGATCCCCCACCTGTAGCATCCCCATCCATCATTCTGACAATAAGAGCTCGAGTAGTTACGAATTTCATGTTTCAAAATTTCACCCCATGGAGCTAGTATTCAAATTTAGAACTATTTTAAGCCTCCCACGAGCAACATAAATTAAGAAATGCATGTGAAAGTGCATGAGTGTAAAACATAGTGGAATTAAAACTATATCCACAGACACTCATCATGCATAAACAAACATATTCGTAGTAGGAAGTAAATATAATCATTGCATATCCATAGGCAACAATGAATACTTACATTTAAAAAAAATAAGATCCAAAAAATTAGCTGTGTAAGAGCGATTTTCCACCCAACCATAGGTATTAGCCACAAATACCACCCCAAATTTGGGCTATGAGGCCATGATCAAGGTGAAGGCAAGACCTATAGGCTTCTCTCTCTCAACCCCAAACCCATTTTTTTCATGCTTAGCAAATATGCTCATAGTCGAGCACTATATGCATCTCATTCAACCATCCCAACCATGAAACTCTCTTCCACTACCCCACACAAGAGCAGGAAGGCCTACTCCTTCTCTGCTCAATACTCCCTTAGAGTACGCAACAATTACAGTTCTCTTGAGTGTGTGCATAAAGAGTTCAACCTATTGTATGCTTTCAAAGAGCCTTTTGTAAAATCAATTCATGGCTTCTCAAGCATCCCTGACCAATAGATACACAGTGGGTACATGTTTCCTACCTTTCTAGCCTCTATGCTCACCTACAACCATCCTCTTCATGCTAATGTCTACAATTTCCTCATCACAATGCTAAATTCTGGTTAATTTCCTAGTCTAGTTATTGGAAATGAAGAAAACAACATGAAGCTACATAGTGTGTGAATTCTGCATGGAAAATGAGTGATAGATTCCAATGGATATGAGAGGACCGGTGAAAAGACAATTGACATTACTTCTGACCATAAAGGGATGGACCCTTACAATTGTCATAAAAGTATGTTCATCCTATTTTTCCATAACTACATGAGAAGACTTTCCCACCAACCTCACACATGCATTCAATGATTGGATTTAATAAGTCAAAATGAGGTAAATGGTTCATTTAAGGCACGAAAGAAATGGATGATTTCTAAGGTTGATACTTGTCAAAAGAGTATTTAATCTCCCATAGCCCCTCTTTCCTCTTCCCCTTTAGTGGAATCATAGCCCCTCTACTGCTCTTTACACAACCATCTTGGACCATTTTATTATTTTTCATCATAATATTTACATATCTTTTGAGTCATCATGACAAGGAAATCACGTGGCCCAAATAGAAACATTTACATCATATAGGCATAGTTGTTCACTAGTAAGGCCTTGTCCTTGATCTTCGCACTAGGAATCCATACTATCATATTTAAATCATTTTACATAATATGATTTAATACATTCCAAGGGTCAAAACTAGGGTATTACACCACCTAACTCCATCATTTGACATGCATTATAGTTGTAGAATAAGATTTCTCCTATGGTATCACATTTTCATAGAACCCTTCCTTTCATCCCCCCTAACTATCCTACTTGGCTTGAGAACCAATTTTGTTTTGAGCAAGAAATAAGTCCTTCCTCTCAAAATAATGGGTATTATCTTTCAAGTGAACCTCTCTCAACATTGTATACAAAACCTCCTATTGAGGTGGTGTCTCTTTTCCCTTCCTCCTACCAAGTGTAGATCCCACTCTCTAGATAAGGTTCAACGGATTCCTAGACTTTACCATCAAATTGTCCTTTGTCCTTAGGATCCTTTATGTCTTGGTACCTTTCCAATGGATCCTAAAAGCATATCTCAAAAACATACCTCTGACATCCAAACATACCGATTTCACATACAACATCAACAATAGATTTCTAAAACCTTTCCAAATTTCAATTAAGGGAATATCAACATTTTACCTCAAGGCTCATGACCTCCTACATGGATTCCCCCTTGTCCAAGTAGTCATTCTACTATTGTGAACCAAGTATTAATGTAAAATTTCATACATCCCTTGGAAAACCAAACATACATATCAACACCTCACCAAGTACAAACATACACTCCAACTTTCTCTTGGCCATTTTGACAAAAAAACACACTAACCATGACTTGGCCCATAAGCGCTTGGAACCAAATCCTGGGTGTATTCAACATTCCTCCCCATTACAACTATAACATATGACACTATACCCAACTAAGCATTTGAGGTGGTGGAGGGGTGCCACCCCTTAACAACAACATGCCCCCTTATGGTGGTTATCCAATTCAAAACCTAGGATTTAATGGTGCAAGAAGGTGTGCCTCATCTAAGCCTTCCTACTTTGAAATATTTAGACAACCTTTTGTCCCTTAAATAGTAGAGACATGCTTACTCTAAATCTTCCTAAATTACCCAAATTCAATGGTTCTATTAGGGAATACCATGAACATCACCTGGAATCCTTCATTATTGCTTGTGTTAAATTTATCCATGGCAACAATATCACTATTAAAATCTTCACTTGATCCCTACTAAGGTGTGCTCTTCATTGGTTCTATTGTCTTAAAGAAGGTTCAATGTACAACCTTCACTTGTCAGTCGACCAATTCATCTGACACTTTAGTATTTTAAATGAGATGACTCTAGTACCATTACCCTAATAAATCCTAAATAAGGAGACAATGAACCTAATTCAACTTTCATTTTCATATTGTATAAGGTTTTGCATGATTCAAGATTTTCCTAAAGAGGCTCTCTACCACCTCTTCACCTATGCTTTAAACCAAGATATAAAAGTCAAAGATTATCTTAAAAACCAATCTTCAACTAAATAAGCCATCAACCACCTCCTTAAAAAGAGAATGATTATATCAAAGCTACTATGGAAGATAGAAAAAAAAACACCTAATCCCCAAGTCTCCAACACAAATGCAACAAATGATAGAGTGAAAGAAGTGCCCTCACCAAAAATAGAAACTAAAACCATCTTATAACCCCAAGAAAATGAGCAATCCAATCCTTCTACCTCAAATATTAGAAAGTGGTGTAAATACCATAAGTGTGACACTCATAACAATGAAGAATGCCAAAAACCTAAATAGTTAATTGCAAACAAAGGTCAAACCAAAACACATCCCAAAGCCAAAAGTGTTGTCATAGACGTAAATTCCAAGATCAATATCTATAAGGATTCTATACCTAATTATGAACCTCCAAATTCTTCAAATAAAAAGAAGGATTACCTTGAACTTGACTCTAACTCTTGTGGTGATGATGAAGAAAAGGCTCCTCTTAAATCTATTAAGAAGGGGAAGGCCCCTATTAGCCCTACTTCTAACCAACTTTCTCCCAAAGTTGCGAAGCAAATGTATGTTGTTGGAAGTACCCATATTATGCTAGTCGCTACCTAGTATTGGATCATAGTTAGAAATATCTATAACCCCCAATGGGAACATCACTTATTTGATTCTCTACTTGACCATATTAGCCTTTATATGACCCTTTTGGTACAATGGGTAGGTATCTCCCAAGATAAACCTACTCAAGAATCAACTTTTAATCTCATAGATTTTGATTGTCACTTGCCTTTGTTGGATCTATGGTGTTGCCATTGGTGTCAAGGTGATCATGATGATGTGGTTGTATTAGACACAAATTTTTTGGGAATGTTTGATGAAGCCTTGAATCCCCTAGAGAAGACCCTAATAATCCTAAGGAATCCCTTGAGGAAGAAGCATCGTCACAAGTGTACATAACTCCAAAGTAGTCCCCTTATGGCATAGCGGTTGTGCATGGCCCTCATGGGAAGACACTTTGAGTTGTACACAAGCGGTGCAAATCCCTTAGAGAAGCTCCTGATGACCATGATGATGTGGAGTGTAAAGGAGTCCCTAAAGTGTCCTGAAGAAGCGTGAAGAATTTCCTAAAGAAATGATGTTGGGTCCACATGACCGCGATAATGGGTTAGATGACCATGATGGTGGATCACCTAACCATGATGATGAGAAGTGTAAGGAAGTCCCTAAAGTTTCCTTGAAGCAATGTCAGAAAGAATTGTGAAGAAAGCCCTAAAATAATGGTGTTGGGTCCACATGACCATGTGATTGGGCTCACATAACCCATGTTGGAGAAGGCCCTAGAGAGTCCTTAAGGTTGGTGTAAAGCATTTTGGTATGAAGTGTGAAAGATATCCTAAATAATGATGATGGATCCACATAACCCTAAAATTAGTGGTGATTGTGTCCACATGACCAAAAGGATTGGTCCATATGACCATGAGAAGTGTCCCCTGAAGTAATAAGGATTAGTACACAAGACAAAGTTGAAATAAAAGGTAAAGAAACATTGAAACAATGGTGTTTTGTCCACTTTCCCATAAATTTGGGGTTACATGAACCATGGTGGAAAATGATCTAAAGTGTCCCCAAAGTTCGTCCGAAGCATGAAATATCCCCAAAATAATGATGTTTGGTCCACATCACCCCGGAAGTTGTGGTACATTGGCCCATTGGACCACATGAAGTGGCAAGGAACCCCTGTAGCTAGGGTTTTACCCCTAGCTTGTGCCAATGAGCACCTACTAAGGAGAATGGACTCCTTAGTAGCAGTTCAATAATGATTAAATGATTAAGCTAAAACAACAATTAACAAACTACTTTAAGCATTGCATGAGACATAAATAAAAGATGTAAAAAATGGTTTTATATTAATGTTACCTTGAGTGTCAAGGTTGATGAAGCCCTTTGTAGTGTCCAAGAGGATGCTCCAAGCTTCAGAATGCTCCTTTCTCCTTCTCCAATGTTGGGGATGGGCCAAAGGTGGCTCTCAAGGTGAAAATAGTTCAAAGGTGAACTAGGGTTTCGAGAGAGATTTTGGCAGAGTAAGGGTGCTTGTGATTGTGGATATTGAATAAGGGATCTCCATCACCTATTTATAGTTGTTTGGTGGTGGAGTGCTGACCCATGGTTTTGGGAAACACATGGTTTAGAGCAGCTGTATAGGGTTTTTTCCTCCTTTTCCTCATTATTTTATATTTTTTATTCCCTTTTTAGGGGATTTTTGCTATTTTTGGAGGAAAAGGGGTTTTTTTAGCCTTTTTTAGGCTTTTTTGATGGTTTTGTGGCCTTTTGGAGGCATTTTAGGCCTTTTGGAGGCTTTTTAATGGGATTTTTTGGGATTTAAAGGGAAAAATGGTAGGAAAATGGACAAATGAGCCATATAATGTGGTAATGAGGTAGTGAACACTTTTTGGGTGTTAACAGATTGCCCCCTGATGTGCAAGGTCAGGAGCTAATCGTATGGCCGATGGACATCATAAGTCATGAATGGTTTTCCTGGGATGTGGAGAGAAGAGAAGAAACAAACTGGAGCCCGGAACAACGATCCCGAACAACTGCAAGAACTAAAAGTACACAACCTCAATAATGGATGAGGAATCATCTGATCATATGGACGAGGCGGGCATACCCATGCTCGTATCAGGATATAACATAATAACAACAATGGGGTCCAAAAAATGGGGACCTGAAATATACATGACCTCAAATACTGACTGAGGAATAATCTCAATATATGGACGAGGCGGGCATACCCATGCTCGTATCAAGATACAGAAATATAACTGTAAGGCCCGAAAAAGGGGACCTGAAAGATACATAGCCACTGTGTACATCATAAGGGTCCAGAGGGGACACAAATCTGGGACATACTGCTGAGCGGATCATGTGTGAACTGCAGAACTGGTGCACTGGAACAATCAACAGTGCTACTGAGTGTGGTACCAAAGGAACTGATGAGCTGCTGGATCATAGTGACTGGGGTCAAACTCTCCATGGTACACTGAACTGGAACTGAAACTGGGTACTCAAGGAAGCATGGAACTGGATGGCTTCCGAATACAAACGCCAACGCAGCCCGGACATCCACAGGAACATACAACTGGGCGTTCCGAAGTGACTCACCAATGTGCTAGAGTCAGGGGAAATCCGGGGTCTTCGACTAAAAACTGATGGGATATAATCCTACGCGATCCTCAACGATGCGATCAAGGTACTGAAGTCGAGCATGTGAGGAACAACCACTCGGAGAGGCAATGATGTCTCCTCTCAGAATGATCCGTAGGCACTTACCACAGATGGTGATAAGTCCAAGGCGTAGGGACCTCTAGGCCTATCCTCTGGAATAGAGGAGCTGTCGTCGACAGAGGGAGACCTGCAACTATCAAGGCAATGATGTTTCCTTGACAGGAGCGCGAGGTACAAGACCGAAATGTGATAGTGCTGATGGCAGGACTGATAAACATTGGGTGGATAACTAGGCAAGTAGAGTGGGTGGACTCAAACTTCCTTTGTTCAGAGTATGATAATGGGAATGATCTGGCAGCATATGAAACGAACTGAGGGGAAAGGGATCATAGCTGTAATGGATCTGGGAGGATAACTGTTTGAGGGAGACTCAAGCTGGTGTAAAATGGCAGAAAACTGCTGAATACTCTGAACAAAGGCGACCTGATTGGGGGTGCTGCCGAGATGATAGATCAAAGTGCCGGGAGGCATAGGAGGGTACTTCTTCATGGGTTAAGGAACTAGAAGAAGTGTGTGTAAAATGGTACTGTCGTGTGGATTTTACGAGCCCAGGACAGTTCATGCTCGTGGTTGCTTTCAATTTTAAGGAGTCTGAAAGCGATAAGAAGACTCTGAAGTGATGGAATGGTACTGTCGTGTGGATTTAACGAGCCCAGGACAGTGCATGCTCGTGGTTGCTTTCAATTTTAGAGAGTCTGAAAGCAAGTAAGAAGACTCCAGGGGGTTGCTTTTTCATAGATTTAGTCTCCAAGGCCCAAAGAAGCATAAAAGGATGCAATGAAGAACTCTTCTAGCCGGTGTGACTAGAGTATTCCTTTTTCGTAATTAGTCTACCAGGTCCGGAAAAGGGTTAAACTTATACCAGATAGACGCCCTTTCAGGTACTTTAACGAGCATGAAAGGAAGCAAGATTGCTCGGCGATCTTTTCATTCTTTTAGGAGTCAGAAAAGAGCTTAACGGAAACTCCCTAAGTGCCTTTTTCGTAAAGGACTTGTCCGGCCCGAAAAAGGGATAAAATTACACCGAACAAAAGGAATGGCCAGGCAAGGAGGAAGTGTTCAATCAAGGTTTAGTAATGATGACCAAGAACGAGGGTAGGTGGGAACACTGATGGACCTCCTTGCGGGGTAGATGAAATGGGGGCAAAATAACGAAACGGTTGCAGTATGACAGGAGTGAATGGCTCATGTAAAAATGTGGAACAATCCGATGGCGGCCGATGTGGCACGCAAACCGAGACAGCAAGGTGTCGGGACACAATGTTGAAATTGTACCAAGTGAGAGCGAGAAATGATCTCAAGCATCATCACGAGCTCGGAAAAATGAATCCGGCGATATAAAGGATGTCAAAAACGGGTGACGGCCGATGTGGCACGCAAACCGAGGTGACGGGGGCATTTTGAAAAATGCCCGGAAAATCTGGAGGTGAGAGCGAGAAATGATCTCTAGCATCATCACCAGCTCGGAAAAATGAATCCGATGATATAAAACATGTGAAAAACGGAGAACAGCCGATGTGGCACGCAAACCGAGGCGACTAGTGGTGTCTGAAAAATGGGTAAAAAATGATAGGAAAAAAATAATGCAACGAGGTGACCATCATGACGGTCACGTCGCGCTGATTCCAGTGGTAGAAACGGTTCGGAAAACGGACGCCGTATGGGGCCAGAATGACCAAAACAAGAAAAAATCAACTGACTATAAATAGTGGTGGGTCCAACATGACATGTGTTATTTGTACTGTGTTGACTTTGACTTGTGAGTTGAGTGGACCAGAGCTTAGGTGGCATTTTTGGACGATCCGTCTGGCTGTTTGCAGATCCGCGAGATACAGGTATTTCGTTAAACTCATACCTGCATATTTTTTCGGGAGGGGGGTTGGGTAGTGGGTCCCAGGGTTGACTTGTACGGTCCACGTGGGTGGACCGCGGGTTAGGGGGTCGAAACCGCGGTTGAAAACCGCGAGTTTCGAGCCGAACCACACGGTTGGAGACCGCGTGTTTCGGGCCGAACCACGCGGTTGGAGACCGCGTGATTCCTGGATGGAACCACGGTCGAGTACCGCGAGTTCCAAAGAGGAACACGCGGTTCCCAACCGCGGGTTTTGGGATGACAGGCGCGGTTGGGAACCGCGGCTATATGCCTGACAGCCGCGGTCGGAAACCGCGGCAGGAAGCCCGAAAGCCGCGGTTTTGGGCCGAGCTATTAGGGCTTCTGAGGGGGAAAAGTATTTTTCTTAAGTTGTCATGAGACTGATGAGTTCACTTTGTGTGATTGGCAGGATGCCCCAGGTTCTCTGGAGAGAGCGGGAGATCCCTGATGAGACCATGGGTTTCATCCGAGAGACCATGGGTTTCATCAAGGAACACATGAAGGTGACTTATGCCCATTTGGAGGGCAGCAGTCAGGAGACCGGTCACAGCATCATACTCCGCCTGGTTATTGGTAGCAGCGCCTATACATATCCCATCAAGGTGAATCATCTCGTTGGAAGGGGAGTACAAGACCCATGCTGCAGAAGCCAGGTTGGGAGACCAGCGGCTTGCGCCATCAGCGAAGCCAGTGTAACTAGGTGGAAGATGGTCCATCTGTAATCATGCAGAAAGGATGAATGTAAGATGATGGTAAAAAGGTGAAAAACAAAAAGAGAGCAAACTGTACAATGCGGACCAAAATGGGGCCGCGAATTATTCTGTGGATAGAGATTCCGTAGGATGCAACCCATCATGGGGGTTGCGTAAAGGGAGGCCTTCAGAGTTGGTTTCGGTATGAACATGGAGTTCCTCTGGCCGTGCGTCTATGTGATGTTTGAGAATGGCGGGGTGGAACCCAGGCATTCTGTTAGAGGGCCAAGCAAAGACGTCACGGAACTCTTGGAAGAGTTGTATATAATCCTCAATCTCCCGCTCGCTGCAGGAGGCTCCTAAAGTGATGAGTTCAAGGGCATATCCGGGGAACTTTGAGGGAGGAAGAGGATGTTGTTTTTGACGAACGGGGGTTACATCAGGCCATGTGTCAATGTGGTGTTCGATAATGGCGGGATCAAGACCAGGCATTTCGGTATAGGACCAGGCAAAGACATCACGGAATTCTTTGAAAAGGTGTGTGTAGTCCTCAATCTCTTGTTTACTGCAGAATGCTCCTAAAGTAATGAGTTCAGGGGCACGACCTGGAGCAGCAATATCAACTTGTATGACAGGTGAGATGTTGGCCATGTTGCCCTCCTCGAAGGCATCAGGAGCAGGAATAGGGTCCTTGAACCAGTCAACCTTGTTGGGGAGGAAGTCTTTGGATTCGACCGCGTATTGGGTAGCGGTGCTAGAGGAAGACGCTTCTGGGATAAAATAGGAACGGTGGTGCATATCATCCCAAGGGTAATCCAGGGCAGTTAGGGCCTCAAGAATCTCCTCATCAGTACGGAAAGTTTGCGTCGTCAAGTCAGTTGACGAGGGAGTAGTGTTGGAAGAGATCATATAGATGGTATTAACCTCTCCGGAATGTGAAGAGTCTGGGGGGTAGATCTCCTCTATGGTAGGTGGTGCCGTCTCAAGATCCAGATTGTTCATCTCATAGAGAGCCGCTCTGTAATCCGGGAGATCGGGACAATGATGTGAATAGTGCCCATAAATACCGCAGATGGCGCAGGAGTGGTTGGTACGTAGGGACTTATCTTTAGGCTTAGGAGTAGGGTTGAGTTCGACAATTGGGATGTTAGGATCGTCATCGAGCATTTGCATGTGCTTCTGCAATGCGGGTAACTGTGGGCATTGGTGGGTCGCATGGCCCAACTCGTCACACAGCGAGCATTTGGGAGGAGCACGAAACACTGGAGGGTTCTTGACTGTCTTGGAAGGTGGGACAGCAGTGTAAGGTTGTGGACCTCTGCCCCCAGTGGGTTTGGGAGTAGGAGGAGGTGTCGTGGAGGACGAAGGGGTAGAGACACCGGGAGGTGGCTGAGTGGTAGTAGCCATGGGTTGCACCGGCTGGAGGACGACATCAGGTGTCGGCGGGCGAACGGGAGGCGAAAGATACCATAC
Organism: Larix kaempferi; assembly: GCA_027924585.1. Lineage (NCBI taxonomy): Eukaryota > Viridiplantae > Streptophyta > Pinopsida > Pinales > Pinaceae > Larix > Larix kaempferi. The sequence continues at coordinate 9,007,736 of BSBM01001030.1, forward strand.
AGGTAATCCCAAGGTTAAACCAGGGAGGCTAAGGGTAGCCATGACCGGGGCACTTACTACTCCCGATGGAGGGACTAGGAAGGGGATCGTATGGATCGGTGTAACACCAATGTGGCTAGGTACCAATGGTGGTTTAGGCAACAAGGGTGGTTGAGTGTTAGGTGGTAGGTTGTCGTGGGACAAGGTACATAAATCAGACACTTCGGGCGTAGATGACGGCGGAGGAATGGATTGAAAGGTGGAAGTCATCGGCGCGTCTGAGTAGACTCCAGGCCCCGTAGAGGAAACAAACGAGGTGGTGGCAGGGGAAACAGGTTGCTCAACCATGGGGAGAACATTTTCCGGTGCCGCCGGAGCACTGGGATCATAGTAGGTGAGCTGGTCAATCTTAACCACGCGTCCTTCATGGGGGAACATCATGGTGCGAAAGACAGAAGAGGCAACCGCCCGCATGGCATACATGTAGCTGCGGCCAAGTAGAAGGTTGTAATCCAATTGGGCATTGATTACCTCGATATCAATAAGAACTGTTTTACCACCTAACTGGACAGGAACGTTGGGCAGGAGGCCTTGGGGCTGGGCCGAACGACCGTCGTAGGCACGTAACGCAGTGGTGGACTGCTGGAGAGGAGGGGATCCTAGCTTCTGCCATACAAATGTAGACATAACGCATGTGGAAGCACCCTCATCGATGATGCACCGATGGATAACAAGATTCCTAACGGAGACTGTAACTTGGAAGGCTAAGCTGGAAGGTAGGCGTGGTTCAGACTGGTCTAAATCAAACGCCATCAAATGTGAATCAGTTGGGTCAATCCCCCCGATGGCGGAAAGTAAAGTCTTGCGCTGGGAAGGGCAGTTCTTCAAGACTTCCAACGCAGACATGGCTGCGGGAGATTGGGCTAGGTTGTCTACGATGTTGTAGTTTGACGCAGCACGCGCGTTAGGGTTATTGTTGATTCGGCGAAGTGGAAAACGAGGTGCTTTCGCGGCGCCGTCTATGGGAGGCGGAGGTATACGTAACGCCTGATCGGTGGGATGAGCGTTAGTAGGTTTATCCGTGGGAGTGGCTTCAGAGGTGGAGCCATATTGGTTCCGACGGGTCTGTAGGTTGACGTCAGCAGATGACATCATCAGTAAGTGGTGGGTACCTGAGTCGAACATGGGTTGATCAGGAGCAGCGTAGGTGATCTGTTGTTGTTGGGGTTGCACGTTAGCTTGAGGGGCCAACGGCTGAGTGTTCACCACGCCTTGGGTCGGTAAGGGGTTTTGCAGCACCAAAGGGGGTTGCTGAGGTTGGGGGGGGTTGGGCGGTGCTTGGGGAGCCGCATGCCCTTGGCGATGGGCCTCGTCAACCCAAAGCTGCCGAGCTCGCTCCAAGTGTGGGCAAGCATGGGTGTAATGTCCATAGACCCCGCAAATAGAACAAGGGTGGTTCGTCCGCAAATTGGGGTTTTTAGCCTGCTTGGGCGGGCGATCAGGGTTTTGATTAGCGGGGGCCGCATTATTGTTGTCAGGGGGATTAGCCGGTTGACCAGCTTGGTCTGCAGGTTGGTTGTTTCCCCGATTACGGCCCTTGCCGCGGTTCTGTTGGCCCTGGTTGCGTTGGTTATTCTGGTTTTGCTGCGGGTTTTGTTGGGCGTAAACTTGCCCTTGGGCAGCAGGTGGATTCTGAGGTTGCGCAGGTGCTGGAGCAGGCTGCGGAGGATGATATGCAGGTTGAGGCTGAGCAGGTGCAGCAACTTGCGGGGGTTGCTGATAGGACTGCGGAGCGGGTTGTGGATGTGCCGCAGGGGCTGCCTGTGGCGGATAATAAGCTGGTGGGGCTTGTGAAGGCGCAGGAGCCGGGGCAGTCTGCTGATGGTAGTAAGGCTGAGGGGCGACTGGAGGAGCATAAGCAGGAGTCGCATACCCAAAGCACTGAGGTGGACATGAGGGTCCATGGGCATGGTGATGTGTCATGGGAGCGTATGAGTTGGTTGCTCCAGACTGGGAGGTAGCCCTCGACAGGTCAGGGCCAGGGGTAGGACGTGCTATAGAAAATGGTTGGGGATGCGAAGAAACACGGCCAATGATACCATCTGCAGCGTGGGATGCCCCCGGCGCATCATGATGGGAGGACTCGCCGCGAGGGGCGTCAGGTATAATGGTATAAAGGTAACCCGACTGGGCATAAATGAGGTCGAACTGCTGTGCCTTAAGGATGGCCTCTTCTTCAGACTGGGGTCTTTCTGAAGCTACATCCTTAGCAATAACAGGAAGAAGGGATTTGAGGAACCAATCTAGGAAGATACGGTCGTCAAGTTTGATCTTGCATAAGCTACGGCGTCGACGCCACTCATGGATGTGGTCCGTGATATGGGTAGCCGTGTTTTGTCTACAAGATAGAAGGATCTCAACGCCTGCGTCATAGCGGACAGGCAACTGGAAGAACTGCAGGAAGGTAGAGGCAAGGGAGGCAAAGGTGGCGTGGGTCCTATGTGGTTGCTCAATATACCATTTGGCTGCAGAGCCAGTAAAGGTGCGCTGTAAGAGACGGAGGCGAACAGAGTCATCCACGATGGAGTTAGAGGAACACCATAGGTGGAAAGACATGATGTGGTTCTGTGGGTCCTCACCGGCCTTGCCCTCGAACTTAGGGATGTCCGAGGGGAGCTTGGTAGGCATATGAGGCCATGAAGGGTCGTGTCGAATAGGATCGTTGGTCAATCTGGCCAGGTCAGGTAGGTTGAGGCTAGCCATGAATGGCAAACTGGAAGAAGGCTGTGACACAGTAGTGCTATGGATCAAGTTGGGGCCAGTGCCCCCAAGTGGAGGGACAAAATTAAGGGTGGTGCCCCCAAGTGGGGGAACTGAGGTAGTGGAGGATGGTCCAGCACCACCATGGGTAGTGTGAGCCACTGATGTAGTGGGCATAGGTATTCCCACTGTGGGAATAGTTACCGTGAGGGGAACGGTAGATGGTTGCCCCATGGAGGGCATACCCAAAATAGGTGTAGTAACTGGTGTAGTGGTGGATGTGCCACCAATGGTCCCTATGACAAATGGAGTGGAAGTCGTGCCAGCCATGGGGCTAGTAGGGGCAGTATAAATAGGGTTCTCAGACTCTTCGTCAGAATCAGAGGTAAAGTAAGGTGCGTCACTATCTGGTGACGGAGACCTACGTCGCTGACGAGTGGAGTCAAGTGACAAGGCTCTAGATCTATGATGAGTGGTATCAACGGACAATGATCGGAATCTATGACGAGTGGTGTCAAGAGAACCGTGCTGTGGGGGCTCGCCCCTGAGGCGCCGAGAATGTCTCGGGGACTCAATGGTGACGGATGGTGTCTAGTCTCTGTGGGTTGAGGTGAGTATAAAAACAGCTCAAAAAATCCTAATGCAACCGAGTGTGCAGAAGGAGAGCTAAAAAACAAGGCACTCAGGCCAACAACCAACTCAAAACACCCACTGCAACAGCTGTGCTACAATGGGTGGAGTAACAACAAAGATGGTCAGAATACCAACAAGCAGCAGGTTTCCTAGAAAAGAAAAATGGTGGACTCACTAGACCAAAGGGAGGTAAAGGAGCATGCAAACACCTAACTAAAAGTATTCTGACTTAACTAAACATATCCTCTGCAAGGTGATGAAATCCAAGTCAGACAATATGAGTAGAAAAGCCAAGTGGCTATGATATCCCCCTACCGGGAGGGACACCGGGTAGTCAATCCTAGAAGAATGGCAACTAAGATACCCCGTTCATGACACGTCCAGAAAGGTGAATCTGCCGTTTAGTTCGTTGACCGCAATACCCCTATACAGGGATATCCCGCGAACCGCGAAAGGTAGCCCTTCGGTTACTGAATGGAGTGCGGTATTCCACTCAGGCCTCCGGAACCAGTCTCCCGACTTCAACCCTCCTAAGGGAGAGGCCCTCTGACAAACTGGTCGTGACCGTGCCAAAAAGTACTAGGGGATTTTGGTTCCCTATTTGGACAACAACTATGTCTCAAGTGAAATAACCAAGGGGTGTTATTGGAAGCCTATCCCCCTGATCCTACCTAACTACAATGATTCTTTTGTGTTCCCCAAGTGGGGTTAGAATGTTGGTTTAATTAGGTACTTTTTAAGGCTCACTTGATTTTATGTGACAGAGTGTGTGCTCGTGAGGTGTTGAACCCAAAAAACAGAAGTGCCACAAGGGAGGGCAACTTCCAATCTATCAATAATGCTGAAATTGATTCTTTTAACTTGCAAAATTTTCTGAAATAAAAATACTGAAATTTTTAAAAAGATTCTGTAAAAGGAACAGAAATTATGTTGCAGAAAGGCTGTAAGGAAGTGGGCTGCAGGTGGGACAGAGGGCTGTTCAAATGCAGAAAATATTGCAGCAAGAGGGGCTGGGCTCAAAACAGGAAAAGAGCAGAAATCAGACCGCGGGTCTGTGGCGGATCAGAACAGGCCGACCGCGGGTTTGAGGGAAACAGCGGCGGTCAGGTCACGGCTATCGGGCCAACAGAGGCAGTCGGGACGCGGCTAACAGGGGAAAAGGCACAGTCGGGTCGCGGCTATCGGGCCAACAGTGGCAGTCGGGACGCAGGAAACAGGGGAAAAGGCCCAGTCGGGTCGCGGCTATCGGGCCAACAGTGGCAGTCGGGACGCAGGAAAAATGGAAAAAGAAACAGTCGGGTCGCGGCTAAAAGGCTAACAAGCGCAGTCGGGACGCCCGAAAGAGGCAGAAAGCCGCAGTCGGGACGCGTGAAAAAGGCCGATAGGCGCAGTCAGATCGCGGCAAACAGGCTGATTAGCCACGGTCGGATCGCAGGTAACAGACTTGAATCCGCCGGCAGAGCGTCGGAAGCAGTCTGAGAGCCACGGTCGGATCGCGGGTAAAGGCCTGAAAGGCGCGGTCGGGACGCGACTGTAGAGGGAAAAAGACGCGGTATGCGGCGGCCGAAAGGGACAGCCGAAAAGAAAAAATTTAAAAAACGGAAACCAGAAATTCGAAAACTAGGGGAGTCGCCAAAAACTATAGCTAGGGTTTTACCCCTAGCTTGTGCCAATGAGCACCTACTAAGGAGAATGGACTCCTTAGTAGCAGTTCAATAATGATTAAATGATTAAGCTAAAACAACAATTAACAAACTACTTTAAGCATTGCATGAGACATAAATAAAAGATGTAAAAAATGGTTTTATATTAATGTTACCTTGAGTGTCAAGGTTGATGAAGCCCTTTGCAGTGTCCAAGAGGATGCTCCAAGCTTCAGAATGCTCCTTTCTCCTTCTCCAATGTTGGGGATGGGCCAAAGGTGGCTCTCAAGGTGAAAATAGTTCAAAGGTGAACTAGGGTTTCGAGAGAGATTTTGGCAGAGTAAGGGTGCTTGTGATTGTGGATATTGAATAAGGGATCTCCATCACCTATTTATAGTTGTTTGGTGGTGGAGTGCTGACCCATGGTTTTGGGAAACACATGGTTTAGAGCAGCTGTATAGGGTTTTTTCCTCCTTTTCCTCATTATTTTATATTTTTTATTCCCTTTTTAGGGGATTTTTGCTATTTTTGGAGGAAAAGGGGGTTTTTTAGCCTTTTTTAGGCTTTTTTGATGGTTTTGTGGCCTTTTGGAGGCATTTTAGGCCTTTTGGAGGCTTTTTAATGGGATTTTTTGGGATTTAAAGGGAAAAATGGTAGGAAAATGGACAAATGAGCCATATAATGTGGTAATGAGGTAGTGAACACTTTTTGGGTGTTAACAACCCCAGAAGAAATAATGATGTATCCACCAATTATGATGATGTGGACAAGCCCTAAGGTCCGTTTGAGAAGATATGGGGTGGCCTTGAAGTTTTGGCACGAAGTGTCATGATGGATCCTTGAAGTGGGGTACTAACCCTTGAGATCCCCTTAAAATTTTGATATCCACAAATTAAGGATGAGTTTAAGGAAACCCTAAAAGAAGCTTCTAGGCACGATGAAGTGTATAAATAGAAGATCAAACTTTTCATTTTATCATCAATCCAAGTCTCTCTTTGCTAATGCGCACCCGTTAGAGAAAAGTTTGAAACTTTGTAGAGGAGAAATTCTTGGGTTGAGGAGATTCATTAAAATTGGAATAAATTTCTCATATGATATCGAAATTATGAAATTATTGGCTCATTTGAAATCTTACTGGAAGGGCTATGTGATGAAAGGATCTAGAGTTTCTTTTGGTTTGTATTGATCCACATCGTAGTTGGAAAGTCATCGATGTTGATGCAACTTTGACAAGTTTTGACTCAACATGATTTTTTCAAACTCAGCAACTCCGACGAGTCTCAACTTCGACACACTCCGACCTTCAAGAACCTCACAGTTCGCGACATCGACATACAGTGTCGACATGCAACCAACGACTATCGAACTTCGATAGACTGTCTCTCTGTCTTCCAGTCGACTATAACAGTTGAATTGTTGAACCATTCTAACTTCTTCTTTGTAATTGAACGTAACAGGAAAGCACCCAAGCATCTCAACACTCTCTATGTAAGCATGTATAATATTGTAACATACATCAATGGATGATCTCATATCCAGTAATAGAAGATCAGTTCGCATTCCTGCATATTATCTATTTGCATTCTGTCTGTATAGTGTGTTCATGCTTTGCGCATTCTAATTCTTAAGCTTCTGCCATAACAGAGCCGACTCATTTAGTCGAACTGTTGTCCCCCTCGTGCTTCCTAGAAACGTGCAGATCATTGGTATAGGAGCACTCAACTCTGTTCATGCTTAAGTTTGCGTAGACACTTCCAGCGAAGTTACCGACTTATGCATGTTCAAACACGCCCGCAGTCTCAACAATCCAAGTAGACGCTACCTCTAGAAATGGAAAAAGAAACATACGATAGACATGCAGCCGATGAGATAGCACAACTCATTGAACAAGTGTTGGCTCGAAAACGAAATGAAATGTTCACTCAGTTCAATGAAATTCTCACGCAATTTGTGATCCGGATCTTAGGGGCTGAGACCCGGAAGGCTTGAATGCTGAGAGAGGAGGAGATTAAGCATGCAAATCTGTCATAAAATTCACATGAAAACCCTAATATTGCATAAGAATAAGCATGAACAAAAACACATGAAGTGAATGGGAGGTGAGGCTCAAAGAGGAGCTCCACCTCTGAAACTAATTACCAATAACTCACTCAAATCTAAATAATCTCACAATGAACAATAGAAAATAGGAGAGAAACCAAATGAGTAACTTGTTATTATGAGAAGGCTTGCTAGGCCTTTATATAGCATTATTACAATGTGTCTTGAGACCATACCATGGGCCAAAACTATGTGCTACCAAATACCATGGATGAGAGAGGGTGGCCTCTCAATTTAATACTTTTATGGCTTATACATCCGAATTTAGACCATATGCCCCCTAAAATTCGGATCAATTTGCTTCGACATCTAAAGGATTTTCGACGAGAACTCACTCCGATAAAATCAACCCCTTCAAAGTGCAAATGAATCTGGGCATACCGAATCTTGAAGGAAATATTGACGCGGAATCCATCGACAATTGGGTGCAACAATTGGAATCCTATTACTCTGTGAATCAACTCTCAGAAGCTGACAAGATCACCATTGTAGCCTTAAATATGTCAACATCTGTGCACTGCTGGTGGGAGAACCTCTTGACAAAGATGGAGAAAAGCAGAGACCCCATCGACACATGGGATAAATTCATTGAGCACATCCAAAAGGAATTTTACCTTCCCAAGTACCTCGAGCAGAAGTTGTTGGGCCTGACACAAGTAAGCCAATTTTGGATAAGACATTTTTGGGAGCTACGAAGAGACAGCGCAGTGCAACATCGAAAGAGTAAGAGTTACAGCGATGCGGGGATTACAGCGTTGCGGAGATCCAGCTCCGCGAAGATGCAGCATGGTAGAAGTTTTGGAAGAAAAATGGTATAAATTCCGGTGAGAACGATCGTCGGTCTATTTTGGTTAAGATACTCCATGATTCCCAGCAGGCTGGTAAGGAGTGGCAACGAGGGAAAGTGACCGGTCACACAAGAAAAGGCAGCACTACGTGAACCGGCCGCATGAAGCTGTTAGAGAAGGGACGACATGATGAAAGAGACCCGTTGGCATGGGCTCGAGAGGGGGGCTGAAAGCGACGTGACCACACGCAGAAGCATGGGCACGATGATGAGTCGCTATCAGATCCTAACAGTCCAAGTTAGCGGGGTAACTGCACTAGTTTTGTGGAACCTTAGGGTTTTTGAGCCCATCATGAATGTAAATACGTGACCTGAGGGAACGATCTATATAAGGGCATATTTTTTAAGGGAAAGGGTTAATCTCTAATCTTCTTTTGGTTAATGTTGAATATTGATCTCTGTTGAGAGGAAGACTCATTGTAAAAGGCTCTGCAGCTGTGTGTGCAGTGACCTACTGAGAGAGAAGAGAGTTTGCAGCTGAGTGCGCAGATGGAACTGTTGAACCCTTCCCATTGATAATATAATCAACAGTTTCTATGGACGTAACTCCCATCCTGGGGGTGAACCACGTTAAATCCTTCTGTTATGTGACTAAATGTGTTTGCATTTGTATATTTGCTATGTTGAATGGTTAAGTTCATGTGTCTTTGCTTTTATATGTATTCACCATAATGGATAAACGATGGGAATAATATGTTAAGTATCGACATATGTGAATGAATTCTGAATGCATAAGTATTTCTAATTCAGATGAATGCATAAGTTGATCAGGTAACACTTAAACCAACGAAGTCTGTATTGACATGATAAAATTTGATCGGTACTTGGAGTGATATACTAAAGTTGGCTCAATCATACTTGATCAACCATGTTACCCTTCACACATGAATTCTTAGTTATGGTGTGTCATTAGGTGCATGTATTGAGTTATCTTCAAGGTGACATGGGTCACTGACTACTCTAATGTAGAGAATGTTGGGTGCAAAAGTCATGTTGATGTTGTTGCACAACAAATGGTGCTAGAGTTGTTCAAACTTGTTATGTTACATGAATCAAATGGAACCCAAAAATGAACAAAGACCCTGTTATGGGAGTTTCACACAACTATTGATGGGAAGAAAGGAGGAGCGATGAAGTATAACAATTGTAATTTGTGTGGTCCTAATTGGTAAGTGAGTTATTTGAGTTAAGTTTTATGTCTAGGAACAAAAAATGACCCTATTTTGAAATGCATATAAATTTTATCCTCATGATGAAAAACTAGTTGCATCAAGATGCACTTTCAACAACCCAATATGAAGGAGATGTGTAATTCATGCTCAATGTGGAGCTAACATGTGGCTATTAAAAATAATAAAAAACATTTAAATGTCAACCTTAAGTACAATATTTCAATATTCTTCTTAAGTAAAAAACCATATAGACATATGATGTTTTAGCATGATATTGATATCTAAGCACACCATGAACCCTAGCTATTGCACATCCATGGATCTAGGCCCTGGAGAGGGCTCTTATTTTTGTGTCCTCATATTTTCTACAGGACATCTATTTTGAAACCCCAACTTTCTTGTTTTGTGAATAAATTGGATCACATTCATGCAGTTCCCCTTCCTGATTTCAACTCTCAACATATGGACCTTGCCTTGGTTGAAAGAGGATTGATCAGGCAATTCGTTGGGATATGGCCTTTTCCCAAATCGTTGTCCATATGGGTTCATAAAGTTTGGTAGATTTTAATCAAAGGGAATCTTGCATATTAATATTTTTGTGGAAAATGGTTTTACGCCTTTTTGTTTGAAGAAAATAAGATAGATATTTAATCTTCATAGATGGGCCCTATTTCTTTGGCACTAGAGGGATGTGTTTGAATAGATAGACTTCTAAATTCAAGCCAGGGATGGATGTTCCTTTTGTTTTTCCTATTTTGATCTATCTTCCACACTTACCTCTTCATTGTTAGAATGAATATTCCTTGAGGAACATTGGCAACACCCTTGGAAGGTACATTGATAAATTTGAACCAATGGATGTAATATTCACTTGTGCTAGGATCTACATCAAAGTTGATATAGAGAAATGGATATTGGAAGTGATCCTTCTTACTCTATATAGATGGAAGCACATCCAAAAATTGGACTATGAGTAATTGACCTTCAAGTGTAAAACCTCGCATCATTATGAGCACATTGCAAAGGATTGCAAGAAAAACCTCCCTCAAATCCAAATAGTCCCCGATAAGGAAAATTAGTGGCAAGTGGTAAAAAAATGAATCCAAAGAAAAAAATAATTTGAATGCATCTCAATCAAATCCTTCATCTTTAGCGCAAACATCATTTGTTGGTTCAAAGCAAACCACATCCATGAATCAAGGTGCATCTACAATTCCAAAATCAACTCCCTCAATGTTGGTCCAAGGGAGCTATGCTTTATCCCCAGGGAACAGTCATCAAGTAGCTAAATCTGTTCCTGTAACAAACAAGTTTGACATTCTTTATAAAAAAAACCCATATAATTTATGTAAGTTATCACTCCCTATGTTAAAGAGCCTTCATCTCTCTTTCCACCTAGAATTCCAATCAATATTACATCACAAATCGATCCACCTCGACCAGTTGGTGAATACCTTAACTCAAGTAGGCAAGAGGAAATTGATCTTTCCTAGGAAAAACCTCATCACCCCATTGGAGTATTAACAATGATTAAATCCCAACAACAATTTGAAGAGGAGGAAAAAAAGGAAGATATGGAAGAAGAGAGGAAACCCAAGAAAGTAAGCAAAAAACTCGCTAAATAGAAAAGGGAAGAAGTAACAAAAAAAATAAAATTCTTGGTATTTAGACAGCCATTCAAAAATTGATGGGGGTTGGATCTAGAATTAGTCCCACAAAAAATATAGGATCACAAGTGCCTCTGCAAAGTGGGGGCCATGAACCCTTAAATATTAAATAATGAATCCACGAGATATTTGATTAAATTTGAGAAGTCAACTATCTTCCTCCTCTACAAGACTAAGCTTGAAGCAATCGATATGCTCAAAACCAACAAGAAATTGTGGAAAATATGTGAAGGTATTGCGTTAAGTTCAATCTCGACACATCATGAGGTATTTTCACTCTTTGGGATAACTCTAATTTCAATTGGAATTTTCTCATCAAATGAAACATTGGGCCACACCATGTTTAGTGCACTAGCACACAAGTATCAACTATCATATATTTAACATTAACATGCTTATGTTTGATAAGGAAAAGGGATATTTTTAGTGTTCAATATGCTCTTTAAAGGATGTTGAGGTCACTAGGAACAATATTTTCATTGGTGACATCAATGGTCCATGGATCGTGCCCTTAGTCAATAGGAATCCCGCTAATTTATTCAAAAGAAACAGGGGAATGAGATAGGGTTGTCCCCTCTCCCCTCTTTTATATATTATAATTCTAGAGGTGTTGAGTAGAAAATTGGAAGATGAAAGGGTCTCTAGTAACCTACGTGGAATCAACTTTGCTACTCAAACAAATAAATCATTCACAATTTGTTGATGATACTCTTCTGTTGGGGGGATTCAATAGTAATTGTTGAGTGATTTAAAATTGTTCAATACCATTTTCTCAATGTTTCAGGGGGTAATACAGATAATGTAAAATCCAAATATATGGATGGAACATTAGCCCTTATATTCTCCATTCTATTTCTAGAATCTTAAAGTTCCCATAGTCAAAGTTTCAATCCTCCTTAAAATATATTGGAATGGTGATCTCACATAGTAATCCATCTATAATGGTCTGGAAAGGTATAATCAATAAAATTAAGAGTAAATTTCAGCAGTGGGGGTTATAATGGTTGAACCCTGTAGGCATGATAGGTCTCAAATGCTCAACACAATGAAAATCCAGAAAAGAACATGGACAATCAAGACAAGTGTGAAAGCCTAATTCATATGAGGATAGTTCTCATCAAATCAATGTTGTCATCCCTTCCCATTTATTATTTCTTGGCTATGTTACCCCCATCAAAATTATACAGCTACTAGTGAGGGAGATCCGTAAATTTCTCTACCAAGGAGGAAAATAAATCCAAAAGAAATTCCATGTAGTCAATTGGATCACTATTAGATCTCCAAAATATCATGTCATACTTGGCATTGAATATCCCACAATAATAAAAATATCCCTAGGAGCAAAGATTCTTTGGAAATTATTTTTTAGGAATCTTGAATGGTGGATGGAAGTCCTCCTATAAAAAATTCCAAGGAAATCACAAACAATGTCTGGATCATCTATTAAATGATAAGAAGGGGTCACACATGTGGAAATGATGTAAAAATATGGCACCGTTAATCTAGTCCAAGATCATGTGGATACCAGGTAATGGTAAATTTATCAACATTTGGAAGGATAGCATTATGGGGAATCCTCTAAGGGATATTAAATGTGAACTTGTTCCTTTAAAAGATTTAATGGGAAGCCAATGTCTCAAAAAATTGTTTAACATCTCGACTTGGAATAAAGATGGTGCTCGATGGAATGGATGGTCTTATTTTTCACCTCCAGCCAATATATCCCCCTTGGTTCCTATATTTTTCACTTCTTTTATTAGTTCTTCCCCAATATATCTCTCAATGCTTGATATTAGAGATCGGGGTCAAAATGAAAATTATGTTAGATAGGTTATCAAACTCATATTTTGCCTCTTCCTCTCCCTTAGAGATCTAGAATTTGGAATCACATTTTGTATGATGATGGTATCCTTAAGGTCAACACCTATTGTTGGATTATGGTTCATGGAAAACTAGTAACAATGGAGAATCTTCAAAAATGTGGGATTCGGGGACCCTCACATTGTGCTCTATGTGAATTGAAAGTTTAAAATTAATGCCATAATTTTCATCAACTACACTTATACTAAACAAGTTTGGCAATTTTATTTTAAAAATATTAGTCATATAATGGTTTCCCCATGATTGTGGAGTTACATGTTCACTCTATCGCATACAAAGTATAGGGGATACTTTATAAACATACTAGTTTTGAAGAGGGTTTGGAAAGCAATGCCAAAATTTTAATGTTGGAAAGTTTAGTTGGTCGGTAATAAAGAAATATTTCAACAGGAATTTGAAAACCCTGGGATTAATAAGGTAAAATATTAGGGCTTAATGTAAGAAGATATCAAAGTGAGGGGTGTGAAAGTCCATCTAGTGCAATTGCTTGTCTATGAGGAGAAAGAGTGGAAGGAAGACCTCCTTATGGGATGAGCTAACCAACCAAAGATAGTGTATCCATGATCCAGATTTATGTGGGAATGAAATAAAAGAGCATTTACAGAATCAAATACAGATATATATTGCAAATGGCACAGGGATACAGTAAACACATATTCTATTACATAGCGGAAATAGAACAGACTGTAAAATACAATATCTAGAATGGTGGTATCTATCTCTGAGAAGAGATGTGGCCGCTATGCTCATTCATGCCAAGATGAATACAAAGAGAGGCTGAAAGGGCCTATTTATCATAAGCATGAGGGAAAGAATCGCAAACATACAAAAACCTAACCCTAGGAGATGAAGCACCAAAAGTCATGTGGGCCCCGTTTGGGTAAGTTAGTACATCAACTTCCTGGGGTCGTAACTTTTGCATACAATATCCATTTGGGGTGCACAATAGCTCGTTGGAAATATCTATTGAAGGATTACAAAAAGTGTCAGCAAATATCGAGTCCGGCACGCGAAAAGGGTTAGGCGTGCAATACTCATCTTTTCCCGACCATTCGATGCCGAAAAAATGTCGTTTAGGGCCTCAAAACAGCTCTGGAAGTTTAGGACCTGAAAAACTGCTAAAAATAGTAATTTGCCAAAATTGCCAGAAGACTATTTTGAGCCAGTAGGAAGAGGTGGGCCGCCACCGATATACACCTGGATCAATCCACAACCCTCTAATCAATAGAACTAACATATTTGAATTCAAAGAGTGTTGGAAAACCCAAAAAAATATAACCTCTTATTTGATGGGGCGTCGAAAGTAAACCCAAGGGTGGAAGGTGGGGGGGGTCATTCTCGATTCCAATGGAAATCAAGAATTGAATTATGATCGGGGACTAGGGATAGCCACAGACAATCAAGCATAGTCTTATGCCCTCCTTTTGGGACTAAAATCTATAGACTCAAACAATGTCAACTCTCTAATGGCCATTAGAGACTTTGCTATAATTACCAACCTAATGAATATTTTGAAACACCCTCCTTTTGGGACTAAAATATATAGACTCAAACAATGTCAACTCTCTAATAGCCATTGGAGAGTTTGATATAATTACCAACCTAATGAATATTTTGAAACCCCTAAAGATGGAAATATAGCCCATCTCATATCAAGAATAAAATGGGAGGATATTTGTTTTGATGATATTAAGTTTTTAAATGCCTTGATGGATCTCAATCACTAGGTGGATGATCATGCCAACAAAGCCTTGAGATCGACAAAAGGAATTATTAGAAAAGGGGGGTGTGGGAGGGGGTATTTTCTTTCAATCCATACCCTAAGGCTATGAATTTCAACATTGAATGCATATTTCTACACTTCGTTTTGTATATTTCACTTATGATGCCATGTCAAAGAAGGAGTAAATCATATAGATAGAGGTGGGATGTTGCGTGCATCACTCTTAGGACACCCTCACACATGCAAACCTTAATTCACTATCCACATTTTGAATCAATGGGGAAGTTAATATGTGTTGAAGGTGGGATTATGGAATTCAAGTTATGCTTTGGAGTGAACATAGGTAGAGGATGCTTTGTAATGCGTTCTTTGTATTTTCCTTCTTTGGCATAGCTTGAACTTTGGGTAAGTCATTTCAACAAAAAAGTATGGTTTTATTTTTCTATTGGACAATAAATTTTTGAGTAGATATTAGTGGATTTGGATTTGGCCTAGAACTATCGATCATCCTTTGAGTTGGATGTGGTTTGGTGCTTTGGGGATACTTTGAGCCTATCTCTTTTTCGAGCCCGGGGATGTCTAGATAACATCTCCCTTGTGTTTCTTAGCTCTAGGTTATGTTATTTATTCCATTACACTTATAGAAAGGATAATCCAATATTTCTTATGTGGGTTGGTTGGAATTACATATAATTGGTTTTGAATATTGATACTAGGCATGATTAGTATCTTATGAGTTGGTTTCAGGCTAGCAATTAGGGGATACCATGGTCCTGCCTCTTCTTGGAGCCCAGGAAGGTCTAGTTTGTGTATCATTTGTGTTTATTAGATCTAGGGTTTGTAATTTGATTCATAGCACTTGTTCCCT
This sequence comes from Larix kaempferi, assembly GCA_027924585.1. NCBI lineage: Eukaryota > Viridiplantae > Streptophyta > Pinopsida > Pinales > Pinaceae > Larix > Larix kaempferi. Next base: position 9,023,009 of record BSBM01001030.1, read on the forward strand.
TATGAATTTAGGTAACCTGGTATTTCGTTTGTGGGATGGTTGGAACCTCCAATCTCAGGTATTAATTTATTACTCTAGGCCTTGTTCATTTGATTATGTTGTGTATATTCTAGCTCAAGAATTCTAGACTTCTAGAATTTTATTAAGGAAGTACATGACATACATTGATTCTTGTGCTAGCTTGAAGACTTCATCAATAGTAACATAACACTCATATTCTTAGTTACAACCAAAGTTCATGGAAATGAAACATCAATACAATTCTCAAGATGCAATGATAACAGAAACTCTCCTGCAAGAAAAAAAGACAAATTTAGCTTTTGGAAGTAGAATGTTATGGAATATGGTCTATAATATTAGTAAGGGTTCGACAATCAGTTGCCTCTGATCTCAAAATTCCAATGGGCTCTGTACTCAATGAACCTAAAGAAGAGGAAATTGTTCATCAATTGCTATAAGACTTGGATTTGGAAAACCAAGAATCACAATCCACCATGTTGGTCAAGATGAGGTGCACATCAAACATGCCTTTAATAGTATCGATTTGTCTTATATTTTCTTTAGATTCTATACTAGAACTCTTTGAAATCCTTTGCGATGGATGATATAAATGTTATATAAATATATCCGATTTAGAATCTTATAGCTTGGTATGTATGCTGAGTTTTGATCTTAGTGACAACACACTTTTGTAATATTATGCTTACCTTTTTGGATGTTGCTCATTTTTAATACAAAATTTTAACAACTTATGTTTAAAAAACAACTAAAGTAAACAAATTATCAATGGTTAAAACAACTTTGCTATATGTGGCTCACATATTAGTGAAGGGGAAGTTGGTGAAATTTATTGGAGAAATTCAAATCAAATATTAGAAAAAATGGATTACCTTGAGTATAAACAAGATTACACTCATCAAGTATACATTAGAATATGGATACTACAACCACTAGGATGTCTCTTGACATATGATCTTTGCGGATTCATTGATATAATTTGAGCAATTCAAGTTTTACTACAAAACTAAAGCTGTAGTGTAAATTCAATTCTAAAATTTAATTTGAGGAGAAGAAATATTCAACAATTTATTAATCATACTTTATTGTAGTCATTATGTTGATAGGTGTCCCCATTTCAACTTCTCATTTAATATTGCAATTAGAGTTCAACAGATTTCCTTCTTTGTCATCATCTAACATCTATCTACGATGCACATTTTACTAGGTAAAGATCGAGTGCTTATTAATATCATATTAGTTGTTAATGTAATCCACCCATATGTTAAGACTTGTGTCTGAGACATGTTTTATAGTTATGTCCATCACATTGTAGAATGGTTTTGCAGACTTGGACTACTATAATGAATGCTTCCATGTGTAAAATGAATGAAACAATTTGTAGGATGAATGATCTGATAACCACAAGACCCATGACTAGAGAAATCGACCAGACATGGAGCCCAAACTATCAGCATCCTCAAGGAATTAAATAATCCCATCACTCTTTTCTTTCTTTTTGGATTATACAGGTGCAGTAGTTTTGATTAACAAAGGGTAACCTTGGAGTTCTATAAGAATTGATCTGATGGAGCCCCCTCACCATAATATCTTTATTCCACATTGATAAAATGGAGCCCATTGATCTGGAAACCCCCCCTTGTGATGGGTGAATACAACATATCAAGAAGAGCAATCATTGCTAATCATCACCATCATATCTTTGTTCACACAAAGCTTAATTTCATTTCATGAGACATTTTCTATATGGATTTATTTCTTTGATGCTTACACGTTAATTCATACAAAAGGAGGCTCTCTCAGTGCATTGGATAGATAAAGAAAAATAGGTAATATTCTCACCGTTCTCTCAAAATTCACCTACAAAACAAAGCAAGGATTCACATATGCACAATAATACACTAATAAGTCAATGAATCCCCCAAAACCATCATTTTAATACTAACTAGTCCACTAATTTCCAAGAGCCTATCAATTTAACCAAAGAGGGTTGAATATCATATGGACTCCAACATATATATGAATGTGTTTATGCCCTTGTGAATGATTCAATGCTTAGAATTACCCACACCTTGGTTTGTGGAGGCTTAAATCCATGGTGATGGGTCTTGGATCTACTCGAGTCTCTTGGGTGTCTAGGGTTGTCTTAGACTTCTTTATTAGCTATTTTTTTCTAATGTTCATGGGATTTTTATTCAATGGCCCAGACAAGGGACTACAATAAGAGGGAATACAATAAGTTTGATTGCAAATAGAAAGTAGTATAAAACATCATCAACAGTGAATTATATGTCGATTATAGATTGATTCCATATTTGATGCGCTTAGAAATCACATGGCAGAAAGTTTGCATTGTAGTTGGTTATGGAATGAAATCAAAATGTTCATATTTTGGGTGAGATTTGACTATTGAAGAGCATGTTGTTGTGCTTGTAGAATCATGTGGGAGGCTGCAAAGTGCATGTGCATGAATTTTGATTGAAATTTGACCTCGTGAATATAAAAATGTTAGGATATTTAGACACTTAGGAGTTACTTAAGACCAACTTGGTATAATGTGTCTGTAGGTAAAGTGTATTTCTTTAGTATGCATTAGTATGCATTTGTACCTATGTAATTTGACGGTTATGATATGTTCAAGACATAGAGTGATCTGACATTTCATCTTTACCTCGAGCTTAATGACTATTTATTAGTGTCTAAACACCCAATTGGTCCATGATATCTTCTTTAAAGAGAATGGGGGGTCATTTCCTCAATGATCAATTGTGAGAAACTTATATGTAAAAAAAAATTCCTTTTCCTTAATATATTGCCTCAAGTAGCTATTTGGACTGCGCCATAGACTTTTTCCCTTGATAAGGGTTTTAACCGTAAAACATTAGTGTGTTGATCTATTATTTGTTTGTGTGAGTGGTTGCTCAAGGTGTTCAATCTTCTAGAAATATCATGTATTATTCGAACAAAAAAGTGATCACGTCCTCCTGCTACTACACCATAATTGTTTTTTATTGAAATCTTGTAGGTATCAAACATTATTGGTATCAATATTGGAAATTGAAGTGAGTATTTAAGGGTGGTGGTAAGTTGGTGAGAGAAGGAAAGTGGTAGGATCCTTTTCAAATAATTAGGCCATGGAAATGTCCCATGCGAAACCACAACCTATTCCTAAAAGTGAGTGCAACAAATCCAGAAGTGGCTCATTAGATCCTTGGAGGTTATTGCAACACCATGCTCTATTCCTATCATCTTACCCCACTTAAGAAGAAAAGGAAAATCTTAGTAATTTTCCATATTCCATATAACTCATATTCTAGTATTTGTAACCCTTGGAATGATTTTTCTATGGCATTCAATTAACAGAGAGATATGTCATATTGTTTTTATTATTGCAGTCTCATAAATTGTAGGGTGAATTACTAGTTGTACATTTTGTTAGGAATAAAACACACAATAAATATAATAAGAAATCACACACAATGAAGAAGATTTTTTTTACCATGGAAACCCAAAACTGGGAAAAACACCAACAATAAATCTATTACCCTTGACCACTTCCCCAAGGCATGGTCAATCCAGTCATTAGTGGCCACTCACAGGCCAACACCAAGAAATTTAAGCACTTTACAATGGAGTTACTCAAGCCCTTAAGTATGCTTCATCACATGAAATGCCATGGGACACCCAAATCCATGGTCCTGTAAGCCACCAAGGGTAAACCCATATTTGAATCTTTTACCGAGTAAAGTTTAAGCTAACAATACCCCCTTTAAACTCGACTTGGGGTAATCACCAACCCTCCTCATAGTTTTAACTGGGTATCCGGAAATACAACATGCCCCCTTTATTCAATCTACCTAAATATACCTCTAGAATTTTCATAGGCGAATCACCAAGCCAGGGGTATTCATGCCTAACCGGGTCTTACAGTCGTATGCCCATTACATTGTGATCAAATTCCAACTCCATAAAATCTCCATAAAATCTTACAATACAATGAGTCGATCACTTCTTCATCCACATATTCTATGTGCTCATTCTACAGTTTTACCATGGCTTTCCAGTTGTAATTTACCATGGCTCACATACCCGTGAACCATCTCAATGCAAGCACCCATAGCTTCCAAGACATTTGAATTTTCCTTCAACCTCACTCTGATACCAGTTGTTAGGAACTAAAAGGAAAAATACATATAATAAGCAAGCACAAACAATTAAGAATAATATTTTTACCATGGAAACCTAAAACCAAGAAAAACACCAATAATAGATCTATTACCCTTGATCACTTCGGCTAAGGCATGGTCATTCTAGCCATCACCGACCACTCACTGGCTAACAATGACCAATTTAATCACTTTATAATGGATTTCCTCAAGCCCTTAATTAGTCTTCATCAGATTTAGTACCATGGCCAAATACCATGGGACACCCAAAACCACAACCAACCCGTAAACCACCAACAATAAACCCATCTTTAACTCTTTTACCAAGTCAAGTTTAACCTAACATTCTCCCCTTTAAACTTGACTTGGGGTAATCACCAACCCCCCTCAAATTTTTAACCGGGTATCCGGAAATATAATATGCCCCATTCTTTAGTCTACCTAAATCTACCTTTAGACTTTTCATAGGTGACTCACTAAGCCATGGGTCTTACAACCATATGCCCATTTTACATTGTGATCAAATTACTCCATAAAAAGATTACAATACCATGAGTCAATCACTTCTTCATCCGCATATTCCGTGTGCTCATCCTTAATTTTGCTATTCCTTTTCACGTACCCTTGAACCATCACTTTAACATTGCAATCAACCATAGCTTCCAAGGCATTTAGATTTTCCTTCAACCTCACTCTGATACTAGTTGTTAGGAAATAAAATATATAATAAAAAAGCACACACAAAATAAAGAAGGTTTTTACCATGGAAACTCAAAACTTAGAAAACCACCAATAATAAATCTATTACCCTTAAGTAGAATTCATCACATGCAATACCATGGGACACCCAAAACCTACCCTTAAACCACCTATAATAAACCTATCTTTGACTCTTTTACTAAGTCAAGTTTAACCTAACAAATTTGTTTACACCTTTTTACATATGAATTTGCTTAATTATTTATCAATCTTTTGAGACTCATTTATCATATTAAAGGAGTTCAATAATATAAGATGGTATAATTACCTTTCAATCGCCAATGGGATTTGTATAGACATCTATTTTAAAGGAGTTCAATAATATAAGATGGTAAAATTACCTTTCAATCGCCAATGGGATTTGTAGAGATATCTATAGGCAAAAACTTGTATAAATACAAATTATTAGTGCATAATAAACATAAATTAATGATTCACAATCAAACAAACAAGGAAATAAAATAAATTTATTAAGTAATGGAAAGGTCAAATAGGGAGTAAATGAATCTTAATTTGATTTTTGGAATATTTTATTTTGAAATATAAATCTTCAAATCTTTTAAACTAAAAAGAATAAGTACATATTATATTAAAAAATATATAATAAAAATTTCAAAATGAAATTTAATAAAATTTAAAAAATATAATTCAATATAGTGTAATTTTAAGATATTTCAAAATTATTATGTCCCCGACATAATGTTTTCGGTCGGGGGCATTAGTTGGTGCGGGAGGAGGGCATGGAGCCCGTTTACAAAGTTTGGACATAGGTTTGATTTTTTGTATTTTTTTTTTTTACATCAAAGGTTTATCTACGATGTTATTGGCCAATTTGGCGCTTACGTCGTCTTGGGGTTGTGTGCCCCAGGACCCGGCGGCGCTCTTGCGTCAGCAGATTGGTCGGTCAACAGATCGGGGCCGTAGATCAAGGGTTGGATGTGCTGTCAGGCGACGAGGTCTGATGTGCTGTTGGGCGGTGAGATGAGCGGCTAGGATTTTGCTGCGAATTCAATCGATGGTTGTTATTGCTTGTTGTTTTCTGTGTTGTGCTTTAAACACTTAATGCAAGATATCTAACATGGATATGGTATAATGGTTGTTGTTTAATGTAGGTATCGACGACTGTGCTCATTGCATTCCAAGACAGGTGGCCCGGTCAAGAAACTCAGACGCCCATTCTGCATTAAGATCTCCAACCTGTTCATTAAATGGGTGAAACTTTTTGAGCCATGGGCCTTCAGCGTTGTATATTGCAGAGACCTATGTAGACGACCACATATTTGGCTGTTATGGTTCATGCCAGGGTTTTTGTGGCAGCCACTGTTTTGAATTCTGCGGATGGTTTTTGCCTACGATTGATGGAGGGTTTTATTGGCACATACTATGCTGCAATACCTATTATTAACGGGTCCTTGATGATTTTAATTGCTGTCCTGTTCATTATTTATTACCGCATGATGTAGTGTTACGGCTTTGTGTTAGACCCTCCTTTTATTGGTCTTCTAGGTTTTCGCATTTGCAGCTGGTTTCACATTCTGTTGGCAGTTTCGAGAGCTTATATAGGTCGTTCCGTAGGCGTTGGTGACTATTTCTTTTGTTTTCCTCTGGTTTTGTGGCTATATCCTCGCGGTGGTTGGATAGGTTCTTTCTGTCCAACGTTTCCCTTTGAAGCAGAGCGGCATCTGGGTTTTGCAGCTTGATCCTCGCACCGGTTGGACAGGTGCTCTCTGACTACCTCTTTTTTGCTGCATTTTGCTCTTTTGCTTTGGACAGGTGCTCTTTGGCTTCATCCTCCTGTTTGTTCATGTTCAAATGTGTTGAATGGAGTGTGCAAAGCGTTCTACTGATAATGGGTTTTACTTTCTTTGTATGTGTGGAGTGTCGACTTCAATGTTTTATTAACTTTGCAATGTGGTGTTGTTTCCATACTCTGCCTATTAAAAAAAAAATGCAGAACTTCTGTTATGATTTAGAAATTCCATATGAATGTCATTATTTTCGTTTGCAGTTGACCAAAGTTGAAATTTACGGCAAACAATATATCTTTCAATCAGGAAACTAGGGTTTATATCGAAAATAAGATTGCAGCGGATTTGATGATCAACGTTGGATTTTACTGAACGTGGACCAAAACATAGCATAGGATGTTTAATAATTAATATTGCAAAAACAATGATTTTTAACTATAGAGCATCCTGAAAACAAACATCTTTAGCTTGTCATTGATATCCTCAAACACATAAGAATTTCAGCTTCAGCTCATGTCTATGGTTTTCTTATTTCGTTTTTAGAATTCATTTAAAGCCCTTGCCTGGTGCTATCGAGGCATTTCCTGGTGGATTCGTCGTCTTGATAATGGCGACTCCACCGACTTCTGATCTATACTCAATTACTGCTTAAAAAAACAATCTAGAACACATCTCATCTATATTCAATTTCTATGTCCTTAAAATTTTTCTTAAAATACAAATCTAACAACAATTATGGGTTGTACAAAGCAGCGAATCAATACCTTAGTGGTTTCTTTGGAGGCCAGAGACCTTACTGTTGCAGAGCCACACATTTCAGCTTCACATTCTAAGCCGAGTTAATGATGAACAACTAGTGTGTAATTAGTCAACTGTGTGACACATAATTCAATATTAGACATCAAAATGCTGAGTTGGCGATGAGTAGAATTCTTTGACTTTACCCATTCTAACCTGTCTAGAGAGTCGAGGCCCATAAATATGATTACTATTTAAAATTTCAAGATAAATGTGTACGGTCAAGTAAGATTGAAGCCTATATCCACTTTCGCCATGATTGCCAGAACCCAGCTCCAGCTTAAAACAATTTAATGTTAGCAGCCCAATTCAGATCTCCAAATATCGATAGAGGAAGAGAATACAATCGTGTCCTTCCCCAATCTCAGAAGGCAGCGAGAAATATATAGCGGAGAAAATCCCCTTGATATCAGAAAATTCCAATTAGTTTTTTGCAGTTTAATGTCCTTTCGTGTTCAATTATTGCTCTCCCTTTTCTCTATTTTTCGGTGCTTAAAGATGAATTCCTTGCGTTTTCCCATGTGATGATAGCAATTTGGTTTTGAAAGATGCCCCTGGCACCTGGCTGCGCTCTTCCCAAAAACCTCTTCCCAGAAACATCGAAACAAGCTTTTCGACCATTTTAACATAATATAAAATTATAAATAAAATATTAATATATTAATCGTGTCGTCTTTTCTTGCATTTTGGTACTGCTCTCCCTTAATCGTGTCGTCTATTGCTCTCCCTTTTCTTTATTTTTCGGTGCTTAAAGATGAATTCCTTGCATTTTCCCATGTGATGACAGAAATTCAGTTTTGAAAGATGCCCCCTGGCACCTAGGTCCACTCTTCCTAAAAACACTGAAACAATCTTTTCGTCCATTTTAACATAATATAAAATTATACATAAAAAATTAATATATTAATTGTGTCGTCTTTGCTTACATTTTGGTAGTGCAAGTCAATTATGGTCGCTTTAGTTCTGGTGGCTTCAAGGTGTAGATTTCTTCACTGGTTGACACATCTTATGACTTGTAGTGGCTTTAGAATATAAATTTCTTTACTGGTTTACACATGTTGTGACTTAGACTTTTCTCATCGTTTATCTTCTAAATTTGGTTGAAAATAGAGAAGAATGTTTCCATTCAGGAGATCAAATCTGTTTATATATTTAAAAAAAATAGAGTTGAAGCTCCTAAATTGGCTTATTCGTTTTCATTTTCTGGTGCTTTGCTTCTTTGCTTGTTGCCCTGGATGTGCTTTTCTTCAAGGCATAAACAAGTTATTGTTGTGGAGGATGGCTTCTTGCCAATTGCATGCATTTATATGCTGTGTAGTTTTCCATTTCTACAGAGATATCTGAAGGAAATAGCAATAGATTGGACATGTTGATAGACACTTGAGCCACGGCTTCTCCTATTTTCTCTGTTGTCTTTCCTTGCCTTATGGCGCTTGATCTTGCAAGTTTAGTTATTTTAAAATAGTTGTCTTGACTGGTGCATATTTTTACACATACAAAATTGCAGCTCCTTGGACATGTTGATAGCCATTTCAGTTTGCAATTTTCCATTTCAGTTTTCCTATTTTAAAAACTGTCTTCAAATACTTTAACAAGAGAGGAAGCTATTTAACTATGCCCCATGGGCTGGTCCCTGTCGTTTCCAACATAGCTGTTTAATTACATTTTAAATGTGGCTAGGGACTGTGGCCTGTTACTGTTAGCATAGGCATACAGAATACAAAACGTGGATATTGGGTTTTTAATGGGCCTTGGTAGATTAAGCTATTGAACCAATCTTCAAATCCTTTGTGTTGAACCAATCTTCAGGTGCTTTGTTTTTTTATTTATGCTCTAAATTTAAAACAAGTTGAAGTGAGGATTCACTAACTAATACCACCTTCAATTCTGCAATAAATTTAATAAAAAACTGGGCAGGCCATGGGCCCTGTCCATTTGCAACGTTTTAGGCAAACAGACAGATGCGATTCAGGAAGAATTTCTCCATGCTGATTGAAACTTCAACATCTAACATAAATTGCATAACCAGGACATTCGACTGGGAGAATAGATGACCTGCCCATCGATTCTACCTATTTCAGTCTGCAAGAACTTCAAGTCTGTTCAAGAGAAGAACAATTTTGCTTTGAATCAGTTTTATTGTTGATTCAACAATATTGTTTATAGCCAAGATTAGGTACGAATATTGAGGTCTAACTTGCCTAGCACTTAATGCTTAAATCAGTTTTCCATGTCCATGCCTCTTGTGTCTCCTTGTGCCTGTGTTTACATACTTTGTCTCATTCATCTTCAGCAATTGCAGCCTTGGGTTGTTCTCCAATTTCTGTGTGATGTGGACTGCATTTAGAACGATGGGGAAAAAAACACCTGTTGTCTAGATTCTTATATCAAGCAATTCGATATGGTATTCCTAAACTGATATTGTTTCATGTTATCGATATTGCCTGCAATAAAAACAGTGCCTTTGGTTTGCAATTTAGCTTTTATATATCAAATAATTAAAACATTTCAACCAACACTGTGAACAACCTAAAAAGGTAACAACACTGCTGCGACGGATCCTATCTATATAAACATCCTATTTCATATTCTGCTGAAATTCTTTTCCCTTTGATTTTGCAATAAATTCAATAAAAAACTTGATAGGCCATAGGTTGCTCCCTTTTGCAATGTTACAAGCAAATGTTAGCTTTTTAGAATTTACTTCAATCTGATCTAGGATCTTAACTGAGAGAACAACATGTACAACATATCTACAGCATATCAATCATGGACACAATAATGCAAGCACACAAGAGACACAAAGTTTACTTGGGGAAAACCATAAAGGTTAAAAACCCCAATAACTTCCTCAGAGATAGATAGTGCAATGATACAACCCAAGCATAAGAGATAGACATCTCATAGTAGCATCTTCTCCTCCTCCACAAGTGCACCACTCTCCAAAGAGTGTGTGTGAGAATAGAAGGATGAAATAGAGTGCCTCCCGCGCTCTATTTATACTTGACTTGACTTGCCTAATAACCTTTACTAGGTCGACCTCAACTTAACCACATAACACAATGCTGATTGGGCCGACACCCAATAGGGTGGTCTAATAACCCTTTGACCCACATGGCTGACCCCCAATAGGGTGGTCTAATAACCCTTTGACCCACATGGCCGACCCCCATAGGGTGGTCTAATAACCCTTTGACCCACATGTCTTATACAGGGCCGACCGCAACAAGGTGGTCTAATAACCCATCGACAAGTTAACACACTTGCAACACTTGTTAATACAAATGACGACACTTCCGTATACAGGAATAATACATCTCTATAGGAGTACACTAAATATATATATGAAATACATTCCGAAGTTACATATACATCAACACTCCCTCTTAACTAGGAAGGTATTTCTTGAAACAGATCATCTAGCACAAGTCTTCTTCTCTGGATCATCGTCATCAATGCATCATCCTCAAATCATCATCATCGTCACTATTGTTGCTATCTCAATCAATCTCTGAATCTACTCGTCATAGGAAGTTCTACAGAGCTAGTCCTTTTTCATACTGGATGTAGGCCCACCACCTGTAGGTCTTCATCATCACTAGCCATACTGTGGAAATCTCAGGACTTATTACGTGTGTCACAAAACCTCGCAAGAGCATCCAGACTGTTACGAGCACACAGCTCTACCTGTCGGATCTCCCAGGGACATATTATATGTGACTGTCACAAAACCTTAAAAGAGTCTCTTGAATAACAAGAACCCTAAAGAGCATCTGAGGCCTTTTTCATCCTGTCCAGATCTCCAAGACTTATTACATGTGACCTCCACCAGAAAACCTTAAAAGAGTGTCTTGCCAAGCAAGAACCCTAAAGAGAATCTGAGGCCTTTTTCATCCTGTCCAGATCTCCAGGACTTATTACATGTGGTCATGGCAAAACCTTGAAAGAGCATCCCAGGACTGATTACGAGCACATAGCTCAACCTATCGGATCTCCCAGGGCCGAATTATATGCCATAGGACAAAACCTCGAAAGAGCATCTGCCATATATCCTAGGGCCAAATTATATGCCATAGGAAAAACCTCGAAAGACTATCTGCAGATCTCCCAGGGCCAAATTATATGTCCTCCCAAAGCAAAACCTCGAAAGATCATTTGCCAAATATCCCAGGGCCAGATTACATGCCATAGGCAAAACCTCGAAAGACTATCTGCAAACCTCCCAGGGCACAAATTATATGCTTATCTGCACAACCTGTTCCATGGCCACAAAGTATCAACCTAACACTCACCATACATCATCTTGATGTACACATGATCATCCTGATCATCATCACTGCATCGTCCTGATGCATGTCATCTGGAGCAACATCCTGAAGCTCGTCATCCATGATCATCCCGATCATACAATGCATCCACCTGATGCATACACAGTATCTGCCTGATACATATCATCATACATGATCTACCTAATCATACAATGTATCCACCTGATACATATACAAATACATGATCCACCTGATCATACCTGATACATATCAACATACATGATCTACCTGATCATACAATGTATCCACCTGATACATCTACAGATACATACACATGATCCAACTGATCATATCCAACATCCAACATGATGCGTACATACATATACATATAAATGATCCAACTGATCATATCCAACATCCAACATGATACATATATACACATACAGAGCAGTAACTGGAGCATCGTCCTGATGCTCATCATCCAACGCTTATATCCACAGCCATGGAAGGATCCTCCTCTCACCATGCTCGGAATGGCTTCAACAAATGTCTCCATCACTTCTTCCTCGAAGTGTCATTGATTTGAAGGACACCAAGCCTCTCTCTGAAGTATTCAAACTTCACTCTGGATAGTGGCTTCGTCAGCACATCTGCAATCTGCTCATTTGTCGCAACATACAGGAGCTTCACTGCTCCTCTCTACACCACATCCCTGATATAGTGATATTTTATCTCTATGTGTTTCGACCTGTCATGGAACACTGGGTTCTCAGACAGCTTCACACAACTCTGGTTGTCACAAAAGATACCAGTAGCCTCCAGCGGGAGATCAAATAACTCAGACAGTAGCTTCCGAAGCCATACTGCCTCAGAACTAACTAAACAAGCTGCAACATACTCTGCTTCAGCTATACTCAGTGCTACGCAGGACTGCTTCCTGCTAAACCAAGAGATCAAACCTGATCCCATACTGAAGCAGCACCCAGAGGTGCTCTTCCTATCTGCAGCACTGCCTGCCCAATCCGAATCAACATAACCCCGCAGGTTAAAATTTTGATTCGCATCATACTTGACCCCATAGTCAACTGTACCCTTCAGGTACCTCAGAATATGCTTTACAGCAACCAGGTGAACACTCCTCGGATCCATCAGGAACTGGCTCAATGTGTTCACCACAAAGCAAATATCTGGTCTCATGTTCGTCAGGTACATCAAGGACCCAATCATCTGACGATACATCGTGACATCAACCGGATCAGATGAAGCATCACACAGAAGCTTCAGGTTTGATACCATAGGTGTGTCCATGGCCTTACATTCCATCATCCCGAACCTCTTCAAGATCTCTACTGCATACTTCCCTTGTCCAAGGAAGATTCCATCTGTACTTTGCCACACCTCCATGCCTAGAAAATAGTGCATCATCCCCAAGTTCTTCATCTCGAACTCGACAGCAAGCTTCCACCGCGTGTTGGCAATCAATCTATCCTTACCTGTAACAAATAGGTTATCCACATACAAAAGCAGTATCACTGGATTTCCTTCCTCAACCTTGTAGTAAAGGTTGGAATCCGCTTTACTCTTGGTAAAGCGCAAACTAGATAAAAAACCATCTATCCTGCCATACCAGGTCCTGGCTTCCTGTTTCAAACCATACAGGTCTTTCTTCAGTTTGCACACATGTTACTCTCGATTATGTTAAGATTCAATATGCTAAGACAGAAAATAGCAGCATTACATTCCATTTCACAATAATAGCATATACAGGATCACTGAAGAAACAACAAGCATAGCATAAACACAAGAGACAGAGATTTATCCTGGGAAACCCTCATGGGGTAGAAAACCCAGCAAAGCTTCCTCAATATAGATGACCAGCAATATACAAAGATGCAAACCCTGAGCATAAGCTCCTTCTCCTCCATAGCAGACCTCTCCTCCACAAATGCGCCTTTCTCAAGTGAGTGAGTGTGTATAATGAGGAACATACCTCCTCTATTTATACACTACACTGACATGTATTTTACACAAGTACATGTAGGCTCGTATTTAACCAATGGGTTAAATACCCCACTACAACTAACTGGGCCGACCCCTCTAGGGTGGTCTAATAACCCTTTGACCCACATAACACATACAGGGCCGACCCCCAATAGGGAAGTCTAATAACCCAAGTTACCACATTCCGACGGAGGAATAAACATCTCCGGATATACAATAAGATCTTCACGGAGGAATGAAACATCTCCGGAATAATAAAGTACAAATATAATATTCTTTGAAGTTACAATATCTCAACACTCCCCCTTAACGAGAAGGATATTATAACAACATCTGCAAGGAATCATCATACATGATACATATATAAATCACTGGAAGCTTTCTCAACATCATCAGTAACTCAAGCAGTTACTGGAACATCACTGTCAACATCAATCATCAACATCACGATCTTTAGCATCGTCTTCATATGATCAGCAGCATCATCATCACACGATCAGCAGCATCGTCATCACACGATCAGCAGCATCGTCATCACACGATCAGCAGCATCGTCATCACACGATCAGCAGCATCGTCATCACATGATCAATAGCATCGTCATCACACGATCAGCAGCATCGTCATCACACGATCAATAGCATCGTCATCACACAATCAGCAGCATCGTCATCACATGATTAGCAGCATCGTCATCACACGATCAGCAACATCGTCATCACACGATCAACAGTATCGTCATCACATGATTAGCAGCATCGTCATCGCATGATCAGCAGCATCGTCATCACACGATCAACAGCATCGTCATCACACGATCAGCAGCATCGTCATCACACCGATACATCATCAATACAATCTCTTTCTCGGAGACCATTCGTCTACGGATCAATTTCAGGGACCGAAGTCCGGGGATGATACAATCCCCATCACGTACATTTTGAACTATCAGTTCCGGGATGATGCAATCCCCATCACGTACATTTTGAACTATCAGTTCCGGGATGATGCAATCCCCATCACGTACATTTTGAACTATCAGTTCCGGGATGATGCAATCCCCATCACGTACATTTTGAACTATCAGTTCCGGGATGATGCAATCCCCATCACGTACATTTTGAACTATCAGTTCCGGGATGATGCAATCCCCATCACGTACATTTTGAACTATCAGTTCCGGGATGATGCAATCCCCATCACGTACATTTTGAACTATCAGTTCCGGGATGATGCAATCCCCATCACGTACATTTTGAACTATCAGTTCCGGGATGATGCAATCCCCATCACGTACATTTTGAACTATCAGTTCCGGGATGATGCAATCCCCATCACGTACATTTTGAACTATTAGTTCAGGGACGATGCAGTCCTATCCTCTATTCTCGGAGACCTCACGTCTACGATTCTCTTTAGGACTGAGAGTCCAGGGATGATCCAATCCCCTCAAGTCCATCAAGTACTTCATTCTCGGAGACCTCACGTCTACGGCTCTCTTTAGGACTGAAAGTCCAGGGATGATCCAATCCCCTCAAGTCCACCAAAGACTCCATTCTCGGAGACCTCACATCTACGGCTCTCTTTAGGACTGAAAGTCCAGGGATGATCCAATCCCCTCAAGTCCACTAAGACTTCATTATCGGAGACCTCACGTCTACGGTTCTCTTTAGGACTGAAAGTCCAGGGATGATCCAATCCCCTCAAGTCCACCAAGGACTTCATTCTCGGAGACCTCACGTCTACGGCTCTCTTTAGGACTGAAAGTCCAGGGATGATCCAATCCCCTCAAGTCCACCAAGGACTTCATTCTCGGAGACCTCACGTCTACGGCTCTCTTTAGGACTGAAAGTCCAGGGATGATCCAATCCCCTCAACTGTCCACTAAGGACTTCATTCTCGGAGACCTTACGTCTACGGCTCTCTTTAGGAATGAAAGTCCAGGGATGATCCAATCCCCTCAAGTCCACCAAGGACTTCATTCTCGGAGACCTCACGTCTACGGCTCTCTTTAGGACTGAAAGTCCAGGGATGATCCAATCCCCTCAACTGTCCACTAAGGACTTCATTCTCGGAGACCTTACGTCTACGGCTCTCTTTAGGACTGAAAGTCCGGGGATGATCCAATCTCCTTCTGTATTCTCATCTATACAAGAGCAGTTATCACATTAGCATGTATTCTTACTAACACATCAAAACATGTATACATCACATCTAGCATGTATTCTTACTAATACATCTAACATCAAAACATGTATACATCACAACTAGCATGTATTCTTACTAATACATCAAAACATGTATACATCACAACTAGCATGTATTCTTACTAATACATCAAAACATGTATACATCACATCTAGCATGTATTCTTACTAATACATCTAACATCAAAACATGTATACATCACAACTAGCATGTATTCTTACTAATACATCAAAACATGTATACATCACATCTAGCATGTATTCTTACTAATACATCTAACATCAAAACATGTATACATCACAACTAGCATGTATAAGTAAAGCTAAGTATTCTAAGTATAAGAGTCCTAAATCTAAATAATTCTAAGTAACTGGGTGTAGAGAACAGGTTACCTCATCAACGACCTTGTTGTTCGATGAGACAATCTCATCAGTAGTGACTATACTACTCCCCCTTTCGAGGAGGGTCCTTTTAAACTACACCAAGCTTGTCTCGGAAGTATTCAAACTTCACTCGAGACAGAGGTTTGGTTGGTAACTTCTTCACTTGACGTAGAGGTTTGGTTAGTACAACGGTAACCTGTTACAAATTCAAACTTTTAGAGTTCCTTTCTGCGTCATATCTTGTTAGTTCCCTATGTTCTTTGACTTATCATGGAACACTAGATTCTATGTCATATTGATACAACTCTAAATATCACATAGGATCTCAGTTGGTTCTATCTCTAAGTCAAACAATCCTAAAGCCAAACTTCTTCACAACTAGCAGAGCAAGCAGCCATATATTCCGCTTGTGCTGAGAGCCACACTAGACTGCTTCCAGCTAAACTATGAGATCATGGCTAAACCCAGACAATAACATCCTCTTGATGTGTTCTTCTTGTCTGATACACTTCCTGCCCAATCAGAATCTGAATAGCCATCTGAAGTCATGATCTTCAAGATAGCATAGATCAAATTCTATCGTGTCCTTTATGTGCCTCATCACATACTTTGCAACTATCAGGTAAACACATCTAGTTTCCACTAGATACTAACTCAAGGTGTTCATAACAAAGCATATATCTAACCTAGTATATGTTAGATATATCAAAGACCCAATAATTTGACTGTACAGAGTTATATCCACTAACTCTGATGAGTTATCCCCTAACAGCTTCAAGTTGGAATCCATAAGAGTGGCCATTCCAACACCTCAAGTCATATTTCTCATCATACTTTCCCTGGTTGAGAAATATTCCTTCTGAGCCTTGCCATACTTCCAGACCTAGGAAGTAAAGCATCAATTTGAGATCTTTCATTTTTCATTTCTGCATTGAATGATCTTTTGCATATCTATCTGTGCCATCTCTCGTTAGATGGGTCTACTGATATGAGCCTCAATATCATTCGAACTATGTGGTGAGTTCCTTCTTGCATCCATGTCATATGTGTATCATATTCAACCTTGTAGCAAAGGTTGAGATCCACATCACCCATGGTGATCATTAAGCTTATCAATTTATTATTGATCCTAGGTACCTATACAGAACCTGATTCATACTTCTTCTTTAATTACACCATACTTGGAGCAAACATCTTGTCGTGATTCTCTTCCCCTTTCTAAGAGAATCTTCTAGCCATGAGCCTTGATTTGTAAATCTTCTTGTTTGAACATCCACCACTTGTACGGTGTCCATCATTCTTCATGACCTTTCCTACAAATCAAAATTAAGTACATGATTAGTAATACTTCATAATCATCAAAAGATAACCTATTATGCATACAGATATCATTTACATAGTGATGCAACTATTTTGACCAATACTTTGGCACAACACTTTCCCATATCCTGTATGCATACAGTGGCTATCTAGATGCCTTCCATCTCTACCAGAACATACTATCGAGAGTCATTAGAGAGATTTTGAGGTCAAAAAAGGGCCTCCTAAGAGATGTACTACAAAAATATGAGATATATTAAAATATTATGAATTGGGGGTTTTATGGGGTAGGTATATATGACAAGTCACCTCCCACACTATTTTCTATGCACAATATAAATAACCATGGTTGAGTTACTTTTCAAAATTCACTAGAAATAAAATTAATAAAATAAGTCTACATTGATGTGACTAAGATTCATTGTAAATTCCGAAAAATGTATTGTCCTTTAACATTTATTTGTCTTGAACTTGCAAATGAAATTAAATAATAAAAAACATTTTTAAGAGCTTTTTTTTAAATTTTATATTGACTTTTTATATTTAGTACTTTTCTCATGAATTTAATAATGTAATTTAATTGAGAATTTATTTACATGTAAAATGTCAATAATATTATTATAATCCACATTGCATTATTATTATTTATTAAATCTATTATTATTCTTTATTAGTTTGACATTATGTTATTAAATAGAATGGAGTGAATATATAATTTAAAATTAAAAACATAAAAATGATAATATATTATTTTATAAAAAAATGTGAAAGGACTTTCTTTATGAATTAAGAGTACTTCACTTGAAAATGACAATAATATTATTTTATGTGAAAGTGTGAAAATACATTCATTATGAGTACTTTACTTGAAAATGACAATAATATTATTTTATGAAAAGACTATCATTATGAGTACTTTACTTTATGACTTAAAAGTACTTACACCACTACCTTGGTTAACTATGTGTTTTCATCCACCATAGAAAATTTGACAAATAAGCATTCTTAACTCATGCAATGCCACCTCACCAAGGGGGATGATGTCATCTACTAGAATGTGATTGGTTGTATTTTATAGTACATTTTCTTTGTTTTGAGGCCCCTTTTTGACCTCAAAATTTCTCTAATGGTGCACAACTCTCAGCATGTCAGCAAAGAGGTTTCATTCTAGACAAGCAACAATGGAATGTTTGTCCAAACATATGCACATTAGTTGTATATTGTTCAATTCTCTATGAATGTTTACACTCAGCATTATATATTCTAGGAATACAAATATGCATACAACCTATTACAGGCAATATCATTACTATTTCAAATAGCAACTCAAATACTTATCTTTTATGTTTGTGTGGCTGCCTCCCGCTTGATCTTCTGTATGTCTTTTGAACTTCTATTCATTCTGTACCACTGTGCATGCTCAAGAGTCATCCTCATGATCTCATACACAAACATACACTCATTAGTATATTCTAAATGCTATCAAAACATTATAGTACTAAATAATCTTGAAAATGTATAGTCATGATTATAGTTAATAAACATTAGTATTCAAGATTTCAGGGAAGTCTTCTTTTACTCATGCATATCATTGATAAAAGATATAATATGCATAATCCCTTGATTACTAACTTTATGAATAAGCATAACCAATCATTCCAAGTATACTTATATAAGGGATCCTAACACAAGGTAAGATTCATGGGAAACATACCTGGATTAGTATACCTACTTGGTTATGTACAACATACCTCGTAAGTAGAACAAAGATTATGGATGAGTCTTTGTCTTCATGTTTTCATGGTCATGGAGCCTGATTTGTCTTTTGTGATGTACCTGTATCTTGTTAGCAGACAACATCAACCTCACACAACACCATAATGCATTAGTACAATCATAAGTGTCAATACCCTAACCAATGAATATCTTCTATCATGCATTCATAATTTTGTTAAGGTGATACAACAAATCTAAAATCAAGATTGTACTAACTGTAATAACATGAAGACAAACATACCATAAACTTAATCATGAACAAATCTCAAAACATACCTCGATGAGTCATACCTATCGAGATCGCTTGTAATCTCCTTATGTAAAGCCTTAGCCTCATCTCCCTCTGAAACATGAACTCCTTCACTTATGTAGGTGACCAATCCATCTTCTTCTAGGATTAACCCTATCCACTTGATTTGCAAGAACTGGACCTGGAGATGGATATGGGTTTGTCAGAGAAACCCCAAAAATTCAAACTTTGAATTTCAAACTTCCGAAAGGATAGAGATATGCGCCTTGATGAGCTGATCAAACTGATATATTCAGAATTTGAAAACTGCAAAGTTTTACTCCTCAATTTTGCCTTTGAAACTTTCGGATTCATTGGACGTGACCCTGAACTGGGGTTTGATGAAGCCCACTCTTTTTCCCCATCAAAAAGTTTGATCCAAAGCTCTAAGCTTCTATTTTTCTGAGGAGCTTCCAGCCGTGGTCACAGATTTCAAAAATTCCCATTTTTACAGAAGCCCTAATTTTCCGCTTTTCTGATCAAAGTCCCGAACTAGGGTCTAATCAAGCCCGGCCTTCTGCCCAACCAAAAATTCTGATCTTGGTCTCTAAATTTCTATTTTGATGAGTAGCATCCAGCCGTGGTCTCCGATTACAAAAATTCCAACTTTCTTCAAAGCCCTAAATTCCGGAAGCCATGAATGAAGGTACCAAAAAAAAATAATTCTGTTTTGACAGAAATATGTACCTGATTGTTTCTGGTGTAACTCCGAAATTTTTGATCCACAGGGTCTGAAAAGTTTTTCTGATATAGCCTGACCTGTTAGCTTTCCATCCTGATAGGTCTGACCTCAATTGGATGTTCTGAGAGAGAGTTATGCCAAATGTCGCAACGTGACCTGTTTTGGGAAAATACAGGAGAGCGAACTTGTACGGCGTGCCACGTGTCACTGTTTGACCTTCGGCCTCTGAAAAAGTTTTCTGAGATATCTCGGCCTGTTATATTTCCATCCTGATAGGTCTGACCTCAATTGGATTCTCTGAGAGAGAGTTATGCCAAGTGTCGCAACGTGACCTGTTTATGAGATAATACAGGAGAGCGAACTTGTACGGCGTGCCATGTGTCACTGGTTCAACTTCGGCCTCTGAAAATTTTTTTTGAGATAGTACAGTCTGTGTACTACCTGTCACTTTTCACGAAATTTAATTTGGAGCTTCCTAGCCCAAGTTATGACCTTTTTCCCAAGGTCACCTGATTTTGACTCAGATCTGGAAGAGGCAGAAACCCTATATTGTACAGATCATAAAACACAAATTACAACGAATTAGAGGTTGTCCTTTGGACACAAGGTACCTGGAGATTTTAGCTTCGTCCTGTAACAATTTCAGATCCGAAAACTTCTCCAAAACGGATTTATAGCGAAAGTGCTACGATGACTGGTTTTTTCTATGTAAAACCCTAACCTTCAAATTGTCGTAAGTAAAGCAAGTGTCTTTAGTGCCATACCTTGTCTTCCTTCAGGTTAGCTCTGATACCATGTTAAGATTCAATATGATAAGACAGAAAATAGCAGCATTACATTCCATTTCACAATAATAGCATATACAGGATCACTGAAGAAACAACAAGCATAGCATAAACACAAGAGACAGAGATTTATCCTGGGAAACCCTCATGGAGTAGAAAACCCAACAAAGCTTCCTCAATATAGATGACCAGCAATATACAAAGATGCAAACCCTGAGCATAAGCTCCTTCTCCACCATAGAAGACCTCTCCTCCACAAATGCGCCTTTCTCAAGTGAGTGAGTGTGTATAATGAGGAACATACCTCCTCTATTTATACACTACACTGACATGTATTTTACACAAGTACATGTAGGCTCGTATTTAACCAATGGGTTAAATACCCCACTACAACTAACTGGGCCGACCCCTCTAGGGTGGTCTAATAACCCTTTGACCCACATAACACATACAGGGCCGACCCCCAATAGGGAAGTCTAATAACCCGAGTTACCACATTGCGACGGAGGAATAAACATCTCCGGATATACAATAAGATCTTCACGGAGGAATGAAATATCTCCGGAATAATAAAGTACAAATATAATATTCTTTGAAGTTACAATATCTCAACAGGTTATGTGTCTCAAACCCGAGTGGCTGCTCCACCTACACTTCCTTTTCGACTACACCATTCAAGAAAGCTGTCTTGACATCCATCTGGTGTATCTTCCATTTCATCACTTACTTTGTATTTTTCTATGCTGCCATCTGCAACATGCTTGATCTTCTAGATCCACTTGGAAGTCATTACAGACTTCTCTTCAGGTCTTGGGACTATGTCCCAAACATCTTCATGATCGACTGGTACTCCTCGATCATGGCATTCTTCCCAGATCCTGGGAACTTCAATATATTCAATAGATAACTTTGTTGCTGAAACAAATGTTGTAGTCCTTCTTTTGTAGGTGCTCGTATACGATCTTTCCTACAAAACAAGTTAAATTGCATGATTAGAAACTTCTCATAGTTTTTCAGAACAAATTCTTACACATAGAGAAATATGTCATACAGTCATGCAATTATTTTAGCCAATGCTTCAATACAACATTCATCCATATTCTGTTACTTTCTAGATGCCTTCCAATCTCTACCAAAACATTGTTAAGAGTTTGCACTACTCCCAACATGTCAGCAAAGAGGTTTCATTCTAGATAAGTAGCAATGGAATGTTGTACAATGCCATAGGCCACTTACCCATCACATGCATATTAGTAGTATACTGTTCATCAATGCAACTATTCTAATATGCATAATACACAACCTAATTCTAGGGACATCGGTATATACATCATTGAACAATATTATTTAACCAATCAAATATGCAAGAAATGATAATTCAAATACTTATCTTTGTTTGTTTGTTGGGTTGACTCCCTCTGAGTCTTTGCTTCCTTTCTTCAACTCCATTTTGATGTGGATTATGAGAAGTGGTCGACTCCCTTTGAATATTTGCATCCTTGCAGAGACTACTGGAGTGTGCTCCCTCTTGATCTTTGCTTCCTGGATTACCTGTCCTTGAACTTATATCCATCCTCGATCACTATGCATGCTTACAAGTATCATTATTGTGATATCCTCGAGATCTCATACATAATCATACATTTATTAGTATATTCTCAATACTATCAAAACACAATAATCTTAAGCATGTATAGTCATGATCATTTCAAACAGAAATAATAAGCATTAGTATTCAAGGACTCTTATGATTAGTCATATCATAAATTAAAGTAAGAAACATAATATGCCTAAACCCGTGATTACTCAAACCTATACTTTCATGACTCTTCTGGTTAGTCATATCATTAATTAAGGTAAGAAACATAATATGCATACACCCATGATTATTCAAACCTATGAATAATCATTATCAATCATGCCATGTATACTTATATAAGAGATCATATCACAAGGTAGGATTCTAACTTGATATAGAAAAAAAACATACCTGGATTAGTATGTTAGCTAGTTATGTCTAACATACCCACATGATGTCTTCTTGTTCTCTTCAATGACTTGTGCTAGTAACCTGCATATCTCATAAGTTAACCATTATAGAACCAAGTTATACATACCTCGTAAATAGATCTTCTAAGTGATCCATGACAATGGATGAATCTTTGTCTTCATGTCATCATGATCATATGTTCTTGAACTAGAACATGATTTGTCTTTCTTGGTGTACCTTTCATGTTAGCGGACAACATAAATCTCATACAACACCATAATGCATTAGTACAATCATAAGTGTCAACACCCTAATCAATGAATATCTTCTATCATGCATTCATAATTTTATTAAGGTGACATGACAAGTCTAAATTTAATCAAGATTGTACTAACCGTAATAATGTGAAGACAAACATACCATAAACTTAATCATGAACAAATCTCGAAACATACCTGGATAAGTCATACTTGTCGAGATTGCTTGTAATCTTCTTATGTAAGGCCTTAGCCTCATCTCCCTCTGAAACAAGAACTTCTTCACTTATGCAGGTGACCATCCATTCTCTTCTAGGATTAACCCAATCCACTTGATTTGTAGGAACTGGATCTAGAGCTGGATTAGGGTTTGTCAAAGAAACCCTAAAAATTCAAACTTCTGAAAGAATAGAAATATGTGCCTTGATGAGTTGATCAAGCCGGTATACTCAGAATTTGAAAACTGCAAAGTTTCACCCCTCAAAATTGCCTTTGAAACTTTCGGATCTTCTAGACATGATCCCGAAATAGGGTTTGATAAAGCCCACCCTTCTGCCCAACCAAAAGGTTCGATCCAAAACTTTCTCCGTGGTCTTTGATTACAAAAATACCAACTTTCTCCAAAACCCTAATTCCCGGAGCCATGAATGAAGGTGCTCAAAATCCAATTCTGTTTTGACAGAAATATGCACCTGATTGTTTCTGGTGTAACTCCAAAATTATGAATCCATAGGGTCTAAAACGTCTACCTGTGGTATCCTGACCTGTCATCTTTCCAAACCCATAGGTCTGACCTCAATTGGATTCTCTGAGGGATAGTTATGCCAAGTGTCGCAACATGACCTGTTTATGGGATAAAACATGAGAGCGAACTTGTATGGAGTTCCATGTGTCACTGGTTCACTTTCGGCCTCTGAACCTTCATCCTTTGAAATTACAGTCCGTGCCCTACCTGTCACTTTTTACGAAATTTTATTTGGAGCTTCCTATCCCAAGTTATGACCTTTTTTCCTAGGTCACCTGTTTATGACTCAGATTTGGAAGAGGCAGAAACCCTATATTGTGCAGATCATACAACACAAAGTACAATGAATTAGAAGTTGTCCTTTGGACACAAGGTACATGGGGATCTGATATTCTCCCTGTAAAAGTTTCAGATCCGAAAACTTTTCCAAAATGGATTTATAGTGAAAGTGCTACGATGGCTGGTTTTTTCTATATCAAGCCCTAGCATCGCAAGTGCAATAAGTGTCATACATGCCATACCATGCATTCTTTCGGGCTAGCTCTGATACCATGTTAGTTTTTCAGAATTTACTTCAATCGGATCTAGGATCTTAACTGAGAGAACAACATGTACAACATATCTACAGCATATCAATCATGGACACAATAATGCAAGCACACAAGAGACACAGAGTTTACTTGGGGAAAACCATAAAGGTGAAAAGCCCCAATAAATTCCTCAGAGATAGATAGAGCAATGATACAACCCAAGCATAAGAGATAGACATCTCGTAGCAGCAAATTCTCCTCCTCCACAAGTGCGCCACTCTCCAAAGAGTGTGTGTGATAATAGAATGATGAAATAGAGTGCCTCCCGCACTCTATTTATAATTGACTTGACTTGCCTAATAACCTTTACTAGGTTGGCCTCAACTTAACCACATAACACAATGCTGATTGGGCCGACACCCAATAGGGTGGTCTAATAACCCTTTGACCCACATGACTTATACAAGGCCTACCCCAACAAGGTGGTCTAATAACCCATCGACAAGTTAACACACTTGCGACACTTGTCAATACAAATGACGACACTTCCGTATAGAGGAATAATACATCTCTATAGGAGTACAATAAATATATATATGAAATACATTCCGAAGTTACATATACATCAACAGCAAACAAACAACTGCAATCCACAAAGCAATTCTCCGTGCTGGTTGAAACTTCAACATGTAACATTAATTATGTAACCAGAACATTTGAATAGGGAAATAGATGCATTGGCCATCGATTTTACCTATTTCATGTTGCAAAAACTTCAAACCTGTTCAACAAAAGAACAATTTTGCTTTGAATTAGCTTGATCTTTGATTCAACAATCCTATTTGTAACTATGATTGCATACGAATATTGAGGTCTAATTTGCTTAACAGCTGATGCCTAAATCATTCTTCCATGTCCATGTTCCTTGTGTGTCTTTGCACCTCTGTTTGCATCCTTTGTCTCGTTCATTTTTAGCAAATGCAGCCTTCGTTTGTTTTTAGTCTTCCTGTGGTGTGGCCATGCATTTAGAACATTGAGAAAAAAACCTCTCGTCATGATTCTTATATCAAGCAACTTATATGGTATTCGTAGATTGTTAGTTTTTTTCCTGTTACAATAAAATATCCATTCTACCAGATATAGGCATTGAAGCCAAAATTTATTTCATCTTAGAAGCAAATAACAACACTTTAGATTGCACAGTAACTTGATTTACAATTTAGCTTTCATATATCAACTAATTAAAACATTGCAATAAACTGTGAACAAGTTAAAAAGGTAAGAACATTGCTGCCAAGCATCTTGCCTATAAAAGCATCCTATTCCATATTCTAGTGGAATTCTTTTTCCATTTTCTTGTTCATGGAAAATAAACTGGTCTTTTTACATAGTTTCCTCTATTGATTTTGAAGGGCAACTCACTTTAGCTCTTTCATCGATGCATACGAACAACCATTATTTCAATACATTGTTATTAGTAGTATCCTTTGTCAGGCGATACTTCTCTGCCATTCCAGGAAAATAAGTCATTCTTTTTGTTGTGTTATGATATGCTTTTTTTAGCAGCTTGTAGCTTTTCTAGTCCTTTAAAACATCAATAGCATGAGCGTTAAATGCTTTGCTTTGCTAGCAATGTCCCAAGTCTAATTTGCCAACTTTGATAGTGACTTGCAAATGCAAACAATGTTGCAATAGCATGAAATGCTACTTTGTCCGCTTGCATCACCTAGCTATCTAGAAATTCGAAATCCCATGTACCGCAAACTATCATCGGCACGAGAACTGCCCCAAAATAAACTATGATCTCGACATACTAAAACATATGTTCTGCGAAAATCCACAATATATGCTAGCTTAGTATGCTAGCTATAAAACAAACATTGCATCTCGTATTTGGTAGTTACACTACAAAACTTGCCACTTGTCTACAAATAGATAGATCAATTAAAACTGGATTGAAATCAACAACTTGCTTCAGATTTGCTACCATAGGAATGTCCATAGGCTTAAAATCCATGATTTGACATCTGTTTCAAATATCGAGTCTGTAATTACTCTTTCGAAAGAAATGCATCTATTTAAGATATCAATTTATCATTTGACATCTTTTTATGTTTATATGCATCATGTAATTTTTGGATGCATATAAACATAAAAATCACATGGCAATGTAGCTTGGAATATTCCCCTTTTCATTTCATCAAACACATGTTCAATGTCTTACTCATATTTATATACGACATAGCAGACGATCCCTATGATATCCCTTTTTCCTAACTTCTTCTTTCTACAAGAAGTCTATTCATTCCTCCTGTTGTGGAAATATGGCGATATGAATCTGACAAGTCAAGTTTGTCAATATAGTTGACATCATTCCATACATCGCTAACAACTATGCAAACTAATCTTGCCAACGATTATGCTCTCATTTACATAATTAACACGCAAAAAACCTTCATTGTCACATTTCAACACTAAACACAATGATGCTATGCTGGAGCAAATCTCGTTCTTCTGTTGCACTTATAATATTGTCATCTACGCTCTGCTATGCAGCTGATTGTACTCTTTCATGAGTATCAAACATGTTAGGTACATTGATTGTGTGCAATATTATTTCATTTTGCTGTTTTTTTGTTCTTGATTGCATATGCAACTATATTTGAAGATTGTTAGATTACAAAATATATTCTTTATGTAACCATAATTAACATAGTGCATTAAGAAAATTCCCATTTTCCTTCTCATCTGTTGAAACATTCCTTGTTCTATGTTCCTACAAATAGTGCTCTTCACTCAAATTGCAAATGTCGAGGGATGCAAATTTGCATCTTTCCAGCTTTATTGCAGTCTTGATATTGCTTATTTTGACATAGGCTCTCCTTAATGTCATCCATATCCAGTGTTAAATTTTACTTTTGCAAAAACCTTCTCTAACTCTCGTTGTTTTTTCCCTTGTCCGTGTGTGGAGAATACTTTTGCAGATGCCGGCTTTGCACGTTCTACTGCCATAAAGATGCTAAGAGATTTGCAGCCTTTAGGTGGCCTTTCAAAGGACTTGGTAGTAGGCCATCGAGATCTTGAAGAAGTTGACATTGCATTGTCAAAGCAACATTTGCTTCGGCTAAAGGATTTCCACTTCCAAAATGGTGATTGTCTATTTGACACATTTGCTGTTCTTTTGCATTTTCAATACACATTGACAGAAATAAGAGAGGCTGTTGTGAACCATTTCCACCTTCGTCTTGCACAAATGGACCCTACTGCAATTTATTCATTCAACTTGGATCTCGATCCTGTGTACTTGTCTGGATTGCATGGCATGAAAGACAAAGACCTTTATCTCCAACGAATGTCCCAACCTGCTTCGCAACTAGACGCTGCAAATGTTCGTGGCCTATGGGGTGATATCTTCTGCATCAAGTGGTTTGCACATTGGCTGAATGTGCCAATTGCTGTTTGGTCGTTGTTAAGCAAAAAAAAATACCTCCATTTCAATCCCACACTTGTTGGCTACTGTTATAACATTTTGTTCCATGATCATATACTAATTGCTGGACACTTTGAACCATTGCTTGCTTGCAAATCGACTATATCTCACCATTTCCTACCTCAAGAATTTCCAAATGGCATTTTCAATAGCTCTTGTTGTAACACTTTTCTCGAGATATTTCCCTATAGAGAAATTCTCCTTCAACAAGGTTTTGATATCTTCTCAACAATTGAAGGTCATTGTTCTGATTCGTTATTTGAATCGATTTTAAAATTGTCAAAGACCTTTGATAGTGTGAGTCTTAGGAAGACACTCGCACAAAATTTCTTCAATTGCATACAGTCTAATGACAATAGATCATTCCGTTGTTTGACTACATACCTTACACCATCCATAGTACATAATGCTTGTCTTGTTTCTAGTTGGCAAACATTAGTTATGAATTTGGCAGCGCCTTTTAATATTGGCCATATAAATGGGGGTGAGTTTGCAATTCAATGGTTGTCAGAGATGTTGGGAGTGAACATTTCCATTTGGAATACACGCCTGGCCAGGTTTCAAGGTCGGTATTACTCAACAAATGCCTCTACGGTGAACATGTTTATCTTGCAAGTTGAAAAAAGTCAAGACCATTGTCACTTCCATCCATTGTTTCAAACAAATCATCTAGCAAGGTCCTTTGCAATGGAAAAATCCATATCAAATTGCTTTAATATTTGTCAAAGTATGGGAGATGACTGTGCTGATCAACCATTTCCTTTTGCGTCTGCCTCAGAAAACACACCTTCTATCAACACTTCCCAAAAAAATCTAGAGCGAAAACAAAGAAATCCACAAAATCATGGCAAAGGAGGAAAACAAAAAACAACAATAACAGAGCACCATGACATATACAAACATTTATATACTGTAATTGAAAACCGTCGCCATGTAGATGGAAACAACGTAGAAAGAAACAACATGCAAGGATTCAAGAATTTACGTTCAGCAAAGAGGTCTATGCGCTTTGCAGCATTTGATGCTTTTAAAAAGCAAAAAGAAACACAAAAGTCCAAGCAAGCAACTTCCCAATACTTGAAATCTATTGAAGATACACCTATAAATGCTTGTTGCATATGCAAACGATTGCATTTCAAAAAAGACATCCGCCGAATCAACGAAAACACTTTCGCATTGACATCCTTGCCATGGATGAATATGACTCCTTCGTTTTCCCTGGACATGCACATCTGCAAATATTGCAAAAAAAATGTTTCACATTCAAAAATACCAGTCTTTGCAATGCCATTAAACATTCGTCGTAACAACGCATTGTCAATTGTAAACATGTTGACACCATTGGAAGAGCGACTTGTCTCTCCAAGAATTGCCTTTGCACAGATTCAACAGCTAGGTTATAAACGAGCTCAACTAGGGTTGACTGGAACAGTCTTAAATGTTCCTACATCTCTAGACAAAGTGCAAAAGACTTTGCCAAGAAACCTTGAAGATGACATGACAATTGGAATTATGCTAAAGTGGAAATTGGAATACAAAAATGCTTACATATCTGGAAATGTGTGCCCAAACATTGTCATGCTTTCATTAAAAATGCTTTGTACCATGGAAATTTACAAACAAGAAGATATTTCTATTGTGCCTGGTTGGGAAACAAAGTTCATTCAATCAACAGAGAAAGAGTCCAACCAACTTGAACTTGCCTCTTCTGCTGACGAAGACAACAATTGCACACCATCGGAACAAACCACTGAACCCATTCATGAAACAGAAATTGATCCAATGACTGAAACAATGGTGCATGGATATGGAGAGACACATCTAATAGACGATTTGGCTAACAAGCTTGTAGAGATTGCACCTTCTGAAAATTATCGACCACTAGGCATTTTCCAAGACAAGTTCTCTGAAGAGTTGAATTTCCCAACACTTTTCTATGGATGTAGCCGACCCAATGACATCTACAATCGATATCGATATCAACAAGTTGTGCAGTGGGAGTTGGAACATGAAAGTACGGACTTTGAAGCACATCCTACAAACTTGTTCTTCAAAACAATAGAAGTCTTAATAGGCCAAATTTCTAGTACTTCTTGGATATCAATTCGTATAGGAGAATTGAAAGGAAAAAAATTGACAGCAAAAGATATGAAGTCACAGGCCAATCTCCAAAAAATCATGAAATCTCCAATTGCATATCGTACATAAAAATCCATTCGTACATCTCCTGACTACTTTGAAAACATGAAGAAAGATCTTTTTGCAATGATTCGGCAACTAGGACCACCTACTTTTTTTGTGAGCTTTACAACTGCTGAACATCTTTGGAAACCATTGTGCAATTCTTTGCAAGAACTTGAACAGAAGAAACTCTCCAGCCCATCAAAATTGCCTTCGGACATTGATATTGACAACTTTATAAGAAAACACCCTATGGTGTGTAGTCGCTATTATAGACATAGATTCAATTCGTTGAAATCTTTGATATTAAAAAATAATACACTCTTTGGCAAGGTGAGTGACTACTTCTTTATAACTGAATTCCAACAAAGAGGAAATGAACATGAACATGGGCTTCTTTGGATTGAAAATGCACCAGTCTATGGAAAAAATACCAATCATGAAGTAACATCTTTTGTTGATCAATATATTGCAACTGATTCTTCTTTGCTTACCGAAGAAATGGTCAAGATCCAAACTCATCAACATACAGGGACATGTAGAAAAAATCACAATTCAAAATGTAGATTTCACTTCCCTATGTTTCCAATTGACAAAACAATAGTCTTGGAACCCAAATACCATGATTTTGACAACTTGGATGAAAAAACAAGATTCCTTTACAACGCTCTTGAATGCAAACAATATCCAAAATACATGTCCTTTGACTCATTCCTAGAAGAATTGAATTGCACCAAGGACAATTACATTGTGTTCTTGTCTTGTTTGATTAAGCAACCAACATTGCTACTAAAAAGAGACCCTGTAGATATCTGGATAAATCTATTTGCAAGGAGGATTCCAAGCTTGTGGCAGGCTAACACCGATGCTCAATTCATTTTGGATGCATATGCTACTGCAAGATACGTAAGCTCATACATAAAAAAATTAGATAGGCCTATGACAATGGCCCTAAAAAAGATAAAGGAAGAGGCTGTTTCAAAAAACTGTAGCCAACTTGAAACAATATGAAAGCTTGGGAACACACTACTGAACATGCAATAGATGTCCATTAGACAAGCAGTTCATATTGTGCTTTCTTTACCTTTGCATTCATCATCAAGAAAAACAATTTTCATAAACACTGCACCATATGATAAATGGATTGTTGTCTTGAAAAAACCATCTTTGTTGGAAAGAGAGCTTGATGATTATGAAGACATTATTGCCCCATTAATAATAGACATATACATCTAGCGACATGCTGACCTGGAGAATGTTTCTTTAGTTGAATATGCATCTTGATTTTGCTTCATAAATGGAAAAACAATCAAAAGAAATAGACCATGTATTATTCGATATGTCCGATATAGTGAGGAGAAGAATCCTGAGAACTTTGCAAGAGAAAAACTGTTGTTATTCATGCCTCATAGAAACCTCGCCAACTTTTTGACTTAGGCAGTGCAAACATGGACAAAAGCATATGCAAAAAACAAACCGCAAGTTGCCATTGCCGAGGAAAAGTTCTCTGTCAAGCCAACAACAAAATGGGGTAACATTGACAGTGCAATAGAAATTGTTGAGAAAGAAGTTGAAATGGCAAAGACGTTGGAAACAGGGACCGAGTCTTTCAATCATTCAACTACTTTTGAATAATATGATATCCGTGATGACATTTTGCATAAAAAAACTGATCCATGGCAACATAAATGAGAATGTCAAATGTAAACACAAAACCATTTGTCCCTGACATAGATACCTATATTGCAACACGAAGAGAACTAAACAATGAACAACAATCTATAGTCAAAGAAATTATATCCCCCCACCAAAAAAAACCCTTTGAAGCCACTATATCTATTTTTGACAGGAAGTGCTGTCACAGGTAAAACACATACTGCAAAGGCTATTTATGACGCCCTTGTACTCTTCTATGACAAGGGCCTTGGCAATGACACACTAAAAAGAAAAGGCTTAATTTCTGCATTGACTGGAAAAGCTGCATATCATGTTGATGGTGTCACTGTTCATTCCGCCTTCAAGCTTCCTTTGAACTCTGCGAACTTGCTCCCCTTAAGTTCAAATACTCTAGACCTCATGTCCAAACACTTTGAACAATTGCACATGCTTTTGCTTGATGAAGTTTCCTTGATAGGATCTCGTATGCTACACAACATAGACAAACGCCTTCATCAAATTATGCACACATCGACAATACCATTTGGCAATGTTGATGTCATTTTTTGTGGCAATTTTTTCCAAGCCGAACCTATACATGATTCTTGGATCTTTGAATTTCCATCTTTCCAGCATCATAAATTTCCTTACAGCTTTTGGATTGACAATGTGAAATATTTTGAACTTAAAACAGTTGTAAGGAAAAAAAATGAAATGTTCATTGCTATTTTGAATAGAATAAGAAAAGGCAACCAAACATCTAATGATATCCAATATTTTAACACACATTGTCATAGGAAACCACCAATCGATCCATCATTCCCCTTTCTCTTTTATCGCAACAGAGATGTTGATGAACACAATTCTAGAATGTTGTCAATTGTACAAATAGAGGCCTTTACATTTATGGCAGAAGACACTAAAGTTGATCATGTTGAAAACACTTTTGAACATAAAAAAAATCATCTTCCCCTCACAATTACCCTGAAAAAAAACATGCTAGTTGAACTGGTTGGTGGCAACTATCTGCTCGAAGATGGCCTTGTCAATGGCGCAGAAGGTATCTTTAGGTACTATGATCAAAGAAATCCAAACATCGTCTGGATTGAATTTATTGATGCAAAGATCGGTGCAATTACACGTGCCAATATGCATTAACTGTATACTGATTCTATTATCCAGACTTGGACACCAATCAAAAGAATGGTGACACAAATATGCCTTGGCAATAAAAGAAATTTCACTCGAATACAATTTCTAGTTCAACTAGCATGTGCTCGGACAATTCACAGATCTCAAGGATTAACTCTTCAAAAATTGGCATTTGATCCAAAAGGTGTTACAAAACATGGCCTTGTTTACACTACACTTTCTTGTGTAAAAACAATTGACTCTCTTTTTCTTCTGAATAACTTGGAACAGAAGAATTTCTTTGTCTCAGCAAAAGTAGTCACCGAGTTGAATATACTAGAAAAAAATGCTGCTTTGCAATTTCAATTTGGCCTTAAATCAGTTTCTTCTACTGGACACCTATTGATATCGTCACTTAACACTTGCAGTTTGATTTTGCACATTCAAGATGTCGCAAATGACATTGAGCTGCTAGAGTCACATATTCTTTGTTTTCAGGAAACCCACATGCCAATTCCTCCCAAAAATGATACATTCACAAACTGATACAATTTTATTGCACCCTATTC
Source organism: Larix kaempferi (assembly GCA_027924585.1). Classification (NCBI taxonomy): domain Eukaryota; kingdom Viridiplantae; phylum Streptophyta; class Pinopsida; order Pinales; family Pinaceae; genus Larix; species Larix kaempferi. The sequence continues at coordinate 9,056,759 of BSBM01001030.1, forward strand.
AATACATGTTGTTGTAACAGCTGTACATAAAGAGATCATTATTCTAGAAACGACAATCTATAAAGAAAACTATGTAGAGGCAATTGTTGTTGATCTCAATATTTCTAACTCCATTATAAAGCTTGTAAACATTTATAACAGACCAAACACCATTCTCGGGCAGCTGTTCCATGTCTTGGATTCTATTTTGTCCAAAAACAACAACAATATTCCAATTGTTATTGTAGGCGACTTTAACATCGATATGTTGAAACAAACACCACAGAAAAAAAAAATTGGAACAATTTATGCAAATGAAAAATCTAAAATTGAAAACAGATCAAGTTACAACGAACTACGGCTCAATGATTGACCACTTTTGGACAAATCTACAGCTTGACATCCTTTCATCTACTGTCTCTGATGCATACTGGTCTGACCATTTCATTGGTCTCTTGTCAATCCCCATTACTTCTACAAAATCCATTTAGTTTACATATTTCACTTCCTTGCTTCATGCTATTGTAGTTGTTGTAATTTCTTTCAAAGCCCATATCTTCTCAATTCTGATCTCGATTTAAATAAAAATTGTTGCAATGGGCATGGAATCTACATTGGCTTCTGCATTGCCTAGGCAATTTCATTTTGAAGCAAAAAATAGATACAAAAACAAAATAAAAAAAACAACATCTAAGAAACTAGCTTTTTGCACTCAGCTACAATTGAACAATACCTTATCAATAGCCTTGATACCCCTCTTTCTACAAGTTGCAATTACGCTCATCGCAATTGTGCCTGACAAAAAAAAACAATCTCACTTGCCTATGGTAGATGCTTTTTAAAAATGTCATCAAACAACAAATTTCAATGTCCTTGTCAAAAATATACTTCATTCTAACAACAATGAATTATAATCCAACATCTTCCAATGCAAACATTATTCACTCTAACAAATATTATTCTTTGCTGTCAAATGTCTTTGAACAAGTTTATGTGTTATGTCAATTTCCAATGCTTTTCATCTACATTTCTTATCATTTCCATTTGAATTTTTTCCTTGCTTGTCTTTTCTACCAAGAAATGCAAAATATCTTTCGACCTTTCATCAGATACACATTCTTTGGTTTCCTTTATGCCTGTGGCTTATCAAAACTACTGTTTTCTTGTCTGATATAAACCAAAAAAATTGGTACTTGTATCTGCTTCTTCCACGTCCAGGTATCTTTGCAAATTCATCAAGAAGCAACTATATTGCTTCAAACAAAGCCAAACACAGAAAGCATATTTCTACAAAGCAAACCACCATGGCAATGATACGAACCCAAACAATCCATCTACTGAGAGAAGTCTCCCTCCTTCAAATGATGGTACAAATACTATTTCAATCGCAATTCCCTCCTTGCCTCTTACAGATGCAACAACAAGCAGTCCAAAAAGGTAATGCTCTTTTCTTTTGCATTGAATTTGTCATTTCAGCTCCCCCTGCCTACTGTCTCTTTATTTCATTGACTGCTTTGACAATTCGTCTCACTAGCATTGTGATGCATTTACTTCAAATTTAATTTTTGTTGCATAAGGATCTTGAACCTGCCATTTCCACTGTGCAGTTTGAAATCCGAAAGTTTCTACAGACTATTGCTTTCCTTTTTTGATAATTTCATTTCATTGTCTTTGCAGATTGAAACAAGCTTCAGTAGAAGCATCGTCTATCATACAATTGTGCACTATGTCACATACACATGTTTTTGAAGGTGATATTTTGGATGTCTACGGTCCTGCACAAAATCGAAGCCAAAACTCACCTATAAAGACAAATATTTTGCACGTAGACCTTGTAGACAAAGATGGTTTGATGACAATTACTGCTACAATGAATGATAGTCTCATAAACCGATTTGGTAACTTTCTCTTTCTTGGGAAGAGCATACGAATAACTGGATTTGAATAAAAGAAAAAAGGCCAGTATGATCGCGGAGATGCTATAAATTCAATAGCAATATTTCCTTCCACCTGTATTGAAATAATAGAACAGGTCTGTAAATTGCGTTGTCTTCCTCCTGACATGAAAATTTTAGAGCTGGTGTCGTCGGACGAAACATATGTTGTTGGTATTGTTGCAATAATGGTGGTCAGCTGTCAATACGTCAACAAGCAGTTGGATTTCTACATCAAAGATGGTGAAACTGCAAATGACTATGCCATTGTACACTGGTCACTCTCTATCTATAAAAAATGATTACGTACATAGAGATATTGTTTAGTTCTAGTGAACTTTCTGCCAAAACAAAAGAAAACAAATCCTTTCCCTCTGTTCTTTGCACCCTAAACACACTGAAATTCTCTTTTCTGGCATCTGCTTCTGTTCATCGGACATGTTTTCTGCTATCTTATTGTTTCATTTTCCCCCCTCTACAGTTTCAAGTCAATGAAAACTATAAAAGTTTCTTTCTGCGCGTTCAACAACAACTTCCACAGGACGAACCTCCTCTTTATTTAATCAAAAACATAATCAGGCCAGGTCCAAAAGGCAGCCACCTGATGAGGACTTCCCAGGCAACATTTATCGATCCTTTGAATGATGAATTTGCAATTCAGAGTTTGCTGCGAGTAATTGAAGCAAAAACATAGGTAAGCTATCGAAAAATGGCTTTTCCTATTCAATTTGAACTTGTTAGGAACCCATGTCTTTACTTTGTTAGTATATTGTTGTTGGACGCATATGCTTTGTAAGTCGTCCTGTAGTATTTGTTGATCAATAGTTTGTGTTATTGTTGTTGGCGCATATGCTTTGTAAGTCGCCCATAGTATTGTTGATCCATAGTTTGTAGTGGCCCATGGTTTTGACCCATAGTATTGGCTCCTAGACTTAGTATAGAAGTGTGTGTTGAGACCTATGAAGGGACCGTGAAGTTATTTGTATTGAGCTTGCTCAAAGGAGGTTGCCCCCTCGAAGTGGCCTATGATCTATATAAAAGTGATTTCGAGTTCTGTCATTTCTGCTATTTCGCATATTCTTATTAATTAATTGTTGCAGGTGCTTCACATCTGGTATCAGAGCACTTTCTTGGGCTCGCTGGGTGAAATTTCTGCCAAATTTTTTTTCCGCATCTGTTGCAGGTTCAGATTTGGGAATAATCCCTATCTGCTTAACTGTGGGAAGTACTTGGGCATAAGCCCTAAAACTCATTGTGAGGAGTACCACAGGAACCCCGAAGTAGCTGGCCCATTGAGAGGACCTGCCAGCGAAAAGGGCAACGACCCCTACCTGATTGATTAGTTCCTACTCGTGAGGTAAACCAAGAGCTGTCGTTTGTGGCAAAGCGGTTATCAGTTTTACCTGAGCCGTGGAGTGAGGGGTACTACCCCAATACGCAAGCCGTCAGACAGCATTGGTGGCTGAGTGAAACCCCTGAACTGTTAGGAAGCCGCACATACTTGGGGTCCATATCTATTTTCAGCTGAACTGTTGTCTATCACTGCTGCGCCGTTTCAGATCCAGCCGTTTAGATCCATTCTGAAAGCCGTTCCAGATCCAACCGTTTTCAATCCATTTGGCGCCGTTTTAGATCCCTCTATTTCCGCTCACTTCTGGGACGTTGCAGATCTATCTGTTTCAGATCCTTTCCGAGCTGTAGCCGCTCCAGTCTGGAAAAAAAATCATTTTTTTCTTCATATCTCCCTTGTTTTCACTTTGTTTTCCTTGAAATTTTCAGGGAGCCCCTGTCATCCCATTCTGCATATTTCATTCCTGAGGACCCTACCCCAATTCCACTTCCCAAATCCCGAAATCCCACATTTGTCTATTTCTAGGGTTTGCCATAACTTCCTCAGATTTCACCCAATCACCTTCAAATTTTACCACAGAGTTCCTTTCTGAATTTTGCTTCTTTGTCCCCCTCTGCCAAATTTTCCCATTCTTTCACCCTGCTTCTGAAATCCTAATTTTTTTCTTCCCTGTCTATTCGACAGTGTCCAAAACCTAGTAAAACCCCAATTACCCTTCAGATTTTTTCCCAAATCCAGATTTTCCTTACTGAAGCAGTTTCTGTTTTTGTTTTCCTACCCAGTCAACCAAAAAAAAAAAAAAAAAAAACTCTCGGTTATGGTTGTCACCCGTGCAGGAGCAAAAACCATGGAAGAAGCACTTGCAGCCATCCAAGGCAAACTCCAGGATCTGGATGAAAAATTTCTCGACCTCCATCTTAAACATTTAGCTATGAACAACAAACGGCAGTCCGAGTCTTCATCAGACAATGGGTTCTCTTCTTCCAGCAATTTCTGTGGTCCGAAGCTTGATTTTCCTCGCTTCAATGGTACTGATCCAACTGGATGGATCTATCGTGCATAACAGTATTTCAGTTTGCATAATACTTTTGATGTCAACAAAGTTCCACTTGCATCCTTTCATTTGGAACAGGAAGCTCTTCAATGGTACCGTTGGTACATCAAGGCTCATGAAGAGCCAAAATGGCCAGACTTTTGCCAGCTCCTTTTGCAACGATTTGGTCCTAGTGATTTTGATGACTTCACAGGAGTCCTCATTAAACTTCGCCAAATTGGCACTGTGAGAGAGTATCAAACCGAATTTGAGAAACTAGCCAAGCACACTGAAGGATTGTCTGATGACTTTTACCGGAGTTCTTTTATCAGTGGTCTAAAGGATGCCATCCGCTTTGAGGTCAAAATGTTCTGTCCCAACACAATGATGGAAGCCCTAGGGTTGGCTAAGTTGGCAGAAGACAAGATTGCAGCCCAACAACGCTCCAAGCTTACTTTTGTTCCCTTCCAAAATATGGGTTCTCAACGACCACCTATACCGCAGGATCCTCGACCAACTCCTATCAAGCGTTTGTCTGAAACAGAGATGCAAGCACGCAGAGAAAATGGGCTTTGCTATAATTGTGATGAGAAATTCACTCGGGGACATAGATGTGTTCAGCAAAATCTCTATCTCTTGGATGTGGATTCTCCGCCTGCCTTTGAAATTGGTGACGAAGATCCAAAAACAATGGATGCTCAGGTCAACATTCAGGAACTGCCTATTGACCCTCCGTCTCAGGATGACCAGCCAAAGATATCTCTCCATGCTTTAGCTGGAATCACCACCCCCCAAACAATGTGGGTCAAGGTTTACTTCAAGAAGCTTCCTCTTACAATACTCATTGATTCTGGTAGCACTCAAATTTCATTGACCCTTGGATCGCCAAACAAGCTGATTGTTTTATCCATCCTTGCTCCAACTTTGAAGTCATGGTTGCCAATGGGGGCACCTTACCTTGAAAAGGGAAGTGTCGAAATGTGCGTATCTCTATGGGAGATTATACCTTGCACTCTGACATGTTTGCCTTGACCTGAGGCGGATGTGATGTGGTTTTGGGCACTCAATGGCTACACACACTTGGCCCTATCTTATGGGATTTTTCTGAACTTTGGATGTAGTTTTCCCTCAATGGACAAAAACACACATTGACAGGATTACAACCAGGGTCTCTCAGCATCATCAGTTCACATCGCATGGAAAAACTCCTCAAGAATACTTCACATGGTGTCATCGCTCAGATCCATTCCATTCAGATGCAACCATCAGCGGTCTCCACTACTCCTTTGGATCTACAACAAATTCTGGATCGATATACAGGTGTCTTTGCTGAACTAGTGGGATTTCCACCTTCAAGGCCAGAAGACCATCGTATTCAGCTCCTTCCTGGTAGCGTTCCTCCCAACATCAGGCCCTATCGCTACCCATTTCACCAAAAAACAGAGATTGAAATGCTTGTTCGGGACTTATTGAAGCAAGGTATTATTCGCCCAAGCACTAGTTCCTTTTCTTCTCTAGTTCTTCTTGTCCGCAAAAAAGATGGGTCATGGCGCCTCTGCATTGACTTCCGAGCACTTAATCACCTCACCATCAAGGATAAGTTTCCAATTCCTATTGTTGATGAGCTTCTTGATGAGCTTCATGGGGCTCAATTTTTCTCCAAGTTGGATCTTCATTCTGGGTATCATCAAATTCGGGTTCATGAGGATGATATCCCTAAAACAACTTTCTGCACACATGATGGCCATTGTGAGTTTTTGGTCATGCCCTTTGGCCTCACTAATTCTCCTTCCACATTCCAGGCCTTAATGAATAAAATATTTCGACCCTACTTGCGGAAATTCATTCTGGTATTCTTTGATGATATCCTCATCTACAGTAAAACATGGGATGAACATCTCCAGCATCTGGATCTTGTCATGCAACTTTTGTTTGACCATCATCTCCACGCCAAGCAGTCTAAATGTGTTTTTGTACAGAAGGAATTTGAGTATCTCGGGCACATTATCTCAGCACAAGGGGTTCGCGTGGATCCTGCCAAAATCGATGCCATGAACAATTGGCCGCATCCTCAGACACTCAAGAGCCTTCGTGGTTTTTTGGGGTTGACTGGCTACTACCGCAAGTTTGTCAAGGATTATGGGAAGATTGCAGCTCCATTAACTGCTCTATTGAAAAAGGATGCTTTTACATGGACACATGCTGCTCAGTGTGCATTTGAAAAACTAAAACAAGCTATGTGTACTACACCTATTCTAGCTATGCTCGATTTTTCCAAGCCCTTCACTATTGAGAGTGATGCTTGCGGCAATGGACTTGGTGCTGTTCTCCTTCAAGATGAACACCCCATTGCGTTCACTAGTAAAGCCCTTTCAGGTAAGAATTTAGCTGCCTCTACATATGAGAAGGAAATGATGGCTATTTTGCATGCAATACAGAAGTGGCGACCATACCTATTAGGGAATCATTTCTGCATCAAGACTGATCACCAGAGTCAGAAATATTTCTTGGAACAGCGTGTCTCCTCCCCAGCACAACAGAAATGGGTTAGAAAACTCATGGGTTATGACTATGAGATTACTTACAAGAAGGGTAAAGACAATATTGTGGTAGATGCTCTTTCTCGCACATTTGATGCCCAAGGTTCTCTTTCAGCTATTTCTATGCCTGTTCCAAATTGGTTGCAATCTGTTCAACAGGGTTATGTCAATGACTCTTCCTTATCTCAAATCATCCAACGCTTGACCAACAACTCTTCTGCTATACCACATTACTCTTGGGATGGTGCTTCTCTAAGATATAAGGGTCGTCTGGTGCTTCCCCAGAGCACAGATCTTCAACAGGCTGTCTTCTATGAACTCCATGCTTCTCCATCGGCAGGGCACTCTGGGTTCCTCAAAATGCATGAATGGGCACGACGTAACTTCTTTTGGTAGGGAATGAAAAGGACAATTCAACAGATGGTGGCTGAATGTGATACCTACCAGCGCAATAAGGGTGAAACATGTGATGTACCTGCAATAATTAATTAATGCAAATACACGAGATATCATAAATAATAGAACAGAATCGCTTTTATATTGATCATGGGCCACTTCGAGGGGGCAACCTCCTTTGAGCAAGCTCAATACAATTAACTTCATGGTGCCTTCAATGACCTCAACACACACTTATATACTAAGTCTATGCCCAATACCATGAGTCAAAACCATGGGACATATAATACTACGGGACGACTTACAAAGCATATGCGTCCAATACTATGGGTCAATACTATGGGCTAATATAAACTACGGATCAACAAATACTACAGGACGACTTACAAAGCATATGCGTCCAATAACAATATACTAACATAGTAAAGAGAAGGGTTTACATAGGTTCCTAACATCCCCTCTCCCTTAGAAAAAGCTTTGTCCTCAAAGCTTTGGTTGGAGAAATTGCTGCAGAAGCTGAAGGAGTGGTTCCCCGGTAGCATCCTCAGGTTACATTTGAGGCCACTGACGCCTTTGGAGTGTCAAGGAGGATTGCTTGGAAGGATGTAGATGAAGAAGAACCCTGTCAGCTGCGTGGAAAATGCGCTCAGAACGGTGCTGATCAGCTTGTTGATTCAGGCGAATTCTGGCCATGTGAAGATTGTCCTGTAGAATGAGAAGAATCTGATTGCGGTTTCGAAGAACCGAGTCAATTTCCTGAACTGGGGAGCTTCTAAGGGTGTATGGAAGAAGAACTGGCGGTGTTTGTCCATAGACCGCTTCATATGGTGTTCTGTGAGATGTGGTATTGTACCACCAAAGCGCTGCTAGGAAATCCATAGAAATAGTTGGCCAAAGCTGTTTAGGGATGGGCAAGGGTTTGAGCAGTCCCGAAAGGAGTGTCGTTTCACCCTTGTTGACTTGGAAAGTATCATCGTCAGCCACCATCTGTTGAATTGTCATTTTTAGTCCCTACCAAAAGAAGTTACATTGTTCTTGGTCATACCTGTTGTAGAACCCAGAGTGCCCTGTTGATGAAGAAGCATGGAGTTCATAGAAGAGAGAGCCCTGTTGAACATATTGCACCCAATTTAGAACAAGCAGAGAAAGAGTTGTAAGAGAAACTGGGTCATCAATTGTGCAAGAAGGAGCATATTCCATTATATTGTCCTTACCCTTCTTGTAAGTGATCACATAGGGATAACCCATGAGGTGGATAACCCATTTCAGGTGTGTTGGGGAGGAGACCCATTGTTCCAGAAAATTTTCCAGACTCGGGAGATCAGTCTTGATGCAGAAATAATACCCTAATAGGTATGGCTGCCACTTCTGTATTGCATGCAAAATAGCCATCATTTCTTGCTGAGAGGTAGATGTGGCTAAATTCTTACCGAAAAGGTCTCCTGAAGGTAGCAAGCGCATTGGTTCAGCAAAGATACCTGCATATCTATCCAAGGAAGTAGTGGAGACTGTTGATGGGTGCATCTGAATGGAATTGAGTTGAGCGATGACACCATGTGAATTCTTCTTAAGGAGTTTTTCCAGGCGATGTGAACTGATGATGCAGAGAGACCCTAGTTGTAAGCCCATAAATTTGTGTTGTGCCCCATTGACTTTAAACTGCATCCAAAGTTCAGCAAAATCCCATAAGATGGGGCCAAGTGTGCGTAACCATTGAATGCCCAAAACCACATCACATCTGCCTAAGGGCAATGCAAACATGTCAGAGCGTAGGTTATAATCTTCCATAGAGATACGCACATTGTGACACTTCCCCTTGCAAGGTAAGGTGCCCCCATGGCAACCATGACTTCAAAGCTGGAGCAAGGATGGACAAAACAATCAGCCTGTTTGGCAATCCGAGGGTCAATGAAGTTATGAGTGCTACCAGAATCAATGAGTATGGTAAGAGGGAGCTTCTTGAAGTATCCCCTGACCCACATTTTTTGTGGGGTGGTGACGCCGGTTACAACATGGAGAGAGATCTCAGGTGGGTCGTCCTGAAATGGGGTGTCAACAGGCGGGTGTTGAATGTCGATCTGATCCTCCACTATATCTGTAGCTGCTTCACCAAGTTCTAAGGCAGGCGGAGAATCCACATCCAAGAGATAGAGCTTTTGTTGAACACATCTATGTCCCCGAGTGAATTTCTCATCACAATTATAGCAAAGCCCTTTTTCTCAGCGTGCCTGCATTTCTATTTCAGACAAATGCTTGATAGGAGTTGGTTGAGGAGAAGGCGTGATGGGAGGTCATTGGGAACCGATATTTCTGAAGGGAACAAGGGTGGGTTTGGAGCGTTGTTGAGCTGCAATCTTGTCCTCAGCCAGCTTAGCCAACCCTAGGACTTCCATCATTGTGTTGGGACAAAACATTTTGACCTCTGAGCGAATTTCATCCTTGAGACCACTTATAAAACAACTCCTGTAGAATTCATCAGACAATCCTTCTGTGTGATTGGCCAATTTCTCAAATTCTGTCTGATACTCTCTCACCGTGCCAATTTGGTGAAGTTTAGTGAGTGCTCCTGTGAAATCATCAAAAGCACTAGGGCCAAATCGTGGCAAAATGAGTTGGAAAAAATCTGTCCAGTTTGGCTCGGGATGAGCTTTGATGTACCAACGGTACCATTGAAGGGCTTCCTGTTCCAAATGAAAGGATGCAAGTGGAACTTTCTGGACATCAAAAGTATTATGCAGACTGAAATATTGTTCTGCTCGGTATATCCATCCAGTCGGATCAGTACCATTGAAGCGAGGAAAATCAAGCTTCGACCCACGAAAATTGTTGGAAGAAGAGAACCCGGTGGCTGCAAAAGATTCTGGCTGTCGGTTATTGTTCATGGCTGAATGCTGAAGACGGAGGTTGAGAAACTTTTCATCCAGATCTTGGAGTTTGGTTTGGATGGCTGCAAGTGCTTCCTCCATGGTGTTTGCTCCTGCACGGGTGACAACCATAACCAGGTTTTTTTTTTTTTATAGACTGGAGCAGCTACGGCTCGAAAGGGATCTGGAACAACGCCGAATGGATTGAAAATGGTTGAATCTGGAACGGCTTGCAAATGGATCTGAAACGACGCAACAGTGATCAACAATAGTTCAGCTGAAAGTAGATATGGACCCCAGGTATGTGCGGCTTCCTAATAGTTCAGGGGTTTCACTCGGCCACCAATGCTTTCTGACGGCTTGCGTATTGGGGCAGTACCCCTCACTCCACAGCTCAGGTAAAACTAATAACCGCTTTGCCACAAACGACAGCTCTTGGTTTACCTCACGGGTGGGAACTAGTTAATCAGGTAGGGGTCGTTGCCCTTTTCGCTGGCAGGTCCTCTCAATGGGACAGCTACTTCAGGGTTCCTGTGGTACTCCTCACAATGAGTTTTAGGGCTTATGCCTAAGTACTTCCCACAGTTAAGCGGATAGGGATGATTCCCAAATCCGAACCTGCAACAGAAAAAATTTGGGCAGAAATTCCACCCAATGTTTAAAAACTGGATCTATATTGCTCAGAATCGCTATTATAGCATGTTTCCGGAGCTGGAACAACCACTCTGCTTCTACCCATGGAAGCGGAATAGAAATCTGGGCACTCGGTCAAAAGATTTTCTCGCCACAATTTCCGCGGTTGTCACCGAAATTTTGAAAAATTGCTGATTTTAAATTCGCGATATCTCCACTTTTAGAACTCCAAATGAGATGATTTTTTTTTTTGAAACTGCGTATTTTTGAAAGAGGAATTCAGATATGCAATCGGTTTCTTCTGATTTTGTGCAGAAAGTTTCATAAATTGATCTGAAAGTCACCGCCCAAAAAAAGAAAAAAATTTCCCACTTGTGCCAAGGAAACTGCTCTGATACCAGATGTGATGTACCTGCAATAATTAATTAATGCAAATACACGAGATATCATAAATAATATAACAGAATCGCTTTTATATTGATCACGGGCCACTTCGAGGGGGCAACCTCCTTTGAGCAAGCTCAATACAATTAACTTCACGGTGCCTTCAATGACCTCAACACACACTTATATACTAAGTCTATGACCAATACCATGAGTCAAAACCATGGGACATATAATACTACGGGACGACTTACAAAGCATATGCGTCCAATACTATGGGTCAATACTATGGGCTAATATAAACTACGGATCAACAAATACTACAGGACGACTTACAAAGCATATGCGTCCAATAACAATATACTAACATAGTAAAGAGAAGGGTTTACATAGGTTCCTAACAAAACAACACTCCTTCTAGGATTTCTCGAACCCTTGCCCATACCTACACAAATTTGGACAGATATTTCTATGGATTTCATTGAAGGGCTCCCTAAATCTGGCGGGAAGACATTGATTCTCGTTGTGGTTGATCACCTCTCCAAATATAGTCATTTTTGTGCTCTCAACCATCCCTATAAAGCCTCCTCAGTTGCTCAAATTTTCCTGGACCAGATCTTTCGTCTTCATGGTATCCCTTCTTCCATTGTCTCAGATCGTGATGTGACTTTCACCAGTCATTTTTGGACAGAACTATTTCGCCACACTAGCACCAAACTGAAGATGAGTTCAGGGTATCACCCACAAACAGATGGCGAGACTGAAATTATCAATAAATGCTTGAAAACTTATCTTCGTTGCTTCACCTCTGAACAACAACATCAGTGGGAAAAGTGGCTCCCTCTCGCTGAATGGTGGTACAATAACTCTTACCACACTGCCTCTAAAATGACCCCATATGAAGCAGTCTATGGTCAGGCACCTCCAGTTCTTCTTCCATACACCCCCAACAGTTCACCAGTTCAGGAAGTTGACACGGTCCTTCGAAACCGCGATCAGATTCTTCGCATTTTGCGGGACAATCTTCACATGGCAAGAAATCACATGAAGCAACAAGCTGATCAACACTATTCTAAGCGCACTTTTCAAGTAGGCGATATGGTTTTTCTTCGTCTCCAGCCGTACAAGCAATCCTCCCTGAAAATCAAAGGGCATCATAAGCTCTCTCCAAAGTTCTATGGGCCATATTGGCTTCTTCAGAAGATTGGGTCCGTTGCTTATAAATTGGAACTTACTCCTTCTTCCCACATTCATCCAGTATTTCATGTCTCTTGTCTGAAGAAAGTTCTTGGCACCAACATCAGTGGACAAACAATTTTAACCGAACTGGATAATGAAGGATCCATCCTTTTGGAGCTGGAGGCCATCCTCAATCGGCGCACTCGTCAGCTTCGCTCTTGCTCTATCACAGAGGTCTTAATTCAGTGGCACATCATGCAACCAGAGGATGCTACATGGGAGCCACTCCTTCAGATTCAACAACAATTTCCACATCTAAAGCTTTGAGGACAAAGCTTTTTTTAAGGGGGAGGGGATGTTAGGAACCCATGTCTTTACTTTGTTAGTGTATTGTTGTTGGACGCATATGCTTTGTAAGTCATCCCATAGTATTTGTTGATCAATAGTTTGTGTTATTGTTGTTGGCGCATATGCTTTGTAAGTCGCCCGTAGTATTGTTGATCCATAGTTTGTAGTGGCCCATGGTTTTGCATAGTATTGACGCCTAGACTTAGTATATAAGTGTGTGTTGAGACCTATGAAGGGACTGTGAAGTTATTTGTATTGAGTTTGCTCAAAGGAGGTTGCCCCCTCGAAGTGGCCTGTGATCAATATAAAAGTGATTTTGAGTTCTGTCATTTCTGCTATTTCGCATATTCTTATTAATTAATTGTTGCAGGTGCTTCACAGAACTAGTATTATGAAAAAATATTTTCTTTTCTACGTTCATTTTGCATTTACAGAATCCCGGGCATAAAAAATCCAATTATACAAACATAGTTAAAGTCATTTTTCAATTCCCTTCCAATACTGGTAATGCACTTCAATTTTTTTACATTTCAATTTATTTCATTCCTAAACATGGTTCTACTTTTCTTCACAAGCTTAACCAATATTGTATTTTCCTATTTACTTCTCTTTCAGCATAGACAACTTTCAATTGCTATTAACTCTTGCATTCAACCAAATTTGATTGTTGTATATATTGATCTAGTCAATAGATTTCCTTGTTCAAATCAATAAAAAAAGAACATGTCCAAAAATTCTTTTTCATTGCAAGTTACATATTCCTATTAATCCCTGCCAATGATTAAAACTAGAGACATAGATTAATGTCACGTCTATGGCATCTCAAATAACAATTTGAAAAACACAATTCACACACTTGCACTCAATACTGCACTTTCAACTTATCTTTGCAACTTCTATTTACCCCTACTAAATGTCACATTTTTCCTATTTCTCATGTTCAAACCTGTAACAGATGTTTGGAAAACTCAAAATTAAGAATGCTTTTGCATCGCCTTTCCAATGCACATGTTTAGAATGCAAGCTGCCTATGATTCAAAGCACAACCTACTATTGGTTTTGAAACCATGAGACTCGCACGACATTTGAACATATCTTACACTGCAAGTTGGAAACGGATGAGGGAGTTATCAAATGCACTCTCCGAGGGATACAACTGAAGGAATACTGCCCATCTGTTGCAGTTGTATCATATGAACAATATTGTAAATCAGTTTCATCAACTATTTACCATCTCCGCAGATTCAATCAGCAAGGAGTTTTCACTTTGGCAATGAACAACCGAGTACTTGACTTTAAAAGACTCTGAGCAAAAGGTATGTCAAACATATATCCGCTATATGCCTACACATCGTTGCATACTTTTGTTTTCTGTTATGCTCTTGTAACCTAATCTTTTTTATCGCCACAAAGTTTGCTTCCAATTTCAATATGTACCTGTATCATGTTAACTGTAGTTGCAGATAGGAAACGTGCTTCCTCTCACTTGTGACTGTCTTCTGATCATTGCCAACTAAGTATGGCTTTCACTTTTTGACATTTTGAACATTTTTCTTATTCTTTTCCTGTGTAAGGAACCTGCAAAAAATTCCTGTAGATGGTCAGCTTTTGGTCGTATCTTGTATTATGTCCTAGACAACCAATTATGGAAATAAATGTAATAATGCCACTTATTTGTCTTTCGCAATGTTTTTTTGCAATTTAAAAAAAAAAAAACCTGTTAATGCCCATGTTTTAGTACTTGTTCTCTTGCTTTGCCAACCAACAATAAACATATATGCAATCATATCAGTTATTCAACAAATACTTAGCTTCAACAAATTTTAGATAGTCCTAAACTACACAATAGTAAATCACTATCAATCATACAAATATTTCAAAACTACAACAAGTCTAAATAACCAAAACAGAAACAGGAAAGACCAAATCCCAGCCCATGTTTCCATAAACATAAGACAAACCACGACAATGTAAATTCCAAGGCTCCATCCCTAGATTCCTTCATAATGCCATAGCAATTTCAATTAGCCCTGGCGCATCCCTATAAGCCACATATTCAAAACGGATGTATTTGCAAAATCAACATCCTATGCCAATGCAGAAAAACAAGTGATCTAGACATCTTTACCAGCAAATCCCTCTATATATAGAAAAGAATAACCATCCAAATCAAATTTCTGCTTTTGATTGCATAACTTATTCTCAAATAACTATAGGGAAAAAAATGGTACAAATTGTAGACAAACTTTTTGATCTCCATATATTTGTCTTTAATTTTTTTTTTGTCTTTTCCCATACCCCAAAACAATGTCACTGCACCAAATAAAAACATGGAATGAGGATTCAAAAGCTAATCTACATCTCTGCTTAATTTGATCTTCACCATGCTATAGAAACCGATTGAATTGCCATCTAAGCCTGGCGATGTCTTACCCTAAAAATAACACATGTCAATTGTTTATGTCAACTGCATTTTTTTATATGTTTTTAGATCGGTTGTTTCTTGGAACATTGAACTTGAAACTTCCTTCCATTCTTTTTTCATTCCAGATTTAGTATTTTCTATGCACTTACAAATGATCCAATCATATTTCCAAAATCACAGATTTCATGTATTCTGTCCTTGCATCTTCCACAGTACAACATATTTGCCATTTGTTTAAAACATATATCCCATATTGACTAGAAACAAAGAACAAACTCAATAGTCTCTTGCAGAAATGAATCCTTTGTATCCGGCTGCAAATGTTCATCTCCTGCATCGATCAACACATCCATCTCCTGCATTATACTTATGTGGCTACTTTTCTTGTCTATTGATTATCAGTCTTTAGAGTCATTGCAATTAATCTTCAGCTTTATCTTTTCTGTGACATGTTTTGCTTTCAATTGTCCCTTGCTTTTGATCATAATATTTTCCTTTTTCCCAATGTGCAGGAAGAAAACTACAACACCCTTGCAAGTACATTAATCATGATGGTTTCAGCTGAAATTTTTCAAAGCAGATATCAAGATCTGAAAAATACTTATGCATATTGACACGGGCTTCCATACAAAGAAAAGAAAAAAAACTTTACAAAAATTTTGTTTTTTGATATAGTCATGGTCTTACCAAGTGAACATGGATAGATGCACATGCTTCTAGTTCTTCGACTAGTTTTTTATCCCTTGAATTTAAAAAGAAACATTCCTCGATGCACAGTACCAAATTTTGTTTAACAATTCCTTCTGATGTGACCTTACAGTCAGAATGGTCAACTGCTACAGTTTTCTACCGATGCATACAACACTTGTCCATGCATCCTATATGTTGCCAAACACTGTTGTCATGATTTTGATGGAAACATATAAATACATATTCAGAAAAAAGAACTACATTTGAATACTTCTAGAGGCGTACATAGTAGTTTTCTTCTTTTACAATTTTGCTCTTTTATATGGTATACTTTTGAAGCATTTGATTGCTGCAACGATATATATAGGAAGACTTGTTACACTCTCTTGTTTCTTCTTCATGTTGTAACGATTATAATAGAAAACAATGTTTAATATGCAAAAAAATTTCTACGCTCTTCTCGTCGATTGCTGTTCTTCATAATGTTTACTGTGCTATGCAAAAAAAACAATTTACAACCAACATATTTGGTGGTCGTTCTCTTTGCCTTTGAAATGTTTCTTGCATTGCAGCTTTTTGTTGTTCGCAAAGCTGGCTGCCATGCTCTTCTTTTCATACATTAACAAATGCCCAATGTTAATAGGATTTGAAAGCACAGTTTTATTAATTTTTTTTGTTGAAATGTAATTTGTGATGGCATAAGATGATTTAGATACATGGTCTTATAAAAAATATAGAGAAATGTAAATTGAAATCACAAGAAAGTCCAATATTTGATTTAAGAGCGGATGGAAAAAACAATTTGCTACTTCCTCTTCTTTTAAAATGCTTCAATTTAAAAAGAGATTTAAAAAATGTTGATTTAAAAACAGATTTGGGGTGTCGATTTTTGTCAATAGTATGATTTGGCTGTTAGTTTTGTTGCACTTAGAGATATATGAATACCATATTGCTATGGACTTTAGACAATTGGAACAAATCATGCAATGGTGTTTTTGGGATGTCGATTTTTGTCAATAGTATGATTTGTCTGTTAGTTTTGTTGCACTTAGAGATATATGAATACCATATTGCTATGGAATTCAGACAATTGGTACAAATCATGCACTGGTGTTGCCTCTGCATGGTGTTGCTGAACCAGCTCCAGGATTGTTCTCTAGATTCTCATTTTTTCTTTCCATCTGCTTTTCAATTATGTTCTTGTTTTTTTAGTCTTTAGAACATCCATCTTCAAATGCATCAAATATGCCATCACTTTAGATTTGGACAATCATAACATCAACATCTTTAATTTTGATACATTGGCAGATTCATTCATCTGCACAAATCAGGTGCACAATAATGACCTTAACATTGACCATATTTAGTTCTTTTCTGCTTTCGTATAAAAAAATGATCAATCTGGCTATCCGGGTACACAAATACATGAACTAGAATTTCTCCATCCATCTCTCAATGCATGGCTGGCTTGCATTTTCTGCTTCTGTTCAAAAAAATTATCTATGCTGATTTATATGGCATTTGCAATGGCGTCATAGTTTCCAACTTCACTGTCGGGGACATCGCCACGTCGTGGCTCTTGTTACATATTATATTATATCAATATTATTAATATTAATTAATTTATTAATAATTTTATATTATTTGATTAAATTTATCATTAATTTACTATTGGGTTAATGAGACATAGTATTATTGTAGTAAGTAATTTGGAAATTAATATATAGTTAATATATTAATCTTAATTACACAATCATTTTATAACATATATCAACCATATTTGATGTTTAATGTTATTTTATAATATGTCCAAATTACTTATTATTATTAGTTTCTATTTATTAATTTCCAACCTTTTATTATTATTTTTTTTTCCTTGGAAAAAGTCAGTAATTTTATTTCATAAAATGAACAAAATTACATTCAGCACATGTAATAGAATCACTAAGATCCCTACATTGTCACAGATTACTGTCCCATATCAACATCATATCTGATGTCCCAAACATATTACAAGTATAACGGCTGTTCATACAACCCACTTATATCCCATTACAGATAAACAAATACAGTGAACAGACTTGCGTGTTCGCTGGTCTCCATAAAAGTGTATACGTCTGTCCCTACAGCCCACATATATCCAATTAACATATAATCATATACTGTCCATCGCTGGTTCAATCAAAAGCTGCGTTTGCTATTTTCCATCGCTGAGAGAATGTGTCCATCGCCGGTCAACAAATGCAAAGAGAAAATGTTCATCGCTTGTCACCCAAAACTGAGCTATTGCTCAATTCTATGCCTCAATATCTTCGTGAAATGGTCTATGATAATAGCTGTATGTGCCCTCGGGTGAGTGAATAGTGATCCTCCAAGTGCCAAATGGTAAGTGTTGCTGCGTCGCTTCCTTGGAAAGCAGATCGGCAATCCCATTCCTCTCCCTGTAGACATGTGTAAAGGTAATTTGATAAAATGACTGCTTTAACCGGATCACCTCCTCCAGGATAGGTAAGAGTATCATCACATTGCAATGTGTGATCTCCTTTGCCCATTCGATAACTAACATGGAGTCACCAAAAATCTATAGTGATAGACATCCTTGTTCAAGTGCGAATAACATCAGCAGCCTAAGATACATAAGTTCAGCATAGTTATTGGATCCCCTCCCCAAACCAGCCACCAGATGAATGTATTGGGACTCTGTTTTGAAAAGAACTCCCCCTCCTCCACACTCCGTTTGATGGTCTATTGAAGCACCATCAAAAAAAGCCCATGGCATGGATTTGCCAATCAATTCCACACACATAGGTCGCGTTCTAATCACAAGGATAGGTGCCTTGAAGTGTAGGGTAATAGCCACGACTTGTGCCACTACACTCTCCATTGGAACCCTGCAATCTTGAAAGATAATCTTATTCCTGGTAATCCAGATGCCCCAGGCATAAATACAAGGGAAAGCCCGGATGGTTGATGTCTTATGTGATGCCCACCACAATTGGAAGCTTCATGAACACTCGCACCCTGCCACCCCACATTGAGATCCAGGAATATGCAGGCATTAGCCAAAACTGCCTGAGAATACCAACAATGTACAAAAAGATGAGAAATAGTCTCTTCCGCATCCCTACATAGTGGACAGAACCCCAGACCCAGTATGAATCGTTTTTGCAGAATGTCCCAGGTTGGGGCCCTTTGTTCCAGAATAGCCCAGAAGAGTAGTTTTGCTTTACCTGGACACTTTAGCTTCCACAGAGTTTTCCACCGCCACACCAATCCCCTGTTATGTACATCCACATTCAACTGGATATATCCATTCTTTGGGGAGTATATTCCAGAGGGATGATGGTCCCATATAAGTTCATCGGTCCTATTGGTCAGTCGAATATTCGATAGTCTTAAGTGCCGAAGATAATCCGCCCAAGTCCCATGCATATCTCCAGGGATCTCAAGTCGTTGTGTAGAGTTCCACCCCTGATGCCAAAGTGTAGATGTTCCCGGATCCGCAATATCAGCCAAGAAATGACAACCCCTTGCTGCCAATATATTCCTCAATTCCACATGAAGGACATGACATCCCCTACAACCAACCCAAGGGTCCAGTCCTATACGAATAAGGCTCCCATTTCCAATCCTCCACACTAATCCAGATCCTACCAAATGAAAATGCTGCACCACCGCTTTCCAAACCACAGAGCAATTTGCCCTCGAATTATTGCCCAGCCTGATCCATTCGAGTAGAGTAAGAGGGGCAATATATTTATGATATACCACTCTTGTCCAAAGGCTCTGTGTGTGAATAAGTCACCACGACACCTTGGCCCCCAAGGCTTTTGCGAACAGAAATATATTCTTTAACCCCCATCCTCCCAGGGCTTTTGGGACCGCAATTTTTTCCCATCTGACCCACACCAACGCTCGTTTGTCACACTTACCCTTCCATAGAAAAGCAAAACACAACCGACGTATCTGTTCCAATACTCCTTTGGGAATCCAAGCTAGAGACAGCTAATACACCGGGATTGCTTCCAAAACTGATTTAATCAGAACCAGCCTCCCATCCCGTGAGAGCCATTTATGACTCCATCAATGTAGTCGTTGTTCTAATTTAGCTAATAAATAGTACCAATCAGCCTTCAGATAAGCATTTGGTTTCAAGTGAAAGCCAAGGTACTTTAAGCCATCATCAATATCCAAAGTCTTGTAAGGTAGTCTGAGTGCCATACTGTGAATCTCCTGCTCGGTTAAATGCGAACATGTGATTGATGACTTGTCAATATTCACTAACATACCCGCAGCTACTTGCACTAAATTGAGACCTTCAACCACCTTATCAATATCCTGTCTTGTGCCATCACAAAATATCAGAATGACATCAACAAATAGGAGATGTGAGATATACAGTACCTGAGAAATGGATAAGCCACGAAAGGAACCCTCAGCTTTTGCTTTCAGTATAAAACGACTGAGTCCTTCAGCAACAAGGAGAAACAGTAGCGGAGAAAGTGGGAATCCCTATCGTAGGCCCCTTCCTGCATGGAAGAATGGACTAGCAGAGCCATTGATCAGTACAGCAAAGCTCACCGTAGTGATGCAGGCCATAATCCATTTGATAAATTCGTAGCAGAAACCCAGGTGAGTTAGAAGCATCCGGAGATAAAGCCAACTAACTCGGTCAAATGCTTTTGAGAGATCAATCTTGATCACAACACCCTTCTGTTTCTGCACTTTCAGAGTGTGTAATCCTTCCTGGGAAACACCGATGGCCTCATGAATTTGTCGACCTTCCAAGAAGCCAAATTGCTCACAAGAGATATGCTGAGACAAAATATTCTTGAGTCTCCTCACCATAACCTTAGAGATGATCTTATATATACAGTTGCACAGAGAGATAGGTCTGAATTCATCAAAGTATTCAGGCTTGTCCGCTTTTGGAATAAGAGCAATAAAGGTCGAGTTAAAAGGACAATGTACAAACCCAGCCTTTCGCAATTCTTCCACCACATTCAATAATTCCTCCCCGAAGAAGTCATAGAATCCCAAGAAGAATTCTATAGGCCAGCCATCTGGCCCAGGGATTTTATCTTTCTGAAAGGAATGCATTACCTGCGAGAGCTCATGCGGAAACACTTCCTCCATCAATAGTCGATTTTCTTCCTCCCCCACAAAACGAGGGAAAAGCTGAGTCACACGTATTACCTCAGCAATAGAGGCCCCAGGTTGTGCAGTGAATAAATCTCCGTAGTGTCTAACAACCAACTCCGCCAATCCATCAAAACTGGAGACCCGTTCCCCTTCAGCAGAAGATAGTTCCCAGATATATTTAGTGGATTTTCTCCTTTTGCATATGCTTGAAATTTTTTTGTGTTCTCATCACTGCACTGTAGCCATATCGCCCTACTTTTCATTCTCCACATCTCTTCTCGCTCACACAGAATCACATTTCTGTGTCTTTCCCATTCCATCAACTCACCTTTTTGCTGATCATCCATATAGCCCATTCCCGGACAATGAAGCAGTTTATCGATATTCAACTCAGCAGCCTGCAGATTCTGTTCATCACGTACCCGTTTTTCATGTGCCCATAGGATAGTGGCCTCTTTAATTCGCTGAAGATTATGATGAAAGTGTGCACCCACATACTCCAATGAATCTAAAGGTCGATGAACCCACAGTTCCTGAACCATGTTATGAAAATCCTCCTCCTTCAGCCAGCTAAGATTGAATTTGAAAGGACTTGGGGGTTTTTTACTTCTGCCTCTTAACTCCAGAAAGATGGGGCAGTGATCAGATACCCCACCTGACCCTACCCACTGCCTGACAACATCAGCCCCCAGTACCAACACATCAGCCACCAGAAACCTATCCAGTCTTTTAGCCACCCTTTGGTCCCCAGCTCGCTTATTACACCAAGTTGGAGTTAACTTTGTAGGTAGTATGTCCAGTAGATCCTTCCTGGCGAAGGCTTGAATGAAAATTTTTTCCAATGTATCCGGAGCAGCCCGAGGCCCCCACACTTCAGAAGACCCCAGAGAGAGATTTAAATCCCCTCCCAGAATCACATCCCTACCTTCAAAAAGATTCATACTTAACAAGGAATCCCAGAATCCAACCCTATTTGAATATGGCCCATAGATATTGAGAACCGTGATCAACCTACCAATCTCAGCATCCCATACTTCCAAACCGATACCAGAAGAGATACCCCAAGAATAGTCATATCTACAGCTCTTCACCTTCCACCCCGAGGCCAGCCCTCCAGAATGCCCCCGTGCATCCACTCCTACAAACTTCCATCCTGGAAGCAAAGATTCTAAAGTCCGAACAACATCCACACTGCCACCCAAAGTTTCTTGCAACAGTAATACATCCGGTTGATTTAAGTCCACCAACCTCCTAAGAGATGATTTTTTAATGGGACTCGCCAACCTGCGATAGTTGAAGGACATGATTTTCATTAGAGACCCCCATCCAGGGCTTTCGCTGCTCTAAGTGCCCACTCTATGGAAGATTGTGTGCCCATCACTAAGTCGACCTTAGCCCGATCCCGTGCCTTTGACAAGAGAGATTTTCGTCCCCGACCTTTACCCCCAATACTAAGAGCCAAATCAGGAAGTCCCTTCCCCCCCCCAAATCATCAGAGACAACTAATAAGGAATCAGCAGGTGAAATGAAGTGAGACATACCCTGGGGATTCGCAGATGATCCCCCTCGTATAATGGACATCTCCATTAGCTCGCTGGTGTAGGCCCGAGTCATAGAAGTCGCTGTAAAAGAGGCCCCCACATCAACCGAATCTGCAGATCCAATAGTCTCCAATTCAATGTTCACCGATGGAGGCAAAGTTTCCTCAGCCCCATGTATCCCGCGATCAAATGATACCCCAGTATCAGAGAGGTCTCCTCGGGCAAAAGCTGGCCCACGACCTTCAACTCTCACCGTCTGAGGGTTCACCGTCAACATTGGATCAACACGATCTGCAACTCCTTCCTCGACCATTGGATTATAAGTCCGAAACGATAAGGGGTAGCTGGCTACCAAATGTCCATGATCGTGGCAGCGGTGGCACCTAAACGGCACACCCACATAATCCAGAAGTTGAACAAAGTCCCCATCCTTGGATTGTACATTAATCTCAGCAGATAGCCCTAGTCGAAGGTCGATTTTTACCAAAATCTTTGCCACCGTGTATTTTCCAGTCTCATGGTGGGAGTAATCAGAACACACATAATCACCAAGATAATTTCCAATCTCATCAAACCGAGTTTCATTCCATAGATGCATGGGGAATCCAGGAATCTTCACCCACAACGGTTCTGCATCAATTTTCTCCGATTTAGAGTCGAAAAAGGGAGTCCAGCTTTTCAGAATGATAGGGATGCCCAACATCGACCAGTGTCGTCTTAAGACTTTATCAACCTCCCCTTTGTTCAGTAGAATAAAAGAAAACCAACCCTTCATCAACACCCGTATCTCAGGGGAAGAAGACACTAAATCCTTCCACTGCTCAGCCGCCCAACGCTGAAGGAAACCGCGACCAAATATTCTGCCCCAAACATGTCCTACCACAGCGGTGTGTGTGAAATCCTCCGCCTCTTCCATCGTAACATCCACCCCCAGCACCAACTTATCTGGTCTCTTCCGATCTTTAACCCTCTTCGCAGAATATTTTTGAGAATCAGCCTTCGCAGAAACCCCGGATCGATGGATAGTCTCCCCAGCAGAGGTAGGTAATTCAATATGATGCCCATCCCTATCCCTCGCTACCTCGGACCTAGAAAATACCTCTAGCCCCCCGCCTTTCATGGAGGGTCCAGTCAAAGCCCCTGACCCATCCACCTCCGCAATGTCAACTCCAGCAGCAACATTCCCACTGTCATGTACCCCATCTGAGGTGTAAGCCACATCCTCCTCCATTCCACCCCAGACGTGCCCGCAGTACAGCCAGTTCACCAATCCCAGGCACCAAAATCAGCCAGATCACCTATCCCTGGCCCCAGACAAGCATCAACAGCACGGACAGAACAATAATATCAGAATAAAAAATCCAAAATCAACAGTGGATCGGCCCCCATGCCACAAAACACTCCATCAGCTTTCTTCACCATGAACTCCTCCAAGAAGGATTCAAGATTGACCACCAGCATTCCCCAGCTATTACTCCACACGGCCCCAATATCCAATACACTGTATCTCACAGCATCAAATCAAATGCCCATGTGACAACATGGTGGCACCTTCATATCAGGTTCAACATGGTCAAATGTTTTCCTGTATCGATTCCAGTGGATTTTGGCATCGAGATCCAAGCAAGGGTATCTCATAACCCGTATCCTTCAGTTTGAAAATGGGTGTTATAATTGAAAAGAATATTGCCTATGTTTTCCTCTCCACCAGATCCCATTTCTTCAGGAAGTCTGTCATCGCCTAACTTCAGATTGCTGGAAAAACATGGAGATCTCAGCCATTATAGGTGCCAACTACCATGCCAATAATCGCTCAACACTTCAAAGAGAACCCCCACACATTCTCCCGCGCGTGCAATGGCCCTCCGAGCCCGATCCAAGGAGAGGGAGCTCTTCACGAGCTCAGATAATTCCTGCACAATTCAAAAACCTTACCGCAGTTCTGAAGCAGTTCTTGGAGCATTTCAAGAATCCCCATTCCCAACCTTTTATTATTATTATTACTAACTTGCTATTATTATTGATAACATTACAAACTTATAATTATTAAGAATATTCTAATGAAACATAACTATTGAATAATGTCGTAAGGTGACGAATGTTGCAATGCGACAAAACCATTGAGGAATATAGCAATTCAACATAATTAAAGCAAGATTAATTACATTGTAAAGGAATTATATTGCCTCCAATATTTATTGCTTTTTTCTTTGAAAAAAAAGACGCATTTCATTACTAAAAATAAAACATTTTGTACAAAGACATATATAAGTCATATCGAGCCCCTTAGCTCAGAATGAGCAAAGTAAACAATAACTGCAGAAAGTATAACAATTTGTCTCTCTGCTATTACATCAGGCATGATGAGCATCATAAAAATGTCAACATAGCCTCTCATATATTCAACTATATAGATAGGAAGTCTTTCGTTCCCAAAAAATATTGGTTCTCCTTAAAACCAGATTTTCATTTTGCCAATTTATATAAACATATAATGGATCAAAACAATAGAAACTGTTAATAAGAATCAACAATTGTATTCAAACCGAAAAGGGTCTTGGATCATTCTCTATAATATTGTCTTTGTTTTGTTCTCATTGAAGCCACATACTTTCGAACTCCCAGAGGCCTATTTTGGATAGCATATCAACATGGGAGTTTCTTTTGCAATCAATATGTTGAAAAATGATACTCTAGAATAAATATACAAGCCTAATAATCTCTTCATACATAGAAATAAGGGGTATGTTTTTAGAAGGATTCCACTGATCCAACCACTCCACGACTAATTGAGAGTCATCAAATATCTTAATATCTCAAATTCCAGGATTCATAGCAGTAGTAAGAGCTTAAGGGCCATAATTTTAGCATGATTATTGGAACATGGGACTAATCCAGCCACAAATTTGTGATAATGATCATTAGAAATATGTATCATACCACCAACGTCCCCCTTGACTATTATCCTTGAGAGGCACCGTCAAAATAATCCCAGGGTCTAGATGTAATATCCCTACCATGGAAAGTTTCTAATTTTTGACCAATTTTCGAACCTTGGACCAGTGAAACCCAAGTTGTCCCAAATGCTCCCAAATGATTTCAAATTTTGTATGTAAGGGATTGAGGGGTATTAGGACATCCTAATGCATCTAATGGACACTTAGACACTTGTTAAAGACATTCATGACTTAAATTAATCAAGAAGGAATGAAAGGGAGAAATACTAGTGAAATCGATGTTGAAACCCCCCACTAATCATTGAATTGTTGGATTTCCAAATGAAGTATGAACCTCCCTAATTTCTAAAAAGAGGCTTGGAATGGATAAAGGACTTGATTAAAAACCAAAAGTTAGCATTTATCATGATCTACAACTGGTGATTGCACCGATCAAACAGAAAGTTGTACCACATATACATTGCTTGGAAAATGTACATAATGGACATGGAAATTGTTGCATAAAATTTAATCAAATGAACAAAGGGTCTAGATATGGTAATTTGGTCATATAAAGTACATCATAGGCTGCTTGTATAGCTGCAAAAAATAATAGAAAGTCTGATGCAAATAGATGAATAACTACTCCAAAAAGTCCAAAAGAAAGCATAAGGGAAACTAGCTCGAATAAGTAGTTTGCTTGAAATTTATACATGATATACATAAGATTTCGAACTATGGATCAAATATGCAGCTTAGTATGGTGCCATACATCAGATCCCACATCAATGGAGTCAGAAAATCATCCTCCAAAAGTTTTATGCAACTATTCGTGTGCCATCAACACTAGAACATGAACATTGAGAAGAGAATGCGAGGAGAGAAAGTAGATGAAGATCTATGAGAGGAACTCTAAATGTAGAGGGAATTGAATATGAATTAAACACTTCCTTTAAGCTCTGATAATAGGTCTAAATGGCCTATCCTCCAACCAACTTGTACATGAATATTTCACCTTCGAAATTGGTTCAATAATAGGGAAGGTAAACACCCACCATGCATGGACAAGCTAATCTCTCCAAGAGTGCAAAACAAAAATGATCCAAAAGATGCTCTTCTTCCTCATCCTTACTTTTTATTAACTTAATGTGTACTCATGAGCTTGAATTTCCCTCCAATACATTCACCCAAATTGATTTAGTGATTGATTCCTTCATGAGAAACTTGTCCTCCTCATTCTTGCACTCCTCTTTCCCCAATTCAAATTGGGAATCTTGGCTAACCATAACTCCCTCTACGTGCCCTCTTGATGCCTATTTTTTATCCCTGATATGTCATATTTGTCATAGGTCTGCCATCATGTATGAATTTGTCATATTTGTCATAGATTCCTGTCAGAGATATGGATCTAACTAAACTAGCTTACCTATCTATGCAAACAATAACATATCACAGTAAATAAGAACAGAAAGAGAACAAGAGAAAAGAGTACACCAGATATATGTGGTTCACCCAATTGGATTACATCCATGGGAAGGTAGTCTTCTATTATCTCCAGAATATCTCCTCAAGCTTACAGAGAGTAATGTCAATAACCCCAATACAATATAGCAATACTTGTGAAAGTATAGATCATGATGAGTGATGTGACTATCCCTTGACTCTATTATATCTTAAGAGATGAGGAGGAATTACTCTCACATATTACATGTGGGATAATATAATTCTACATAATAACATCTCTTTATATAATAATGAATATCAAGAGTATATTTTACCATAATGAATATGGGATAAATGTATTACTCTTTTACATAATCTTGTGGATATCTTCCGACATAATACAAAGACATTATCACCTTCCAAGGAATATAAAATATTCCAACACTCCCCCTTAATAATGGCTGGGATAAAATCCCACTAACTAAGGAAGGAAGGATTCATTACTACTCCCCCTTGATGACAACTTCCCTCATCCCCAGTAAGGAACAGAGATGCACATACTTCACTACTATTAAGGATTTGGTGAAGATATCAGCTGCGTGTTGCTCAGTAGGACAATACTCAAGAGAAAGAACACCATTTGCAATGAGACCTAGAATGTAATGAGCATCAAGATCGAGATGCTTTGTCTTGGAGTGATATACCGGATTATAAGCAAGCTGAATTGCATCCTGATTGTCACATTTCAACATAGTGGACGATTTCGGAACTAGACCAAGCTCAGTGAGAACATGTTGTAACCAAACTGCTTCTTTGGCTGCTCTATACTTTGCTTCACACGAAGATAAAGAAAGAGTCTTCACCTTTTTGCTAGACCAAGAAATCGGACTTGAACTAAGTTGAAATATATAACCAACAATTGACCGTCGATCAGAACTGTCACCTGCCCAGTCAAAATCTGTATAACCAGAAAGTGAAACTGTAGTATTGCTGAATAAAAAACACCATAGTACAATGTCCCTTGCAAATATCTCAGAATCCTCTTTGTTTCTTTCCAATGCATTTCATGAGGTTGCTACATGAACCATGAAACCATATTGACGACGAAAGAGAGATCTAGTCTGCTGTGAGTTAAATATATCAAACTGTCAACAAGCTGGCGATAAAGAGTAGCATCAACAAGAGGAGTAGTACACTAAACAATTAACTTTACACCGGACTAAAAAGGCGTAGGAGCAGGTTTAAAATCACTCATGTGGAAACGAGCCAATAAATATGTAGCATATTTCGGTTGAGAGAGAAAAATACCATCTGCCAGATGCCAAATTTGAAAACCCAAGAAATAGTGCAATATACCGAGATCAGTCATTTCAAACTGCTTGTGAAGGTCACTTTTCATACATATGAGAACATGTTGGCTTCCAATGATAATAATATCATCCACATATAAAACAATAACAATGATATTATCATCAACATGCTTAACATACAAGTTAGGGTCAGATATACAACGCTTAAAACCATTATTCAAGAAATATGCATCAATTTTATCATGTCAAGCCCTAGGTGCTTGTTTAAGACCATATAAAGACTTGTGTAATTTATATACTAAACTTGATGATTCAACATTAATAAAACCAGGAGGTTGTTGCATATAAATATCTTCATTAAGATCACCATTTAAAAAATAACTTTCAACATCCATTTGGTGTATTTCCCATTTATAAGGTGAAGCAATAGATTAAATGGTTCTTATTGTATTCATTTTAGCAACATGATCAAAAGTTTCGTTATAATCTATACCTTCAAGTTGATTAAAACCTTTTGCAACTAATCTACTTTTATACTTTTCAATCTGTCCTTCTACAGTAAATTTAGTTTTATAAACCCATTTAAAACCAACTAAATTCTTTCTCGAAGGAAGAGGAACAAGAGACCAAGTCTTGTTCTTCATAAGAGAATCATACTCAGTAGTCATAGCTTGTTCCCAATGAGGTTTACCCTTAGCTTGAGAATAATAGGTAGAATCATCTATGGCCAAAAATTTGGTCATAAGAGCAAAGTTGGATCTAGTTCTACGAGTATCGGAAGGGATTCCGATATCACTTCCTGTAGATTCAAGTGTTTTTCGGGCCCAAACAGGAAGGTTAGAAGGGACATAAGTCACTTCAGGAGCTTCGAGACATTCAGGTGGAATACTTGAAGAAGAAGAAGAAGGTGAACTAATATCAGTCACAGAACTGGAAGGAGTAATCGAGATAGGAGTAATAGGAGATACGAGAATATTCAAAGTAACATGAGGTTCAACAGACTTAGGTGGTGGAGAGACTTCAATAAATTGAACATCTCTTTTAATGATGACACTTTGATTAGAAGGATCAAACAACCTATAAGCCTTAGAATCCTTATAATAACCAATGAATATACACTTGTGAGACTTGGGTTCTAACTTTGTCCATTTTTCATCAGAAATATGAGCCCAACATTCACAACCAAACACTTTAGAGTTACTAATATCTGGTTTTCTACCATTCCATTTTTCCTCAGGGGTAACATGCCTAACAAATTTCATAGGAACTCTATTTAAAATAAAGTTAGCACAACTTATGGCTTCGGCCCAAAATTTCTTATGTAATCCTTTAGAATAAAACATACATCTAGCCATTTCAACTAAAGTTCTGTTTTTCCTTTTAGCAACACCATTTTGTTGAGGTGTGTAAGGAACAGTCTTTTGATGTTGAATTCCATGCTTAGATAAAAATACTCCAAATTATTTCTTAATGAATTCCCCCCCATTATCAGTTCTTAAAATCTTAATCTTTTTACCAGATTCGTTTTCAACCAAGGATTTAAATACTTGAAATTTAGAAAAAGTTTCACTTTTATGTTTAAAAAAATAAACCCATGATTTTCTACTAAAGTCATCAATAAAGTAAGAAAATAGACTGCATTGGAGATAGAAGGAACTTCAAGAGGACCACAAATGTCACTATGAATTAATTGCAAAGATTCTTTAGCACACCAAGCTATACCTTTATCAAACATTTCTCTATGATGTTTATCAAGAACACAACCTTCACAAACACCGTTAGTAGACGAAACATTAGGCAAGCCAAGTACCATTTTAGTTAACATTTGCATTTTACCATAATTCAAATGACCTAATATTTCATGCCATAATTTACTTAGTTCATCAGCATGAGAAACATAAGAATAAAAAGGTTGTATTTAAGTTGAATTAAAACCAACAAATTTATATATACCAGCAGTATGATCAACAGGACTAGAAGAAACTACTTTGAAATTTTGATTGATATCTTTAAGAACATATTTATCAGGCCAAGCTTAAAATTTAAATCATTTTTGACATGCACGATAAATAGAAAGAAAATTGATAGGCATATTTTCAACATGAAAAACATCTTTCAATTGACCATTAGCAACCTTAACATTACCAGAACCAATTATAGAAAGTTGTTTACTATCACCTATAGATACTTTCTGAGATGTTTTTATTATTGTCATAAGATGAAAATAAAGAAGCATTACGAGTCATATGTTTAGAAGCACCATAAATCATTATCTATTCCACATTAGAAGAAGAATTACTAGAAGAAACAACAGAAGCACACAAAGCTACTTGTGATTCACCAGAACCATTCTTTGTTAAATTTTCAGAATTTACTTCAATCTGATCTAGGATCTTAACTGAGAGAACAACATGTACAACAAATCTACAGCATATCAATCATGGACACAATAATGCAAGCACACAAGAGACACATAGTTTACTTGGGGAAAACAATAAAGGTGAAAAACCCCAATAACTTCCTCAGAGAGAGATAGAGCAATGATACAACCAGAATACAAGAGATAGTCTTCTCCTAGCAGCAGAGCCTCCTCCTCCACAAGTGTGCCACTCTCCCAAGTGTGAGTGAGAGAATAGAATGTGTAAAATGAGAGAGACACACTCTCTATTTATACACTAACTTGACTTGACCTTTACGCAACTAGGTCGGCCTCAACTTAACCACTTAACATAATGCTGACTGGGCCGACCCCCATTAGGGTGGTCTAATAACCCTTTGACCCACATGGCCGACCCCCAATAGGGTGGTCTAATAACCCTTTGACCCACATGACTTATACAGGGCCGACCCCAACAAGGTGGTCTAATAACCCATCAAGTATAAGTTACGACACATACAATATAAATGACGACACTTCAGTATAGAGGAATAATAACATCTCTATAGGAATACAAACACTTCCATATAGAGGAATAATAACATCTCTATAGGAATACAATATACATATATGTGAAATACATTCCGAAGTTACATATACATCAACATTCTTTTTAGCTTTAGCTTTTAAACATTTCAATTTAAAGCAATTCTTTTCAGGATGATTAGTTTTACGACAATGCTTACAAGGATCATACACTTTCTTCTTCTTACTATTTTCATGATGTGCATTAGAAGCATTACCAGAGTTATTGGTAGGATTTGAAGTGTGTGAATTAGAACCTTTAACATTATTAAAACTTTTGTTAGGAGTCTTATTATGTGCCATAAGAGCCTTATTAGGTGTTAGTTGTCCTGAAAAAATTAACCTTTCTTGCTCATTAATCAATCCTTTACAAATATCATCAAAAGTGGGTTTCGTGGTATTTGAAGACAATTCAAGAGCTCTATTCCTAGTTTGAATTAACATATCAAAACAAAATGACAATTTTCGTCCAAGTTTGGTAGACTTTGTGCAGGTTTCTGTCTTTGGCAGATTCAACACTATTTTCGGCCTCATAACTCGGTCAATTTTTATTGAAATTTTTAATATAACCTGGTTTTGGAACTGGAAAAGTTATTCTGGATCCACCGACGCGAGAAAAAAATGCTGGGCAAGAACGACAACTTTCGTCCAAGTTTGGTAGACTTTGTGCAAGTTTCTGTCTTCGACAGATTCGACACTATTTTCGGCCTCATAACTCGATCAATTTTTATCGAAATTTTTACTATAACCTATTTTTGGAACTGAAAAATCATTTCTGGATCCACCAACGTGGACAGAACAAAATTATGGGCAAGTCTGGGAACTCAGTCAAAAGGGTTGTAAATAAAAGTTTCTCTTTCCTTTACTGTTTTTTTTTCTAACTATTTTTTTGCAGATTTAGATCAGTACAACAAAGTGTTTTTTCAATTTTATGTTATTCACTGTCTTTCTCTTGTCATTTCTAGCATCTAGGTTTCTAGTCAAAATTTCTATCATTATGACTTCAGAAGTAGCTTCTGTTCTTGAACTTGTTAGTCCTAACTATCTTGCATGGAAGAGAAAAATGATCGATGTTCTTAGGAGTAAGAATCCATGTCAGAGATATGGATCTAACTAAACTAGCTTACCTATCTATGCAAACAATAACATATCACAGTAAATAAGAACAGAAAGAGAACAAGAGAAAATAGTACACCAGATATACGTGGTTCACCCAATTGGGATACGTCCACGGGAAGGTAGTCTTCTATTATCTCCAGAATATCTCTTCAAGCTTACAGAGAGCAATGTCAATAACCCCAATAGAATATAGCAATACTTGTGAAAGTATAGATCATGATGAGTGATGTGACTATCCCTTGACTCTATTATATATTAAGAGATGAGGAGGAATTACTCTCACATATTACATGTGGGATAATATAATTCTCCATAATAACATCTCTTTATATAATAATGAATATCAAGAGTATATTTTACCATAATGAATATGGGATAAATGTATTACTTTTTTACATAAGATTGTGGATATCTTCCGACATAATACAAAGACATTATTACCTTCCAAGGAATATAAAATATTCCAACAATTCCTTCATTATTGTTGTCATAGATGTCATGGAATATTGTTACAAGTGTCACAATTTGCCTATTATGCCTCTTCCTCTTCATTGGGAGTTACTCTTCCACTCCAATTCGAGTCTCCATGATTATTTCCATGAATATTGCCTCTTTATCTACCCCAGGTACATTACCCTCCACCTCGAACTCAAATTTGTGTGAGATTGATGCCAAGTGTAGTGGAGAATCTTGCCACATGTGGGTCCCACAACCTCTTATGCGCCCTCATGATCCAATGCCACCTTATTTTCCTTTTTATTATTGTTTATTTGGTCCATTTAATGTGAATTTGTAAGTCTAAGGTCATTTTGGGTCTTTTATCTTCCTTATCCCAAATTTTAATGCTTCCACCCCAACTTAGGGAACTAGTAGGTTAGTGGAATTTTTCCTCCATGATAATTTATTTGGATCATTAAAAACTTTGAATTGGGAATTTACTCTTCACGTAACCCACCTTGTCCATTTGGCTCTAATTTTTCATTATTACTAACTTGGACATCATACTTGGCAATTATTTGACCCTTAACACCAATTTGAAAAACTATCATGAACATGTCCAAGTGGCTTAGCCATTGTGATCCAATGCAAAATTTGGTGACATGACAAGTCCTTCCCTCCCAATATTTCTTGTCCTCAAGCTATATGTTTTGACCAAATCACGACCTCACAGTCGACAAGGGTCCACCAACTGTCGACACATACCGCAGTCTCCCTAGGCACTGGCTTGGGCAGGTTCGATCCCACCCAGCAACACCCATAGAGCGGATGAGGTCTCACCTGAGGCGTCCAGGAAGAGCAGACGGAACCATGTTTCCGCCGAGGGAGGATGCGAGCTGGCGCAGTATGATACTAACAACAATTCTAAATATTCATCGCGAAGTTATAGAACATCACTTTAATCGCAGCATTTAACATTACAGTAGACAGAGATCGCACATCACTTTAATCGCAACATTATAGTGGATAGATATCTATAACATATTATTGCGGTATTCACATCATAACGACAAAAACCGATAATGGCATTAAGAAAAGGCAATAACATAAGTATTGAGCAACATTACACGCAGATTACACCAAATCATCATCCTTATACTACTGTGGCAAACCAAAAGCAGTACATAAATCTCTGCGCAACTCCCGTATTATCTTCACATACAGCTCTATCTTCTCTCTATCATTCCGCTCTCCCTCAACACTTACAATTCTCATCTATTTATAGGCTTCCGCCCATTCCAATACTTGTCCACTTTCCTAAACGACACTTATGGACAATTGACTAACTGACTTGGTCTAATGACCCAAAAAACCGCATACCGCGGTACAATTGACTCGATATTACAAAATACATGACCCAAAACCCGCCAACTGCGGTATACTTGACTCAATATTACAAAATACATGGTCCAAGTGACCCAGAACCTGCCAACTGTGGTCTACTCTGGTACAAAATACTCCTTTCGTGCCTTTAACCAATGTGTCACAACGTCGGCGGTACCATGACACGTCCTCATCAAACCGCTTGCCAACAGGCCCCCAACACAATCTTGTGGCTTGCCCCCGAGCCACGTCAACTGCATCTGTTCTTGCTTTCTGGATCACGCAATGTTGTCTCCTTCTTTCGGCTGTACAGATCCTCGGAAACCAATTTTGTAAACCATATACGAGAGTAGGAAACCCCCGACTCGCTGATAGGTACGTCGCGAACTCATCGTCCAATCGCATGGAATAGTGCAGACTGAAAAGAAAAGAGGACGAACAATAACGAGGGGTGAGAACGATGGACGACTCTGGCACATCTATTTCGCGCCAGTGCCCGTCTTCTACTGGAGTCAGGGAGATACCACCCCAACCAATGTTCTGATAAAAAATAGCACAACCCTTCAAACAACTACTGCATACTGAATTATGCGGGACTGTCCAGGGGTCTACCTCACTGTCGACGCATACTGGAGTCGCCCTGGCACCGGCCTGGGCATACACAGCGTAAGTGCACCCACCATATCAAGGCTCTCAGGGACATCCGTCGTTCGGGCTCGCAGGGCCCCTGGGGTGCTACCATGGGAAACAAAGTGAAGCATTTCCACGGCCTCCTTGGATTTCCTCACAACTCAACTTCCAAATTGATTAACCAGCATAACCACTCTATGTCAGAACAACTTCTGTATGGTGAACTACCAACTTCCTCGGTTACTTATAGCTGGGCTCTCCCTTGTCATGATGGGGGGAATGATACCCCGATACCTCTCATCTATGTGTGTGAGCCAGCGGACTGTCACAGTGGGGGGTGACTGTAATGTCCCCATTCAAATAAGTGCATAGTAAGACAATCCCATCAATCCTACTAGTTTCCTAGGTTGGATGGGCACATGTGGGATGGTAATAAGGAAGCTAATAATGATATTTAGACATTAGAAGGGTTCAAGAATTTAATAAATATGGTGAATAAATAAATTCAAGAGAAATTCTAAGTGGCAAGTGGTTTTGGAGACATATGGAGGTGGTGGGACCCACACTAGCTTGATTTTTCAATGACACATGGCAGCTCTCTCTTGCCAATTCGAATTCATGGGAAGGTGAACACTCTTGGGTGAGTTGTTAATTCATAACACATGGCATTGAGCATCTTATATCGAAATGGGATGGAATAGTAACCTCCATGGGAGAGGAAGAGTCAAATTGGAGACTAGTGGACACTTGGGCTAGATTCCCTAGTTTTATGACAACAATAATGAAGCATCTATGACATTTATGACAAAATTCAGACCTGACTTCTTACACCTGACCATTATGACATGTCATCCCCAAAAATAGGCTCAAGGAAGGCGCTCATGGAGTTGGGGGAAGCTAAAGAGACTCAAATTCGAATTTGGGAGAAGATGGAAGGTTGGAACTAGGAGACAAGTGGCAAATGAGGAATATTTTATAAATGGAAATTTATTGAATCTATTGAGAGGATTTCGACCCCTTGAAGGCTAATGTTGGTTATAAAATGTAGAAATCAAGTATGAGAATGGATTTTTGATGATTTGAGAAAAAATGCATTTGTGAAGAGAGAACTAGTGGATGACTAGTTTCTTGCCTTAGCCAATTTCGAGGGTGAAAGATTCCCATCCAAGTTGGTGTTTGGAGAGGCCACTCAGGTCTTTCATGGTGCTTTAATGGAGTTTTATTTGCAGGTAGCAGATACAGGAAGTTTCATGGTTTGGTTTAGTGCATCACTTTCTCTCCACCATTTCCAATTTTGAAGGCATATTCGGGCTCCTTGAGGGATTGCGCTTTGGGTGAGATATTGCACTCATTGGGAGAGATTCATATGATATTTTTCTGATTGTAATAACTTCATATCCTATTTTATTCATATTCAAAAAATCTCAGGTCTAAATACCCATTGATTGTATGCAAAATTATTGATTAATGATCAAACAATGTCCATTTCCCCAATGCTTTGATGTATGACACTATAAGGTTGATTATTTCGAATGGATGGATGATTCTATGATATATTTGTGATTCATATACTGCCATGGATATATTATACAAGATTCATGTACTGTACTTGAACATTTGAAGCATTTTTACTCAGTTTGTTTGTATTGAAAGGTGAAATAGTGCCATTTCCCCAAGGGTCGAATTGGGGGTTTTTGCTGTTGAATGTGAGAGAGTTAGAAGAGTAGTAAAAATAAATTAATGGTGCATATGATACCTTAATAACATACTTAACACATTACATACCTCTTTTCATAAATTCGTGGGAGTTTGGAGGCATTTGGAAGGCCATTTGTAGTGTTACCCCGGGGGGATTTGATGCACAAATTACTAGTCAAAATTACATTTATTGATCAGAATACAAATCAAGCTTGCAGTAGTATTTGGAGGGCCATAAAACATCCCTGAACCTAATATTCAAGTCTAAATATCATTCATACACTCCTACAAAATATTTGGGAGCATTTGGGTTGATTTGGAGGTCAAAACAGTAAAACTAGTCAAAGGTCGAAATTGGGGAAAAAGGGGAAAAACTGGCATTTTAATAAAATTTTGAAAAATGGTTATTACAAGTGGTATCAGAGCATGGTCTTGGAACTTGATGGTATTAACAAGAACCCAAACAAATAAACCACCACCCTTTGAATCAATAGTTGAAGAAGTTTTGGTTGAAGAAGAGATAGTAGCAAAAAAAGAGTTTTTTTCTAAAACAATGGGTAGAGAGGAGGAGGAAATATTAAGACAAAAGGAGGAATTTATTGAAGCCTTAAAACCATGTTTTGAAGGAATTACCATGGTTATGATAGATATGATTAAACAAATTATGAAAGGTTTCGAATTGTTGGGTAGCCAACTTTCAGGCAAAGGGATGATAGGAGATAATAGTGGTTCACACTCAGGGGAAAAGATGAAAGGGAATGAGCATATTTTCTCAAGTATAGGACCTCATAATAAACCTGACGAATTTCAAAGCATACAAAGGCATACTGCACCTAAATTTCTCACACCCAAAGAAGAGCCCAATCTTGAATTGTATTACAAGAAACTAGTAAAGGATTGGAATGATTTGAATGAAGAGTGTAAAAGAGGTGTACCACTCAGTGACTACATTGATGCTATGCAAAAGATTAAAAGGAAGGGAGACAATAGGAGTCCATTACAAAACAAAGAATTGAATAGTGCTATTGGAAAAATGTCACTTCCTACTTTTGATGGTTCTTCTCAAAATTCTGCTAACACTTGGGTGCAAAAATTGGATGTATATTTTCAGCTGAATCCTATGTTGGAAGAGGATGCATTAAAAATGGCCATTCTGCATTTGGAAGGAGATGCCAATGAATGGTGGTTTCATGGGATGAAAACCTTGGGTCATAAACAGGTTAAAACATATGGAGAATTTGTTGACAGGGTACTAGAAAGATTTGAACAAAAAGATCCAGAATTGCCTTTCAAAGAACTAGCTCAATTGAAGCAAACTGGGTCCCCTACCGAATATATGTTGGACTTTCAAAAATTATTAGTCAAGGTGGCTGATATATATATGGAAAGATTAGTATTGCTGTTCACTGAAGGTTTTGCTGAACCCTTAAGAAGTTTGGTCAAATCCCACAAGCCAACTACATTAAAAGATGCAATGAGCTTGACTAGGGATCTCCAAAATGTGCTTCCTAGAATGAGATTTCCTCCTAAGCCTAGCTACAAATTTGAAAAGAAACCTTGGCAAAGGGATGGATATGATAAGAAAACTTGGCAAAGAGAGTCATTTGAGAGGAATAAAAAAGAGGGACTAAACAGGGATGAACTTAGAAAAAAGAAACTGTGCTTCACATGCTTCCAACCATGGACACCGGGGCACAAATGTACCAAAGGAAAGGCTCAATACATAGAAGTATTTTTTGATAATGAGGGGTATGATGGGGGCATGGATGAAGATGGACATATTTCAGATCAAGAAAAGGCATATGAGACAGCAGTAGAAGAGGAAAGACAAGAAGAAAATCAACCTTCACTGGACAAAGCAAGAATGGCAGTGCTTTCAACAGTATCTCGCTATCATACTATCCGATGCAAAGGTGTGATACAAGGACAAAGAACTTCAGTTTTGGTAGATGGAGGAGCCAATCATAACTTCATTGATGCAGAGATGGTAGAGAAAAGAAAGATACCTATTGAACCATTTGATGGCTTCACAGTTGTCATTCTCGGTCACAACACAATGCAATGCAAAATATGGGTTCCAAAGCTGCAAGTCACCGTAGGTAACTATACTTTTGTTGATAGTTTTTATGTGGTTGATGTTGTTGATACTAATGTGGTTTTGGGAGTGCAATGGTTGTATTCAATAGGAGAGCATACAGTAAATTATCAAATTCCCGAAATGAAATTCCAAGATTCAAAAGGAATACAAAGAATTGTGAGAGGGCAACACACTTATCCAAATCAAGTAGTAACTTGCAATAGTATGAGATCTATATTGAGGCATGGGGATGTAGAATGGACTACTGAATGTCATATTACATCTCCCAAGCCAACTATAAATATTGTCAAACACCCATAGGAGATAGAGAGACTTTTGCAAAAATATGAAAAGGTTTTTAGAGACCTTCCACATGGTAGGCCACCGGATAGGGGGGTTGAGCATAGTATTATTTTGGAGGAGGGTACTTAACCCATTCAGATACCACCTTATAGACATCCTAAAAAGTTCAGAGATGAGATTGAAAAAGATATCCAAGAACTCCTAGAGTTGGGACTCATTAGACCAAGCTCTAGCCCTTATGCTTCTTCAGTAGTGCTAGTGAAGAAAAAAGATGGAACATTGAGAATGTGCATAGATTTTAGAGCCTTGAACAAAAAGACTATCAAGAATAGGTATCCTATTCCTAGGATTGATGAGCTCATGGATGAGCTACATGGGGCCAAATACTTCTCAAAAATTGACCTTAGATCAGGGTATCACCAAATTCGAATGAAAGATGAAGATGTGCAAAAGACCGCTTTTCGATGTCATTTTGGCCACTTTGAATTTCTTGTCATGCCTTTTGGGTTAACTAATGCTCCAGCCACCTTTCAAGCATGTATGAATAGGATATTTTGCAAGCAACTATGAAGGTTTGTTCTGGTTTTCTTTGATGATATTCTCATTTACAGTAAAACATGGGAAGAGCATTTGCAGCAGTTAGAGATTGTGTTGAAAATCTTGCAAGAAGAGTCCTTATTTGCTAAGTTATCAAAATGTGAGTTTGGGATGAAAGAAATATTGTATCTTGGGAACATTATTGGGAAAGAAGGAGTGAAGGTACACATGGAAAAAATCAGGGCTATCTTGGAATGGCCATCACCAAAAAATATTACCGAATTGAGAGGCTTTATTGGCATATGCACCTACTACAGAAAATTTGTGAAAGGGTTCTCCAAGTTGACTTCTCCACTCACCAATTTGACTAAGAAGGATGATTTCAAGTGGGATGAAGAGGCTGAAAAGGCATTCCAAAAAATGAAAGAGGTAATGAGTAGTTGACCCATACTTGCACTTCCTGATTTTACTAAACCTTTTGTTGTGGAATGTGATGCTTCAAGTGGAGGAATAGGGGCTGTCCTGAAGCAAGGCCAACACCCCATAGCCTTTGAGAGCAGAAAGTTGCAGCCTCATGAAATTTTTTACTCCATCTATGATAAAGAAATGCTGGCCATTATGCATGCATTGGCCAAATTTAGACAATACTTGGTGGGCAGCAAGTTTGTGGTGAAAACTGACCACAATAGTCTAAGACACTTTCTCACCCAAAAAGATCTAAATGAAAGGCAACAAAAGTGGGTAAGCAAGATTCAAGCTTATGATTTTGATATTGAATATGTCAAAGGAAAGAATAATATAGTAGCAGATGCTTTGTCAAGAAGGCCTTCTTTTTCTCTCATGGATATTGCCAAGGATTGGAAAAACATGCTACTAGTTGAATATGCCAAAGACAAATTTGCTTGTGATGTGTTGGATGGAATCAAAGGGGATGATAATTATAGGATTTTGAATGGGATGATATATTATAAGGGAAGAATTTATTTAGTTCATAACTCCAAGCTCAAGTA
Organism: Larix kaempferi; assembly: GCA_027924585.1. Taxonomy (NCBI): domain Eukaryota; kingdom Viridiplantae; phylum Streptophyta; class Pinopsida; order Pinales; family Pinaceae; genus Larix; species Larix kaempferi. The sequence continues at coordinate 9,097,044 of BSBM01001030.1, forward strand.
CCGAATTTTGCAAGAAGCACATGATTCCCCACTAGCGGGCCATCCGGGGATCTTCAAAACTTATAGACAGTTGAGGAAAATATTTTTTTGGAAGGGGCTGAAGGAAGATGTTCAGAAGTATGTGAATGATTGTAAAGCATGTCAACAAAACAAATCAAAACTTACATGTCCATCCGGCCTATTACAACCATTGCCCATTCCGGAGCAAAAATGGGACAGTATTTCCATGGATTTCATCTCCGGATTGCCTAAATCCTTGGGTAAGGATTGCATCTATGTGGTAGTTGATAGGTTGACAAAATTTTCTCATTTCTTTGCTGTTACATCATCTTTTAGTGCTGCACAAGTGGATGATATTTTTTTCAAAGAAATCTTCAAATTGCATGGGCTCCCCAAGAGCATTGTCAGTGATAAAGATAGTAGATTCATGGGTGCTTTTTGGAAAGAAATTTTTAGATTGGTAGGAACTCAATTGACTCCAAGTACCAGCTATCATCCACAAACTTGGACAAACAGAGAGGGTAAACCAATGGTTGGAAGGATACCTAAGAAACTATGTGGGAGGGCAGTAAAAAGCATGGGCAAAATGGCTACACTTGGGTGAGTTTTGCTACAACACCACTTATCATATGTCAATAGGAATGTCTCCTTTCAAAGCATTATATGGTTATGATGCACTTACATTTGCTGACATTATATTTGGTGATAGTAGAGCCCCAAAGGCTAAAGATTGGGTGGAAGAGAGCCAAGAAATTTTAAAGCTCTTGAAAGACAATTTGCAGGTTGCTCAAAATCAACAAAAACAATATGCTGATAGGCATAGAGAAGAAAGAAACTTTCAAGTCAATGATTTAGTATATTTAAGGTTGCAGCCTTATAAACAAACATCTCTAAAAAAGAATGGAGTAGAAAAATTAAAACCAAGGTACTATGGGCCATACAAGGTAGTGCGGAAGGTTGGAGAAGTAGCATATGAACTAGAACTTCCGGAAGGGAGTAAAATCCACAATGTATTTCATGTTTCTTGTCTCAAGAAAGCTCTTGGTCAGTAAATCATCACTTCAGAAATACTTCCTCCTTTGGATGATGAAGGTCAGCTGACACTTGTTCTGGAAAATATTTTGAAGACACGGGAAAGAAGGTTGAGGAGTAGAATCATCAAAGAATATTTAGTGCAATGGAAGGACTTACCAAATGAAGATGCCACATGGGAAGAGGAGAAGATTTTGCAGCATCCAAATCTAAAATTGCTTGAGGACAAGCAATCTTGGGTGGGGAGGACTGTAATGTCCCCATTCAAATAAGTGCATAGTAAGACAATCCCATCAATCCTACTAGTTTCCTAGGTTGGATGGGAACATGTGGGATGGTAATAAGAAAGATAATAAATGATATTTAGACATTAGAAGGGTTCAAGCATTTAATAAATATGGTGAATAAATAAATTCAAGAGAAATTCTATGTGGCAAGTGGTTTTGGAGACATATGGAGGTGGTGGGACCCACACTAGCTTGATTTTTCAATGACACATGGCAGCTCTCTCTTGCCAATTCGAATTCATGGGAAGGTGAACACTCTTGGGTGAGTTGATAAGTCATAACACATGGAATTGAGCATATTAGGTCGAAATGGGATGGAATAGTAACCTCCATGGGAGAGGAAGAGTCAAATTGGAGACTAGTGGACACTTGGGCTAGATTCCCTAGTTTTATGACAACAATAATGAAGCATCTATGACATTTATGACAAAATTCAGACCTGACTTCTTACACCTGACCATTATGACATGTCAGCCCCAAAAATAGGCTCAAGGAAGGCGCTCATGGAGTTGGGGGAAGCTAAAGAGACTCAAATTCGAATTTGGGAGAAGATGGAAGGTTGGAACTAGGAGACAAGTGGCAAATGAGGAATATTTTCTAAATGGAAATTTATTGAATCTATTGAGAGGATTTCGACCCCTTGAAGGCTAATGTTGGTTATAAAATGTAGAAATCTAGTATGAGAATGGATTTTTGATGATTTGAGAAAAATTGCATTTGTGAAGAGAGAACTAGTGGATGACTAGTTTCTTGCCTTAGCCAATTTCGAGGGTGAAAGATTCCCATCCAAGTTGGTGTTTGGAGAGGCTACTCAGGTATTTCATGGTGCTTTAATGGAGTTTTATTTGCAAGTAGCAGCTACAGGAAGTTTCATGGTTTGTTTTAGTGCAGCACTTTCTCTCCACCATTTCCAATTTTGAAGGCATATTCGGGCTCCTTGAGGGATTGCGCTTTGGGTGAGATCTTGCACTCATTGGGAGAGATTCATATGATATTTTTCTGATTGTAATAGCTTCATATCCGCTTTTCTTCATATTCAAAAACTCTCAGGTCGAAATAACCATTGATTGTATGCAAAATTATTGATTAATGAGCAAACAATGTCCATTTCCCAATGCTTTGATGTATGACACTATAAGGTTGATTATTTCGAATGGATGGATGATTATCTGATATATTTGTGATTCATATACTGACATGGATATATTATACAAGTTTCATGTACTCTACTTGAGCATTTGAAGCATTTTTACTCAGTTTGTTTGTATTAAAAGGTGAAATAGTGCCATTTCCCCAAGGGTCGAATTGGGGGTTTTTGCTGTTGAATGTGAGAGAGTTAGAACCGTAGTAAAAATCAATTAATGGTGCATATGAGACCTTAATAACATAATTAACACATTACATACCTCTGTTCATAAATTCGTGGGAGTTTGGAGGCATTTGGAAGGCCATTTGCAGTGTTACCCTGGGGGGATTTGATGCACGAATTACTAGTCAAAATTACATATATTGATCAGAATACAAATCAAGTTTGCAGTAGTATTTGGAGGGCCATAAAACATCCCTGAACCTAATATTCAAGTCTAAATACCATTCATACACTCCTGTAGAATATTTGGGAGCATTTGGGTTGATTTGGAGGTCAAAACAGTAAAACTAGTAAAGGGTCGAAATTGGGAAAAAAGTGAAAAAATTGGCATTTTAATAAAATTTTGAGAAAGGGTTATTACAGTGACCATGCTGCCAACAAATATCCCCCGTGCCACCACGTGAAAAACCTCACCGATCCTCCTGGCCCAGCGTGCCATGTGCAAAACATGCCGTCGTCATGTGTGAGCCCAACCGAATCGGTCAGGTGCAATCATGCGTAGAGAGGGTGGCCAGTAATCACACCACTTCTCCATACCCTCTAAAATCCATCGTACAAAATTCATCATCGAGCCTGAGCGCAACACTGTCATGAGTCTCTGACTACTCTAATCTAGCGGCACAAGCCTCGACCGCTTGCGCATACCCTTTTCCATTGGAGCCCCATCTATCACCAAGCAACCTGCAACAATCATCATCAGTTTTTTTTTTTTTTTTAACCCAATGAGACTCAGACATCGCACTGTTCCAAGCCTGCGCGATAGGGCTTCAACCTGTGACCATTTACCAGCTTGGGGAGCATCCCCCCATCCAATTGCTACAACTGACCGCTCCTCCTGAAGTAATGCTATTGATGTGGTAGGGACCCAGCCAATGCATCTGCAACTTTGCTAGATGTTTCATAACCCAACTGTCGTATAGTAACACTAAGTCGTCTTGTTAAAACTGTTTATTTTTGATGTGGCAATCATTCCATGCCTTCTATCTATCCTTCTCCACCCCTTGATGAAAGCCAGCGATAAATCGATCTTCTTCCAACTGTACCAACTGTGCTAGACGATCCTCTAATGCTGCAACATCGTCCATACCTGTAATAACCACAATGTGTAGACTTGGGACAATATACTCCATTGGCATAATTTCTTCCTTCCCATATACTAGCTTGAAAGGTGTCTGACCAGTCAACTGTTTACATGTAGTGCGATAGGCCCATAATACCGCTTGATTTTTCAAATCCCAGTCGTCTCGGTTCGCATTGCACACCTTTGTCAATGCGTGTTCCAATACCTTGTTAAACGCCTCCACCATTCCATTCGCCTGTGGGTGATAGGGTGTACTCTTCTTATGCTGTATCTGCAATTCCTCTGTCAAGGCATTGATAGTGCGATTGAGAACGTGGCTACCTTGATCACTCAGCAATATCTTAGGGCAGCCGAATTGAGTGATAATGTGATCAAACAAAAATCGAGCAGCCATTGTGACGGAGCAATCAACTACAGGTGCTGCTTCAGCCCACCAGGTCAAGTACTTTGTTGCTGTGATAATATACTACGCACCTGTGCATTTCCCTGGTGGATTGATCGGCCCCACAAAATCCACAACCCATTTCTCAAACGGTTGCAATGTTACCTGAGGTAGCAGCGGCATCTCGTCTCGTCTGGATGGCTTGCCAGTTCATTGACAAACATCACAAGATTGTGCATAGCCTATCGCATCGTTATGTAATGTAGGCCACCAAAGACCTGCATGCATTACCTTTCAGGCAGTCGCCCGACCGCCATAATGTCCTCCCGCCACTCCACCATGTGCCTCAGCCAGTATCTGCGCTTGCTCATGAGGTAGGACACATCTGTGCAATATCTCATCGACACCCAATTTATACAACTCTCCCACGATCAGTTGAAAGTCAACAGCCTTGATGACCAATTGCTTCTTCTGCGCAGTGGTAAATTCATCGGGCGCAGTGCCGGTCACCAGAAACTGAAGGATGTCATGAAAATACTGATCAGCAGTGGCAACATGAAACAATTGGGCATCCGGCAACCCGTCTTCGATATTAGTTGGTTCCTCCCTTGTATTAATCCTTGACAAATGATCTGGTCCAACATTCAACCGCCCCGACTTTACAACAACCTCAAAATCAAACTCCTGAAACAACAGTAGCCACCAGCAGATCTTCCCCCCCAACACAGGCTTATTGACCAAGTATTTCAATGCAGAATGATCAGTGAACATTTTAAAGTGGCCACCCAACAAATAATGCCTGAATTTCTGCAGTGCATAAACCATGGCTAGACCTTCGTGTTCTGTGGTAGTGTAATTGCGTTCTGTAGAGGATAGCTTTCGACTGGCAAAAGAAATGGGATGATCAATGTCGCCTTCTGCTGGTTGAGCCAATACAACCCCTAAAGCAACCGATGAAGCATCAACATGGACATGGAATTCCTTACTCCAGTCCGGAAAGACCAAGATCGGTGCCGACCCCATCTTCGCCTTGAGCATTTCAAAACTAGCCTGGCATTTCGGGTTCCACTGGAATGCCGCATCATTTTTCAACAACTTCTCCATAGGGGCCGTAATCGCAGCATACCCCCTAATTAAATTGCGATAATATCCTGTATGAACCAAGGTGGCGTGCAACTGCTTAAAAGTGGTCGGCGGTTGCAACCCCAAAATAAGCACAATTTTGGCGGGATCAACCAACAAGCCTTGCTTACACACAATGTGACCCAACAATATCCCAAATGGTGCACAAAAAATACATTTCTTCAAGTTCAGGGATATCTAGTGCTGTCGGCATCACTCAAGCATCAACTGCAGATTAGCCAGATGATCCCGAATCAATCCACAAACGGTCCAATCATCCATATATACCTGTATAAACTTCTGAATAAAATCTTTGAATGCAGCAACAATGACCCGGGAAAATATCGCAGGCGCATTCTTCAAACCAAAGGGCATGACCGTGTACCGAAAGCAACCCCATTCAGTAACAAAAGTTGTCTTATGGCGATCTTCCTTGGCAATGCGAATCTGATGGTAGCGAGAGAATCCATCAATGAAAGAGTACATCTCTTGGCCGTCCACGCCTTCAAGTACTTCATCAGTAAACGGAGTCGGAAAGGGGTCATGCAAGCAGGCATCGTTCAACTTCCACAGGTTGACACAGATGTGTACTTATCCTGTTTTCTTGTCTTGCATCACCATAGGACTGATCCATTCTGACTCTTCCATAGGTTCGATAATACCAGCATCCAACATCCGATCAAGTTCTGCCTTGACCTTTTCTTTATTCCATGGATTTAGCCGATAAGGTCGCTGTCGAACTGGCTTAGCATCTGGTTTCAATGGTATCCTCATCTCTCCTAAATCACCCAAGATTCCCTTCATTTCAGAAAAATTCATGGGAAACACGTCCTGAAACTCATGCAATAACTCGGTAACCTTACTCATCATCTCATCATCCCAATAATCCCCAACATTAGCAAACTTCAGAGTAGCCTCGATGCCGATATTCATTTTGCGAAGCTACAACGGCTGATTGAACGGAGTACTTGGCATAACAGGTGGTACCACATGGCGACTTCCTTCGAATTTGGGAATGCTGATATTCCGGGGATCATCATCATCCTCTGGCCCTCCACTGACGTTGAAGCACTCCATGAGAGACTGCATCTAACTGTGTGTGTGCGGGTCAGCAGGGCAGGCCACCGAAACAACCTGAAATATCACATCGTGGATGAGCTGCAGGGCGTTATGGACATCAGGGTTGGCATCCGCAAACGTGAGCGTATGAGTGAAACAGATTGTCAACTCTCCCCATGTTGTAATGTCATGGCACAACTCGACTGCAGTATACCACAAGCGTGGTATCTCCTCCAAAGTATGGACAAAAGCATGAACCCATTCATCTTTAGGTCGCGTTACCCACAATCATTGGCACTCCATCACATGATCACCGGGATCAGTTCGACCATTGTACGTGCCGGTGTGATAAACTTCAGCATTTCCAAATCGAACCATCATCAACCTTCGACACTGTGATCAATCTTTAATGAATTTCTTATGTGTCGCCCACCAGCGTGCTGGATCAGCCTTCAGTGCTTCCTCCAAGGCCAACAATCGCTGTGGTTCTGGAACACGGTCTTCGAACTCTACTACAAAGGTATCTAAGCCAGGAAACCCCTCATAGACGGGAAATGTGATCGTTTCTGTTGCAACCCGACACAAGGATTACGTAACTAAGCCACATTTCCAGAATGGTACTTCATGCATCCGGTTCTGCCAGTGCTCTAATGCATCATCAGAGTCGAAAGACGCATAACTCTTGCTGCGCCACTCCAGTTCACCGTGGATCATGGGATGAATGTAGTCCTCTGAAATATTAAATGCATGATCCCAGCCAGTGTGATCGTCATCTTTGATAGGCTCAACATATCGGTGTCCTTCAGTCGGATCCAACGGAGCGATGACTCAGAAATCGTGATTCTCAAAAGTCATCATGCGCTTCTTGAAGTTGATTACAGCTCCACTATCGTTAGCCCATCCTATTCCCAATAACGCAGGGTATGAGCTTCCTCCATCAACTACTTCAATGACGTCAAAGTCAGCATAAGTCTTCATGCCTTCAATATCAATCGTGAGCCGCGGAACCCTCCCAATCGGTGTAAGCTTCATATGGTTAGCCAACCGGAGCTGCATAGGAGACTAGCTTAATGGGGGACTCCCCATCTTCTGCCACGCCTGCTTGGTTAAGATGTTAACATCCGAACCAAGATCAAGAATAATTGAATCAACATCGTCGTCGCCGATCTAAATGTTCATTCGCATTTCCTTGCCAGTTTTCCTTCACTGTAAGGAGTTTACTGCTGACTCCTGCCGTCCTTTCTAAAATCGCTATAACCAGCCCTCAATCTCAACCAGGGCAGCTGGGTCTCGGGCCAACAACAAACAGTTCTCAAGAAATTTTTGCAACATCCCTGGTAGTGGTGATCGATCAAGATCATCGGTAGCATTGAATAGAGGTGGCATATCGCAAACAACATCCTTACCACGGTCTTTCTCCAAGGTACGATGTGCCTCCAAGAACGTCTCCCACTCCGCATCAGTGTCAAAATTTACCATCTTTTGACCAACCAAGAGAATGAGTGGTCGCAACCCATCTTCCCCAGTCGTTTTACCTCCATGAGTGACAACAGCTACCGAAGCATCTTGTGGTCACAGTTCTGCAGAAATAGTCACAATATTTGCACCCTGCGTCTGGTTCTGCTGTAGATTCCCTGGTTGATTTACATTCGGATTAGCATTTGGCAGTGGCCGCGGGGGATAGTTCTGCATTGGGTTCTGTACCGGTTGCTGTACTGGGTTCTATAGCTGTGGAGTGTTCCCAGCCTGCCATCTTGCAATCAACTGTGGACAATTCTTGATTGTATGATTGTTTCCAAAACAAAACATACACGAATTCTGTAGCAGTGGGAAGTCGCGTTGATAATGCCCCCATACCACACAGTGGTAACATTGAACAGGTCCTCGACCACCTCGACCTCCTCCTCTACGACCAAATCCGCCACTGCATCCGCCCCTGTAGCCTCCCCGATAGCCGCCCTGCTGCTGATACTGAGGTTGGTTACATTGCTGCTGTATGGGTGCTGGTGGCATCCCTTTCCCTTGTGGTGCATACTGTGGTTGTTGCGCGTACTGAGGCTGCGGGGGGTTCATCGGTGTATATTGTGGTACGAACTGTTGTGGTTGATGTTGCTGCGATACAAAATGCATCTGTGGTTGCGGCTGAGCTACCGCAGCTGTAGCGGTGCAATGCATTGATCATCTTTGACATAGAATCCATCACACATTCTCTCTTGTAGCAACCCATATGCACGACAATCCTTGTCATCATGTCCTATCGACTTACAGAATGTGTAGTACAGATTTCGCGAAGTTGTGACCATTTTCTGCGTATATGGGAAATTATCATGACTGTGCCCAAACACATGACAAACATGACACCATGGCATACTTCCGTCATTTAATGGGTTTGGCACACCCGATACCAAATAATTATGGAAATTCAGACAATTATCCTTTGTATGTCCCTCTCGTCGACATCGCGTACACCATACTTCATCGCGCTGTTCCTTGTTCTTTTTTAAATCTTGCAACTGTATCATCAGGTTAGCAAGCTGTGTCTATAACTGCGACATCTCGACTGCATTATCTCCAATTGGTGACACCTCCAATCGCATCGCGATCTCTAGAGCTTCGCTAGGCGTCGATATGTTTTGCTGCATCAGCGGTAGCCGAATGTGGGGTAACAGTACCGCAATGAACCATTCTTTATGTTGGACAATGCTCATATCGAAGCTAACCTTTTCCATCAGTGTCTTGAATCGCTGGTCAAAATCCCACACCGTCTCATTGGGATACTGCTTAATTTCCTTCAATTCAGTAATATATTGAGCCTCCGACTTAGGCCGTCTAAATTCAGCAATCAACCCATCCTGAATCTCATCTAGTGACTTCTCTGGGGCCCCCGTAGGGACTAAAACGAACTTCATGAACCAATCTAAGGCACGACCTCGCAGAGTCATGGCTAACTGTCCTTTCTTAGTATTGTCATCAGTGATCTGTTTCACGGTCTAGACCGCTTCACACAAAAACCAATACTGTTCTGGGTTGTCTGTTGCACTTCCATTGAACAACAGTGGCTTAGCATCATCGCCCACCATCTTGGGCTTCCTTCCTCCTGTCGCGGTGCTACTACTACTAATTAACTTCTGCGGTGTCGACGTACTCAGTGGTGTCGAAGTAGTGTTTCTTGCTGGTTGAGAGCTAGTGAGCGAAGGTGTGGGTACGTTGGTGTTGGGGTTTGGTCCTGCCTCTATCCTGGGCGTAGCCTGGTTGTCCCTGTCAGGACTGTGAGGTCGCTTCATCCCATGCGGCCTTCCTTCACGGTCTTGCAGTCCGATCGCAGCAGGACCTTCTCCTATCCTCTACCTCTTTTCCTGACGGAACCTTGCTCCTCCCCTCGTAAGGCCACTTTCTTCCTCGGCTTCACTCACAGTCTCCTCATGGTCTGCACCCATCTACCCCTTTACCATTCCTTCGACCGCCCCCCCGATAGTCACGATACCCACGGCCTCCGCCCACCAGGCTGGTTACTGATCAAGGTGCATCTTCAATATACCTTTCTCGCAGATTAGCATCTTAATTGACAGTTGGAGTGACAGCAAAAACCTTCCCCTCGGTCCGTCAAAGAAGTATCTTTTAGCTTCACTATAGGATTCCTTCATGTCGACCACAAATTCAGTGATGTATCCTTCCAAGATGCTATCAAGCCAAACTTCGACAACCCGTGATGCCTTATTATCAACTTCCTGCAGTTCCTGGATCAACTCTGGGGTCCAAGCCGTCGGTTCACCACCTTGGAAATTTCTCTTCTGGAAGGTCAGCTTTGACAACCACTCATACAAAATAACTAGGAATTCAAAGAAGAACCACTCGTGCGGACCGTCGTGAATATATCTTCCCAACCAGTGATCTACCGTTAGTTGCGTGTTCCGACTCTCCTTTTCAGCAAATTCCTGTAGTCTCTGATCAAACCAGCTCTGTATCTCCGGCTTCGTCAGGTGCCACAACATGGCCTCCTCTTACGGTCCCGGCAACGGAACCATTTGTTGACCAAATCATGACCTCACAATCGACAGGGGTCCACCAACTTTCGACACATACCTCAGTCTCCATGCGCACCGGCCCGGGCAGGTTCGAACCCACCCAGCAACACCCGTAGAGTGGATGATGTCTCACCCGAGGCATCCAGGAAGAGCAGATGAAACCATGTTTCCGCCGAGGGAGGAGGCAAGTTGCGGAAGTATGATACTAACAACAATTCTAAATATTCATCGTGAAGTTATAGCACATCACTTTAATCGCAGCATTTAACATTACAATAGACAGAGATCGCACATCACTTTAATCGCAACATTACAGTAGACAGATATCTATAACATATTATTGCGGCATTCACATCATAGCGACAGAAACAGATAATGGCATTAAGAAAAGGCAATAACATAAGTATTGAGCAACATTACACACAGATTGCACCAAATCATCATCCTTATATTACTGTGGCAAACCAAAAGCAGTACATAAATCTCTGCGCAACTCCCATATTATCTTCACATACAGCTCTAGCTTCTCTCTATCATTCCGCTCTCCCTCAACACTTACAATTCTCATCTATTTATAGGCTTCCTCCCATTCCAATACTTGTCCACTTTCCTAACCGATACTTATGGACAATCGACTAACTGACTTGGTCTAATGAACCAAAAACCCGCATACCGCGGTACAATTGACTCGATATTAAAAAATACATGACCCAAAACCCTCCAACTGCGGTATACTTGACTCAATATTACAAAATACATGGTCCAAGTGACCCAAAACCCGCCAACTACGGTCTACTCTGGTACAAAATACTCCTTTGTGCCTTTACCCAACGTGTCGCAACGTCAGCGGTACCGCGACACGTCCTCATCAAACCGCCTACCAACAATATGGACCAACTCCACAAAATTTTGAACCCAACCAATGGATTCTCACCTCATGCAGGTGAAGATATGTACGATGATAATTTTCTACCAACTTCTGCAACCTATTTCATGAACTCCAAAAAAAAAATAGTTGAGTCCAAAGATGATCCTTGGATCCCAAATTATCCTCAAGAATACAAGGTGCAATATATATTCTCCTCTGCAATGCATAAGAGTCACATGGAAGTCAACATAACACCCTGCAAGAAAAACATAAGTCCATCTAAAAATATGTTTCCCATGGAGGAAAACATCACCATATGCTACAAAGATGAACTCATGGGGAAGAGAAGAGGCTTGCTTCCTCAATCCAACCAACCAAAATGTGCTCCCAATGAGCTACCAATGATCAACAATTCCCAGGTCCCACTGCTTGCACACTCTCCTAGTGCACAATATCATCAAGGACCAATCTATAAATTATGGGATGCCAAGGTCCCAACAATTTTGCACGCCATCAATACATAGTGTGAATACATACAAATCAGAATGTGGGATGCCCATGTCCCAATGCTTTTGCATTTCTATCATGCACAAGGTCTCCCAAAACAATACATCAAAGTAAGAGGTGTACAATATCCTCCAAATTATTTCAACCAAGTGTGGAATTCTAGGATCCCAATCTCTAATGAGCATCCTCCCAAACATCATAAGAACAAAATATAGATCATCAAAGTACATAACAATATCATACGAATGTAAATCAAGGAGGTGCCTCATCAAAGAATCATGAAAGTGCTTGTACATCCAAGGAAGTAGACCACCATTTTCCAAGTGCACACAAGCATCAAGTGGCCAATCAAATATTCTCCAATGACATAGGTGAGGGTCCCATGTCCAAGAATGCTGCTCCAAGAAAGTGTGGAGGTGTCATAGAGTGTTTCCATGTGTGCATTCACCCAAACATTGGATGAAGAAACTATCCAATTAAGTGAATGACATAATGAGCAAGAAGAAGAATGAGTATCATATATGCACCCATGAATATGTGTATCATCAAGAAATAACAATGGATGTTGCTTCCAATAAGAATGTGCTCCAATCATATATATCTTCACCCAAGTATTGGATGAAGTTCCTCCAACATCAAATGAACTAAGAAAGGAGCAAGGAAAATCATGAGTCTTCAAGTGACTCTAGTGAACATCATAGGTGCATCCATGTATGTGAGAGTCATCAAATGAGAGAAATGGATGCTTCTCCAAGGAGGTGTGGGAGGTGTCAAGTAGTTCTTCCATATGGCCTTTCACCCAAACAATGGATGAAGGAACTCTCCCATCAAGTAAGGAGCAAAGAGAACAATGAGCCTTCAAGAGGCTCAAAGGAGGATCATATGTGCATCCATGAATATGTGTATCATCATAAGGTAACAAAGGATTCTTCTACAAAAGTAAAGAAGAAGGTGCTATAGTCATGTCATCATCAAAAGGAGAGATAGGAGTTTCATACTCCTCATGTGGCACCATCAGAATGAAACCTTTCACCCATACTTCCATAGGATGAATGCTGCAAAATATGGAAGTGCAGGATGTAGGAGAATGAACCAAATCAACCAAATGATTAGAGAGTGAAAAATTTTCATCATGTGAAGGCTCCATAGGGATAGGATCATGCACGTCCCCCAAAAGTGTGAAACTTCCCTCATAAGTTGGTTCCAAGGTAGTGGAATCATGCACTTCTTCAAAAAGTGTGAATCCATCATCAATAGGAAACTCAAGTTCCTCTTCCACCACAACAAGTGGTTGTATCTCATCAAGCTCATATTCAAACACATCAATCACATGCAAATTGCCATGTTTATCGTGATCCATCATGTCATGAGAATCCTCCAAGCAATCTACCATATGACAATTTGAAACATAGGAGGAAGAACAAGTATCTTGCAACGTCTTAAGAAGTTGCTCATTTTGAATTTTGAGATTATGAATATCCTCATTATTCTTAAAGTATGCCTCATGTAACCATTCATTAAGCTCAACCAAATTTTTTCTATAAAAAATCAAAGACATGAAATTACCTTCGATGTTGCACATTGCTCTTTGAATCTTCTACACGTCTTCAAGGAAGGATGGCTCCTCCAATGAAGAAACTCTCCAACAAGACTTTGAAACCCATGCTTGAGTGTCATGGAGTATTCTAAGGGCCTCATATATATTCCTTTCACTCATCTTCAAAGAACCTTCAATGAAGGATGGTTCATGAGAGTGAACCTCCTCTTCTTCCTTTTTCTTGGGATCAACTTCACATGGAAGCTCAAGTGGTGACTGGGAAGCTGATCTTGGTTCATATTTTGATGCTGCAAGGTATTCTTCTTACTCTCAATGGAGTTGGGACTTGCATCAACCTCATCAAGTCTGGTATCTATGTAACCAATATAGAGGGATGGACATCCATTAGTAGATGTCTCCATGCAATCTTGGTACCCATCAGTAGGCACCAGATCATAACATCCATCAGTATATGCTTCTATAGAACTTGAGAAACCATCATTAGTTACTCTCTGATCCATGTTCTCTATGAGAGATGCATCTATATGTTCCTTAGTAGAATAGGTGATGGCTTCATTATGCTATCAACCCTCAATAGTAAGGATTTTGGTATTATCTTTCCCAACACTGGTGGTGGTCTCCTCATTTTGCTCCTCCTTTTCACTCAAACATTTATGATTTGGTCTCAAAGGTATTTTGCAATAAGGGAATATAATTTTATTTACTAACTCCACATATTCATTCTTGGGCCTATATCCAAACAAAGCATCCACAAAAAATTCGAAAGGAACTACTGGGGATGGCTCCATTATAACACCCTAGGCTTGATATTGTTGGGGCAAGGTTTTGCAAGTTTCCCTCCACCATGCTATTTCCTTCAAAGGATATTTCCTTATTGGTGTGATCCCTATGTATACATATTCATTGTACAAGTTATCACAATAGTAACCATCATCATCTCTGAATGTGAACTGGGTAGAGGTACTGTAAGACGGTTCCTCATCCACATAGCTACCATCATACAACTCAAAATCATTTTCCTTTGAGGCATAGAAAGAATCCTCCTCCTCATACTACTCATACTTTGAATATGAATAAGACATGGATAGAATTTAATTATTCAATGGATGATCCAATTCACTGGTGCAAGGACCATGCTCTGATACTACTGTAATATCCCTACCATGGAAAGTTTCTCATTTTTGACCAATTTTTGAACCTTGGACTAGTGAAACCCAAGTTGTCCCAAATGCTCCCAAATTATTTCGAATTATGTCTAGAAGGGATTGATGGGTCTTATGAAATCCTAATGCATATATTGGACACTCAGACACTTATTAAAGGCATTCACGACTTTCATTAATCAAGGAGGAATGAAAGGGAAAAATACTAGTGAAATCCATGTTGAAACCCCCCACTAATCACTGACTTGTTGGATTTCCAAATGTTGTACGAACCTCCATAATTTATGAAGAGAGGCTTGGAATGGATAAAGGAATTCATTAAAAACCAAAAGGAAGCATTTATCATGATCTACAATTGGTTATTACACCCATCAAACAGAAAGTTGTAACACATATACATTGCTTGGAAAATGTACACAATGGACATGGAAACTGTTGCATAAAATTTAATCAAATTCCCAAGGGGACTGCATATGGTAATTTGGTCATATACAGTACATCATAATATTCTAGAATAGCTGAAAAAACATAGAGAAAGTCTGATACAAACAGTTGAATAACTACTCCGAAAAGTCCACAAGAAAGCATAGGGGAAACTAGCTCGAATAAGTAGTTTGCTTCAAATTTATACATGATATACATAATATTTAGAACTATGGATAAGATATGAAGCTCAATACAGTTCCATACATCAAATACCACATCAATGGAGTCACAAAATCATCCTCCACAATTTTTATGCAACTATTAGTGTGCCATCAACACTAAAACATGAACATTGAGAAGAGAATGTTAGGAAAGAAAGTAGAAGAAGATCTATGAGAGGAACTCAAACTATAGAGGAACTTGAACCTGCATTAAACAATTCCTTTAAGATTTGATAATAGGCTTGAATGGACTATCCTCCAACCAACTTGGACATGAATCTTTCACCTTTGAAATTGGTTCAATAACAGGGAAGGTAAACACCCACCATGCATGGACATGCTAAGCTCTCCAAGAGTGCAAAACAAAAAGGATCCAAAAACTGCTCTTCTTCCTAATCCTCCCTTTTTATTAACTTCATGTGGACTCATGATCTCTAATTTCCCTCCAATACACTCACCCAACTCGAGTTAGTTATTGATTCCTTCATGAGACACTTGTCCTTCTCATTCTTGCACTCCTCTTTCCCCAATTCGAATTGGGAATCTTGGCTGACCATAACTCCCTCTATGCACCTTCTTGATGCCTATTTTTATCTCTAATATGGCATATTTGTCACAGGTCTTCCATCAGATCTGAATTTGTCATAGATTCCTTCATTATTGTTATCATAGATGCCATGGGATATTGTTACAAGTGTCAGTATTTGTCTATTATTCCTATTCCTCTTCATTGGGAGTTACTCTTCCACTCCAATTCAAGTCTCCATGATTCTTGCCATGAATATTGCCTC
This sequence comes from Larix kaempferi, assembly GCA_027924585.1. Taxonomy (NCBI): domain Eukaryota; kingdom Viridiplantae; phylum Streptophyta; class Pinopsida; order Pinales; family Pinaceae; genus Larix; species Larix kaempferi. The sequence goes on from BSBM01001030.1 coordinate 9,112,935, forward strand.
TTCATCCACCCCAAGAACATTACCTCCACCTTGAATTCGAATTTGTGTGAGAATGATGCCAAGTGTAGTGGGGAATATTGCCACATCTGGGTCCCACAACTCTTATGTTTTCCTCATGATCCAATGCCACCTTATTTTCCTTTTTATTATTGTTTATGTGGCCCATTTAATGTGAATTTGTAAGTCTAAGGTCATTTTGGGTCTTGTAGCTCCCTTATCCCAAATTTTAATGCTTCCACCCCAACCTAGGGAACTAGTAGGTTAGTGGAATTTTTCCTCCATGATAATTTATTTGGATGAGGACATTACAAAATTTGAATTGGGAATTTAGTCTTCATGTAACCCACCTTGTCCATTTGGCTCTAATTTTGCATTATTAGTAACTTGGACATCATGCTTGGCAATCATTTTATCCTTAGCACCAATTTGAGAAACTATCATTAACATGGCCAAGTGGCTTAGGCCACTGTGATCCAATGTAAAACTTGGGGACATGACAACTAATCCCCTCCCAATATTGCTTGTCCTCAAGCAATATGGACCAAATCCACAAAATTTCGAACCCAACCATGGCTTCTCACCTCATGCAAGTGAAGATATGTATGATGAAACATTTGTGTAGTTTTCCACCAACTTTTGCAAGCTGTTTCATGAAATACAAAACATAAATAGTTGAGTCCAAAGATGATCCCTGGATCCCAAATGATCCTCAAGAATACAAGGTGCAATATATCTTCTCCTATGCAATGCATAAGAGTCACATGGAAGTCATCATAACACCCTTCAATAAAAACATGAGTCCATCCAAAAAATGTTTCCCATGGAGGAAACCATCACCATATGCTTCCAAGATGAACCCATGGGGAAGATAAGATGCTTTCTTCCTCAAGCCAACCAACCAAAATGTGCTCCCAGTGAGCTGCCAATGATCAACAATTCCTGGGTCCCACTGCTTGCACACTCTCCTAGTGCACAATGTCATCAAGGACCAATCTATAAATTATGGGATGTCGGGGTCCTAGTGCACAATGTATTGATGCGCACCCCATTAATACAGTGTGAATACATACAAATCAGAATGTGGGATGCCTATGTCCCAATGTTTGTGCATTTATATCATGCACAAGGTCTCCCACAAAATACATCAAAGTAGGAGGTGTACAATATCCTCCAAATTATTTCAACCAAGTGTGGAATGCCAGGATCCCACTCTCTAATGAGAATCCTCCCAAACATCATAAGTACAAAATATAGATAATCAAAATACATAACAACATCATACAAATGTACATCAAGGAGGTGCCTCATCAAAGAATCATGACAGTGCTTATACATCCAAGCAAGTAGACCACCATTTTCCAAGTGCACACAAGCATCAAGTGACCAATCAAATATGCTCCAATGATATAGTTGAGGGTCCCATGTCCAAGAATGCTGCTCCAAGAAAGTGTGGGAGGTGTCATAGAGTGTTTCCATGTGTGCTTTCACCCAAACGTTGGATGAAGAAACTCTCCCATCAAGTGAATTACATAGTGAGCAAGAAAAGAATGAGTATCATATATGCACCCATGAATATGTGTATCATCAAGAGATAACAAAGGATGTTGTTGCCAATAAGAATCATTAGAGTCAATTTGGGGTCTAAAAAGGGACTCATAAGAAAACGCTTTGTGGATGAGTAGGAATTCAATAACCAATAGAATTTAAAAAACTCGGGTCAACATTTATCATTGAGTTGGACATAAAGTAGTCAAAGATGCTTATGTATCTTATTTTTATTTGGTAATGGTCAACTTCGTATAAACTTCTCCTTGGTTAATATCGTGATAAGGACATCTCAAAAAACTAAATTTACCAAAAAATATAGTATTTTATATTGTCACTACTTTTAAAATTTTAAAAAAATAATGCTCACATTAATTATAATGACATTCTGGTCATTTTATAATCATAATGGGGTCATTATATAATCATAATTAGTCATTTTGAAATACAAAAAGAATTTATGGAATTAACCATTATAAAATAAAAGAATACCTAATTTTAAATAAAATTGCCTTAAAATAGGATAAACATTTTACCATTTTAAATAATTTTTTTAACCATCAAAATACTAAATTATTTTGAAATTAGGTAATATTACTACCACTAATCTCAAAAATCATTTTGAGAATATTATGATCCCTCATCTAAAAAATAACATTAAATAATGTATAAACTAAATAAATAATAATGACACAACATATTATTATTAAAAATCCTAAATCATATTATCAAATTTTATAATTATCATTTTTTTACCCTGTGCCTTCGGTAAAACCTTAGCTGCTACAGGATCGCGCACATTTCGTCTTCATTTTCTTCCATTCATCGGCTTCCTTTTTCATACAATACTGCATTCAGTGGGAGATGAGATGGAACTTGGGTACACTCGATGGGAGAGATGAAACTTGGTCACCGGAGAGCAGAGTAGAGCATGATCTTTGTGATGTAAGTCCAAATTAATTTGGGAATTCTACATAAATTGGTTTTTGTACATTAAATCAAATAAAAGGTGAATTCATTGGATTTTTGTGACAGATACAAATGGTTTATCCTTTATGATAGCCTAAACTATATATGTGGAGTTGCTCATTGTAACCCTAGTATATTTTCTAAGATAAAAATTGAATTATTCGATTTCTGGAGTTTTTCATTGGTTGCCCTTGTATGTTTTTCAAACTATAGATTCAAAGCGAATTGAAGGTGAACCTATTGGAACCTATTTCATCCAAAAATTTCTCACTAGAAGGCATATTTTCTTGGATAGCAGAGAGTTGTTGGTTGTGTTCCCTGGTATGTTCTTGACCCAATGAGTTTTTAATTTCTTAGTTTTAATTAACATATATTTACAATGAAAATTTTGATAAGCCTGTTAAGGTATTGGTCAATGTGACAAGCAAACATGTCTTCCTCAAATACTAACATGAATGGATTGTACACTTGAGCCTTAGACTTCAGACACTGTGCAATTAGCCCTTCAATTATTTCATCTATCATGGATTGTGTATGCAAACAACTTCCTTTATTAGACCTTCAATTCTTTCATTAGTCCTGGACCGTGTATGTAAACACCTTCCAATTAAAGAAGGGGGGGGTTGGCTCCTTGGAATAAAGCAGGGACTGGAGCTATATAGGGTTAAATAATAAGGTGATTGTGCAAGGGTCCCAGGTCTTGATGAACACAAGAATATCATCCAACTACATGATTGCAAATCAATCAAGATGTGGTTTTAGCAGATCATTCATTATTCTCATGGATGTTGTAGAGGACAATGCGTATGTCCTTTCCACCACCATGAGAAGGATCGACCATGCATGATATCATCCTTTGATAAATCATGCTATACATAGCCATTTTTGTAGCTCCTATTAGATGACCAAGAGGATAGGTGCAATTATTGTCCATAGCATGTCCTTTTTGATGGATTTCCAAAATGCTTTGTCTACCTTAGGGTGTTCTTATACCCAATCTTTAATCATGCCTCATTTCCATGCTATGCTAAATCATATCTTCAAATCAAACATCAAAACTTTTCCATGGAATATGCTTCTAGCATGATATCTCTTCTTTTCTACATTGTGAAGATATCGATCATATATGATTTGGCACACTATGACATTTTCTTTCTACCTAAAACCACTATGTTTTCAGCTCATCTTCTTTCTACCTAGAACCTCTCTATTTTCATCTCAGATTGGCATATGTTAACCTTCCTAGGCATATACTAAGATAGCATGTGATCCAGGGCACTCCATTTCCAAGCATCTCATGAAAGTCATTACAATGTCTACCAAGATACCACGGTTTAAAAAAAAAACTATTTCTTTGGATGGAAAAATTCAGAAGAGGCCTTATATTTAGGTAGAAAATTTCATCTTTTAACATTTGTATGCATAACTTGTTAGTATACATTGTAGTTTTAAAATCATACAACATTTATCTTATCATCGGCACTTTGTATGTAGGTCACTCTCTTGAACAAAATGTCAAATCGACGTCCAAATTATGAATTGAGTTCTGTTGTACTCTACAACAAAAAGGACGATGCATGGAATTGGATTCCTTTGAACTTATCTATTGGTGATTGGATTACAATGCAACCATATAGAAAAGGTGATCATAAGGTGAAAAAGAGATATCTAGAGGATGTTGAGCGACATTGGAAAGGCATTGTAAAAGGGTTTAAGATGGAAGAGGGACGAATAAAAGTAAAAGAAGTTCTTGTGGATCATGTATATGACAAGAAAGAGATCCAAAAAGAGTCTATTGTTGAGCAACCAAAATTTCCTCGAATCAATGCTAATTGTTGGTATTTTTTATTTTATTTCTTTTATATTTCAGTTATAGAGAAGTTTCTTTCATGATTTATTCATTATATTTTTATTCCACTTCTAATGATTACATTTTCATAGGCTTACACATTTCAAATTGGGAATAATGGGAGCCGATTGAGTCTATCGCTAGCATATTTGAAGTGGTGCATTAAAAAATTGGTGAATTATTGTACTCTACTAAGGATCATAAATGGATAAGGAATGAAGGTATTTGGTTCTACAAGTACAAGTACATACTTCCAAGAAGAGGTCAAGCATGTGGAGAACTCCAAGAAATCCCATTACCCTCATTTCAATCCATTGTGTGGTCAAATACAGAGCATGCAATTCTAATCTCTTTTCATTATAAGTTATTTTCAAAGGTACAAGTTGGAATAAAGGAAAGTGGAGGCATAGGTGTGTGTTGGCAAGCGGTTTGGTAAGGAAGAATCGCAACATCTACGATGCTGTGATACGTCAGATGAGGTTGCGGAAGGAAGAAGGATCTATTATTTTATGTATTTTTTGAGTTGCTTGTACCACAATAGGCAGGTTTTTGGGTCATTGGGCCATATGAGATGTAATTTCGAGTTAAGTAAACCATAATAGGTGGGTTGTTTGGGTCATTTGGACCGTGTCAGTTAGATTTTGGTCATTTGTCCAGGAGTCAGTTAGGAAGTTGTTAGTAAGTGGACAAGCATTGTAAAGGCGGAAGCCTATTTATAGTCGAAGAGTCATATGTGTTGGATAACTTTTGAAAATTTTAGAGCTGAGCCAAGCACGATCTTTGGATGTTGTTCATGCGCATCTTTGAGTCTGTATGTGAGATCAAGTGATATTTCTGAGATTTGGTTTTGCGGAGATGTTCTATCAGGTTTTTTTTGAAGCTATATGACATAACGGAACTGTTTGGTGAAATCCCTTGTGTACCTTCTTTATTAATGCATGTTGCGATGATTTCTTACTGCAGTTAATAATTTAATGTTATACTTGTCGTGACGAATGTTTATGTTGAATAAAGCTATGAATACGAATGATGTTAATCTTGAACGCATAGATCTGTCTTGAATGCTGCGATAAATAAGTTAAGTAAGCAGATGCCGCAACATTCTCCTTCATTCGGCGGAAACATGGTTCCGTCCACTCTCCCTTGATCGCCTCGGGTGAGACCTCATCTGCTCTGCAGGTGTTGCTGGGCAGGGTAAAACCTGTCCGGGCTGGTGCTCAGGGAGATCGCGGTGGGTTGGTGTTGACCGTGATGGGAACCCCTGTCGACTGGGTTTCATTCAACAAATGGTTCTGTTGCCGGGACCGTGTGCGAAGTGAAAGGAGGATATGTTGTGGCACCCGACGAAACCGGAGATCCAAGAATGGTTTGATCAGAAGTTGTTGGAATTCGTTGAAGAAGAAAGCCGGAACACTCGAATGACTGTAGGTCAGTGGGTAGATAGATATATTCACGACGGTCCGCATGAATGGTTCTTCTATGAGTTCCCAGTCTTGTTGTTCGAGTGGTTGGCGAAGTTGACCTTCCAAAAGAGGAACTTCCAAGGTGGTGAACCAACGACCTGGACCCTCGAGTTGATTCAGGAACTGCAGGAAGTCGATAATAAAGCATCATGGGCTGTCGACATGTGGTTCGATAGCATCCTAGAGGGATATATCACAGAGTTCACAATTGATACTTAGAAATCTTATAGTGAAGCTGAAAGATATTTTTTTCGTGAACCTTGGGGCAGGTTTCAGCTGTCGGTTCAATTGTCGAGTAAGATGTTTATTTGAGAAAAGGGTATATTGAAGATGCATCTTGATCAGTAGACAGCCTGGTGGGCGGAGGCCGTGGGTACTGCGACGGTTGGTGGGAGGTACATGGAATGATAAGGGGTAGATGGGTGCAGGTCATGATGAGGTTGTGAGTGAAGCTGAGGAAGAAAGTGGTCTTACAAGGGGAGGAATGAGGTTCTGACAGGAAAAGAGGCAGAGGACAGGAGAAGGTCCTGCTGCAGTCAAACCGCAAGGCCGTGAAGGAAGACCACATGGGACGAAGTGATCTCATAGTCCCGACAAGGACAACTAGGCTACACCCAGGATAGAGGCAGAACAAAACCCCAACACCAACGTACCCACACCTCCACTCACTATCTCTCAGATAGCAAGAAATACCACTCCGACACCGCCATGTTCGTCAATACCACAGAATTTAATTGGTAGTAGTACAGTGAAAGGAGGAAGGAAGCCCAGAATGGGGGGCGATGATGCTAAGTTACCGTTGTTCCATGGGAGTGGGACAGACAACCCAGAACAATATTGGTTTTTGTGTGAAGCGATCTGGACCGTAAAACAGATCACTGACGATGCCGCTAAGAAAGGACAGTTAGCGACAACTCTGCGAGGTCATGCATTAGATTGGTTTATGAAGTTTGTTCTAGTCCCTACAGGAGCCCCAGAGACATCACTAGATGAGATTCAGGATGGGGTGATTGCAGAATTCAGGAAGCCCAAGTCTGAGGCTCAATATATTACAGAATTGAAAGAAATTAAGCAGTATCCCAATGAGACGGTGTGGGATTTCGACCAGCGATTCAAGACGCTGATGGAAAGGGTTAGTTTCGATATGAGTGTTGTCCAACATAAAGAATGGTTCATCGCGGCACTGCTACCATATATTCGGCTACCATTTTTGCAACAAAACATCCCGACGCCCAGTGAAGCTCTGGAGATTGCAATGTGACTAGAGGCGTCATCGATCGGAGAAAATGCAGCTGGGATGTCACAAATACAAACACATCTCGCTAACTTGACTATACAGCTGCAAGATTTGAAGAAGGGAAAGGAGCAATGCGACGAAGTATGGTGTACGCGATGTCGAGGAGAAGGGCATACAAAGGACAATTGCCCAGACTTCCACAATTATTTGGTTTCAGGAGCGCCAAATCCGTTGAATGGTGGTAGCATGCCGTGGTGTCGCGTCTACCATGTATACGGGCATAGCCATGACAATTTCCCATATATGCAGAAAATGGTCACCACCCCAAGGAATCTTTATTGTACATTTTGCAAATCGGTGCGTCATGATGACAAGGATTGCCGTGCATATGGGTTGCTACAAGAAAGAATGTGTGATGCATTCTATGTAAAGGACGACCAACACACCATATAACAGCCGCAACCGCAGGTAGCCCAGCCGCAACCGCAGGTAGCCCAGCCGCTACCTCAACCACAGATGTAGTTTGTATCGCAGCAGCAGCAACCGCCGTAGTTCATGCCGCAATATGCTCCAATGCAGATGGCTCCACAACAGCCATAGTATGTACAATGACCGCAGTATGCACAACAAAGGCAAGGAATGCAACCGGCACCAATACAACAACAGTACCAGCAGCAGGGAGGATTTCAGGGAGGATACCGGGGATGACGTGGTGGAGGATTTGGTCATGGAGGAGGACGAGGTGGTCATGGAGCTGTTCAATGTTATCATTGTGCGGTATGGGGATAGTACCAGCGAGACTGTCCACTACTGCAGAAGCAGTGCATGTTCTATTTTGTTAATGATCACACGATTGAGAATTGTCCACAGTTGATTGCACGATGGCAAGCAGGAAATACTCCCTAGTTGCAGAACCAGCCCCAGGCACAGCAACCTACCCAAAACCAAGTGCAGCAACCACTGCAGAACTAGAATATGCGGCCAAATCAGAATCAGAATGTGAACCCACCCGGGAATTCACCATTGAACCAGACCCAGGGTGTGAATATCATGACAATTTCTGTAGAGCCAAGACCGCAAGATGCTTCTGTTGCAGTGGTCACTCGCAGAGGAAAGACAACTAGAGCGAACAACTCAATGATTTGGTTAGCCGGACAAAAGAAGGTATCATTTGACATTGATGCAGAGCGGGAGACGTTTCTTCAAGCACGACGTGCACTAGAAAAAGACCAAGGTAAAGCTGTTTTGTACGACATACCCTCCACTTTTGATGCTACTTCAGAGGCTGGCCCATTGCAGCAGTCCAGCACACTTTGAGCATTTTTGGAACATTGTTTGTCCCTGGCCAAAGACTCTGATGCTCTTGCTGCGATTGAAGCTTTGTTGCGACGACCGACCCGGGATTGACAAGAGCTCACAGTTAATTCCCTACAACATTGGAAGACGGGTAAGGAGACGCGAATGAATATTCAAATTGGTGATTACGATGTTGATTTAGTTATTCTGGATCTTGGTTTGGATGTCAACATCTTGACCAAGCAGGCTTGGAAGAAGATGGGGAGCCCCCCATTGAGTTGGTCTCCTGTATAGCTCCGGTTAGCTAATCACGCTAAGGTGACACCGATTGGGAGAGTTCCACGAATGGTGGTGGACATTGAGGGAATGAAAACATATGTTGACTTTGATGTAATAGAAGTAGTTGAGGGAGGAATCTCTTATCCAGCACTGCTGGGGATTGGATGGGCTAATGATAGTGAAGCTGTAATAAACTTCAAGCGACGGATGATGACTTTTGAAAATCGCGATCTCAAAGTTATCGCCCAATTGGATCCGACTGAAGGACGCCACTACATAGAGCCAGTGAAGGACGATGATGCCAGCGGATGGGACCATGCATTCAATATCTCTGAAGATTATATCCGTTTGACTGCCAACTGTGAGTTGGGATGGCACAGTGACAACTCTGCGTCTTCCAACTCTGATGATGCGCTAGAATATTGGCAGAACCGCTTGCATGAGGTATCGCTCCGTAAGTGCGGGTTGATCACACAGTCATTATGTCGTGTCGCAACTAAAATCGTTACACTACTAATATACGAAGGACTACCTGTCTTATCTGACTTTTAGACAGAGTTCGAGGAACGAGTTTCTGAACCACAACGGTTGCTGGCATTGAACAAAGCACTGAAGGCTGCTCTAGCACGCTGGTGGGCGACATAGAAGGCATCAATTGATGGCTGGTAGAAATGCAGAAGATTACTGATGGTACGCTTTGGTGATACCGAGGTCTACCACACGGGGAAGTATGATGGTTGGAACGATCCTGGTGGTCACTTGATGGAGTGTCAGCGGTTATGGGTATCACGACCAAGAGACGAATGGGTCCATGCTTTTATCCATATGTTGGATGAGATGCCACGATCTTGGTATACTGCAACTGAGTTGCGAGGGGAAATTTCTACTTGGCTGTAGCTCACAGTGTGTTTTACCCATACCTTCAGTTTTACGGACACCGATCCAGAGGTTAATAATGCATTACAGCTCATCCGTGATGTAGTTCTGCAGGTGGTCTTGGTGGCATATCCTGCGGATCCACATATGCACTGCCATATGCAGTCTCTCATGGAATGCTTCAATACCAGTGGTGGTCCAAAAGATGGTGATGATCCATGGAATGTGAATATCCCGAAATCAGAAGGAAGTCAGGCTATGGTACCACCTGATGCGCTAAGCGATCCGATCATCCAGCTGCTGAAGATCCGCAAGATTAATATTGGGGGAAAGGACAATTCGAAGTTCGTAAATGTTGGGGATTACTAGGATGATGAGGTGATAAGTAAGGTCACTGATTTGCTCCATGAGTTTCAGGATGTATTTCCCATAAAGTTTTCTGACATGAAGGGGATTCTAGGCGACTTAGGGGAAATGAAGATTCCATTAAAACCAGATGCTAAGCCGGTCCGGTAGCGACCCTATCGATTGAATCCACGACATAAGGAGAGGGTCAAGGTAGAATTGGATCACATGTTGGATGCGGGTATCATTGAACCAGTCGAGGAGTCCGAATGGATTAGTCCTATGGTGGTACAAGATAAGAATATCGACGAGGTGCATATTTGCGTCGACCTCAGGAACCTAAATGATGCATGTTTGCACGATCCGTTCCCAAACCCATTTACTGACGAAGTGCTCGAAGGTGTGGGTGGCCAGGAGATGTACTCTTTCACAGATGGGTTCTCTGGCTACCATAAGATCCGCATTGCTAAAGAAGACCGCTAGAAGACAACTTTTGTTACCGAATGGGGCTGCTTTCAGTACACCGTGATGCCGTTCGGCTTGAAGAATGCACCTACGATATTTTCACAGGTTGTCATTGCTGCATTCAAAGATTTCATTCAGAAGTTTTTACAGGTATACATGGACGATTGGACGGTCTATGGTTTGGTCCGTGATCATCTGGCGAATCTGCAGTTGATGTTGGAGTGATGTCGGCAACACCAAATATCGTTGAACTTAAAGAAGTGTATCTTCTGTGCACCGTTCGACATATTGTTGGGTCATATAAGCAAGGCTTGTTGGTTGACCCAACAAAGATTGCGCCTATTCTGAGTTTGACACCGCCGACTACTGTTAAGCAGTTACAGGCGACATTGGGACACACAGGGTATTATCGCAAGTTCATCAGGGGTTATGCTGCGATTACTGCCCCTATGGAGAAATTGTTGAAGAAGGATGTAGTATTCCATTGGAGCGTTGAATGTCAGGATAGCTTTGAGACACTAAAGATGAAAATGGCTTCGGCGCCGATATTAGTATTTCCTGACTGGAGTAAGGAGTTCCATGTTCATGTCGATGCCTCATCGATTGTGTTGGGAGTCATGTTGGCCCAGCCCGGAGAGGGGGATCTTGATCACCCCATTGCTTTTGCCAACCGAAAATTGTCATCCGCAGAAAGAAACTACACTACTATGGAGAGGGAAGGTCTGGCAATGGTTTACGCGCTACAGAAGTTTCACCATTACTTACTGGGAGGCCATTTCAAGATGTTCACAGATCATTTTGCATTCAAATACTTGGTCAATAAGCCTGTGTTGGGGGGGAAGATCTGTCGATGGCTACTTCTATTTCAGGAGTTTGATTTTGAAGTAATTGTGAAACCAGGGCAGTTAAATGCTGGCCTGGATCATCTCTCTCGGATTTAAATAGGGGAGGAGCCAACTAACATTGAAGATGGGTTGCCTGATGTGCAATTATTTAAAGTTCGAATTGCTGATGGATATTTTGAAGAAATCATTTAGTTTCTGGCGACAGGTACTGCACCCGAAGAATTCACCACTAGTCAGAAGAAGCAGTTGGTAATCAAGGTTGTGGACTTCTAGCTAATTGCAGGAGAGCTATACAAGATGGGTGCTGATGCGATATTGCGATGGTGTGTCTTGCCACATGAGCAAGAGAAAATCCTTTTCGAAGCACATGCAGGAGTGGCTGGAGGGCACTATGGTGGCCATGCGACGGCAAGGAAGGTGCTTCGAGTAGGGCTCTGGTGGCCTACGCTGCACAGCGATGCGATAGATTATGCACGGTCCTACGACATTTGTCAAAGAACCGGGAAGCAATCCCGACGGGATGAGATGCCGTTGATGCCCCAGTTGACGTTGCAGCCATTCGACAAAAGGGCAGTAGACTTTGTGGGACCTATCCATCACCCGGGGAAGCGCACTGGTGCTCAGTATATCATCATGGTGATAGATTACTTGACACGATGGGTAGAAGTGGCACCAGTTATTGATTGTTCCGTGGCCACAGCAACGCGATTTCTCTTTGACCACATCGTCACTCGCTTTGGCTACCCCAAGATATTGTTGAGCGATCAAGGCAGCCACTTTCTCAATCTCACCATGAGCGCATTGACAGAGGAATTGCAGATACAACATAAGAAAAGTACATCCTATCATCCGCAGGCGAATGGCATAGTGGAAGCTTTCAATAAGATATTGGAGCATGCGCTGACAAAGGTGTGTAATGTGAACCGTGACGACTGGGATTTAAAAATCCCAGCAGTATTATGGGCCTATCGCACCACATGTAAACGGCTGATAGGGCAGACACCATTCAAGCTAGTGTATGGGAAAGAGGTGGTTATGCCTATGGAGTATATTATTCCAAGTCTGCGCATAGCAGCAAAAATTAGTGGGCTGCCCCTGGCCGCAGAAGCATAATTGGGTCGACTTACACAAGCAATCGCTCATGCATCCACCACAACAGCCCGGAAGATGATCAGGGTGACAAATGAAGGTTTCCACGTGCTCACTGCTCGTGTGGACTCTGTGTATCACATGGTTTCATGACGGGCACCAGATGATGCAGCGACACCACAAGTTAGCACAATCAACACTAAGCCGTGAGAGAGGAATGTGGAGATTCCCCCGATTGAGATTGTGACTGAAGACGAAGCCGCAAACGCCATGCTGCAGCAGTTGAAGACGGTGACCATTAATTTGAATGCCTTGCCCACGGAAGGGTTGACCACTATGCAGGTGGCTACCAACCGGGAAACGATAGACCGACTACGGCAGATCAGTGGTATGTGTGTACGACTACAGGCGAGCAAGGCCGATGCGAAGCACACTATTGAAGAATTGACCGGTCGGGCTGCTTCAGCACGATAGAGTGTCGATGAACTTGAAGAACACATTAAGCGAGCATGGGCTGAGAAGGCATGCGAAATCGAAGGCCTGAAAAGGGAACACGATTTCCTTATTGCGGAGAAGGCCCGTATGTGGGATGATAGTGTACGGGTCGACCGGGCCATCATGGAAGCTTATCAGCATGTGCAGGAGCCCACTGAAGAGGTGGATGTGCTCCAACGAGTGCAACGACTAGGGGATTCCATTGTTCAGTTGCGACAGGAAAATCAGGAGTTGAAGGCTCAGGTGAATCTTGGTACGCCCCAAGTTGAAGTTGATGACCGAAAAAGGGCGATTGAGGAAGTCGCAACTCATATGAAAAAGGTGGAACAAGTCACGACGAAGCTCACAGCTGATACCATACAGTTTTGGAGCCACATTGTCCAGGACGAGCAGGTTGACCAGTTGATTAGAAATCGGCAGGACGCAGAGGGACAGTTGGCAACACTCAAAGTAGCCATGCGCACAATGTCGCCACTGGAACAGGTCACCAAGTCTTAGGACTTAAGAGAATTGCAGCAACGGGTTACCAATGCTGATGAGCGCCAGAAGAAGTGTGTTGCATAGTTGGAGCAGTGTCAGGATGTCGGGGGCCAGTTCATGACCAAGGCAGGAGAAGAGCTTCAGGTAGTACAGAAGTGTCGTCAACAGGTGACGACAAAGCTCACTACGCATCCATATGCAGAAGATGTGGTCGACAGTCAGGTGGTGGCTATGAATGTCAAATAAATGGTGATGACAGTCATGCAGAAGTACGGTGACTTCAAAGTGAAGACCATAGAGTTCATCATGTCCAGTTGACGTGGCTCGAGGGTGAGACACAAGATTGTGTTGGGGGGCTGTTGGCAGGTGGTTTGGTAAGGAAGAATTGCAGTATCTATGATGCTGTGACATGTCAGACGAGGTCACGGAAGGAAGAAGGCTCTATTATTTAGTGTATTTTTTGAGTCGCTTGTACCGCAATAGGCGGGTTTTTGGGTCATTGGACCATATGAGATGTAATTTCGAGTTAAGTAAACCAAAATAGGTGGGTTGTTTGGGTCATTTGGACCATGTCAGTTAGATTTTGGTCAATTGTCCAGGAGTCAGTTAGGAAGTTGTTAGTAAGTGGACAAGCATTGTAAAGGCGGAAGCCTATTTATAGTCAAAGAGTCATATGTGTTGGATAACTTTTGAAAACTTTTAGAGCTGAGCCAAGCATGATCTTTAGATGTTGTTCATGTGCATCTTTGAGTATGTATGTGAGATCAAGTGATATTTCTAAGATTTGGTTTTGCGGAGATGTTGTATTAGGGTTTTTCTTAAGCTATATGACATGACGGAACTGTTTGGTGAAATCCCTTGTGTACCTTCTCTATTAATGCATTTTGCGATGATTTCTTACTGCAGTTAATACTTTAATGTTATACTTTTCGCGATGAATGTTTATGTTGAATAATGCTATGAATACGAATGATGTTAATCTTGAACGCATAGATTTGTCTTGAATGCTGCGATAAATAAGTTAATCAGATGCCGCAACATCCTCCTTCATTTGGCGGAAACATGGTTCCTTCCACTCTCCCTTGATCGCCTTGGGTGAGACCTCATCTGCTCTGCAGGTGTTGCTGGGCAGGGTAAAACCTGTCCGGGCCAGTGCTTAGGGAGATCGCGGTGGGTTGGTGTCAACAGTGATGGGAACCCCTGTTGACTGGGTTTGAGTCAACAGTGTGCATTCGAGCATATTCGTGCCCTTTTTGATGTTCCATTTTTTTTTTTCCAGGATGAAAAATCACTCAGGGAAACAAATAAAACATATGTGACATCATCACCTTCTGAGGAACTATTATTAAACATGTTCCTTTTTGGTTAGGATAAAAGAATCCATGACAAACATGGAGAACACATAGAACGTCGAGTAAATCATACCAAAATATCATTTAGGTGAGTTACTATTTATGTCAAATTTTATGACTCATGTTAGAATAAATTGAAATGTCTATACATTTCTTCTACTGATAATATATGTGGTGTTGCATCCAATGTTGTAGGTATTGGATACATAGACAAACGTTATATATTTCATTCAAGTTTCATCGATGGAGATATGTTCATATATCAAGAAAATGGAATTGGATTCCATTAGAGAAAGATGATGATGGAACACATTAATCTATTTTCATAGTAGTTGATGTTTTGAAAAATGGGAAATGATTTAGATCCTTGACATTGGAAGAAAATTGGACATTATTTGATGTGAGACAAAAATTCGAGTTGGAAGATGTCAATGATTTTAGGTTTTTTCACAATGGAAAAAAGGTAGTAACAACATATTAGTTGTCATTGATGTTGATGATATATATATATATTCATTATTATTTTTTTTTCCTGTTTCATAAATATATTGAGTTTTTACCTATATATGTTTCATTACTTCTTACATTGTGTTTCATATGTCGGAAAACGACGAGAGAGTCTTGTTTCTTGCAAGGATAGTGTCCTACCATCTAAGCTGGAGATTGAAGAGTGTTAGTACAATGAAGACATTGCAAGTTCCCATTCTCTATTTTCAAGTTTGAAAATTACAATTATTCATCTCATAGTACTCGATGTCCAAGTTAACTATGATACTTGTAACATTTGGATTTTTCCATGAGGAATATGAGTACAATGGTGAATTATGTGGATCTTAGTCATGACATAGAACTATCATATGGGATACGATTCAGAACTAGCTTCACAAATAAAATCAACCATGTTCTTGAAATTTTGTGATTATCAGTGAGCAATGTTTCTTCTATTGAATGTGTTTTTTTCATACTTCAATGAACAATGGTTATTTTGCTCATTTTGGTGATTATGAATAAAATATAACTTTTTCAATACGTCTCTCTTTTGTATTATTTTATTACCTTTTTCAGCTGGTCTTTTATGAGACATTTGCTTCTGAGATTTATGTTTATCCACCTTTCAGTTTTCATATTTACATTTTACTTTGCAATTATTTTTACTTTACAATAATTGAAACCTAAACATAAGAATTGAATTCTAAAATCCTAATTACAAAACTGCTGCAAATCTTGTGTTTTTTCGATTCTTCATCTGCCAAAAATTCAATTGTAGGTATTATTAATTAAATCATAAGAATAGTTTAGACAGGATGATGCTGACAAAATAAATTGAATCCGTTCCAACAACTATTCAACTACATCATGCTTATAGAGCAATATTGTACCTCAAGAAAAATGAAAGGGCTTGCATATAAATTGTGCTTAAAGCATTGTATTAGTGCAATTTGGGCATTGAAATCACCCAAATGGAGGTCACCTAAAGCCAAGAACATTATGCCCTTAGGATTTGATATTTAATGCATTAAGTATGTTTGGCTGACCATTCAACCCTTTAATGAAAACTACTGGACCATATGATCCTTATTTGTTCTCAATATTAGATATTTTTTCCCAAAAATAGAAATACTTGTGTGTATTTGAATAAGAAAAATTATCAATTACAAGACATGGAAAACCCAACTCAGATTTCTATGAACAACTCTTTGAATCATGGCAGTCTCAGTATCAAATACATTATATATATTAGATACCAAGTTTAACTACTAACTACAATATGTATCAAATAACACATTTGTTGGGACATACAGTTAAAGAAGAATATCTCTCTCGTGGATTTCAAATGAAGCAACTAAAAAACCAATAAGATTTCAATCCTAATTTCTAGAGGCATATGAAGCTTGCTTCAAACATTCAACTCTCCATAAAGAGCCTTAGTTATTTCATTGCCTTCAACATTTTCTTCATTTGTGAATAATTGTAATTCACATTACTTCATATGGCCAAACATTTTATTCAATACATTTAAGAAGATACAATTTTGATTGATTTATAATCTGCCAATGTTCCTCATATTTATTTCAAGTGAAAACTTCATCAATGGAAATCCAACTTTGATTTTGACTTTGCTGGTGTAATTCCTGGGAAGTTGATACTTCAACATTGTGTTTATGACTGGTTTTATTTTCTAGTCCCATTTGACCTATTCTTGTGGCCAATTGTAGACATTAATAAAATAATTTCAACTCCAAATTGATACAAAGAAAATTTTAAAGCTTCTAGATGTTATTCTTGTTGTTTCCTGCAAATACTACTCCTACATTTACGTTGGTTTAGCTAGAAATGAGATCAACCATGGGCATTTTAAGGATTTTGCATATCAACATGTTACTGGATTGCTGCAATAACAGTAGGTCAATCAAATTGGAATGAAGCAGGTTATGTTATTGACTATGGATCACCAAATCAGGCTATTGAAGAGATGAATCACGTTTGTTATGAGATGAGTCAAGATAATAATGATTATAAAAGTTTAAAACCCCAGCTATGGATAATCTTGTAAATGATGTAGACTGTCTTGTTTCATAATCTTGTAAATGATGCAGACCATCTTGTTTCATGCTGGTCAACAAGGGTAGATATGACATTCAACTTAATCCTCTCTAGTGCATTTTCAAGGTGATGTAAATATGTCTTATACACACTAATCCAAACATTCCAAATAAAAAAGTTTCCTCATAGAGTGAGGACAAATAATTTATAGAGCCTCATCACTGACCTTCCC
The DNA here is from genome assembly GCA_027924585.1 of Larix kaempferi. NCBI lineage: Eukaryota > Viridiplantae > Streptophyta > Pinopsida > Pinales > Pinaceae > Larix > Larix kaempferi. The sequence continues at coordinate 9,130,296 of BSBM01001030.1, forward strand.
TTATGGCCTATGGATGTCATCCCCACCAACACATATCAATAAAGGTGATTAAGGTATCATCACTTCATCACCTTCATATCATATCACTCTTAGGAAATAGTTGACTCATGTAGCTAATAAAAAATCATATTATGTGTCTTTACTAGAAAACGTATTCAAGGTCATGTAATTTATGCATGCAAATGGGTCATTCTTTTTAACTAGAAGTCTTGGGTATCTAAAGGAACTTTTTTAATCCCGATCTCAGATAATCTATAGATGCTTAAATCTTTTTAATTGGTACTTCCAAGAACTAGAAGCATATTTATGATCTCTATGTCAAACAATATTTAATATGTTTTTGGATTTATTCTAGCCTGCTCTTGCTACTAGCAATCATACCATGACCTGGAGCAAGATGCTTAAAACCTTCTATTGAGGAGGTTGGGCATGGATTGTGTATGTCAATTACTCAATTTTCTAAAGAATAGAGATTGAACTAGGATATGGGGCATTGTAGTAAATTAGTAATCAATCACATAAATTCTTTGTTCTATAAGTGGATTTCTTTTTTTAATATGATATACCATTTTTACTTATAAACTTGACTTCAACATCATTCATCCAAAATTAAATATCAGACACCTTGTCTAACAGCTTGTTCCTAAGGTAGAAGGATCCAAGAGTCTAGACATTCCTTGTAACTGATACCAAAAGAAACTTTTCTTTGAAGTGTTGACCTTAAAGTACAAATCTTTCATTCGATAAGGATTAATCAGGTTATCTATTGAATAACGCAGTTACTTACCCATCTTCTCTTTGAGAAATTTATTCTCAAAGGATTAACCTTAAAAAGTAGACTTGTCATTATACGAGGATTGATTCGGGTCACATATCAATGGATTTTATCACAAAAACTTCAACAACAATCTATTTTTGGGGAGATGATCTTTCTTTCAAAACCAACCTTTCAAGCAAAGGATTAAATATCATCCACTACCCGACTCTTCTAGGACTCATTTCCAGCACTGGGAGAAGGAACAAGATGAAATACTTGCATCCATTAATTGGTCAACTCATAATTTCCCCTTGTTATTGTCAATAACTCAGACTTTGCATTGAGGATTGATTCAAAAATAGAGTCAACGGTTCTTGACTAGCACTTCTTGAGGTTATTGTTGTTATTTGAAGGAGTTCTTTCAATTGGAGACCATGCCAAAAAGGGAACATAAGTGGAAATCTAACACTCTTCCCAGCAAAATAAAGAAGATAATGGCAAAGTAAGAAAGAAGGATGTTGACAGTTGTAGAAAACGAATTCCCGTGCATAGTTAATTATGTTCATAGAGACCCTTGTAAAATTTGCAATTTTTCTACTCAAAGAACCAATAAAGCAAAGCCAACGCCATTCCATTGTTGGAGTTTTCTCAAAGTCAGTTTCTCCAAGATAAAATCGTTCCATGAAATCTAATGGTTGTATGTGTTGTCATAAAATTTTGTTTTTTTCTGCAATTATATAGAAGCAATCTTATCTACCAAATTATAAAGCAATAACCAAAAGACATAATTGAAGATCTGTTGTGAAAAATTGTTTAGTAGTATACCTACTACAGTTTACGGATCACTTTTCTTGGCTGGTCATTTATCAAGGTCTGCCTACCAAGTCATGATTGGAAAAATATGGGCTCATATATGGGGTTCATTTAATTTGTGGAAAACTCAATATAGTTGAACACATATTTTATAATTGCAGATTTTCCAGGAACTATTGGAAACACATAGGATCAACATTCAACTTTGTTTTAGCCTATAAACAAACCCCAATGGATTCTTCAAGGAAACTTGTCCACCAAGCAATGTCTATATGGGGTTTGATGCCATCAATTATGTCCATGAGGAAAATAAACCATTTAAATCATTTCCACATGGAAGATGAAACAATCACAAGGAAACTCAATCCAAACTCCCAAAGAGGTCACTCCACCACAATACAACCAACAATCTTCCAAGGGCTCCTCAACCAAAGATTGATGACCTTAAAGAATGGGACATCCCTCCAAATGGACTAATAAATCACTAAATGTGGATGGATCCCTTAAGATAGCACATATATATAGCACACGTGCACACACACACACACACACACACACATGCACGCACACACACACACACATATCAAGTCCAAACAATGGAGATGTTTTATTACAACCACTCTAAATTGCAACCAAAACCATTAGCATGTTGAAATAAGGCCAATAGAGGATGTGGCTGAGGCTACGACCTGTCTTAAAAATGAGGCTGAGATGATATGAGGCCGAGATGATATCAAGAGTAATCCAAACACATAGCCTTGAAAACTTGAATGTTGGCCTCCACAATATACTACGACAAAGGATGGATTGGTCTCTTTTGAAGCTGCTAGTTTAAAAAATGGAAAATACAGGTCTCAAAAGGTGACATAATACCCTCAACAAAAGGCTACCGCCTCATTCAAGAGCTGGATGGCCTCTCCTAAACAACATAATAAAAGATTGCATGTGAATCAACCCTTAAATATCCTCTGTTCTAAATGTAGATCAAGGTATTCCTTACTTGGATGGTTAGAATTTAGGCATTTCTTTTCATTGTTCTATGGAGTAAGGTAATTTTAAATCCTAGAACTCCAATACACAACAAAACCCTTTCATAAAATTTTCCATGTCTGGATAGAAATACTCAAGATTGACCCAGAAATGAGTAGATATTAATTGTTCAAGGAGAATACTCAAGTTTATTTTGTAGTATTTTAATTTTAATTTTAGTAGTGTTAAGACTTTTGTAAAAATCAAAATTAAATTAAAATAAATTCAAGTTTTAAGTAATCAAAGGCGAGTATTTTTTTAAAATAATATAAACCCTATAGTTCACATTATGTCGTTATCTTAGGACTTAGATAAAACCCTAACCTCCCTTAACTTTAGGCTGAAACCTTTTAACCTATCTCCATCAACCAATTTCCACTACATATAGAGCTATCGTTGGGAAATCAAAACAATTCCTTCTCAGACTTCACTGTCTCATGATGATGATCCCATATTAGGGATCAAAACGTTGAGAATTTATCAATTCAAATGCAGGTCCTCTCTTATTCTCATCCTATATCTGCGTGTGGCTGTCTATAAATAGAAAAAAATGGTACCAATTCATTGTGCCAACTATTCCATGGCCTCAAGGAGCCCAACATGAAAATGGCTCCAATTATAGGCGAGATGCCCAAATTCTGATTCCTCACAATATCCTAGGCGCGTGTAAATATCTAGCAAAGATGCCATTTCTTTGGATTCGTTCCATGTTTGAATGGATATATATAAACTTTTTTCAGGGTTCCATAGCATAGGATAGTGAAATTTTAAACCTATCCATCTAGTTCCATTTCTTTGCAAACAATCTAGGTAGAAATTTGCCCGTGCTAGTGCTAAATTGAACAATGGGTACACTATAGGATCTCGTCCCTGCAAAGTAGTTGGCATTAAATGGCATCTTTCATGTGATGCTTGCAAGGAATTTATACTTCGATCATTCCTAATCTCTTGAAAACTTGCAATAGCCATCCTTTGACTGTGTCTCATATGTTCAATCCTGTCAGTTCTGTCAAAAAATGTTGATGATCTTTAATGATAACTGATGGAATTGAATATTCTCCTCAAACAAATAAACTTGATTTTATTTCGGTTTTGTCATAATAGTCCCTTTCTTCTTTCCATTTAATTTGATTTAATATAAAAGAAGAAAATGTCTTAAATGTATATCCCCAACTCCATGATTAGGATTCCACCTATTCTCTTCCTGTAAACGGAAATTGAATAAGTACAATTCACATTATAAATTTCTTTCATTTTTTTATGAATCTGCATATATTCGAGCAAAATCATAAATTTGAAGTATTTCATGTTGTTTCCCTGATGCTATCCTTGATATTCTCAGTCTGACCCACAGCTCATGTAAGAACATGGAATAAATCCTTGCAGGAGATCTGCAAGATAGAGCCTGCTCAGCAAGTCCACAGGCTATCTGTAACCCATACTCCTTAGTCTTCAATTTTTCCTCGACATCCTACAACTTTTTTTTCCACCTCTTTTCCTCAATGAAATGTTGATTTAGCCATCTCTCTTGCATTTTCTGTACTTCATATTTATATTGATGTTTATAAACTATTCCTGAATCATAAATTTCATCTTTTCCTTCCCATTTTTGTACATTAACTTTAGATGAGGCAATTGAAAGTGTATTTGTACGAATGTCATCTAAAATATGATTAATCATATCCTCAGCCGCTTTCATCTTGACTAGATCTGCTGATTTCATATTTTCATATTTTGACTTGATTTTATTCAACTTATTTCTAAGTCCCCTGTTTTGAACTGTTAACTTTCTGTTAATTTTTCAATAATTTCATTCAATATTATCTAGGATCACTAAGAGAATAACATGTATAGCATATCAATCATAAACACAAGAGAGAATAGACACAAAGTTTCCTCGGGGAAAACCAAGAAGGTGAAAAACCCCGCAACTTCCTCAGAGATAGAATAAGCCACAATACAAGATCACAATGATCAAACCCAAAGAGATGTCTCTAGAAGATGCTCCTCCTCCTCCACTTGTGCGCAAATCTCTCTCTCAACTATGTGAGTTGGAGAAGCGAGTGAATGAATAGAATGAGAGAGACAACATCTCTATTTATACACTGACTTGAATTGCCAATAAACTAACTGGGTCGACTTCCTAAGGAAGTCTAATAACCCACTCACATAATATATTCAGGGCCGACCCCACACTAGTGGTCTAATAACCCATCAAATATAAGTTGCGACACTTGCAACACTTGCGACACTTACAAATACAAATGACGACACTTTTTATTGGAGGAATAATACATCTCCATCATACATATAACAAAGTACAAGTGTAATACATCGAAGAATATCTTCCGAAGTTACAAATACATCAACACTCCCTCTTAACTAGGAAGGTATTCTTTCGACATAGGTCATCAATACATAGCGCCACAAGTCTTCAATTCTGGAGCTGGATCATCGTCACTGGATCACGGAGCATCATCATCATCACTGCTATTGTACTCATCATCTTGATCACTGGGCTATCTCTGAATTCTTCTCGTCATAGGAAGTTCTACAGAGACATCCCTTTTTCATGCTGGATGTAGGCCTAGCCTCCTTTAGGTATTCATCATCTCTGTGAGCTGGCCATCCTGTGGAATCCTCAGGACTGATTACGTGCGTCAACAAAACCTCGAAAGAGTATCCCATGATCCTTTATGTGCCTAAGCATGACTGACAAGATCTCCCAGGGAGCTATTACATGTGACTGTCACAAAACCTTAAAAGAGTGTCTTGCCTAGAAAGATCTCTAAAGAGCATCCGAGGCCTTTTACGTGACTAGCACAACCTATCCGGATCTCCATGATGTATTACATGTGACCCCCACCACAAAACCTTAAAAGAGTGTATTGCCTAGAAAGATCTCTAAAGAGCATCCGAGGCCTTTTACGTGTCTAGCACAACCTGTCCGGATCTCTAGGACGTATTACATGTGGTCTCCACAAAACCTTAAAAGAGTGTCTTGCCCAGTAATATCTCTAAAGATCATCCGAGGCCTTTTACGTGACTAACACAACCTATCCAGATCTCTAGGACGTATTACATGTGGTCTAACAAAATCTTAAAAGAGTATCTTTCCCAGCAAGATCTATAAAGAGCATCCGAGGCCTTTTACGTGACTAGCACAACCTGTCCAGATCTCCAGGACGTATTACATGCTACCCTTGCACAACCTGTCCATGACACACATAGTACCATCCTAATACTCAAGATCAACCTGATCATCCTCGCACAAAGCATCATCCTGATGCTCATGATCATACTGATCATCATCATACAGTAAATCATCCTGATGCACATCATCATCGCATGATCATCGCCACAGCATCATCCTGATGCATATCATCTGGAGCATCTTCCTGATGCTCATCACACATGATCATCTTGATCATCATATATAGCAGTAACCAGAGCATTGTCTTGATGCTCATAACACAACACTTACATCCATAGCCACGGGAAGGATCCTCCTATCACCATGCTTGGTATGGCTCCTGCAAATGTGTCGCATCACTTCTTCCTCAAAGTATCTTCTATCTGAATAACACCAAGCCTCTCTCTGAAGTACTCAAACTTCACTCTGGCTAGTGGTTTGGTCAACACATCTACAATCTGCTCATTCATCGCAACATACAAGAGCTTCACTGCTCCTCTCTGCACCATATCCCTGATATAGTGATATTTGATCTCGATGTGCTTCGACCTATCATGGAACACCGGGTTCTTTGACAACTCCACACAACTCTGGTTGTCACAATAGATATAGGTAGCATCCAACGGGGGATCAAATAACTCAGACAGTAGCTTCCTCATCCATACTGCCTCACAACTGGCCGAACAAGCTGCGACATACTCTTCTTCGGTTGTACTCAGTGCTACACAGGACTGCTTTGTGCTAAACCAAGAGATCACACATGATCCCATACTGAAGCAGCACCCTGAAGTGCTCTTCCTATCTGTAGCACTTCCTTCCCAATCTAAATCAACATAACCCTCCAGGTTAAACTTTTGATTTGCATCATACTTGATCCCATAATCAACCGTACCCTTCAGGTACCTCAGAATATGCTTTACAGCAATCAGGTGAACATGTCTAGGATCTGTTAGAAATTGGGTCAAGGTGTTCACCGCAAAGCAAATATATGGTATCATGTTCGTCAGGTACATCAAGGACCCAATCATCTGACGATACACCATGACATCAACTGACTTGAATGAAGCATCACACAATAGCTTCAAGTTTGATACACCTTCGAGCTTTCACTGTAACCCACAAAGATGCCCTTCTTTCCTGAAGGATCTAGCTTTGTCCTCTTTTCCTTTGGAATGTGTGTGTATACTGGACAACCAAATATTTTGAGATGGATAAATTCTGGTTTCTTACTAGAGAAAACTTCCTCGGGTGTTTTGTTGTCAAGTATCTTGTGAGGTGTTCTATTCTGCACATATACAGTTGTCCTTGCTGCTTCTTCCCATAGGTGCATATGCAGATCCTAATCATGAAGCATTTCCCAAGATACTTCCATGATGGTTCTATTCTTCCTTTCTGCAACCCCATCTGTTGTGGATTGTAAGGAGTGGTCAACTCCCTCTTAATCTCCGAGTCACTGCATAAGTCCTTGAAGTCCCCTGAAGTGAATTTTCCGCCATTGTTGGATCTAAAGGTCTTGATCCTCTTATCCGTTTGATTTTCTATCAAGGATTTGAATTCCTTGAACTTATCAAACACTTCATCTTTATTCTTCAAGAAATAAATCCAAGTCTTCCCAAAGAAATCATCAATGAAAGAAACATAATATACATACCCACTTAGAGAACTGGATGACATTGGACCGCATACATCGGAGTGAATAATCTCCAAGATTCCTTTTGCTTTGCTTTCACTGCTTGGAAATTCCTTCTTTTTGTTCTTTCCTTTTGCACATCCTTTGCAAATACCTTCATGCTTTGACTGGATTTCAGGAGGACCTTCTACTGCTTTGCTTGCAATTAGTAGTGCTCTATAGTGCACATGTGCAAGCCTTTTATGCCAAAGTTCATTTGGCTCCATGGATTCATGTACCATGGCATGTTCAAGTTGTCCCTTCAATTTGTATAATCCTCTCTCTTTCTCTCCAATCACTACTGCATCATCTATGGTCTTACCTTTAGGCCACATGAGTACTTGGCCATCCACAAATGCAACTCTCATTCCCTTTGCATCCAAATATGATATGGAGAGAAGATTCTTCTTGAGCCCAGGTACGTATAGAACATCTTTCATTTTCAAAGACTTCTAGAGTCTAGTTTGTAGGAGGCTTCACCACTTCCATTTATAGGATATTGATAGTCATCCCCAAGTTTCACCTTTTGAGGTGACTCATGTTCAGATAGATCCATAAAGGATTCTTTAAACCCAGTCATGTGTTTAGAAGCCCCACTATCAATAAGCCAATCATCACACCCATGAGAGATAGTACTTGTGAGAGCATAGATGAGAACATATTCTTCTTCACATGAAGAATCTTCAATTTCTGCTCTAGTATTCTTCTTGGGAGGTTCATCATCCTCAGCAGGATGAGCATGATATCTCTTCTTGTTTCCCTTCTTCTTCTTCTTGTTGTACCCTTTTTTTTTCTTGGTACAAACTGAGGCAAAGTGTCCCTTCTCATTACAAATGAAGCATCTCAGATCTTTCTTATCTCTTTGATGATGGTGGTGTTGGTGGTGTGAATATCTTCTGCTCTAAGGTTGCTCCTTCTTGAACTTGCTTTTCTTGCTGTGTGCTGTGAGAGCTTGATCTTCATTTCCCATCTTTTCTTCTCAAGCCACAAGCCTAGCTTCTTCTTGAGAACATTCCTCCCACAGTCTACTGAAAGAGATCAATTTCTTTCTTGCACAGATTCCTTGGATGAAGGAGTCCCATGACCTAGGTAGGCCATTCAAACTGGTCATTACAATTTCTCCATTCTCCACCACTTCATCCACAGCTTCAAGTTTTTCCTTGATTTGAGAGACCTTAGAAAAGTAGGATTGGATGGTCTCTCCATTCTGGATCTTTACTCCTTTCAATTGGTTACGCAGATTCATCTTTTGATTTATGTTCTTTCCTTCAAACAACTTAGTCAAAGAGTCAAACATCTCCTTAGGTGTCTTTAGGGAAGACACATGGGATATGAGATGGTCCTTAATAGAATCAACAATTATTCTCTTGGCTTTGGCCAAGTTCTTCTTGTGTAAGGCCTTAGCCTCTTCTCCCTCTGGAACTAGAACCTCTTCACTTATGTAAGTGTCCAACTCATTCTCTTCTAGGATTAACCCAATCCTATACTTCCAGGCATGGAAATTGTCATCTCCTTCAAGCTTATCCTCAATCTTAGTGTGGTGAGACATCTTAAAGAGTACTTCAAATGGAAATAGAAAGTTTTAGGTCTTACCACTTGATTTGCTGAAAATTGGATCTGGAGTTGGATTAGGGTTTGTCAGAGAAACCCTAAAAATTCAAACTTTGAATTTAAAACTTCTGAAAGGATAGAAAGATGCGCCTTGTTGAGCTGGTCAAGCTGGTATACTTTGATTTTTAGATCTGCAAAATTTGACCCCTCAAAATTGCCTTTGAAACTTCTGGATCTACTGGACAGGATCCCAAATTAGGGTTTGATCAATCCCGGTCTTCTTCCCAACCAAAAAGTTCGATCCAGTGCTCTAAACTTCTATTTTCTTGAGGAGTATCCAGCCGTGGATTCAGATTCCAAAAATTCCAACTTTTTCGAAAACCCTAATTTCCCGCAGTAGTGACGGGCCAAAAACTGAAAATGCTCAGAATTGAATTCTGTCTTGACAGAAAGATGCACCCTTTCTAGGAGAGTCAATCTAGCCTCCTTCCTTTGATGATTTGTGGAGAGAAACCCAAAAATTAAGAAACCCTAGCTTCCGCAGCTGCAGAGTGCCTTCTTCTTAGGTCAGCTCTAATACCATGTTAATTTTTCGATAATTTCATTTAATATTATTTAGAATCACTAAGAGAATAACATGTACAACTGTAATACCCCAATTTGGACCCTTAGGAAATATTGGCTCTAATGTAAATATTGTATACACACGTATGTTTCCCTAGCGTGGAGCTCAAGGCCAAGGCCCCGCTAGTTTATGTTCGGATTTTATTTAAATTAGACACGCTTGATATTTTGTTACCCACGTGCTATTAAGCCATGGGATATTGTAAATTGATGTAAGTATTTAATATTGAAATAAAATACCAAAACTGGCTATGGAGGCAACGAATGAGAAGGGGCCACGTGTATCCACCAGGGAGTGGTGAGGGGGCTATGGGACTAAACCCTAGGCTGCCATTTGTCATTATGAGAACCCATTGACTTCCCTAGGTGACATTTATGACTGTTGTAAGGAAGTGGTTGAGATTTCAGCCCATGGCTTCAATGGAGCATGGGTAGCCTTGAAATTCGTATGGGTATTCATGGGCTCTGTTTGCTTAGGCAAGAAGTCACTCAACCTCATGGGAGGTTGCTTCATTCTCACCCCATTCCATTGCGGAGGTACCTAGCATCATTCTGCATCCAAAAACGAGTGCTAGCAGTGAGAGAACCAGAAAATCGCGACCTTGAGAGAACCCAGATTTTGAAAGACCAAAAACGCCCAGATTTGGCATGGGACAGGGAAATCCAATGGGGAATCCATTAGCATGAACCTTGGGGTGAATTTGGGAGCATTAGCTACCCCAAAATCAATAGGAAAACCCAGTTTTTGCAGCTCAGAAAACGAGTGATGGATTTGAGTGTTTGGTGAGCAGAATGGTGAGAAATCAAGTTGGGAATGACTATGCAGAGGTTGGGTGTGCTTGATAAACCCAGTGAAGGCTAGGATCTCAAGGATCAGCAGCTGGACCTTTCTATGTCCATCCTGAAGAGCACTGGAGGGAAGAGTTGCCTGAGGGACTATGTAACAGAGAAGGGGATCTTCCTTGTGTTGGATGTGGTAGGTAATGTGGGTGCCTAACTGTTGAGCTCACTTGAGATGCCTGTAGCTCTGTGGTTGAGCTCACTGGCTTAGCGTTACCCTCCTCTATCTTCTTGGATGCTTGACCGAAACCATGGTTGTGAGTAAACCCAGCTAGTTTCTCCTTAGTGGATACACAACCCAGCTCGGGGGTGATCTCTCAGCTGAAGGAATATAGGCTGGATAGAGATCTACGGTTGGGAGGAATGTTGTCTTCACGTAGCCAGTCGTTTGGACCGATACAATTCAAGATAAGTATTCTTGTGGTTGAGTTATGTTAATTCTATGCTCTGCAAACATTTTAATTAATGACTGTTGTTTATTTGTTGAATGCATGATGAAACTGTGTACATATGTAATGTTTAATTCCGCTGTGTAGATATTGAGTTTAAATCTGCACACATAAGTTTTTAAATGTCATGCGTTATGAGTCAAAGTATTGGGGCTAAGCCTTTACGAAAGCTCTGTGTGTTGTTAACGTTTCCTTTCCCACATTTGATGATGGAAGGGGACGTTACAGTTTGGTATCAGAGCTGCGGGTTGCAGCATTGGGCCTCTATGGGCCAAGTCCAATTGCAGTGTTTAAGTGTTCTTGAAAATTGTTAAAGTGTTTTTGAAAATTTTTGTTAAGTGCGTTTCGGGAAGAGTTCGAAACAGTTCCGCGAACCTTCTCGCAATTGCGGAAGAGTTCGGCAAAACTTCCCGTTGCGGAAGAATTCCGCGAACCTTCCCGCAATTGCGGAAGAGTTCGGCGAGGCTTCCCGCAATTGCGGAAGAATTCCGCGAACCTTCCTGCAATTGCGGAAGAGTTCGGCAAACCTTTCCGTTGCGGAAGAGTTCCGTGAACCTTCCCACAATTGCAGAAGAGTTCTGTGAACCTTCCCGCAATTGCAGAAGAGTTCCGTGAACCTTCCCGCAATTGCGGAAGAGTTCCGTGAATCTTCCCGCAATTGCGGAAGAGTTCCGCGAACCTTCCCGCAATTGCGGAAGAGTTCGGCGAATCTTCCCGCAACTGCGGAAGAGTTCCGCGATCTGCCTGAAATTTGTGGAAGGAATTTCGGAAAGTCTCCTGCAACTGCGGAAAGAATTCCAAAAAGTCTCCCGCAACTGCGGAAAGAATTCCGGAATGTCTTCCGAAATTGCGGAAGAGTTCCTAGAATCGCCCCGCAACTGCGGGAGCATTCGGCGAACTGCTCCGCAATTGCGGGAGCCTTTGGAAAATCGCCCCGCCATTGCGGAAGCGTTCGACGAACTGCTCCGCAATTGCGGAAGCATTCGCCGAATCGCTCCGCAATTGCGGGAGCAATCGGCGAACTGGCCTGCAACGGCGGCCAGAGTAAAGTGACCAAAACCCAATTTTTGGAAAGGGGGAGCATCGGGGCTCAGAATGGGATGATTCCTGTGGGGCTCGGAGGCCATGAAAGAACCAATGAAGACCCCGAGCCCTTTACGCCCCGATTTGATAGAAAATGGAGAATAGTAACTTTTGAAGGACAGAGTCCCGAGGCTTGACGGAAGGTCGGTTTGAGCTGAAACTGATCAGACATGGCCATGAAGTAGGCACAATGTTAAGTTCCGAATATTGGAGCCAAACTCCAAAGGATGTGGAGTCAGGGTGAGCAAGAAGGCCAAAAAGCACTATTCCGGGCCACTTTTTCGGGATTTTAAAAAGCTTGTGGGCAGTAAAAGTGACCCTAGATGTGGGAATCAAAAAAATTACTGAACTAGACATTTCATATTCTCATTAAGACGGACAGTTTCCGTTAGACGAAGATTTCCCAGAAATGCACCGTTTGGGAGATAGCCATTTTTGGCCCAAAATTTGGAATTTTGGAAAAATGTGAAAAGTGAGAAGTAGTAAAACCCAGAAATTTATAGAAGATGAATGGTGCATCGGAACTGAAATCCGTGAATTGATGAGTGTTCCTTGTTATATGGACTAACTTCACCCGATAGATAAGTTTTTGTGATTCCTCATAATTTTTCTTCCACAGTTGGCTGAAGTTGGCCTTCGGGACCAAAATACAATTGTGTAAAATGTGCAGAATTATTGGTAAGAGTTGTCATTTTTTAAACAACGTTGTTTCCACACCCGATGTCGGAATGGAGCACGGGGATAGGCATTGGAAAGCTTGTCTAGCAAGGAATAATGGTGTATGACCGGAATTTGAATTGGGTCATCAGACATCATAGATAATCAGGGCAAAAAAGTGTCGGTGACTGTTTTGTCAAATTAATGACAATATGGGCAATTTTCAGAATTGTATGAATGGGCAAAAGAATTGAATAAGTAACAGCTATGTGAATTATTCCATGAGTTAATTATGTTAAATATTGATTGTTGTATATTCCTAGATGCATTTTTATGAGGTCTAACAAATATTATAATAATGCACAGTGTTTGCAGCTCATAAAATTTATAATTGTAGCAGAGGTAGCATACAGGAAAGATGGTGACCATAAATGATGCTCAAGATCCTTATGAACACGAAGAAGACATTCTAGGAGAAAATATACATGAAGTAAATGCGGAGACTGAATCCAATGGGAGAAGGGAGCAGGTGACTCCTCAAAATTTGGTTGAAACCATGGTGAGCTTCAATGAAAGATTGATGAAGGCTCAAGAAGAACAACACCAACTCAATGCTGCTATTTTGCAAAGCCTCACCGATATGCAGCATAAGATAAACCTTGGGTCCAACCCAAGCAATATGGGTGAAGAAGGAAGAGATGCAGGGAGTCATTCTAGAGGTCGTTCGAAGAGGAGGACTCCAAGCCCAAGGAAGAGTTCGGTGAGTAGAAAACATAAAACATCTTCATCAAGGTCCTCTTCCAGCAGGTTGTGTGACTCCAAATGTTCTAGGAGAAGTCCAAGACATGCACCTAAGAGATTGGATGGAAGAAAGAAGTTCAAGGGCATCCCACAGGGGGAATTCAGGAAGGCAAGACCTCCCACATTTGATGGGGAAGGCAAGACTGGCCAAGAGGCAGAAGCATGGCTTCTTGGAATGAAGAAGTACTTCAGAATTCAAGACTACTTAGGAAATGAGAAAGCCAGAATTGCCATTTACAACTTAAATGGCAGAGCTTCCATTTGGTGGGACAATCTCTTGCAAGTGAAAGGGATTAATGAAAGAAGGATCAGTTGGGAAAGATTTAAGAGGTACTTCAAGGATAAATACCTTTCTGCTAGGTATTATGACGGTAAGAGAAAAGAGTTTAATGAACTCGGGTTGGGACTAAAATCTATGGAAGAGCATGTCCACAAATTCTTGGAATTACTAAGGTATGTTGACTATATCAAAGATGAGAGAGTAAAAATCCAATGCTTTCTTGGGGGTCTACCTCATAGTTTCAGAGATCGTATTGAGTTTGTTAATCCACCAAGTTTGGATGAAGCCATTAGGATGGCAATGCACTGCTATGAGCAAAATAAAGGAAAAACAGAGGCTAACCCAGCATGGAAAGGAAAGCCAAGAGGGAAGTTTGATCAGAAGAAGGATGGCTTCAAGCCACCATTCAGAGGTCAGCCTAGGACCTTTCCACAGGGGCAACAAGCAAGGAGTGGATTCAAACCAGCAGTGGCAGCAGACAAAGCATCAAAGGGACCACTTCAGTGTTGGGGATGTGGAGAAAACCACATGTTGAAGGATTGTCCACATCGGAAAAACAATTCTCGAAAGTTGAACAACCTGAAGGGAGTAGCTACGGTGGAGGACATGGCAAGGGCAGCACCTCGGATTTATGCAGCGTTGGATAATCACCAAGCAGACCATCAATCATCAGTGGTGGAGGTCGAAGGTAAGATTGCTATGCAATCTATTTCTGTTTTGATTGATCCAGGATCTACTCATAGTTATGTTTCTCCAAAAGTTGTTGAAGGTTGTTCTCTTAGAAAAATGAAGCATAATAAGTCTTGGCTAGTGCAACTAGCCACGGGAACCAAGAGAAAAGTAAGTGAGGTAGTGATGGAGTGTCCCATAGAATTGAATGGACTCCACACATATGCTGAATTGAATGTGTTACCATTAGGATCCTATGATGCATTAATTGGCATGGATTGGTTAGAAAAACATAGAGACAAATTGGATTGTTATGAGAAAGCACTTGAGTGCATTGATGAAAAGGGAAGGCCAACATTGGTAAAAGGGATACCCAAGCAAGTTTCAGTAAGGCAGGTTTCAGCCATGCAGTTGAAAAAAATTTATAAGAAGGGTTGTCAATTATATGCAGTCCATATGCCAGATTCATTAGAGGACAAAGGGCCGAGACTAGAAGACTTCAGGATATTGTAAGAGTTCCAAGATGTGTTTCCGGATGAGGTACCAGGGTTTCCACCGATGAGAAATATTGATTTTACCATCGATCTTGTTCCGGGGGCAGCGCCGAATTCCAAAGCTCCTTATAGAATGAGTACACCGGAGTTGGTGAAATTGAAAATGCAGCTGCAAGAATTAATGGATAAAAGGTATATCAGGCCTAGTGTGTCCCCTTGGGGAGCACCGGTGTTATTTGTCAAGAAGAAAGATGGGACTTTAAGGCTGTGTATTGATTACAGGCAGCTCAATAAAGTGACAGTTAAGAACAAGTATCCATTACCAAGAATTGATGACTTGTTTGATCAAATGAAGGAAGCCAAATTATTTTCAAAGATTGACTTGAGATCTGGCTACCATCAAGTGAGGATTAAAGAAGAAGACATTCACAAGACGGATTTCAGAACTAGATATGGTCATTATGAGTTCACTGTGGTTCCATTCGACCTTACCAATGCACCTACCACATTCATGTGTCTTATGAATAGTGTATTCAGCAAATATTTGGACAAGTTTGTGATTGTATTTTTAGATGACATTCTTGTCTATTCAAGAAATGAAGAAGAACATGAGGAGCATCTAAGAATGGTGTTGCAAGTTCTTAGAGAACATCAACTGTATGCCAAGTTAAGTAAGTGTGAATTCTATCAAAAGAGGATTCAATATTTGGGTCACTTCATTTCAGAAGAAGAAATTGCAGTGGATCCGGAGAAGATTAATTCCATCATGGATTGGCCAACTCCAAGAAATGTTTCAGATGTTAGATCTTTTATGGGCCTTGCTGGTTACTACAGAAGGTTTATTGAAGGATTCTCCAGGATAGCTCATCCGATCACTTCATTGCAAAGGAAGAACATCAAATTTGTATGGTCGGAAAAATGTGAGAAAAGTTTTCAGAATTTAAAGGAGTTACTTACTAGCGCTCTCGTTTTGAAGATAGCCGATCCAAGGAAGGATTTTGTAGTATGCACAGATGCTTGCATTTAAGGACTGGGTGGGGTTCTCATGCAAGAAGGAATTGTGATTTGCTATGAATCCAGGAAACTAAAAGAGCATGAAAAGAATTATGCCACACATGATTTAGAATTAGAAGCCATAGTGCATGCTCTTAAAATGTGGAGGCATTACTTGATGGGAAGAAGATTTGAGCTTAGGACAGACCACATGAGACTAAAGTATTTATTTGAGCAGCCAAAATTGAATGCTAGGCAAGCTAGATAGATGGAATTTCTTTGTGAATTTGATTTTGAAATTAAACATGTAAAAGGGAAGGAGAATAAGGTTGCAGATGCTCTTAGCAGAAAATTTCATGTTTCAGCAGTAAGTATGTGCAAATCAGATTTGAAGACAAGAGTTCTTGAAGCCCAAAACGGTGACGAAAATTACCTTCAAATTAAAGAGAAGTTGCAGCATGGTAATGTAGATGAAAAGTGTGCAGGATATCAGCTGGGTGAAGACAGTATCCTCATCTACAAAGATAGGTTGTACATTCCAAATAATGCAGATTTGAAGAAACTAGTGATGGATGAAATACACCAAATGCCGTACTCTGGACACCCAGGATATCATAAGACTATAACAGCGGAAAGAAAGCAATACTTTTGGAATGGCATGAAGAAGGACATAGCTGAGTACATTGCTAGGTGTCAGAAGTGCCAACAAGTCAAGGCAGAACACCAACATCCAGCAGGGTTATTGCAGCCCTTACCCATTCCGGAATGGAAGTGGGAAGTGATCTCCATGGATTTTATAACGGGTCTGCCCATGACAGTGAAGAAGCATGATTCAATCATGGTTGTGGTGGATAAGCTATCAAAGGTAGCTCACTTTATTCCAGTGAAGTCCACTCACAAGGCCAATGACATTGCGAACGTCTTCATGAGAGAGATATTCAAATTGCATGGATTACCTAAGGCAATAATTTCTGATCGTGATACAAAGTTCACCTCCAATTTCTGGAAGGGATTATTTCAGGAATTGGGAACTAAATTGAATTTCAGTACATCTTACCATCCGCAAACGGACGGCCAAACCGAGAGGGTGAATCAGGTTCTCGAAGACATGTTGAGAATGTATGTGATGGACAAACCATCCAAGTGGGAAGATTATTTACACTTGGTTGAATTTGCATACAATAATGGACACCATGCATCCTTGGGAATGAGTCCATTTGAAGCATTGTATGGCAAGGGATGCAGGACGCCAGTGAATTGGGACGGCCCAGTGAACAGGGTAGTGCTTGGACCAGAGATGATCAAGGAAATGGAACATGAAATTGTTAAGATCAGGCAGAATTTAAAGGCAGCTCAGGACAGGCAAAAGAGTTATGTAGATTTGAAAAGAGTACATAAGGAATTTCAGATTGGAGATCATGTTTATTTGAGAGTGAAACCAAGGAAGAGTTCCCTCAAGTTGGGAAGTTGTGCCAAGTTGTCACCCAGATATTGTGGGCCATTTGAAGTCTGTGATAGGATAGGGCCAGTTGCATATAGAATTGCATTGCCTGCTAGCATAAGAGCTCATAATGTTTTCCATGTATCTTTGCTTAAGAAGTATGTACATGATCCTAATCATATGATTGATTGGAATGTGATACAGGTGGAACTCGAGGGAGAGTTCCAAGTAGAACCTATGCGCATTCTCGACAGGAAAGTCACATTGCTTCGGAACAGAGCCATCGGGCAAGTAAAGGTCCAATGGGAGCACCTTAGTCTCGACGAGGCTCCATGGGAGCTAGAGGATGCCATGAGGGAGGCATTCCCATTTTTGTTCAGTTTTGAGAACACCGAGGACGGTGTTGTTCTAAGGGGGAGGGGAATGTAATACCCCAATTTGGACCCTTAGGAAATATTGGCTTTAATGTAAATATTGTATACACACGTTGTATGTTTCCCTAGCGTGGAGCTCAAGGCCAAGGCCCCGCTAGTTTATGCTTAGATTTTATTTAAATTAGACACGCTTGATATTTTGTTACCCACATGCTATTAAGCCATGGGATATTGTAAATTGATGTAAGTATTTAATATTGAAATAAAATACCAAAACTGGCTATGGAGGCAACGAATGAGAAGGGGCCACGTGTATCCACTAGGGAGTGGTGAGGGGGCTATGGGACTAAACACTAGGCTGCTATTTGTCATTATGAGAACCCATTGACTTCCCTAGGTGACATTTATGACTGTTGTAAGGAAGTGGTTGAGATTTCATCCCATGGCTTCAATGGAGCATGGGCAGCCCTGAAATTCGTATGGGTAGAGTCATGGGCTCTATTTGCTTGGGAAAGAAGTCACTCAACCTCATGGGAGGTTGCTTCATTATCACCCCATTCCATTGTGGAGGTACCTAGCATCATTCTGCATCCAAAAACGAGTGCCAGCAATGAGAGAACCAGAAAATCGCGACCTGGAGAGAACCCAGATTTTGAAAGACCAAAAATGCCCAGATTTGGCATGGGACAAGGAAATCCAATGGGGGATCCATTAGCATGAACCTTGGGGCGAATTTGGGAGCATTAGCTACCCCGAAATCAATAGGAAAACCCAGTTTTTGCAGCTCAGAAAACAAGTGACGGATTTGAGTGTTTGGTGAGCAGAATAGTGTGAAATCAAGTTGGGAATGACTATGCAGAGGTTGAGTGTGCTTGATAAACCCAATGAAGGTTAGGATCTCAAGGATCAATAGCTGGACCTTTCTATGCCCATCCTGAAGAGCACTGGAGGGAAGAGTTGCCTGAGGGACTGTGTAACAGAGAAGGGGATCTTCCTTGTGTTGGATGTGGTAGGTAATGTGGGTGCCTAACTGTTGAGCTCACTTGAGATGCCTGTAGCTTTGTGGTTG
This sequence comes from Larix kaempferi, assembly GCA_027924585.1. Classification (NCBI taxonomy): domain Eukaryota; kingdom Viridiplantae; phylum Streptophyta; class Pinopsida; order Pinales; family Pinaceae; genus Larix; species Larix kaempferi. The sequence goes on from BSBM01001030.1 coordinate 9,149,082, forward strand.
AGCTCACTGGCTTAGCGTTACCCTCCTCTATCTTCTTGGATGCTTGACCGAAACCATGGCTGTGAGTGAACCCAGCTACTTCCTCCTTAGTGGATACACAGCCCAGCTCGGGGGTGATCTCTCAGCTGAAGGAATATAGGCTGGATAGATATCTACGGTTGGGAGGAACGTTGCCTTCACGTAGCCAGTCGTTTGGACCGTTACAATTCAAGATAAGTATTCATGTGGTTGAGTTATGTTAATTCTATGCTCTGCAAACATTTTAATTAATGACTGTTGTTTATTTGTTGAATGCATGATGAAACTGTGTACATATGTAATGTTTAATTCCGCTGTGTAGATATTGAGTTTAAATCTGCACACATAAGTTTTTAAATGTCATGCGTTATGAGTCAAAGTATTGGGGCTAAGCCTTTACGAAAGCCTTGTGTGTTGTTAACGTTTCCTTACCCACATTCGATGATGGAAGGGGATGTTACAACAACATATCAATCATAAACACAAGAGCCAATAGACATAGAGTTTCCTCGGGGAAAACCAAGAAGGTGAAAAACCCCGCAACTTCCTCAAAGATAGAATAAGCCACAATACAAGATGACAATGATCAAACCTAAAGAGATGTCTCTAGCAGATGCTCCTCCTCCTCCACTTGTTCGCAACTCTCTCTCTCAACTATGCGAGTTGGAGAAGTGAGTGAATGAATAGAATGAGAGACACAACCTCTCTATTTATACATTGACTTGACCTGCGAATAAACTAACTGGCTGACTTCCTAAAGAAGTCTAATAACCCACTCACATAATATAATCAAGGCCGACCCCACACTAGTGGTCTAATAACCCATCAAATATAAGTTGCGACACTTGCAACACTTGAGACACTTACAAATACAAATGACGACACTTATGATTGGAGGAATAATACATCTCCATCATACATATAACAAAGTACAAGTGTAATACATAGAAGAATATCTTCCGAAGTTACAAATACATCAACACCTTCTACAATCACTCCTCAATCTTCTACTTTTTCCTTTCCATTTCTTCATCTGTTTTTCCAGTCTGTTATTTTCAATTTGAAGTTGATCATTGGAGATTTTAAACTGTAAATTTTTCTCTTCAAGTTCCTTTAAAATTCTAAATTTATTTTTCATTTTTAATTTCTTAAGGGAAAGAAGAGATTGTGCAAGAGTTACCTCTTCATATGAAATATCCTTTGGAGTCTCTTCCATATGCATCTCTATCTTGGCTATATCTGCATCTTTTCCTTCAACATGGGGTATTGCAAGAGTTACCTCTTCATCTAAAATATCCTCTAGAATCTGCTCCATTTGCATCTCTGCATTGTTTATATCTGCATCTTCTCTTTCAACATGAGGTATTGCAAGAGTTACCTCTTCATTTGAAGTATCCTCTGGAATCTCTTCCATATACATCTCTGTATTGGTTATATTTGCATCGTTTTCTTCAACATGAGGTGTTTCTTCCTTTTGAAGGTTCGACTCTGAATTTTAATTCCTCGGCTTCCTTAACTCACGAATTTTGGGAATTTCATGATCAGAACATTCCAAGTCTACAATTTCTTGCTGAAATTCTCCTACAAGTTTCATTCTTTTTACAACCCCTACCATACTTCTTATGAATCTTCTTCTCGTATCTAGGGTGTTTCAAAAAACCAACTTTTTGTTATCGTTTCCTGAATATTCAAGTTTATGAGATGAAGAGGATTCTAGACTGATTCTTTTAGCAGGAACAACTTGAAATCCTTTCTCCACCAATAATGTTCCCCCTGTGATATTATATCTTTCTAATTCCTCCATGACAATTAGCATGATTAATCCATGATGGCATATGCTTTTTTTTAAGGTGTTTTTTAACATAAGCAACCATTTTTGTCAAGCTTTTCCAAAACAAATATGATAAATTCAGCAGCTTACCATTTTTCAAATGCAGTAGAAACCTAATATGGTATCGGAATATCAAACTATACCTTCTTTCAGAGGTTATGTACTTCTAGATGAAGTAAAATATATCCTTCCATGGTTCAACCATCGATTCTCTTGCTACTCCTTTAGTCCAATATGGATTTGGTGTTTTTTTGGGCATGGATTGTTTCCATGAATCTATTTCAACATATTTGTTCTTAAACCATCGTTCCCCACTTTGGGGAAAACCTATAGCAACAACAATAGAAGCCTCTGAAACTGGTATTAAGAAGCCTCCAACCCGTGCACTTGCTCCATCAAAATTTTCTGTGAATTCTAGAGCTACCTTGTCATTATGACCGTCAAGTTTCTCAAAGAAACTTAACCAACTTGTTTTTCCTAAAAATCTCACGACACTTCCTATATTCTTCGAATATTTGGATGTTTTCTGGTTCATGTCAAATAATGTCACCTCCCATGACTGATTTTTCTCCTCAACAATGTGACGAAGATTGAAGCCCACTATAAACTTGACACAATTTCGACTGTAAAGCTTGAGTTTGGAAAATGTAAAAGGGTGGATGATGAAGCTGGTATAAGGGCTTAATTGGAAACAGACATTTGGTGACGAGACATTCGAATATTTTACCTCCAATTCCATGTAATCATATTCATGACTTGGGTTTAAGGAGCCATAATATAGGTTTTTGAAAACTACAATAGCTCATCATATCAAATCATGGGTAAGGTTTCATATCATATCATATGGTAATAACTTATCATATCATATCATAAGGTAAGGTTGAGAGCATATAGAAATGAAAATAGACATTTGGTCATTCATCATATCATATCATAGGGTAAGTTTTCATATCATATCATAGGATAATAACTTATCATATCATATCATAGGGTAAGGTTGAGAGAATATAGAAATGAAAATAGACATTTGGTCATTCATCATATCATATCATATCATAGGGTAAGGTTTCATATCATGTCATAGGGTAATAGCTTATCATATCATATCATAGAGTAAGGTTGAGAGCATAAAGAAATGAAAATAGACATTTGGTGACCATATATTTTAACATTTCACCGCCAAATCCATCTAATCATATTCATGACTCAGGTTTAAGGAGCCATAGTGTAGATTTTTGAAAACTACAATATCTCAGCATATGATATCATAGGTTATGGTTGATAGCATAGAGAAATGATTTGAGTGACTATAATAGCTTATATTATAGGTAATCCTTTTAAAGCATGTAAAAATTATAATAACAAGTTATATCATAGGTAAGTTTAAAGCATGCAAAAATTATTTATGTAGAATTCAATAGAATGTTATGGTGTATAATTCACCCTAATGTTAAGATGATCAAATCCATTAAATATTTAGATTTAGTCGTTTTGCATTTTCCGAAGATTCATATTTTATGATCTTTTTAACATTTAAAAAAAAGACCTTAAAAATCAAATAAAAAACATATTTTATAATGTTGTTTTTAATTTTCTTATTATATAAGCCTAATCAATCATAATTCAAATTCGAATGACTATATTGGCAATTCTATGCATAATTTATATTTGATTCAATTCATATTGGCTTCATTTCTATACTTAACTATATGTAACTTGCCTTTTAATAATTAGACCATCTTAAAAAATTAAAATTAGGCTTGTAATATTATGTGGATAATTTTTAATCACACTTTGGAACTATTGAAAAGAGACCTTAAAAACTAAAAAGAAAAACATATCTTTTATTGCTATATTTGAAGTGGTGACTTACTTTTGAAGAGGTGACTTACTTCCTATTAATTTCCAAGAATATAAGTTCCTTGGAACATGAATCGAATTCCCCAAATCAGGAAAGGGATTTAGTTTTGATGTTCCTTGGACATGCAAAGAAACAATTAATGACAACATGAACAATTCAATGAGAAGATGAAATGGAGTAAGGAGAAAAATAGGAAAAAGGAGAAGTGGTGATATATGTTCCTTAGCCAAACCTTTTGATTAGGATATGTGTCCCAATTTTACAAATTCATTACATCAAGCTATGGTTTTGTGTGACAATCTTGTATTTTCTTAATTGGAGTTAGGCATAATTGTGATATGACATAATAAATATAAAGTTATTTGAATCGCGAAAAAAACATTTCTTTAAACATTTAATAAATATACATTATATAACAAAAATCTACCCAATAAAACTACACAAAATAAAGACATAGAAATCAAATTACCCAAAATAATATATGTGTGTGTGTGTGTGTGTGTGAGAGAGAGAGAGAGAGAAAGAGAGAGAGAGAATTTTTTTCCATCCAATAATAAGTTAGAATATGGCATATGTAACTTGCCTTTACAAAAACAAGTCTCTTTAACAATTAAATTTAGATTGTAATGTTGTAAATTAAATTTAGGTTGTAATGTTATGTAGGTCATTTTTTAATCACCCTTTGGAACTAGTGAAATTTAACTTTAAAAATTAAAAAGCACAGTCATAATATGGTATTTTAAATTTTCTACTTAAAGTTGAATTTAGTAAATCAATATTCTAATTTTAATGGTACCAAAACAATGGTTGAATTTCGTAAATAAAAATTCTAATTTTATTGGTACCAAAATATTGTTGTGCATGATTTCTATTTAATTCAGATTATATATTTTGGATTCAATTGGATGGATTATGTTGATGTCAGACTGTTGTCCTTGGGTTTGTTAATATTTAGCTGCAATCAACTCCTAACCACAATCCATGCTCCACTTGGAATTTCAACTCATAACTATCACAATTTCATCCAAAAACTCATAATTTACTCTACCCATAATGTTGTATTATCATGTTACACTTAAGTGTTTTAATCCTCTAGATTTAAACCTTACTGCAATAGTACTATGTTTTGGTACTCTACCCACAATTATGAATTATTAGGTTATAGTTAACTATTTTAATCTTCAAGTTTTAAACTTTATTGCAACAGTACTGTGTTTTGGTAGTGTTTCAAAAAATAATTTAGCAGATGAAATACACTAATGTAAATAAAATCAACAAAATAAACCAGTGTGTTACCAGAAACTACTTCTAAACTAAAACTTAATTCAACCATACTTCATCGAGGGCGACAAAATATATTTATCAACAAAAAAGTGATTTGTATTCATAAAATAGTATTTGCTTTGTTTATATAGCATATAGAGTTATAAATTAAAAAGGACCTTGGAATCTGATGGATCTTCTAGTTCTATTACAATGGGGAATTAGAATCCCACAATATAGATGATTACAAGGCTTCTAGAAATTCCAATGATGAGCATAATCGTTTTTCATCCTTTGGTTACAATTTCTCAGAGCTCATGATATATGAAACAAAAAATAGATATGCATTGGATCTGAAGTTGATGTTGATTCTACACATGGTTTGGAGACTGGAATCTATTGATAACTTTGCAAACAATCTAGAAGCTACTGTCCACACTACATTCAATTCACCATGCCAACCTCTCCCCCACATTGAAGATGTTGCAAGTCCACTGTTTATCCATGGAACATTTGTTGCAGTTGAAACACTTGATGTCTTTGTTATTTAGGAAAACAACTAATATGTGTAGGTGTAAGACTCATCACTTGTAATAAATTTTTTTCCTAATCAAGTGATAGCTGTATCAAAATCATATAATGACTATTGTGTTAGTACTTTATCCAAGGATATCATTTTCACCTATCCATAAAAGAACTAGAGGATAATTTACAGTGTCTCGCATTAGAAACATGTTGTTGCTAATGTGGCGGTGCTTGAGTTTGCATTTCATTCAGTCCTTAAGAACAAACCAAATTAGATCCTTCCATGTCTACAATAGGCTTGCAAAGGATACTGTTATAGAGCTTCCAGTATGAGAAATAATAACACACCAGAATTAATATCAAGCACACACAATCAAGTATAGAAAATTTCTAAAAACGAAAGCATTAGACCATGGGTTCAGTATAGGCACCTCCTGTGATGTTGATAAACTTTGAGGTGATAAAAATGTATCATTCCAATTATATTTGTCCTTTCCTCCTCTCTAGTTACTTTTGTGAAAATATGCCATGATCTGAAATGGTAGCTACTCCACATGGTTTATCTGCCTTTTCCTTACTTCACTCAGCCAATGCTACTACAAATAGTTCGAAATTTCTAGTTTCATAATCTACATTTATAATCCCAAGATATGCATTCAATGTATGAGAAGGATGATTTATCACAGGTGAAGAGAGACCATTGAAATAAAAAGAGCATTGTTGCATAGTGTCTTTGTAAAATCCATTTAGTTTTAGGTAGCTCTCTTGCACAATGAATAGTATGGAAGTACTTGCCTCTATAAAACCCACCACTTGCTATTCCATAAAGTGTATCATTTGCTAGTTAACAAATTATATTATACTCATAGTCTATGGTACATAAAATAGCATCCTTAGATGTAGCCCATGGATCTAGAGGACAATGGTCCCTAGATTTGTGTCCCCTTTCTCTTTTTCTTAACTAGATTTATTGTAGACAACTTCTTAGAAGGGATTCCTATAATTGAAATCTTGCCACTAACATTGCTTGTGGGGAGACTGGAATCCATTGATGACTTTGTAGAAAATATGAAAGCTACTGTCCACACTACATTCAATTCACCATGCCAACGTCTCCCCCACATTGAAGATGTTGCATGTCCATTGTTTATCGATGGAACATTTGTTGTAGTTGAAACACTTGATGCCTTTGTTATTTAGGTAAGCAACTAATATGTGTAGGTGTAAGACTCATCATTTGTAATTAAAAAAATTCCTGATCAGGTGATAGCTGTATCAAAATCAGACAATGACTATTGTGTTAGTACTTTATCCAAGGATATCATTTTCACCTATCCATAAAAGAACTAGAGGATAGTTTAAAGTGTCTCACATTAGAAACATGTTGTTGCTACTGTGGCGGTTCTTGATTTTGAATTTCATTCAGTCCTTAAGAACAAACAAAATTAGATCCTTCCATGTCTACAATAGGCCTACAAAGGATACTGTTGTGGAGCTTGTGGTCTGAGAAATAATAACACACCAGAATCAATATCAAGCACACACGCACACACAATCAAGTACATAAAATTTCTAAAAAATAAAGCATTAGGCCATGGGTTCAGTATAGGCACATCCTGTGATGTTGATAAACTTTGACTTGATAAAAATGTACCATTCCCATTATATTTGTCCTTTACTCCTTTCTAGTTACTTCTGTGCAAATATGCCATGATCCAAAATGGTAGTTGCTCCAATTGGTTTATCTGCCTTTTCTTTAATTCACTCAGTCAATGTTACTACAACTAGTTCAAATTTTCTAGTTTCATAATTTACATCTATAATCACCAGATCTGCATTCAATGTATGAGAAGGATGATTTATCATAGGAAATACAACTTTGATTTTGACTTTGCTGGTGTAATGCTAACTTTGAATTTGACATTTCCAATTGAATGCTAACATGGAATTTTTCTCACTTGTGCAATCCAATATCCAAGAAAATAGAAAATCTTTGCAAAAAAAATTAATAAGTCCAATAGGTTTGAAAGTAGAAACCAAACAAAAGGGAGATAATAATCAATGAGATTTAAGGTTAAGACTTATGGTACACTAATGCAAGTTTAAATAAAAGTATAATTTATTTTAAAGGATGTGAAAATCTGATCATGGCAATTGTTCTCACCTCATTCTAACATGTTTTAGTGGGTACTTGATGACCATAAAGAGAAACTAAAAGAAAGTGGCTTTTGAGGATTTTAAAAATATGAACCAATAATTAAAGAGGCAACACTTTGACAACCAACTTCAATTCAAGGAATCCATGCTAAAGCAGTATGTGATAACTAGTGAAGAAATAAAGGTAGAAGAAATCTGAATTCAAGTTTTCCTTCATTATATAGAGTTGGGGAACATGCCATTGAAATAGATCTTCAAAGCTTTAATTGTTAATTATGTATAATGAATGGTTATGGAATTAAATATAGAGAATGATAAAACTACAAACAATGCCAACATATTTAAGAACTTTGTGGAGAACTGCTTCTTCAATCAAAATACTAAGATACCCCTTCTTCATTTATCAAATCAGAGGAGTGATCTCTCAAAGGAACACTGAAAAGGTGTATAGAATCATCAAAGATGATGAGGAGGGCACACTACAGGTGACTGATCCATGGAAATTCTCCCAAAGCTGCCACATGGTTTATAGATAGGATGATCATTACCCCTTTTCTGTTTCAAACTTCTTCTTGGGATATTTCTGAACTGCAATAAGCAAGAACCCTCCAATAGGCAGAAAAACCAACCTCCAAAGGCTCATATTATGGGACAAATCCTCTCAAATAGGCCTGAAGCCTTCCAAAATGTGGAAAACTATCTTCAAGTGCTGATACAGTTTTGCCCAAGACTGAAAATGATGAAGTTTTAAGGCCATTTGTGACTGCCATTACAGGAAACATCCTAAAACTTGCTCAGAACATGCCCAACTTTGGATTTGTGGCCTCTTTACTGCTGTTTGAGGCTAAAAATAAGGCTTAATCATGCCCATAGATGCCCATGATTGAAACAAAACCCTAAGATGTGCCTAGAATTGCTACTACGGGTCTGAAAAACACACTGAATTGTCCAAAATTAGCTTAGGATCATCCTAGACTTGATATTTACCGTTTCTATGACCCCAAAACTGCCCATACTGCACATAAATCTACCCAGAACTGCCTTTTACTATTGTATAGTATCAGGAACAGTGCATAGGTTACTTAGAAATTCCCTTTTATTGCTGCTCCTATCCACAAATTGCATAGATAGTGCCCAGAATTTAAAGTGATAAGGTTTTACTATTTTTTGATGGCTAACACATTCCCAGAACTTGCCCATAATTCACAAAGTCTTGTTCATATATTAGAGGAAAAATAGGATTTTGAACCTGTCCAAAGTGAATAAAAATGTTTCAGAGCCAAAGCAACCATCTCTAAAATATAGCTAGTGTCCCCTACTATATATTTTTATAGGTGCATATGCAATTGCTGGTGAATGAATTTTTGTTTATTAAGGACACCAAATTGTTGGACTTTGGTGCCTATTCAAATTTTATTATTATTCTCATTGCTTCAAGGTAGAGGATGTAAATAGCATTGTATATACCCTTTCATTTCTTATTTTCACTTGATGTAAAAAGAAAGAAAACTTGTATGATAATTTAGAAAATAATGGTCACTGTGATCAACCTAAAAATAAAATGTCAAAACACATAAAAACACTATAGCATTGAATGAATTTAAATAATTAGCATCCACTAATGATGGATAACCACAGACTTGGCTAGCCTGCAATGTTGTAAATCTCTCTCAATGCCTTTCACCTTCATACAAACTTGCATTTATAGAGCTTTGCAGTCTTATTCCATAATCAAATAATTCTAAAATTCAATTGGATGTGAAAGGACCTTTTTGGAAGGACTGCTTACAAATCCATCTTCTGTAATGAGACCAAAATGATGCATCAAAGAGTAAGATATAGACCCCTTCATAAAAATGATCATTAAGAGTTACAATGCTAAATGCATTAAAAGACATATGGATTAAAATATGTCTAAGCATATGGGCTGCAAGAATTGAATTCAAATCCCAAGATTTAAGTTGGATTGAGAGCCAATCAAAATATAGCTATCAAATCCATACTCTCACTAATGGATCCTGAGCTACTACACATTTTATCAGAAATAAGAAACAGTCTAGCATATTTTTTGGAGTTGCAGAGTTGTCTGAGGTCTTTGGGAATGGATCTCTTCAGAATATGCAATTCCTTTAGATGGACACAAGACAAAAACTTCCCACTTAACAAGGATTACCTTACATTAGAAGTGGTTTTAAGTAAATTTAATGATGAATCTATTAATCTTTATCTAGCAGACCAGATAACAATCCAAATTGGTGCAAAGGGGCACATACTAACTCCGGTTTCCTATGTTGGGAGAAGAAATCAATTGCAATATAGCTAGCAAATGATTTTACTAATGTAATTGTATTTATTACTGCAATATGAGATGTATGCTTCCAAAGGGGAAGACAAAAAAAGAAACATAGCTATACAAAGGATCCATAATGTTACTTTGGGTTTACAAACTTTGTAATAGTGCCTCAAGAAAAATGAAAGGGACTGTGTATAAATTGTGCTTAAAACATTGCATTAGTGCAATTTGGGCATTGAATTCACCCAAATGGAGGTCACCAAAATCCAAGAACATTCTGAGCTTAGGCTTTGATATTTAATGCATGAAGTATGTTTGGCTGACCAGTCAACCCTTTAATGAAAACTACTGGACCCTATGCTCCTTATTTGTTCTCAATATTAGCTATTTTTTCCCTAAAATAAAAATACTTGTGTGTATTTGAACAAAACAAATTATCAGTTACAAGACATGGAAAACCCAACTCAAATTTCTATGAAGAACTCTTTGAATCACGACTGTCTCAATATCAAATACATTATATATATTATATACCAAGTTTAACTACTAACTGCAGTCTTGAAGATGTATCAAATGACACATTTTTTGGTACATACACTTAAAGTATAATATCTCTCTCATGGATTTTGAATGAAACAACTAAAAAACCAATAATAATTCAAGTCTATGATACCATAAATTTTTCAGAGGCATATGAAGCTTGCTTCAAACATTCAATTGTCTATAAAGAATCTTAGTTATTTCATTATCCCATAGTTGTTCTACCAATCTCCTCATTCACAGATAGCTATTGCTAAATGGAATTATAAACACTTGAAGACTTCCTCTATTGAATTTAAGCTACCACACAAATAAACCATTGTTCTAGAATACTTCCTCTACTGAATACACAAGGGTGGAAAATAAGTTACCTTTACAACAGTGGAAAATATATACATGTTGGATAGTACTATCATAAGATAAAAACCATGAAGACAAACAAATTATGCCTAAGAGTGATATTTTTCAAAACCTACAAAGAATGCAACACAATTTATCATTTAATCGAACCAATTAATGAAGAATGGTTATATGTGTTGATTGTTTTCATTATTTTTTAAAATATATTAAAAGAACAAGTGTAAAAAATGAAACATGTCATACTTACATGGATAAAAAATAATATAATGGATTTTCTCTATCTTGTCCAATTATGCTTATCAGTATCTTCTTCTAAAACCCATTTACTACCTTCTCTTCTTCTTTTTGAACACCACTCAATAGAAGCATTTCTACCATTAGATTGTTCATATATTTCACATCTATGTCTTACTTCTGCATCTCTTATCGAATCTTCAGTGGTTCATCACATTCTCTGTCTATTGCATTAAATCTTGATAATATGCATCTATAAAACCATTGAAACATCTAAACAAGTGGGTTTGAAAATGATGAACATCCTCCATGTTGACTATTTTTTTGATATGCCACCCTTGCTTGCTTATGGGATTTTTCCATTCCTTGGGTGTTCCAGATTGCCAAACTACCATACTCTTTAGCAAACCAAGGACCATGAGCATAAAGTATATGCTGCAACAAATAAACAACAAATTAGTTATTTACATTTAAATGGAACTTTAAAAAATATAAGCACAAGTTAAATAGGTACAATGTGACAAGAATAATAAAAATAGTAAGGAAAATGGTATTTACCATGTAATGTGTAATATGGTTTTATCCCCATGCCTCAACCATTTGTTTTGTAAAATATGTAATTGCTTTAGTGAAGGACAGATCATCACCTACATCGAATTTCTACTTGTTCATGTAAGAAAGCAAAACATAAATCAACATCCATAGCTTCTTTTTTCTTATTGTAGAGGTTCCTTTATCAGTTCTATCATTATCGACATCAATGAGGTCACTATAAAGTTTTTGTTGACCTTCTAACATCTCCTTTGAGTCTTCAATAAAGTCGCGTACCTTAACCCCACCCATATAAGGTTTGCAAGGAACATTACCCCGAGATCCAGACAACTTTATATCTTTATAGATTTTCACATTTATTCCATGTAAAGCAACAATAGAAAGAAGATAAAATAGAAAGGTACCCCAATTTATCAGTAATCCTTACAAATGCGTGTAATGTACACACATGTACTTTGTAAGTGGTATAGGTAGTATAGGATCAATGTTTTTGTCTAACTTTTCCCTATTTGGATCTATGTCTTGTCTACAAGATAATATGCCATTTGACCACCCACCTAATGGCGACTTTTCCTTCTTTCTTGTGTGCATGAAATATATGCAACTATGATTTGCATTAGCACCATGGCCTATATTGTACATGCATTTTAATGTTTTGAGGACAACTGATAGATGCCATTCCACTTCATATGATCCATAACCCTCAACATATAGTTTTTGCCCCATGTTATATGAGGCAATTGTTGTGGGTATTGATATTTGATGACAAACCCACTTTAAGGAGTCATGAGACTCTTTATCAACTCTAAATAGTCCTAACCACCAAATGTGATCCTTAGATTGGACAGAGAATTTTTTTTTATCAATATTTTTGATATTTTGATCCATGGCCCTATTCATTAAAGTGACATAAACTCTTTCTTATTTCTCATCATTAACAAGTTCCATCTCTTCCAACTTAATGACAAAAAACAATTTTCCATTTGCTTCTTCTATAGAAATGTCATAAAATTTGACCATGGTCTGTAAGGTTTTTTCTAAGTTTAGCCATATATTATTTTTTGGGTTTAATGTGATCAATTCACTATGAATTATTTTTCTCCCAACCTTCTTTACAAACTCCCTAGTTGCTTCTGTATGATGCATATCACCTAAGATATCAACAAGCTCTTCATTTTTTCTTCCACGAGATTTTTCTATATGGAAGGGTCGAGGAATTACAATCTTAGTAATTCCTGCATTCTTCATTCCCTCTCTTAAAAATTTAAATAATGTTCGATAACCTCTTCTGCTAATACCAATATCATCATAAGTAGTTTGAATTTCATCTAAATTGATGTATTTTGACATTTGACTTATCACTTCATCAAGAAGAGATTTTCTAAGAGAACTAAAACATGGTTTCCTAATCATAGAGAGAATGTCATCTTTCTTAAACATCGATTTGATCACATAAGACATGTCAAACTGTTGATCTCCTTGGTTTTCTACTACCTTCTTTGGTTCCATGAAATATTTCACAACATAAACCCTTCTCTTCCTAGCACCACCACCATGTGTCAATGTTGAAACATTAGAAATGTTCTTTACTCGAACTTTTCCTCCAAGTGGTGTTTTCTTCACCCTATTCCATATTTTTGTTATAGCATCAAGCTTAGTTTTGGTGTTCTTAACTTCTTCACTTAATTGAGATTTCTCATAAAGCATATTTCTTATCACTTTTGTTGTGTTGTCAATATTTTTCAGTTGTACATCAAGGGTTTGTTGTAAATTCATATTTTCATTTCGTAGGAACATAACTTCACTTTGTAGGGCTATCTTACTGTTTTGGAGTTGATTAATTATCTCAACAAACCTAAAATTCATCATTTCCAAATTATGGATCCTATCATTAAGTTCTGTAGAGTTTCCTTTTAAATTCTCACAATATCCTAACAAACCTTGTTTTCCCTAACAAATAAATTGTACTAATCCTGTTATGGTTTTGAAATTTGGACACAAATTTCTTTTAGGATAAATTGGAAACAATTCTCCCTTTTCCCATAAGTCAACATGTTTTCCCCCCTCTAATATTAGTTTGTTCTCATTAATACCATGTACTTTTGTGTGGTTCTTCTTTTGATATGTTGCCATAGCTTTATCCACTCGAAGCAAAAGTGTATATACTTGTCTTTGTGTTGAGGAATCTATGGTATTATCCATTTGTGGCACAACAAAAAAGGTTTTAAGGTATGAAATATTTTAATGTTGACACAAAAAATGTATTATTTAAAAAAATCCCATAGAAAGTGACAAAATTATTGAGAGGTATGCTAAGTGCGGGATGTAACCAGACTTTATCAAGGGACAAATTTCCAAGCAAGTCATGTTGAAGTGGATTAAAAAAAACATATATATTTAACACTCAATACATATTGATAATTAGGATGCTTCTATATTGAAGAGGATTATGGAAAAGATATTCAAAATAACTAGACTGCATATAATTTACTTGCTTAAGGTTTTAGTAAAAAATGAGATATAATTGCTACAAATTGAACACAGAGATATATAAAAAATGTCTCAAGAAACAACAAATTGTTGTAAAGATGAAGATGAAGATTTCAGACATTTAGGAGGATCCATGATTGCTTGGGTTCCAAAAATATCTTATATGTTTGGCATGAGTGTGCTACTACTGCTGAAAATATTCAGAAGGACTAGTCAGGGGTAAGGTCCAAGGAGTGATACCTAGTAGAATCCCTAGTACTAGGTCTTCTACAACAATCAGTCTATTGACTTGAACAAACTACTTGAGGCATCAACTACCAATAATTAAAGCGAAATCCTGAGAATGAAAATGTTGTGATGCAAAAGGCATAACAAGAAATGATATATGCTATAAGTGTTCATCGTTTTAAACCCAAGCCGCTTATTCCATGTATAAGTGAAGTCCTAAAATAATTTGACAAACTTTAAAATACACCATTAAGAGAGTTGTTGTAAGCATGTCAAATAAGTGTTAGTAGAAACAATGTTTACTCGAAAGTTGACAACAACACAATTTTGTGTAGTTCCTTGAGATTACTAAAACTAGAAAAAATATTCTATTAACCTTAAGATTCAATGCAAAAAATGCAAATATAAATACCAGACTGAATGTTACCACAATAAAGAATGTATTGAGATTGCATCATGGCCTAAAGGATTGATATCATGAAAGCAAAATCCTGAGAATTAAAATGTTGTGATGCAAGAGGCATAACATGAAATAATATATGGTAGAAGTGTCCATCCTTTTAAACCCAAGCCACTTATTCCATGTATAATTGAGGTCCTAAAATAAACTGACATTTACATATGGGTGGGCCAAAAACTGTCATATCTTCCAGTCACGTGAAGAGCTTGTATCCAATCTAAGTGAAAGGAAGTATGGGAATTGAAGGGCAAGTTGTTGAGGGGTGTCATAAGTAGATTGTGGTATTTCTTGTGTTTCAAAAACTAGGGTTTGTAGCATCTTCATAATTCTTTGCAAAACTACCATATGATAGATGATGATGGCATGGGATATCTCTTCTTTAGCAAATAGAAATCACAATATGATAAGACAAATCACTAGGGTTGTATGATAGATAAGACATGTCCAAGATAATGTAATGATGTCTTAGTAGGATAGTACAATATGCATTGATCCCTCATGGAACTAGTTGCGATGAAAAGAGTGAGCCCATAGAATAGGGGATAGAGACTTAGGGTGCCCATGTGACTTGGTGGACTATGGAAAATAGATGATGACCTAAATAAAAAAATTTCCCAAACTTTTGTAATGTGGTGTTCTTGATGGAGGCATTGTGGAAACCCTAGAGTAGGGAAGACACATGCAATGATATAGATCTCTTGGTTGGGAGGATGGATCAAAAGGTCAAATCAAAGACAAGAGCATATCATATGTGGATTGAACAATGATATATATAATAATGTGTCATGTCCCCAATTTTGACAAGGTCTATGTCACTATGTCATAAGCATTAAAATATTTAATTAATGATGCCAATAGTACTAGGAAAAGAATTAAATTATTCCAAGGGATTAATTTTGGTTTGGAGGCATTTAATTAATTAAATTCCAGAATATGCACTTGGGAATAATTAATTAGTTAGTTTGAGTAATTTTATTTCTAATTACTAATATTTGGATTAGAAATAATGAGCTAAGCTAAGGAGGGCGAATTAGAGAGGCCAAGTTGACCAAGGGGAATGGAAATTGCTGAAGATGGTAAAAAACATGCTAAAAGCAACAAATCAGAATAAAATCAGGATAAAGCAGGAAAATCAGGATAAAAGAAGGAAAGTTCAGAAAAAAGAAGAAAAATCCAAAGCATAAAGTAGAAAAGCAATCAAAAAAGGAAAAAGGAGGAAAGCACAACAAAAAAGGAAAAGGAAGGAAATATAGCTTTCCTTATCCACTCAAGGAGGGTGCATTAGCTATGGATACTTGCTCCTCAAGTCACCCAGTATCTATAAATAAAACAGTGTGCACCACATTCACATCTTTTGTCAGTTTGAGAATTGGTATGAGAGCAATTTTGCCTCAGAGACTTGGGACATGTGCCCTTGGTCCAAGTTTGGGAGATGTGCCCCAGCTTCCTGTGAGAGGATGATGGTATTCAGCCATTATAATTGAGTTTTATTGCAAGTCCTATAGTTGATCAAGTCGAATTTGAAGTTCAGAAGAAGCATCATTCAGTTCATGGTTCGAATCTCCAAGCTTCCTATGGATTTCTAGAGCTAGATTATTGTGTAGAAGAGAAGAGGAGTTGTGCCCCTACTTCCTGTGAGAGGATTATGGTATTCAGCCATTTTCATTGAGTTTATTTGTAGTTCTTGTATCTGAACCAAGTCTAGGTCGAATTTCAGAAAGCTCCAAGAAGTCTATGGTTCAAATCTCAGATTTTCTCAATGATTTCTAGTGTTGTATGGTTGAGTAAAGAGGAGAGGAGTTTTTTAATGTTATGAGAAGCCTCATGGATCTGATATTATGTAATAATAGTCAGTATTATTCTATGATATCAGTCATTATGTTTTATATTGCAGAAGTCTGCTATTTTCTTCATTTTCTCCACCCCCTCTAGAATTGCCTAGATTTTAACTAGTTTTCAGAATGCTTATGGTAGATGAATGAGAATAGATCCAAATGAGCTCATTTATTTTCCATATTTTATGATCCAATCCATGTATTATAAGAGTAATTAGTGAGACTTATTTTCTTGTTTGGAAGCTCCTGAAAATTACTAGCTGTGCAATCCTGGAGTGTCAATTTACTAGTATTTTTGTGAGACTTGCTCATACATTCATATAAATTTATGGAATTTCAGTTGACTATGTAATGAATTTAATTTAATGTTATTTATCCTATCTAATTCAGAAACACCCATCCCTAGCCTCCATTCAAAGTTTACACCCAATACTAGTCTGCATATGTTGGGGTTCCCAGGAGCATTGCAGTAGATCTCAGCCTTGATGATTTGGACCCATAAATGGTCCCAAAAATTTTTGCAGATGTATTAAAATATATCAGAGCCTTACATCCATCTATATCCTTTGATCCTACCCCCCCTCCAGTCAAACTAGCTTCCAAAAACATTGTTTTTAATTCATTATGTGTAGAAGAAAGCTTTTGTATCACTAATCCTAGTTGGTACATTACAATGCTATCAGAGCAATTTACTCCACCCCGTGGAAAGAAATAAGATCACTGTGGAAGAATATTGAATATCATAACTTAAATTTGCAGCTATGAGACTAGTTCTAGTCATTGAAGATGAAGAGTTCGAGCCATATTAGGAAGCAAAAATACTCTACATAGATGGAGGCCTCCCTCAAGATGAATATGGTTGCTTTTGTGACCAGATATATGATGAGGACATTAGGCCTTGTCCACCAAGGTCTAAATTTACTGAGGATCAAAAGAAACCTAGAGGAGCCAAAATAGATGGCTATACATGGGATTCAGTTGCCTCCTACTTGATGAGAATTTTTGGATCCTCTTCAGAAGGAGTCTCCAAGAATTTTGATCCTAAGGAAACCAAGGAGGAAACTTCATTAGTTTTCTTAGAAAATCAAGATCCAAAAGAAGAACATAAAACAGATTCACAATCACTACTTGAGCTACCCAAGGAAGCAGAAGACAAGCACACATCAGTTGGATGTGAACCATAAGATTTGGTGGAAGGACAAGCCACCATAGCTCCACCACATGAAGAGAAAGACATGATGCAAAGTAATGGAGATGAACCATTGGAGTAGCATGAGTCACTGCAAGGTGATATCAATGGGAAAGATACAACCATTCATGTGGAGAAGCAAGAGGAAAGTACAAATCAGCCATCCACAATCATTGAGAGGAGTAGTGAACTACCTAGATCCATTGGTAGTGAATAAAGAGATATGGTTCTTGAAGAGGAAGCCAAGTACACAATTCTTACTGATGAGGGTTGTGCATCATATGATGAAACCCCCACTTGTATTCCCGATGATCATTTAAAGACACTAAGCATGGATGAAAGAGAAACCATTGATGGTTTCTATAGTACCTGTGGAACATCTACTTATGGATGTTCGAATTTTGTTGGAGTACCGATTGATGGGTGCTCACATATCTATGATGGTGACATAGAGATCATATTTTAATATGTTTCTGCAAGCCAAAGTACCATTGATCATGATCATGGAGTTCTTGCAATAGTGGAAGCAAACCAAGGATCAATTTCACTTTCTCCACTTGAATTTTATGAGAGTGATCCAATGAAGTTTGAAGAAGAGAAGGTTCTATCTCATGTACTTTCCTAATTTGATAAAGGTGATGCAAATATACTTTCCTTTGAGCATGAAGATGATGGATGTGCATCCATTAATGAGGAGAAAGGAGTAACTTCACCATCACCACATAAGCTTCATGAAGTTCCAAGGAAAATTGAAGAAGAGGATGTTCACTGTCATGAACCATCCTTCCTTGAAGGGACGTTAAAGATGAACACATTGAAGATCAAGGAGACCCTTGACATTCTCCATGTCACCCATGCTTTAGTTTCACAGTATTGTTGGAGATTTTCATCAATGGAAAACCCACTTTCCATTGAAGACATGGAGAAGGTTCAGAAGTCAATGACAAACATCAAAGGTAAAATTTCACAATTGCTTTCTGACAGAGATTATTTGTTTGATCTTTCAGGATTGTATCATGATGCATTATTGAATAATGAATAATAGCTTGAAAATATCTCATATGAGTTGGAATCCACCCAAGATTCTTTGAGAAGTACTCAAAGTACTCTCTTGGAATTGCAGATGCAAGTAGAGCAACTTCAGCAAGAGTTTATAAGATCTCATATTCCCTCCTAAATTCCAATCAGCCATTCCCTTCTGGTTGATGATTTTCAGATTTCTATGGAGGAATATCATGTGATGGTGGAACATGAGGAGAATGCTGATTTGAATGTGCTTGAGAGGGATGAAATCAAGCAAGAAGGTAACCAAGAGCTTGCCTTGTTTCAAAGATATTATGAGCTACCTGATCATGCTTAGAGATGCATAATTTTGGAGGAGACACATGGTCTCACATTTGATGGATCAGACCATGATGATGAGGTACATAGATCCACATTCTTGGTGGATAATTGTTGCAAAGAGTTGATTCATTCTCTTTCACCCCACACGTCCGTTTCAATCACATCACTTGGAGATGATAATTGGGTGAAAGGATTTTTCTTGATAGTACCCCAAGAGGAGCATGAGGCTCCCACAATCATTCTGGAAGACTTGATAGTCAATCCATGGGGTTTGGAAAAGGCTCATATTCCTCCTAGCAACCATGATCTTGATTTCATATCCTTGGAATCAAGTAGCAGAGAGTTTTTTCCATCTATGGATAGATGCACCACAAAGTTGAAGACTCCATGAGGTAAAAAAAAATTGTGTAAAAATTTTAATTCCTCTGACATTGATATGTTTTGTGATCAACAACATAGGTACATATTTCTGCCATTAAATACCATTCATCCACACATGGATTGGGTGGAATATTACATGTTCCACATGGAGTCTCCTCGCAGAAAAATTTATGCACATGGTAGGTGGAATACAACTAAACAAACGAGTTGCCAAAGGAAGTTGGTGAGCTATTGGAGATATGCACTTGGAGAAGCCACAAGCTCCTTACTTGGACATGATTTGGTGAGTTTTTTTTCATCCATTGATTGGATGATTAAATACTTAATGGAGGTATGTAGCACATGTTCTTTCCACTTGAGTGGAACCAGTGGCAGAGAGTTGAGCCATTAGAATAGTACATGTTTGTCTTTTGGATCCTATGGCAGAGAGTTAAGCCATTGGAATAGTACATGTTTGTCTTTTGGATCCTATGGCAGATAGTTGTGCCATTAGATTAATTCAATGGATATATATACCCCTAAGGGTATTGGTTCTACTTGCACTTGTGGTTTTTCATTGTATTCATCATATTTTACTTGTGATCGGTTGATGAGGCATTTTTGGTGTTCGTATGGTGCCTATCTTTCTCATGATTGGATAAGGGACTTCCACCCTTGTCATTTGAGCTACGATGATGACATTTGTGATTCTTGTGTGCATTGGGCACATGAGAACTTTCTTGTTGGAGTGGAAAGAATTAATGAGGTTTGGCCTCACTCTTTGGAGGCATATTTGGTGGTGCATAGTCTTTCCTTGATTGGGTCCTACCATGGAGAGTTGCATATCTTGATTGAGGGGCCCTCAAAGTTTTAGGGTTGCATTGGAAAGGATGATTTTCCAATGTGGTGGTATGATGTTTTTATCCTTCCTAGCATTTCATATGATGATGATTTTTTATTGTTACTAATGTTTGGTGAGATGCAGTATGATTAGTGGGATCCTGATATTCCACGAGATGACAGTTTTCCACACATGACACTGCTACTTGGAAACTTGCAGTTGAAGTAGTGGGATCCATGCATTCTTTTTCCTGATAGATGTTGTTGGATGGTATTCCGATCCATGGGAGTGTCATACAAGCAACGGGATCTTGGCATTGCTTTTCTTTGGAGCAGTTGTTTGCATGTTGGCATGATGGAGCAAGCCAACCCTCTTTTACATCAATTCATCTATGTTGCACTTGGTTTCAGTTTCCTACATGGGGAAAACCTCTTTGGATGGACTTATAATTTTCTTAGTAGTGGTATATTTGCATTTCTGATATTTTTATGGGATATTGGCACACTTTCCAATTGCTTCACTTGGATAAGAGTAGGCATGTTCAATTACAGATGTAGTGGAGATTTATTTTGAGAGATGATTATGATCAGAGAAGTACAACAAAAGCATGATGGATCTCTTGGGATATTTTGCTTGAGGACAAGCAAATTTCTGGGAGGGAGGACTGTCATGTCCCCAAATTTTGACAAGGTCTATGTCACTATTTCATAAGCATTAAAATATTTAATTAATGATGCCAATAGTACTAGGAAAATAATTAAATTATTTCAAGGGATTAATTTTGGTTTGGAGGCGTTTAATTAATTAAATTCCAGAATATGCACTTTGGAATAATTAATTAGTTGGTTTGATCATTTTATTTCTAATTACTAATATTTGGATTAGAAATAATGAGCTAAGGTGAGGAGGGCGACTTAGAGAGGCCAAGTTGACCAAGGAGGATGGAAATTGCTAAAAATGGTAAAAAACATGCTAAAAGCAGCAAATCAGGATAAAATCAGGAAAATTAGGATAAAGCAAGAAAATCAGGATAAAAGAAGGAAAGTTCAGAAGAAAAAAAAAAAAAAAAAAAAAAAAAAAAAACCAAAGCAAAAAGTAAAAAAGCAATCAGAAAAGGAAAAAGGAGGAAAGCAAAGAAAAAAAGGAAAAGGAAGGAAAGCTAGCTTTCCTTATCCACTCAAGGAGGGCACATTAGCTATGGAGACTTGTTTCTCAAGTCACCCAGTCTTTATAAATAAAACAATGTGCACCACATTCACATCTTTTGTCAGTTTGAGAATTGGTATGAGAACAATTTTTCCTCAGAGACTTGGGAGGTATGCCCTTGGTCCAAGTTTGCGAGATGTGCCCAAGATTCCCATGAGAGGATGATGGTATTAAGCCATTATCATTGATTTTTATTGCAGGTCCTGTATCTGATCAAGTCAAATTTGAAGTTCATAAGAAGCATCATTCAGTTCATGGTTCGAATCTCCAAGCTTCCTATGGATTTCTAGAGCTAGATTCTTGTGTAGAAGAGGAGAAGAGTTGTGCCCCTACTTCCTGTGAGAGGATGATGGTATTCAGCCATTTTATTTTATTTTATTTGAATGTCCTGTATCTGAACCATGTCTGGGTCTAATTTCAGAAATCTCCAAGAATCCTGCGGTTCAAATCTCAGAGCTTCTCAATGTTTTCTAGTGTTGTATGGTTGAGTAAAAGAGGAGAGGAGTTTTGTAATGTTCTGAGAATCCTCATGGATCTGATATGATTTAATAAAATTAAATATTAATCTCTGATATCATTCATTACATTTTATATTGCATAAGTCTAATATTTTCTTTATTTTCTCCACCCCCTCTAGAATTGCCTAGATTTTAACTAGTTTTCAGAATGCTTATGGTAGATGAATGAGAATAGATCCAAATGAGATCATTTCTATTCCATATGTTATTTAACATATTTTATGATCCAGTACATGTCTGAGAATAGTGATTAGTGAGACTTATTTTCTTGTTTGGAAGCTCCTGAATATTACTAGTTGTGCAATCCTGGAGTGTCAATTTACTAGTAGTTTTGTGAGACTTGCTCAAAAATTCATATAAATTTATGGAATTTCACTTGACTATGTAATGAATTTAATTTAATTTAATTTATCCTATATGATTCAAAAACACCCATCCCTAGCTCCAGTTAAAGTTTACACCCAATACTAGTCTGCATATGCTAGGGTGCCCAGGAGCATTACAGTAGATCTCAGCCTTGCTGATTTAGACCCATAAATGGTCCTAGTACTTTGTGAATATGTATTAAAATATATCATATCCTTCCATACAACCAGAGCCTTTGATCCTACCCCCCATCCAGTTAAACTAGCTTCCAAAAACATTGTTTTTAATTCATTCTGCGTAGAAGAAATTTTTTGTATCACTAATCGTAGTTGGTACATTACATAATGTATCAAGAAACAACAAATTGTCATAAATATGAAGAGGAATATTTGAGACATTTAGGAGGATCTATGATTTCTAGGGAGGGTTCCACAAATATCTTATATGTTTGGCATGAGTGCACTACTGTTGCTGTAAATATTGTGTCCTTCAAAATACTACTAGTTTCATTATCTCAAGCATAATTTGTGGTCTTCAGGTTGCAAACACAAGAAGGTTCATGAGGTGAATCTTCCCTTGTCAGAAGTGACACAAAATGTTTTCCAAGGTCTGGAAGAAGTGATCAATGTAGTGAGAAATGGGCATCAAGGGGATTGAAGAGTAGGAAAGAAGATCAAGGGGATTGAAAAGCAGGAAAGAATCTAATGTAAATTATATGTGGGAGGATGAGTTTGAAGTTCAAAGTCCCAGAACAATCAATGTTAGGATATACATATTCATTATTGCTAATGCTAATATTTTGGAAACCGATCGACAACTTTCTATGCACCATCATGCCATCGTTTACCCAAATGTTGTTTGCTTGAATTGCCAAGTTTATGAGTTGAACAATATTCATAAGAATATCTATCATGAAATCAATTATTTGTAATTTGCAACGTTGCACGGGAACCTTCCCCTTCCCTTATGGGATGCATCCCCTGCATTTCCCCATCCTTGGCCACTTGAGGACCAGAAGGAGAAGACTCAAACATGAAAGGAGACACCCTCAAGGACATGGGGGACTTCCAAAACACCCCCTCTACATATCCTGTCAAGAAATAGGGGCACTAGGAGACATCCCTCAACTGTTGAGGTCCTCTAGTTACCCCCTACCCAAACTAGTGTCTATGTGGCATTCATACCATGTCAAATATTATCTACATAGGTCGCATACTTTTTAGTAATGGGGGGTAATCACAACAATAGTTTTGATTGCAATTTTTGTTAGGCTCTTGTACCCTAATATCTACTAATACTATTATTATGAGGGACATTAATACGCACCCAAGCAAGGTACTCTGGACCTATTATTTAGGAACTACTACTTTTGTTGAGTTGCATCTTAGTCCTATGATCTAGAATAACTATTTTTTTATATATAGTTTTTTAAAATTTAAATTTTAAAATTATTTTTTTGTCAACTTTGTGCACTTATCCCCTAGAAATTTGGGGGTCCTTTCCAGTAGCCCACAAAAAACTCATGCCCACCTCCATAAAACTCAATTCCACATTTGTAATTTGCACTGTGATTGTGCATTTTGTATTCCAGTTAGTGTTTGGATATGGTCTTAGAAAATGTATAGTCTTGGAGCCTCTTTATCACATTGTCATTTGTCTAGGAGATGTAAGATGAAAGTTGATTGCTTGTTAATTGCATGGAATATATCTTTGGTGTGTTCATGTATAGTGTACTTAAAGGGACTAAAAAAGTTACTAGCATTATCAATAACATTCTAGTAACCATACTAAGAAAGCCAATTTGTTTGCACAACATCAATTAGGGGCCCCTATTGCTCATTGAATGGTGATTCAGAATTCATTCGTTGACTCTAGGGTTGAATGGATTATGTAAATGCACAGGGAACCCTTTATTCCCACCAAGGTTGATGATAATACCAATACTTAGCACCCCACAAAAAAAAAAAGTTGCTATGGTGCACTTGATGTCAATGTTGCAAAAATCATGTTAGCAAATATTTCACCACAGGTCCAAAAGAAACTTATCAGCAACATCAGGGAGAAAATTGAAAATTATAAACAAACTTTAAAAATACAAACATTTGATTTAACCCCCTAGATGAACTACATAACTCGAGTACAAGAATTTTCAATTAGTATACACCTATTTCTAACACCGAGAACTTCAAGCACAACCAATTTAAAAAATTCTCACAATACCAAATTTTATAACAAAGAGACTAAAGCCATGAGTCAAATTCAATCAACTATTTGTAGGATTGTAAGCTCCATGAGATGATATCTTCTTGCACAATCTATGAAAACATTACCATGGACATCAACAACAAGGGGTGTGTATTCTTCCCATATATGACCAATGCTCCTAATAGAGGATTCTATTAGTTTTATCTATGGTTACACAACCATTATTCCTCATGCAACAGATATGTTGTGCTCCAATAAAAATGGCATGCTTCAGCACAAACTTTTACCTTAGTCTCTATGTAACAGTGTGAATAAGGGCATCATTATACCAAGTTTTTGTGTGCATAAGGTGCATTTAATGCACCATTTTGCTTTTGTTTATGTCTAGTCATGATCTAGTTAGTTGGATGTTATTTTTAGGAATATTTCCATTTCCATGCAAACTTGGTCACACTGACCTAGGCTTCTTTTAGCTCCATTTAGTCTAGGTCTCATCTATGAAGAAGGCAGTGTGAGTGAGTTATTGATAGTCTAGGAAGTGAGAGTGTTTAAGAGTCTAGCTAGTTGCATTGTATTCCCTATTTTTCAAATAATAAAACAATGATATGATTGAGAGTTAAATTATATTCTCGTTGTTCATATTAATAGAGCTTTTGTGTACACAAAATTGGTGCTCAGAGCTTACAGTTTTGAGAGTACTTCAATTTTAGTTCCTATTATCTTAGGGTTTCAGTTTTTTGAATGATGTAGAATTTAACATGGTATCAAAAAAGTGGATCTAAAATATTCCAAGATTGCATGGATGGATACTACTTGTGAGAGGGGGATGCCAACGGATTTCAGCGGTGTATGATGCACTTGCTTCCAGGATTGATACAACCTGAAATTGTGTGAGGATGCAAAGTGTGATGCCTTAGTACTAGTGATTGAAGTGTTGTATTTGGTTTTCTTTCCAACTATTTTTTTTGGTTTAGATGTCCTAAAAGTTGCAAATATGACTAGCTTCTATTTCAAATAGAGTGCTCATTTAGAAGGTGCATCCGAATTTACACCTTGGAAGTGCAGGATCCAGATGCTACTGAAGGAGGTTGATGTTTATAGTTTTGTGGATACAAAGCTTGCAGTGCTTACTAATGTTGTTATGTTGACTAAACTTAATAAAATGCATCCAAGGAAAAGCGAATCATCCTATGATTAAAAGTAGGACCAATAAATCCCTCACATCACAGAGAAGAAGTGGTGAAATACATGTACAATGCCTATATCAATATGTACTAGAGTTTGAATATTTCCTGCAAGATACTACTAAAGAACAAGCTCATTTCCACATGCATTAATAACAGTAACATTGTGTCCAGTTACCTTATGAATATAATGGAGCTTTGAGAGAAGTTTCGTGCTATCAAGGTGAAGGTTAGTGCACATAGCAATGAATTGGATCTCTTCATATTGTGACCCATTTTTTTAGGATATATGTGCTCAATTGAAGCTTCCCACTTCTGAGAATATTTGGGATGCTTTTATCCGAGAGGAGACTAGGCTAGATATTGTTTCAACCAGAGTAGAGGAGATTCCGAACCTACCAATCATTGGAAAGAAGATGAAAGTTAGTAAGAAAGGAAAACATGAGAAGGGTCAAAAGTGGAAGGAGGAGGATTCATGTTCTTCGAACCAAGGCAAGAAATACTTGCATTATGGAGTGCAAAGGATTCAACAAAGGATGAGTTTTCATCTAGGTTTGAGACTGCTTTATCCATGGTTTCACACCTTTCACCAACACCATTTATGGTCTTGGGTGGTATGTGGATAGTTAAGCATCATAACACATGACCTCGATAAGAAGTCTTTCAACAAACTTTGGGAGCAATAGGAATCCTTACAGGTTGGGTTGGGTGATGATGCTACTTACCCAATTATGGGAATGGGATCTATCTCATTCTAAATGCATTGAGGTGATGCTCTTGAGCTTGATAATGTTTTATATGTTTATCATTTAACTAAAATATGCTTTCAATTGAAGCGATGAGATCGTAGATGTGTGGCTAATTTGATGATTGACAAGTTATTATAAGAGATCAAAGGTAGGATCCATATGGTGTTTTTCCACAGCAAGAGGGTGGCCTTTACAATTTTTTTGTTGATCAGATCAAACATGGAACCTTACTACATGATAGTGAGAAATTTTGTGAGCTTTGGCACAAAATAATTGGTCCACTGCACTATGGAGCACTATCTTTCTTTAAGGACATGGTGCAGGGATCACCAAAGTTCAAGATAGAGAATAGAAGAGTGTGCAAGGGTTCTGCACTAGGAAAGTAATCCAAGACGACTTTCTCTGACAGTGAGCACAAATAGAGAGGATTTCTTGATCTGATTAATTGAAATGTGCGTGGACCTATTCCTAGGATGAGAGATAGATGGTTATAGGTGAACATAGATGTTGGGAAAGTTAGGAATCCTTCACACACCTTGTATTTGTTGCTTGTTGGATCACTTGAGAACCAAGTGTTATGATTGCATGCTATTCCCATAAAGAAATCAACAAAGTCGACTCTTTTTGTTGACCCTAAAGAACATTGTAAGGGAATAACATCCCTTAGGAATTGTTGAGCAAAGAAAGGGAAAAGATCTTTCTTGCCTCGTGTAGGGTAGTGGAAGAGAGTAACGTGATTGTTTGATTGTTGGATGAGATTCCCAGAGGCTCTATAATTAGAAAGTTAAACTATAGTAGGATCTATGATTGCTAGGGTTCCACAAATATCTTAGATGTTTGGAATGAGTGTGCTACTACTGCTGCAAAATATTGTGAAGGACTAGTTAGGGGTAGTGTCCAAGGAGTGAGACCTAGTAGAATCCCTAATCAATGGATATAGATATGAGAGAGAGGGGTTGGGTAGGAGGGAACATATTAGAAAGAACCAAAAGAACTAGGATTGAACTACTCTGATACCAAATGATAGGGAACATTGTTCATTCCATGAAAGACATAATTCAAATCAGTAATAATGACCTAGAAAACTTTTAGATGTGAAATTAATACTTAATAAACTGCTTGAGAATTGATATCTTGATTCTTTACATGTACAGAGGACTTTCTTACAATATTTCAATAGGTCTACGTTAAACTAAAAATCAAACAAAAAATAATAAACTAAGATGCATGAATATTCAAGGCTAGAATGATCCAACTAATTTAACCGACTCTTAACCAATTTCCTTGAAGAATGTGATGTTAAATGGATATGCACCTTCTTGGAGGGGTGGCTTGAGTGGGAGAAGGCTTGTTATATGTCATTCATATCCCCCATTTTAATTCTCTCTTCTATATTATAATATTTTTCTAGGGTAATCAATAATTAATGATACTCAATTTTTTTCCTTAGCCTTGCTAATATGATCTGTCACATGTCAAACATGTAGTATTTGTTGATTTGATTTTTTTCTAAAATCTAAGAAAAGTAAGTTTGCACTAGAATTCATTTCAATTGATATTAACAAAAGTGTAATCAATCATAGAAATAGGTTCTTTAAGCTTCAATGAATTATCTCACTCCAAAAATTAGGGCAGTTGGATGGTTTCACAAATATCAGAAAATAAATAACATGGCTAGGTTAAGCAATGATCCCTCTTGTAAAATGGGAGAGTCTAGTTGTTCCCAAACCAATGGGAGGTGGTTGGTGATTAAAAATTTATTTATGTTATCAAAGGAACTAGAAGCCAAGATAGTATGGCCATTTTTCACCTCAATATGTCTTTGGAGCAAGGTAATCTAGAGATAGTATTCAGAACCAAACTCAATAGATAAATGGATAAGGTTTCTGAAAAGAATAATTCCAAATTCCCCAACCAGCAAAGAAAAGGGCTACGTTGAACTAAGAAAATAATAGTTAACGATAGTGAAGATAAACAACAATTCCTAGATATATACAGTGAATCTACTAACAAAGGAATTAGAAGAGGAAAAGCATATATGACATACCTTGGAAAGGGCTCTGAAAAATTGCAACACCTTGGAAAGAGATTTCAAAATTCAACTTGCGATTGCTTCAAAATCCAACAAATCCATGAATTGAAATGCAATTTGACGCCATTGATGGAATATTTACGGATGCACAGATCAGGGTTACATATTGTGAATTAATTTTTATTTTTTCAAATTTCCCTCCACTCTAACGTGAAACGATTCCAATTTCCCTCCACTCTGGAGAAAACAAAAACAAATTTGATCCAATTTTCCCTCCAGCATGCTCTCTATTCTTCCTTTCACCCATCGTGAGCAAATTTTCCTCCTTTTTTCCATTGAACCAAAACCAAAACCATTACCCTCCATTAGAATTCGACCCTCTATTCTTCCATCGTGGAATTTGTTTTGTATTTTGGTGGCTGAAACAAAAATCCAATCGAATTTCCGTTCAGAAGACTGCGGTGCATTTTTCCATGAATAATTATGTTGCTTGTTGTTCTTCTTTCATCTCTATTAAGCTCAAAATTCCAACGTTTTTGGCATATTTCCGTCCATCGTAAACAACAATTTACCTTTTTCACATAGAATATTTTCCCTCTATTTTAATCTAATAATATTAACTTTTTAAACTAAAATAATGGTACTACAAATTAAATTATTTTACCATTACTTCATTTATCATTTATTATGTATGCACACTAGTTTATGTTTTTCATTATTATTTTCAACCCTTAGTCCCTAACTCTACATTAACCCAACACATTAATCAAGAATTATTAATGACAAAATAAGAATTAAATTTAGTGTGATATGGAAAATTTTAATTATTTTTTAATGTGACATGGATTTTTTTATTATTTTCAATAGGAGGCCCCTTTTAGACCTCAAATTGACTCTAACGGAATGTGCTCCAATCATATATCTCTTCACCCAAGTATTGGATGAAGTTCCTCCAACATCAAATGAACTAAGCAAGGAGCAAGGAAAATCACGAATCTTCAAGTGACTCAAGTGAACATCATAGGTGCATCCATCTATGTGAGAGTCATAAAATGAGAGAAATGGATGTTGCTCCAAGGATGTGTGGGAGGTTCCAAGTAATTCTTCCATGTGGCCTTTCACCCAAACAATGGATGAAGGAACTCTCCCATCAAGTAAGGAGCAAAGAGAACAATGAACCTTCAAGGGGCGCAAAGGAGGACCATATGTGCATCCATGAAGATGTGTATCATCATAAGGTAACAAAGGATGATGGTGAAAATGTAAAGAAGAAGGTTCTCTAGTCATGTCATTATCAAAAGGAGAGATATGAGTTTCATAATCCTCATGTGGCACCATTAGAAAGAAAACTTTTGCCCATACTTCTTTAGGATGAATCCTGCAAAATGTGGAAGTGTAGGATGTAGGAGAATGAACCAACTCACCCAAATGATTAGAGAGTGAAAAATTTTCATCATGTGAAGGCTCCATAGGGGTAGGATCATGCACCTCCCTCAAAAGTGTGAAACTTCCCTCATAGGTTGGTTCCAAGGTAGTGGAATCATGCACTTCTTCAAAAAGTGTGAATCCATCATCAAGAGGCAACTCAATTTCCTCTTCCAACACAACAAGTGTTTGGATCTCATCAAGCTCATATTCAAACACATCAATCACATGAAAATCACCATGTCTCTCATTATCCATCATGTCATGATAATCCTCCAAGCAATATACCCTATGACAATCTGAAAAATAGGAGGAAGAACAAGTATCTTGCAACCTCTCAAGAAGTTTCTCATTTTGAATTTTGAGCTTATCAATATCCTCATTATTCTTCAAGTATGCCTCATGTAACCATTCATTAAGCTCAACCAAATTGTTTCTATCAAAAATTAAAGACATGAAATTACCTCCAATGTTGCACATTGCTCTTTGAATCTTCTCCATGTCTTCAAGGAAGTATGGCTCCTCCAATGAAGAAAATCTCCAACAAGACTTTGAAACCAATGCTTGAGTGTCATGGAGTATGCTAAGGGCCTCATAGATCTTCCTTTCACTCATCTTCAAAGACTCTTCAATGAAGGATGGTTCATGAGAGTGAACCTCCTCTTCTTCCTTTTTCTTAGGATCAACTTCACATGGAAGCTCAATTGGTATCTGGGAAGCTGATCTTGGTTCATATTTTGCTGCTACAAGGTCTTCTTCTTCCTGCTTAATGGAGTTGGTACTTGCAGCAACCTCATCAAGGATGATCTCTAAGTCACCAATATAGAGGGATGGACATCGATCAGTAGATGTCTACATTAGTAGATATCTCCAAACCCAATGCTTCAGTCCTCATTTATCCCATGATGCACACCATCGTATCCGTCACCACGGAAAATATTAACTAATCATTGGTGATACACTATACCGTTGTGGCATTGATTCCATTCTTCGACCATGTTTAACTAATGAGGAGGTCGAGCATGTTCTAAATGATTATCACTCGGGGGCATGTGGTGGTCATATTTCTGGGATGGCTATCGCCCAGAAAATTTTATGCACTGGATACTACTGACCTTCCATTTTAAAAGATTGTATGGAGGTAGTCAAGAAGTGCACACATCCAACCGCACTACATCCAGTTATCGCCGTTGGTCCCTTTGCAAAATTGGGCATCTAATTCATGCATTGTAAGCCTACCTCATTTGGGGGGAATGGTTATGTCATTGTCATAGTTGACTAATTTACCAAATGGGCCGAGGCTATGCCTACATACAAAGAAGACGACGAAACTGCTCCACTCTTTATGTTTAATCACATCATTGCAAGATCTAGATTCCCTCAATCCATCATCATCGATCATGGATCACATTTCCAAAACAATATGGTGGATGAACTAAGAGCCAAATTGAGTTTTCAGCATGAAAACTCAGCCCCCTATTATCCTCAATCAAATGGACAAGTAGAGGCCATTAACAAGGTCTTGAAAATGATGATTCAGCGCATTGTGGGTACACACAAGTCAAATTGACATGTGATGCTTTTTTCAGCCCTTTGGGCACAAAGGACTTACGTCAAAACCACCACTGGTTTCACACCCTTTCAGTTGGTATACAGACTAGAGGCAGTATTACCTATCGAGTGCGAGGTTCCGTCTCTAAAACTAGCTGTTGAACTTTTACCAAACACAACCGCCGAGGAAGAACGATTCTTATACTTGGAAAAACTTGACGAAACCCACCGTAATGCAACTCTAGCTAACAAAGCACATAAGAAATACATCAAGGCCTAGTACGATAAATCCGTAAAACCCCGTATCTTCAACTAGGGTGATTTGGTCCTTACTTAAGACCAAAAACATGATAAGATGGGGGAAGGAAAACTTGAGTCCATGTGGCATGGTCCATATGTAGTAAAATGTGATTTGGAAAAGGGAGCCTACGAATTATTCGACTATGATGGAATATCCCTAGGGGAGCCTCACAATGGGATATACCTAAAGCGGTACTATGCTTAAGTCATTTTGCATTAGTAATTTGTATATACTGTACATGACATGTGTTTTTTGTTTGGTGTGACACTTTCTTTTAATGTGTTAGGATATTATCTCGATTTGTGCTTATACGATGTTCTTCCTGGATTTGAGGATGGAAATTTGCTATGGATTTGTAGATGACGCTATCCGGCACACCTGTAGCCTCTCCTCGGCAACATGCGTACTATATTCCCCTGCCGTCGAGCTGATAAGCTCAGGAGGAAATTTCCTAGGTTATGCAACCAATAACGCCTCCGAGTATCATGCGGTGATTGGATTATTAACCAATGTGTTTTCCCTTCGTGTGGACCACGTCATTATTTACATCGATTCACAGTTAGTGGTCTCTCATTTGAACCATGTCTACACTATCCGTGACCCTATATTACTCCACTTATTTCAGTGAGAATGCCTCTTGGAACAGTCTTTTGAGTCTATTCAATACCTACATATTCCAAGAAGCATGAATGCAATTGTTGATTCCCTGGATAATCTTATATTATATTGGTATATTGCACATCCATAAACATTTTTATCAAATATTCATAAA
This sequence comes from Larix kaempferi, assembly GCA_027924585.1. NCBI lineage: Eukaryota > Viridiplantae > Streptophyta > Pinopsida > Pinales > Pinaceae > Larix > Larix kaempferi. The sequence continues at coordinate 9,181,772 of BSBM01001030.1, forward strand.
TCGACATAACATGTAAACTATTCATAGTGTATAAGCCAACACACATAAGATCCAAAAATCATCATAGAAAACACAGTGTATAAAAACGCTAGATAATGTTTATATATATATAGATATAGATATCATGTCCAGTAAAATGTTGTAGAAAAAGTGGGATTGATACAAAAACGAAGCTCATAAGCTTTCAATAGGTCATATCTACAAAATCTAAAGCCTATGGATTTCAATTTATCGTCATACATGCATCCTATCCCTGAGGATGCTCATGATATCATATAATGGCCCCAGCTACACGGCGGAGTAACCAACCAAATTGTCCAGAAACCCCAGATGTCCTCCGCTGGTAGTGCTGAGGAATATCATCAATAGATATGTCCGGGGTATCGGCAGTCAATCTCTGGAGGTTCTCCTCTAACTCATCTAGTTCCTCCACTGCTTCTTGATGGACTGCTGCCATCTCTCGAACGACTACCCTCCTCTCGATCGGAGAGGAACCCACCAGTGGGGATGGACCAATATCTACAAAAAACATGTATGAAGTATCAGTACTACACAAAAACAATAAAAATTATAAAATACATAAAAAACAAAAGTGTTTCTTTCTTACCAATGTCTCCCCATTTCTATCCTTTCGGAAGAGCCAGATCTAGATCCCCCCTGAAATCAGTACCCGCATAAGCGTAGTCCTCAACCATGAGGAGTTGTACATGTATCCATCAGAAGAAGGTTTCCCCATAGTTAATCATATGTCCCCCACCTCCATGGCGAGCCACCACCTCTGAACACCTCACCATATGCGGATCTCGTGGATCGAGATCATCCAGCTCAACCCGAGGACACAGTAGTGGAAATATTTCTAGGAATAAAGAAACCACAAGGGAACCATACCCAAATTGTTTCAACTCACCCCTTCATCACTTGGTAAGTCAATATTTCATGTTCATGAGGAGCCCCTCGCACCAGTTGAAAACGGTCGACGCCATGTAATCAATGGAGTATAACATATGGGCCTTAGTGGCTGGATGAGCATCCCTGCTGCTCGCCACCCACTCAATAGTAAAAAGCACAATCCTCAAAGGTCGGTCCTGTACATTTTTTAAGGGAATTTTCCCACCCAATATTTGTGTGTCCGACATACAAAAATGTGCAATGAAACACTTAGTAGACTGATTAATACCTCGAGGTATTGATAGTGATACAGAGGCCCCATGTCTCGACAAACCCGTCAAAAAATAGATGTACTCCAGATCTAAGGTAAGGATATGAGCACCTACCCTGAAAAACTATTGATCTGGGTCCCATAACCTAATCAAGTAGTCATGTAACTATACTTGGGACCTCATCCCTTGGACATGGAAAAATTTAAGCAATCCACACCCCCGCAAATCATTGACGTGGTGTGGGTCATTTGCTGTGCATCTTCTAGTTCATGTTCACGCTCCTTCTATTGGACCATTTTTGTGGCCAAGATTTGCATAAACCTCAATAAGATAAATGTTAGACCATTTTCAATGCTTTGCAATTTGTCTGTTGGGCACCAATATTAATTTTGGATGTCAAACTGTGTCGACGCACCCCTCATGTGTAGACAGTGCACCGAAAATGTGCTTTTCCCATAGGGAAGGTGCGTCAGACCCCTAGCGATGCACTTCTCTCAAGGGAAAGCATGTCAGCCAGGGAGCGCAAAATCCCCTCCAATATGAGCCCAAAAAAAAACCTAAAAATTTGCATTTAAATCAAATTTTCAAACCATTGAAAATCTAAAGGATGAGATTAAGGCTTCCCTGCAACTAACAGGAGGTTGATAGGCTGACTGAGGCTTCTGCAATCGTCATTGAAAAATCGATCTCCAATGAGGTTTTTTTTCCACTATTCCAACTTGGTAAAATGAATTGCTAAATAATTTTTACAATTCACCCTTTTTATATAAAAAAAATGGAATATTCCTTTTTAATATTTATTTTATGGGTTATTTTCTATAGTTGGTCTTGTTTTTATGTTTTAAATCCTTATAATGGACCCTAACTTGGTTTCTGGAGCTTGCAGATAGAGAAAAGCAGTGTTTTGACTATGTTGGTGACCATTGTATACTTTTTGTGCTTCTTATAAAGTGTGAACAAGTCTGTGAGCATTTTTTATACCATCATCACTCTCGTTAAAATTAAGTATTAAAGGTATCAAGCTCAATCTTTGTTCCTTCTCGTGCTCATAAAACCATGTGAATAAGTCACTGAGTCATAATTTATCTCTTTTTTGGGCTCGTAAAACTCCTACAAAAAAGGAACCCCCTCAGAGTTCTTCTTTAAGCTCATTTCAGACTCCCTAAATAGGAAAAGATCGCCAAGCGAACTTGATTCTTTCACGCTTGTAAAAGTATTTGAAAGGTCGTCTTTCTGGTGATAGTTTACCCCTTTTTTGGACTAATGAGACTATTTATGAAAAATGATCACTTTAGTTAATCATGACTAGAAGAGTTCTCTCTCATATTGTTTTATCATTTTTCGGATGAGGAGACTAACTTTTACGAAAAAGAACCATTTGGAGTCATCTTTAGTTCTTTCAGAGTCTCTAAATATGAAATGACACCGAGTTTACCTTCTTTGGACTCGTTAAAATATGACATTGAAGGGCCCTTTCAGGGACAAACCCCTCCTATCTCAGGTTCATAAAACATGTGAGATTGGACTCGTCTGAAGGATGAGCTATACCGAGCATCTGTTACCCTCCTCAAGATCATTAATAAACAAGGAGGTACTCATCAATCATGATGGGGAATAAGGAAAGAGTTTGCATTTACTTGTAATAATGGTAGTACTTAGTCGCTCTTGAACATGGCACTCATTTGCATACTCATTCAAACCTCTTGGGTAATCTGCTTGTCCTTGAGTCTCACCAATTTCCTAATTATTTTTACTCCTTTGATTCATTCAAATAATGCTTCCATCATCGATTGCATTAGGTATCAGTGTCATTCTCTTTGTGTCAATGTTGCCAAGTCATGCCATTCCATGTTCAAGAGAGGTCTGTTGATCGAGTCAATCTATGAAGTCATTATAACTTCTATTATATTGGTCATCCCTGAGTCAGTCTCAAAAATTACTCTACAGTCTGATCTACTCCAAAACATATTTGATCTTGTTCTATGTCATTTATGGGGGAAAAAGCACGGCCCTCCCTCGACAAGTTTATCCTTGTTGACTTCAATGCCTCATCCAAGGATTAAACCTAGAAACCATCAAGTTCCTTGGGTCTACATGCCTCAATGGAAGGTTACCTCGCTTTCAACAGTAAGGTCACATCATTGAATTCTGAATGAAATATTCCATCAAATGTTCGACCTCAACTCATTGATTCACATTCAGTGGTATTTACTATGATACCTTGGGGATCATTGACATCAATGTTGATTTCCCTCATGCTTGTTAATGGTATACATTAATGACCGATAATCAAGTGGTTTCTACCATGTTCGACATCAACACATTGTAATCACATGGATAGATTCGTATCATTGTGGATTCAACTTGAAGAACCTAGGTTAACTTATGTATCTTACCCAGGATGCGATGGATATTTTTTTAGTCATATCACACAGATCCACTATTGTATTGGTCGTGGTTGTGTAATTATCTCATAATGGATCTACGCTTGTGTCTAGTAGCCATTATTGTGTTCAGTCAGTATATACTACCATGGATCTGCAATGTATTGGTCGGAAGCCATGTTATGAGTCATTTTGAGACATACATCTCAGAGTCCGTTGTACTGTAGGAGTCTTTCTCCGTCACTCCAACCAATGGTCCTTGCTTCGATACCTCATATTGCAAAGAACCTAACCTACCCTATTTTGCTAGCTTCATGCTTTCGGGGGGATTTTGTTACACCAAAATCTCATCATCATGATTTATGTGTCCTTTGTATGCCTTAATTCTTAAAGCACTTGGGCTAAATGATTGAATGGAGAATTGATGTTAATCCTTTTACCTTTTGTTGTCACCCTGACGCGCCCTACTCGTTGGCAAAGTGCGTCAGACCTTAGGTGACGCACTCTGTACATTAACAAACCATGTCGATGATGCCAGTTTACCTTGCATAAGGAGTATCACCCTTTAATGACGTGGGTTTCCAGTGTGAAAGGTGCATCGTTGTTGGTTAAAATTGAAAAAGAGAAGCTTCAAGCGACTTCTCAAATGTTTGATTGCATGGAGGCTTATCCCTACATGTTAGGAAACGTGGAACTTGATCCCCTTACCTAGTGGGATGATCCCTTGAGTTTCTCCCATAAATTCTCAACCTCTCTTATCCCTTTAGGCCTTTAAATATAAACCCCCTCTCCATGGTTAAGAGAGGAAGGATAGAGTACTTACAGGCTGGTGAAATTATGCTAGGAGATCCCTTTCATCCATAGGAGGCAAAAGATTTGATATGTGAGGCTAGGATCATTGGAAATATGTTACGACACCAAAGCTTGGTTGTAACCTCTCTCTATGTACTTTCTATAATTACATTAATGAAAATTCTTTCCATAAATATTTTGTTATTATATGTATTTAGGATTGGCTTCTTTGACCGCTAATCTAGATTGATTTATGATTATATGCTATCACTACTTGTTTGTTTCCACTTGTTTCATGTTGTCTTGATGCTCAATATATGAATATTATGGAGTTGAATCAAGCAAGGGGAAATGAATTGCGTTCATAAGGTGAGTTATCTCTTGACCTACTTTGCAATTTGATCAATCTAGGAAAGTTATCTGCATTGTGTACTTCTTTTTTTCTAGATCCGAACCATTCAGACTAGCGAGATCAATTTGTTTCTGCACTTACAGATTGTCCGCAAACAAAATTGGAGACCCTACTGGGGATATGTAGCCCATAGTTTTTGATGTTTTTGTAAAAAAGAAAAAAATTCTTTCCAATTAGCCTCTTAATTGCCTCTTTCTCCATTGGATCTGTTAATCAGAGAGCTTCTGGGTGATCCAGACTCTAATTGGGAATTTTTACTTAGCCATTTATATTTTTGTTGTTGATATTTTTTATTTTTTTATACTTGGATCCCGTCCGATGCACCTGGGTAGTTTACTTCCTATGTCACTGTAACGGTGACACACTTTACCTTCGAGCAACCTGTGTCGCTGACACCTTTTCCCCATTTACAACCTACATCATTGACGCACTTCCCGCATGTGAAAAGAGCGTCACTGGGCTTCCAACACTCTGGTGTACACTTGCAGGGTGCGTCGCCCTTCCAAATTTGGTGCATAAGTTAAAAAATATCCCACATTCATTTTGGCTTGGTTTGTTGAGGATTGTCTTTTTCCTTTAACTACCACAGAATCTCTCAGACTAAGTATGCTTTGTCCTTAGCCTATTTTTTAAGTTTAGAGTTTGATTTGAATCCTAGCTAGTCAAGTGAGTATAACTCTCATCGTGGGAAATTTCAATCCCTCACAAGTACATTCAGTCTTGTGACTCCCCCTCAGTTTACCTGATTTGTTCACTCTAACTTCTCAATCCTCTAATAGTTAGTTGGTGTGATTTTTGCAATACTTGGTGTGGTTTTGCGTGTTGTCTCGATATCTTGGGTGATTAATGTTGATGTATATGTAACTTCAGAAAGTATTTCATCTATGTATTTCATATATATTTATTGTACCCTTATTAGAGATGTGTTATTCCTCTATAAGGAAGTGTCGTCATGTGGATTGACAAGTGTCGCAAGTGTGTGGACTTGTCGATGGGTTATTAGACCACCATGTGTGGGGTCGGCCCTGAAATATATATATTATATTGTGGATGTATCTAGATAGACAAGTCGGCCCCATAGTGTAACTGGGAAAACAGGTTAGTATAAATAGAGATCGGGAGATCTCTATTTTGATCATTCGAAAAGACACACTTATCTCACTCAGAAAGTGGCGCACTAGTGAGGAGGAGGATCATCTGCTACTAGGAGACTATCTCAAGTGTATTTTGGTTGTACTTTGGTTGAGCCACTGCTCTCTCTATCTCTAAGGAAGTTGTGGGGTTTTTCACCTTAGGGTTTTCCCCATGGAAACTCTGTGTCTCTTGTCTCTCATGCTTTTGATTCTTGCGATGCTTGTCATACTTATTGTGATTGTTATGCATTGATAGATTGTATATGTTATTCTCTCAGTAAAGATCCAAGAGTATTGTGAATTAAAGCTCAAAATTTAACATGGTATCAGAGCTAACCTGAGAAGAAGACATTTTGCAGTGACGGAAACTTGAGTTTCTTGTTTATTGGGTTTCTCTCCACAGTTTTTGGAAAAGCAGTATAGTAGATTGACTCTACGCATCAAGGAGAATCAATCTGTCCAATCAGAATTCAATTCTGAGCATTTTCAGATTTGGCCCTTAAAAATTAGGGTTTCCATAAAAATAGGAATTTCTGAAATTTGAAGACATAGCTGGAAGCTCCTTGCCAAAATCGAATTTTAGAGCTTTGGATCGAGATTTTTGGCTGGGTAGATCTCCAGGAAACTAAAACCCTAATTCAGGGCTCTCCCTAGTGAACCCGAGAGGACAAAAAGGCAAATCTGAAGGGTAAAAATTTGTTGATCTCAACTTCTGAATACACCAGGATGATCAGCTCATCAAGGAACGTCTTTCTATCCTTTCAGAAAGTTGAAATTCACATTTTGAATTTTTAGGGTTTTTTCGACAAACCCTAATCCGGGACTAGATCCAGTTTTCAGCATTTCAAGTGGTAAGACCTAAATCTTTTCTATTTCCATTTGAAGTACTCTTTAAGATGTCTCACCACACCAAGCTTGAGGATAAGCTTCAAGGGGCTGATAACTTCCGAGCTTGGAAGTATAGGATTGGATTAATCCTGGAAGAGAATGAGTTGGACTCATATATAAAAGACGACATCCCTATCCCAAAGGATGAAGAGGCTAAAGTATTGCATAAGAAGAACTTGGTCAAGGCAAAGAGAATCATTGCTGATTCTATCAAAGACCATCTCATACCCCATGTGTCTTCTCTAAAGACACCCAAAGAGATGTTTGACTCTTTGACCAAGCTATTTGAAGGGAAGAACATAAATCGAAAGATGACCTTGCAGAACCAATTGAAAGGAGTAAAGTTTCAGAATGGAGAAACCATTCAATCTTATTTTTCAAGGGTCTCCCAGATCAAGGAACAACTAGAAGCAGTGGATGAAATGGTGGAGAATGGTGAAGTTGTCATGACCACTCTAAATGGCCTACCTAGGTCATGGGACTCCTTCATTCAAGGAATCTGTGCAAGAAAGAAGTTGATTTCCTTCAACAGACTACGGGAAGAATGCTCACAAGAAGAAGCAAGGCTTGTGGCACGAGAAGAAAAGATGGGGAATGAAGATCAAGCTCTCATAGCTCACACCAAGAAAGGGAAGTCCAAGAGAGAGCCATCTCACTCCAAGAAATCTTCACATCACTTCAAAGAAAGAAGAATATGCTTCACCTGTAATGAAAAAGGACATATTACCATAAATTGTCCCAAGAACAAGAAGGACAACAACAACTTCAACAAGAAGAAGAAGGGCAGCAAAAGAAGGTTTCATGCTCATGTTGTCGAGGATGATGCACCTCCCAAGAAGAAGGCTAGAGAATAAAGTGATGATGATAACTCATCATGCGAAAAAGAGTATGTTCTAATCTCCGCTCTCACAGGTACTATCTCCCATGGTTGTAATGATTGGTTAATTGACAGTGGGGCTTCAAAACACATGTCTTGGTTTAAAGAATCCTTTGCTAACCTATCTGAACGTGAGTCACCCCATAAGGTGAAACTTGGGGATGACTACCAATACCCTATCAAAGGAAGTGGTGAGGCCTCCTACAATCTAGACTCTGGGAAGTCTTTGAAGATGAAAGATGTTTTGTATGTACCTGGGCTCAAGAAGAATCTACTCTCCATATCCGCATTGGATGCAAAAGGTATGAGGGTTGCATTTTTGGATGGCCAAGTCCTAATGTGGCCAAAAGGTAAAACTATTGATGATGCAGTAGTGATTGGAGAGCAAGAGGGAGGATTGTATAAATTGAAGGGACAACCTGAACATGCCATGGTACATGACTCCATGGAGACAAGTGAACTTTGGCATAGAAGACTTGCACATATGCACTACAGGGCATTACCAATTGCAAGTAAGGCTGTAGAAGGTCTTCCCGAAATCAAGACCAAACATGAAGGTGTTTGCAAAGGATGTGCAAGAGGAAAGAACATTAAGAAGGCATTTCCAAGCAGTGAAAGCAAGGCAAAAGATATCTTGGAAATCATCCACTCAGATGTATGTGGTCCTATGTCATCCAGTTCTCTAAGTGGGTATGTTTACTATGTCTCATTTATTGATGACTTCTCCAGAAGACTTGGGTCTACTTCTTGAAGAACAAAGATGAGGTGTTTGATAAGTTCAAGGAATTCAAAACCTTGATGGAGAATCAAACTGGAAAGAAGATCAAAACATTCAGATCCGACAATGGTGGAGAATTCACCTCAGGTGACTTCAAGAAGCTTTGCAGTGACTCAGGGATTAAGAGGGAGTTGACTGCTCCTTACAATCCACAACAGAATGGAGTTGCAGAGAGGAAGAACAAAACAATCATGGAATCAACAAGAGCAATGCTACGTGACCAGGATCTACCTATGCATCTATGGGCAGAAGTAGCTAGAACAGCTGTATATGTGCAGAACAAAACACCCCACAAGATATTGGACAACAAGACACCAGAAGAAGTCTTTTCTGGTAAGAAACTTGAAGTCAGCCATCTCAGAATATCTGGTTGTCTAGTATTCACTCATGTCCCAAAGGAAAAGAGGACCAAACTAGATCCTTCAGGAAAGAAGGGTATCTTTGTGGGTTACAGTGAAAGCTCGAAGGCTTACAGAATATACTTTCCATGGTTCAAGAAGATTGATGTCAGCAGGGATGTGACATTTGATGAAAACTCAGCATTCATCAAATCAAGGAAGGCACCTATTGAAGTTTATGAAGAACCTAAGGAAACTAGATTTCAAGACACTACCATGACTGAATCAATTCCAGAAGTTGTTCGTGAGTTTGAAGATCCGCAAGAACCTGTAGATCCACCCCGTGAGGATAACTCTCACAAGAGGAAACCTGCATGGGCTAGAGAGTTCATTCAAGATGCAGAAAGATTTGGCATTCTAGAAGAAGAACACAGAGCAAAGAAGAGAACCAGATCACATACCAGCTATGTTTCTTTACTCTGTGACATCATGAATAAAGAACCTTCCAGTTATGAAGAAGCAGCGGAAAAGAAAGAATGGAAGGATGCCATGGTTGAGGAATACCAATCAATAATGAAGAATGATGTTTGGGATGTTGTCCCAAGACCTAAAGAGAAGTCTGTTGTGACTTCCAAATGGATCTTCAAAATCAAGCATGCTGCAAATGGTAGTGTAGAGAAACACAAGGCAAGATTTGTAGCTCGTGGCTTCTCTCAGAAAGAGGGAATAGATTATGAAGAAACCTTTGCACCTGTAGCCAGGTATACTTCCATCAGAACAGTACTTGCCCTAGCTGCAGCAATGAAATGGAAAATACACCAGATGGATGTCAAGACTGCTTTCTTGAATGGTGTAGTTGAAGAATAAGTATATGTGCAGCAACCACTCGGTTTCGAAATATATGACAGGGAGTCATATGTGTGCAAATTGAAGAAAGCCTTGTATGGCTTGAAACAAGCTCCCAGAACTTGGTATGGTAGGATGGACAATTTCCTATCTAGTTTGGACTTTATCAAGAGTAAAGCGGATTCCAACCTTTACTACAAGGTTGAGGAAGGAAATCCTGTGATTCTACTCATCTATGTGGATGACTTATTTGTAACATGATATGACAGATTGATTGTAGATACTAAGAGGAAGCTTGCTGCTGAGTTCGATATGAAAGATTTGGGAATGATGCCTTATTTCCTAGGTATGGAGGTGTGGCAGAATGCAGGTGGGATCTTCCTTGGTCAAGGGAAGTACACAGTAGATATCCTGAAGAGATTCAGGATGATGGATTGCAAGGCCATGGCCACACCTATGGCATCGAATCTGAATTTTCTATGTGATGCTTCATCTGAGCCGGTTGATGTCTCTATGTATCGTCAGATGATTGGATCCTTGATGTACCTGATGAACACGAGACCAGATATTTGCTTTGCTATGAACACATTGAGTCAGTTCCTGACAAATCCGAGGAGTGTTCACCTGGTTGCAGTAAAGCATGTTCTGAGGTACCTGAAGGGTACAGTGGATTATGGGCTCAAGTATGAAGCGAATCAAAATTTTAACCTGCAAGGTTATGTTGATTCAGATTGGGATGGAAGTGCTGCAGATAGGAAGAGCACATCTGAGTGCTGCTTCAGTACGGGATCAGGTGTGATCTCTTGGTTTAGCAAGAAGCAGTCCTGCGTAGCATTGAGTACAGCTGAGGCAGAGTATGTTGCAGCCTGTTCAGCTAGTTGTGAGGTAGTATGGCTACGGAAGCTACTGTCTGAGTTATTTGATCTCCCATTGGATGCTACTGGTATCTTCTGTGATAACCAGAGTTGTGTGAAGTTGTCTGAGAACCCAGTGTTTCGTGACAGGTCGAAACACATAGAGATCAAATATCACTATATCAGGGATATGGTGTAGAGAGGAGCTGTGAAGCTCCTGTATGTTGCGACGGACGAGCAGATTACAGATGTGCTGACAAAGCCACTAGCCAGGGTGAAGTTCGAGTACTTCGGGGAGAGGCTTGGTGTTCTTCAGATCAAGGACACTTCGAGGAAGAAGTGATGGACACATTTGCTGAAGCCATTCCAAGCATGTTGGAAGGAGGATCCTTCACATGGCTGTGGATGTAAGCGTTGGATGATGAGCATCAGGATGATGTTCTAGTTTCTACTTTGTATGATCAGTTGGATCATTTATATGTATATGTATGTATGCATCATGTTGGATGATGGATATGATCAATTGGATCATTTATATGTATGTACGCATCATGTTGGATGCTGGATATGATCAATTGGATAATTTATGTGTATGTACGCATCATGTTGGATGTTGGATATGATTGGTTGGATCATTTGTATGTATTTTGTATATGCATCATGTTGGATGCTTGGACCATGTATATGTATATGTATCAGGTGGATACATTGTATGATCAGGTAGATCATGTATGTTGATATGTATCAGGTATGATCAGGTAGATCATGTATGTTGATGGATACATTGTGTGGATCATGTATCTATGTATCAGGTGGATACACTGTGTATGATGATATGTATCAGGTAGATACTTGGTGTGCATCAGGTGGATGCATTGTATGATCAGGGTGATCGTGGATGACGAGCTTCTCCAGATGACATGCAGCAGGATGTTGCAGTGATGATGATCAGGATGATCATGTGTACATCAGGATGATGTATGGTGAGTATCAGATGATACTTTGTGGCCGTGGATCAGGTTGTGCAGATGAGCATATCTGGGAGATCCTATAGGTTGGAGTTGTGTACCCATAACAGCCTGGGATGCTCTTTCGAGACATTGCTCTGGGAGGACATGTAATTTGTGCCCTGGGAGATCTTCAAGTCGGAGTTGTGTACCCGTAACATCCTGAGATGCTCTTGCGATGTTTTGTCCCATGGCATGTAATTTGCTCCTGGGAGATCTGGACAGGATGAAAAGGGCCTCAGATGCTTCAACCAGGTTTTTCCATGACCACATGTAATTTGCTCCTGGGAGATCTGGACAGGATGAAAAAGGCCTCAGATGCTTCAGCCAGGTTTTGTGGTGGACCACATGTAATTTGCTCCTGGGAGATCTGGACAGGATGAAAAAGGCCTCAGATGCTTCAGCCGGGTTTTGTGGTGAGATCACATGTAATGTGCTCCTGGGAGATCCGACAGATAGAGCTATGTGCTCGTAACAGCCTGGGATGCTTCAGCCAGGTTTTGTGATGGGTCACATGTAATGTGCTCCTGGGAGATCCGACAAGTAGAGCTGTGTGCTCATAATAGCTTGGGATTCTACAGCCAGGTTTTTTGACGCACGTAATAAGTACTGAGGATTCCACAGTATGGCCAGTGATGATGAAGACCTACAGGTGGTGGGCCTACATCCAGTATGAAAAAGGACTAGCTCTGTAGAACTTCCTATGACAAGTAGAGTCATAGATTGGTTGATATAGCAGCAGCAGTGACGATGATGATGACGATACATCGATGACGATGATCCCGAGAAAAAGACTTGTCTAGCAGAACTGTGTCAAGAAATACCTTCCTAGTTAAGAGGGAGTGTTGATGTATATGTAACTTCGGAATGTATTTCATCTATGTATTTCATATATATTTATTGTACCCTTATTAGAGATGTGTTATTCCTCTATAAGGAATTGTCGTCATGTGGATTGACAAGTGTCGCAAGTGTGTGTACTTGCCGATGGGTTATTAGACCACCATGTGTGGGGTCGGCCCTGAAATATATATATTATATTGTGGATGTATCTAGATAGACAAGTCGGCCCCATAGTGTAACAGGGAAAACAGGTTAGTATAAATAGAGATCAGGAGATCTCTATTTTGATCATTTGAAAAGACACACTTCTCTCTCTCAGAAAGTGGTGCACTAGTGAGGAGGAGGATCATCTGTTACTAGGAGACTATCTCAAGTGTATTTTGGTTGTACTTTGGTTGAGCCATTTCTCTCTCTATCTCTGAGGAAGTTGTGGGGTTTTTCACCTTAGGGTTTTCCCCACGGAAACTCTGTGTCTCTTGTCTCTCATGCTTTTGATTCTTGTGATGCTTGTCATACTTATTGTGATTGTTATGCATTGATATACTGTATATGTTATTCTCTCAGTAAAGATCCAAGAGTATTGTGAATTAATGCTCAAAATTTAATAATTAAATTTCTTGAGAATTTCCAATTGATTGAATATTTTCGTAGAAACTTTTCTCTAGTTATCAAAATTAAAGTTAGAAGAGTGGCATAATTCTCAGATTCCTTAGGTGCATTAGTGTGAAAATCAAAATTTTCTATATTATCTCCATTTCGAGTACATTACTTGGAATTGTTGCAAAGTGTTTTACATGTTTTTAAATAATCATTTCAAAACCTTTGAAAAAGCTAAAAATTGTCAATGCTTGTGATTTCTTGGTTTTGAAAAGTTCATTGTTCATTTCCTTGAAAGTATTAAGCACATTTAGGCCTTCTCAAAGTATTCCAAAAGTTAGTGAAAACTTTTTTATTCTTGATTTTCTCTCCACTTCTTTTTATTCTTATTTTCGAATTAGAGTTATTGCAATCGAAAAGGAAATTCGTCTTTTCATTTGGCTCATAGGTTTGCTTAGTTGAAAAGAAAAAAGGAAAAAATACTTTTGATTTGGCGTGTTGTTTTTATTTTGTTGGATTACATAGAAGAGTTCTTTTAGTCTTTTGGTCAATTTGGAAAATAAAGTAGAGGTACTTTGTTCATTTTTTAATATCGGAAAAGAAAATATTTCTCCTTACCTTAATTAGTTTTCATCAAAAAGAAAATGAAGACTTGCATTTTGTATAGATTAGTTTTGCATCTTATTTAAATTCCAAGTCTATGCTTCATGCATTCACCTAACCATAAAAGATAAAATCAAGCGGTATCCTAGGTTAAAATTGTATAGAAACTCATGTGCTAGGTTAGAGACGTGTTTCGTCATCTTAAAACGTAGTAGCTATCATTATTTTCCTGCACTGTATCCCGAGGGATTGTAGTTCTTACACGTACCAGTTGGTATATCGAACGACCTTTAACGTACCTCCGGGTATATAGAAAGGTACTTCACATACTCGACAGTATATCAGAAGGCTCATGTCATACGGTTGTGCATTAGACAACACTACTATGGCTTGGAGCTTCCACATACCTTGAGTATATAGGGAGACCCCACTAGGATTCCTGAAACCATCTAAGTTAACCATTGGTCGTCTTGGCGTGGAAATACACCGAGAATAGCACTCGGGGAGCTACTATGCATGTACTTCTAGGTAGTCGGATTATACAATCAGGGGTATGGTCCTAATCATCCCTGGATAGTGTTCTGAAATATTGGGTCGAGTATAACTGTTGGACCCTGTAGTATATCGTGAATTGCAACACCTTGATAATCCCATGAGGTTCCATACTTTTGAATCCCATTTATCACATAAGTTTGCATGTGGATTTATCTTGATTAGGTCTTGAAGTGTGTTTTTCTTTTTTAGAATACTTCTAGAAGAAGATTTATATCAGTTGTCGTGGATGACCAACCCTTAAGGAGATCCCTTAGAATATTAAATTTGCCACTCGAATATCCCCTTAACCAGGAGGAGAACTCAGGAGAAAACATGGATCAACCCACAACATCTGTGTCACACAAAGAAGGAAATTCTACCTTTGGATCAGGAGTGAATTGATCTCCTCCTATAAATCCACCCATCACTGATCCTACGAGACCTTTGTTGGTGGAACAACCTCCTCCGCATGACACATCCTTTCATCATTCACTTGAGGGAAATCCCAGAGTTGTCGATTGGATTTTCACTCCACCCCAGGATGACTCGACAGTGATCGCTTTTAGTCCAACCGCATCATTTTGGGACACCTCTTTAGGCCAGCACGTTTCCAATTTTGGTTCACTTCTGATGGTGAAAACTCCACCACGCTAGTTTCCTCCCTAGATTCCTAACGATGTATTTCTCACACTAGTTTACGATACTATCAAACGTTTATGAACATTCTGTGACTAGATTAGGCGCTAGAGTTTTCCTCCGAGATCTAATTCAGAAGTACCAGTTCCCGAACAACATTCCCATATACATTCTTTGTCATTTTCTTCACCAAGAATATCCACACCCATTATGACCACTTATGAACTAGGTTAGCCTTCTTTCCTATCTAGTACACCTCAAAGCCATTCGACCGGTTCTACACCTTACTTGACCCCAACAACTGGAGGGAAACCTTCGGCTACCATTAACTTCATTACTGGAACACCACCTCCACCTCAAACTTTAAGTGGATGTTAATCCTATATTTAGTAGTCAACAGATGAGTATGGGTCAACTTACAATTAGTGGTAAACATATGCTTACTGGGCATACTTCGATAGGTGGAAAATATTCAACTGGGGGGAAACCCCTAGTCAGTGGACCAAATCTAACTCAGGGGCACCATCCAGTTAGGGGACATAATGTGAACGGAGGATATCCTTCACACATGAACTATAACATGGTTGGAAATTAACTTCCAGTCATGGGACAACCTACGTGGGTACATCAAATGGGGGGACCATACACTTGGAATCAACCCCCATGGGGGCATACATATACGGGTAATCATAAGATTGTTATAGGTCAAAATTATCTAGGAAATATTTTTCTTGGATTACCTTATCTCGAAAATATGAACACCCCATGGGGGAATCATAATGTCCCACCGAATGGACTTCCAACCGGCGGACCACCCCCCACCCCCACCACATGTCCCGCATCCTCCCCCACCACCTGTCCCAGCTCCACCCGGAGGACCCCCGTACTCCGGAGGTGGAATTCCTTATTCCGGAGGACGACCCCCTTCAGGTCCACCTCCCGATCCGGGCGGCCCACCTCCATATGGAAAACACCCTATGGGAGGACCTTACGACCATTCCATCCATGGTCCTACTGGTACCCATATGCCTTATCAATATTACCGGTATCCACAGCCAAACCGACAGTTTCCATTTATGGCCACACTTGATCTACCAGATCTGTCACGTTTGACTAACGATCCCATCCAACATGGTAAAAATTGTCCAACTATTCCCATGAAGGTACCATAATACATCCTGAAGTTTGATGAAAAACCTGGTGAGGATCCTAAGAACCATGTCATGACTTATTATTTATGGTGCTCATCCAATTCCTTAATGAATGATTCTATATGTTTGAGGATTTTTCAACGAACCCTTACCGGTACTGCCGCAAAGTGGTACATAGAGTTTCCACCACACTCTTTTGTCGATTTTAGATCTTTAGCTATGGATTTTTTGACTCATTTTCAACTACTGATTTGCTACGAAACCGACATAGATATTTTGAATTCTCTCCGACAATATACTTCCACCCACATTTCTGATCATATTCATGAGTGGAGACGGAGAAATCGTTTGATTAGATCTCCCATCCCGGATCAACTACTTTCTGATTGGTTCACAAAGTCATTAGTACCAATCATAGTTAAATACATGGCTATGGTAGGGGCTGTTACGGAAGAACACACTATCTCACATGATCAGTATATAGACTTAGTCTATGCTCAATCTGGCACATTATATGACATTATTCCTAATGCCACATGCCCTACACATGACCCAACAAAACTTCCAACGGGATCACATGCCAATGGCATCATTGGTTTTGTTCACTCCCAGCCTGCTACTCAATCCAGTGGATCTTAGAACCACCATAGTTTGACTCCATCCTTGCCATAGGCTGGAAACAACACCAATCAATCACCCAACCCTGCTTCCACTACGGAAGTGAATTTAGTTCAATCTGATTCACCTCAAAAATCTAGTGGAAAAAATAAGAACAGAGGAAAATCCAAGAAGTCTTCTAACCATCAGGAGCCCAAAAATAATGCCGATGACACAAAACAAAAACAGAAGGTCAAATATCCTTCTTTACTGTGTGGTGACGATCACTTCATGAAAGAATGTCCACATCGTGAAGAAGTACAAAAGTTTCTCAAGGGAAACCCCACACCCACAATTTTAATTGATCCCTTCACCACACAACAGTAGAAAATAGTTGCACAACCACAACCTCCTTCTCAAGGAGAACCATCGATAACCGCTCATGTTCTCATGATGCACAGTGAAACAGTCAACTTGTCTACCAGGTCACGTACATATGATTCTATTTTTGACAAGGAATCTAATGGAGGTAATACTGAAAAACCCTCTGCATCTACAGCCAGTATTTATTCACCTCAAGGTCCTCTCGTCATAGAGAAACATTTACTATATACAGTATTGCGTCCGCCAAAGAGCACAATTCAAAAATCCATCTTCAACCCTAATGCTCGGGTCACTCAAAACTACAACATTGTAGAATATCTAGCCTAGGCCCATTGTGCTATGTCGACGCTCGAAGTCTTACAAAAATGTCCCAATCAGTGTACGACCATGTTATCTGGTATCAGAGCAGTAGATAATGATTCCTCCAACACTATCATGTTCAAATTAGAGTATATCAAGCCGAGGCTTTCCCACCAATTAGCGTTTCAAATCGTTACCAATGTTTCTGGGAAAAGTATCAATTGTACTGTTTTAGAAGCCTGGAGCCTCTACCTCGGTTATGTTGTTATCCTGTTGGTGAGCCATCGTCTCTCCTGAGTTGAACCGCTCCCCCACTACATTGAAAGCATTTGACAGGCATGGATTTCAACCCCACAGTATGTCACAATCCTTAGCCATAGAGTTGGGAAGTAATATTGTTTCCATTAATGTGGAAGTAGTTGTCGCCTCGTTGGATTTTAATTTGTTACTTGGTCTAAACTAGTTCTATGCCATGGCTGCGGTCGCATCATCTATCTTTCGCATTGTGCAATTTACCCACCAAGGGAGAATTGTCACTATCGAACAGTTATATTTATGTACACTTGACACCACTACTCATCCTGCAGATAATGTCCCTCTCTTAAGACACTCTTCGCAAATATATGAGAGTGTGGGGGTAGGACTCCTTAAATATTCATCCCTCATGGGAGTCTTTCCAACACCAGATCCCCCATCCCATGTTGCCACAATGAACATGATCTCATCTATGATCCCATCCTTTCCCAACTCCACCGACCATTGTATTGTTCCCGATACTGATCATCTGGATTTGATTGGATATGTGATGCCTCTTAGCCCTGCTGAAGCTACTTATGAGGTCATCCAATCAGCACCCGATTTATCAGATGCCCACTCTTTGGTGGAATCTACCCCAGGTTCTCTGCCACTCCAGCGGAACTCATCCCTACCTAATCCTCTACTCCAAAATTTTCATTTTGATGAATCAATCATGGAGATTATGAGCTTGGATAAGCCCCCAAGGGAAGACCTTCATCATCGATCGTCCTTCCTTCCGCCTTTAGATATGGTAGAGAATGCCATAGATACTATTATTTCACCCAATGTATTTTCTTACCCTCAATATCCTATTCTTACCCAAGATACAGTAACCGAGGGAAACTTGGCAAATATCACACCTACCATTACTATAGACATCTCGTTCAAACCAGGATTCATGGAACATATTCACATAGGACAAACTTGTTCTCCCGATGAAATCAACATTTTTACGGCCTTGTTTAAACAATTCTGCGATGTATTTGCATGGAGCTATGAGGAAATGCATGGTATTGATCTTGTTATTGTCATGCATGAGATCCAAACATATCCCAATGCAAAACCAATTCGGCAAAAAAATCATCTTGTGCACCCTAGGAAGATTGCGGATATCAAAGCAGAGATTGAAAAGTTTTTGAAAGATGGGTTCATTTATCCTGTTCCCTTAACAGGTTGGGTATCTAATGTCGTCTCGGTTACAAAAAAACAGGGAACCATCAGATCTTGCGTTGATTATAGGGATCTTAATAAGGCTTGTCCTAAGGACAATTACCCTACCCTGTTTATCGACCAAATTATTGATAACTATGATGGAAGTGTCATATTTTCATTCATGGATGGCTTCTTCGGCTATAATCATATTGAGATCCACCTAGCTGACCAACATAAAACTGCTTTCATCTTCCCATGGGGTACATTCGCATATCGCAAACTACCATTTGGCCTTAAAAATGTCATTGCCACATTCCAGCGGGCCATGTCGTATGCCTCCCATGATGTAAAGGATTTTGTGGAACCTTACCACGACAATCTACCTGCTCATTCGAATCGTCATGACTTCCACATCAATCATCTGATGGCCGTGTTTCTCAGATGTCAACGGTATAACATCCGTTTAAATGCTCATATGTGCATTTTCTGTGTGGAGTCCGAACACCTCCTAGGATTCATCATTTCCAAATATGGGAGCCACATTGATCCCCTCAAAGTGGAGGCCATCGTTTCTCTACCACCACCCATGGATATTATGGAACTTCAAAGTTTGTAGGGGAAGGAAAAATACCTGTGTCATTTCGTGTGTAATTTCGCAGAAAAAACACAGGGATACATGTGGTTGTTAAAAAAGGATGTCCCGTTCATTTGGGATGACTATGCCCAAAAGGCATTTGATACTCTGAAACATGCAATCACTCATGCGCTCGTGTTACAACCACCAGATTACATCCTATATCTTGCTGCCTCTACTTCAAATATCGCTGTGGTTTTAGTATAGGAAGATAGTCACATGCAAGAACATGTGATATACTACCTTAGTAACGGTCTCATTGAATCTGAAACCCATCATTTGTATGTAGAGAAGTTAGCTCTGGAAGCAATCATTTCCAACTCTAACCCTATGTACCACGTTCTCACGCGTCAGGTATTACGGGGGAAATATTCACGATGGATTGTGATTCTCCAAGAATTCGATCTTCAGTTCGAGAATGCCAAATCCAAAAAGTCTTTGGTATTTATGGAGCTCATTTGTGATATTCCCCATACTAATCAAGAATCTGAACCCATTGACTCTCTCCCCGATTAGTCATTGTTTTTTATTAGTACTTCTGACCCCTGGTATGGAGATATCACATTGTATCTCCAAATCCAACGTTTCAGTCCTCATTTATCCCATGATGAATGTCGTCATATACGTCACCACACAAAATATTACCTAATCATTGGTGATACACTATACCGTCGTGGAATTGATTCCATTCTCCGACGTTGTTTAACTCATGAGTAGGTCGAGCATGTTCTAAATGATTGTCACTCGGGGGCATGTGGAGGTCATCTTTCTGGGATGGCTACTGCCCAGAAATTTTTACGCATTGGATAATATTGGCCTTCCATTTTCAAATATTGTATAGAGGAAGTCAAGAATTTCCATCCTTGCCATCTTTTTCATTGTAAAAAGTGCTCACATCCAACCCCACTACATCCAATTATCGATGTTGGTCCCTTTTCAAAATGGGGCATCAACTTCATGCAATGTAATCCTACCTCATTCGGGGGGAATGGTTATGTCATTGTTGTAGTTGAATACTTTACCAAATGGGTCGAGGCTATGCCTACATACAAAGAAGACAACGAAACTACTGCACTCTTTATGTTTAATCACATCATTGCGAGATTCAGAGTCCCTCAAGCCATCGTCACCAATCATGGATCACATTTCCAAAACAAGATGGTGGATGAACTAAGCGTTAAATTGGGTTTTCGGCATGAAAATGAAACCCCCTACTATCCTCAATCAAATGGACAAGTAGAGGCCATTAACAAGGTCTTGAAAACCATGATTCAACGCATGGTGGGTACACACAAGTCAAATTGGCATGTGATGATTTTTCATCCCTCTGGGCATACAAGACTTCCATCAAAATTGCCAGTGGTTTCACATCCTTTCAGTTGGTGTACGTACTAGGGGCAGTATTACCTATCGAGTGCGAGATTCTGTCTCTAAAAATAGCCGTTGAAATTTTACCAAACACAACCGCCAAGGAAGAACAATTCTTATACTTGGAAAAAATCGACGAAACTCACCATGATGCAGCTCTAGCTAACGAAGCGCATAAAAAATGCATCAAGGCCCAGTACGATAAATTCGTAAAACCCTGTATCTTCAACGAGGGTGATTTGCTCCTTACTTACGACCAAAAACACGATATGTTGGGGGAAGGAAAACTTGAGTCCATGTGGCATGGTCCATATGTAGTGAAACGTGCCTTGGAAAAGGGATCCTACGAATTAGTCAACTATGACAGAATATCCATAGGGGAGCCTTGCAATGGGCTCTACCTAAATCGGTACTATGCTTAACTCATTTTGCATTAGTACTTTGTATATATTGTACATGACGTGTGTTTTTTGTTTGGTGTGACATTTTCTTTTAATGTGTTAGGATCTTATCTCGATTTGCTCTTACACCATGTTCTGCTTGGATGTGTAGATGGAAAATTTATATGGATTTGCAGACGGCGCTAGCTGGCACACCTGCAACCTCACCTCGGCATCATGGGTACTCTATTCCCCTGCTGGTGAGTTGATAAACTCAAGAGGAACTTGCCTAGGTTATGCAACCAATAACGCTGTCGAGTATCACGTGGTGATTGGATTATTAACCAACGCTTTTTCCCTTGGTGTGGACCATGTTGTTATCTACCTTGATTCACAGTTAGTGGTCTCTCATTTGAACTGTGTCTACAATATCCATGACCGTATATCACTCCACTTATTTCAGCGGGTACACCTCTTGGAATGGTCTTTTGAGTCTATTCAATACCTACATATTCCAAGAAGCATGAACGCAATTGTTGATTCCCTAGCTAATTTTATATTAAATCGATATATTGCGCATTCATAATTTTTTTATCAAAGATGTATAAATCGACATAACATGTAAACTATTCATAGTGTATAAGCCAACACACATAAGTTCCAAAATTCATCATAGAAAACATAGTGTATGAAACCGCTAGATAATGTTTATATATATATATATATGAGAGGCAGAGGTAGATGGAGGCAGAGTCGGGACGGTTTTGACTACGGCTAGAGATTAGGTCATGAGCAGAGGTCGGTGGGATCTGTGTAGCCCAATGCAGACAACAGCAGGTCGTCTATCATGTCAGCTGGGCTGCATGCTTCCCAAGAATGGCTCCAGCTGTGGTTTCTAGGTCTGCTACTAACTTTTTACCGGGTTTTTTTTATTTTTTACTGTTACTCTCTCCTTGGGAAGGCACCTGTTTTCTCCTATGGATACGATGGACGAGGTGGATTACAGTAGTGAGACATTGCGGCACCAAGATATCTGGAGCTCGCCACCTAGCGTTTACCAGAATTTTGAGGGGAATAGTGGTTTAGGGTTTGGAGGCTTAGCAGGTACATGGACTCCTGATGGACCACATGCAACCCCGGAGGCAGATATTCTGCCATTCCAGACCAACTCGTCGTTCTGGGAAGGTCCTGTAGAAAGTTTTGTGCCGGAGGAGCGCTGTGTGAGCATTTGGGGTGTTAAGGGTTTTTGTACTTCACCTTCTCCGGAGCCGTTGAGTGCTGGTATTGGGGAGCTACCAGACTTCATTGACTCCTCAGACGGTTTCAATCCTCTTTCACTTGTGCAGGGTATCAGAGCCAAATCGGTGGCTAGCGAGGACAAATGGGAAGGCATTTCGTCACCTCCCGGAGGTTTTGTGGCAGCAAATTTGGACTTTGCCGAACAGCGTGGTTTCTCTAGCCCGTCCGAGGATTCTGATCAATGGGATCGTGGTCATGTAGTCGGACTAGCAGGGTTGAAGGATAAAGAACCGCGCATGAAGAGCCGAAGGAAGTGGATTAAGAACACAGGCAAAGCTCCTAATTACGCGCTTGCGGAAGACATTGGCATCCAGCAGATAGTCGGGATGGTCAAGTAGGTGCTGGTGGGTCGGGTTTATGGAAAGCCTGTAAGTCACAAGATGGTGATTTTGTGGGCCTCGAGGGCTTGGCTTGGTCATTTTGGTTATGTCCCTCGAGTAGTGGGGCTTTCTGGAGGGTGGTACGCTTTCCATTTTTCCTCGGATGCACATGCACAGTGGGCATTAAGCTTAAACTGGTCGATTCCTAAAGTTCCACTTTTGCTTAAGCCATGGAATCCTCTCTTCGATGCTAGCCGCGAACGTATGGATTTTATCCTACTCTGGGTTCGGCTTCTGGGTCTCCCTTTACACTACTGGACAGAGGAACATTTCAGGAGGATTGGTAACCTGCTGGAGACTTACCTGGATGCAGATTTTTCCTTTGTGGCAACTGCAATGCAGAAGGTTGCACGCATTTTGGTTGTATCAATGTCAGGGAAGGGTTATATGAGGGCATGGATCTGAAATGGGGGCCTTACACATTCGAACAAACCCTGGACTATGAAAATGTGCCATTTCGGTGTAGACGGTGTCATGAATACGAACATCCGGCTATTGAATGCTCTGTGCCTGTTCGTATGAAGTTTGGTAATACTCTGAAGCGACGGATTGTGGCTAAGGAGGTTGGGGTGACAATGGAAGAGGATGATGAGGACCAGTAGGTGTTTGTGCATTCTGATATGGGGGTTCCTATGGTCGGTCGATCGGATGGAGAGGTTCCTACGGGCGGTGTGGAGGCTGTTGACAATGTGGAGGAGGAAGGTTCTGTCCCGGTTGTGGGTGTCACAGTTGTCACTGAAGAACCGAAAACTACTCAGCTACGGGATTCAGCTCAGGAGGGATCTCTGCTTTCCTTTCTTCGGTCACCGAACATGGCAGCAAGTTCTTCTTCTGTTACCTTTACAAATCCTTCCTTCAGTCTTTTTATTAAAAACTTTACTTTTCCTGGTCTGGATTGGGTGGAAGGGTTTAGGAATCTACATATTTCCCCACAGTTGATGTCATCTCTTTCGATCCCTTTTTGTTCAGTGGATTCACCCCCTGTCGTGGATCCTCTGCTGTTAGATTGCTCCCCGGATAATAACCCTGAAGACCCCCTTGATCAGCTGACTACACCTTCCGAACCCTCTTCACCTACTGGATCCTCGGAGTCTGGTTATTTTTTGAGGTCTATGAATAAGCATTCTACTGTGGGGCTGGGGAAAGACAAGACAAAACCCCACAAACCCAGAGGTAGGAAGTCATTCATTTCCCAAGCTAAGTCCAGAGCCTGCTCAGACCTTAGGAATGGTAAACAATTGTCTATCGAAAGGGAACTTAGAGCGGTGAATGCCCATAAGGAAGGGATCCGATGAAGGTTATGTCCTTAAACTGCCGAGGTCTTGCTGGTCCCTCCAAAAGACCTGCACTGCGCCGGATGTTGCAACTGGAACATCCTAATATTATGTTGTTTCAAGAAACTATGTGTAGTGGTGAAGATGTTGTTAGTAGACTTAAGTTATGGTTACCGGGTTGGGGTTTTGAGGGTTTGGATGCCAAGGGTCGCTCCGGAGGTTTGGCGATTGGTTGGAATGAAGCTAAGGTGTGTGTTTCCTCTCTTTGGGGAATGCATTCGGTGTTAGGCATGACTTGTAAGTCATTGTATTTTGACAGGATTTTTACTATTGTTAACATTTATGGACCTTAGTGTGATAGAGAACCGTTTTGGACTACCCTGTTGGATAGAGATCTACTCAAGGGAGATTCAACGATCCTAGGAGGGGATCTCAATTTTTCTCTTGGGAATGCTGAGATTTGGGGGCCACACGCTCAAGTGGATCCTCTTTCAAAAAAATTTATTCGGAAATTTTTAGAAGGCAATTGGATTGATGTGGAGCCTGTATGCTTGAATCCATCCTGGAGAAACAAGAGAGTTGGTATGGATAGAGTGGCAAAAAGGTTGGACCGTTTCCTTATTTCTGAACAGATTGTGGAGACTATTTTCTATGTTAGGCAATGGATAGGGTCAAGAGGTTGTTCAGATCATGAACTGATTTTTATGGAGTTGAAGGCAGGCCCTAACAAACCTCCAGCGCCCATAAAATTTAATAAGGTTTGGCTGGAAAACCCAACTTTTTTTGAACTGTTTCACCAGCATTGGATCCCGTATCACCCAGGCTCTGTCCATACTGCAACCTTTCATTTTGCGGAGAACATTAAATCACTCAAGGAACCTATTAAAACATGGGCTGCATCTAAGAGGAGTTGGGATGACAGGGATCTCAAGTCTATTGAAGAGGAAATTACCTCTATTTCTGAGGGAACAGGCGGTGGATATTGCTCTCAGGCAACGAAGGAACATCTTGTAAAACTGGTGGATAAGAGGAACAGGATCCTTATACAAAATGAAGAGGCATGGAGACTGAAAAGTCGGGCCACTTGGCTGGAAAGTGGGGATGATAATTCTAAGTTTTTTCATGCATACACTAAAGGCAGAAGATCTATCAACACAATATGGAGCCTTGAAGATTCTGATGGTAATTCTCAGGCCACCTTTGATGGATTGGCAGGGGTTGGGGTTAAACATTTCCAGGACCTTTTCAAAGCCAACAACAAAGTGAATATAGAGGAGGTCATCAGGGTAGCTCAAATTTTTCCTCGGTTTGTTGAAGAGGATGATAACCGGATGTTGATGGACAGCATTACAGGGGATGAACTGAAGGACGTTTTGAATAGTTTTTAGAAGGACAAGAGTCCTAGGCCTGATGGATGAACGATTGAATTTTTTATAGCACTTTTCGATATTATTGGTGATGATCTCTTACAGCTTGTTGAGGATTCTAGAAAGGAAGGCAGAGTACCTGCCAACATAAACTCTACTTTCATTGCTCTAATTCCTAAAGTGGACACCCCTTCCAATCTTAATGATTTTCGGCCTATTTCCTTATGCAACTATGTGTATAAGATTGTAACAAAAGTGATTGCTCAAAGACTCAAACCTATCTTATCTACACATATCTCAGAGGAGCAGTTTGGGTTCCTTGAAGGGCGCCAGATTCATGAAGCGATTGGTATAGCTCAGGAAGGCTTACACAGTATCAAATCCAGAAAGCAGAAAGGAGTAATTTTAAAAATTGACCTATCAAAGGCATATGACAAGGTTAGTTGGATTTATATTTGACTTATGCTAACACATTTGGGGTTTGAGATTGGTTTCATTCGATGGATCATGAGTTGTATAACCACAGTTTCCTTCTCGATATTAATGAATGGAGCAGCGACCCCCTTCTTTCACTCAGGTCGTGGCCTGCATCAGGGATGCCCACTGTCTCCATTGTTATTCTTATTGGTGGTCGAGAGCCTAAGTAGGGCTATTAAGGAAGCTAAAAGAATGGGAGACCTTGAAGGGATACTGGTGGCACCTGACACCTCTCTATCTCATCTTCTTTTTGTGGATGACATTCTGATTTTCTGCTCAGGTTCAAGAAGGGAAGCAGTTAAACTTAAAGAAATTCTGGATCTCTTTTCCATTGCAACTGGAATGGAGATTAACGATGAGAAATCCTCACTTACTATTTCTCTCTTGTGTGAGGAGGAACTACTCACTTACACTTATCTGTTTCCCTTCCATCTCCGCACCCTTACTGAAGGGTTAAGATATCTGGGCTTCCATTTAAAGCCAAATAACTATTTGAAACAGGATTGGGTATGGCTTTTGGAAAAGTTGGAAAAAATATTAAAAAGCTGGAGCTTCAGGTGGCTTTCTCGAGCTGGTAGGTTGGTATTGGTGAAGTCGGTGCTGGAAGCCATTCCAGTGTATTGGATGTCCCTAGCATGGATTCCGAAGGGGATTCTAGAAGCAGTTAGGAAAATCTGTTTCAGATTTTTGTGGAATGGCAAGGAGGATGCACATGTGACTCCCTGGGTAAAATGGGAGAGAATCGCAGCTCCAAAAGCTCTGGGAGGATGGGGACTAAAAAACATATTTTATTTCTCTAAAGCATTGGCAGCAAAGTGTGGATGGAGGTTAATCAAATCAGGGGGATTCTGGGCTATAGTTATGATTCAAAAATATATTGAACCAGATACAGTGGATGAGTGGATTAGGACCCCGCACAAGTCTCATAAAGGGGGGTCTGTTATTTGGAAATCTCTGGTCTCCTCGTTTCATGTTATTGAACAGAATCTAGTCTGGGACGTAGGCAATGGGTAGAAGCTGAGGATTGGACGTGACCCTTAGGTGGGATGTGAAGCACAGCACCTATTGTCAGCAGGGCTGATTGAGGAACTGAGGCATAGGGATATTATTGTTCTCCGTCACTTGGCGGACGTGGAGAATTTCTGGATGGGAAGGCCTATTTGGAGGAGAGCAGAAACCTTTGGATTAGATATGGTTAAGGAGAATGAACTAAGATTGTACTTGAGGGCCCTTAGTAGGGATCAGATTGGAAACGACAACTTGGTATGGGATGGGGATCCCTCGGGCATATATACTCCAAAATTTGGTTATTAGTGGATCAGTGAGAACTTTGGGGATAGAGAGAAGGTGTGGTGGTGGAAAACTATTTGGAGAATACAGTGCCCACTCAAGGCTAGAATTTTCATGTGGTGTGTCTTGGCTAACAGGATCCCAACATGGGATTTTTGGCAAAAAAGAAGTCTACAATGTGCAAGTAGGTGCTACCTGTGTTATCAAAATGAGGAAAATGTACTACATTTGTTTCTCCATTATAGCTTCATCAAGGAGGTATGGAATGTTGTGTCTAGAATTTTAAAGGTAAATTTCCTTTGGGATGGGAATTCCCTTGAGGAGGCTTGGAGCCGGTGGTCACATAATCCTATATTTGTCAATTACAAAGGGATCCCCCCTATTGTTATATGGGGAATCTGGCTATCTCAGAACAATTGTTTGTTCTCTGACAAAAAGGGACTTCCAGCTTTAGTGGCTATTAATAGTTGTGGCATCCTTTTAGCTCTCTAGCGTATCAAACACGCTACTATTCCTAGAAATATTCAACCGGTGGATATCGATCGAACTCAGCCATGGGGTTTCTTCGATCGGGCTTGTCAGAATGAACAATGTGGGGGAGGGGCTCTTCTTTTTATGTCTCCTACTCATTTTTATGTGATTTCGTTTGGATTTGGGAGAGGGACCAATAACTGGGCTGAGATTCTCAGTCTTAAGTTATTAATCTCCTTTGCTATGGAACATTCTGTCAGTAATATTTCAGTGTTTGGGGACTCATTGAATGTGATAAAGTGTGTTAATGGCATGTATCATTGCAACAACCAGAGAATTGCTGTTGTTTTGGAACAAATTCAGAATGTCTCTTGCACCTTTGATACTTTCAATTGCAGGCACATATTTCGGGAAAATAACGTAGAGGCGGACAAAGCCTTGAAGAAAGGATTGCTCCTAGGAATCTGTATTTGGAAAATCATTGAATTTAAAGACGGGGTTGGCAGGGAACTATACCACAGACCTTTTATTGAATGATCTTAAGAAAAAAATTTGGAAGTATGATGAACTTCTAGTGATTTCAGCTGAACAGTAGGTTGGATTTATGTAAATACTTACATTCTCGGTTTATATTTGCTCTTTAAAAAAACATGTACAGGCAGGCTTAAAATATTTTTGTAAAACTATTCAGATATGCTACAGGATCTTAACATCCCATTGTAAAAGATGTTATTGCTCACGTGGTGAGATCACTGCTCTTTTCAAACAAAAGCTTAAAGATGGATTTAGTGGCTACATCTTCCACTCAAACTGAGTGATGACATTCAATGTAATTTCGTACTCTTAAGGATGAAATGAAATTACGCTTTTTTTTCGGGGAAAATATATATATATATATATATATATATATCATGTCCAGTAAAATGTTGTACAAAAAGTGGGACTGGTACAAAAATATGAAGATCAGAAGCTTTCAGTAGGTCATATCTACAAAATCTGAAGCCTATGGATTTAGTATATCATCATACATGCAGCCTATCCTTGAGGATGCTCATGATAGCATATAATGGCCCTAGCTACTCGGTGGAGTAACCGACCAGATCGTCCATAAACCCCAACTATCTTGCGCTGGTAGTGTCGAGAAATATCATGAATAGATATGTCCGGGATATCGGTAGTCAATCTATGGAGGTTCTCCTCCAGATCATCTAGTTTCTCCACTGCCTCCTGATGGACTGCTGCCATCTCTCGAATGACTCCCCTCCTCTCGATCGGAGAGGAACCCACCGGTCAGGATGAGCCAATATATACAGAAAACATGTATGAAGTATCAGTACTACACAAAAACAATAAAAATTATAAAATACATAAAAAAACAAAAGTGTTTCTTTCTTACCAATGTCTCCCTATTGCTCTCCTTTTGGAAGAGCCATATATGGATCCCCTCTGAAATTAGTATCCGCATAAGTGTAGTCCTCAACCAGGAGGAGTTGTACATGTAGCCACTGGAAGAAGGTTGGTCCATAGGTAATCATAGGTCCCTCACCTCCATGGTGGGCCATCACCTCTGACCACCTCACCATATACAGATCTCGTGGATCAAGATCATCCAGCTCAACCTGCAGACACAGTAGTGGAACTCTTTCTAGGAAGAAAGAAACCACAATGGAACAATACCCAAATTGTTTCAACTCACCCCTTCGGCACTTGGTAAGTTGATCTTTCATGTTCACGAGGATCCCATTGCACTAGTTGAAAATGTTGGCGCCATGCACTCAATGGCATATAACATATGGGCCTTAGTGACCTGGTGAGAAGCCCTGTTGCTTGCCACTCGCTCAATAGTAAAAAGCAGGATCCTCAAAGGTCGTTCTCATACATTTTTTATGGGAATTTTCCCACCTAACATTTATGTGCCCGGTGTACAAAACTATGCAATGAGAATCTCAATAGACTGATCACTAACCCGAGGTCCAGATAGTGATACAGGGGCCCCACGTCTCGACAAACCCATCAAAAAATAGATGTCCTCCACATCTAAGGTAAGGATATGAGCACCTACCCTGAAAAACTGTTGATATGGGTCCCATAACCTGACCAAGTAGTCAAGTAATTGTACTTAGGCCCTCATCCCTTGGACATGGAAAAATTTAAGCAATCCACACCCCCTCAAAGCATTGACAAAGTGTGG
Source organism: Larix kaempferi (assembly GCA_027924585.1). Taxonomy (NCBI): domain Eukaryota; kingdom Viridiplantae; phylum Streptophyta; class Pinopsida; order Pinales; family Pinaceae; genus Larix; species Larix kaempferi. The sequence continues at coordinate 9,211,466 of BSBM01001030.1, forward strand.
GTCATTTGCCACTTGTGCATCTTCTAGTTCGTGTTCACGCTCCTTCCATTGGACCATTTTGGTGGCCAAGATCTGCATAAACATCAATAAGATAAATGTTAGACGATTTTCAATGATTTGGAATTTGTCTTTTGGGCCCCATTATTAATTTTGGATGTCAAATTGTGTCGACGCACCCCACATGTGTAGACAGTGTGTCGATGACGTGATTTTCCCATAGGGAAGGTGCATCGAAACCCTATCGACGCCCTTCCCGAAAGGGGAAAGCGCATCACCCAGGGTGTGCAAAATCCCCTCCAATATGAGCCCCCCAAAAAAACCTAAAAATTTCCATTTAAATCAAAATTCAAACCATTGAAAAGCTAAAGGGTGAGATTAAGGCTTACCTGCAACTGGCTAGAGGTTGATAGGCTGACCGACGCTTCCGCAATAGTCGTCGAAAAATTGAGCTCCAAAGAGGTTTTTCCTCCATTATTCAAACTTGGTAAATAATTTTCACTATTCACCCTTTTGATATAAAAAAATGGAATACTCCTTTTTTAATATTTATTTGATGGATTATTTGCTATAGTTGGTCTCTTTCTTATGTTTTAAAACCTTATAACGGACCCTAACTTGGTTCTCGGAGCTTGCAGATAGAGAAAAGCGGTGTTTTGACTATGTTGGTGACCATCGTAGACTTTTTGTGCTTCTTATAAAGTGTGAACAAGTATTTGAGCATTTTGTATACCATCATCACGCTCGTTAAAATTAAGTATTAAAGGTATCAAGCTGAGTCTTTGTTCCTTCTCGTGCTCGTAAAACCATGAGAATAAGTCACCGAGTCATATTTTATCTCTTTTTCGGGCTCGTAAAACTCCTATGAAAAAGGAACCCCCTCGGAGTTATTCTTTAAGATCTTTTCAGACTCCCTAAATAGGAAAAGATCGCCAAGCGAACTTGATTCTTTCACACTTGTAAAAGTATTTGAAAGGTCGTCTTTCTGGTGTTAGTTTACCCCTTTTTTGGACAAACGAGACTATTTACAAAAAATGAGCACTCTAGTTAATCATGACTAGAAGAGTTCTCTCTCATTTTGATTTATCCTTTTTCAGATGAGGAGACTAATGTTTATGAAAAAGAACCATTTGGAGTCTTCTTTAGTTCTTTCAGAGTCTCTAAATATGAAATGACACCGATTTTACCTTCTTTGGACTCGTTAAAATCTGACATTGAAGGGCCCTTTCAGGGACGACCCCTCCTATCTCAGGTTCGTAAAGAATGTGAGATTGGACTTGTCTGAAGGATGAGATATACTGAGCATCTTTTACCCTCCTCAAGCTCGTTAATAAACAAGGAGGTAATCATCAATCATCATGGGGAATAAGGAAAGAGTTTGCATTTACTTGTAATAATGGCAGTACTTAGTCGCTCTTGAACATGGCACTCGTTTGCATATTCATTCAAACCACTTGGGTAATCTGCTTGTCCTTGAGTCTCACCAATTCCTTGGTTAGTTTTACTCCTTTGAGTCATTCAAAGAATGCTTCCATCATCGGTTGCATTAGGTATCGGTTTCATTCTCGTTGTGTCAATGCTTCAAAGTCATGCCATTCCATGTTCAAGAGAGGTCTGTTGATCGAGTCAACCTCTGCAGTCATTATACATTCTATTGTGTCGGTCACCCCTGAGTCCGTCTCAAACATTAATCTACAGTCTGATCTACTCCAAAACATCTTTGATCTTGTTTTGTGTCGTTGATGGGGGAAACATCATGGCCCTCCCTCGACGGGATTAACCTTGTCGACTTCAATGCATCATCCAAGGATTAAACCTAGAAACCAATCAAGTACCTTGGGCCGACGTGCCTCAAAGGAAGGTTACCTCACTTTCAAAAGTAAGGTCACATCATTGACTTCTGATTGAAATATTCCATCGAATGTTTGACCTCAACTCATTGATTCACATTCAGCGGTATGTACTATGATACCTTGGGGATCATTGACATCAATGATAATTTCCTTCGTGCTTGTTAATGGTATGCATTAATGACCGATAATCAAGTGGTTTCTACCATGTTCGACTTCAAAACATTGTAATCACATGGCTAGATTCATGTCATTGCGGGTTCAGCTTGAAGACCCTGGGTTAACTTATGTATCTTACCCAAGATGCGATGTATATTTTGTGATTCATATCACTCACTATTGTATTGGTCGTGGTTGTTTAATTATCTCATCATGGATCTACGCTTGTGTCTAGTAGCCATGATTTTATTCAGTCAGTCTATACTGCCATGGATCTGCAATGTATTGGTCGGCAGCCATGTTATGATTCATTTTGAGACATACATCTTAGAATTTGTTGTACTACAAGAGTCTTTGTTCGTCACTCGAACCGATGGTCCTTGCCTCAATCTCTAATATTGCAAAGCACCTCCCCTGCCATGGGACATATAATACTACGTGACATCTTACAAAGCATATGCGTCCAATACTATGGGTCAATACCATGGGCTAATACAAACTATGGATCAACAAATACTACGGACGACTTACAAAGCATATGCGTCCAACAACAATATACTAACAAAGTAAAGAGAAGGGTTGACACGGGTTCCTAACATCCCCTCTCCCTTAGAAAAATATTTGTCCTCAAAGCTTTAGATGTGGAAATTGATGCAGAATCTGAAGGAGTGGTTCCCCTATAGCATCCTAGGGTTGCATTCCGGGCCACTTACGCCTTTTGAGTTTCAGGGAGGATTGCTTGGAAGGTTGTAGACAAAGAAGAACCATATCAGTTGTGTGAAAAGTGCACTCAGAATGGTGTTTCTCGACTTGTTGTTGCAGTCAAATTCTTTCCATGTGAAGATTGTCCTACAGAATGAGAAGAATATGATCGTGGTTTCGAAGAACCGAGTCAACTTCCTAAACTGGGAAGCTGCTAAGGGTGTATGGAAGAATAACTGGCAGTGCCTGTCCATAGACTGCTTCATATGGTGTTCTTTTAGATGGGGTATTGTACCACCGGAGCGCTTCTTAGAAATCCATAGAATTAGTTGACCAAATATATGTAGGGATGGGAAAGGGTCCAAGCAGTCCCGAAAGGAGGGTGGTTTCACCCTTGTTGACCTGGCAAGTATCACAGTCAGCAACCATCTATTGAATTGTCATTTTCAGTCCCTGTTAAAAGAAGTTACATTGTTCCCGATCATACGTTTTGAAGAACCCAAAGTGCCCTACCGATGAAGAAGCATGGAGTTCATAGAAGAGATAGCCCTGTTGAACAAATTGCAACCAATTTGGAACGAGCAGAGAAATAACTATAAGAGAAACTGGGTCATCAAATGTGTGAGAAGGAGCATCTACCACCATATTGTCCTTACCCTTCTTGTAAGTGATCGCATAGTCATAACCCATGAGTTGGATAACCCATTTCAGGTGTGCTGGGGAAGAGACCCCTTGTTCCAGGAAATTTTCCAGACTCTGGAGATCAATCTTGATGCAGAAATAATTCCCTAATAGGGATGGCTTCCACTTATGTACTACATGAAAAATAGCCATCATTTCCTCCTGAGATGTAGATGCGGCTAAATGCTTACCGAGAAGGTCTCTTGAAGGTGACAAGCCCACTGGTTCAACAAAGACACCTGCATATCTATCCAAGGAAGTAGTGGAGGCCGTTGATGGGTGCATCTGAATGGAATGGAGCTGAGCGATGAAACCATGTGAATTCTTCTTAAGGATCTTTTCCATACGATGTGAATTGATTATGTAGAGAGAACCTAGTTGTAAGCCCATAAATTTGTGTTGTGTCCCATTGACTGAAAACTGCATCCAAAGTTCAGTAAAATCCCTACGGATAAGGAAAACATGTCAGAGCGCAGGTTATAATCTTCCAGAGAGATATGCACATTGTGACACTTTCCCTTGCAAGGTAAGGTGCCCCCATTGAAAACCATGACTTCAAAGTTGGAGCAAGGAAGGAAAAAACAATCAGCCTATTTGGCGATCCGAGGGTCAATGAAGTTATGAGTGCTACCAGAATCAATGAGTATTGTATGAGGAAACTTCTTGAAGTATCCCCTGGCCTGCATTGTTTGGGGGGTGGTGATTCCAGCTAAAGCATGGAGAGATATCTCTGGGTGGTCTTCCTGAAACGAAGGGTCAATAAGAGGCTCTTGAATTTCGACCTGATCATCCATTGTATCTGGAGCTTCTTCACCAATTTCAGAGGCAGGCGGAGAATCCACATCCAAGAGATAGAGCTTTTGTTGAACACATCGATGTCCCCGAGTGAATTTCTCATCACAATTATAACAAAGCCCTTTTTCTCTGCGTGCCTGCATCTCTGTTTCAGACAAATGTTTGATAGGAGTTGAGCGAGGAGCTGGCGGTATGGGAGGTCGTTGAGAACCCATATTTCCGAAGGGAACAAAAGTGGGTTTGCAACGTTGTTGGGCTGCAATCTTGTCTTCTTCCAACTTAGCCAAACCCAGGGCTTCCATCATTGTGTTGGGACAGAACATTTTAACCTCTGAGTGGATTTCATCCTTAAGACCACTGATAAAACAACTCCTGTAGAATTCATCAGACAATCCTTCTGTGTGATTGGCTAATTTCTCAAATTCTATCTGATACTCTCTCATAGTGCCAATTTGGTGAAGTTTAGTGAGGGCTCCTGTGAATTCATCAAAATAACTAGGACCAAATCATTGCAAAAGTTGCTGGCAAAAATCTAGCCATTTTGGCTCTTCATGAGCCTTGATGTACCAACGGTACCATTGAAGAGCTTCATGTTCCAAATGAAAGGATGCAAGTGGAACTTTGTTGACATCAAAAGTATTATGTAGACTGAAATATTGTTCTGCATGATAGGTCCATCCAGTCGGATCAGTACCATTGAAGCGAGGAAAATCAAGCTTCAAACCACATAAATGGTTGGAAGAAGAGAACCCATTGTCTGATGAAGACTCGGACTGTCGTTTGTTGTTCATGGTAGAATGCTCAAGATGGAGGCCGAGAAATTTTTCATCCAGATCCTGGAGTTTGATTCGGATGGTTGCAAGTGCTTCCTCCATGGTTTTTTCTCCTGCATGGGTGACAACCATAACCAGGAGTTTTTTTTTGGGTGGGGGGGGAATTGGTAGAAAAACACAAACAGAAGCTTATTTAGCAAAGGGAAATTTGGATTTGGGAAAAAATATGATGGGTAATTGGGGTTGACTAGTTTTTGGACACTTTCAAATGGACAGGGAAGTTGAAAATGAGGATTTCAGAAGCGGGGTGAAAGAATGATAAAATTTGTCAGAGAGGGACAAAGAAGTAGAAATAGAAAATGAACACGGTGGCAAAATTTGAAGGCAATTGCGTGAAAATCGAAGAAGTTATGGAAACCCTAAAAATAGACAAATGTGGGATTTCTAGTTTTGGGAAGTGGAATTTGGGATAAGGTCCTCATAAAATGAAATATGTAGAACGAGGGATTTTTTTTTCAGATTTTTTTTTTTTCGGAATGGATCTGAAACGACTCTGAATGGATCAAAAACGGATGGATCTGGAACAACTTTCAGAATGGATATAAAATGGCTTGAAATGGATCTAAAATGGCTGAATCTGAAATGGCGCGGAAGTGATCAGCAACAGTTCAGCTGAAAATAGATATGGACCCCAGGTATGCTCGGCTTCCTAACAGTTCAGGGGTTTCACTTAGCCACCAATGTTGTCTGACGGCTTGCGTATTGGGGCAGTACCCCTCACTCCATGGCTTAGGTAAAACTGATAACCACTTTTCCACAAACGATAGCTCTTCGTTTACCTCATGGGTGGGAACTAGTCAATCAAGTAGGGGTCGTTGCCCTTTTCGCTAGCAGGTCCTTTCAATGGTCCAACTACTTCGAGGTTCCTGTGGTACTCCTCACAATGAGTTTTAAGGCTTATGCTCAAGTACTTCCCATAGTTAAGAATATAGGGATTATTCCCAAATCCGAACTTGCAACAAATGCGAAAAAAATTTGGCATAAATTCCACCCAACGAGCCCAAGAAAGTGCTCTGATACAAGGTGTGAAGAAACTGCAATAATTAATTAATGAAAACACTCGAGATAGCAGAAATAACAGAACTCAAAATCGCTTTATTGATCGCAGGCCACTCGAGGGGGCAACCTCCTTTGAGCAAGCTCAATATAAATAACTTCACGCTACCTTTATTGGCCTCAACACACACTTATATACTAAGTCTATTCCCAATACTATGGGTCAATACCATGGGACATATAATACTACGGGATGACTTACAAAGCATATGCATCCAATACTATGGGTCAATACCATGGGCTAATACAAACTATGGATCAACAAATACTACAGGATGACTTACAAAGCATATGCATCCAACAACAATATACTAACAAAGTAAAGAGAAGGGTTGACACGGGTTCCTAACATACTACAAGAGTATTTGTTCGTCACTCCAACCAATGGTCCTTGCCTCAATCCCTGATATTGCAAAGCACCTCGCCTACCCTATTTTTATAGCTTTATGCTTTGGGGGGCATTCTGTTACACCAAAATCTCGTCATCATAAGTTATGTGTCCTCTATATGCCTTAATTCTTAAAGCACTTGGGCTAAATGATTTAATGGAGAATTGATGTTAATCCTTTTACCTTTTGTTGTCACCCTGACACGCCCTTCTCGTTGGCAAGGTGCGTCAGACCTTAGGTGACACACTCTGTACATTAACAAAGCGCGTCGGTGATGCCAATTTCCCTTGCACAAGTAGAGTCACCCTTCAATGACGCAGGTTGCTAGTGTGCAAGGTGCGTTGCTGTTGGTTAAAATGGAAAAAGAGAAGCTTCAAGGAGCTTCTCAAACCTTTGATTGTGTGTAGGCTTATCCCTACATGTTAGGAACGGTTGCACTCGATCCCCTTTCCAAGTGGGATGATCTCTTGAGCTTCTCCCATAAATCCTCAACCTCTCCTATCCCTTTAGGCCTATAAATATAAACACCCTCTCCATGGTTAAGAGAGGATATAGAGTACTTACATGCTGGTGAAATTATGCTAGGAGATCCCTTTCATCCATAGGAGGAAAAAGATTTGATATTTGAGTCTAGGATCGTTGGAAAGGTGTTACGATGTCAAATATCGGTTGTAACCTCTCTCTATGTACTTTCTATAATTATATTAATGCAAATTCTTTCCATAAATATTTTGTTATTATAAGTATTTAAGATTGGCTTCTTTGACCTCGAATCTATATTGATTTATGATTATATGCTATCACTACTTGTTTGTTTCCACTTGTTTCATGTTGTCTTGCAGCGGAATATCTAAAGATTAAGGAGTTGAATCAAGAAAGGGAAAAGGAATTGCGTTCGTAAGGTGATTTATCTCTTGACCTACTTTGCAATTTGATCAATCTAGGAAACTTATCTGCATTGTGTACTTGTTTTGTTCTAGATCCGAACCATTCGGACTAGGGAGATTAGTTTGTGTTCGCACTTACAGATTGTCCGCAAACAATGTGAACTGGGTAGAGGTACTACAAGAGGGTTCCTCATCCACATAACTTCCATCATACAACTCAAAATCATTTTCCTCTGAGGAATAGAAAGAATCCTCCTCCTCATACCGCTCATACTCTGAATCTAAATAAGACATGGCTACAATTTACTTATTCAATGGATGATCCAATGCACAGGTGCAAGGACCATGCTCTGATACCACTATAATATCCTAGCATGGAAAGTTTCTCATTTTTTACCAATTTTTGAACCTTGGACTAGTGAAACCAAAGCTGTCCCAAATGCTCCCAACTGATTTCAAATTATATCTGGAAGTGCTTAATGGGTCTTAGGGCATCCTAATTCATCTAGTGGACACTTATACACTTGTTAAAGTCATTCATTACTTGCATTAATCAAGGATGAATGAAAGGGAAAAATACTAGTGAAATCGATGTTGAAACCCTCCACTAATCACTGACTTGTTGGATTTCCAAATGGTGTATGACTTCACTAATTTATGAATAGAGGCTTGGCATGGATAAATGAATCCATTAAAAACCAACATGAAGCATTTATCATGATCTACAACTGGTTATTGCACCCATCAAATAGAAAGTTGTAACGCATATACATTGCTTGGAAAATGTACACAATGGACGTGTGTCATGTCCCAAATTTGTCATTGGGTCACAATGGCCTAATCACATTGGCCCTATTCATTAGAGTTTGTCAAATTGATGCTAAAGGTCAAATAATTGCCAAGGAGGAAAATTACTAGTTTCCTAGGTTTGGGGTGGAAGCTTTGGGATTTGGAATAATGGGGATAATAAATGATGTTTGAACATTATAATGGCATAAATATTTAATAAAGGAGCTAAATAAATATATACAAGTGAAAATCAAAGTGTCATTTCATCATGAAGACACATGGAGGAAGTGGGACCCACATATGGCTAGATTTCCCCACTACACTTGGCATCATTCTCTCACCAATTCGAATTCAAGGTGAATGGTAACATACTTGGGAGATTCCAAAAGGTATTATTCATTGCATGACTCATCCAACGTCGAAATATAGAGGAAGAGTAACTCCCATGGAAGAGGAAGAGGCAATTTGGAGCTAGTGAGACACTTGGGCTAGATTCCCTAGCTCTATGACAACAATGATGAAGATGCTATGACACCTATGACACAAATCAGACCTGAAGGATAACATATGACATATATGACATGTAAGGGCTAAACATAGACTCCAAGAGGGTGCTCAAGGGTGTTAGGGAAGCTAAGATGCTTCCACATGTGATTTGGTGGAAGTGGGAGACTAGGAATTGTTGTACAAGTGGCATTCTTTGGAATCTCTTCCCAACTTGAGTTGGCATGAGTCTCTTGGAAGGAACTCGACCCATGGAGGACATTAGAAGTTTATAAATGTCAATAACAAAGAAGGAAACCAGATTTTGATCATTTGTAGAATTTGCAATTGCATTTGTGAAGAGGGAGAGCTAGTGGATGACTAGTTTCTTGCCTTAGCCAATTTCGAGGGTGAAAGATTCCCATCCAAGTTGGTAATTGGAAAGGCCATTCAGACCTTTCATTTGGAGATTTAATGGAGTCTTTATTTTCAGGTGTAAGCTATAGGGCATCTCATGGTTTCTTCTATTGCATCTCACTCCTTCAACCATTTCCAGTTTTGATGGCATATTCTTGATCCTTGAGGGAGGGCGTTTTTGGTGAGCTATTGTACTCTTTGGGGAAGCGTTTAATGCCCCATTTCTTTTGTAATATGAATTAAATACTCTGTTCTTCATATACAAAAATTTTCAGGTCGAAATTCCAAGTAGAAATGTATAAATCTCATTTTTAATGGAAGAACAATGCCATTTCCCCACTACCTTGTTGTGAGCCAATGTATTGATGATGATTTCGAATGAATGGATGACTCTCTGATATATTTGTGATCAATATACTGCCATGGATGTATTATACAAGTTTCATGTACTGTACTTGAGCATTTGAAGCATTTTTACTCAGTTTAATTGCATTGGGAGAAGAAATAGTGCCATTTCCCCAAGGGTCGAATTGGGGATTTTTGCAGTTGAATGGGAGAGGGTGAGAACAGTTGTAATAAACCATTAATGGTGCATATGAGACCTTAATAACATACTTAACACATTACATACCTCTGTTCATAAATTTGAGTGGGTTTGGAGGCATTTGGGAAGCCATTTTCAGTACTTACCTTAGGGGGATTTGAACCCCAAATTACTAGTAAAATTGCATACTTGGTCCAGAATCTTAAGAGAGTTTGCAGAGGTATTTTGGTGGCCATATTTTATCCCTGAACATCATATTCAATTCCTAATATCATTCATAAACCTTCCTTGAAGATTTGAAGGCATTTGGAGTCAATTTGAGACCTAGAGACCAATACTAGTCAAAAGGGAAATCACTAGTAAAGTTACCTACATTGACCAGAATTGAAAGAGTATTTGCAGAAGTGTTTTAAAGGTACAAAGGAATCCATGAAACACATATTTATGTTCTAATATCATTCATATACCTTCTCAGAAGATTTGGGATCATTTGGGGCAAATTTGGGACCTAGAGATCGAAACTAGTCCAAGGTCGAACCAAGGAAAAAAGTGGAAAATTGCAATTTTAATAAAATTCCTAACAAGGGACATTACAACGTGGAAATTGTTGCATAAACTTTAATCAAATGCCCAAGGGGCTTGCATAAGGTAATTTTTTCATCTACAGTACATCATATGTTGCTCTAACAGCTGCAAAAACTCAGATAAAGTGTGATACAAATAGATGAATAACTACTCCAAAAACTCCACAAGAAAGTATCGGGGAAACTAGCTCGAATAAGTAGTTTTCTTGGAATTTGTACATGATATGCATGATATTTCGAACTATGCCCCAGATTTGCAGCTCAATACAGTTCCATACATCATATCCCACATCAATGGAGTCACAAAATCACCCTACACAAGTTTTATGCAACTATTAGTGCGCCATCAACACTAGAACATGAACATTGAGAAGAGAATGTGAGGAGAGAAAGTAGAATATCTATGAGAGGAAATCGAACTATAGAGGGACTTTAGCCTGAATTAAACACTTCCTTCAAGATCCAATAAGAGGTCATAATGGCCTCTCCTCCAACCAAATTGGACAGGAATCTTTCGCCTTCGAAATTGGTTCAATAACAAGGAAGGTAAACACCCACCATGCATGGACAAGCTAATCTCTCCAAGAGTGCAAAACAAAAATGATCCAAAAGATACTCTTCTTCCTCACCCTACCTTTTTATTAACTTCATATGGACTCATGATCTCTAATTTCCCTCCAATACACTCACCCAACTCGATAGTGATTGATTCCTTCATGAGACACTTGTACTCCTCATTCTTTCACTCCTCTTTCCCCAATTCGAATTGGGAATCTTGGATGATTGGATCTAATTTGGATCTAATTTTGCATTATTACTAACTTGGACATCATGCTTGGAAATTATTTGACCCTTAGAACCAATTTGACAAACTGTCATGAACATGGCTAAGTGGCTTAGGCCATTGTGATCCAATACAAAATTTGGAGACATGACACTAGACTTGTCTATGATTTCCCCCCTCACGTTCATTTGCTTGTGATTAGATTTAATATAGGGGAACAAATTGAGAACAGATAAAGCCTTGTAGACAAACATTTTGGTGGAATGTGGTATTCATGAAATATGGTCTGGTTTCTAGCCAAATATGCCATATAACGATAACAAGTAGGGAGAAATATTCGTTTTATGCTCCATTGCTGATCCAAAAATTAAAACCATCCTAATGTTGATTACCATACCAACTGAAGTTGTTTCCACTGCATCTGGAGACATATATCCAAATGCTATTTGAGAATGAACAATGAAGAAATAAGTGATCAATAGTTTCATAGCTCAACCTGCATAATGGGCCCAGCTAGGTCAAATCTAGAACCTATGAATCATTGTCTCCCATAACGGTGCATCCTTGTGTAATACACTCCAAAGGAATAGTTTCATTTTAAGAGGACAGTGAAATTTCCATAGAATGGATTTCCAGCATGGTTGTTCAAGATGAGCTTCTACAACCCGAATTGCATTGTATCCCAGTTTGGGGGTATAAATGCCACCATTGGAATTTTTATACTAGACCAGAGTATCATCCCTGTCAGACAAGTGAATGTGCAAAACCTTTTGGTCATTAATGTATTGGTCCCATACTTGATAGACAGCTCCTTGAAGGCCCATATCCGCAACACTTAGCCAAATATGATTAATAGTCTGCTGGTGATTACCCACACCAATTTGGATTAAAAAAAGGAGATACTGATTCTAGAGAAATTCCAACAAGTAGACCGGTAATTTATAGACCTCATAAAATCCCACCCAAGGATCCTATCCAATTCAAACCAAATTGTCATTTCCAATCTTCCATTGTAGTCCCAATCCAATGACATCGAAAGCTTTCAAGTGTTCCCTCCACATAGAAAAATCTGATCTTGACTTCTTATCATGCTTCCTAATCTATTTTTCTATCATAAGCAGGAAAATATATTTGTGGACCACCACGTTTTCCCACAACACCTCATGTTTTATAATCCTCCATATGCGTTTAGCAATGAGTGCCTTGGAGAAATAGTGGGGGTTCTTCATCCCCCACCCGCCCAATTATTTAGGAAGATCCAACTTAGTCGAAGCATATGATTTTTCATATGAATTCCCTTTCCAGAGAAATCGATAACTCATCTTACGGATTTGTTCAAGTGAGCGAGTAGGCACATAAGAAAGGGATGAACAAAAAATTAGAATGGATTCCAGAACAACCTTCGTAAGAGTAAGTTTGCCACCAAAGGTTAGCCATTTATTGCACCATAAGTGAAGCATGTTCTCTATCTTATCAATACTCTAGGCCCAGTATCTTCTAGAATAGTCATTAGGCTTCAGAATGAAACTAAGGTACCCTCAACTAATCTTGGGAATCCACTTCTTCAAACTCAAACATGGTAGGCATACAATCAATTATATCCCGAGAAATATTTATAGCTGAAACAGATGATGTCCTACCACTAATCTGCATACCTGATGCCTCAGAGAAAAGATACAATAGGTCTTTTAATTTCATAAATTCCCTTCTGGACCCATCCATGAAGAGTAGTATGTCATCAACGAAAAGTAGGTGTGATATATAAATATTCTCTAAAATGTTCAGAAGGATCAGCCTGGGAAATAACTAGTTTACCCTATCATATGGCTTCGCTAGGTCCACTTTGATAATAGCAACCGAAAGCTTCTTTTTTTTTGCAGAGTGCAACACCTCCTGAGAAGTACCAATGGCGTCATATATCTATTGGAAATTGAGGAAGGTAGATTTCTCTTGAGAGACTGAGGAAGATAAAATAGGCTTGATTCTACTGGCAATGGTTCTGGCAATCAATTTGTAGATGCAATTACAAAGTGATATAGGCCTGAAGCTATCCCACTTAGTGACTTGATACAACTTTGGAATAAGAGCTATGAAATTTGCATTAAATGCTGCAATAATTCTACGATTGATTTTGGATTCCTTGATGATGGCAAGAAGGTCCTATTCAAAAAGATCCATGAAGCCACTGAAAAATTCCACAAGCTAGCCATCAAGGTCCAGTATTTTGTCCTTCTGCGTAGCATGCACAGCCTCTTTGAATTATTCTATACTAACCTTAGCCATGATTTCTTGATTTTGTTCCTCATTGAGGGATAGACATCAAAAATTTTGAGCATTTTGTTAATTGATACTCTTTCATCTTCTCTATGTTGATTCTTAAAATGCCTCACTCCTGCATTTACAATATTATGAAATCCAGTCACAAGAGATCCTGTTTCATCTTCAATATTCCATATGGAATTGGTATGGTGTCTATGTTTGATATAATTAAGGAAGTATTTAGAACTTTCATCACCTTTTTGGATCCAAATGGCCCTACTCATTAGGTGCCATGATGCTTATTTTTCATCTAATATTTTTGTTCTTCTAATTTCCAGATCAATAATCTACCTTTTCTAGTAAATAGAAGAGAAACCATCTTTATGCCGATCATGGAAAAAATCCAGGGAGTCTTCTATCTCTTTGAGCTCTCGATCCATTCCAGTTTTCCTTTTGGTGACCCTAGTAATATATTGAATTTAAATCCTCTTGAGGTTATAAAGAAAATTCTGACTTGTCAAAGCATGAATACCTACATCAAATGGAGTCCATAACCAACTGGAGATATTCATCATCATCCAACAAGCAAACATTGAATTTAAAAGAGATTGTTGACCAACGCAACCTCGGTCGATAGGGGTTCGCCTCACTGTCGACACATACTGTAGTCTCCCTGGGCACCGGCCCGGGCAGGTTTGAGCCCACCCAGCAACACCCGTAGAGCGAATGAGGTCTCACCCGAGGCGTCCAGGAAGAGCAGACGGAACCATGTTTCCGTCAAGGGAGGAGGAGATTTGTGGCTGCACGGACTAGCTCTATTGCAGTACTTAACCAGAAACTTTAAGCATTCGACATGGAATTATAACATATTACTTAATCACAGCATTTATCATCACAGCAACAGTAAGCAGATATTGCATCAATAAAACATAACAACATTCATAAATCCCAACATTGCACAAAGATCGTACCAAAACATCATTATATTACTATCGCAGTCATATACCAGAAGCAAAACATAGATCTCCGTACACATATATCTCCTTATCTCTCACCTGTCATTCCTCTATTCATCTCTATATATCTCTCTAACACTTACAACTCTCATCTATTTATAGGCTTCTGCCATTACAATGTTTGTCCACTTACTAACGACTTCCTAACCGACACTATGGACAAATGACCCAATATCTAACTGACTCGGTCCAAATGACCCAAAAACCCACCTACCGCGGTACAATTGACTCAACATTACATAACATGTGGTCCAAGTGACCCAAAACCCTCCAACTGTGTTGAAATATTGTAACTTCAAAGAATATTATATTTGTATATTATTTATTCCGGAGATGTTCCATACCTCCGATGTGATTATAATATAAATCCGGAGATGTTTATTCCTCCGAGTTGGGTGTGGTAACTAGGGTTATTAGACCCACCATGTGGGGGTCGGCCCAGTCAGTTATAATGGGGTATTTAACCTAATGGTTAAATACGAGCCTACATGTACTTGTGTAAAATACATATCAGAGTAGTGTATAAATAGAGGAGGTGTGTTCCTCATTTGACACACTCACTCACTTGAGGATAGCACACTTGTGGAGGAGAGGTCTGCTATTGTGGAGGAGGAGATCATGTCTCAGGGTTTCATCTTTGTATATTGCTGGTCATCTATATTGAGGAAGCTTTGCTGGGTTTTCTACCCCATGAGGGTTTCCCAGGATAAATCTCTGTCTCTTGTGTTTATGCTGTGCTTGTTGTTTCTTCTGTGATCCTGTATATGCTATTATTGTGAAATGGAATGTAATGCTGCTATTTTCTGTCTTATCATATTAAATCTTAACAAACTGTGGTATACTTAAACACAAAATACTCCTTCCGTGCCCTCATCTGATGTGTCGCAGCGTCAGTAGTACTGCGACATTTCCTCATCAAACTGCCTACCAACAGGGCCCCAACACAATCTTGTGGCTTTCCCTCAAGCCACGTCAACTACTAGACATCGTACACGCCGCGGTCTTTAATTTGAAATCTGCATACGACTGTTCGACATTCCCCACCAGCTCCTGGGCATTCGTAGCCGCTAGCTAACTGTTGATCACATCGTCTGCAGATTGGTGATCGATAACCTTGTCCATGACCTGCTGTCGATACTTCTGTACTATTTGTAGAGCTTCACTGGCCTGCAGCATCAGTTTCCCGCCAATGTCTTGGAATTCTTCCAACTAGGCCGCACGTGTCTTCTGTCGTTCATCTGCCTTGACAACCCATTGTTGCAAGTACTTCAGCTCATGTGACTTGGCAACTTGCTCCATTGGTGGCAGGGTTCTCATCGCAGCCTTCAATGTGGCCACCTGGCCCTCCGCTTCCTGCCGGGATTTAGTGAACTGTTCAACTTGCTGATACAAACCGTTACAACAAAACCCCGAGGTGTTAGTGAAGGCCATCCATTAGGATCTTAACATCCCCCCACGCTCCGCAGTCCAGACTCTGGGCTGGATGTGCACCCATACGGTGGTGTCCCCTTTGCGCCATACGAGCCTCGAGCGAACACTGCAATGCCGACGTTGCCACCTGCTCTGTGACTTGAATCTGGGTGGAGGCTCTGATAACAAATGATACAAACCGTCACACCAAAACCCTGAGGTGTTAGTGAAGGCCATCCATTAGGATCTTAACACTTGCTCATTGTGAAGGATACAGCCCCAAAATTGTACCGTGCCAGCGGTGAGCCTGGTTGCCTATGTTTCCAGCTCCTCCATCTGGGTGGCAACTTCCTCAAGTGCCCTTCGTCGTTCATCCACCTCGGCTTGAGGCGTACCTGGTTTCAACTACGCCTTCAACATGTCATTCTCCTATCGCAACTTAACAATGACAGTTCCCAGTTGCTGCACCCGTTGGAGCACGTCGATCTCGGGAATGGGCTCCTGCGTATGCTGGCATGCATCACAAATCATCGTCTCTAACTTCACGTTGTAGTCCCACAGAAGGGTCTTCTCTATGATCAGAAAATCCTGATCCTTTTTAAGTTCTTCAAGTGCGTGAGCCTTCTCAGCCCGCTCCTTCTTAATGTCGGCTTCAAGTTCATCCACTTCTTTCCACGCTGTAGCAGCCCTGCTTGTAAGCTTGTCAATAGCGGTGGTTGTAGCCACCTCGCTTTCCTACAAGTGTTGATAGCTTTGGCTGATTTCATGCATTCTATCCGCCATTTCGCAGGAGGCAACCCTCTACATTATCGCCAGCACCGTCGCTGATAGTTCATTAACGTTGACAGTCACTTGGGCAACCGTCTGCAGCAAAGTGTTCAAAACTTCATTGTCAGTCACAGCCATAATCGGGGGAATGTTGATATTCTGCACCCGGGGCATGGTGCAGATTGTGACCGTTTCCTGCATGGGTACATCGCCAGGTTCCTTCTTTAAAACCGCGTTACACAATGAATCCATACGAGCAATGAGCGCATGGAAACCCTCCTCTGCCTTGAGAGACATCTTGTCGGTAGCCACTATGGCTGCATGGTTAAGGGTGGTCATTAACCGGCCCAACTGCGCCTCTACTGGAAAAGACAACCCATTGATCGTTGCGTGTCCGTGGAGTCACTTTGATCGGTTTTCTTCAAGAGCGCGGTCACTATCAGCCGTCGTTGGTGTTCTGGTCGACTTGTGATTAGAATCATTCCGACTCTATTGATCCTGCGTGATACTCGATCCGCAGGACCCAACGGCGCACCTTCAGCGTCAATCTCTACTGAACTCATGGGATGTCGCTAGGCCTCCGGCCACTCATTCACAATAACCTCCAAATCTTCCGCTGTCACCTTATACTTGGTCTGCAACCATTGTTGATCAACATCACAGCGAGCTTGTATATGTATGACACTTGGCCATATTGCAAATGCCATAACAGGTTTGAATCGTGCTATAGTATCTTCAGATATTTGTGGGACCTGTGTTGTTGCGTCACAAAGCATTTCTAAATACAGCCAAAACTACAATTGGCACTCTCGGATTCGCTCGGGCTCTCGTACATACCATAAATTTTGATAACGTGCCCCTCGTCGTTCCGCGGCAGCCGAGCAGTCCATGCCGTGGTAAGTGTTGGGCTCTTTCCATGTAACTAAAGCAATCAGTAGCAACAGCCAACTATATGAAAAAATGCCTCTACCCAATTGGATCGCTGCAACGTCCTCCATCAGTTGATTCAAGAGATAGAGGGACCAGTTCATCTGGACTCCTTCCGCACATTGCTCTGCACAAGCAACTATTCCCGAATTACATTGGTTAGGGTGACCTCCTCTAATCACTTTACAGGACAGGATATTAATGCCCGTGAGTGCCTCCTGATCATTGCAGCTACTGGTGCAATACCCACGCCCATCCGATTCCAAGCCATACTTATATGCCAACTGACGCGCCTGCTTCTTCTCATTTTCCTTTCCTTGAAAAAATTGCGCCGGATCAACGCCATTCTTAGGCAAGCCGGTAATGAATGAAATCAAGTCAATAGTGACCGGGACCTCTCTATCCAGCCACAATGAACCCCCATGGAAGCATGACAAGAGCTGCTTTACACAAGCACCAACTTTCGATAGATGCCCAAAATGCGGCATGTTAATTACCCCTAACAAGCCGGCCTGCCGCAGCCCTCATGCCCAGTCATGTATCTCTAGAACCAGTGAATGACGTGTCTCAGGCACATATGGTGCTGATGTAATGTCAGGGTAGGCCACCATGTCATGGTCCTCATAGCACAGGCGCATCAGCGCTGACCCAATATCCACAGAGCACTCCATCCCAGTTGGGAGTGCGAGCATCTTCACACTGTATTTCTGTTTCGGGTTGATGTTACGCGGGGTGGCATCCGGCCGAATAGGAGGGATGTAACCAAGGATATTACTAGATGATTGTCCCAGCCATTGGGCAGATGGATGAATGGTGCGACTGGACTACCCCACCTGCTCTAGAGCTTCGCCAGTCGCTGCAGACCACAGCAACCTCTTACTCTGCAGGGATTCAGAAGGCTAACTTCCTCGGTGCTTCTTAGCAACACTTCTTGCTCCCACTGGCATGTTGGAAACCTTGGCTCTAAGATCAACGGTGTCCGAGGACACAACTTCTTGCTCTGCAGTGACCAAAACGAATGGAGACTCCACTTCACTGCTAATGTCCACTGTCTCCAGTTCGCCCAGCATACCTCACCACTCCTCGTTAGATACTTAACAGCAACTGGCTCAAATCACTACATCACTCTACAAGAACACTTCTTACTAATTCCTCGGTGTCATCCTTTCGATGCTAGGCCATATTTATAGCATCTACCGAAATCCACCGTAATCATGACTAAATCATGCATTAACTCACCCAAATCCTATATTAATGATGCAAATCCACCATCGAGCCTGTCCACCGATCGGTCGGATCTGCCATTAATGCCCATCATTCGAACAACGCCGTTAATTAACTGTCTAAACTTTTTGGCATTTATTACTGATTTGACCTGGTCGCAACGCTGCCATGTGTCTCTGAATGCTTCAAACTTGCGGCACAAGCCTCCCTCCTTGCGCATTCCTTCTTATGTAGGTGGGCCATCCGCCACCAAACAACCTGCAACACACACACTTCTTCTTCTTTTTTTCCCGATGCAACTCAGGCATCGCACTGTTCCAAGCCCGACCGATAGGGCTTCAACCTGTGACCATTTACCAGCTTGGGGAGTATCGCCCCATCCAACTGCTGCAACTGAACCGCTCCTCCTGAAGTAATACTACTGATGCGATATGGACCCAACCAATGCATCTGCAATTTTCTTGGATGTTTCATAAACTTGCTATCGTACAATAGCACCAAGTTGCCTTGTTGAAACTGTTTACTTTTGATGTGGTGATCATGCCATGCCTTCTAGCGATCCTTCTCCACCCCTTGGTGAAATCCAGCAATAAATCGATCCTCTTCCAGCTGCACCAATTGCACTAGACGTTCATCTAAGGCTGCGACATCATCCATGCCCGTAACAGCCGCAATGCGTAGACTCGGAACAATGTACTCCATTGGCATAATCGCTTCCTTCCCATATACCAGCTTAAAAGGTGTCTGACCAGTCAACCTTTTACATGTGGTGCGATAGGCCCACAACACTGCTGGGATTTTTAGATACCAGTTTGTTTGAGTACACAGGGTACTACTAAAGGACCGAACACCAAGAGCAACCACTTCACACAAACAGATCACATATCAACACACTAATGTTTTGACATGGTTTAAGCCCTTTTAAGGGGAATACTCCACGGCCCCGGCCAAATAGCTTCTACGGGACAATTTATTATGCAAAGAAAGAAAGTTACAAATGAGCTTGTCATAATCGATTAACTAAACAATGACCCTCCATGCTCTTTAAATAGAGATTATGGACCAATCGGGTGTTAAGCCACGGATCAAGGTTAGGTTTGATCTAAGAGAATTTGAGTCGTCAGATCACTCTATGTCAGGAACATATCGTGACCGTCGAATTAAGTATTTACAAATGCATACTAAAGAAACACACTATCCCTAATGGATATATTACACAAGTTGATCTTAACTAACTCCTAAGTGTCTAAATATCCTAACATCCCCCCTTAAGAACAACTTGGGATAGGATTGAAGGATTTACAAAAGTGACACTATTAGGAGAAGGAAGGAGGCATTAGAGCCTATCCCCCCTTAATGACAAGTTCCTGAACTCCTAACATAGATCGAAGTAAGAGACTTGGTGAAGATGTCTGCAACTTGATCATCTGTAGGGAAAAAGAGCACTTCAAGAACACGATCATGAACAAGATTTATGATAAAGTGCATATGTAGCTCAATGTGTTTCTGCGTTGATGTAGAACTGGATCTTTGGCAAGCTTGATGGCACTTTGATTGTCGCACCAAAGTGGAGTAGGCTGCTGCTGCTCGAATCCAAACTCTGAAAGGATCTGTCGAAGCCATAAAGCTTCCTGACTGGCATTAACTACTGCTTGATATTCTGTGTCTGCTGAAGAAAGAGAAAGAGCTTGTTGTTTCTTGCAATCCCAAGTAATAGGTCCAGATCCCAGACCGAAAACATAACCTGCAGTAGACTTTCGATCATCAGGATCGTCGGCCCAATCTGAATCAATGCAACCAACCAACAAAGGTTTCCCCCCTGTACTGTAATGAATCCCAAACTAAACTATACCTTGAATATATCGAAGTATTCTTTTAGCTGCTTTCCAGTGACTTTCATGAGGTGTCTGCATATAACGGGCAACACGACCAACGGCAAAGGAAAGGTCGGGACGGGAATGAGTCAAGTATAAGAGACTACCAACAAGCTGACGATATAAGGTGGCATCGAATTCAGGTGAAGTACAAGTGGCAGAAAGTTTGACTCCAGACTGGAAGGGAGAAGGGGCTGGTGTACAATCTTCCATGTGAAAGCGACGAAGAAGGTCACAAGCATACTTAGACTGAGAAAGAAAGATTCCTTCTTTGGTTTGCAGGACTTGGAGACCAAGAAAATAATGCAAATGTCCTAAGTCTGACATTTCAAAATTTTGTTTAAGACTGGATTTCACATGGGTTATAATCTTAGGGTCACTACCAGTAAGAATAAGGTCATCAACATATAGAACAAGTATGATGAGATGGTTTCCTACTTTCTTGGTATAGACATTGGGGTCAGAATGGCATCTAGAAAAACCAGTGTCAAGGAGAAAGTTATCCATTTTGGCATACCAAGCTCAAGGAGCTTGCTTAAGGCCATATAAGGATTTCTTAAGGCGGCAGACAAGGATAGAGTTATTCTAAACATAGCCAGGAGGTTGTTCCATGTAAATTTCCTCCTGTAAATCACCATGTAAGAAGGCAGACTTGACATCCATTTGATGGACTTCCCAGTTGTGTAAGGCTGCAAGGGAAAGAACAAGGCGGATGGAGTTCATTTTTGTGACAGGAGCAAAGGTTTCATTGTAGTCAATCCCTTCAACTTGGGAAAAACCTTTGGCAACTAACCTTGCCTTAATTCTTTCAACACTTCCATCTGATGCATACTTAGTTCTGTAGACCCATTTACATCTGACAAGTTTTCTTCCTTTTGGAAGAGGTACAAGATCCCAAGTATCGTTCGCCATTAA
Source organism: Larix kaempferi (assembly GCA_027924585.1). Classification (NCBI taxonomy): domain Eukaryota; kingdom Viridiplantae; phylum Streptophyta; class Pinopsida; order Pinales; family Pinaceae; genus Larix; species Larix kaempferi. The sequence continues at coordinate 9,232,809 of BSBM01001030.1, forward strand.
GGAACGATATTCTTCATCCATGGCTGCATCCCAATCTGGATTCCCTGAAGCTTCTGCAAAAGTTTATGGATCATGATTCTCGGAAACTTGAGCCAAAAGAGAAGAGGCTCGGTGAAACTGAGAACGTGTCCAACGTTGATCCCTAGGATCACCGGCAAGATCATCAGCTGCTTCACATGTTGAACGGACCCATCGAGGAAGCACTTGTGCTGGTGCAACTGGAGGAACATGAGCAGGTGGAGGTGGATTTTCATCCTCACTGTCATCATCAAAAACTAGAGTTGGAAACCTGTCAAGGAAGTTGGAAGAAGAAGAAGAAGGCACAAACGCCAAATCAGGCCCGCAGGCCAAAGAAGGCACAATCACCGAGTTAGGCTCGCAGGCCAAGATATTTTCATCAAATTTAACATCTCTTCTAATGATTATATCATGAGAATGTGGTTGAAGAATCCTATAACCTTTTACATCTTCAGAATATCCAACAAATATGCACTTTTCACTTTTAGGCTGCAATGCTTTCCGTTTTTCATCTGGAATCTGAACCCATGCTTCACTACCAAACACACGGAAGTGACTTACATCAGGTTTAGTTTTACTCCATGCTTCTTTCAGTGTTATACCTTGTAATGCTTTAGTGGGGGTGCGATTAACTATGTAATTTGCACAATTTATGGCTTCAGCCCAAAATTGAAGACTCAGTCCCTTAGATTGAATCATACAATTAGTCATTTCTTTTAAAGTGCAGTTCTTCCGCTCAGCTACACCATTTTGTTGTGGTGTATATGGAACAGTGTGCTATTGTTGGATGCCTTGTTTAGTGCAAAAAGTAGTAAACTTTTTGTTAACATATTCTCCTCCATAGTCAAATCTTAACTTAATAATTTGATGACCAGATTGTTTTTCAACAAGGGTCTTGTAGGCCAAGAACATGTTAAATACTTCGCTCTTAAGTTTTAGGAAATAAACCCAAGTGCGTCTGGTGTAATCATCAATGAAAGTTAAGAAATATTTGAAACCAGAAAAGGAAGCAGATGGAAAAGGACCACACAAGTCACTATGCATAAGCTCCAAGGGAACCGAGGCGTGCCAAGAGGCACGTTTGTCAAAACTGTCCCGATGATGTTTTTCGAGTACACAACCGGAGCAAACACCATCCCTGCAAGATACCATCGGAAGACCTGTCACCATATTTTCTTTATATAGTTGTTGCAATGAGCGATAATTTAAGTGACCAAATCGCTCATGCCAAAGTTTGCTCAAGTTATCACTATGAGCAACAAAAAATGAAGGGAAAGGTGATGACCCAAAGTTGTTAAACTTGTACAACCTGGTAATATCATCAACAATTCCAGTAGCTAGGACCTGTTGAGGATCTTTAACATCCTTGATTACAACTTGGTGAGGTGTAAAGGTCACAGTTTTACCTTCACCAGAATGAGTGATCTGATAGACTGATAACAAATTGCAGGAAATTCTTGGAACACATAGTACATCACTAAAATGACCATTATCTACTGGAACTGTTCCAGCTCCTACAACACTTAGAGATCTATCGTCACCAACAAATATTTGTTTGGTGTTACATTCATGCATAGTAGAAAAGATGGCTTGATCCTTAGCCATATGATAAGATGCTCCAAAATCAATGAGCCATTCATTTGAAGTAGAAGAAGAAGATGCATTATAAGAATAACCAGAAGCACAAAATGCATGTCCATGAGAGGTAGATTCTGAAGGCGAATCTAGGCTGATGTGGTGCTTTTTCATTGCTGCTTCCAAGGTTGCCATCTTCTTGAAACACTTAGATTCATCATGATTATCTTTCCCGCAATAGTTGCAATGACGCTCAGTCTTCTTGCCTTTTGGCTTGGATCCTTTGTCATTTTTTAAAGAATGAGATGACTGAGAGGGTTTGGGACCTTTGTTTGACTTATTATTGCGAAAATTTTGTTTCTTGGGAGGCTTGGACTTTTTTTCTTCTGTTGGGACAATAAGGCTTTCCCAAATGTATCTGCATTGTTGATTATTCCAAGATGAATGAGTTTATCTTGCTCTCTAATCAAGGAATCACAAAAGGATTCAAGACTAGACTCTTGATAGCTAGCTACATTCAAGGATTCTTTCATGGATTAAAATGTAGATACAAAAACAGAATATGCAGGTCCAAGTTTGGAAATAATATGATAAATGGATTGTTTATCCTCCCTCTTAATCTTACATTCTGCACATAAGAGTTTAAGAGTTTTGTACTTAGATAAATAATCTTGAATGCATGAAAAGTCACTTGGATTTAAAGAAATCAACTCATTTTTTAGTTGGTGACCTCGAATTTCATTGTGTTTACCAAACATAGATTCCAACTTGTCCCAAGCAGCATCAGGTTCATCAATTCCAGATATGTGGAATCGCAAATCAATAGAGATTGACATCCCAATCAATCCACGAGCTTCGTCACATCTATTTTCCCATTTTATTTTCTTATCATCATCAGTAGGTTCTGTTTCTTTCCCTGAGGTAATTCTGAAAAGTCCTCTACTTCGTAGAACATCCTCCATACGGGATTTCCATGTGAAAAGGTTGGAATTGGTAAGTAGAATATCACAAGGGGCAGCAATATTTGTAAATTAATGGCTGTAAAAGCAAAAACCAATAGTATGGATGTGGAGAGATCGAAAAAATAGGCGGTTTCAAAAAAAATGGTACTGAAAACTGACTCTCTATGATGAAGTTATGCTTGAACAAAGAAACTGTTGAAGATATCCCCAATAGTGACGTGGCAGGTAGAAAATGACCAGCTAAAAAAAAAGGACCCCCCTCTTCCCAAGATGAACCTTTGACAATCACTTTACAATAAAGTTGCTTTAAGTGAATCACTTTTATAAAATAACTGTTTTCACTTTTACAATGATTTACTTTAAATAGTGCAGCAATAAAAAGGAGCTTAAGTGACTCACTTGTATTTGTATTTTTTTTTTTTATTTAAGTGAGATGCACTTTTACAATAAAGCAACTTGAAAATAGAAATTGCATGCACTTTTTCTTTTAAAAGTAACTTCCTAAGACTTGAACTCAAGACCTATTAAGGAATAAAGCAACTTTGAACCAAGTGAGCTAGATTAAAAGGTATGTAAAATATGGGAATGAGGAAGGGGGCTTTCTTTTTTTTTCTTTTTTTTTTTTACTCTTCTTGCTTGGTTTGCGTGCTTCCCCTTTTTCCTGCAAAACACACCACAAATCGAAACAAACAAAAAAAACTTTCCAACACTTGTGGAATTAAATTTCGTTTACTTGCCCGGAAAGTCGACGTTTTCTCTCCGTTTCTGATTTGCCGAAATCGTGCAAGGTGCATGGCAAAGAGCATACGCAACCGAGAAAAACCCTTTCCCTTTCTGTTTCTGATTTGCTGAGATCGCTCAAGGTGCACGGCAAAGAGCATACACAGACAGGGAAAGCAACAATCCAAACCCAAAAAAAAACTAACAGTAAAAAAGGATAAAATATGAGATTTTTTTTCTTTTAAAGCAAAAAAAAAAAAAAAAAAAAAAAAATGCGTCACTGTAACATTATACCTTCAGATCTGGTGAAATACGCGTTTCTGGAGCAACTGGGAACCGTTTTCGATCAAACGAAAACTATTTCCCAATGGAAACAGTGCTCCGAACGCAATGGAACACCTCCCACAGTCCAAAAATGCACAAAAATACCAGAACCAAAAACCCTTTCGAGTTTCAACAACAACAGTTCAAGATCTAGATCATAACCGGAAGCGGCTCTTCATAAAATCTTTGATACCATGTTCGGGTACACAGGGTACTACCAAAGGACCGAACACCAAGAGCAACCACTTCACACAAACAGATCACAAATCAACACATCGATGTTTTGACGTGGTTTAAACCCTCTTGAGGAAAACACTCCATGGCCCCGGCCAAATAGCTTCAAAGGAAAAATTTACTATGCAAAGAAAGAAAGTTACAAATGAGCTTGTCATAATTAATCAACTAAACAATGACCCTCCATGCTCTTTAAATAGAGATCATAGACCAATCGGGTGTTAAGCCACGGATCAAGGTTAGGTTTGATCTAAGAGAAGTTGAGCCATCGGATCACTCTATGTCAGGAACATATTGTGACCGTCGGATTAATTATTTACAAATGCATACTAATGCATACTAAAGAAACGCACTATCCCTAACGGATATATTACACAAGTTGATCTTAACTAACTCCTAAGTGTCTAAATATCCTAACATAGTCATCGCAGTTCGCATTACACACCTTGGTCAGTGCATGCTCCAATACCTTGTTAAACGCCTCCACCATCCCATTCGCCTATGGGTGATAGGGTGCACTCTTCTTATGATGTATCTGAAAATCCTCCGTCAATGCGCTGTTGGTGTGATTAAGAAAGTGGCTGCCTTGATCACTCAACAAAATCTGAGGACAGCCAAAACGAATGACAATGTCGTCGAACAAAAATCAAGTAGTCGTTGCTGTGGAACAATCAACTACGGGTGCCGCCTCGGCCCATCGGGTCAAATAATCTGTTGCCGTTATGATGTACCACACACCCATACGTTTCCCTGGTGGAGTGATTGGCCCGACAAAATCCACAACCCATTTCTCGAACGGTTGCAATGTCACTTGAGGTAGCAGTGGCATCTCATCGCGTCTGGACAAATTTCCAATTCACTGACAAACATTGCAAGACCGTGCATAGTCTGTCGCATCATTATGTAATGTGGGCCACCAAATCCCTACATGTAGTACCTTCCGGGCAGTCGCCCGACTGCCATAGTGTCCTCCCGCTACTCTACCATGTGCCTCAGCCAGTATCTGCGCTTGCTCATGCGGTAAGACACATCTGCGCAAGATGTCATCAGCACCCAATTTATACAACTCTCCCGCGATTAGTTGAAAGTCAGCAGCCTTGACAACCAACTGCTTCTTCTGAGTAGTGGTAAATTCATCGGGTGCGGTGCCGATCACCAAAAACTGAAGGATGTCGTCAAAATATTGATCAGTGGCGGCAACTTTAAATAGTTGGACATCTGACAACCCATCTTCGATATTAGTCGGTTCCTCCCCTGTGTCAATCCGTGATAAATGATCTGGTCCAGCATTCAATCGCCCCGGTTTCATAATGAGTTCAAAATCAAACTCCTGAAACAAAAGTAGCCAACAGCATATCTTCCCCCCAACACAAGCTTCTTGACTAAGTATTTCAATGCAGAATGATCAGTGAACATTTTAAAGTGGCCACCCAACAAATAATGCCTGAATTTCTGCAGCGCATAAACCATGGCCAAACCTTCTCGTTCCGTGGTAGTGTAATTTCGTTCTGCAGAGGACAGCTTCCGACTGGCAAAAGCAATAGGATGATCAAGGTCACCTTCTCCAGGTTGAGCCAACACAACACCTAATGCGATCGATGAAGCATCAACATGGACATGAAATTCCTTACTCTAGTCCGAAAAGACCAAGATCGGTGCCGACGCCATCCTCGCCTTGAGCGTTTCGAAGCTATCCTGACATTCTGGGCTCCACTGGAATGCCACATCCTTCTTCAACAACTTTTCCATAGGGGCAGTAATCGTAGCATAACCCTTGATAAACTTGAGATAATATCCCGTATGACCCAAAGTCACTCGCAACTTCTTAATGGTGGTTGGCGGTTGCAACCCAAAAATGAGCGCAATTTTAGCTGGATCAACCAGCAATCCCTGTTTACACATGATATGACCCAGTAATATCCCAAACGGTGCACAAAAAATACATTTCTTCAAGTTCAGCGATATCTGGTGCTGTCGGCATCGCTCAAGCATTAACCGTAGATTGGCCAGATAATTGCGAATCAACCCATACATGGTCCAATCATCCATATATACCTGCAAAAATTTCTGAATAAAATCCTTGAATGCGGCGACAACGACCCGGGAGAATATCGCAAGTGCATTCTTAGAACCAAACGGCATTACCGTGTACTGAAAGCAACCCCATTCAGTAACGAAAGTTGTCTTATGGCGATCTTCTTTGGCAATGCCAATCTCATGTTAGACAGAGAATCCATCAGTGAATGAGTACATCTCCTAGCCACCCGCTCTTTAAAGTACTTCATCAGTAAACGGGGTCGAAAAGGGGTCATGTAAGTAGGCATCGTTCAACTTTCGCAAGTCGACGTAAATGTGCACTTCACCTGTTTTCTTGTCCTGCACCACCATAGGACTGATCCATTCAGACTCTTCCACAGGTTCAATAATACCAGCATCCAACATGCGATCAAGTTCCGCCTTGACCTTTTCTTTATGTCGCGGATTCAGTCGATAAGGTCGCTGTTGGACTGGCTTAGCATCTGGTTTTAATGGAATCTTCATCTCTCCTAAATCACCCAGGATTCCCTTCATTTCAAAAAACTTTGTGGGAAACATGTCTTGAAACTCATGAAGTAACTCAGTAACCTTACTCATCATCTCATCATCCCAATAATCCCCAACATTAGCAAACTTGGCAGTAGCCTCTGTGCTGATATTCATCTTGCGAATCTGCAATGGTTGACTGAACGGATTACTTGGCGCAGCAGGTGGGACCAAATCGCAACTTCCTTCAGATTCGGGAATGTTGACATTCCAGGGATCGTTCTCATCCTCTGGCCCACCGCTGATGTTGAAGCACTCCATGAGAGACTGCATCTGAGAATATGTGTGCAAGTCGAAAGGGTAGGCTGCCGGAACAACTTGAAGTACCATGTCACGGATGAGCTGTAAGGCATTATGGACATCAGGGTTGGCATCCGCAAAAGTGAACGTAGGATTGAAACAGACCATCAAATCCCCCCATGTTGTAATGTCTCGGCGCAACTCGGCTGCAGTGTACCATGAGCACGGCATCTCATCCAAAGTATGGATAAAAGCATGGACCCACTCATCTCTGGGTCGCGCTACCCATAATCGTTGGCATTCCATCACATGATCACTTGGATTAGTCTGGCCACCATACTTGCCAGTGTGATAAACCTCAGTATCACCGAACCAAACCATCATCAACCTTCGACACTGTGACCAACCATTAATGAATTTCTTATGTGTCACCCACCAATGTGCTAGAGCAGCCTTCAGTGCTTCCTACAATGTCAGCAATCATTGTGGTTCTGAGACGCGGTCTTCAAATTCTGTCAAAAAGGTGGTTAGGCTAGGCAACCCCTCATAGATAGGCAATGTGATCATTTATGTCGCAACACAACATAAGGATTGTGTAACTAATCCACATTTTTGAAATGGTACCTCATGCAATCTATTCTGCCAATGTTCTAAGGCATCATCAGAGTCAGAAGATGCAGAGCTCTCGCTGTGCCACTCCAACTCACCGTGGACAGTAGGATGAATATAATCTTCAAAGATATTGAATGCATGGTCCCATCCAGTGGGATCATTATCTTTTACAAGCTCAACATATCAACATCCTTCAGCCGGATCCAACGGGGCTATGACTCTGAAATTGCGATTCTCAAAGGTCATCATGCGCTTCTTGAAGTTGATTACAGCTCCACTATCGTTAGCCCATCCAATCCCCAAGAGCGCTGGATAAGAGCTTCCTCCCTCAACCACTTCAATGACATCGAAGTCAGCATAGGTCTTCATGCCCTCAATATCAATCATGAGCCGCGGAACTCGCCCAATGGGTGTTACCTTCGCATGGTTAGCCAAGCAAAGCTACACAGGAGACCAGCTCAATGGGGGACTCCCCATCTTCTGCCATGCCTGCTTGGTTCAGATGCTAACATCCAAACCAAGGTCAAGAATAACAGAGTCAAAATCATATTCACCAATCTGAATATTCATTCGCATCTCCTTGCCAGTCTTCCGTCATTGTAGGGAGTTTACTGCCGACTCCTGCTTTCCTTTCATAAATCGCTACAACCATCCCTCAATATCAACCAGGGCAGTCGGGTCTCGGACCAATAGCATACAGCTTTCAAGAAACTTTTGCAATGTCCCCAGTGGTGGCGGTCGATCAGCGTCTGATGTAGTATCAATGACAGGTGGCATATCGCAAACAACAGCCTTACCGCGGTCTTTCTCGAAGGTGCGACGTACCTCTAGGAATGTCTCTCGCTCTGTATCAATGTCGAAAGGTACCATCTTCTGACCAGCCAACCGAATCAGTGGTCGTGAACTATCTTCCCCAGTCGTCTTGCCTCCATGAGTGACAATAGCCACCAAAGCATCTTGTGGTCGCGGTTCTGCAGAAATGGTCACAATATTTGCACCCTGTGTTTGGTTCTGCTGCAGATTCCCCGGTTGATTGACATTTGGATTGGCATTCGACAGTGGTCACGGGGGCTGGTTCTGTACTGGTTGCTGTACCTAATTCTGTACTGGTTTCTATGGCTGGGCCTGATTCTGTAACTGCGGAGCGTTCCGAGCCTGCCATCGTGCAATCAACTATGGACAATTCTCAACCATATGATCATTACCAAAAAAAAATGTACACTGATTCTGTAGTAGTGGGAAGTCGCGTTGATAATGCCCCCATACCGCACAGTGGTAACATTGAATAGGTCCACGACCACCTCGGCCTCCTCCTCCACGACCAAATCCGCCACCGCGTCCACCCCTGTATCCTCCTCGGTAGCCGCCCTGCTGTTGGTACTGAGGTTGGTTAAACTGTTGCTGCATCGGTGCCGGTGGTATCCCTTGCCCTTGTGGTGCATACTGCGATTGCTGTACATACTGTGGCTAAGGGGGAGTCATCTACATGGAGTATATTGCGGCATGAACTATTGCGGTTGTTGTTGCTGTGGTGCAAACTGCATCTACGATTGCGGTAGTGGCTGAGCTACCTGCGGTTGCAGTTGTGGCTGTTGCACGGCGCGCTGATCGTCCTTGACATAGAATGCATCACGCATCCTCTCCTGCAGCAACCCATATGCACAGCAATCCTTGTCATCGTGACCCACCGACTTGCAAAATGTGCAATAAATATTTCACGAGGTTGTAACCATTTTCTGCATATACAGGCAATTATCGTGACTGTGCCCAAACACTTGACAAATGCGACACCACGGCATACTTCCGCCATTCAATGGGTTTGGCGCTCCTGACACCAAATAATTACGGAAATCCAGGAAATTATCCTTCGCATGCCCTTCTCCTCGGCATCGTGTACACCATACTTCATCGTGTTGTTCCTTGTTCTTCTTCAAATCTTGCAACTATATAGTTAGTTTAGCGAGCTACGTTTGTATCTACGACATCCCGGCCGCATTATCTCCAATCAGTGATGCCTCCAATCGCATTACAATCTCTAGAGCTTCGCTAGGAATCGCTATGTTTTGTTGCATCAGCGGCATCCGAATTTGGGGTAGTGTGGCCACAATGAACCATTCTTTATGTTGGACGGCGCTCATATCGAAACTAACATTTTCCATCAACGTCTTGAATCGCTGGTCAAAATCCCATACTGTCTCATTGGGATACTGCTTAATTTCCTTCAATTCAGTAATATATTGAGCCTCCGACTTAGGCCTTCTAAATTCGGTAATGAGCCCATCCCGAATCTCATCCAGTGACTTCTCTGGGGCTCTCGTAGGGACTAGAATAAACTTCATGAACCAATCTAATGCACGACCTCGCAGAGTCGTGGCTAACTGTCCTTTCTTAGCATCGGCATCAGTGATATGTTTCATGGTCCAGACCACTTCACATAAAAACCAATAATGTTTTGGGTTTTCTGTCGCACTTCCGTGGAACAACGGTAACTTAGCATCATCACCCGCCATTTTGGGCTTCCTTCCTCCTATCGCTGTGCTACTACGAATCAACTTCTGTGGAATCGATGAACTTAGCGGTGTCGAAGTGGTATTTCTTGTTGTTTGTGAGTCAGTGAGCAGAGGTGTGGGTACGTTGGTGCTGGGGTTTGGTCCTGCCTCTATCCTGGGTGTAGCTTGGTCGTCCCCGTCAGGACTGTGAGGTCACTTCGTCCCGTGTGGTCTTCCTTTGTGGTTTTGCAGTTCGATCGCAACAGGACCTTCTCCTGTCCTCTGCCTCTTCTCCTGTTGAAACCTTGCTCCTCCTCTTATAAGACCACTTTCTTCTTCAGCTTCGCTCACAGTCTCCTCATGGTCTGCACCCATATACCCCTTACCATTCCATGTATCGTTCCCCAGCAGTCGCGGTATCCACGACCTCCGCCCACCAAGTTGTCTACTGATCAAGGTGCATCTTTAATATACCCTTTTCGTAGAGTAGCATCTTAATCGACAGTTGGAGCGATAGCAGAAACCTTCCCCTTGGTCCTCGGAAGAAGTATCTTTCAGCTTCACTATAGGATTTCTTCGTGTTGACCACAAATTCAGTGATATATACCTCCAATATACTACCAAGCCAAACTTCGACAACCCGCGATGCCTTGTTATCGACTTCCTACAGCTCCTGAATCAATTATGGCGTCCAAGACGTCGGCTCACCACCCTGGAAATTCCTCTTTTGGAAGGTCATCTTTGACAACCATTCATACAGGATGATCGAGAATTCACAGAAAAACCATTCGTGCGGACCGTCATGAATATACCTTCTCATCCAGTGATCTACAGTCAATCGCGTGTTCTGGATTTCTTCTTCAGCAAACTCCTGCAACTTCTAATCAAACCAGCTCTGTATCTCCGGCTTCGTCGAGTGCCACAACATGACCTCCTTTCACTCTGCACATGGTCCCAGCAACGGAACCATTTGTTGACCAAAGTGACCTCGGTCGACAGGGGTTCGCCTCACTGTCAACACATACCATAGTCTCCTTGGGCACCGGCCCGGGTAGGTTTGAGCCCGCCCAGCAACACCCGCAGAGCGGATGAGGTCTCACCCGAGGCGTCCAGGAAGAGCAGACGGAACCATGTTTCCATCGAGGGAGGAGGAGAGTTGTGGTTGCACGGACTAGCTCTATTACAGTACTTAACCAGAAACTTTAAGCATTCAACATGGAATTATAACATATTACTTAATCGCAGCATTTATCATCACAGCAACAGTAAGCAGATATTGCATCAATAAAACATAACAACATTCATATATCGCAACATTGCACAAAGATCGTACCAAAACATCATTATATTACTGTCGCAGTCGTATACCAGAAGCAAAACATAGATCTTCCTACACATATATCTCCTTATCTCTCGCCTGTCATTCCTCTATTCATCTCTATATATCTCTCTAACACTTACAACTCTCATCTATTTATAGGCTTCTGCCATTACAATGTTTGTCCACTTACTAACGACTTCCTAACCGACACTATGGACAAATGACCCAATATCTAATTGATTCAGTCCAAATGACCCAAAAACCCGCATACCGCGGTACAAATGACTCAACATGTGATCCAAGAGACCCAAAACCCGCCAACTGCGGTATACCTTAACACAAAATACTCCTTCCGCGCCCTCATCCGATGTGTCGCAGCGTCGGTAGTACTGCGACATTTCCTCATCAAACCGTCTGCCAACAGAGATACAGGGTTTCTGATATGGCATCTCAATCTCCATAAATGATATGAGTTTCTTACTTCCCCCACCCATTGTCTGAAATTAGCACCAGATAATAATAGACCTTCATTGATAAAAAAAATGATCTAGCCTCTTAGCTATGCGATCTTCCGCTACTCTTTCGTTCTGCCAGGTAGGTCTAACATCAATAGGATAAATATCAAAGAAGGAGTGTTCCTCAATATGGTGGAGGAAATAGTCAATCAGGGGATCCTTTTGTGCACTTGCCCCCCATATCTCTCCTTCACCAAAAGTGAAATTAAAATCCCCTGCAATAATAACTATTTCTCCATCTAGAAGGTGTGAAACAAAGATCTTTTCCCAAAAGAATACCATGTTCTGATAGGGCCCATAAATATTAACAATGTGATAAAGGCTTGACCCATCTCATGGGAAAAAAGAACTACTCCTATACCAGAATGAATGGCCCATCTATTGGTATAGAGCATCTCACTAGTGTTCCATCCTATGATAAGGCCACTTGATCGGCCCAAAGCATACACATTAATGAAGTCCCAACCAGGGAATAATAGCCTAAGGTTAGTGATAATCTCATCTCCGGTATCCAAAGTTTCTTGTAACACCAAAACATAAGGTTTATGAATCTGAATAAGTCTCTTCAATGCCATCTTTTTATAGGGAATCCCTAACCCTATGATATTTAGGGACATAAAGATAATTGGGTAACCACTATCTAGGGATGAATCACTCTAAGAGTCCCTACTATTGTATTTTTTCTTCCAGCTTAAACATCACAAAGAGATTGATCATGTGTCGATGGCATAAAGGATCCTCTTCCCCTTGGCCGATGAGGAGATGGAGGAGGGCCTTGTGATAATCCACCCCGCCCCCCAGATCCTATGATGGCCTTAGATCCTGACCGAGGTATCATATCATATCGAGATATCACGGGGGTATAGCAGATATGGTCCTTAATAGGAGACCCGGAATCAAAGAGAAGATCATGAGAGTATTATGTACAAGAATTAGGGAGGTAGGCATCCTCATCAAAGCCTCCAATATTCTTTGAGTGATTTGGAAGTGTCAGGGGAGAAGAAAAGGGTATATCTCGATATATGGGCATATAGGTGGAGCAAAAGCATCTAGATCCAGAATATATACATTACAAACATTTAAGGTTAAGTCCCGGGGAGGAGAAGCTTCAATCTACTCTAGGGAGGCCTCTTGAAGATCAAAAGCTAAGGGAGGAGGGTCAAAATGTTGTGGATCCAAAAATTCAAAAGGAAGAGTAAATTTAGGCATAGCTACCTTCCCATAGCTATAATACAACTTAGGTGGCAAGGAGTCCCTTATCAAACTCAATAGCCTTCGTTAATACAATAAATTTCTTGTCGGAATCCCTTCCCCAAGAGACAGTAGAAAAAACTGAAGATAAATCCCCAACCCTTAATTCATGTAGATATAATGTCATGGGAGAATGGATACACCATTCATTCGATGGACACTCTAGAACCCTAGCAGAGGGTCTATCAGGTACACAGGTGAAGGGGAAATTCAACAAGGGAGAGTAGTAAGAAGGAGAGGACTTCCCAGGTTTTGGGTGACAACTGGAATATATCGGGAGGTGTAACAATGAAGACTAAGAAAGAGGGGTATAAAAATTACTCGATAAAATATATCCCAAGAGCATCTTATGTGAGAGAAAAGACGCTTGAATCCCCTGAGAGGGGTGAGAGTCTTCTTGGCCCTTTGGAAGATCTTGAAATGAAGAAAACATACCTAAATTATGAGGATGTTCCTTCATCGAAGACTTCACCACTACAATGGAATATCCCTTGTCGTAGGATCCACATCTTCAAAACTAATGATGTTTTTGGAGGGTCTAATGGTTTGATATTGAGGGAAAGTGTCATCCTTCCTTTTCTAGTGTCCTCTTCGAAAAGGTAGTCTACAATCCTTAACCAAATGTTCCATTGAGTGATAGCAGCTACATATGAATGGAAGAACCGAGTAGTCTAACACTTGTGTCAAATAATGGCTCCCAATAGATATCTTCAGTTCTGCCAATAAAACCTCCCTCAGATCTATCTCAATGAGAATCCTAGCCATTGTCATTATAGCCGAAGTTTGGAATCTCATGTCAGCCGAGACAAAGGTACCCAACAGAGAGCCAATCCTTCTGAAAAAATTGGGCATCCAAAGCTCCGGAGGTAAACTAGGAAGATTGACCCAGACAGGTTGGGTGTAATATTTGATTCTCTTAGAGTTGAAAAAGAAATCCAATGCTACAACTTCAATGGTGCTTTGTTCTAAAACCACACTCCATTCAAAAAAAATTGTGTGTCTTTCAGACACTGAAAAATAACCCCCAGAAAACCTCTTGCCATATATTAACATGTTGGCATGTATCCCAAAATAGCTAACCAAGAATCTCTTATCCACCTCTTAAAAGTAATGAGGTTCATGCGAGTGCCAGAGAAACGACCAAGTAGAGTTGTGTTAGCCATAGAATGGACCTCATTCATAGAGATATCTACTCCTAGAGCCAAGAATATCTAGTAAGGTTTACATTTAATCTTCTTTTTCTTGTTATCCTTTCTAAAAGCTTCACCATTTGGATCACTAGAACAAAACGTCCCCTCCCCAGTTGATGTCAGTTTGCTACCAGAATAATCAGCACTAAAAGGAGGGTGCTCACACCGAGACACATTAGTCAGAGGATAATGATGAGAAAATTCCTCGGGTAATTAAAAGGTGGGGTCAGATGAAATGGGGGAATTCCTAACAAAACCCAATAAAAAAGGCTCATATGACCACCTTCACTCATATGATCCATAAGTGAAGTAGTAAAAACATAGTCCGTCAAGGCATATGTAAAATGGACAAAGAACAACAAGTGCTCTAGGATAAGATAGAGATGTCGATAGATTCAAAGGTCCTAGGTAATCATTAGTTAAATATCAACTAGGACATTGTAGTCATCCCAAATCCCAGATGCAAGGGGAAATGGATGAAACAACCTCTGGGGTCCAGAAGGAACTGACAAGATAGTCTATATGGGACTTAGAGGGTCATGTGGAAGAGAAAGAAGATGGCATAAAAAAATATACTAAACCCCATAAAAGTCTTGAAACTACTCAAGGATCCATCCCATCTCGCAAAACAACTCATGGTCAGAAGAAAACTGCTACTTAATTATGGAACATATACCATCTATTAACCCATGCCTTACCTTGAAAGATAGAAGTCATGAATCCCATACCAGAGCCGACCTAAGAAAAACCCTAAACAAATCCGAGCCGAGATGAGCCCAAATGGGATCTATCTCCCAACTAAGTTCTTTCATTACTCATCCAACATTTTACTACTATAATGAATTGGTTGCTATATGTTTGGTGTGGTAGAAAGTTTTAATATTTTTCGATTAAAGAATTTAAAACTCAAGTTTCTTTAAAGAATCTATTAAACTAAATAGGAGGCCTCTTACATTGATGAGTTTTGAACTTAAAAATATTATGATATTAAATGGACGGAGTGTTAAATTAAAGAGATTAAGTATAATACAAATCTGCATGTATAGATTGTTCAATTTTTTCACTAGACATGGTCGACCATGGTCAACATAAGTAATGTAGAAATTTGACATAATTCAACCAAGATGAACATCACAATGCTACATAACCATTTAATAATGCCATAATCCAACATATCCCTTTATGGACATCACAATGCAACATAACCCTTGAGGAACACTATAGTTTGACATAATCCCACCAACATGAATGACATAATGCCCCATAATGATTGAGGAACATAACACATTTGACATAAGCCTTTCTAAATGTCACAATGAGACACAACCATTGAGGAATGTAGGAATTAAAACAATATGAATATCATAATACATCATAACCATTCATGAACATCGTAATGAAACATAACCCTATAGGAACATTACAAGGTGACAAAACCATTTATGTATGTCGCATGTGACAACCATTTATGAACATCACAATTCGACATAACCATCAAATAAAATAGAAGTTCGACTTATTCCATTGTTTATGAATGTCACAGTGCAACATAATCATGGGGGAATGTTGCAATCTATCAAAACCCTAGAAGAATGTTGTAGTGTGACATAACCCTTGACAAACATGGAAATACCACACACCCATTGAGGAACATAAGATTTTCACATAAGTCAACTGATATGTATGTTGCAATGTCACATTACATACTCAACCATTCTCGATCATTCTCAACCATAGTGAGCATGGTCAATCGTGGTTAACCATTTGTCATAAGGCTTGAAGAATGACGTAAGGTAGGATAAAAATTGGCAAACATTGCAATGCGACAAAACCATTAAGGAACATAACAAATAAACATAATTGGAGGATTAATGAATTTGATACTACTTAAACCATTATAATTACTTGGCACCTTTATTGTAATATTACCTAGCACCATTACTTGTGAGGTAATTTCATTGTAAAGGAATTAATATTGCCTTCAACCTTTTATCTTTAGAATGAATTAATCTACTATATGTTTTGTATAGTATAAACTTTTAAGATTTTAAATTAGAGAATATTAAACTCAAGTTTATTTAAATAATATATTAAACTAATTAGGAAGCCTCTTGGATTAACAAGGTTTGAACTTAAAGAGATTAAGTAAATTACAAATTTACATGTATAGATTCTTGGAATCTTTTTCACTGGACATGATCAACCATGGTCAACATAAGTAATGAAGAAATTTGTCATAAGTCAATCAATATGAATGTCATAGTGTTGCATAACTATGAAGAATTTCACATTCCAACATATCCCTTCATGAACATCACAATAAAACATAACCCTTGAGGAACACTATAATTTGACATAATCCCACCAAGATGAACATCACAATGCAACATAACCATTAAAGAAAATAACACATTTGACATAAGACTTTACAAACATTGCAATGCGACACAACCATCAAGGGAACATATAAATAAAAACTGAAATTCACCAATATGACTATCATAATGCATCATAACCATTCATGAACATCATAATGAATCATAACCCTTAAGAAACATTGCAAGGTGACAAAACCATTTATGAACATCACAACGCCACATAAGTGTTTATGAATGTCTGAATGTCACATAACAATTAAGTAACATAGAAGTTGAACATACATCAATGTAGATAAATGTCATAATGCAATGATCTGAAAATGGATCTGAACAAACAATAGTTGTAATAATCAATACATGTAAGGCATTTTAGCAATGCATAAACATTAGACATTACTTTAAAGACAATGCAAATTTTGTAAATGTGAATCATAAAAGAGAGAAAAAAATTAGGAGAATAAAAAAGGGAAATATCGAATGGGAAATTAAAACCCATGGATGTTGGAATTCCCATTACCCCCCAGCTCTCCTATATGTTCTCTTAGTTAGACTATCAAAGGGATTTTTTTTTCCTACGGATAGCCCAAGCATGAGAGTGTGAAGGAGCCCAGAAATGCATTGTAATCCAAATATTTCAGAAATGAAATACTGAGAAACCATTGAATGTTGGTTTTCTTGTTTGGGTTTCCAGGGTAAATAATGTCTTCTGAACAATTTTCATGTGTGTTTGATTACTTCTTTGAATTTATTTGTTTATTGAGTGGTTGAGAGATTCTCTATTTAATTAATGGCTTCCAAAGACTGTGCATGGTGATAGAAGATAAGTTTTCCGAAGCTACAGTGGTTTAATCATAATGCATTGTTGAGTTGTGTTTTGGTTTGGTAATAGATCCAACAATTAGTAAATCTTGTCTGTTGGATGCCCAAAGGTTCTCATAGATTAAGAGACTTAATTTTAGAGTTGTTGCATTTCCATAGGAGTTTCTAAAATTGCATTTTTAAGAATTTGTTTTGCCTGGGGCGAATTCCTATTGGTTGAGGAAAATTTATCTTTGGTTGAACGAGTTTATCTTTATTGGGGTGTTTTATAACTTCATGGGTGAATTTGAAAATGTTGGGGCATTTTTGTAAATGTTGAGTGAATTTATAGCTTCCTAGGGTGTGGTTATACACGACTGGGTATTTTATTAGTTGCCTGGGGCGTTTTTCATCACTTGTGGGCAAATCTAGAAGTGCCTAG
Source organism: Larix kaempferi (assembly GCA_027924585.1). Lineage (NCBI taxonomy): Eukaryota > Viridiplantae > Streptophyta > Pinopsida > Pinales > Pinaceae > Larix > Larix kaempferi. The sequence goes on from BSBM01001030.1 coordinate 9,250,461, forward strand.
AGTATATTTATTTTGCTTAAGTCGAATTGATGACTGCTTGGGTGAATTTATTATTGTTGGGCGATTTTATAAATGTTGGGGCGTTTTTAGAGGTGCCTGAGCCGTTTTTATCACTGTTGGGTGAAGTAAGAAGTGCCTTGGGGATTTTTTATCATTGCTAGGCCGTTTTTATCACCGTTGGGTGAATCTACAAGTTCCTAGGGAATTTTTAATCATTGCTAGGTAAATTTAGAAGTTCCTTGTGTGTCAGTTATCAACAACTGGACATGTTAAAACTGTTGGGGCATATTTTAACATTGTCGAGCAAATTCTAGTTGCCTGAAATTTTTTTCTCTTTGGTGAGTGGTGTACATATTTTTTGGGGTGTATTCATTGTCTGGTTGGTGATTAGAGTGGATAGGAGGAAAATATTGAAGTAAGATCTGTATATGAGACTCAAACAATCAATAAGAGTAATTTTGTACATAGTGTCTGTTAATGCCTCAAAATTGCACACATGCGACATTTCGACGATTCATTCAGTAAAGCATTATCAACATAAAGAATGAATGTCACCACGGGCATCCTAAATAGATCCAAAGCACAGTATGAGTCCACAAATGCCCAGAAATAGTCAAAACAAATGGTAGCATGGGTATTACACAGGTTACCCGCACTATAGCACAGGTTATCTGAACAATGCCCACGCTACACCTGCATGGCTTTTCCTTCGATAGTTGCGCTACTGTCAAAATGGCAGGACCACTTACTTCCAGCGGCACATTGAAGAATCAATCCTCCACAAAGATACCAATTCGTCTCCTCACACACATGGTGGCATTAATCATCCCCCCTTGTGTACCTTGGAACCAGTTCATGAAGGAGGAGAGTTCACATTTGGATCTAGTTGTTTGTTGGACACCTCTTGGCCTATAAAAGAAATCCATTGGCATGTATTTTGTAGAGAAACATTAGAGCAAGGTTATGTTGTTGGATTTGAGTTGGAGCTTCCTCATACCCCACCATTTCATACCATTGTAAGCATTTCCAAGCTTGCTTGCCACCTACCATCAAAGGGAAAGTGTTTCTCTCCATTGTTCTTCCACCTACTTAGCATTTAGTTTGGACAAGAAAGGCCTCCCTAAGGGAGATTGTTGGATTCCATTGAATCCTTCACCTCCTAGGTTTTGTATAATTATTCCATTGGGCAATACAAGAGTAGTTTGGCATACCTTTGGGTTGTTGGAGTTCACATCTTTCCCCCATCTCTTTTATTTTATTTTCATCAATATTTTCATGTTTGAATGTGAACTACACTAACAATCTCTTGCAGGATCACTTGGAGGAATACCAACCATCTAAAAGGGTCTCCAAGGACTTAGGCCTTGAAGCAACCTACAAGGCTTATCCCTTCTCCAAGTGGAAGAGTGCGCTTGTGCATTTTTTTTTCATAACAGTTCTAATGATGATCATACTTATTTTTGTTCATTTATTTTTAAACTAGGTTGTTTTATGCTAAGTATCTAATTCTGGGTGTTTGTCACTTACAGGAGAGCAGGTATTCCACCTCTTTCTTCCAGAATTTGGCCCCATCACGACCATAGGACATTTATTCCCGCAGTCGTGCGGTTTGCGACATCTCTGCCACGCTGATAGCGCGGAATCGACTCTGGCAGTCACACGTACGCGCAGGTTATTAGTTCACAACCCGCACTACACTGCTCATTGCGACCGTGCGGAAGGTCAATGCATTACCTGCACTAACCACAGATCTGTTTTGTATTTACCTGTGTTGTACACGTGGAATAATCATGATTTCACTGCGCTATTGTTGATTATTTGCTTTTTATCTGCATAGTTTAGTTTGGCAGCCCAATTGTTGCTTACTAGTGAACTTAAATTAAGGCTAATTCACCCAATTACTTAATTTTGTTTTATTAATTAGTCCACCTAGACCAATATTAGGAAGTAAAGAGTGCATATCCCTTGAAAATTAACTAGGTAACCAACTTTGAGGCTTTCAACGGGCCCCATTGTTGTCACTAGTATTCAGGAACATTTCTTGTTTATGCATCAAATCGACATGTTGTTTTTAGTAGTATTTGTAGTGTAGAAAACACTTTTTGCACACAAGCAAGGAACTAAAGACACTTGTCGCCCAAAGTATGCTCTTCACCTCGTACTTCATGTGAGCTTGGTGAATCAAAAAAAAGGGTGAGAAGTGTGAAATACCTCCATTGCACACTTGTCTATTAGATAGATTAATTCGATTTTGCGAAGCGTCATGAGCATCTCTTAGAGTTAAAAGTACATATTTCTTGATATACTCTTTTTGTTAATTTTCCAACAGAATAATTTGTTTTTTCTTTTATCACATGTGTTTGCTCCACTAACACACAATAAGAGGCCTAAAGACTCTTCCATTCCAAAGTATGCTCTTCACCTTGCACTTCATGTGAACTTGATGAATCAGAAAGGTAGGAATTGTGAAATACCCCTCTTACACTCCATAAGTGAAACATACAAACCCCTTACAATCAACATTGTAATTGTCTTAACCAACTAAAATCCTCCATAGGAGGTCACAAAACAATATTTTAGTTAGGTAGGATTGATTGGTATAGGAATCCATTGATGCCCACCAATCTAGTTTCATTAAGAATATTTTGAAACATAGCATTGTTGTCCTTTAGGGTACTTACAAAATCCTGCTATAAGCGAGTGTTAAAAGAGAACCCAGATCAAAAGTGTGCCATGACCAAGGAGGTGAAATCCGAGGTATAGCTTCCTTGCTCTCCCCTACAAGCCACTCAGCTTGTTGTAGGGATATGACAATATACCATGTAGGCCGAACCACTGATCCGCACTTGACGCAAGGTATTTTAGTGTCCCAACTTAGGATATCACCAAGGAGCAATTGTGGGTACATTTGAATCCTGAAGTTAGCTATTTCCGTTGGGAGGTGTTTCCAAGTCTTCTTGATTGGATCATTGGCCCCATCGCCGGTAGAACTAGCTCTTTGTTACCTCAACTAGTCGATTGGTGAGTGGATACCATTATCACCATCAATTGTACTTTTGGGAGGCCCAGTTACATTTGAGAGGAAGGATGTTAGGTCTTCTAAGGAATTTACATCTATTTAATTTTTACTACAAGTTCACTAAATCGTAATAAAAAGAACCTACATGTGGGAACTCATGCACTAAAACCAATATTTTACATATCACTCACTTATCGCACCATTTTGCATTTGTTGTGGTTGGAAAATTTTTGCATTTGTTCAATTGTGTTTATTCCACTATCACTCTCATTTGACACAAATCCTTCACCATTGAGGAACAAAACAACATCCTAAGATAGTCTCGTAGACTGCAAGTCCTATCCCCTCTCTTTAGGGGTGTCATTACACCTCCCCCCCCCATATTACACGCGGAGGGAATTCAAGTCGGGGTAATTCTCAGGAAGCATTAATAGGATCATTTGGTCGAGGCCACACCTTGCTAGCCTTACATTTTCTCCCCTCGGAGAATCTATTAATTACACCACTTCTTCCCCCATCGGAAGTAGTAATCTGATAGCTTCTCCCCAATGATATCCCTCAGATCCCTTTGACCCATCCTCTCTCATAGGAGGTCATCCATTGTTTACAACACTAGCTGGGTATCCCCCTCATGGAAATCACATCCAAACAGAATGAAAATACCCGTCGTCCCTACCTTACCATTTATGGCTCATTTAAATCTACCTGATTTGGTCAAACTGACAAATTACCCCATTGCTCATGATGTGACATGGCCAACTATGCCAAATAATCTTCCTTCCGATATTCCAAAATTCGAATAAAAACAAGCAAACGATCCCACCAACCATGTTATGTCTTTGCACTTATGGTGTTCATCTAACGACATAATGGATGACCTCGTGAGGCTTCGCCTCTTCCAGCGTACCCTCACTGGAACAACAACGAAATGGTACATAAACCTAAAAAGTGGCGCTCATTCCACATTTGCGACATTGGACACCACATTTCTTACGTATTTCCAAATGTACCCTGAGAACCAATTATTGTTGCTCCATTTACGGCGATTATGGTCATTACACACATAATTGTCCTCTTATCCCTGACTGTCAATAGTTAGTGGAAGCTAAAAATAAGATGGTGACGAACCCTCCTCAGGCATTGAATCCTACCAAACCACAAACAACAGTGTTACAAAACCCTTTTCCAATCAATGGGTAGTTACACAAGAACAAGATCCTCGCCCACTGGGCGATGGCTCTTTCCAAAATATTTGTACGTTGGATACAAACCTTCAGACGCGAGCCAATAGTTACGATGGGCCTTCCACCCCCAAATTGGAAGAAGTATCTATCCCCTCGGGGTCCCTTTACAAAAACCACACCCAAAGACTGAAAAAATCACACGGATTCTGAAAGTTCCACTTCGGCTTACCCTTAATAACCCTTACATGAAATCCTCCCACAATTACAATACTGTGGATGACTTGGCTCAGTCCCCGACATCTATGTCCAAGTTATAAGTGTTACAGTATTTCCCAACACAAAGAAAGGAATTACTCAATGCACTTGGTGCCATCGATCCATTTGATTCGCACCTCATGACCTTTGATCTTGACAAAGGAGACCCGCGACTACCATCGTTAGTCGCATTCCAAGTTCCAGTTATGGTAAAGAATGCCATGATCCATCACGGTATCATTGACAAAGGCACATCCACTTGCGCCATGTCTTCAAAAGTATGGAAACGATTAGGGTGCCCTGAGCTGGTCCCCTCGTCTATCGCTCTTCGTGCATATCATGGAAGACCATCACAACCAAGAGGATTGTACCAAAATGTCCCCATAGATCTGGGGGGGGAATGGTTATGATCGATATCGAATTAGTTTATTGTGAACTCGAATACAACATTCTTTTGGGGCGTAGTTACATGTATGCCATGGAGGCGATAGCCTCCTTAGTCTTTGGTATCATGATGTTTTCATTAAATGGGAAGGTAGTTACCCTCAACCAGCTTAACTACTATGACCCTAATACCACAAGCAACCCTGACACTGTTCTACTGACTGTACTGGGCGATGATCAATCGTATGTTGACATTTCCCCCGGTATGTACAAGGACTCTAATTTCTTACGAGTATATTTGGGACCACCACCAAATATCCCTACATCGATGTCATGTCCCCTTCCCTCTATCCGATGCTAGTAAGGGAAACATGACCAATCTACCGGGCTTATTTGACAATCTCAGCCCCATACATTACTCATAAATTCATAACAATTAAAATCTTCTGTGTGCAGACTCATACTCAATATAAACACAGCGGAAATAAACATACTTGCAAACACACAAACAGTAATGCATCATCATATCCAACACAGGCATATGAAAGTTCATTATGCAGAGAATTCAATCTCGTGCTCATGCTATGCACGGACTTCATATCAATTTCATTAACATGAATAATTACCATTCCGAATCAACCCATTACAGAACACAAAATGTATATAATTTATAACACAGATAACACTTATCTTAAGGATGAAGTTGTCCAAACAAATGGCTATGTGAGAGCAACGTTCCACCCAACCATAGATCTCTGTCCAGCTTGTATTCTTTCAGCTGAGAGATCACCTCCGATCTGGGTTGTGTATCCACTAAGGAGGAACTAGCTAGGCTCACTCACAGCCATGGTTTCACTCAACAACTATGCTAAGCCAACACACAGTTGGGTTTATCAAGCATACGAAAGACAAAGGAGGGAAATGCTAAGCCAGTGAGCTCAACCACAGAGCTACAGGCATCTCAAATGAATTCAACAGTCAAGGCACCCACATTACCTAGCACACCCAACACAAGGAAGGTCCCCTTTTCTGTTGCACAGTCCCTCAGGCGTCCCTTCCCTCCAGTGCTCTTCAAGATGGGTATAGAAAGGTCCAGCTGCTAATTCTTGAGATTCTAGCCTTCACTGGGTTTATCAAGCAAACCAAACCTCTGCTCAGTCATCCACAATTGGATTTCTCACAATTCTGTTCATCAAATAACTCAATCCCGTCACTGGTTTTCTGGGCTACAAAAACTGGGAAAATGGATTTCGGGGTATCTAATACTCTCAAATTCGCCCCAAGGTTCATATATATGGATCCCCCATTGGATTTCACTATCAAATACCAAATCTGGGCATTTTTTGCTCTTCCAAAATGTGGCTCTTTCAAAGTTGCGATTTCTGGTTTTGCTCCATGCTGGCAATTCGTTTTTGGATGGAAAATGATGCTGGTCACTTCCATAATGGAATGGGGATGAGAAAGAAGCAACTCCCATGAGGTAGAGTGACTTGTGGTACAAGAAAACAGAGCCCATACCTGCAAATACGAATTTATGGGTTGCCCATGCTCCATTGAAGCCATGGACTGAAATCTTCAACTACTTCCTTACAAAAGAAGTAAATGTCATCAAGGAAAGTCAAATGGGTTCTCCCAGTGACATTTGGTAGCTTATGGCTCAATCCCACAACCCCCTCACCACTCCCTAGTGGATACACATGGCCCCTTCTCATCGATTGCTTCCATAGCCAGTTTTAGTATTTTATTGAAATATTAATATTTACATCAATTTACAATATTCAATGACTTAATAGCACATGGGTATCAAAATATCAAATACTTGCTTGTTTTAAATTAAATCCGAACATACACTAGCGGGGCCTTGGCCTTGAGCTCCACGTTAAGGAAACATACAACGTATGTATACAATATTTACATTAAAAGCCAATATTTCACAGGGTCAAAATTGGGTATTACATTCCCCTCCCCCTTAGAACAACACCGTCCTCGGTGTCCTCAAAACTGAACAAAAATGGAAATGCCTCTCTCATGGCATCCTCTAGCTCCCATGTAGCCTCATCGGGACTAAGGTGCTCCCATTGGACCTTTACCTGCCCGATGGCTCTGTTCTGGAGCAAAGTGACCTTCTTGTCGAGGATGCGCATAGGCTCTACTTGGAACTCTCCCTTGGGTTCCACCTATATCACATTCCAATCAATCATATGATTAGGATCATGTACATACTTCTTAAGCAAATATACATGGAAAACATTATGAGCTCTTATGTTAGCAGGCAATGCAAGTCTATATGCAACTGGCCCTATCTTATCTAGGACTTCAAATGGCCCATAATATCTTGGTGACAACTTGGCACAGCTCCCCAACTTGAGGGAACTCTTCCTTGGTTTCACTCTCAAATAAACATGACCCCAATCTAAAAATCCTTATGCACTCTTTTCAAATTTGCATAACTCTTCTACCTGTCCTGAGCTGCCTTTAAATTCTGTCTGATCTTAGCAACTTCCTGTTCCATTTCCTTGATCATCTCTAGCCTAAGTACTACCCTGTTCACCGGGCTGTCCCAATTCACAGGAGTCATGCACCCCTTGCCATACAATGCTTCAAATGGACTCATTCCCAAGGATGCATGATGTCCATTATTGTATGCAAATTCTACCAAGTGTAGGAAATCTTCCCACTTGAATGGTTTATCCATCACATACATTCTCAGCATGTCTTCAAGAACCTAATTCACCCTCTCAATTTGGCCATCTGTTTGAGGATGATATGTTGTACTGAAATTCAATTTAGTTCCCAATTCCTGAAATAATCATTTCCAAAAATTGGAAGTGAACTTTGTATCACGATCAGAAATTATTGCCTTAGGCAATCCATGCAACTTGAATATCTCTCTCATGAAGATATTTGCAATGTCACTAGCCTTGTGAGTGGACTTGACTGGAATAAAGTGAGCTACCTTTGATAGCTTGTCCACCACAACCATGATTGAATCATGCTTCTTCACTGTCATGGGAAGACCTGTTATAAAATCCATAGAGATCACTTCCCACTTCCATTCCGGAATGGGTAAGGGCTGCAACAATCCTGCTGGATGTTGGTGTTCTACCTTGACTTGCTGGCACTTCTGAAACCTAGCAATGTACTCGGCTATGTCCTTCTTCATACCATGCCAAAAGTATTGCTTTCTTGTTGCTGTTGTAGTCTTATGATATCCTGGGTGTCCAGAGTATGGCATTTGATGTATTTCATCCATCACTAGCTTCTTCAAATCTGCACTATTTGGAATGTACATTCTATCCTTGTAGATGAGGATATTGTCTTCACCAAGCTGATATCCCGCATGCTTTTCATCCACATTACCCTGCTGCAACTTTTCTTTAATTTGAAGGCAAGTTCCATCACTGTTTTGGGCTTCAATAACTCTTGTCTTCAAATCTGATTTGCACACGCTTACTGCTGCAACATGAAATTTTCTGCTAAGAGCGTCTGCAACCTTATTCTCCTTCCCTTTTATATGCTTAATTTCAAAATCAAATTGACAAAGAAACTCCATCCATCTAGCTTGCCTAGCATTCAAGTTGGGTTGATCAAAAAAAATCCTTTAAGCTCATGTGGTCGGTTCTAAGCTCGAATCTTCTTCCCATCAAATAATGTTTCCACATCTTGAGAGCATGCAATATGGCTTCTAATTATAAATCATGTGTGGCATAATTCTTTTCATGCTCTTTTAATTTCCTTGACTCATAGCAAATCACAACTCCTTCTTGCATGAGCACTCCACCTAGCCCTTCAATGCAAGCATCTGTGCACACCATGAAATCTTTCTTTGGATCTGCTATCTTCAAAACAAGAGCGCTAGTAAGTAACTCCTTTAACTTCTGAAAACTTTTCTCACATTTTTCAGACCATATAAACTTGATGTTCTTTCTTTTCAATGAAGTGATCGGATGAGCTATCCTGGAGAAGCATTCAATAAACCTTCTGTAGTAACCAGCAAGACCCATAAAGGATCTAACATCTCAAACATTTCTTGGAGTTGACCAATCCATGATGGAATTAATCTTCTCCGGATCCACTGCAATTCCTTCTTCAGAAATGATATGACCCAAATACTAAATCCTCTTTTGGTAAAACTCACACTTGCTTCACTTGGCATACAACTGATGTTCTCTAAGGACTTGTAACACCATCCTTAGATGTTCCTCATGTTCTTCTTCATTCCTTGAATAGACAAGAATGTCATCCAAGAACACAATCACAAACTTATCCAAATATTTGCTGAAGACACTATTCATGAGACACATGAACATGGCAGGTGCGTTGGTAAGACCAAATGGAACCACAGTGAACTCATAATGACCATATCTAGTTCTAAAAGCCGTCTTGTGAATGTCTTCTTCCTTAATTCTCACTTGATGGTAGCCGGACCTCAGGTCAATCTTTGAAAACACTTTAGCTTCCTTCATTTGATCAAACAAGTCATCAATTCTTGGCAATGGATACTTGTTCTTGACTGTCACTTTATTGAGCTGCCTATAATCAATACACAGTCTTAAAGTCCCATCTTTCTTCTTGACAAATAACACCGGTGCTCCCCAAGGAGACACACTAGGCCTGATATACCTTTTGTCCATTGATTCTTGCAGCTGCATCTTCAATTCTACCAACTCCGGTGTACTCATTCTATAAGGAGCTTTGGAATTCGGCACTACCCCTAGAACAAGATCGATGGTAAAATCAATATCTCTCTTTGGTGGTAGTCCCGGCACCTCATCCGGAAATACATCTTGGAATTCTTGCAATAATGAGAAATCTTCTATCCTTGGACCCTTGTCCTCTGATGAATTTGACACATGGACTGCATACAATTTACAACCTTTCTTATAAAACTTTTTCAACTGTAAGGCTGAAATTTGTCTTACTGAAAATTGCTTGGGAATTCCTCTTACCAATCTTGGCCTTCCCTCTTCATCAATGCATTCAAGTGCTTTCTCATAACAGTCCAATTTGCCCCTATGTTTTTCCAACCAATCCATGCCAATCAAGGCATCATAAGATCATAAAGGTAACACATTTAAATGTGCATGTGTGTGGAGTCCATTCAATTCTATGGGGCACTCCACCACTACTTCACTAACCTTTCTCTTGGTCCATGTGGCTAATTGAACTAGTCAAGATTTATTTTGCTTCACTTTTCTAAGAGAACAACCTTCAACCACTTTTGGAGAACCATAACTATGAGTAGATCCTGGATCAATCAAAACAGAAATAGATTGCTTAGCAATCTTACCTTCAACTTCCACCATTGATGATTGATGGTCTGCTTGATGATTGTCCAACGTTGCATAAATTTGAGGCGTTGCCCTTGCCATGTCCTCCACTGTAGCTGCTCCATTTAAGTTATGCAAACTTCGAGGATTATACTTCCGATGTGGACAGTCCTTCAACATGTGGTTTTATCCACATCCCCAACACTGAAGTGGTCTCTTTGATGCTTTGTCTGATGCTACTGCTGGTTTGAATCCACTCTTTGCTTGCTGCCCCTGTGGGAAGGTTCTAGGCTGACCTTTGAATGGTGACTTGAAGCCACTCTTCTTTTGTTCAAAGCTCCCTCTTGGCTTTCCTTTCCATGCTTGGTTAACCTCTATTTTTCCTTTATTCTGCTCATAGCAATGCATTGCCATTCTAATGGCTTCATCAAGACTTGGTGGATTAACAAACTCAATCCTGTCTTTGAAACTTTGAGGTAGACTCCCAAGGAAACATTGGATTTTTATCCTCTCATCTTTGATATAATCAACATACCTCAGTAATTCCAAAAACTTATGGACATGCTCTTCCATAAATTTTTGCCCCAATCTGAGTTCATTGAACTCCTTTCTCTTACTGTCATAATACCTAGCAGAAAGGTATTTTTCCTTGAAGTACTTCTTGAATCTCTCCCAACTGATCTTCCTCTCACTGATTCCTTTTACTTGCAAGAGATTGTCCCATCAAATTGAAGCTTTTCCATTTAGATTGTAGATGGCAATTCTAGGTTTCTCATTTCCTGAGTAGTCTTGAATTTTGAAATATTTCTTCATTCCAAGAAGCCATGCCTCTGCCTCTTGACTAGTCTTACCTTCTCCATCAAATGTGGGAGGCCTTGCCTTCCTGAATTCTCCCTGTGGGATGCCTTTGAACTTCTTTCTTCCATCAAATCTCCTGGGCATATGCCTTGGACTTCTTTGAGAACCTCTGGAGTCACACGATTTGCTAGAAGAAGATCTAGAGGAAGGTGTTCTATGCTTCTTGCTCACGGAACTCTTTCTTGGGCTTGGAGTCCTCTTCTTTGAACGACCTCTAGAGCGACTCTCTATCTCTCTTCCTTCTTCACCTGCATTGCTTGGGTTGGACCCAAGGTTTATCCTCTGCTGCATATCAATGAGGCTTTGCAAAATAGCAGCATTGAGTTGGTGTTGTTCTTCTTGAGCCTTCATCAATATTTCATTGAAGCTCACCATGGTTTCAACCAAGTTTTGAGGAGTCACCTGCTCCCTTATCCCATTGGATTCAGTCTCAGCATTCTCTTCATGCACATTTTCTCCTAGGACGTCTTCTTCATGCTCATAAGGATCTTGAGCATCATTTATGGTCACCATTTTTTCTTGTATGCTACCTCTGCTACAATTATTAATTTTATGAGCTGCAAGCACTGTGCATTATGAAAATATTTGTTAAGACATATTAGGAATGCATATAGAAATATAAAACATCAATATTTAACACAATCAAACTCATGGAATAATTCACATAGCTGTTATGCATTCATTTCTTTTGCCCATTCATGCAATTCTAGAAATTGTCCATACTGTCAACAATATGTCAAAAATAGTCACTAGCACTTTTTGGTTCTAAATATCTATGATGTCTGATGTCCCCATTCAAATTCTTCCTATGCACCATGGTTCCCTGCTGGATAAGCTTTCCAATGCCTATCCACTTGATCCATTCCGACATCGGGTGTGGAAACTACATCACTTCAAAAATGACAACTGTCACCCCAATTCTGCACATTTTTACACAGTTGCAAAATATCATGAACTGCCAACTTCAGCCACCTGTGGAAGAAAATATGTCAAGAATCATGAAAACTTTTCTACCAGGCGAAGTTAGTCCATATAACTTGGAATGCTCAGCAACTCGCAGATCTCTGTTCCGATGCACCATTCATCTTCTATAAAATTTTGGGTTTGACTACTTTCCACTTTTCACATTTTTCCAAAATTCCAAATATTTCCCAAACGGTGCATTTCTGGGAAATCTTTGTCTAACGGAATATGTCTAGTTTACTGAGAATATGAAATGCTGAGTTCAGTAATTTTCTTGATTCCGAATTATAGAGTCATTTTCAACCACTGCAAGCTTTTCAAAATTCCCAAAACGTGGCCCAGAATAGTGCTTTTTGGCCTTCTTGCACACCCCGACTCCACATCCTTTGGATTTTGGCTCCAAAACTCCAAACTTAACACCGTGCCTACTCCATGATTGCCACATATCAATTTTGGCTCAATCTGACCTTCTGTCAAGTGTCGGGACACCGATTTGTGAAAGCCATTAATTCCAATTTTGTGCCAAATCGGAGCGTAATGGGCTCGAGATCTTCACTGCTTCATTCATGGCCTCCATCGATGGCCTTAGAATGCCACTAATCTCATCTAATTCTGACCTTGCATGCTCCTGCAATCCAAAAATCAATTTTCGGGCTCTATACCTTTTTCATTTTTTTTCCGAACCCGAAACCCAAAATGCGGGATCGGGAAGCCAATTCGCAGTCCTGAAAATGTGACCAACCCACAACCCGAAACCCGAAATGCAGGATCGGGATTGCGGAAACAGAAACGCACAATTTCACAACTTTGTGTTCCCGCAACCCGAAACCCGACATCCCGAAAGCTGAAAATTGCGTGTTCGGGATTTCAGAAATCCAAACACAAATTTTGAAAATTCGCATTCCCGAAAGCTGACATCCTGAAAGCCGAAAATTTTGGGTTCGGAATTTCAGAAATCGAAACTCAAATTTTGAAAATTTGTGTTCCCGAAACCCAAAACCCGACAGCCCGAAAGCTGAAAAACACCTTCGTTTCCTGTGACTTCTGGGGTTCATAACTCCCTCGTCCCTTGGCCAAATGAGGTGAGTCTGGTACCGTTGGAAAGCTGTTGGAGAGATCTATGCAATGGTGTGATCCTCCCCCACACCTGAGAACTCTAAACCTGTCATTTTTTCAATCAAAAATTCCTCCCCATCTTCACCAATGCTATGTTAAAACCATTCTGTTACTTGCCTATAACTCAGAATTTGGCCCAAGCAGCCCCCAGTGCTGCAAGCTGGGCTCTGACACCACTCTATCACGTTTCCTTCCATCTATCCGATGCTAGTAAGGGAAACATGACCAATCTACCAGGCTTATTTGACAATCTCAACCCCATACATTACTCATAAATTCATAACAATTAAAATCTTCTGTGTGTAGAATCATACTCAATATAAACACAGCGAAAATAAACATATTTGCAAACACACAAACAGTAATGCATCATCATATCTAACATAGGCATATGAAGGTTCACTATGCAGAGAATTCAATCTCGTATTCATGTTATGCACAGACTTCATATCAATTTCATTAACATGAATAATTACCATTCTGAATTAACCCATTACAGAACACAAAATGTATATAATTTATAACACAGATAACACTTATCTTGAGGATGAAGCTGTCCAAACAACTGGCTATGTGAGAGCAACGTTCCACCCAACCATAGATCTCTGTCCAGCTTGTATTCTTTCAGCTGAGAGATCACCCCCGAGCTGGGTTGTGTATCCACTAAGGAGGAACTAGCTGGGCTCACTCACAGCCATGGTTTCACTCAACAACTATGCTAAGCCAACACACAGTTGGGTTTATCAAGCATATGAAAGACAAAGGAGGGTAATGCTAAGCCAGTGAGCTCAACCACGGAGCTACAGGCATCTCAAATGAGTTCAACAGTCAAGGCACCCACATTACCTACCACACCCAACATAAGGAAGGTCCCCTTCTCTGTTGCATAGTCCCTCAGGCATCCCTTCCCTCCAGTGCTCTTCAGGATGGGTATAGAAAGGTCCAGCTGCTAATTCTTGAGATTCTAGCCTTCACTGGGTTTATCAAGCAAACCAAACCTCTGCTCAGTCATCCATAATTGGATTTCTCACAATTCTGTTCATCAAATAACTCAATCCCGTCACTGGTTTTATGGGCTACAAAAATTGGGTTTTCCAATGGATTTCGGGGTATCTAATACTCTCAAATTCGCCCCAAGGTTCATATCTATGGATCCCCCATTGGATTTCACTGTCAAATACCAAATCTGAGTGTTTTTGGCTCTTCCAAAATGTGGCTCTTTCAAAGTTGCGATTTCTGGTTTTGCTCCCTGCTGGCAATTCGTTTTTGGATGGAAAATGATGCTAGTCACTTCCACAATGGAATGGGGATGAGGAAGAAGCAACTCCCATGATGTAGAGTGACTTGTGGTACAAGAAAACAGAGCCCATACCTGTAAATATGAATTTATGGGCTGCCCATGCTCCATTGAAGCCATGGACTGAAATCTTCAACTACTTCCTTACAACAGAAGTAAATGTCATCAAGGAAAGTCAAATGGGTTCTCCCAATGACATTTGGCATCTTATGGCTCAATCCCACGACCCCCTCACCACTGCCTAGTGGATACACATGGCCCCTTCTCATTGGTTGCTTCCATAGCCAATTTTGGTATTTTATTGAAATATTAATATTTACATCAATTTACAATATTCCATGGCTTAATAGCACATGGGTATCAAAATATCAAATACTTGCTTGTTTAAATAAAATCCGAACATACACTAGTGGGACCTTGGCCTTGAGCTCCACGCTAAGGAAACATACAACGTATGTATACAATATTTACATTAAAAGCCAATATTTCACAGGGGTCAAAATTGGGGTATTACAATCGACCGATGGCCTAATGTGTACAATTTTCACCACTGAAAATGGAGCCACTGCCACCTCAACACCATCATCAGCACCACCGTTGATTCATAGCATTGAATAGGATTTGATTCCATCAGTACCACCGATTTTTCAAATCCCATTCTTGTATCCTCCCACGAGTGTACAAGGGATGTCATTTTTGGCTCAGTTAACTCTACCTCGGATAACTTTGGGAATACCAGTATGTTACCTCACACCACCCTACCTAGAGATGGCTTCGAAACCAGACACCCATTATGATTTTGTCCCTTTTTCAGCTAGTATGGTTGCAAGGCCCATAACACGTTCAGTTACGACATCCCAACCTATGACATCCACAACTACACCACAATCGGTAGTCGCTAAAACCTCAAATGGGGGCACCAAACAACTGAATTTGAAAGGTCCCCTGTTACCTAACCCAACATCTAATTTTGTATAACCCATGAAGCCTAAAGCAGGGAGAATCAACCATCAGGAGTTAAAATCCCCAGTTATGATCATTAATATTCCCAATCAAAGGGTCACACTGTCGTGTTCTCTTTGCGGGCAGCAAGGCCACACAACCAATCTATGTCATACTTTACCGGAGCTAAGAAATTTGCTTTACACTCCCGTTAGAATCACCCACGCTCCACTAATGGTAAAAGGGAGCACTTATCCCTCACCCACACCTAAGTCCAAAACATTGCGTACAAACCACGCATGTTCCATATGTGCTCGGTATGGTCACTATACACATCATTGCCTTGAACTCCCTCGATACCGAGAGGCATTGGCAAACATTCGTCTCAATCAAGTCACAATTGAGGAACCTCTCTCCTCATCCCAGGAATCTGCATATATTAATGTGGTCACCACACCAGCAACACCGTCAATTGCCCCTCTCGTAGAAGTTGCACCACCTGTCGAAATCGTGATAGAGCCTACAACGTAGCAAGAACCGTCTAGTATTACGATAATGTCGTCACGTATTGAATGCTCGTCATGTGGGCATTCCACACACACGCTTCCTCCTAGCACCATTACATGCATAATGGAGAAAATAAACACCCAGGAAGTCCAAGAACGCTTCCATCCACGTGTACCAAGACCTTTTTGATCTTGTAGAGAGACCACTCACTTCTCATTTCAATGCGCCTTTTTGCATGCCGAACGAGAAGCTTGTCTCGAACTATTGAGACTAAAAGGTCAACTTTCTCCCCTCCATGCGACCCCCGCAAAGGCCAAAAACCGAGGAGGTAACACCTACCTTACCGGAAACCATTGATACCAAATCATATTTGGATGGTTTACTCACTAGTGACGATTCATCATCTTCTGAGGAAGACTTGGATCCTTTGCAACCATCTCATGTTGCATAAACATCACAGAAAGGTGCGTTATGTTTATGGTTATTATTTCTGCATCGTCAATACCTTGGTCATGTTCTTTACTACACTTGGGTATGTGCATCATATGTGAAGGATTACGACTGAGGCATGCAAGGGACTCTTGTTTTTCCATTATAAGAATAAGACTCCATCCCTTAGCAATGGTGTCAGGCCTCTCTCACAGGTATCATTTTGAAACTAGCATATAGGCAATGTTTTCCCTCTGCTTACAATGCATTTACCAGTATTCCCGTTGATAACCATAGGGCCCTAAATTCCAGTCTTGGCGTGTCATCAACGTCATAATTGGAAATAGAATGATCCCCCATGGGTGTGCGTACCATTTCCATCCCAGTCATCAATTAACACCCATGATGTCGACCCCCCACAATACTGAGGAATCTAACTAAACGCGAAAAGCCCCTCCCTTCGAGTATCGTTTTTACATTTGGACATTTCCTCCACCAAGCATACACTCGTCATATCCCTTGGCACATGTTACGAGCACGATTCATAGATCCCCCCCATACCTCCATGAGCACTTCACCATTTGAAATCCCCCTCATATCATCACCCCAACAAAGACACTTATGGGTCCCCCACCCTCAGAAATAACTAGTTATATCTAGTTATCCCGCAGGACTACACTGCATAACATTGTTTCATGGGGCACCCATCTTTGCATCTACAAGTTCACCCTTACTTCATCATTGGAAAGTGTCCCCCAATCCACTCAAAACTGTGGGGGACTTCGTCCATCATCGAATTGGTCCCCCGACACGCACAAAACTGTGGGGACCCCACCAACATTCTTTATGTACAAACAATTCCTGCATCACCTCACATTATGGGTGCATCATATTATTTTGGCAGCAACCCATCATCGCCTTTGATCGATGTATTTGAGTCTCCATATGTTCAGCAGTATTTTTTTTTCCAGTCACCATTACCCTTCGTTTTGTGTCTTCATCAAAACACCTTTCATTTGCAGTTTGTCTCTATCTGTTTCAACCTGTACCGTCCTGAAAGATAAGCGGTCATCCTTGCTCCCCCACAGTTACATTGATCAAAGGAAGTTATGAGCCCCATGCTTATCAACCAGTATTGTGGCAAGTCTATCCATCCACTAGTTGGTTACAATATGATCCCATTTCCCAGGATACAACTCTCGTCCTATCATGTCCTTCAGCTCTCGTCGACATCAAAAAACTATATTTCGAGAGTTGTAGTAGTTGCAATTGTACCTTGGGATACCTTTCAATCATTGTAAGGGATCACCTCGAACTTAGTAGGGAGAGTCATTAGTGCTCCCTAACTAGGTGGTTTTCCCTATGCTCGACGTCAACACATCATCGCATCAAGGGGAAACGTACTTTTGAAGGTAGCAGTGTTCACATTTGGAAATCATGATAGCAGTCTATTTGGTATGGTAAATCCCTCAAGCAGATTTACATACCAGTTTGGTTCCCCACCACAATGGGTTCATCGTGGTCACCGACAGTCCCACTTCTTCAATATTCTGCAACAGTTCCTGGAGAATTTAATCTAACATGAATAGAATCCTCCTTCATCCATGTCCCAACAGGATAGTAGAGTTGACAACTTGGTCCTCTCTCATTGTAATCACTTTGACAACATTTCATGAGCATGGGTATGCTTGCCTTGTTTGTATAAAAACTATTCTTTATTCCATCTCCAACAGTCGTCACCAGCAATCTTCCCCTATGAGAGACCTTACTTTTCCCACACATGCTTCGTTCTACAGAATAGGAGAGAAACAACAAGAAACATGTTGCATTATTGGCTCTATAGTACCCTCTGAACCTCATACATCAGGGGGCATCTGTTAATGCCTCAAAATCGCACACATGCGACATTTCAGTGATTCATCCAGTAAAGCATCATCAACATAAAGAATGCATCTCACCATAGGCATCCTCAATAGATCCAAAGCATAGTATGAGTCCACAAGTTCCCAGAAACACTCAAAACAAAGGGTAGCATGGGTATTACAAAGATTACCCACACTTTAGCGCAGGTTATCTGATCAACAATGCCCACGCTACACCCGCGTGGGTTTTCCTTTGATAGTCACGCTATTGTCAAAATGGTGGGACCACTTACTTGCAGCGGCGCATTGAAGATTCAATCCTCCCCAAAGATCCCAATTCGACTCCTCACGCACTTGGTGGGATGAATCAGCCCCCCTTGTGTACCTTGGAACTAGTTCATGAAGGAGGAGAGTTCACATTTAGATCTAGCTGTTTGTTGGCCACCTTTTGGCCTATAAAAGAAAGCCATTGGCATGCATTTTGTAGAGAAAAATCGGACCAAGGTTATGATGTTGTATTTGAGTTGGAGCTTCTTCATAGCCCATCATTTCCTACCATTGTAAGCATTTCCAGGCTTGCTTTCCACCTACCATCAAGGGGCAAGCGTTTATCTCCATTGCTATTCCACCTACTTAGCATTTAGGTTAGACAAGAAAGGCATACCTAAGGGAGATTGTTGGCTTCCCTTGAATCCTTCACCTCCTAGGTGTTGTACATCGATTCCATTGGGCAATACAAGAGTGGTTTAACATAACTTTGGGTTGTTGTTGGAGTTTGCATCTTTCCCCCATCTCTTTTATTTTATTTTCATCAATATTTTCATGATTGAATGTGAACTACAATAAAAATATCTTGCAGGATCACTTGGAGGAATATCAACCATCCAAAAGGGGCTCCAAGGACTGAGGCCTTGAATAAACCTACAAGGCTTATCCCCTCGCTAAGTGGAAGAGTGCACTTGTGCAACTTTTTCCATAACAGGGTCCATTTTGGTGAGTTGAGTGGGCTATAAGTCCCTCAAATATGGATCATGCAACCTAACCATTGGGGAATGTTGTAGTCCATCATAACACTAGAGGAACATTGTAGTGTAACATTACCCTTCATGGATGTGTCGATTCCACACACCCATCAAGGAACTTGAAATTTTCACGTAATTCAACCAAGATGTATGTCACAATATCACATTACCATACTCAACCATTATCGATCATAATGAGCATGGTCAACCATGGTTAAGCTTGTCAAGAATGTCCAACCATGGTTTACAAAAGTCAATCATTGTAATCCAAAGTCAAACATGGTCAACCATGGTTAACCATAGTTAAGAAAGTCAGCCATAATGAACCTTAGTCAACCAAAGTCAACCACAATGAAGCTTGGCCAACCAAAGTCAACCGTGTCCTACATAAGTCAACCATGATAAACATCAATACATTAAAACATCACAATGTATCATAACCATTCAAAACATCAGAATGAAACATAACGATTAAGGAGCCTTGCAAGGTGACATAACCATTGATAAATGTTGCAATATGACATAACTAAGTTCAACTATTGTCCTCCATGTCAAATATGATTAACCATGGTCAAACATCCTCAACCATAGTCAAATATCGTAAACAATCCTCAACGACAATCAACAATGGTAAACTAAATGTCAACTACAGTTAACCATTGTCAACCATGGCCAAACATAGCCAACCATGGTTAAATATAGTTAATCATGGTCAACAATATCAACCATTAGCAAACATATCCAACCAAAGTCAAATATATTCTAGCAAAGTTGACCAAAATTGAACATGATTAATATTATTCAAACATATTCAATCGTGGTTTACCTAAGTTAATCATAGTCAATCATAGAAACACATGATCAATCATGGTCAACCATAACCAACCAAACTCAACCATGGACAAACATAATCAAACACGATTATCCATAACCAACCATGGTCAATAATAGTAAATCATGGTTAATTGTGCTCAACCATGGTTCCATGGTCAACAATATTATCAAATCCAACCATATTTAACCAAAGTCACCCCTACTCAAACATCGCAAGTAATCCATGGTCAAACATAACAAACTTTAGTCAACCATCTTCAACCATGGTTAAATATAATCAACCAAACTCAACGATAGAACTATGGTCAAACATGTTCAACCATTTCTAAACATGCTCAATCATAATCAAACATGGACAACCATGGTCAAACATGGCCAAACCATGGTCAACAAAAGTTGACCATAGTCAAACATGGTTAACCATAGTCTAACATGGTTATCCATGGTCAAACATGGTCAATCATATTTATCCATAGTCAACCACAAACAAACATGGTTAATCATAAAGAAACACGGTCAACCATAGTCAACCAAGTTTAACTATTGTCCTCTGGGTTAAACACAATCAACCATGGTCAAACATGTATAATCATAATAAAACATTCTCAACTATATTCAATCATGGTCCACTAAATTTCAACTATAGTTAACCATTATTAACCATGGTCAACCATGGTTAAG
The DNA here is from genome assembly GCA_027924585.1 of Larix kaempferi. Taxonomy (NCBI): domain Eukaryota; kingdom Viridiplantae; phylum Streptophyta; class Pinopsida; order Pinales; family Pinaceae; genus Larix; species Larix kaempferi. The sequence continues at coordinate 9,271,084 of BSBM01001030.1, forward strand.
TCAACCAAATCAACCATGGTCAAACATATTCAAGCAAAAGTCAACCAAAAAAATACATGGTTAATATCAGTCAAACATATTCAAGAAAAATTCAACCAAAATCAAACATGGTCAATTATGGTTAGTATCAGTCAAACATAATAACCATGGTTGGCCTAAGTTTATCATGGTCAACCATGGATGTCAAAAGTCAACCATATCATCCATTGTTACACATAATCAACCATGTCCAAGTAAATTCAACCATGGTTAAACATTATCAAACATGGTCACCCATAGTTAACCTTGGTCAACAATACTCAACCATGGTTCCATGTTCAACCATACTACCAAATTCAATCATATTCAACCAAAGAAACCATAGTCAAACATCACAAATTATGGTCAAACATGGTCAACCATATTCAAACATTGTCAACCATTATCAAACGTGGTCAACCATAGTCAAGAAAAGTCAAACATTAAAAAAATAGTTATATTAATACTATCATTAATACCTATATAACTATTTCTCTTTCTCTTTTTATTTTTTTCCTTATTCATATTTATTAATAATAATTGTACCGTCGCCCCCAAGGTGTAGACCAATTAATGGCGATAGGGTGTATTGTTAAGGAACTCCTTGTGACGTTAGAGGTTTAAACCTCGACCGAGTCTTGTGTATTAGACATGGGGCAGTGTTGGTATACCTAGGGGTATAGTGGTAGAAGACCATAATTGACCCCATTTTATGCTAGTATGAGCTCGACCCCAGTTGTTGATTCCCCTAGTTACAAAAATAAAATAAAATTGTACCCTCCCCAAATGTGGGTTGTTACATAACACAATCATATTAATTAATAATATGGTTGATATACATCGATCGATGACATTCCTTTTCCTCCTTTAATATTGTTTCTGAATGGGTTATATCAACGATATTGTTAATTAATATAGTTGTGCTAGTTTGATAGTGTCACAACTATTGCAAACTTGGTAGATGTACTGCACAAAGACACTTGAAATTGTGTCTAAGGGATAATTTCATTGTTGTTATTGGTAACGTTTGTGCTAATGTTAGTGGATAAGTCTAGGAGTGCGGACACAACTGGACCTCCCTAGTCCGAATTGTTTGGATCTAGAACAAAGCAAGACAATGAATGCATACCTTCTCCTAAATTAATCAAGTTTTGATGAGAAACAAAGAATAAAACATTTACCTCTTGAACGAAGTTTGTCCTCGTTGTCCTTGAACTGCTGCAATCCAACTCCTCGAATGAAGAACCTGTGAGAGATTCACCAGAAGCAAAGACCAAGTGGATTGTACTACAAACAACTTGACTAATCTAAGTAAATGACCAACGAAATTCACTATAAATGATATTAACAATCAAATATGGGAAAGGAAATGCATCATTTTATTATAAAAATCAAAAATAATTACAACCATAGCCTTGGTGTCGTAGATCCCTTCCGATGGATTCCTCTTGCTCCAACTTGTCACACTTGTCTTGGAATAATGGACATTAAGAGTCTAGCACTCCGATACAATTTATCCGGTATCTACTTACTATTTATTCCTCCCCCCTTCACCCATGGCTAAGAGCTTCATTTATAGGGAAAAGATGATAAGAAGGGGATGAGAGGATAAGGGAAAAAGGATGAGAGAGGATCCCCATAGTTGTGGAACTCGAGCAACCTCCAAGTAAATAGGAGGGAAAGCTAATCCAAACAAATTTCGCTATATAAATATCTTGAATACCTAATTTTATGTTCGTACAGAGGTCGACGTGACCTACAATGGAGCAACATGCGTCTCTATAGGGAGACACGGTTTGCTGTGAAGACAAGACTCTCCATCGGCTCATGTTGAGAGAGAGACAAGACGCGTCGAGTAGGCTTCGATGCATGTTGCTAGATAGCAACACGCGTCGAGGTTGAAAAAATAATTAATTTGTAAGGAAAGGAAATTAGGGTTCATCCTCCATGATAATCTCTTTAGGGATTGTGACAATTCCATATTACAGGATTCATGAGACTGAAAAAAATGTCGTGTAACATATTTATGCCAAAGTATGAAGCTAGAGAGAAGTGATAGGTGATTTACTTTGATGTGACTACTAAAGCGAGGAACCATTGGCCGGAGAATGGTCGACACATCTCTGAACTAGACATCTCAATGAATCAAAGCATGGTTGCCGACCAATACATTGTAGATACATGCAAACACTGGAGGTGTATATGACCACTGACTGATAGAAACATGGATCCATATCATCAAAATAAGATGTAAATCGTAGCCACCGACCAATACAGTGTGGATATACGAAACAAATATAAAATAGCCACCAACCAATACAACGTGGATCTATGTGACAGACATAACATAGCAACTGACCAATACAGTGTGGATCTATGTGACAAAGTACCCACATGACGCTCATGTAGGAAGTTACTTGAACAATATCCATCACAACATGGGTAAGATATGCAACAAAGGTACCCTAGGCTCTTCAAACCAATCCCTTAATTCATATGATACTAACCATGTGAATAAAGGAGTTGAAGTCGAACATGGTAGGTACCACTTGATTACCGGTTAGTGATGTGAACTATTAACGAGTGCGAGGGAAATCACTAGTGATGACAATGATTCCCAAGGTATCTTGGTACATTTCGACGAATGCGAATGGATGAGTTGGATTCGAATATCCGCAAAATCATTCGATCAAAGGTCAATGATGTAAACCTACTGTTGAAGGCGATAAAACCTGCCATTGAGGATTCCAGGCTTCAAGGTACTCAGTGGTCTCTAAATATAATCCCCGAATGATGTGCTAGTGTCGACAGGGATAGATTCGTCGAAGGATTGCCATGATGTGTCCCATATCATCAACACGAAACCGATATAGGAGGATGATTTTGGATGGTAGATTAAATGAGTATGGACTGACACGAGATGTATGGATAAGTACTGCTAAGAGATTGCTTTAGGGATGGCCAACATGGTAGAGGGCTTGACAACTACAAAGTTTGACTCAAATGGAGGACTTCCCTTGAACATTTTACGGCATGAAAAATGACCTGGCAACATTGAATCGGTGAGACGGAGGCCAAGATATAATGCAACATGAATGAGGCATTCTTCGGATGACCCAAAGGAGTAAAGAGACTCATAGAATTGACACTACTCAAAGACAAGCTGATTACCCAACTGTTTGAATGAAATACAAACAGGTGCCATCTTTAAGGGTGATGATAAGCTGCCATAAATACATATTTAGATGCATTTTCCTTCCCTTATTCCCCATCCTGATTGATGAGCACCTCTTTGTTTATTAACGAGCTTGAGGAGGATAAAAGATGCTTGGGTATAGCTCGTCCTTCAGACGAGTCTAATTTCACATGTTTTACAAACCTAAAAAAGGAGGGGTTTGGTCCCGAAAGGGTCCTTCCGTGTATAATTTTACGAGCCGAAAGAAGGTAAACATGGTGACATTTCACATTTAGAGAGCCTGAAATGGTCAAAAGAAAAATCCAGAGTGAACTTTTCGTAAAGTTAGTCCCCAAGGTCCGAAAAAGTATAAAATAATACCTGGAAAAACTCTTCTAGTCAAATGTTGACTAGAGTATTCATTTTTCGTAAATAGTCCAACTGGTCCAAAAAAGGGGTAAACTATCACCGGAATGACAACATTTATAATACTTTTACAAGCGTGAAAGAATCAAGTTCGCTTGGTGATCTTTTCCTATTTTGGGAGTCTAAAAAGAGCTTAAAGACAACTCTAGGGGGGTTCCTTTTTCGTAGAGGTTTTACGATCCCGAAAAAGCGATAAAAGTGTACTCGGTAACTGAGTTCGATACCTTTTAACTAAGTGTGAAAATAGTTCAGACCATAACTTCATTATTGCGTTTGACCTGTAATCTCATAAACAAGTGTGAGAAACCATAAAAAATTAATAAATAAAGGGTTTTTTAATAACAAATGGTAAAATGTAATAAAAAATTATAAGGTAAAAATAATAAAATATTCTCCTTCAACTCAATAAAAAGAGGTGAAAGGGACTCATTTTACCATTGCATTCTTACTCTTTTCACCAAAGAAGGTAAAAACCCATTTGTGGTAGAAACTTGTATTGGAGATTCCGGGCACTCCAGGCAGTGGATTTTCGTTTCGTCGGCTCCAGGTAACCATTCTCATCCTCTATTTCATTTCCTTGGTTGAATTTCTATTGTTTTTGCTATTTTAGGTAGATGTAGGGCCTATTGTTTGGGTAAAAATGCACACTCAGGTCGACGCGGCACCTCTTTTGGGAAACACGTCGAGCGAGGTCGACGCGGATCCCGAAATGGAGAACCACATCGATGGCACACTATGGGTGAAATTGGGTCGCGTCGACCGTAAACAGGGCCCTAAAAAATAAAAACAACAAGTTTTTTGGATTTTTCTTCAAATGGATAGCTTTGAATGCCCCATTTTATAGTTTTGAAGGTTTCAACAAAGAAAATGTTGGAGTGGAGAGAGAGGTATCACGATTTGGAGGATTTGGAAGGGTTGAATGATGAAAACACTATGTTGGCCCTCCAAGAATGTGGGTTCAAAAAATACTTTCTCACTCCAAGTATGAGGGCCCGAGTTCCTTTATTGGAGTATTTGGTGGGAATGTGGGACCCTGTTGAACTTCATTTCTAGGTGGGGGCCCATATCCTCACTTTAGAGATAGATGATATCTACTTTCTGACTGGGCTCTTAAGAAGAGGAGCTCGTGCATCCCTATTAGGGAAGAGTGGGGGTGATGAAAACATTGATGCACTCATTAATCAGTATTGTGAGTCTGGGACTAAAGAGGCCTGTGGGAAGATCTCGATTAAAAATGTCTGTAATTTTCCATTGAGGACCGTTCTCTTCACCGTAGTACAAGTGGAGGGAACCAAGTCCCACCATCAAGCGACCAGATCCCAGATGTTGTGTGCTATAGAGTGTATGTATCCCACTATGTTCAACTGGTGTGATATCATACTAGGTATAATGAAAGAGTAATTGACCAAGTTCCGGTTGGGAAAAAAAAAAAAGTTCGGTTATGGGTTCATTTTAGTATCTTTTTTTCTGGAGCGGATTCCTCATTTCCGTTCAGAGCATATAGATATAGCCATCCCAGATCCACGGGAACCACGCATGAGGATATGGGTTGAGTTCTTTTGCCATCATGGTGGTCTGATCCATAGTTACGAGCCATATTTCTTCCGGTGGGTGTGTAGGAAGTTGCTCATAGTAAAGGACTATGCATACACGAGTACGAATTTCCAAGGAGATCCTGACTTGGCACTCTGAGAGGAGTCCGTCTAGTGCGAAATAGGTAAAAAGGTATTTTTACACTTTTCAACTTTTTATGCATTTTTTGAATATATTTTTTTTTTGGTGTACTAAGACTTTTTAAATTTCACTAATGCAGATTTCGGGCTGGAGAGGCCACTTGGGGATTCCCCTATTCAGTGGTGGGGGGAAGTAGGTCCATTGCTACGCATGAGCAAGAGGCGAGTGAGGATCTTGTGGAGACTGAGAAAAACCTGGAGAGGTTTACCACTGACACCCCAGATATATCATTGTATGATATGTCATGGCGTTATCAATGTCGTCATACAGTGGGGGTTCTCGGGAGGATTAGACGGTTTCTCCGTCGAGTAGCTTGAGCTTTGATATGTTATCATGAGCATCATGATCAGACTTGTCATCTATATGTAGGGATTCCTGAAATCCACAGGATTCATAGTTTTGTCAGGTGATATCTGAAAGCTATGAGCTTCAGGATTTTGTCCTAGTACTTTTGTAAAACTTTTATCATGCTCAATATAAAACAATCTCTACCGATTTTATATACAATGTGTCTATGGTGGATATGGATCTCATGTAGGATGCTTATATACATACGAATTATTTACATGTTATGCTTATTTATAAATTTTATTGATGAAATGCTTAAGAATGTGCAATATACCAATCTAAGTTAAAATTAGCTAATGAATCAACAACCATATTCATGCGCCTCGGGATATGTTGGTATTGAATAAACTCAAATGATCTCTCCAAGAGGCATACTCATCAAAAAAGACAAAGTAGAATAGGGTCACGAACGGTGTAGACTTGGTTCAAATGGGAGATCACATGCTGAGAATCCAAATTAATTATAATGTGGCCCACACCATGGGAAGAAGCATCGGCTAACAATCCAATCACCTCATGATACTCAGCGGTATTATTAGTTGTAGAACCTAGGAAGACTCCACCTGAGCTTATAAGTTCATCAGCAGGGGAATAAAGTACCCAAGCTGCCGAAGCGATTTTTCGAGTGTACCAGCTAGCACCGTCTGTGAATCTAGAATAGGTTTTCATCTGCACATTCAAGCAGAACATGGTATAAGTAGTCATAGTTGAGATGAGTCCTTAAGACACAAAAAGAGGAAAAAAAACTCCACACCATATCAAACACACATTATATACAAAATGTGCAACACACTTATGCAGGATTGTCCTAAGCATAGTACCTTTTAAGGTAGATCCCATTTCTAGGCTCCCCCAGAGGTATCCGTCGTAATCAACTAACTCATAGGACCCTTTCTCTAAGACACGCTTCACGATGTAAGGCCCATGCCACATGGAATCAAACTTTCATGCCCCCAGTTTATCGTGCATTTGATCATATGTCAGGACCAAATCACCCTCATTGAAAATGGGGGGTTTGACTGATTTGTCATACTGGGATTTGATGCACTTTTTATGTGTTTTGTTGGCAAGGGAAACATCACAACGAGTCTCGTCGAGTTTGGCAAAATACATAAATATTTCTTCATTAGCTGTAATGTTTGGCAGGAGTTCAACAACTAGTTTGAGAGATGGTATCTCACACTCAATACGTAATACTGCCTCCATACCATACAATAATTGGAAGTGTGTGAATCCAATAGCAGTTTTCACAGAGGTTCTATATGCCCAAAGAACTAAAAATAGCATTAGATTCCAGTTTGACTTGTGAGCCCCTACCATGTGTTGTGTCATGGTTTTCAAGACCTTATTTATGGCCTCTACTTGTCCATTTGTTTGGGGTTAGTAGGGGGTTGATTTATCATATCGAAAACCAAACTTGGCACTTAATTCAGCTACCATTTGGTTTTGGAAATGTAAGCCATGGTCAGTGAAAATGGCTTGTGGAACTCTGAATCTGGCAATGACGTGATTGAACATAAAGAGTGCAACAATTTTACAATCTTCTTTGTATGTAGGCATAGCCTCGGCGCATTTTGTAAAGTAGTCTACAGCGAAAAATGACATAGCCATGCCCCCCGGCCGATATAGGCTTACAGTGCATAAAATAAATGCCCCATTTGGAAAAGGGGCCAATGCCAATAACTGGGTGTAACGGGTCAGGATGGGTGCACTTTTTGGAATGGAAGGACACTTCTTGACTGCTTCCATACAATCTTTAAAAAATGATGGCCATAAGTATCCAATGCATAAAATATTATGGGTTGTATCCATCCCAAAGAGGTGACCACTGTATGCCCCAAAGTGGAAGTCATTCAAAACACACTCGACCTCATCATGGGTTAAACAACGTCGTAGAATCGAGTCAATACCTTGGAAATATAGAGTGTCACTGACTATTAAATAGTATTTTGTGTGGTGGCGAATACGATGATTGTCATCACGAGATAATTGGGGCCGAAAGCATTGGGTTTGGAGATATAAAGTAATGTCTCCATACCACGGATTAGACGTATTGATCAGGGACAACAACTCGTTAAGAAGAGAGTCGATGGGCTCAACTTCTTGATAAGCACAGGGAAGATCACATATGAGTTCCGCAAATACTAATGATTTCTTCGATTTTGATTTCTCGAATTGTAGGTCAAATTCTTGGACAATTACGATCCAACGTGAGTACTTCCCCCCTAGTACTTGACGAGTCAAAACATGGTACATGGGGTTCTAATCTGCGATGATGGTAGTTGTGCGGAGTAAAATTTAATGATGAAATCTCTGGACAGCTATGACAGCTTCCAAGGACAACTTCTCAACATGTGAGTAACGTGTTTCAGAGTTAGCAAGACTCTTACTAAGGTAATAGATCACATGTTCTTGGCCATTATTATCTTCCTGCACTAGAACCATACCAACAGTAGATGTAGGGGCGGCAAGATAAAGGAGATAATATTTTGTATAATCAGGTGGATGCATCATGCAACATAGGTGCATGTGTTATGGTGTGTTTAAGATTGTCAAATGTGCATTGAGCGCAATCATCCCAAACAAAAGAAACTCCCTTTTTTAACAACCGCATAAAACCATGTGTTTTCTCTACATAATTACACACAAAACGACGCAAGTAGTTTGCCTTCCCTTGCAAACTTTGAAGCTCGGTAATTGTTATTGGTGGAGGTAGGGCTAGAATAGCTTCTACTTTCAAGGGATCAATAAGAATCCTTCCTTTCAAAACAATGAATCCAAGAAGGCGTCCAGACTCGACATGGAAGATGCACTTATGGGGATTTAAGCAGATATTATAACGTCGACATCTGAGGAAAATTGTTGTCAGATGGTCGATGTGGAATTCATGACGATTCAAATGGGTTGGAAAATCATCAAGATATGGGTTCACTATATCCTTGATATCATGAATGGCATACGACATGGCCCACTGGAATGTGGCACCGACATTTTTAAGGCCAAAAGGTAACTTGCGATATGCAAATGTGCCCCATGGGCAGATGAAGGTAGTCTTGAGCTGGTCAACTAGGTGGATTTCGATCTGATTATAGTTGGAGAATCCATCCATGAATGAAAAGATGACGCTAATTGAACAATTATCGATAATCTGGTTGGTGAAAGGGGTAGGATAATTGTCTTTGGGACAAGCCTTGTTTAAATCCATACAATTGACACATACTCTAATAGTTCCTTGTTTTTTCATGACAGGAACGATGTTAGAGACCCAGTCTGTCAAGGGGACAAGATAAATAAATCCATGTTTCAAGAGCTTTTCGACTTCTTCCTTTATAGTCGTAGTCTTTCGAAGGTGCACGGGACGGAGTTTTGGTCGGACGGGTTTTTCCCCATAATAAGTTTTGATCTCATGAATAATGATGGTAGGATCAATACCGTGCATTTTTTCATAGATCCATGCAAATACATCATATAACTACTTAAATAAGGCTGTGTAATCTTCGATTTCAGCAGGAGAGCAGGTTTGGACGATGTGAATATGTTCCACGACACCGGATTTCACCGAGATGTCGATGGAGATGGTAGGTGTGATATTCTCCAAATTCCCTTCAGTTACTGTATCTCGTGTGAGAATAAGAGGTTGAGGATTTTGAACGATACCCAGTGAAACAACGGATTTAATATCATTCTCTAATGTATCTAGGGGTGGGAGGAAGGCGATCGATGGTGATGGTCCTCCCAGGGAAGCTCATCCAAGCTCATAATTTCCATGATAGATTCATCAGAGGAAAAGGTCTGGAGGAGATAATCCAGTGATGGCGAAAACGAGTGTAGCCAAGATGGAAGAGAAGAGGGGTCCGATGCCACCAGGTGATGGTCATCACGTGGGTCAGACATCGATTGGATGGAATGATATGTAGCCTCAGTTGGGCTAAGAGGCATCTGATTTCCAATCGAGTTAAATTCAGTAGAACTAGAAACAATCTAAGGATCAATCAAGTTGGAGGAATGTTGGTCCATGGACGAGATCATGTTCACCATGGAAATTTGTGATGGGGGATCAGGTGTTGGAAAGACTCCCATCAGTGATTAGTCCTTGAGGAGTCCTACCCCCACACTCTCATAACTAGGAAAGGACTTCCCTAGAAGAGGGACATTATTCACAGGATGAGAGTTGGTGTCAGGTGTACATAAATATAGTTGGTCAATGGTGACAATTTTCCCTTGGTGTGGAAACTGCACAATGAGAAAAACTAAGGATGCCACTACAGTCATGGCATAAAACTAGTTCCGAACAAGTAATAAATTAGATTCCAAGGGTACATCAACTACTTCCACGTGAAAGGAAACGGTCTTGCCTCCCAAATCAATAGCTAAGGATTGTAAAATTCGATGTGGTTGAAATCCGCGTCCATCAAATTATTTTAAGGTGGTAGGAGATCGGTTCAGTTCAGGAGATACAATGGCTCTCCAACAGGAAAAAGACATAATGGAAGTGGAGGCTCCTTCATCTAGAACAGTACGATGGATGTTTTTCCTGGAAACATTGGTAATGATTTGGAATTCTAGTTGATGGGAAAGCCTCACCTTGAAGTATTTCAATTTGAACATAATAATGTTGGATGTTTCCATATCCACTGCTCCAATGACATATAGCAAGGTATTACGTTGATTAGGACATTTTTGTAAGACTTCGAGGGTCGAAATGGCGCAAGGTGCCTGGGCCAAATCTTCAATAATGTTGTAGTATTGTGCGGCTCGGGCATTAGGTTTGAAAGTCGCTTTTCGAATTGTGCTTTTGGGTGGGCGCAATATTGCATCTGATATGGGTTTATCTATTGACAGAGGACCCTATGGGGGAGGAGTAGTGGAAGTGGAGGATTTTTCAGTATTACCTCCATTGGATTCTTTTTTTGGAACGGAGTCGTATGTATTTTCCCTGGTGGATAAATTAACCGTCTCACTACGCATCATGAGAACATGAGCGATCACGGATGTTTCTCCTTGCGAGGGGGTTTGTTGATGTGTAACTATCTGCTGTTGTTGTGGTGGGAAGGGGTCAGTTAAGACTACGGGTTGATTATTTCCATTAAGGAATTTTTGGACCTCTTCACAATGGGGACAATCCTTCGTGAAGTGGTCATCACTGCACATTAAACATGGAAACTTAGCCTTCTGTTTTGGTTTAGCATCGGTTGTGTCTTGATTGGTTTTGTTTTCCTGCTATTTTGAATATTTTTTGGATTTACCCTTATTCTTCTTCTTACCATCAGATTTCTAAGATGAACTAGATTGAACTGAATTCACCTCCGCAGTCGGAGCAGGATTGGGTAGATTTGTGGTGTTGTTACCAACCTGTGTTGGAGTTGGATTTAGGGCCAGCTGGCTTTGTGATACAGTTGATTGTGTTGCAGGATGGGTTTGGACGGAACCAACTACACCATCTGCATGTGATCCCACGGGTGGTTTGGATGGGTCGGTGGTGGTGTGAGGGGAATTAGGAATTATGTCATATAGTGTGCCAGATTGATCATAGACTAAGTCTAAAACTGGGAACATGCAATGGCTTATTCTTCGGTAACAGCCCCACCCATAGCTACATCTTTGGCTATAACAAGTAGTAATGATTTAGTAAATCAATCAACTAGTAATTGGTCCAGAATAGGAGCCTTAATTAACCTACGTCTCCTCCTCCACTCATGGATATGATCAGAGATATGGGTGGAGGTAGATTTCCGAAGTGAGGTTAAGAGGTTCATACCAGTTTCAAAGCAGATCGGTAACTGGAAATGTGTCAAGAAATCCATAGCCAAGGATAAAAAATCTGCGGAAGAATGTTGTTGTAGTTCAATATACCATTTGGCAGTAGTGTCGGTGAGAGTTCTCTGAAAAAGCCTCAAACGAACATAATCATCCATTAAGGAGTTCGAGGAACACCACAAGTGATATGTCATCATGTGGTTTTTTGGATCTTCACCGGGTTTACCATCAAACTTAGATATTTCTGATGACAGCTTAACAGGAATAGGTGGCCAATTAGTGCCATGTCGAATGGGACCGTTTGTCAAACATGACAGATATGGAAAATATAATGTAGCCAGAAACGGTAACTATCGGTTTGGATGAGGATACTGGTAGTATTGATATGGAATTTGAGTACCAGTAGGATCATAAATTGATTGATCATAAGGTGCAGTCGTATATGGAGATGGTCCTCCCATGGGGGGTTGGCCATATGGTGGAGGTCCTCCCATGTCAGGAGGTTGACCCAGTGGTGGGTTTCCCCTTGAATGAGGGGGTCCTCCTGAATAGGTGGGTTTTCCAGGTGGTGGAGGTGGGAGTGGGGTTGGTCCTCCAGCTAGAGGTTCATTCGGAGGAGTGTTTGTTAAATTTTGTTGGCCCCATGGGGTATTTGTGTTTCCAAGGTAAGGTACTCTGGGATGAACGCTTCCCAAAGAGGTGGGTTGGTAGATTTGAATCATAGCCATATTTTGATTGCCTGGATATGTGTAACCCCATGCAGGTTGACTCCATGTAGATATCCCCCACGAAGGTTGTCCCATGGATGGAGGTGGACCTCCAGACATATTATAGAAAGTAGTTGAATGTTTCCGTACAGTTATGTTATGTCCACTAACCAAAGGTTCACCCCCAGTCACATTTTGACAACTAACCAAAGGTTGCCCCGTAGTCACATTTTGACCACTAACCAAAGGTTTTCCTCTAGTGACATTTTTCCTTGTAGTTGAATATTGTCCTTCAGTTGCAAAATTAACATTGGATGAGGGTTTCCCCCCAGTCATCGAGGTCAAAAGAGGTACAGAACCGACCATTTGATTTTGAGGCCATGCAGTGGGAAAGGATGGTTGGCCGGGTTCATAAGAGACCACATTGGGCACGGGTATTCGTGGTGAAAAAAAAGTGTAAGAATGAACATGAGTATGGTATTCAGGATTGACTACTTCCGAGGTGGATGGGAAAGGAGGATTAAAACTCCGACGTCTCACATTTTTTCCAAGTGCCCATATGTGGGATATAGTATCTTGAACTAGTGCTAAAAATTTGTCATTTGAGATGTATCCGGTAGGACGTGAGAGTGGAGGTGGATTTATTTCCACAGTTGACAATGTACTGAAGTCAGAAACAGTTTGTCCTAAGGAAGTACTCCAAAATGGAGCAAATGGACCAAAACCATTTTCTACTGGATCATCTGGACGTCGAGTAAATATCCAATCTATGGCTCTAGAATACCCTTCAAGTGATGCGTGAAAAGATGTATCACACGAAGAAGGTTGTTCTACCACTAGTGGTCCCATGGGATTGGTGATGGGTGGATTTACAGGGGGAGAATAATCTCCTCCTGATTCAGTAATTGGGATCCCTTCTTCATGTGGGCCAGTTGCAGTAGGTTGGTTCATGTTTTCCCCTGCACTTCCCTCCCCTAGGGGGAGAGGATTGGGTGACAAACCTTGCATTATGTGAGATCTCCTCAAGGGTTGCTCAGCCAGAATGTATTAAAAAAAATCTCTCCCTAAAGTTCTTATAAACAAAAGACACACTACACGTCCTACTCAAACTAAAGGTCGCAAGAAAACTTGTGTAACAGGTGGGATAAAATGTTGGATCCTCACAGGAGTGTCAAGTCATCGCAACTCATGATATACCATAGGTTCCAATAGTAATACTTGGACCAATTTTTCAGAGCACTATCCAGGGAGGATTAGGACCGTACCCCTGATCGTATTACTCGACTACCTAGAAGTACGTGTGTAGTAGCTCCTCGAGTGTTGTTCTTGGTGTATTGCAACAACAGGACGGTCGATAGTTTACTTAGTTAGTTCCAGGATCCTAAAAGGGTCTCCTGATATACATAAGGTACGTGGGAGCTCCAATTCATGGTAGTGTTGTCTAATGCACAACCGTTCGAAAGGGGCCTTCCTATATACCGTCAAGTATGTGAAAAAAACTTTCTATATACCTTCATGTACGTGAAAGGCCTTTCTATATAGTGACTAGTACATGGAAGAACCACACAGTCCCCAGAATGCAATGCAGGAAAATAACGACAGCTCCTACGCTTAAAGACGCCAGAACACGTCTCTAACCTATCACTCAAGTTGCTAAAGATTTTAACTTAACCAACGCTTTATTTTATCTTGTATGGTTAAGTGGACCAATGAGGTGTGGACTCATCCCAATATCATGCATGGACTAAATGAGGTGCAAGTCCTTTTCCTTTGATGAAGTCTATCTATGAGAGAGAGAGAGAGATCTTTCTTTTTCTTCCTAAGACACATGAAACTTTCCCAAAATAAAATACTACTCTTTCCACTTTTCTTTTCAAGCAAAGACCAAAAGACAAACAATTATCTTTCAACCAACCAAAAACCAAAAAATAAAACGCCACATCAAATTTTTTCTTATTTTTTTCAAAGAAGCCTAAAAATACAAGCTAAAATAAAAAATGGACTTCTTTCAATTGCAAAACCTGTTAATTTTATCAAAGAAGCAAAAGAGTTAAAGAGCAATTCAAAATATTTTGGAGTATTCACTAATTGTTTAAATGGCTTCGAAAGAGCATGCTTTTTTACTTTATATTTTGAGAGATCTAAGTACTCTTTTCTTTTAAAATATTAAAGGCCAAAAAGAAGAAAGTATAAAAAAATTTCCAACTCTTCCAAAATTATTTAAACAATCACCAAAGACCCAAAAGATGCATGTTTTCAACTAACCAAAGCAATGCACTTTAAGAGTGAAGGAAACGAAATTTTGATTTCTTAATGCATTCAAGAAATTCTAAGAATGATTTTGCTTGCTTTGTTTTGATTCAAAATGTAAGAGATCAATCAGTCATGTAATCTTCAAAAGCAAAGAAGTTCTCAAGAAAAATAATCACTTAAAATACTCAAAACTCAAGCTTTCGACAACTCAAACCAAGCCCACGACAATCAAAGCTTTAACAACACGATACTTCATAAGATTAAAACTCAAAGCAAAGCAAACCAGAGGCTTCCCAAGAGCCACAAGATTAGATTCCCCTGTGAGGGATTGAAATTGCCCAAGACAAGATAGGAAACCGCTTGAATACCTAGGACTCACCAAGAAACCAAACTAAGCTCCAAATCTCAAGAAAAACCAAGAAAAGAGGCAAAAACCAAATATGGAGAAGAGTCTGACTAAGATAATCAAGGCACAAATCTCATAAAACCATCTAGTCCAACCTCAAGTGGGGATCCTAACCCTAATGCAAATTTTTGTAGGGTATCACGAGCTGCTGTGTAACACAGTGTGTCGACCAAGGGTGTCACGATCACAAGAAAAGCCGAGGCACGTCGATGCCACACTGTAGGATGAATGCAAAGTGCATTGACGACAACAAAGAATTTTTTTTCAAAAAACAAAGGGAAAAGGAGCCCTAAACTCAAAGTATCTAAATGGAATTGAGGTGTTAGAGTTTATCTGGATCACCCAGTGACTCAGGAAGACCAAATCTCAACAAGCAAGACAAAATCAAGTGACAAAATCGAAGAGAATCCCAAGACAAAGCAAGGAAGATATAGGAATCTTGTCCCTAGTGGAGTCTCCAATTTTGTTAGCAGATAAGTCTACGAGTGTAGACACAAGTGGACCTCCCTGGTCTGAATTGTTCGGATCTAGAACAAAACAAGACAATGAATGCATACCTTCTCCTACATTAATCAAGTTTTGATGAGAAACAAAGAAGGAAATATTTACCTCTTGAAAGAAGTTTGTCCTCGTTGTCCTTGAACTTTTGCAAACCAATGTCTTGAATGAAGAACCTGTGAGAGATTCACCACAAGCAAAGACTAAGTGGATTGTACTACAAACAACGTGACTAATCTAAGTAAATGACCAAGGAAATTCACTATAAATGATATTAACAATCAAATATGGGAAGGAAATGCATCATTGTATTATAAAAATCAGAAATAATTACAACCATAGCCTTGGTGTTGTAGATCTGGCATTCTGATGGATTCATCTTGCTCCAACTTGTCACACTTGTCTTGGAAGAATGGACATCAAGAGTCTAGCACTTTGATACAATTTCTCCAACATCTACTTACTATTGATTCCTCCCCCCTTCACCCATGGCTAAGATCTCATTTATAGGGCAAAGATGATACGAAGGGGATGAGATGATAAGGAAAAAAGGATGAGAGAGGATCCCCACAGTTGTGGAACTTGAGCAAGATCCAAGTAAATGGGAGGGAAATCTAATCCAAACATATTTCGCTCTAGAAACCTGTTGAAGACCTAATTTTATGTCCATACATAGGTCAAAGCGACCTGCAATGGAGCAACATGCATCTCTATAGGGACACACAGTTTGCGGTGAAAACAAGACGCGCCATGTTAACATCGAGACAAGACACGTCGAGTAGGCTTCGACACCTGTTGCTGGATAGCAACACGCACCGAGGTTGCAAAATAAATTAATTTGCAAGGCAAGGAAATCAGGGTTCATCCTCCATAAATATCTCTTCAGGGATTGTGACAATGCCAGATTATAGGATTCATGAGACTAACAAAAATGTCGTGTAACAGCTCAACACTAACTTGACACATGGCATTTAAAAAAATAAATATACTTAATATTAAAAAAATGTGTCAATAGTAAGTAAAACCCGGGAATGGAATTTCAAGAACAGGAGCAAGATTCATCGCAGGATGAAGTACATTATATCTAGATCTGCGATTACAATGCGGATTTATGGTGAATATGAGGAGAAACTACATAGTTGGGTGCATCAGAGCTGAGCACTATTGATACTGAGCGGAGCACCTTTGACACCAGATTATGGCACGAGATTTATTAGCCGTTGAGCAAGCTACAACTAATCCGCAGACCTGTCATCTACAATTCTTTCACCCTACTCAACTTGTAATTTTGATTCTGGAATTGGCCGCTAGCGTGAGAGCAAGTCATAGATTGATGCTATTTGTTATATTATGGATTTGAGAATGCAGAGAGGATATATGGTGGATTTGAGCAGGAGGATGGCTGAGACTCATGCAGTGTCGTAATTGAATTCAAGATTCAACAAACCGTCTTGGAACATCAAGACCGAATTGATTGAAGGCCGTGAGCTTGATTACAGGGGAACTGATGATCTCTGCTGCTGATGTTCTGATTGGATGTGATTACCGATGAGCAATTTAAGGAATGGGAACTGTGGATGATTTTCTTGGACGAATGCAACATTGGTCTGGGAACTTGGGATTCTGAACACAGATTGAGGGCATCTAGAATCTGGAGATTTAGACCTGTTCAGCTGATTCTGGGCTTGTTTCTTGGTATCGTGTGGAGTAATGATGGATGCCCCGGGGGGAGGAGATTATTTGCATGTTAACGATTCCCAGCTTCGAACAGGGATCACTGCTAAGGCTGACTCACTCAAAAACCATGTTAAGAGGGTTAAAGAAAGACAGAGATAGGACTTGTTGGTACTGGGGGTGGATGTTACGTTGGAAGAGGCGGAGGACGTCTCTCACACTGCTGTGGTTGGACATGTTAGGGGCAGAAGATTTGGTCGTGGTTTTCTTCGGCGATGGGCGGCTGAGCAGTGGAAGAACTTGGTGTCATCAGCCCCTGAGGTTCGTGTTTTGATGAAAGGATGGTTTTCATTCATCTTTATGAACAGAGGGGAGGTCAATGCAGTATTAAGTAGACACTGGTCGATTCTGGGAGTCCCTCTTGTTCTGAAAAGCTGGTCCCCATTCTTCGACTCAAAATCGAAGAAAATTGCTAAAGAACCGCTGTGGGTGAAGCTTCCTGGGTTTCCCATGCATATGTGGAATGAAACTCGGTTTGCTGAGATTGGAAATTTTCTTGGTGATTATGTATGTTCAGATTCCACCTATATTAAGACTGGCATCTACACGGTAGCTAAGATCTTGGTTAATATCGATCTTCAGATGGGACTTTCTGCTGAGATTAAAGTGCATTACAAGGATGGGGACTTTGTTCAAAAACTGGATTATGTGGGTGTGCCATTTAGGTGTCATCGCTGCCACGCTCTTGGACATCTGGTAGCCTGTTGCCCTTTATCGTTTCGGACTTGTAAGCCTCTGACTGATGAAACAGCTGAAGTAGTCGCAGATCCAGTGTCGATTGTGAACTCCCAGGTGGTGGTGGATGATGGGAGTAGGCCTGCTTTAGACGAGGGGGTGATATTAGATTTTGTGGTACCATCATATTTCTGTGGGCGGCTTGGATTAGAGGAAATGTTGCCACCGTTGGTGAACACTGGAAAGGAGAATAATGGGAGTGTGCCTCCTGAAGCTGAGGGGGATTCTTTGTGTTCCGTGATTTCTACTACTCGGGCCACCACCAAATTACTACAGGAGATGCCCATTCGTCGGGGTACATCTGCGAACTCCTTGGGTATATCTCATTTCCTTTCTCCTGTTGTTTCCTTTTTAGATGACTCTATTGTTTTGGGGGGGGGTAGTCTTGGGTCTCCTCCTCGCTCGGATGCTCCTTGTCTGCGGTCTGATGTGGATAGTATTGTCACGCCGTCAATTGTCTCCACCAATCACTCTACCAGCTCCGAGGGTAGAAGTATCCGATATGCTCTTCGTAGTAGGGAGATACTTGCAGATGGAACGGGGGGCAAGGGACTTCCTGAATTGGCCTATAGTGTTGGGGGGAAAGGACAGGGCCGCAAATCCCTTTTGTCTAAAGCTCAAGATTGGGCTAAAGTGGATTTAGTGTTGGGTACACAATCTTCTATTGAGTGGGCACTTAGAGCAGTGAAAGCCCAGGATGGGGATATTTTATGAAACTTATGTCCTTCAACTGTCGTGGGTTGGCGAGCCCCATAAAAAAATCGTCGCTTAGGAGGCTGGTAGACTTAAATCAGCCGGATGTATTATTACTACAAGAAACTTTGGGTGGCAGTGAGGAGGTTGTACGAGCTTTAGAATCTTTGCTTCCTGGTTGGAATTTTGTTGGAGTGGATGCTCGGGGGCGTTCTGGAGGGTTGGCCTCGGGGTGGAAGGTTAAGAGCTGTCGTTGTGATTGTTCTTGGGGAATCTCCTCTAGTATCAGTTTGGAAGTTTGGGATGCTGAGATTGGTCGGACGATCACAGTTCTAAATATATACGGGCCCTATTTAAATAGGGTGGGCTACTGGGACTCCTTGTTATGTATGGATCTTTTTGATGGCAGGTATGTGATTATGGGTGGGGATTTCAATCTTTCTCTGGGGTCTTCTGAAGTATGGGGGCCTCGGGCTGCTCCGGATACATTAGCAAATTATTTCATTCAAGCCTTTGTCAGGAAGGATCTTCTGGACATTTTACCATCCAGGTTAACTCCAACTTGGAAGAATAAGAGAGCAGGGGAACATAGGGTGGCAAAACGACTGGATAGGTTTCTGGCGGCCGAAGTACTGGCACTGGGCGTAGATGTTGTCAGACAGTGGGTAGGGTCAGGTGGGATATCTGACCATTGTCCCATCTTCCTGGAGTTACGAGGTAACAGGAAACAACCTCCAAGCCCTTTCAAATTCAATCCTAGCTGGATGAAGGAGGAGGCTTTTATTAAGCTGATTCAGGAACAATGGGTTCATCGACCACTTGATTCTCAGATGCATGTGGGTGCACACTTTCATCACAATCTTAAGCGAATGAAAGAGGCAACTATTTCCTGGGCTCATGACAAAAGGGTGATTGATGATCAGACTTTGCGGGCTGCTGAGCTGAACATCGATAGGATTCTAAATAGTCTGGGCATGGGATTTTTGGATGAACAGCAGAAAGGCGAGCTGTTGGAGTGGGAGAGACGCAGGAATGTGATCCTGTGTAAGCGAGAAGAGCTGTGGAGAATGAAAAGTAGGGCGATTTGGCTTCAGTGCGGTGATGAGAATACAAAATTTTTTCAAGCGTATGCTAAGGGGAGAAAATTCACAAACTCTATTTGGGAACTATCTTCAGAAGCAGGGGAACAGGTTTCCAGCTTTGATGGATTAGCGGAGATGGGGGTTCGACATTTTGGAGATTTATTCACTGCACAACCTGGAGTCTCCATTGCTGAGGTTATTCGAGTGACTCAGCTTTTTCCACGTTTTGTGTGGGAGGACGATAATAGACTGCTGATGGAGGAGGTGACGCCGATGGAGCTCTTGCTGGTAATGCAATCCTTTCAAAAAGATAAAAGCCCGGGGCCAGATGGCTGGCCTATAGAATTCTTCTTAGGATTCTATGACTTCTTCGAAGAGGAAATATTGAATGTGGTGGAAGAATCGCGAAAGGCAGGGTTTGTACATGGCCCCTTCAACTCCACCTTTTTAGCTCTTATACCGAAGAAGGACAAGCCTGACAGCTTTGATGAATTCAGACCTATTTCTCTCTGCAATTGTATCTATAAGATCATCTCTAAGGTTATGGCGAGGAGACTCAAGAGTATATTGTCCAAGCATATTTCTTGTGAGCAATTTGGCTTCTTGGAAGGACACCAAATTCATGAGGCCATTGGAGTTGCACAGGAAGGATTACACACTCTGAAAGTGCGGAAGCAGAAGGGTGTTGTGCTTAAGATTGATCTATCAAAAGTATTTGATAGGGTTAGTTGGCTATATATCCGGATGCTTTTAACTCATCTGGGGTTCTGCTACGAATTTATTAGATGGATTATGGCATGCCTCACAATGGTGAGCTTTGCTGTACTGATCAATGGTTCTGCTATCCCATTCTTCCAGGCAAGAAGGGGGCTTAGACAGGGATGTCCCCTCTCTCCGCTGTTGTTTCTACTTGTTGCTGAAGGACTCAGCCGTTTTATTCTGAATGCAAAAGCTGATGGTTCCTTTCGAGGCATATCCATTTCCCAGGTATTGTTTATTACACATCTTCTTTTTGTTGATGACATTCTGATATTCTGTGATGGCACGCGACAGGATATTGACAAGGTGGTTGAAGGTCTCCAATTAGTGCAAGTTGCAGCGGGTATGTTAGTGAATTTTGACAAATCTACTATCACTTGCTCGAATTTAACCGAGCAGGAGATTCATAGAATGGTTAACAAACTACCCTACGGGACTTTGGATATTGATGATGGATTAAAGTACCTTGGCTTTTAACTGAAACCGAATGCTTATCTGAAGGCTGATTGGAACTGGCTAATAGAAAAATTAGAACAGCGCCTTAATGGATGGAGCCATAAATGGCTCTCTCGGGCTGGGAGGCTGGTCCTGATTAAATCAGTCTTGGAAGCAATTCCGGTGTATTGGATGTCTCTTGCTTGGATTCCCATTGGCGTTCTGGAGAAGATCTGAAGATTGTGTTTTGCCTTTCTTTGGAAGGGATCGAGTGAGCATCAAGCATTGGTGTGGGTCAGATGGGATAAAATTGT
This sequence comes from Larix kaempferi, assembly GCA_027924585.1. Taxonomy (NCBI): domain Eukaryota; kingdom Viridiplantae; phylum Streptophyta; class Pinopsida; order Pinales; family Pinaceae; genus Larix; species Larix kaempferi. Next base: position 9,292,158 of record BSBM01001030.1, read on the forward strand.
TGTCCCAAACTCATTGGGAGGATGGGGGTTAAAGAATATTTTTCTGTTTGCAAAAGCCTTGGGGGCCAAAGTGTCGTGGCGACTAATACATACACAGAGTCTTTGGACTAGAGTGGTATATCATAAATATATTGCCCCTCTTACTCTTCTCGAATGGATCCGGCTGGGCAATAAGTCGAGGGCAAATTGCTCTGTGGTCTGGAAAGCGGTGGTGCAACATTTCTCTTTGGTCGGTTCTGGATTAGTGTGGAGGATCGGCAATGGGCATCTCCTTCGTATTGGGCTGGACCCTTGGGTTGGCTGCAGGGGAGGTCATGTCCTTTCTGTGGAATTGAGGACTATTTTGGCTGCTAGAGGATGTCATTTTCTGGCAGACATAGAGGATCCGGGATCATCTACTCTATGGCAACAAGGGTGGATCTCTGCTCGGCGACTTGAGATCTCTGTAGAACTGCAGGGGGGCTGGGAGGAATATCTACGGATCTTAAGACATACAAATATTCGACTAACCAACAAGGTTGATGAACTTATCTGGGATCACCATCCCTCGGGAATATACTCACCTAAAAATGGATATATCCAGCTGAATGTGGAAGTACATAACAGGGAATTGGTGTGGTGGTGGAAATATTTGTGGAAGTTACGATGTCCGGGTAAAGCAAAACTACTCTTCTGGGCTCTACTGGAAAATAAGGCTCCTACCTGGGACATACTGCAAAAACGTTTCGTCCAGGGTCCGGGGATCTGTCCACTTTGCCGGGATGAGGAAGAGTCCATTGCTCATATTTTTATTCACTGTCGTTTTTCACAGGCTGTTTGGAATGCTACCAGCAGATATTTGGATTTGCAGGTGCGGTGGAGGGGCGAGAGCGTCCTGGAAGTGTTCCATGAGTGGTGGTCTTTTCATAAATCCACTTCCTTACGGGCCTTCCCATGTATATACGCTTGGGGCATTTGGATTACACGCAACAAGTTGATTTTCCATGATTGCAGGGTTCCGTTGGAGTCTCTCGTGGCTCAAGCTGTAGCGGTTTTACATCATTTCGAGGCTCCTGTCCATGTGAGCCGAACACGACCTGTGCGGGTGGAACAGATTGACAAAACCATGCCGTGGGCATTCTTCGATGGCGCCTCATTAAACCATCAATCGGTGTGTGGAGGGGGGGGAGCCCTTTACAAAACTGAGTCCCATTACTTCCATCTCGTGGCTGGTTTGGGGAGAGGAACAAATAACTATGCTGAACTCATGTCTCTTAAACTGCTGATGTTATTTGCACTTGAACAAGGATGCCTATCTCTACAGATTTTCGGCGACTCCATGATTGTTATCAACTGGGCAAAGGAGATCACACAATGTCATGTGATGGTACTATTACCAATCCTGGAGGAGGTGATCCGGTTAAAGCTGTCTTTCAACCACATTACATTTACACATATCTACAGGGAGAGGAATGGGTTGGCCGATAAACTCTCCAAGGAAGCGACGCAGCAGGAATTAGTACTTGGAACATGGAGGATTACTATTCATTCACCGGGGGGCACATTCAGCTATTATCACAGACCTTTTTATGATGATAATGAGGCACAGCACTGAGCTACAACTCAGCTTTTGATGATCAATGATGGTTACGTTATTCCATTTCTGTTTACAGATTTTATGTAATAGGATATATGTGGGTTGTATGGACAGCAGTATGTTTTTGCTGTATGTATGGGACATTAGATAAGATGATAATATGGGACTGTTAAGATGTGACAATGTAGGGATCTAAGTGATTCTACTACATGTGTTGAATGTAATTTTGTTCATCTATTTGAAATAAAATTACGATTTTTTCCGAGGAAAAAAAAAAGTAAAACCCTAAGATACACAAATCTATATACCCTAAGATACACAAATCTATATATAAAAAGTTTCAAAGTAAACAATTAAAACATCTAAGTGGCAACATATTAGCTAGTATATTCATAGCACACTTTCTTCTTGATTATATGGTTTTGTCATTACCTATTCACTAAAACATGCATATACTTTTCAAGTTTTACTACAACAATGGATATGTTGTCTAAATTTAAGTCTAAGATTTAAATTTAGATTCAACGAAAGAAATATTCATCAATGTATTCTTCATACTTTACGTAATCATTGGTTGGTGTCACAACCATTCTAGATTTATTTGTCAATAGACAATGTCATATGTAATATATTTAAGCTTCAATTACTCTTTTCAATTGCATACACCATCTTCGATCTATGTTCTTTTATAGATGTATATCCTCATTATGAGATTGATAATTACAAATTCAAAAGAAATATATATATATATGGGATAATATTCGCCATTTACCAATATCCTATTATTGTTTCCCTAAACTTATGAGTAGTCTTTATATTACGCTCACAAACCAGTAAAAACCTTTACATACCATTCACTTTACTAAGGAGAAAATATGAAGTAAAAAAAAGGACACTTAGGATTGTCTTCATATCAAATGCAAAGTAAGTTTTGTGGATGTCATTTGATAATGTCATTGTTTAACATGGACACTGAAATGATATGTGATATTTAAAAATAATAATAAATTAAAATGATATTCTAAATGTAAATAACAATTTTAAATAAATTATGCCTAAAACCTGAAAGGCAATACTATCAATACGATGCTTGAAACATAATATTAATAGCAACAATATCGTTTATGCATGGCATTGTACAAACACAATTACATAATAATACGCATAACACAACATTAAAGGAAACAATATGACCTATACATGGGCACTATGTAATAACTACTACAATATAATACTGGGATGAATTAGAAGTTCAACATACATCAACAACATTGAAATAATACTTAGATTTAAAAGTTCAATGTAGATAATAATAAGGATTCAATAATGTAATAAAATCACATTCATATAAGTGACTAACAAAAAAGATAAACATAAGTTTATTAGATATTAATAGATGAGGTAGTTAGGTTGCACTAGTTGTACAGCTTCCTAGTTATTGATATAAAAAAAGATCAACCCCATTGTATCAAATGATTTCATTACAAAAAATGATTTCATTATAAAAAAAAATATCTATTTTACATGAGTTCATATTCCAATTTCTTCATATTTAAATCTTTCTTATGTGAGTCCATATCTTTAATCTTGTGTGCTTAGAAGAATAACATCGCATCGAAGTAGAAATATTTTGTTTCATAAAGATTTTAAGAAGTGATATTTTTTTGGAAAGCAAATGCAATTTGAATTAAAGGTGCATAAATCTTTGCATGATTGTACATATTTTGTTTCTTATTTCTCTTTAAGTTTTGCAGAAGTGTGTCAATTGGGTCTACCTCTAGTGGTTGTGGGATAGAGTGTTATCATCCCCACCCAAGTTCTATTCCATTAAGTGACATGTTGTAATAAATATATTTACCTAGAAAAAAAGTTTTGCACTTACGAGAATAAAATCCATCCCACAACCACTTGACCTAGACCCAATTGACATGATTGAAAGTTTATATCTACATGTTACGTGAAAAATATGATAGTCATCATATACATTTATTCGCCTATTGTATGCCAACATTGCCAAGATGTCATATGTGCCCCATCGTATCAAGGATTGCTGCCATGAAAGAGAGTCGTTGCCAAGCCCATCACACAACGACCATTTTTTAAAAGGATGTCGCTTTATCGAATTTTAAAAAGGGTCACGTTGTATCAAATCAAAAGATAGACGATGAGAACAAAGTTATGTGGTGGGAGCCTTCGTATGAACAAAAAGATGTTGATTGAGTGTATGAATATTTTTGTAATGGCTATTTTGCTTCGTTTGTGAGAAGATTTTGCAACAAACAAATAGAATGACTTGTATCCCCGAATAGAGTAGTACCATCACAAATGCGCAGATGTTATACACGGAATACAAAGAAGAGAAGGGAATTCATGGGATGAGAGCAAACAATACCATTAATGCAAAATGTCAAACAAACCCTATAGAAAAATTCATATAGTTATTGGAGGTAGTTCTTCACCACATATACATTTTGTTGGTTGAAGTTTATATGGTGAGCAATCATATACTGAATTTGAGTTGGACCGATATTATTGAAGCCTTAGCAAAAGTTCACATGTATTTTTATTTATAAAAGAAAGTGGCGCAAAGAGAATATTTTCAAACTTTCACTTCATTGTAGACAAATTATTTTCCATAAGGTTTATAAGGATTAATAGAAATATGTACAAATCATATGAAGTAATATATTTTATTTTCATAAGTTATGTTATTCCAGTGTTTATTTTCAGTAGATGTAAGATTGATAAAGATAAAACCCCTTGTTTAGTATTTGTTATTAGAGAGTTCGAGGAAGTGGAATCTAGGAACTTGGGAAGATTGAGTCCTACTTGGTTCAAACAATGTTTGTTAGAGATGCATCTAAATAATGGTTTAGTTGATGTTTTTAATGTATTGTGAACCTTGAGTGGATCTATTACTATGTAAGGCTTCAATAATGGAATAAAGTCGCATTCATAAAGATGTCTAATGAAAAAGATAAGCATGTCTTAATTAGATATTAATTAACAAGGTAGGTAGGTTGTACCAATACCACAACTACATAGCCATTGATATAAATGAGAATCAACCCCATTGCATCAAATAGCCTCATTATAATAAAAACATATATTTTACATGGGTTTGTATATAGTAAAAGTGTGTCCATCTCAAATTATAATAGGCTTTTCTCATAAGAATGAAAAAGGAAAAAAATAGTTCCTATGATTAGAATGGAGAAGAGTCATTCTGGCAGTAATAAATGTCATACTACACAATAATGAAGCTTTCTCTAGCTATTGGGTTGTTTGTTTCTCTGCACCTTGTGGTGTTGGTTTTAAAACTATAAAAACCCATGTTAGAAAAATATAAAAACAAAAGAAAACAACAATAACAATAGAACACTAGATTTAATTGGAAGCCCTGTTGTACATAGGTAAAACCACGGGGAAATGGCAGCTTCAAATCTTATTATTACTTAGCAAAATATTTTTACAACTTTTTCTATACAAAAATGGCAAGGGTCAATTCTTGTTTATAGAATACATAAGAGGGTTCTAGATGGAATCGAAATACAACGGGAGGTTCTAGAAATTTTCGCCTTAAGGGCTCCTCCCTTGCACCCCCCAACAAGGCGGGCCTGACTAACCTGCAACCCCCTAGATGTGCCCAACACATTAATTGTGCTTAGGGATAACCATGCACCACTCTCTAGGAGAATATCATAGATCTATATATTGACTTCACCTCCTAACACTCCTCTCTATGGATGGTTGCCATTTGCATTTTTTAAAAGCAAGTTTTAAATATTAGTTGGAAGTTCACATAAGAAACATAACTTTCTAACCAACTATCGTTTATTAGTTGGATAGTTTAGTCACATAAGTAAGAAACTAGCATAGTTGGATAGTTCAAGTAAAATGCAATATCACTTCCCATCCCAAACAACTAGTAATTTATTTTTCTTCTCATCAATTAACTCATTTTTTGTAAAACATATTTCTTATGAAAAAAATACTTTAACAAGAAAACTGAAAATGGAAAGGTATATACAATGTAATTACATCATCTTCTTTGAAGCAATTAAAACTGCTATAAAATTAGAATAAGTGACATGATCTAATTGCTTAATATCCTTAATCAATTAGGTGTTTTTACTAAAATATAATTCAAAATAATACAAGATATTACTAAATGTTTATGAAAAAAACTGTACCATATCCAAACCATGATTATTTTCTAGAAATCCAATATGAAGAAATAACAAAAATACATTGCATTTACTTATACTTCACTCCATCAAAGACCGCATAAATAATTGATATGGATTTCATTAAGTGTTCATTTTCCATTAAAGATTTGTAGTTTGTGTGATATATTTATGTTTATAATGAACTCGTGTTTCTTTATATGTTTATTTCTTTCATCAACTCAATTTTCAAATTTGCACTATAGAAATAGGAAACTCAATGTTCAAGTTTACACTATAGAAATAGGAATAGGAAATGAAACTGAATTTAAGTCGATGAGATTTGTTTGTTTAGCCTTTCGTACACATTTCGAGGATTGTCATGTATTTAAGTACATTCAAATGGATTGTCATATACAACATTCTTTATTTTCTAAACCCTTATGTGTAAGGAAATTTTTACTTAATATCTTAAAGGGTAATATTTATGTCGTAAGAACTAAATTGATCATTTGATGTACATTCAAATTAACTATGATTAGTGGCTCATGCAATCTAAAACATTATAATTGTTGTAACTAGTTTTGAATTTAGCATACATTGAATGTAGAATTGCAAGTGCATTGAATTCATCAATGTTTTTTTATTGATTTCAACATTGTTTTTTTTTAACAAAAGTGGATAGCTTTTCCATTGATATATAAAAAGCTTTGACAAAGCTGGTTAGATGAGTACAAGATCTCTTCAAGAATTAAAAAAGAGAAGCAAAATTGCTAGTTATGCCAAAATTTCACCTACAAACTAGACCGACTTTCTAACTTACTATTGTCTATATTTTTGACAACTATATATCCTATTAAATTGACCACACAAGGAGATAATATATAACAATACATAATTTAAAATCTGGCCTAGTTAAGTGAATTCATGCCCACTGTGGGCTTCCTTCATTTCCTCATCATCTGTCCTTTGCTTGCCAAGTGGTGATTGGGTTGTCTCTTGTTTGTGTTCCCTTGTTGCCTACTAAATTGTAATGTCCTCCATGAGTGCTTCCTTGATTGAGCCTACAGAGTCTAAATGCCTATCCGCCATAGATTGTGAATTTCATGCAAAAGCTAAATTCATGTTGTATTGCATATCAATATTTGTATTCAATTTCTCCATTCTTTTATTATGAGCTTTTAGTGGCGCCTTCAACTCATCATTTCTTGCCACTTGTAGCTCAATATGGTTTCCTATGCTATTATTCAAGTGTGTAATTGCTTCCTAGAGTACATCCAGTTGCCTAATTTGAAGCTTGATGATCTTCCTCAAGTCCAATGCATCACAAAGAGCACACCTGCCATGGTGGTTATGCTCTGCCATGGCACTACCAAATCCCAAATGCATAAACCAACCCAAGCCACTATTTCACTTCAAACTTCCCACACAACCAAACTCAAAGCAAAACAACAAGTAAATCATTTCCATGGATTGAAGAAAAGGTCCCAATTGAATTTCTAAGCATCCACCTCATTTGCTCACCTCTTCACAACCCAAGTGCAGTCAAGTACATCTAAACAAAGCTCCCCTGAACTATGTAAATGACTTGAATGCACCACCCTGTCACCAAGAGATATCTCTCCATGGAGCAAAGTGAACTTTGGCATAGAAGACTTGCTCATATGCACTATAGAGCACTTCCAATTGCAAGCAAGGCAGTAGAGGGTCTTCCTGAAATCAAGACCAAACATGAAGGTGTTTGCAAAGGATGTGCAAAAGGTAAGAACATTAAGAAGGCTTTCCCAAGCAGTGAAATCAAGGCAAAAGACATCCTGGAAATCATCCACTCAGATGTATGTGGCCCTATGTCATCCAGTTCCCTGAGTGGGTATGTTTACTATGTCTCATTTATTGATGACTTCTCCAGGAAGACTTGGGTATACTTCTTGAAGGGCAAAGATGAGGTGCTTGATAAATTCAAGGAATTCAAAACCTTGATGGAGAATCAAACTGACAAGAAGATCAAAACATTCAGATCCGACAATGGTGGAGAATTCACCTCAAGTGACTTCAAAAGGCTTTGTAGTGATTAAGGGATTAAGAGGGAGTTGACTGCTCCTTATAATCCTCAACAGAATGGTGTTGCAGAAAGGAAGAACAGAACTATCATGGAAGCAGCAAGGGCAATGTTGCATGACCAGGATCTTCCTATGCATCTATGGGCAGAAGCAGCTAGAACAGTTGTATATGTGCAGAACAGAACACCCCACAAGATATTGGACAACAAGACACCAGAAGAAGTCTTTTCTGGTAAGAAACCTAAAGTCAGCCATCTCAGAATATTTGGTTGTCCAGTATACACTCATGTCCCAAAGGAAAAGAGGACTAAACTAGATCCTTCAGGAAAGAAGGATATCTTTGTGGGTTACAGTGAAAGCTCGAAGGCTTACAGAATATACTTTCCAGGGTTCAAGAAGATTGATGTCAGCAAGGATGTAACATTTGATGAAAACTCAGTATTTATCAAATCAAGGAAGGCACCTACCGAAGTTTATGAAGAACCTAAGGAAACAAGATTTCAGGACACTACCATGACTGAAGCAGTTCCAGAAGCTATTCGTGAGTTTGAAGATCCACAAGAACCTGTAGATCCACCCCGTGAGGATAACTCTCACAAGAGGAAACCTGTATGGGCTAGAGAGCTCATTCAAGATGCAGAAAGATTTGGTATTCCAAAAGAAGAACACAGAGCAAAGAAGAGAACCAAATCACAAACCAGCTATGTTGCTTTACTCTGTGACATTATGAACAAAGAGCCTTCCAATTATGAAGAGGCAGCGGAAAAGAAAGAATGGAAGGATGCCATGGTTGAGGAATACCAATCAATAATGAAGAATGATGTTTGGGATGTTGTCCCAAGACCTAAAGAGAAGTCTGTTGTGACTTCTAAATGGATCTTCAAAATCAAGCATGCTGCAGATAGCAGTGTGGAGAAATACAAAGCAAGATTCGTAGCTTGTGGCTTCTCTCAGAAAGAGGGAATAGATTATGAAGAAACTTTTGCACCTGTAGCCAGGTATACTTTCATCAGAACAGTACTTGCCCTGGCTGCAGCTATGAAATGGAAAATACACCAAATGGATGTCAAGACTGCTTTCTTGAATGGTGTAGTAGAAGAGGAAGTATATGTGGAACAACCACTTGGTTTTGAAATACATGACAGGGAGTCATATGTGTGCAGATTGAAGAAAGCCTTGTATGGCTTGAAGCAAGCTCCCAGAACTTGGTATGGTAGGATGGACAGTTTCCTATCTAGTTTGGGCTTTACCAAGAGTAAAGCGGATTCCAACCTTTACTACAAGGTTGAGGAAGGGAATCCTATGATTCTACTCCTGTATGTGGATGACTTATTTGTAACAGGAGATGATAGACTGATTGCAGATACTAAGAGGAAGCTTGCTGCTGAATTCGATATGAAAGATTTGGGAATGATGCATTATTTCCTAGGTATGGAGGTGTGGCAGAATGCAGGTGGGATCTTCCTTGGTCAAGGGAAGTACACAATAGATATCCTGAAGAGATTCGGGATGATGGATTGCAAGGCCATGGCCACACCTATGCAATCGAATCTGAAGCTTCTATGTGATGCTTCATCTGAGCCGGTTGATGTCTCCATGTATCATCAGATGACTGGGTCCTTAATGTACCTGACGAACACGAGACCAGATATTTGCTTTGCTGTGAACACATTGAGCCAGTTCCTGACGGATCCGAGGAGTGTTCACCTGGTTGCTGTAAAGCATGTTCTGAGGTACCTGAAGGGTATAGTGGATTATGGGCTCAAGTATGAAGCGAATCAAAAGTTTAACCTGCGTGGTTATGTTGATTTAGATTGGGCTGGCAGTGCTGCAGATAGGAAGAGCACATCTGAGTGATGCTTCAGTATGGGATCAGGTGTGATCTCCTGGTTTAGCAGGAAGCAGTCTTGCGTAGCACTGAGTACAGCTAAGGCAGAGTATGTTGCAACCTGTTCAGCTAGTTGTGAGGCAGTATGGCTACGGAAGCTACTGTCTGAGTTATTTGATCTCCCGTTGGATGCTACTGGTATCTTCTGTGATAACCAGAGTTGCGTGAAGTTGTCCGAGAACCCAGTGTTTCATGACAGGTCGAAACACATAGAGATCAAATATCACTATATCAGGGATATGGTGCAGAGAGGAGCTGTGAAGCTCCTATATGTTGCGACGGACGAGCAGATTGCAGATGTGCTAACGAAGCCACTAGCCAGGGTGAAGTTCAAGTACTTCAGAGAGAGGCTTGGCGTTCTTCAGATCGAGGACACTTCGAGGAAGAAGTGATGGACACATTTGCTGAAACCATTCCAAGCATGTTGGAAGGGGGACCCTTCACATGGCTGTGGATGTAAGCGCTGGATGATGAGCATCAGGATGATGTTCTGGTTTCTGCTTGGATATGATCAGTTGGATCATTTTTATGTATGTATGTATGCATCATGTTGGATGTTGGATATGATCAGTTGGATCATTTATATGTATGTACGCATCATGTTGGATGCTGGATATGATAGGTTGGATCATGTGTATGTATTTTGTATACGCATCATGTTGGATGCTGGATATGATCGGTTGGATCATGTGTATGTATTTTGTATGTACGCATCATGTTGGATGCTGATGGATACATTGTGTGGATCATGTATCTATGTATGTATCAGGTGGATACTTGGTGTGCATCAGATGGATGCATTGTATGATCAGGATGATCGTGGATGACGAGCTTCTCCAGATGACATGCAGCACGATGTTGCAGTGATAATGGTTAGGATGATCATGTGTACATCAGGATGATGTTTGATGAGTATCAGATGATACTTTGTGGCCGTGGATCAGGTTGTGCAGGTAAACATGTAATTTGTGCCCTAGGAGATTTGCAGATGGTCTTTCGAGGTTTGCCTATGGCATGTAATTCGGTGCCCTGGGACATCTGGCAAATGCTCTTGCGAGGTTTTGCTTGGGAGGACATGTAATTTGTGCCCTGGGAGATCTGCAGATAATCTTTCGAGGTTTTGCCTATGGCATGTAATTCGGTGCCCTAGGATATCTGGCAGATGCTATTGCGAGGTTTTGTCCTATGGCATGTAATTTGCTCCTGGGAGATCTGGACAGGATGAAAAAGGCCTCAGATGCTTCAGCCAGGTTTTTCCATGACCACATGTAATTTGCTCCTAGGATATCTGGACAAGATGAAAAAGGCCTCAGATGCTTCAACCAGGTTTTGTGGTGAGATCACATATAATGTGCTCCTGGGAGATCCGACAGGTAGAGCCGCGTGCTCGTAACAGCCTGGGATGCTTCAACCAGGTTTTGTGATGGGTCACATGTAATGTGCTCTTGGGAGATCCAACAGGTAGAGCTGTGTGCTCATAATGGCCTGGGATGCTGCAGCCAGGTTTTGTGACGCACGTAATAAGTCCTAAGGATTCCACAGTATGGCTAGTGATGATGAAGACCTGCAGATGGCGGGCCTACATCCAGTATGAAAAAGGACTGGCTCTGTAGAACTTCCTATGACGAGTAGAGTCAGAGATTGGTTGAGATAGCAGCAGCAGTGACGATAATGATGACGATGATCCAGAGAAGAAGACTTGTTTAGCAGATCTGTGTCAAGAAATACCTTCCTAGTTAAGAGGGAGTGTTGATGTATATGTAACTTCGGAATGTATTTCATCTGTATATTTTATATATATTTATTGTACCCTTATAAGAGATGTGTTATTCCACTATAAGAAAGTGTCGTCATGTGGATTGACAAGTGTCGCAAGTGTGTGTACTTGCCGATGAGTTATTAGACCACCATGTGGGGTCGGCCCTGATTTATATATATATTATAATGTGGATGTATCTAAGTAGACAAGTCGGCCCCATTAGGTCACTGGGCAAAAAGGTGAGTATAAATAGAGATAGGAGATCTCTATTTTACTCACTCGGAAAAGTAACTCACTCTCACTCTCAAAAGTGGCGCACTAGTGAGGAGGAGGAGGATCATCTGCTAGGAGACTATCTCAGTGTTATTTGGTTGTATTTTGGTTGAGCCATTGCTCTCTCTATCTCTGAGGAAGTTGTGGGGTTTTTTACCTTAGGGTTTTCCCCACGGAAACTCTGTGTCTCTTGTCTCTATGCTTTTGATGCTTGTGATGCTTGTCATATTATGATTGTCATGCATTGATATACTGTAGATGTTATTCTCTCTGCAAAGATCCTATAGTATTGTGAATTAATGCTCAAAATTTAACATGGTATTAGAGCTAACCTGAGAAGAAGACATTTTGCAGTGACGGAAGCTTGTGTTCCTTGTTTATTGGGTTTCTCTCCACAGATTTTTGGAAATCAGTATAGTAGATTGACTCTACTCATCAATGCGCATCTATCTGTTCAATCAGAATTCAATTCCAAGCATTTTCATATTTGGCGCTAAAAATTAGGGTTTCCACAAAAATAGGAATTTCTGGAATCTGAAGACACAGCTGGAAGCTCCTTGCAAAAATCGAAGTTTAGAGCTTTGGATCGAGATTTTTGGCTGGTTAGATCTCTGGGAAACTCAAACCCTAATTCAAGGCTCTCCATGTAAACCCGGGAGGAAAAAAAGGCAATTTTGAAGGGCAAGACTTTGTTGATCTCAAATTTTTAATGTACCAGGCTGATCAGTTCACCAAGGCGCATCTATCTATCCTTTCGGAAATTTGAAATTCACATTTTGAATTTTTAGGGTTTCTCTGACAAACCCTAATCCGGGACCAGATCCAGTTTTCAGCACTTCAAGTGGTAAGTCCTAAATCTTTTCTATTTCCATTTGAAGTACTCTTAAAGATGTCTCTCCACACCAAGCTTGAGGATAAGCTTGAAGGGGCTGATAACTTCCGAGCCTGGAAGTATAGGATTGGGTTAATCCTGGAAGAGAATGAGTTGGACTCATATGTGAAAGAAGACATCCCTATCCCAGAGGATGAAGAGGCCAAGGCATTGCACAAGAAGAACTTGGTCAAGGCAAAGAGAATCATTGTTGATTCTATCAAAGACCATCTCATACCCCATGTGTCTTCTCTTAAGACACCCAAGGAGATGTTTGACCCGTTGACCAAGCTGTTTGAAGAAAAGAACATAAATCGAAAGATGACCCTGCAAAACCAATTGAAATGAGTAAAGTTTCAGAATGGAGAAACCATTCAATCCTATTTTTCAAGGGTCTCCCAAATCAAGGAACAACTAGAAGCAGTGGATGAAATGGTGGAGAATGGTGAAGTGGTGATCACCGCTCTAAATGGCCTACCCGGGTCATGGGATTCCTTTATCCAAGGAATTTGTGCAAGGAAGAAGTTGATCTCTTTCAATAGACTACGGGAAGAATGCTCACAAGAAGAAGCAAGGCTTGTGGCACGAGAAGAAAAGATGGGGAATGAAGATCAAGCTCTCACAGCTCACACCAGGAAAGGAAAGTCCAAGAGAGAGCCATCTCACTCCAAGAGATCTTCACATCACTTCAAAGAAAGAAGAATATGCTTCACTTGTAATGAGAAAGGACATATTGCCATAAACTGTCCCAAGAACAAGAAGAACAATAACATCTCCAACAAGAAGAAGAAGGGTAGCAAAAGAAGGTTTCATGCTCATGATGTCGAAGATGATGAACCCCCAAAGAAGAAGGCTAGGGAAGAAAGTGATAGTAATGATGACTCGTCAAGTGAAGAAGAGTATGTTCTGATCTCTGCTCTCACAGGTACCATCTCCCATGGTTGTAATGATTGGTTGATTGATAGTGGGGCTTCCAAACACATGACTGGGTTTAAGGAATCTTTTGTGAACCTATCTGAACATGAATCACCCCATAAGGTGAAACTTAGGGATGATTATCAATACCCAATCAAAGGAAGTGGTGAAGCCTCCTACAACCTAGATTCTGGAAAATCTTTGAAGATGAAAGAAGTCCTTTATGTACCTGGGCTCAAGAAGAACTTACTCTCCATCTTTGCATTGGATGCAAAAAGTATGAGGGTTGCATTTGTGGATGGTCAAGTCCTAATGTGGCCAAAGGGAAAGAACATAGATGATGCAGTAGTGATTGGAGAGCAAGAAGGAGGTTTGTATAAATTGAAGGGACAATCTGAACATGCCATGGTGCATGAATCCATGGAGCCAAGTGAACTTTGGCATAGAAGACTTGCTCATATGCACTATAGAGCACTTCCAATTGCAAGCAAGGCAGTAGAGGGTCTTCCTGAAATCAAGACCAAACATGAAGGTGTTTGCAAAGGATGTGCAAAAGGTAAGAACATTAAGAAGGCTTTCCCAAGCAATGAAAGCAAGGCAAAAGACATCCTGGAAATCATCCACTCAGATGTATGTGGCCCTATGTCATCCAGTTCCCTGAGTGGGTATGTTTACTATGTCTCATTTATTGATGACTTCTCCAGGAAGACTTGGATATACTTCTTGAAGGGCAAAGATGAGGTGCTTGATAAATTCAAGGAATTCAAAACCTTGATGGAGAATCAAACTGACAAGAAGATCAAAACATTCAGATCCGACAATGGTGGAGAATTCACCTCAAGTGACTTCAAAAGGCTTTGTAGTGATTAAGGGATTAAGAGGGAGTTGACTGCTCCTTATAATCCTCAACAGAATGGTGTTGCAGAAAGGAAGAACAGAACTATCATGGAAGCAGCAAGGGCAATGTTGCATGACCAGGATCTTCCTATGCATCTATGGGCAGAAGCAGCTAGAACAGCTGTATATGTGTAGAACAGAACACCCCACAAGATATTGGACAACAAGACACCAGAAGAAGTCTTTTCTGGTAAGAAACTTGAAGTCAGCCATCTCAGAATATTTGGTTGTCCAGTATACACTCATGTCCCAAAGGAAAATAAGACTAAACTAGAGCCTTCAGGAAAGAAAGGTATCTTTGTGGGTTACAGTGAAAGCTCGAAGGGTTACAGAATATACTTTCCAGGGTTCAAGAAGATTGATGTCAGCAGGGATGTAACATTTGATGAAAACTCAGTATTTATCAAATCAAGGAAGGCACCTACCGAAGTTTATGAAGAACCTAAGGAAACAAGATTTCAGGACACTACCATGACTGAAGCAGTTCCAGAAGCTGTTCGTGAGTTTGAAGATCCACAAGAACCTGTAGATCCACCCCGTGAGGATAACTCTCACAAGAGGAAACCTGTATGGGCTAGAGAGCTCATTCAAGATGCAGAAAGATTTGGTATTCCAAAAGAAGAACACAGAGCAAAGAAGAGAACCAGATCACAAACCAGCTATGTTGCTTTACTCTGTGACATTATGAACAAAGAGCCTTCCAGTTATGAAGAGGCAGCGGAAAAGAAAGAATGGGAGGATGCCATGGTTGAGAAATACCAATCAATAATGAAGAATGATGTTTGGGATGTTGTCCCAAGACCTAAAGAGAAGTCTATTGTGACTTCTAAATGGATCTTCAAAATCAAGCATGCTGCAGATAGCAGTGTGGAGAAATACAAAGCAAGATTCGTAGCTTGTGGCTTCTCTCAGAAAGAGGGAATAGATTATGAAGAAACTTTTGCACCTGTAGCCAGGTATACTTTCATCAGAACAGTACTTGCCCTGGCTGCAGCTATGAAATGGAAAATACACCAAATGGATGTCAAGACTGCTTTCTTGAATGGTGTAGTAAAAGAGGAAGTATATGTGGAACAACCACTTGGTTTTGAAATACATGACAGGGAGTCATATGTGTGCAGATTGAAGAAAGCCTTGTATAGCTTGAAGCAAGCTCCCAGAACTTGGTATGGTAGGACGGACAGTTTCCTATCTAGTTTGGGCTTTACCAAGAGTAAAGCGGATTCCAACCTTTACTACAAGGTTGAGGAAGGGAATCCTGTGATTATACTCATGTATGTGGATGACTTATTTGTAATAGGAGATGATAGACTGATTGCAGATACTAAGAGGAAGCTTACTGCTGAATTCGATATGAAAGATTTGGGAATGATGCACTATTTCCTAGGTATGGAGGTGTGGCAGAATGCAGGTGGGATCTTCCTTGGTCAAGGGAAGTACACAATAGATATCCTGAAGAGATTCGGGATGATGGATTGCAAGGCCATGGCCACACCTATGCAATCGAATCTGAAGCTTCTATGTGATGCTTCATCTGAGCCGGTTGATGTCTCCATGTATCATCAGATGATTGGGTCCTTGATGTACCTGACGAACACGAGACCAGATATTTGCTTTGCTGTGAACACATTGAGCCAGTTCCTGACGGATCCGAGGAGTGTTCACCTGGTTGCTGTAAAGCATGTTCTGAGGTACCTGAAGGGTATAGTGGATTATGGGCTCAAGTATGAAGCGAATCAAAAGTTTAACCTGCATGGTTATGTTGATTTAGATTGGGCTGGCAGTGCTGCAGATAGGAAGAGCACATCTGAGTGATGCTTCAGTATGGGATCAGGTGTGATCTCTTGGTTTAGCAGGAAGCAGTCCTGCGTAGCACTGAGTACAGCTGAGGCAGAGTATGTTGCAACCTGTTCAGCTAGTTGTGAGGCAGTATGGCTACGGAAGCTACTGTCTGAGTTATTTGATCTCCCGTTGGATGCTACTGGTATCTTCTGTGATAACCAGAGTTGTGTGAAGTTGTCCGAGAACCCAGTGTTTCATGACAGGTCGAAACACATAGAGATCAAATATCACTATATCAGGGATATGGTGCAGAGAGGAGCTGTGAAGCTCCTATATGTTGCGACGGACGAGCAGATTGCAGATGTGCTGACGAAGCCACTAGCCAGGGTGAAGTTCGAGTACTTCAGAGAGAGGCTTGGCGTTCTTCAGATCGAGGACACTTCGAGGAAGAAGTGATGGACACATTTGTTTAAGCCATTCCAAGCATGTTGGAAGGGGGACCCTTCACATGGCTGTGGATGTAAGCGCTGGATGATGAGCATCAGGATGATGTTCTGGTTTCTACTTGGATATGATCAGTTGGATCATTTTTATGTATGTATGTATGCATCATGTTGGATGTTGGATATGATCAGTTGGATCATTGATATGTATGTACGCATCATGTTGGATGCTGGATATGATCGGTTGGATCATGTGTATGTATTTTGTATACGCATCATGTTGGATGCTGGATATGATCGGTTGGATCATGTGTATGTATTTTGTATGTACGCATCATGTTGGATGCTGATGGATACATTGTGTGGATCATGTATCTATGTATGTATCAGGTGGATACTTGGTGTGCATCAGATGGATGCATTGTATGATCAGGATGATCGTGGATGACGAGCTTCTCCAGATGACATGCAGCAGGATGTTGCAGTGATGATGATCAGGATGATCATGTGTACATCAGGATGATGTTTGATGAGTATCAGATGATACTTTGTGGCCGTGGATCAGGTTGTGCAGGTAAGCATGTAATTTGTGCCCTCGGAGATTTGCAGATGGTCTTTCGAGGTTTTGCCTATGGCATGTAATTCGGTGCCCTGGGACATCTGGCAAATGCTCTTGCGAGGTTTTGCTTGGGAGGACATGTAATTTGTGCCCTGGGAGATCTGCAGATAGTCTTTCGAGGTTTTGCCTATAGCATGTAATTCGGTGCCCTAGGATATCTGGCAGATGCTATTGCGAGGTTTTGTCCTATGGCATGTAATTTGCTCCTGGGAGATCTGGACAGGATGAAAAAGGGAGATCTGGACAGGATGAAAAAGGCTTCAGATGCTTCAGCCAGGTTTTGCCATGACCACATGTAATTTGCTCCTAGGAGATCTGGACAGGATGAAAAAGGTCTCAGATGCTTCAACCAGGTTTTGTGGTGAGATCACATATAATGTGCTCCTGGGAGATCCGACAGGTAGAGCCGCGTGCTCGTAACAGCCTGGGATGCTTCAGCCAAGTTTTGTGATGGGTCACATGTAATGTGCTCCTGGGAGATCCTACAGGTAGAGCTGTGTGCTCGTAATGGCCTGGGATGCTACAGCCAAGTTTTGTGACGCACGTAATAAGTCCTGAGGATTCCACAGTATGGCCAGTGATGATGAAGACCTGCTGATGGCAGGCCTACATCCAGTATGAAAAAGGACTGGCTCTGTAGAACTTCCTATGACGAGTAGAGTCAGAGATTGGTTGAGATAGCAGCAGCAGTGACGATGATGATGACGATGCATCGATGACGATGATCCAAAGAAGAAGACTTGTTTAGCATATCTGTGTCGAGAAATACCTTCCTAGTTAAGAGGGAGTGTTGATGTATATGTAACTTCGGAATGTATTTCATCTGTATATTTTATATATATTTATTGTACCCTTAAAAGAGATGTGTTATTTCTCTATAAGGAAGTGTCGTCATGTGGATTGACAAGTGTCGCAAGTGTGTGTACTTGCCGATGAGTTATTAGACCACCATGTGGGGTCGGCCCTGATTTATATATATATTATAATGTGGATGTATCTAAGTAGACAAGTCGGCCCCATTAGGTCGCTGGGCAAAAAGGTGAGTATAAATAGAGATAGGAGATCTCTATTTTACTCACTCGGAAAAGTAACTCACTCTCACTCTCAAAAGTGGCGCACTAGTGAGGAGGAGGAGGATCATCTGCTAGGAGACTATCTCAGTGTTATTTGGTTGTATTTTGGTTGAGCCATTGCTCTCTCTATCTCTGAGGAAGTTGTGGGGTTTTTCACCTTAGGGTTTTCCCCACGGAAACTCTGTGTCTCTTGTCTCTATGCTTTTGATTCTTGTGATGCTTGTGATGCTTGTCATATTATGATTGTCATGCATTGATATACTGTAGATGTTATTCTCTCAGCAAAGATCCTATAGTATTGTGAATTAATACTCAAAATTTAACAAGTCATGGGATCAAATGGGTGGAGGAGACACCCTCATTTTTTACTAGGGTCCCTTTTGCAAGCATGGTTGTCAAGTTTGCCATGGCGTCCACTTGGAAGTTACAAACTCAGAGAATACAATAAAATTCAATAAATTTGAAGATAAGGATTCGAGTGTGTACATAAACCAAAGTCAATACAATTTTACAATTCAAAGCATTCTCTATAACAAAGCTAGTTAAGCCTTCAAAATCATTTTTTCCTAAATCACGTCCCTCATCCATCTATGAAAAATAAATAAGATAAACATAACTATGTTGATTAACCTCGAAATTGAAAACCCATCAAAGAAAATAATATATCCATTATGGATATGGTTGTAAGTCGCTAATCCTTATATTATTGGGTTCCCTATGTTGAAGATGGTTTATGAAAATGAGAGAATGCGTTTATTCATCACAAAGTGTAAGGATATTTATTTATAAGTTTTTGTTATATGATTTAAATAGATATCGTGCATAAGATTTAATAACAATGCAAAATGATTGTATCGAGTGAAACGAGGTGCTCTACAACCTAGTATGGGAGAGATCCTCTAACATGATATAATGTTTCAACGTTAGTAACAAAATAATTAAAAAAATTCATGTCGGCTCATAAAATAAAAAATTATGAAAAATATTTATAAAAAAAATCCATGTTGTTTCATAAAATAAAGTATTATGAAAAGTAATTAAAAAATAGATGTTCGTTTATAAAATAAAAACTTAAAACTTGAACCCGGATCTATCAATCAAGAAAGATCAAATTTCTTGAGTTTAAATTTAAAAAAGAAATACACCTCAAGAAATTGGATCCCTCTCGGTACTTGATAGATACGAATTTAAGATAAATCTATGCTGGTTAGTTAACACATGCATTTATTTAATGCATTGATTTCAACTATTTAGTAAAAAACAATTAGATTTAATTAATTTAAAATGCAAACTGATAATCAATGATGATATAATTAAAAGTAACAATGAATTACATTACATATTGGAATAAACTGAGAACAAACAACATGAATAAAATGAAAATAAAAATAGACTTACATAAAACCAAAAAAATTGAAGAAATATAATAAATGTGATTAGAATATGAATATAAATACATATATAAAATTACCCATAAATATGAAAATTTAAAATTTGAATAAAAAGAATGCCAATAGAATGAACAAACATATACTATTAAAGACTAATATATAATGAACAAATATTATCAAATGAAATTATATAAGGAGATATATTATCAAAGTTAAGTTTAATTTTCTACGTGTCTAAATGCCACTGTAAACAGCGTATAGATTCATACATCATACAAAGTTTTCACAAGGAACTTCTGACAAAATGCTTATAAGAATACCTTACAAAACTTAAACCAGAAAGGCTTTGAGGTCCGATTGATTTCTACCTTTGAATCTTCACAGACTTCTCAAAAGCATGACAATGGAATCACACGTCATAATAAAACATTTTACTTGTGAGTTGACAGGGTACCTGAAAATGTGCATTGAAACAACTTTAAAATTAATAATATACTAAAATAAGGCTTATCAGCTAAACGAAAATACTGATACATATTCTTACTTCAACTTCCTTTAAGTTCAACTTCGACAAAATGAACATTAAGTCTAGATTGAATGTAAAATCATCACAATATGCATCCCTGTCCATTCTACTGATCAAATGCAACCATAATAATAATGAACTATTTACACGGGCAAATTGGCCATTGCAGAGGAAGAAACGTGCATATAGGTTGAACTACTCAAGATAGTTCTACTTTTCTATTTTCAATTTTAACAAGTGCTACCAGTAATCCCCACAAGAACAGAATCCATCTTTAAACTGATGGAAACGAGTTGCATCCCTCACTACAATTTCTCGCATCTCAATCTTGGAAATGAACTTAGTGACAGTATGACAGTCACCACAAACACGAAGATTCTTTGTAATGTGTATGGTGGTCCCAGGGCTCGTATTGATAAGTCCGAAAGCGATTGCCAACTTTTCACTATGGCTGCACAGCATGTAATCCTTCTCCTCATCCTCCAAATCATACAGTACAAAGTTTTTACTAGGGACATAACCTGCCTCTTTCATCCGCCCAGCCAAGGTCTCTAGAGTTGCATAAATTTGCTCAGATTGAGTATGGGATCTGTCTCCCCCAACAAATGAATGAAGACTGTTATTTAGCTCAATAAATGTGCACCCAGGTGGTTTTTTCAATCCCCGGTCTTTCATCATTTTTCTCAACCTTGCTACATCATCCCACCTGCCAACTGCAGCATATATGTTAGACAGCAGTACATAATACCCAGGATTTTCAGGTTCCAAGAGAAAAAGGCGTTTTGCTACACGTTCTCCTAGCTCAATATTGCAATGAATTCTGCATGCACCAAGCAAGGCTCCCCACACACCAGCATCAGGTTCTAGCGGCATCTTTTGGATAAAATCCTGGGCCTCATCCAGATGTCCAGCACGCCCCAGAATATCGACCATACAAGCGTAGTGCTCCAGACCAGGAGTGATACAGTAATCTTGATTCATGGAATCAAAGTAGTGCCAACCATCATCCACCAGGCCTGCATGACTGCATGCAGACAAAACAGATACAAAGGTGATATGGTTTGGCTTTATGCCTGACTGCAGCATGTCACAAAAGAGTCTCAGAGCATTCTTACCATGCCCGTGCATTCCATAACATGCAATCAGTGAACTCCAAGAAACCACATTTCTTTCAGTCATTTTGTCAAACACTTGTTCTGCACTCTCTATTCTCCCACACTTTGCATACATAGATACAAGGGAATTCCCAACAGAAACCTCTGATTCAAATCCTTTCCTAAGTATGTAATCATGTATACACTTGCCCTGTTGCAGAGCCCCTGTTTGGGCACATGCAGAGAGGACACTTACCAAGGTCACCGAGTCTGGTGTTATGTCTGCTACTTGCATTTGATGAAATAGTGTCAAGGCCTCCTTAATAGGTCCATTACGGGTATACCCAGCAATCATTGTGTTCCAAGAAACAACATTTTTTTTAGACATTTTGTTGAACAGTTGGCGAGCTTTCTCCATTCTTCCACAATTGGCATACATATCTATGAGGGAAGTACCAACAAAAATATCTGATTCAAACCTGTTTCTAATTATGCATTCATGGATCCACTTGCCTTGTTCTAGATCTCCAACATAGGCACATGCCGGAAGCACACTTATCATGGTGAAACGGTCTGGTGTCACATTTTCCATTTGCATTTGATGAAAGAGCGACAAGGCCTTATTAGAATGTCCATTCTGGTCATACGCAGCAATCATTGAATTCCATGAGACCACATCTTTTCTAGACATTTTGTAAAATAATCGATTTGCAATCTCTAAATCCCCACACTTGGCATACATAGTTACAAGGGAATTTCCCACAGGAACATCTGATTCAAATCCATTTCTAATTATATAATCATGAATGCACTTACCTTGACGCAGATCCCCTAAATGGGCACAAGCAGAGAGTAAACTCACTACCGTGACAGGGTCAGGCATAAAACCTGCCACCTGCATTTGACGGACTAGTGTTAATGCTTGGCTGCCTTGTCCATTCTGAGCATATCTAGCAATCAATGCATTCCATGAGACCACATTTTTTTCCGGCATTCCACCAAAGAATCGGTATGCAAAATCCATGCTGCCACATTTTGAATACATGTCAATCAGAGCAGTCTCAACAAATCGATCCGATTCAAACCCATTCTTAGTTACATAAGCATGAATGCACTTGCCCTGTTGCATAGCTCCTAACTGACAACACGTTGAGAGAATACTGACCATGGTGACTGAATCCGGTGTCATGCCTTCCAGTTGCATTCGACGAAAAAGTGCCAAAGCCTCACTGGCATGTCCATTCTGTGCATAACCTGCAATCAAAGCAGTCCATGAGACTAAATTTCTTTGAGACATTCTGTCAAATACCTGACGTGCTTTCTCTATATTGCCACACTTAATATACATATTTATAAGAGCAGTCCCCACAAACACATTAGATTCATACTCATTCCTAATTATGTAATCATGTATCCACTCCCCTTGTTGGAGATCCTTCAAATCGGCATAAGCAGGAAGGACACTTGCAACAGTAACTGGATTGGGTTTCACATCTGATCCTTGCATTTGATGAAAGAGTCTCAAGGCCTCATTGGTATGTCCATTGCAAGCATATCCAGCAATCATAGCAGTCCAAGAGACTACATTCCTTTGAGACATTTTGTCAAACAATTGGCGTGCATGTTCTAGAACACCACACTTCACATAAAAATTGACAAGCGCAGATCCTGTGAATATGTCTGCTTCATACCCACTTCTAACTATGTGACCATGAATCTCCTTGCCTTCTCGCAGAGCCAACAGGCCAGCACATGCCCGAAGCGCAAAGGGGAATGTCAAATTGTCTGGATATATGCCTGCCTGTTGCATCCGGTGATAAAAACAAAGAGCTTCCTCGCAAAATCCATTGGTAGCATATCTCCTGATCATGGCATTCCATGCGAAAACATTTGGTTCGCATATTTTGTCAAACAGTTGGCGTGCATTCTCTAAACTCCCAAGTAGGGCATACATGCTCACTAACCTCGTTTCAATATATGTATTTTGATCCAATCCGCATACTGCCAATTGGGCATGGGTTTGTTCCAGAGATTTAATGTCTGTGCAGGCTTGCAAGAGAGAAGCGTAGTTGATGGGATTAAGCTGAATACCTGGGTATTCCATGGCTGCCAATGGAAATACCCTACATTGAGTTTTAGCAACATTGGTTTGCGATATGTCCACTGGTTTTTGTGTTGACTGTCCATCAACCGCAGCAGCAGCATGATTGTGATGTATAAGCCTAACATTGACGAAAAAACCGTTGTGAATTTGTCTGTACTTGACTTCCGAAAGAATCATACTCGTTAATTTCTAACATTGAGTTTTATCTCCTCATACAACGCCGCTTTTCTTATGGATGCTGGAATATGATATGAAATGGAGAAGGATAAATATCTCCCAGTACCACTGAACATGCAGGGATTTAAGCAATGAGGATAGGCTGTCAGTGACAGAGATGGAAGTATTGCGGTTATCGACATTATAACCGGCATCACGGTACCATTGACATTATAGACTAACCTGTACTGATCACCATAAAAATGTGCAACTTGAAGTGTGTTGAGGATTCTGTCTATCCTTGGCTGCATCCAACAAAATTTCCAAATTTCCATCTTAACGTTATTTATCACTTCAAGTTTCTTTTTAGTATTGTAGGTTTAACCGTTAAGAACGTGTTTTTTTTTCATAGAAAAATATAACTTACTATTAATATGCGAAATAGTAAAATATGTCCAACTGTCAAGTCACTGCTCAAATACATACAAATCAGCCAATATAGTCCCCGGAACAAACCGGTTATATCATCAATATGAAAATCAAGTGATCTGTCTAAAACAGCCATCCAATGCTGCCATAACCCATAGACATACTGCTATGTGTCCAATAATATCAGATAAGTAAAATGTCATAACATCATAAATATATGCATCTCATAATAGTCCAAAATATAGCTGTCCATAAAAATATAGTAATCGAAAACACCCCTGCAGGGAATGGAGTGTAATACAAATATTACACCCTATCAGAGTCAGCATCTGCAAGAGGATGTGATAAGGCCGCAAAAATATATGAGATAATATATATAAGCCCAACAAGATATTGAGCGTATCAAGTATCTGCACAAGTAAACTACAAAACATATAAGTATCCAGCCGCATAAATAACCTATGGAAAGAAAAATATAAGAGCAATATATGTCAGACTCCCTCAAGACCAGTGTAATAAGTAGGAACCATGAGAAAAAAGCAAATCATCCCGCCATTCCTGCCACATGATGACCCCAGGCTGAGAGTCGAGGGCTCGTTTCGAGAGCATATCCGCCTCCATATTGACCTCCCGGAAGATATGTTCGAAATGAATGTGCTCAAATTCAAGTATGAGCTTTCTAGCTTCCTCCAACCAATGTTTGAGCAGGAGAACATTCAGAGAGGCAATACCTTTAGCCCAGTTTATAATGGCCAGCGAGTCACCAAAAATAACCAGGGAGGGAATCGAGCGATTCCGGGCACAAAATAATAAGAGCCATAGGGCGCAAATCTCACTTCGAGTGTTAGAACCATTACCCAGGTTCAGCCAATAATGAACAGAGATAGTATTGGTGATGTGAATGGTTGCTCCAGCACCCCCAGTGCCATACAAACGGGCAGCAGCCCCATCGAAAAAGCCACAAGGAAAGACAAGAATAGGAGGAGTCATACGATTCTTCAATGTCCGCGTACTCATGCCAACCCCCCCACCAAATGCAGATAAGTATTCCTTGTGAGCAGCAATGATCTTATTGCATAATGTTGCACAATGAGGTTTCAGATCATCAAAAATGTATGCATTGCGAGCACGCCACACCTCCCAGATCATGAAGAAAGGAAGTTCGACACCATCTGAGTGAAGACCCGTCCAAGCCTCCAACCACTCAGCAAAAGATTGTACACCCCAACAGAACAGAATGCCGGATCGGTGAGCCACTAGCCCCCATAGCTCTTGAATGAAAGAACAAGCAGAGAATAGATGATCCACTGTCTCCACGGCAACATGACAAAGAGAACACCATCCCGGTCCACTGAAACCACGGCGACATAAGTTATCCCACGTGAGGATGCGGTTTGATAACGCCAGCCAAATAAAACACTTAACTTTGGGAGGAATGACCAGTTTCCAAATATATGGTTCCCACCAACTGATGTCATCGCAGGAATCAGCAAACAGAGCCTCATAGACCGATTTAGCAGATGGCACCCCTGTAGCCACATCCCAAGACCAAGCCAATTTATCGGGCTTATCAGATAGTTGTGTATTTGATTGGTAAAGAGGCCCAATATAAGCGTCCCATTCAAAAGCCATAGCGCCATATAATCCCAGCTGTGTGGCCGATAACCAATGGGGCCGTCCCTCCCCGTACCGCCCCAACGCATGAGCCAGGTTGTAATAGCCATTTGAACTGAGATGGGCCCTCAAATCAGAAGACAGTGTATGCACAGAAGAACCTCCCAGGATCGGGTCAAGACCCAGTTTTATATCGCGTCCATTGCCTGGTAGCCAGGCAATCCATTGAGAAATGATTTTTAAGGATCCAAGTAGCCCGCTCCAGATATTGGATACCCCCACCGTGACCGGCCGATTCCCCCGGAGCCAGTCGATAACAGGAGTGTTCTTCAAGTACTTGGCTCGCATAATACGACCCCATACAGAGTTGTTAAAAAGGGCACGCCATAAGCTCTTCGCATGCAGGGCCGTGACAAAATAGTCTAGGTTCTTTATATTCCAGCCCCCCAATCTCCAGGGACGTGCCAACCTGGCCCAACCAATAAGATGATATTTTTCCTGTCCACCACAGCCGGACCATAAAAAGTTGTACAACTTACGTCGAATTTGACATAGAACAGACCGAGGGACTTTGCAGAGTGTAAACCAGTACACTCCCAGGTTCTGTAAAACCGCTTTTGCTAGTGTGAGTCTGCCCCCCAGGGAAAGATTGCGGTAGCTCCAATGACCGATACGTCCCTCGAAACGCCGAATGAGCCAGCTCCAATCCTTTACCAGATAGTTAGACGGTTTTATAAAGAAGCCAAGATATTTCGTACTAGCCTCCAGCTCCAAGAAATTTAAGGGAAATATTGTACCAATGGAGTTTTCAACCTCCCCCAATAGAGAGTGTTTGATGAAACGAGACTTGTTATAATTGATGATCATACCAGAAACCGAGCAGAACAGTTCCAATATCCCTTTATGCTGAGCCCATTCCGCATGAGTGCCAATACCGAAGAGCATTACATCGTCCACAAACAGGGAGTGTGAGACAGAAATATCTCTGGTAATATGTATGCCTTGTATCCTTCCATCCCTCTTGGCCGAATGTATAGATAAACTCAGGCCTTCAATGACCAAAAGGAAGAGAAGAGAACATGTTAAGAACATGCTTATGTTTTTTCTATATGGATGCTTTAGGTAAGATATTGATTGTAACATTGTTATTCTCTAGAACTCAATCATTACATAATCAATACATAGGTGCTCAACAAGAGTATCATATCATTTATAAGAATTAAACTTAGGTGAAAAGTATAATAATGATTCCTCCCAGCTACCCAAGTTACATTCAATAAATCTTATAAAATTCATTTTATACTTGTTCTCTTTGTCTATGATATTTAATTCTATCTCATACATAAATATTTTTGCATTCCAATTTTACTAAAAGGTACTTACATCATGAGAGTAGTATTGGTAAGGGCATTTGACCAATAATGAGTCTAATTGGAATTCATGAGTTTGAGGTAGCGGGCAAATAGGGTTTGATGGCGCGGCTAGGGTTTCCAGGGAACGGTTCCCTCTCTTGTAGGTTTCTACACTCAGGGACCCAATACACATCTTAATGGATGCCTTGAGTTTTCTGCCGCTATTATTAGGGTCTCTTTTTTTAAAAGTTTTTCTTCCCAGTCGAGAGAATCCACAGGTGTAACCACTGAGGCCTCTCTCCCAAATGTCTGGTGGATCTCAAGTATTTATGCTTTTGTTTGTGGGGGATTATAAATCCACAACTAAACCCTAACTGTTGTCAGTCAACCCGTGAGTTTTAATTGGTTGTTTTTGTGGTCTGTGTCGCGGCTTGTCTAACTTGGGGATATTATTCGGTTGCTTTTGGGTGGGTTAGACACCCTGACCGTTCAGAATCCGTTTTTCGGGGAATTATTCGCTCATTTTTTTAACTTCGCCCGTGGTCTAGCTGCAGATCCCTATTTTGGGGTGCCGTCAAGATGGTAGTGACAGCATTGTGGTGGGTATTGTGCCGGCTTTTGCACCAATAAGTGCGGTGGTGGTCTGTTCTTTTGTTGTGCCAATCTATCGGCCCAGTAGATTTGTCGGGGTAGGGTTTCCATCCCGGTGGTGGTCTGTTCTTTTGAGGTGCCATACTGTCGGCCCGGATTTTTCTAGTAGGGTAGTGATTTCGTTCTGGTGGTGAGATATTCTTGCCGGTGGTGATTTGGGGTGCCGGTTTCTGGTCCGGTAGTAGTCATTATGGAGGGGTCGTCGGTTCCGGCTGTGAGTGCCACGTCTCCATCTCAGACCGACTTATGGATAGAGGAGAATGGTTTATTGAAACTAGATGAGTTTTACAAAAAAATGTTAAAAGGAAAAAGGCCCTTTGCGCCGAGTGTTGACCAACCTGCTCGAGATGTTTGCCACGTATCAAAAAAGGGACAGTTGTCATCTGCTGAAGGTGGGCGTGCAGGAAGGGACTTGCAATCTCATTCCGTGGCGGGTGGGGGAAATACTTCTTTTGCTGATACTGGTCGTCGGCGAACTCAGAGACGTCTTGAGCGGTATCAGAGTCGACCGGGGGAGCACTGGCTCACTGTGGGATGGGAGGTGGGTTTGGAGGAGCTCATTGAGTATAATATGACTGCCCTGGTTGGTCGTTTCTCCTATTTGGCCATGAACCGGAGGGATATTGTTGGGTGGGTAGTTGATACTTGGGGACTTGAACTTAAATATGTTCCCAAGGTTTCCATCCTTTCTCGTCGCTGGTTTGGATTTAAATTCCAAAAGGAGGAACACGCTACCTATATATTGGGTAAGATTTAATTGAAGGGTGTGGGTAGCTTCATGCTGCAACGTTGGCATACCGACTTCGATCTTGATCGTGCTTCCATCAGGTTTCGTCACCTATGGGTTCTTCTGCCCGGCCTTCCTTTATCCATGTGGAACAATGGGGCCTTTGAAGCGATTGGTAATCGACTTGGCCGGTTTTTGCATTTGGAGCCGGAGGTCTTGGATGGGGTTGACAAAAGGATGGGGCGTTTACTAGTGGAGGTGGATATCTCGTTGGGTCTTATTGATACCCTGCATATTGATTGGAGGGGCTGAAATTATACACAGGTCATTGACTACTGGGGCATTCATTTTCGTTGCTCCCAATGTAAGGAGGTTGGTCACCTTTGGCGCCATTGCAAGAATTCTACTCGTCATTCTCATCCTGTGGGGACGGATCCGATGTGGTCTTCGGGTGATAGCAGTGACTTTGAGGTTGATGTTGCCGGGGACCTGGACGGTTACTCCAACTGGCTTCCTCCTCTAGGAGTCGAGGACCTTGATACTATGGGTAAGCTCGAGCACTACGACCTTGTTTTTTTCCAATCCCTGAATGAATTGGAAAAGTCTTTTATTCGAGATTTGGATTTTAATAAATGTGTTGATACTGGAACTACTTCTCGGTCCGCTTCACTTGAGTCCTCCCATACTGTGTGCCCGGTTGTTGATGTGGCGGAGACCCCTGACCCTATACCTATTTTTTCTACCTCTTCTCCGGTGGACCCTGCTTCTCCCTTGACTGACCCCTCTTTTTCAGATACGGTCATCGTATCTTCCGACCAGTCTCTTCCGTCCACACCGCAGGTTTTTCCCATACCGTCCTCCCCTCCTACATTGCCTATTTCCACGGAGCCTTATGAGGGTAATTCACATACTCTGTTGATCCCCTCCTTCGCCGACATGGTCAAGAAGGAACCAATCCCGACATTCTTCAAGAATCGTTTGGTGGAATCTGTCGCACCCGGGTGGCCTGTAGAGGATGTTCTTCAACTGAACCCTTCACTTACTTCTAAAGGAGCGCGCTTTGGGGGATTACCACTGATTTTTCTTCGCTAAAAACCCGAAGTGCGTGGAAGGTTAAGGGTGGTGTTAAGGGGGTCAATGCGGTGGCTATTTCTTCAAAGGATCTTCCGGAGGTTTCTCTCTCTCTCTCCTAATTTTGGGGCGCTTAGAGGCATTAAATCCCTTGCAAGGGGTCGTGGATGATTATTTTAACCTTAAACATCAGGGGAGTGGGGGACCTCCTGAAATTGCTAGCCCTCAAGCGTGCGTTACTCATCTCCAATCCGGATATTATTCTTCTATAGGAAACGACGGTTTGTGTTGAGAAGGCGAGGTCTTTCTTTGCTAAAATTAAACCCTACTGGATGGTTTGTGTTGTTAGTGCTCTTGGTCTGTCCGACAGGCTTTTAGCCGCTTGGAACCCACAGGTTCTGGAATTAAAATCTTTCAACGTTTCTGTTGGGATCCTATTATCTGGGAAGTTGAAGGGTTTTTCGGATATTATTAATCTGGTGAATTTCTATTGTCCATACAAGGACCGTGAACTATTCTGGAACAAGGTTTGCTTTGAACATCTATTTGATTTAGACAATTTGCTCTTGGCAGGGGATTTCAATTTTACCTGGGGGGCCTCTGAGATCTGGGGGTGGCAGGCCAAGATGGATCCTTTGGGGGACTACTTTAGAGACTTATTTGACTCTCAACATTTGGTGGACATCGAACCTTCACCCTTGTCCCCTACTTGGTCAAATGGTAGAAAGGATGAGGCACTTATATCGAAACAACTGGATCGTTTTTTTGTTGCTGGGAAGATTCTAGATAAATTTACAAAATTCAGGTCCTGGGTCCTATGTATGTGCATCAATGACCACTTTCCCATAATTCTACAAGTGGACACTGAGCGTTTTCACCAAAATTACCCCTTCAAATTTAATGCTACTTGGCTACAGGATCAGTCTTTTAGACAGGCAGTGATCAGTCACTAGACCAATATTAATACCTTTGGGGAATTATCTGCTATGGAAAAAATGGTGGCCAAGTTAAGAAGTTTAAGGTTTTTTATTACAAAGTGGATAAATCAGAAGAAGGTTGGGATGGATCTCGAACTTGTTACGATTGAAATGGATTTGACTAACATATTGGAAAAAACTGTTATGGGCTCTCTCAGTATTGGTGATTAGGCCTCCCTTTTGGAACTGGAAGGGCGAAGGTTAAAACTTCTCAGGTTTCAGGAGAATTCATGGAGACTTAAGAGTCGGGCCTTGTGAATTAAGGCGGGGGACCATAATACTAAATTTTTTCATAAATTTGTTGATGCTCGCCACATTCAAAACACCATTTGGGACTTAAATGACAAAAAGGTCGCCGAATTTCCAGTCTTAGTAACCTACATGCTGAGGCTAGGAATCATTTCCATGAGATCTATCAGGACCCAAAGGACATTCCTATGATTGAGCAATTTAAAATGATTCGGGAATATCCACGATTATTTTATGATGAGGAGGGGGGTGCTATTTTCAAGGAAGTCTCCCTGCTGGAGATTGAATCTGTACTTAAAGGTTTTGCTAAGGACAAGAACCCTGGGCCGGATGGCTGGACTATTGAGATTTTCATTGATTTCTTTGACATTATGGGCCCTGATCTATGGGCGGCTATGGATGAGTCCCGCAACAAAGGCTTGGTTACTGGGGCTTTAAATTCTACTTTCATTGCACTCATTCCTAAGAAATCTCATCCTGAGAATTTCGGGGACTTCAGGCCCATATCATTCTGTAATCTCATATACAAGGTTATATCCAAGATCATTGCTATTAGACTCAAACCTGGATTATCAAAATACATATCCATGGAGTAGTATGGGTTCCTTGAGGATCGACAGATTCTGGACGTTGTAGGGGTTACTCGGGAGGTCTTCCACGGTGTTAAGACTAAACACCTCAGCTCTATCTATCTTAATTTGAATTTGGTCAAGGCATACGATCGTATGGACTGGACCTTTCTTCGATTATCTCTTGTTCAGATAGGTCTGCCTTGGGTGGTCGTTAAATGGATTATGGCCTGCATTACCTCTGTGAATTTTGCGGTGATCATTAATGGGTTACCTTCTGGTTTCTTCAAGAGCTCTCGTGGCCTCTGCCAGGGATGCCCACTATCTCCATTGCTTTTTATGCTGACTATTGAAGGTTTGAGCCGTCTCATTCATCGGGAAAAGAGATATGGGAACATCCTGGGCATAAAAGTTACTGATCAAATCCTTGTTACACATACACTCTTTGTTGATGACGTCATGTTATTTGGTCCTGGCATTGTATCTGAGTGGCTCGCCTATAAGAATATATTAGATCTTTTCTGTAAAGCATCCGGGATGCTTATCAATGCTGGGAAATCTTGGTTCTTGGAAAATAATTTGGATTTGGCTATCAAAAACTTGATCAATAACATCTTTCCTTTCAATTTCAAGGAGTTGTCCGAGGGTACCACTTACCTCGGATATTTCCTGAAACCAACAAATTACCAAATATGTGATTGGTGTTGGTTATTAAAACATTTTGATAAGCACATCAACAATTGGTGTTGGTGATGGCTCACTATCGGGGGAAGACTTACTTTAACTAAATCTGTGTTGCAAAATTTGGCTGTGTATTGGCTCTCACTTAGTAAAATTTAGAAGAACATTCTGTTGAGCATCCGCAGGCATATTTTTTCGTTCCTCTGGTATGGGGATGGTTCAACACATAAGTACCATTTGGCAAACTAGCAACTATTGGCCCGGCCCTGGCAATTGGGTGGATGGGCTCTCAAAAATATGGATAAATTTGATTTAGCTCTGAAAACAAAAAGTCTGTGGCGTGCCCTCTTCTCGGGTTCGACGTGGTGTTCGGTTATCAAAGGAAAATACTTGAAAACGAGCTCGGTGGCGGATTGGTTTCGGTGTGATCCTCCTGGTAGAGGTGGTGCATCAAATATCTAGCGTGGATTGCTGGGTTCTTTCAACATTTATCTTAATGGATGTCTTGACTACCTGGGAATGGTAGGGATGTTCGCCTGCGGGTGGATCCCATCTTGGGTGGCCCTCCGAATTATAAACTCTCTCTGCATTTGATTGGTGTTCTGCGATCCAGGGGTTACCATACCTTGAACCATGTTTTCATCCGTCATCCGGCTGGTTTGGGTTGTACTCGCTGGATTCCGGCTGCTCATTTGGGTTTGTCGGGATCATTGGCTTTGGAATGGGACAGGTACATGGTTGGACTTAATTGTCTGAATATTAAATTACATACCCCTGATCGACTAGTTTGGTCCTGGAATGCTTCCTCGGGTGTTGCTACGGCCAAGTTGGCCTATGACTCCATCCACTTTGGGGATAATTCGCAGGCTAGGTGGTGGTATCACAAGATATGGAACATTCAGGTGCCTTTGAAGTTAAAATGTTTCATCTGGCTCGTATTACACAATAGTGTGCTTACATGGGACAATTTGTGTAGGTGAGGTTTCTGCGGTCCGGGTCGATGTCACCTTTGTGGTTCTTGTGATGAAACTGTATTACACCTTTTTGGCTCTTGTTCGGTTGCTATTGACTTATGGTTAAGGATTGGCCTTATTTGTGACCATAGATTTATGTGGGGATCCGGCAGCCTGGAGGATTGCTTTTTTCGATGGGGTTGCTCTTTTAAGGACTGGTGGGCACTTCCGGTTTTTGTTTTTTGGGAACTCCGGCGTGCCCGAAATGAGGGGTTATTTGAGGGTTTATGTTTCAATTTGGATGTCATGGCCAGTTGTGCTGTAGAAACCTTTCGGGACTATAATACTAGTGGCTCTCCTCGTCCGGTTGCACCACCTAATACGACTGAACCAATACCACTCACTTATCCATGTGGTTTTTTCTATGGTGCCTCTTAGTTGGGTGGATTGATCTGTGGGGCTGGGGCGGTGTTACACATCTCTGTTAACCGGTATTTCAAGTTGTGGATGCACTTGGCAACCGGCACAAATACACGCATCGAGCTTTTGGCTTTATGGATGCTTCTTAGATTTGCAGTCCATAAGGACATTTCCCATCTTTAGATCTGGGGTGATTCGAAGGTGATAATCACTTAGGCCAAGGGATTGAGTAATATCAATGTACTCATGCTCTCACATTGGTTGGGACCGACGAGAACATTAATTGACAAGGTTTGGGTTGTTGACTTCCTGCATGTTTCTCAGTTTTCAAATCAGATGGCGGATATCCTTTCTAAGCGTGCTTTTCTTTCGGCTCCGGGACACATTTTTTGGGAGGACTAGTCTATGGATTCGCTGGTTGTTGTGGCCAACTTGGACCTTATTTCAATTTAGCTGTGGTTTTTTTTTAATGATGGCTTATTATTGTTTCTATCATCTGCAGGTTACTAGTTCATACGGTTGATCAACTTCTGGTTGGTTATCGTATCACTTTTGGTTCACTGACTTGCTGGGGTTTGTTCTCCTCGGGATGATCTATCCTTGGGACTTTTGGTGATCGACATTACTATGTGACTGTCCTTGTTTTTGTATATCTCATGGACTATGAGGCATCTGGATATCTATGTCTTTATTTTATATGCTTTGGTTAGATGGTTATTAGTTTTGCCCATTGTTTCGCTTTTGGCGGATGGGCTGTTTTTTGTTTCCATGATATGTTCTCTGTGTGTTGGTCAGTCCTATCTGTGTTCTTTTTTCGTTTTGGTGGATGGGTTGGTCTCCATTGTTTCGGTTTATGGTCCCTGTCTGCTTTTTCTTGGGTTTTTGGAACTATTTGGGAGACTATGTTTTTCTCCTTGTGATGGGTGTATGCCAAGATGTAACCATTGATACTATTTGTCTTATTAATAGTATGCTATTGTCATTGTGTGAAAAAAAATAAAAGGTACTTAGTTATGACACATTTTTTCTCTCTCCTCTTATAATTTTTTAATTTTTCCTTCTCTTAAGATTTTAACCTTCTCATAAAATACTTGCCATACTTGCCAAGGGTTGGGACTAGGTTATGATACATAATTTTTCTCTCTTTTTATAATTTTCCCTTTTCTCAAGTCTTTTTTATTTGATTTTATTGGTGTTTAGGACTTCTTCAACTTTTTTTATAGAGTTCATTTTCTATTTGTTTTTCTCTTCATTTATAATCTATGATTTTCAAATCCATCTCATGCATAGATCTTTTTGAATTCCAACTTCACTAAAAATGGTTTAGTTATGATACACAATTTTTCTCTCTCGTCTTATAATTTTTTTAAATCTATCCTTCTCTTAAGCTTTTAACCTCCTCATGAAATACTTGGCCAAGGGCCTACAAATTGGAGAACTCATCATATTTTTTTGTAAATTAAATTGAAATGACTTGATGTTTTAAACTCTTTTATAGGGACTTGTTTATGTATCGACCTTGATCATGTTATGTATTTGGTTTTAGTTTTGATTGTAGTGAAATTTCAACTTATGGTAGCCTAAAATGTCTTCTCCCAAATGCAACTAGTGTCACTTAATTTGGAAGTTTGAAAGTGGAGTTATGCCCAATTACCAATCCATGAATTTTGTGCCTTTCCTCAGAGAGTGAACTTGTACAGCTTATAATGTCTCGACTTCCATACCTGATTACATGACATTGAACCTATAAGACTATAAAATGTTTTTTTTTCTTATGATTTTGGTCACATTTATTTTGGATATGGGAATCTCCAATATACTCAATTCACCACACCATACTAATTTTCACATGATTTTAGGACTAGATAGGGACCATAACATGCATATAGCATATATCATAAAAAAATTCCATTGATTTTATTTAAATTTTGATGAGAGACATTATATCTAATAAGTCTTCTTTCTAAAAACTCAAGTAGGTCTTAATTTGAGGGTTTTAATCAAAATACATTCATAGTGTACCACAACTTACCATTTTCGGTACCCCCTTAGGATTAGACTTGAAACCTAACTTGTACAAATCATACATCCTACATTTTCACGCCACTCTCTTTGAAATTTTGATCACAAATACTCGTATATTTCTTATTTCCAAAAAACAAACAACACCCAATTTGGATGTCCCAAGCAAGATTTATGAATTCACTAAATGTATTCCTTGAAGTGTCGATTCATGAATTATTTGCTCCAATACCACTTGTCATGGTGTACTTTACCCTACAAATTAGAGCAACAACAAGATAAACATAAACTAACAATTGCTAGATGGATTAGGTCACATTGAATTTGGATATGGGAATCTTCAAATATATTAAATTCATTGCACCATACTAATTTTTGTGGGATTTTAGGACTAGATAGGAACCGTAACATGCATATACAATATATCATAAAAATGTCCATTGATTTTATTGAAATTTTGATTAGAGACATAATATTCAATAAGTGTCTTCTTCCTAGAAACTCAAGTGGGTCTTAATTTGGGGTTTTGAGTCAAAATATATTCATAGTGTACTACAACTTACCACTTTTGGTACCTCTTTAGGATTAGACTTGAAACCCAACTTGTACAAATCGTATATCCTACATTTCCACACCATTCTTATTGAAATTTTGATCAGACAAAGCGGCGTAAAAAGTTTGCATGCCCTTGCAAACTTTGGAGTTTTGGAATGTTGGTTGGGGAAGGTAAAGCTAAAATAGCCTCCACCTTCAATGGATCAAGGCGAATGCCATCCTTAGAGATTATGAATCCTAACAATCTACCGGCTTCAACACAAAATACACATTTGTGAGGATTCAAGCGAATATTGTAGTGGCGGCGTCGTAAGAATATGGCACTCAAATGATCCAGATGATCTTCTCGTGCAAAAGAGTATGCGGGTAGGTCATCCAGATAAGGTTGCACAACATGCTTGATATCGTGAAATGCGTACGACATGGCTTGTTGAAAAGTGGCCCCAAGGTTCTTGAGACCAAAAGGTAACTTGCGATACGCGAAGGTCCCCCATGGGTAGATGAAAGCAGTCTTGTGCTGGTCTGATGGGAGTATCTCAAACTGATTATAGCGAGAGAAGCCATCCATAAATGAAAAGATGACGCTCCCCGGCACAATTATCGATAATTTGGTCAATAAAGGGAGTTGGATAGTTGTCTTTAGGACAGGTTTTGTTCAAATCCCTATATTCAACACAAACTCTAATCGTACCCTGTTTCTTAGCTATAGGAACTATATTGACACCTAGTCTATCAATGGGACATGATAGATAAAACCAGCTCGAAGAAGTTTTTCGACTTCTGCTTTAATGGATGCAATTTTGCGGGGATGAATGGGTCGGAGTTTCTGTTGAACAGGTCGGGCACCGGGATAAACTTGGATTTCATGAACCACTATAGAGGGGTCAATCATCGACATTTCTTCATAACTCCAGGCAAAAACACCACGGAACTCCTTAAATAAGAAAGTATAAAATTCCACCTCAGTAGGTGTACAGGTTTTTCCTAAATGGATGTGTTCCATGATACCAAGTTTCACAGATATGTCAATGGGAAAAGTTTCCATGATGTTTGCTAAATTTCCCTCGGAAAACACATCATGCATAAGGACAGGAATCTGATATGTTCGGACAATATCCGGTGAAACGGTGGATTTTGTGTCGGGTTCTACCGCATGGTTCGTAGGAAAGGATGACCGATGATGACGATCTTTCCATGGTGGTTCATCAATTCTCATGATCTACATAATAGACTCGTCGGAAGGAAAAGTCTGTAAGAGGGAGTCAATAGAGGGCAAGGATGAATTGATTTGAGATAGGAGAGGTGCCATTGTGTGGTGGTCGATAGTATCGATCCAGTCGAAAGCGGATTGAATTGCGTGGTATGTTGATTGATTGAGATTCAGAGGCATGCAATCACCGATGGTTCCGGACTCAGCGAGACTCGGTATAACCCAAGAATCATTAGGTTTGTGGGGTTGAAAAGTACTCGAAGAGATCATGTTGATCGAAAAGATTGGGGGTGGGAGCTCCGAGAATACTCCAATGATGGAGGAATCTTTCATAAGACCAACACCAATGTCTTCATAGGTGGGGTTGAAAAGTACTCGAAGAGATCATGTTGATCGAAAATATTAGGGGTTGGAGCTCCGAGAATACTCCAATGATGGAGGAATCTTTCAGAAGACCAACACCAATGTCTTCATAGTGATGCTGAGATTGTGTCAACAACAGGACATTGTTGGTAGTGTTGGAATGGATATCCGGAGTGCAAAAATCTAATTGATCAATGATGCCAATTTTCCCTTAATAAGGAAATTGGACCAAATGGAAAATGAAAGATGCTACAACAGTCATGGCATAAAACCAATTACGACCTAGTAGGATGTTGTAATCCAATGGAGCATATACGATTTCGACGCGGATAGATACGGTTTTGCCCCATAGTTCTACGGCGAGTGATGGGATGACTCCGCAAGTTTGGAAACCACGACCGTCAAAAGATTTCAAAGTAGTAGGAGACTGAGTTACCTTCAGAGAGACGATAGCTCTCCAGCAAGACAAAGACATGATAGAAGTGGAAGCACCTTCGTCCAAAACGGTACGATGGATGTTGTTTCCACAAATCTTGGTATGAATCTGAAAATCGAGCTGGTTAGAGAGTCTTGGCTTAAAATATTCCAAATTGAACGTAATCGTGTTGGAAGAGTTTGGGTCAACAACTTCGAGTGTTGACAATAAGGTTCTACGCTGAGTAGGGAAATGTTGTAGAACTTCGAGAGTGGACATTGCACAAGGTGCTTGAGCTAAATCCTCAACAATGTTGTAATTTTGGGCAGCTCGTATGCTTGTATTAAATGTCGCTTTTCAAATGGTGGCCTTTGGTGGGCACAACACAGTGTCAGTAATAGGCCTTTCGATATGAAGAGAGCCAGTAGAAGGAGTAGTAGAAGGGAGATCTTCCATGGGAGATTTATCTTTTGAATTCCCATTCTTGTTTGAAATTTGAATTTGGAATAGAATCATATGTCTTTGACCGAGTGGATATATGGACACTCTCGTTACTCATCATGAGGATGTCACGATTTGAGAATGTCTCTAGTTGGATAGGATCATTTGGATTGCCCCCTTGCGGGGGGGGGTGCGACCATTTGCTGTTGTTGGTGTGGGAAAGGGTTAGTTAGGACTGTTGAGCGGGAAACCATTTGTTGGTGTTGGTGTGGGAAAGGGTCAGTTAGGACTCTCGGGTGGGAAGAACCTTTCACAAATTTATTAACTTCCTCTTTGTAAGGACAATCTTTCGTATAGTGGTCTTCCTAACATATAGGACAGGGGAACTTAGCTTTCTGTTTGGGTTTGTTATCAGCATTTGTTTGTTATGGTTTGGGATTTTCCTGTTGAGGAGAAGATTTTTTGGATTTCCCTTTATTGTTCTTCTTTTTTCCTCCGAATTGTTGTAATGAGGATTGAACCGCGTTCACCTCGGAGGTTTGAGTAGGAGAAGTATTGTTTTTGGATGCAGCCTGGGTTTGAGGTGGAGCATAAGTGTTTTGTTTTCCACTAGATTTGGTTGCAGGATGGGCCTTCACGGAACCAACTACACCATCGATAGGAGGTTCGGTAGCGAGCTTGGATGGATCACAAGTTGATCCGGATCTTGGGAGCTGAGAACCAGAAGGCTTGAATGCCGAGAGAGGAGGAGATTAAGCATGCAAATCTGTCATAAAATTCACATGAAAACCCTAATATTGCATAAGAATAAGCATGAACAAAAACATATGAAGTGAATGGGAGGTGAGGCTCAAAGAGGAGCCCCACCTCTTAAACTAATTACCAATAAGTCACTCAGATCTAATTAATCTCACAATGAACAATATAAAATAGGAGAGAAACCAAATGAGTAACTTCTTATTATGAGAAGTCTTGCTAGGCCTTTATATAGCATTATTACAATGTGTCTTGAGACCATACCATGGGCCAAAACTATGTGCTACCAAATACCATGGATGAGAGAGGGTGGCCTCTCAATTTAATACTTTTATGGCTTATACATCCGAATTTAGACCATATGCCCCCTAAAATTCGGATCATTCCTCCCCCCTTAGAAAATGATGGTCCCCATCATTTTATGCTAAAAAGAGACCCATGATTACCATGTGCTAGTTACCAATGAAGAGAAGAGTTTTGTGTGGTTGACCCATAACCGTGGGTTTTGCGAGGTTGACCCATAACCGTGGGTTTTTCAAGGGTGACCCATAACCATGATGGCAATGACAAGCTTGATTCCAATAAAGAGAAGAGTTTTGTGTGGTTGACTCAAAACCTTGAGTTTTGTGTGGTTGACCCATAACCGTGGGTTTTATGTGGTTGACCCATAACCATGGTGGCAATGACAAGCTTGTTTCCACTGAAGAGAAGGGTTTTGTGTGGTTAACCCATAACCATGGGTTTTGTGTGGTTGACCCACAACCATGATTACAATACATAACTATGGGTTTTGTGTGGTTAACCCATAACCATGGGTTTTGTGTGGTTGACCCTTAACCGTGATTATATTAAGATTTTTAAAAAATCGAAAATTCATGATCTTTGGTGCAGTTGATGTCTTGCTGCAAATCCATTCATAGCTTCTGATGCATGTACTGAAATTGAATTCTATTGAAGACCCATTTGAGATCTCGAAGAGACCTTTCCATCCATATAACATACTTGCTCTGGGGTGGCCCAGAGATTGAGAAAATGTTTGTTGAAGTTTAAGAGATGCGCGCACACTATTTTGCAGACATATGTTGCTTCAGTCGATGATATCTCTCAAACCAGAAAGCCAAATGGAAAACCACAAAATACCCATTTTAGCTGACGGAAAGAGATTTCCAATGAGCTATGGTAGAGCCTCAAAGACATTTTTTGGTGTCTGTAGCATTTGTTTAAAGTTGTTGTACGTCCGGTCGCATTATGCACAAACACTTGCTACTTCAAACAAGCATATATCACAAACCGGGAAACGAAAGGAAATTCCGTGAAATACCCATTTGAGCTGACGGAAATACCTTTCTGATGAACTATGGTAGAGCCTCTAAAACGTCCTGTGAAGCCCATGGCACCTGTTCAAAGTTTGTTGAATGTGAGAGTGTTGAGTAT
Source organism: Larix kaempferi (assembly GCA_027924585.1). NCBI lineage: Eukaryota > Viridiplantae > Streptophyta > Pinopsida > Pinales > Pinaceae > Larix > Larix kaempferi. The sequence goes on from BSBM01001030.1 coordinate 9,332,640, forward strand.
AGAGATGCCAAGGGTTTGTAGAGAAGCATGGGTTGTTGTAGAGGTTGTGGAACCTCCGTTGAACCCGCATAATGCTTCAAAATCTTGTCCCGATGGAGAGTGTACCCGCTCTGATACCACTGATCCGGATCTTCGGAGCTGAGAACTAGAAGGCTTGAATGCCGAGAGAGGAGGAGATTAAGCATGCAAATCTGTCATAAAATTCACATGAAAACCCTAATATTGCATAAGAATAAGCATGAACAAAAACATATGAAGTGAATGGGAGGTGAGGCTCAAAGAGGAGCACCACCTCTTAATCTAATTACCAATAAGTCACTCAGATCTAATTAATCTCACAATGAACAATAGAAAATAGGAGAGAAACCAAATGAGTAACTTCTTATTATGAGAAGGCTTGCTAGGCCTTTATATAGCATTATTACAATGTGTCTTGAGACCATACCATGGGCCAAAACTATGTGCTACAAAATACCATGGATGAGAGAGGGTGGCCTCTCAATTTAATACTTTTATGGCTTATACATCTGAATTTAGACCATATGCCCCCTAAAATTCGGATCACAAGTGGGGCGAGGGGCATGAGGAATCAATTCATATAGAGTTTTGGATTGGGAGTAAACCAAGTCCATATACTGAGCACGACTGGTTTCCTGTTCTTTTGTAACAGCCCTGCCCATTGCAACATCAGTAGCAATAGGTGGCAGTAATGACTTTGTGAACTAATCAACCAATAATTGGTCGGGAACAGGAGCCTTAATTAATCTTCGGCATCTCCTCCACTCATGAATATGATTAGAGATGTGAGTGGACGTAGATTATCGCAACGAAGTTAAGAGGTCTGTGTCAGTTTCATATCGAATGGGAAGTTGGAAATGTGTCAAAAACTTCATGGAAAGGGAGTTGAAATCTCAAAAAGAGTATTGTGGCAGCTCGATATACCATTTAACTGTCGTTTCGGTGAGTGTTCGTTGGAATAGCCTTAATCGTATGGAGTCATCCATCAATGAGTTTGAAGAACACCAAATATGGAATGTCATGACGTGATTTTTGGGATCTTCCCCGGGTTTGGCATCGAATTTTGGGATATCCGATGGTAGTTTGGCAGGAATAGGTGGCCAATGTGGTTCATGCCAAATGGGATCGTTTATCAATCTTGACAAATTAGGCAGGTCCAATGTTGCCAGGAAGGGAAGTTGTCTATTAGGTTGCGGGAATGAATAGTATTGGTGGGGTGTTGGAACGTAGGTTGGGCCCTACACTGCAAATTGTTGCATATTATATCCATACGTGTTACCCGCGGGATACCGTTGTAACTTCTATGAGCTAGGGACCATAGGGTTAACCAGTTGTTGGTTGGGAATCATAGGATTAACCAAGTGATTCAGAATCAAATTGTAGACCAATTGTTGAAAATGTTGTTGGGTGGGGTTGAATGGTGTAGATACAGGGGGTGGTGGGATCCATGTATGGTTCCCAGATCCTCGATTGGGTGGATTAACCGCACCTTGAGTAAGGGGGAGTGTCTGAAAAGGTGGAGCCCATGGCTTGTTGGTTCCGCCTTGATTGAGAGGCGAGGTTTGGGGAGGTGGGATCCATTGCTTGTTTGAGACACTGGGATAAGGTAGCCTAGGATTTAGATTAGGGTTAGGGGGGTAAAAAGATTGATGTTGATTTGTGTGCCCCCCAAAAGGATCCTGGTTACCAAATGTATGTTTCCCCCCAGTAGGTGGGATTTGTGGTCCCCATGAAGGAAGTTGGCCCAATGGAGGAGGTTGGTTATTGGTCCCTCTTGGGGTACCGACAAAAGGTTGTCCTCCAATAGGTGGGGTTTGTGGTCCCCATGGAGCAGATGGTCCTAATGGAGGAGGTTAGTTACTGGTTCCGCTTGGGGTACCAATAAACGGTTGTCCTCCAGAGATAGTGTAGATTGTGGTTGAAGATTGACTCCCAGTCACAACGGGTGTTCTAACAGTAGGAATAGATGACCTTCCAATGGAAACATTGGAAGAGATTGATTGTGCAGGTTGGATGGATGCATTATTAGTACCGATTTGTGAAGACGAGTGTGCACCAATTCCATATGATATAGGTAGCCGTGGGAAAGTATAGTTTGTCCCCTGACTGGAAATTTTCCCTGAAGGATAACGAAGGATTTCATTTGGTAGAAGATGAGGGGAAGGTTGAAGGGGAGTTTCCAGCGTTAATTGCATAAGCACTGGAAAAGTGCGAAAATCGTTGAGGGATTGGCCCAGAGTCGTGTTCCATAATGATGAAGATGGATAAAAAATGTTTCCTGTCCCTGGATCATTGGGTAAAGGTTCGGAATAGATCCAATCTGTGGGTCCAAATTGACCTACGAACGAAGTGCCATAGGTAGTATCATAGGAGGTGGATTGGAGGGCTCTAGAATCACAAGGATTTACCACTTTAGATGTGGATGTTGGTGGGAATTGTGAGCTCAAAGCCATTATTTGTGCAGCTTCACGTCTAAATCTATCCGTCGCCGCACATTCGTGGGATAAACTAACAAGTTCTGCTTGTATGGATGCAATGATTTCATGGCCCGTAGGAAGATCAAGAGAAGGCATTCTGAATGATCTATTACTAGAAGATCCAAATTCATAGCTAGGCATAACCGAGGTAGTAGGCATGACATGTGGGGTTACTAACTGTACTAAAGGTTGGTTAAAGTTTGCAGCTAATTGGATCGTCGTAGAAGGGAAAGGATCGGATTCCTCAATAATCTCAATATATCCTTCGGGGAGATCAGTTTGTGATGGAATTATTGGAGCGATGCTAGTTTTTGGAGTGATAATAACTTCCGGCACAATGTCGGCTTGTGGTGGGATACTAACCTCATGTGCTACAGTGGTTTCCAATGTCGTACTAACTTCTAGTACTACACTGATTGATTATACTGCACTAGTTTCTGGTACTGTGCTAGGAGTTTGGGGTATCGTAGCAACTGATGGTGTCGTACTGGTTGATTGTGGGATAGTCCCTCGATCGGTTGGTTTGCTAGTGGGGGGGTGGGGATGCGTGAAGATGGTGGGAAATTGGCTCGAGGCCCAAATGGTTTAGGACTCATCCCTTTTTGTCTTTGTGATTTCCTTTGGTCCGCCATGGAAGGAGACTAAATTATCTGGGGGAAGTCTTGTTAATAAAGAACTCAAAAACCCTCAGGCAACCGAGCGTGCAAAAGGGGATCTAGAAAAAAAAAGGCACATGGGCCAAAAAGAAAACTCTAAAACTTTAGCGTGACCTATGTCACATCAAGCAAGTGATAAAAAATAGGCCAGAAAGCCAACAAGCAGGGCTAAAAAAATGAAAAAGACCCTCTATAAGGTATAAGAGCAAGCAATCCTCCTATCTAAGATTCAGAGACCTCAACAGATCGTATCCCCCGCAAGGTGATGAAATCAAAGTCGGACAATATGAAGTGAGAGACCAATAAATATGATGGGATATCCCTCTACCGAAAGGGATCCCGGGTAAAAGAGCCCTAGAAGGAAGGTTACTAAGATACCTCGTTCATGATACGTCTGGGAAGGCTTACTGGAGTTTCTTCCTTATGGCCCTTGTACAATTAGTATGGAAGCCAAAAAATACAAGGAAGACAATGGATTGATGTCCTTAGGCGCTAAGTGGAGTGCAATATTCCACAAAGTCCATCCAGAACCAGTCCTCACTACTTACCCCTGTGGAACGGGAGGCTCCCCAACAAATTGGTGTATATAAACCGCATCAAAAAATACAAGAGGATTTGAGCACCCTAAGAGAAAACAACTATGTCTCAGATGTATAACGACGAGGGGGAATTATTTGGATTTCTATCCCTGATATCCTACCTAACTACACAATTCTTTCATGTCCTCAAGTGAGGTTAATATGTGTTTAGTTAGGGAATTAATTTTAAAGGCTTGTTGCTTTACTCAAAAAGGTAGCGGAAGTGCAACTTGATGGTGTTAAGACCTGACTCAAAGAATGCATATATGGATGAATTTGTGCAAATCTTTTCCTTTTGATGAATTTCTAGCTACAAAAGGAGAGAGTTTTTTTCGTTCCCAAATGGAAGAGACACAAAATGCAACTTTAAAAAGAAAAATACTCACTTCTTGTTTTTTCTTTTCAATTTTATATGCCAAATCAAAATATGAGATACTCTTTCATACTAAATCTATTAAAAAACAAACCGAAAAACAAGCTCTTTTGTTTTCTTTTCTACTTCAAATGAGTATGAAAATGACAAGTAAATGAAAAAATGTTCTATGATTGCAAAAATACTTCAACCATTAAGTAAGAAGGGGAAAGAGATTTCGAAAAGTTTCCAAGCAATATTCAATAATCTTTCCCATGGATGCAAGTGAATGTGCAACCAATTTCTTTGCTTCAAACAAAATGACCAATTTTGTAACATAAAACCAATAAGTGTAAATAAAAGATCTCTTACTTTGTCACTTCAATCTCAAAAAAATCCAAACCATCAACAAATAATCAAGCAAACCAAGCCAAACTTCTTAGATTTGCAGATCAGGAGCAAAGTGAGTTATCAGACCAAGTACATAGGTTAAAGAAGGTCATGAGAATGGTATAAATGACTATGACACTCTTCTAGTTTCCAATTCACTAACAACTTCCACAACTTCACTCTATAATCCAAATAGGGTTCCAAAAGCAAATCCAAAAAATGTAAGAATCATACTAAGATCACACAGATCTGATAAGGTTCATAGAGTTAAACGCAAACCAAAAACCAAAGGCAAATATTAATCAAGCCAAGAATTGAGTTTAAGAGCACACTACAAGGATTTTTCGCTCCCTTAGAGACCCTCCAGGTGCGAAAATAAGGAATTTTCGCGCTCTAGTACATTGCAGAGGCGCGGAAATTAAAGGATTTTCGCTCTATGGCACATAGTATGGGCGCGGAAATTCACTATAGGAGGATGAGGGCAAAGGTCTGAGAAGAAAATTATGGATTTCTTAAGTTTGCAGACCCAGAGAACTTAATGATGAGGATCAAAATGGTCAATGAAGGTCCAAAACTGGCAAAAAACAGAGATGAGAGATCAAATCTTGAAGATTTGATGGCAAAATAAAACCCGGGATGTCCCCAGCGGAGTCGCCAATTTCTGTTCTAGCAAATTCATCCGACATATAGTTAAACCTACTCAAAGATTAAACTAAGTTCAAACAAGCTTAATCTAAGACATAAGTGAAACAAGTGGTTGTTTACTCTCCTAGATCTAACACAATACATAAGCTTTTTAAATACCAAGAGGAGAAGGAATCATGAAACTCACCTCAAATCCGTTGGTTGTCCTAGCTCCAACTTCACACTTGATCTCCAAGAAATGAACCTGTTTGAACAAGACAAGAAACAACACCTCCAAGTACTATATTCAATGGTTAAGAAACACAATATGGGAGAATAAGCCAAGTTTATGTTAATGAAAGCTAAGAATACCTTTCAAAGTTACCCTTGATGTCCAAGGAACAACTTCCACTTCCAAGCTTTTCCTCTTGCTATCTCTGCAAATCCCTTAAGACCATAGATTTGATGCCTCCAAAAGTTCTCCCTTAGCTCATGGATGGCCTCCTTCTTATAGGATTTGGGAGACCAACCACTAGGAGTGAATAATGGATCTAAGTGCGTGGAAGGTGGATCAAGGAGGTGAGTCATCCCAAGGAAGATGAGATTCGAGAGGAACCTCCATCTCAAAAATATCTCCTTCGAATCCAAGATCCAAGGTTCAAGGGATAAGGTGGTTTAGGGGATTTTCACACCCTCAACACTGAGCATAGCGCAAAAAAGTTGTAATTTCCACACCCCTGCAAGCATGCAGGGTGCGAAAATGTTGTAATTTTCCGCCTTGCACCACTAGCAGGGCGCGAAAATATGGGCAAAGTGGGTCTTGCAAGGTGGCATTCGACCAAGAGAAGTTGGATTTTCCTCCAAGGAAGGCTAGGGAGGGGACCAACAAGGTGTAAATGAGTCTCAATACTTTCTAGGAGGTAGGACCATTAGGTTCTGCATGGTGGTATGACCCGAAGACTCAGAATGACGTTCAAAGTGGGACTTTGAGGTATAACAATGATTGGATTCCCTCCAGCTTGGATGGGAGTTACTTCACAAATGGAGCCCAATCACTCCCCTATGTGCCCTCTTAGGTTGATTGGACTATTTCCATCTCATTAACAATTATTTGGCCATTATTATTGCAAAATTGTGGCCTACATCATCCTCCTTCTTGATTCAATTTTAATGTACATAGTGACTATAGGCAAATTAATTCCTTGATTAATTTTATTTCCACTCAAACCCATGGGGATTGGATGGGTTATTGGAATGACCATTATGGAACTATGGAGGGGACATTAACATCCCCTTGCAACACCGCATAATAGAAGACTGGAGACAATAGAGAATGAAATACATATAATGAAAGACTTGATTAATATTGCCACATGCCAATATTAACGCCCGTGATGTGAAGCAAAGACTTCAAGGAGCTTCGTAATTCCCCCCTATTTAAATCTTTCAAACATGCAACCAATGTGTGGTGATCTCATCACTTCGAATTTAATTCCCCCAAGTTCATTCATGCTAGGTAGTAGGGGGGTCATCTTGTCCTGTTTTCAACGATCAATACGACGGTTGTAGGCTATGAGTGCCAATTTAATGGACCTGTTCCACATGAATAAATGGGTTTAGGGGAGCCAAAGCCTAGTTGAATGTCCTCCATTCAACGTGATGCATCCACAAAAAAGAAGGGAATCGTTGTTGGCAAGTTTATCTACTTGAGCATTGTTTTCCTGGCGGGCATGGTATACTTGAAACTTGGTAAAGCATTGAAGTAATCTTTCAACTCTTATTTGGAGTCGGCGAGAGAGCTTTTTCTTTGGGAGTTATTCTTTGCCTAGCTTGAGAGACGACCAATAAGGAGTCCCCTGTGACAACAATCGAATGAATTCCCATCGAGATGGCTTGCTCCAGACTTAGAAATAGGGCGTATCTTTCTGCTTGCCATGTTGGTGGCTATACTTAAGCCACATGAAAGGGTCAAGGCTATACTTCCTCTAGGATAAAAAATGACACCGCCCACACTTGCCACCCCATGCAATGTCTTGCTTCTTATAAACAACATATTCTTACTTTATAGTAAAAAAATCACTTATTTCAAGATTTTCAAGGTTTTCATTGATGAATAAAATTTAGAGAATAAACAATTATTTAGGATATATTAAACCTAACTAATATTTAAGATATAAAAATTCAATTTTGAAAACACTTTAAAGAAAAATGTGAATGAAGTAGGTACTCACTTATTAATAGAAACAAAGAGAATATAATTATCTTAATTTATCTAATAAACTAATTAAGTAGAATTTATAACTGGAGTTTAGGGATTCAAAATTTAAATGGAAAAGCATATAGCAAGGATTGATTTCTAAAAACTAATTACACCGATAGGTGTATATATCTTAGAATTTGGGGTGAGACAAGTGTATTGTCCATATTGATTTTATAGTCATCATTCAAAATTCCAAATAAACAATTATAAAAAAAGTGGTAGTTGATGCATGGATAACTGGTAGCTCATGCATGAATAATAGATAGACAACTCCTTTAACTAAAAAGGGTAACAAGTAGCAGGTAGATGAAGCATGCAGAAGAATATATGATTACAACTAAGCATGACGAACAAGTAAGATATAACTTCTTCATGGCATTTAATTTGTGACCTATCCCACAATTTAAATGGATGTGCTAGTTTAAACTAAGTGAAAACTTAAGAGTCGATGTTAGATTTCTCCTTTGAGAAATTAGTTAACTTAGTAAGAATTTAAACTAAAAATTGTTTAGAAAAAGATGATAAAATCAAACTAAAAATTGTTTAGAAGAAGATGACAAAATCAAATCAAAGAGGATTCCAATTAATCCTTTGATTTGAAAATATAATTAATTCAAATCTTTCACCATTAACAATTAATAATATGGATTAAATTAGTTTGTTAATAATAATAACTATTAACATTTATTAAAATTAACTTTAATTTATCATACTATAATATAAATATTTTTGTAAAAATAAAATATTATAAATATAATTATTTTATAAACATTACATTTTAACTGAACTAATATAATTATAAAAAAAATTACATTTTTAATATTTCAAATAAATTAAAACCATACAATTAAAATAATAAAAACATCTTAAAAAACCACAATTATGTAAAAATAAAAAGTAAAATATATGAAAAGCATAGCATAAAGTTTTAAGTTTTGATGCATTTTTTCTTAACATCCTCCGGACGAGCATCACATAATATAAGCACCCTCTTTTAGATGAGCATGACATAATACAAGTTAAAAACAAAAACAAAAACATAACACAAGATGAATATAATAATAATAATAAAGATGCAAGATGAATATAATAATAATAATAAAGATGCAAGCTAGGAAATATATTTTCTTATGAACCAAACGAGACTTCAAATCATGAGTAGGTAAGAAAGTGGGTGGTTTTCCAACTCCTTGGAAAGGCATTTGACGCTTAAACATCTCAATCAAGAAATCACATTCATAGCAAAACGTTAACTAAAAGACATGGGTACCACACACCAACCACAACTAAACTACACTACATACATGGGTACACATACCAACCACACCTAAACTACAATGATAGTGGGTGTCCACCATTGCCTACCCACTCACCCCAACATTCACCAACCACCACTTATTTTACAATATTTTGAAAACTAACAAATACATCTTTCCATGTATCCAACCATGGCTAGAAATTCAATAGAAACAACTAACATATACATGTATCCAACCATGGCTAGAAATTCAATAGAAACAACTAACATATACTCCTAGTTCAAGTTCAATTCTCTTGATCAAGTTGTGGTTGTCTTGGACAGATTCAAACTTCAGTTGGTATTGAGTCCTGATCATAGGTATTAATGACCTGCTAAAGTGGACTTAAGTGTAAAGGAGTTGGATTACCATGGTCACCTCCCTCCCTCACCCTTGGTCACAATGACACTTTGACCATTAACCACGTTTTACAATATCATCACTTCTTTTGTTTGGTATAAAGATCACAACCCACACTCTCAAAAATTATTATTGTTTGGTTTTGCTAGCAGACCAACAGTTCTCTTCACTAGCTTTCCCTTCCTTCTGCCAAGGACGGTATGGTTGTTTACTCTTGCATTTAGATTAGATTACGTAGCCTTTCTCTGTTCTGGATCAGCCAGATCTGATGACCTGTGCATAGATCCAGGGATTATGATTATCATTTATTGAGTTGTTCTTGTCTGACTCCTGTACTGGTCTTTATTATTTTGTAGTGAGGGCTAGCTCAACACTGAAACGGAACAATGAAGGTCATTGAGAAGATTCAGAATGCAGAGAAGGAAGGCAAGGTTGTGTTCTCTTTTGAATTCTTCCCTCCGAAAACAGAGGAGGGTGTGGAGAATCTGTTTGATAGAATGGATCGAATGGTGGAACATCAGCCCTCATTCTGCGACATCACATGGGGCGCTGGAGGATCCACTGCAGATCTCACACTTGACATATCTAACAAGATGCAGAACATGGTATGCACGCCTTTCCTTATTCATGTTTGTTTTTCATCACCAGTTACCATGTTATGCATAATGAATTATCTCTATTTTGATGTTTGTATATGGGTATAATTTTGGAAGTCTGCAAAATTTGTTGATAATTAGATCTGTCTCTTTATTTTAGAAGAAGGTTTGATTGCACCCAGAGATGTAAGATGTAGGGTGGGAATAATCCATCAACTCTTCGTGTGCGCTGGCGTACACCTCTGTAACAATGCATTGAATTTAGACAGTGCATTCAATATGGACACCAACACTGACCCATCTAAACCCAGTTCTGATATGCACCCACAAGTTGCACTCAATTGGCTGACAAATAAAATATTATAACTCCAGCTTTTCAAACAGGAGGTGTATATCTGACCTGGTTTAGATGGGTTTGTGCTAGTCTAGTGGGTGGGGATAGTGGGCCGTGATTGGTGTTTTTCTGTCACCAGTATGTCCTGTGGAATAAGGGCGATTTATAATATGGTATCAATCTGCCATCGGCAAAATGTGATTGGATCTAATGGTTAATGGGTGGCTTTTTCCAAGAAATCACCACATCTTTCCTTTTCATTGTACTCTGTCACTTCCAAGTTCCAGACATAACGCTTCTTATCCTCAATTAAGATTGGCGGCAGCAAGCTTATGCCTCTATTTCCACACCCTTGAAAATTTCAGGAAGCTTAGGCCTCTATTTCCACATCCTGGAAAATTTCAGGCGTTAAATTATGCCATTTGGCTAATTTTGGATTATTATTAGTTTATAAAAAAACTAGCACTTCAAAACAAATATTTATCCGAATATCTGTATAGAGAGTAGTTCATCATTTCTCCCCATGTGCTTTACTGGCCTAGTATTTGTGTTCACCTTGCTTTTGTGGTGTTCAAGACTGATTGGTCTTGAAGACCAGAGGTAAGCCAATAGCCATTTGTAGTCTGTGAAAATATCATCCTTATACACCTGTTTTAAGCTATTTTTGTCTATTGAATTTTCTGATTTTGTCATCTGGCGAAGTACCCAGGCGAAGTAGGCTTGCTTTGACAGTGAGACAGATGCTTTTGCCTCTTTGTTTTGGAGTAATCCGTGTTGTCAATATTGCCTTGCTTGGGCCATCTTTGTCCCATAAACTTCATATTTTTCCGAATGTTTACAGATTTTCCTATGCAGAAATATGCCTAATTTTTTTTTTAAAGATCTACAGAATCCATGTTTAGCCCATTGAACACATGCTCCATGATTCCTTTGCAATATTTGAGCTCCTGCATGTGAACATACTACCATCATCAGCTTTATTTCTATCTGCCATGTTATTTGTAGTATTTATAGATAATTGATAAAAGTGCATTTGTATTAACATGCATGAAATTCAATACATTGCTTATGTGAACCTTAGTGATCTAACTACTTTTCTTAACTGTTTCAGATTTGTGTAGAGACTATGATGCATTTAACTTGTACAAACATGCCGGTGGAGAAAATTGACCATGCTTTGGCTACCATTAAAGCAAATGGCATTCAAAACGTGTTGGCTCTTCGTGGAGATCCTCCACATGGACAAGACAAGTTTGTCCAGGTTGAAGGTGGATTTGCATGTGCGCTCGATCTGGTATTTCTTCTTCTTCTACTCATTTACTAGTAATTATTTATAAATGAGTCATGGTCTGTTTTTATTCATATTTTACTGAAACTATGCTTGAAGAATTTCCACACCGTATTGAGGTTGAACACAATTATTTGCTTTTTCTTGAATGCAATGGAAACGGGGTTCAGTAAAAACAAAATCAATTGATATTGTCCATCTTTATTGAATATCACCTAAGTCATGATACGTTGGTCCACAAGTATCTAACCTCAATTTCATTGCTTTGACAAACTTGCTATTAATTGTAAAATGCTATATTGTCTATTGGAGAAATGTTTAGCAGAAAGAAGATAAAATGGGGCATATAAGGAGCATATACATAATAGTTATACCGACTCCTGAGCCAGGACAAATTAAAAATTAGAAGGAAAAATGGACTATGCTTGTGACTACTTTCAATGCTGGTCATTAAAGAGAGAGTTTCAAGAATAATATCTGGTTTGCGGAAATAATGGATATGCATGTGTGCTAACCAAGGTTACACGAACCGTGGGTACGATCGGAATCGGCTGAAGAATCTGATACAGGTGCAGCACTCGCCCCAAAATTAGGAATCGGGGATTCGGAACCCTAACCCTAATTAACCTTAATTATCCTACATTTATCCTACGTAAACAGCTTTAGATTTGTCAAAATGAGGTGGAAGAATCCGATGAAGAATCCTAGAATCCGATTCGGGTGCGGTTAGGCCTAGGGCCGGATCCGGTAACTATGGTGCTAACATTAGAAAAAAGTCAGATAAAATTTTCAGTCTGCTCAGATATTAATGGGTTCAATTTAACTAATATTTTGGGCCTCAATTTTATTTTTATGGTATTAAAATGACATTAAAATAATCTATACACTTTTATTTTGCTTTAGAAGATGTGGATATGAACTTCATATCCACATCTTCTAACAATGTTACAAAAACCAGACCGGTTCTGGCAAAACCGGCCGGTTCAACCGGTTTAGAGGCCTCACCGGTTCAAACTGGTGTCTCAAACCGGAAATGACCAGTTCCGGCCGGTTTTCCGGTTCCGGTTCCGGTTTTGACCGGTTCGGTACAAAACTATACAATGATACTTAAGAGGCCATTTTTTAAATTTAAAAATAAAAATAAAAATGTTGGTTGAGTGGGGAAGGTTCTAGATAACCCTAAATCCCTAAGAAAGCTATAAAAGCAACCCTAACCACTTTATTTCTCTCACACTATTCACTTGAGTATTTTGAGTTAAGAATCATTCTTGACATTCCTGGGAAGTGTAGCATCCTTGAAAGAGTATGCTAAGTACCTACAACAGTCCTGGTTATATCATCATAAATAAAATACACCTAATAGTAGTTACCTACAGCGGTAAAGAGGCGTTGAGTAGCCCTAACAACAACTCTGAGCTAACTGTGTAGTTCAAAGAAACTTTTGTGGGCATATTCCAAGGTGACAGTCTGTTATAACAGCCTTGAAACAGCCTTTTCAGCAACAGCAGTTTCCTCAGCATGTTAGACATATGATTCAAGTGAAATATGATCAGTATGGCACCTAGCAAAATACATAAAGGACCCCTTTTTGCAAATTTGTGTATAATGGTTTGAATTCACATGGATGCACATGAATATATATATAATTTTTCAAAATTTGAATATTTTATGTATGTTTGGTGGACTGGTTTTATGGTCCGGTTTTTTTTCCAGTTTTGATCCGGTTCCGGTTCACAGGTTCGGCCGGTTCGACCACTGGTTCGGTTTTTGTAACATTGATATGAACATGAAATCTGATTTCTATGTCCTATTACAAAAATAGATTTCTGAGATCTGATAAAGTCATCATGACTGATTTATTTTTGAATTTTCTCAATTCCAAGGAATTCCAAAGGGCAAGGAGTCAGTGACACTAACAATCTGGAGTTTTCAATGTGTTGGTGGACATGATAGAATGAAATCAACTTAACAATATATGCTTTTAAGTTTTTCCAAAATACTTCATAATTGTTGTCATGCACAGTACTTGCTTACATAGTGATTCAGGCTTGAACATGCGGGACATAGAGTGGGCTACAAGTTTTGAGATTTGGAAATGCTTTTAATAATTTATTGCACAGACACGTAACACGTTTAGATGATCGGTTAGTTTTGAGTCTAACTTACTTCTACAATATCAGGATAGAACGAGCTGTGCTCATGCTATGTCTTCATTTTCCCGAACTTCAACCATTTCTTGTCTATTGTGAACGAAGTGCGTTGAAACTCAGATCATGACTGTTCAGAAATGATTGAGCATGGTTGATCTGTGGACCAGTCTAAGGATGTATTCTTGCGCCGAGAGGCGCTCTACAGCCCAGTATGAGGGAGATCTTGTAACATGTGAGTGTTTGTCGAGTAACAAAATAATACAAAGTAAACAAAAAAGAATAATACAAAGTAAAAAGTAATAAATATTATGTTGGCCATAAACAAAAAAGAATAATACAAAGTAAAAAGTAAATATGAGGGATATCTTGTAACGTTTGCGAGTTGTGTTTGTCGATTAACAAAATAATACAAAGTAAACAAAAAAGAATAATACAAAGTAAAAAGTAATAAAGTAAAAAGTAAATATGAGGGAGATTTGATCCCTCTCGGGGCTTGATAGAGCCTAGGATTTGGATCTATGCTGGTTTAGATGCAAGGAATTACTTCTGATATTTTCCTGACACCTGTGATGGCCCCAAAAAACTGTTATGCCTATTAGAATTTGATTTATGGTTGTTATAGGTAGCCTACCGACTGAATACTTGAAAGTTGAAACCTGTAGGTTAATCTCACCATTTTGAAATTTATCAAAGCAATGATCAGATTTTCAGCAGAAACAGATGAAATGGTTTCCTAACTCTATTCTTTTAAGGGGAGAGAGTCAAAATGTGAGTGGATTGGAATGTACACCAATTACATTTTGAAAGGGGAATGAGCAAGTGCTTAAACTTTAAACAACAATTCTAGCAGAAAACCAGACAGTCATGAGAATTCTCAGTGAAGTAGATATTTTTAAGGACAGCACTAAGTATGAAGAGTCAAGGATGAAGATTCCCCTCATAGTGTGTCTTTCTAGATTCTGATGATTACAGAAGCTTACTCCAACGGTGAATGTACTATTTATGATTTATACGGCATTCTCTATCCAGTAAAGAGACAAGAAATCATTATGCTTGATGTGTTAATGACTTTAAAGTTTATAACATAATATATATTTTGAGTGGGCATTGTCCATGTTTATGGTGTAATCAAAATAAGGAATGATTCTTGGTTATGTCTGCATTAGTCATGCATGTATTTCTCAGGATCCAACTTCCATTTAAGAATGTCATTATATATTCTTTTTTCAGGTTAAGCACATTAGATCCAAGTACGGTGACTATTTTGGGATTACAGTTGCTGGCTATCCAGGTAAAGTAGCTTTGTGACCTCTGTCTTTGGAAATTGCAGATGCTATCCTTTCTGTTTAAAAATATTCAAATAATTTAATATATACCTTTATAATTTCAGAGGCCCATCCTGATATGATAAAGAATGAAGTGGGCGCCACCGAGGAAGATTATCAAAAGGACCTTGCCTACTTGAAATTGAAGGTACTTTATTACTAAAATATTGCTTCATATGGCAAAGCTATCACACAGAATCTTTAGATTGGGATTAGCAAATTACTCATTCATTTGATTCTTTTTTATTCCTTCCTTTCTGACCATAGTTTGTTTACTAGAAATGAATTGGAGGATTGATTGAAGAAGATAGAACGACACCATTTAATTTTTGGAAATGGTTGGAAAAAGCTTCTATTCAATTGAATGCAACAAGAAATAAAGTTGCACAAGCAATGTCTTTTACAGTGTCTAGTATCTCTTTGTGCTTATGATAGGGAAGAATAATGATAATAATATAAGAGGATTGAGAACAGACAACTCATATTATGCACTGTCAACAGTTTAAAATTTATCACATGCATGCTGAATGCTTAATGTTAGGTTTTATCAAAACCTTTATGGAGGGCTGCTTTTGGTGTATAGTTACTGTTCAGAATAAATGAAACTAATAGCTCTAATTAAATAACGTTATTTATCCATAATGAAGTCAGAAATGCCATTTCTCCCCTTTAAGCTTTGACATAATCAATCATGAGTGTACTTTTTGGTGTTTCTGAGGGTTGAATAGTTCTTACAAGGGATTGAAGGGTTTAGGGGGAATTATTGTCTTAACCTTAACTGCTGTTTATGAATTTGCACAAGAAAATAATAGTCAGCATCTAGTAGCTCTGAAATTTTGGCGAGATTTATTTAAAGTTTAAACCATCTGGAATAGAAGGGAAATTTGTTTACTACAAGGTATGCAATTAATAGCCTTTATCAATCTTGAAAATTGGGAAAGAAATAGCTAAAGTAACTAGCTTTCAAGCTGTTTGAATACCATTAATGCAAAGGAACCTCATAGGGTTTGTCTAAATAGAATTTCTTTGGACTTGCAATTTTTTTCTTACAGCATAAATTGTAATCCTTTTATTAGAAAAAGACAAAGGAGTCCAATCAAAAGAGCATGGTCACTAGGGCACTGTCAGGAAGTAAGACTGAATTCCTAGCTGAAAATTGGTCTGATCTTGCCTAAACATACAACAACAAGCAACAGCTTTTATCTGCAGATAAGCTCCACACTATTCCAAAACAAAAATGAAATCTGTCTAGATAAGCTCAAAGGCATCCCGAGAAGAGGAGCCTTGGCCTTGCAATTAGACTGTATTCCAAAATTAATTATTGTGCACTTTCCCTTTCAATCATGTTCGTCGAACTCCTTGCAATCACGTCACATGCTTCTCTTTGCTTTATTCATTAATTACATTTCTGGAAAGTATTAAAATGCATTTTGAAACTGCACTCATATGAATTCTTACTTGTATGGATTGTAGTCTAGATAATTTCAACTGCTACTTAGTTGCTTTAACCTTATGTGGCATAAAGCACCATTGTTGTAATATGTATCCACTGCTGCTGATCTCTATGTGAAACTCCTTTCCAGCTTTAAAAGCTAAGTAAGTAATAACAGCTGCTTGTGTTCCTTAGCACACCATGCTTCACTTTTTCACTTGTTGTTAATGTTCTATTTTTTTCCAAGGAAAACCTCACAGTGAAACCCAAGGGATGCTTCCCCACACTTGTGTATGGCGTCCCTTGTAAACCCATCAATGTAGACTAGTGCGCCTCACACAAGGGTACTCGAATCGGGCACATGCCAGCATGGACCTAGCCAAATGCCCAGCAACATTGGCAACATTCAGTTGAGCTAACCCCTTGGGCTATTTTTGTTAATGTTCTTCTTCATACTACAGCTTGTTTTTTTAGTAGCTTCCAAAATTCTCTTCTAAGTCTGGCTCTCTGACCTGGGGTTTAAAGTATTTTGAACGTACTATTTATCTCTTCCAGGTTTGTGTCCAAACATTTTTAATCCACTATGGTGGCCCTCCCTCTGTTTTTTCTTGTCTCTAAATCTTGGTGTTATGCTTGTTCTTAACTTATTTTCATTGTCACGTGCCTTGACTTTGTTAGTTCCCATCCCTCTCTTACACACTAACTAGATTTTTTTGTTACAGGTAGATGCAGGTGCAGATTTAATAATTACACAGTTATTTTATGACACTGACATATACCTGAAGTTTGTAAATGACTGCCGGCAAATTGGGATAAAATGCCCCATTGTGCCTGGAATCATGCCTATAAACAATTACAAGGGTTTCCTGCGCATGGCTGGATTTTGCAAAACTAAGGTATGCACTTATTTTTGAATTTTCCCCTGTTTACTGTCTATAGCTGTATAGCATAGATGTTTGGAGTGGTGTTCCAACTTCTAAAACCGACAATTTTATCAAATGAGAGTGCAGAATATACAGATGGAAATAAACACACTACTTAACTTTGTAATCTGTAGGTTGTTAGCATACTTGCATTTTTTTTTTGCATGCCATCACTACCTTTTGTTTTGGCAAATTTGAGATTCTTCAATTGTATGGCTTCATTCCTACCAATGTAGGCAAGCATTACAGACCCTTTTCATGGTCTCTCAGGAAGTTTGTTTGCTCTACCTAGGATTGGACACTATGCAACTTGCAAGGAATTATAAATTTAACAAGGAAATAGCATTTGAAGATTCTAGGAATAGAAACACAAATGGAAATTGTAAGATATACTGGCTATGAAACTATTCGAGGAGAGGAGAGATCTGAGTGCATTTCTTATATAATATGTTTTTCTCCAAAGAATCTAGACTTTGTCTATCTTCCTCCATTATCTTTAAACCTTAAATCCATGGAAGAATTTTTGGTTCTCCTTTCAGACTGTGGATGAATATTATGTCTTTTTTATGTATCATATTTAGGCTTGAAAGTTATACAGGTATTTTCTGCTCATATTTTGGATTGTTAGTGGATCTTGGGTTTTTGGCCTAGAGATAGTTTCTCAAAGCAAAAGAAGGGAAAGGGCATTGAAATACTATTCATAGTAGAAATCAAGGACCGCGAGAATGAAATGCAATTGAAAATAGTAGCATAAAGCATTTTATCTTTCAAAGAAGCTGTTTACGGAACTTTTCCTTTGCACACTCTTCATCCAAGCTACACTTGTCATTGAATGTCTATCATTTGTTTAGTACACACACACACAGTTATGCACTTGTCCAAGCTGCTGGATATTGGTGATGACTTTGTCTCCCTGATTTTTCTTTTTTCTTTTTTTCCTACTGCTTTTCTTATGGTTCTTGTTCTCCATAATGTTTACCGAATTCTTGATCTGATTCTGGCTGAAATGGTAATTATGATATACTTTATAGTTTGGTTCTGGTTACTGATATTTTTAGTAGTAAGTTCAGAATTATGGCATCAATAAGCATATGTCAAACACTTGATTAAGTAATGATGGAGAAATGCTATGCAGGAAAGGCTAACTCTTCACTATTTTAAAATGCATTTGATTTTGGGTTTTCCTGTTAACTTCAAACATGATAGGTTTGTACTAATTGGTTATGGATTCGTTCAACAATATGAAAGTGCATATCTCTGTCCAGAAGCACTTTGATATGGGTTTACACTCTTAGCAGATATTTGAGGCCTTTCGTTATGGGTATTGGATCATCTTGATCATTGGTTGTTTCATCTTATTTGTGCTTGCATTGTCTGCTTGCTTCCCCCCATACTTTTATTTAATGTCCACTTGTCCTATTCATTCATAATGAAAGGGTTTTGTTTGATGTAAGTGCTCAAGCAAGGAAGCTTGATAATGCATGCCTGAGCTGCTATAAGACTACATACCATTGCATAACTTAAAGGTTTACAGGTACTCCGTTGTTTGATTCCAATGAGATTCTGTGTGGTCTCGTCTATGAGAAAAGTGACAATGAAAATTAAACTTGAGCCATGTATTTGCAAGATTGAATCCATAATAATGTTTTCTAGGTTTTCCTCTAGTGTTCTTTAGTTGCATGACTCAAGCAAGTAGAGGGTCTTGTTAACATGCAAGCTTGTTTATTGTATGGTAAAATGTACATTATGATGCTAGAAGAGCAACATTTCCCCCCTATTCATGAGCTTTACTCCATGGTTAACTTTATACAGATTCCTTCTGAAATTACTGCTGCATTGGAACCTATCAAAGACAATGAAGAAGCTGTAAGGGCTTATGGAATTCATCTTGGCACTGAAACGTGCAAGAAGATTCTAGCTCATGGAATTAAGACTTTGCATTTGTATACGCTCAACATGGAGAAATCAGCATTGGGTATTCTTGCGGTAAGTGCAATAGATCTTCTTTGTGGTTGATATCTTCAGGATATTATATAATTTTAACTCCTGTCATTGGAAAATCTTCTATGGCAGAATCTTGGCTTGATAGATATGAATAAGATTGGGAGGTCTTTGCCATGGAGACCAGCAACTAATGTTTCACGTACTAAAGAGAATGTGCGACCCATATTCTGGTATGTTTTCGTAGGCTCTGACGTGTCATTGAACTTAAGTAACTTTGCTATACAGATTTTCCTGGGCATCAAAAGTCTGTTTTGGTGTAGCAGGTTTTTCTCAATGAATGTGCAATGTAAATTTATAGCCTCTGGTGTTGGTCCATAACACTCACTTTTTATTCTTTCTTTTCAGGGCTAACCGTCCAAGGAGCTACATTTCTCGAACAATCGGTTGGGAACAGTTTCCCCATGGGAGATGGGGGGATACACGTAGCCCAGCATATGGAGCTCTTAATGACTATCAGGTATGATTGAAACTATATTTAAGGCGCTTGTGTACAATCACCATTTTCATTGTTTGTGTTTCTGAAATAAGAAGCCAGACAATGCCTTGCAAGAGTTTATAATGAATAGTGATCTTTGATGAGTTTCTTTTGCTTGGTCACATTCTGCTTTTCTTTGAGGAGTGGGTACATCAATATGAATAAAGTGTAATAAAACTTAAAAGGTAGCCTGCCTGATATCATATACTGCCAGAAGTGCCTATGACAGAAATTCAAAATTGTATCCCCATTATTCTTGTATTATAGAAAGTCTTAGGGGATTGCTACTAAGTCTGCTTCCTTTCCAGATATGACAATTGCATAAACATTTAGGCATTCGTTGTTTCAGAAGTCAAGGGAGCTTCATCATTTGGCTTCATGGGCCACCCTGGAGTCACAGAAGGTTCATACCGTTCATTAAGCAACAAGGGACCCCAATCATCATTTACTGCCTCCTGCAAGAGGTTTTGCCATGTCACAGATAACCAATAGGATGCAAGGGATCTTATTGTCTAGAGTTGGATGTGGAATTGCTGGAGGTTCATTAAGCACCAAGGGATCCCATCCATCATTTGTAGTTCCTTGTAGGAGGTTTTCTGTTTTTCCATGTCATAGATAGCCAATGGGATGGAAGGGATCTTATTGTCTAGATTTGGACATGTAGTCTCATCATGGTGAGTAGTGGCCACATGGTTAATTCTGTAGCTGCTCACAACTCAGGATTCTTTAGTGGGATTTGTGGGCGACCTTAAATTTGTAGGAGGTCCATTAAGCACCAAGGAACCCCATCCATCATTTATCACCTTTGAGGTTTTGCCTAAGATAGCCAACAGGTTGCAAGGGATCTTGTCATCTAGGGGTGAACAGGGAGTCTCGTCATGGAAGCCATGTGACTAACTCTATTGTTGCTCACGCCCTTCTTGAACTTGTCTGCCTTCCTGTTGATGAGGTTGATGTTTGCTTGACCTCGACCAGAATGCTAAGATGCCATTGGTGACCTAGATTGGGAGGGGTTTAACGAAATCCTACACACTGTACATGGTGCTACTTCAGTGGTCGATGCAAATACTAAGCCCAAGGTGACTTTCTCCAATTGTGCATGAATCCATGCACACATTATTCATAATTGAAAGTTGAAACTTGAAAAATATTGATCCCTCTCAGAACATTTGAATACTCAAAGGTGAAACAGAATCTCTGCTTCGAGGAAATGCTAGGCTATATCAAAATTGGTAGGCCATGTTCTTTTGTCACCTAGTAGGGTGACCTTTTGTAAGAGGACCTTGCAAAAATTGCCCACAAAGATCAATGGCCTAATTCTAGGCCTTGCTTTTGCTTTCTTGCATCCCAGAACAGAGGTATGCGGGTTTCATCCCAACCAACAAATTCACAGGTGGGTAAGGCCACACATTAATAGCAGAAATGCCAGCCAACATTGGGGTTGCCATGAAACAAGGACCATGTGAAGATGGCCTTCTTTGGATTTAGTGTCATCTTTCATATGTTGAAGCCTATACAACCATGTGGAAACTTTAAATTGAAATCTTGACACTTCGTTTAATATTTAGATCTAAAGCTAGAGTCTAGTTGAGCCATTTGTAACCATCGGTAGGCCTATATCAGATAAATCCTTCCACCAATTTTTGTGGAGGATGACACAAATTTTAAAAGACAAGCATATATAAAATAAAACTTTGGATTTTCTCAAAAATAAGATTATATGAATTTCTTAGCCTAAAAGTTTGTTTGGGTTGAAGCCAAGGAATCCAATTTCTCTGCTCAGGGGAAAAAAAACCTTGAAAGATTCTAATGCCTTTATGAAAAATGCCAAGGCCAAAGAACCATGTGTTTAATATGAATGGTCTACTCTTGCCAAGGAGAACAAGAGACCACCATAAAGAGTTGTCATTTACTAAAAATGCATACCTAAATTGATCTCCTCTGCATCGCAGTAAAGGCTTAATGGGTCCCAAATCTTTCCAAATACTCTGGGTTACAAATGAACCTTTAATTTTAATTGGGGATTGGGGTAACTATTAGCGTTTGCAAATTGAGCCCTCACTAGCCATTCTGTCAGGCACACTGCTGTTGATATAGTTGTGAAACAAAAGCTTCTTGGTGTTGTTCCCTGTTAGAAATTGAATAAATTTTGCCTAAAGGTTCTAGTCCTTGATTCTACACATTAATAATATACAGACCTCCTTGCTCCCAAGAGGTTTAATAGAGGTTCCAATTAACATGATGAAACCCATTTTCCCCATCAAATTTAGCTCAAAGGACAGATCAAAAGAGAATTTCAATCCTGCCATATGTTTCCGTTCAAGGAACCTAGTAGGAGGAAGAACAATAAATGTGGTGAACTGCTATGAATTAAAACTGTAAAAGGGGTTCGGCAATCAACTTAGCATTATTTACTCATTTCTATGCATGATGGACTGCCAAAGATCTTTAGGGGGGGTCTTGAATGCGAAAGAAGTCCTGAGGAATTTGATAATCTAGATCAGCTGGATCCAAATTCCAAACCCAACTGATGTTTTCTAACCACTCTGGGAGTGGGAAGGCTCTGATGATAACACATAATTTTTTTCTATTGAATGTTGTATCTCGAGGCAAGACATTAAGTATGTAGACACCCAATGGTATTCCCGTATGATATGTGCACCCCCTGAATTACAAGGAAGGAATTGTTGGTGAAATGTCCATTTAACAACTATGTATCTTCTTAGCTTGAGAAAGGGATGATTCCAGCCCTACTTTTCATTGCAAGAAACAGCCTAAGGATATCTTTGCCATAAAGTAGAGTGTTGGAGCTAAGAAATTTTTTATTGCATGATGAAAGAAAGGGCCAAATCCCATGGCTTGAAGCATGGTCAGAGTTCTACATTATGTCATTATCATTACACCTTTCCAAAGTTGATTTTGAAAAATAATGTATTTTGGCCAAAGCAATGGTCATTCAATCTCTTCCTAGACAACAATGTTGTCTAGGACATATAGGACATTTGTTGTCTACCTTTGATAACATCAATATACTTAGGTCGAATGATCTGCAAAAGGTCTTATTTTGCTCACATTGCCATGGCTTTGGCTAGAATCTTGTAATAGACATGGAATAGGGTAATTGCCTACCAATTGAACAATTTTGTAGTCTAGGACTTATCTACCTTTGATAACATCAATCTACTTAGGTCAAATGATCTGCAAAAGGTCGTATTTTGCTCGCATTGCCAGGGCTTTGGCTAGAATCTTGTAATAGACACGGAGTAGGGTAATTGCCTACCAATTGAATAATTTTGTTGTCTAGGACATATCTATCCTTGATAACATCAATCTACTCAGGTCGAATGATCTGCAAAAGGTTGTATTTTGCTCGCATTGCCAGGGCTTTGGCTAGAATCTTGTAATCGACACAGAGTAGGGTAATTGCCTACCAATTGGAAATTTTCTTAGGATCACTGGTCTTCAGAATCAAATTGATTTTTCCTATGCTACTTTTATCTTTGAGTGATTTGTTATGAATAGCCTCTAACTTGAAAGTCCAGGGCCATGAAGTAAACCACTAGGTAAACCCCTTTCCTTTCGATTCCTAAAATTTGACTACGTAACTCATGTGTTAGAGCTGTTTCATTTGTGGACATTTAGGTCATACAACTCTAGACTTGACTGTGGGCTATACCACCAATGTGGGAGGAGGCCTAATCTAATGGTGGTTCCACCATGTTGAAATCTCCACAGACCAGCCAGTTGACCTTCAAAAGCTCTTCAGGCATCCAGTGCTAAAAAGCTGTGCACTCTGTAGCATCATTCAAACTTTCAAAGCACATTGGCCATCCCCAGAGTGTGGTCATCTACGTTAAGTAAAATCATCAAGAGTGTTTGGAAGGGTTCTGCTTGCTGAGAGAAGCATAGCTATACCCTCCTTTCCTTATTTGTGCAACAATGTGGAAAGGCATTGGTACCAAGGCCATATGTTAATGTAACTGAGAATGGTTCTTGACGAAAATTCATTAATCTTATCTTCCTGCAAGCAGATTAAATCTAAACTTTGGATTGAGCAACACAGTTGTCTAATTTTGCTTTTTCTGCATGGGTCAGAAAGATCCCTTGACATTTTCCAAAGACTTTCATGTTCCTTCTCTGCTGTAGTTTCTGTCACCCATGTCCATCCATTCCACCCCTTCAAGGATTCCAAGAGGCATTCAGGATTAGTCTATGACACGATAGGACCAAAAATGGCCCATAAAGGTGACTGGACTACATTGAAAGCCTTGAGTAGAATAATGTCGATACTGAATTATATATATATTTTTTCTCTTAGCTTTATGCATGTACTATAATGTTCAGTCTTAAAATAATAGTTGTCGAGGACTTAACATATAAAATTATACCCTAGTGTGATTGTCACCTCAAAATTGAAGACTTCATAAGGTTCTTACCTCTCCCATCATTTGACTATTGCATTAATTAATAAATATATTTCCCAAACTGTTTCTTTGTTAGAAAGAATAGAAGACAGTTTTTCCTTTGGAGAATGTAAAAACTAAAACTCTAATGATATTGTATTTGGAATTGCAGTTCTTGCGCCGACGCTCACGTAGCAAGAAAATTTTGGAGGAATGGGTTGTTCCTCTCAGTTCCATAGAGGATATCCATGAGGTATGATATAAATTTTTTGGGTGTTGCTCAATTTGGAAGGATAATTTATTCTGGCAGATGTAACACTGTAAAGTTACTAATACAATGATATTATACTTGCTAATTCAATGGAGGTTGGTATGATATCAATTTTTTGGGTGTTTCTCAATTTGGAAGGATAATTTATTCTGGCAGATGTAACACTGTAAAGTTACTAATGCAATATTACAATGATATTATACTTGCTAATTCAATGAAGGTTGCTTGTGGACAATAATTCTTATCCCGTTTGGTACTTATTTTTATGGAGCAGAAATTTGCAAACTTTTGTTTGGGGAAATTGAAAAGCAATCCATGGTCAGAGCTGGACGGCCTTCAGCCCGAGACAGTGAAAATCAATGAAAAACTGGAGAAACTAAATCGGAAAGGTTTTCTCACAATAAATAGTCAGCCTGCAGTTAACGGCGAGAAATCTGACTCTCCTTCCATTGGTTAGTACACAAAAATTAGCTTTACTTTTCCTTTGTTGTCTCTTTATCTCTGCTTTCATGAGAAGAATATCGGAGTAGAGCTTTTTATTACGTCATTTTAAACTGGATTACAAGTGGGGGACTACTGAAGAATAGTAATAAACTTTTAATACTGCTTCTATCATGAAATAATAATTTATCAAGTGTGTAGTATATATTTCATTGCTTTGGTCTTACTTTGATGTAGCCAAACTTCCTAATTTCTATTTAAACCGGACTAGAACTCCAGTTCCAACAGTTTTAATATTAATTTTTAGATAATAAAGAGATTAATGACTTAGAATGTACCCGATTGCATAATAGCTTCAAACAATGTTGGGCTCCAGGGAAACACTGATAAAGATCCACTATTGGAAGTTTTTAAACAGTCAGCTCCAAACTCTGACCATTTGCCTTTGTTTATCTCATGTGAAAACTTCATTGCAGGATGGGGAGGTGCAGGCGGTTACGTTTATCAAAAAGCATATGTGGAATTTTTCTGCTCTCCTGAGAAATTGAATGCATTGGTGGAGAGAGCTAAGAATTTACCCTTCGTGACATATATTGCTGTAAGCAAGAAGGGTGCAACAGTAGCTAACATTGGGCCAGCTGATGTGAATGCTGTAACTTGGGGAGTTTTTCCTGCAAAGGAGGTGATCCAGCCCACTGTTGTTGATCCTGTAAGTTTCTTGGTTTGGAAAGACGAAGCATTCCAGGCCTGGGAACAGGAATGGGCTTCTTTGTATCCAGATGGCGATCCTTCAAGAAAGATCCTTGAAGAGGTAATTTATCCCTGTTTGTTTAACACACATTTGATCTGTTCTATACTAGCAAATCTGTAGTAGTTTGGTTACTAATTCCTAGTAGTTTGAAAGGATTTCTAATCAATGTAGATAACACTGTTTAGGATAAAGCAAGATTGAATTTTCAGGATAGGCTGAAGACATTTTTGTCTAAACTTGCAGGTACAAAATAGTTACTACTTGGTGAGTGTTGTGGACAATGATTACATCCATGGTGACTTGTTTTCAGTATTTGAAGAATTATAAAATCAGTTTTGAAGGTCAATTGGAAGCTATCACGATGTGGTTGGTGCTTCTATAGTCATTTAAGTATTACGAACTGGTACATTGGATTCTATTTTATCTAGAGGATTCTTAGCTAAAGAGAGAATTTCTCTTCTTTTATTCCCTACTATCAATTGGATGTAATGACAAGGCAGAAAATAATTGTGGAATTTAGTTCTGTTCCCAATCTAAAAATAATGTTTTATCTTTTGGTCATTGCATGGCTGTGGCAGTATTAAATATAGCTGTTAATTATACCACAACATGGACACATGAAAAAAAATTCTCCCTTTTTCAGAGTCTTGTAATTTTGGTTTTGTATTTGGCACTATGGCATAGTGTTTGGGCACCCAAGAGTCTGTCAAAGCAGTCAGATGTTGGAACCCATGGGCAGTAAGATTTAACACCGATGCGTGGGCTACCTCAGAGAGGAGTTATGGTTTCAATGCCTCCTTGCGAGTTGTACTTTGTAAACTTTTCTCATAAAATTATTATTTCATAATAGAAGCAGTATAAAAGGTTTATTACTATTCTTGAGGAGAGTATTTTGGTGGACATTTTCTTTCTCTCAACTGTTTCGAACTTGGCTAGTCTACAATTGGTCTGTTGATGATCAACTGTGTTTCTGATGCTATTGGTTGGCTTTAAATTTGAATCTTTTCGTTCAATCTCATTTGAATCTTTTTAGTGAGTATCATTTTGATAATATGTGATTGCTATTTGAAAATGAAGACATTTGCAGTCGCCAGCTTTATGAATTATTCTGGTTGTTTATCAAAAGAGCATTGTGAATTCAGAAGGGAGTGTTTTGTAATGAAATCTTACTCTAGTATTGTGAGAGTCCCTTACAGGGAAGTCACTGGGAAATCGACGGGGTTAGGATGATTATTATTATTATTATTTTTTTTTTTGTGAAACAAGGGGTACAGAAGGAATTTTTTTTTGACGTTGGTAACCAAATAAAATAAAGATTATTTCAAGATGACATGTGTAATACATTAAATTAAAACATGAAAATGGAATGCTATCAAAATGGATAGTTGGACATTTCCTTTCTTAGGGTCTTCATTGTAAATTGTTCAAGATCAGCGTTAAGTGGACAATTCACATTGATTTTTAATTGACAAGTTTGCAAATGGAAATGCTCTTAATTATAAAAGATAATTAGAATCCATGGTAATGTAAGATGATTTTTTAATGTGGTTCACAACTTCGGAGAGGAGTTGTTACGTTCACGGGAAGAATTCATAGGGGGCTCGTCCGAAGGGTTTCACCCCGCTGGCTCTGATTACGGAGCCTAACACGGTGAGGACATCAAGTGAGACCCTTGTATATCAATACATAGCCACCCGAGGATTTGACCTCGGGACCTTCTCCTTACGACTCATAGCTGCCAACCACTTGAGCTACCACTTGAGCTAACTCATCAACTAACATGGTAATGTAAGATGACATGTCTAATGCAATAAAAAATTAAAATGAAAGAATGATAAAAAAAAGTATTTAGGTGCAAACATGACCTACTATTATTATGATGATGTATTTGTTATTAGTTTTTGTATAAATTATTCCGAAATCAATTAACATTTTAGTGTACAATTCACATGGACTCTAACAAAGTACATCATAGTTTAGGAGTTGTTATGCTCCTACTTATAAGAGAAATCAATAGTAGTGAGTTTCTCTAGATAAGCAGAGGGAAGGGAGCTTACCTACAACACAGGTGTGATTCAATTTCAATTCCAAAAGCAGTGAGTACATAAACATTTAAAGAAGAGAAGCACATATAATGTGGAAAGGAGTTTCTCTCTAATTATAATATATGGTTATTCATGCAATGATTTGGGTGAGAATCTTATGAGTTTTGCAATGATATAAGTCCAATTCATATTGCAAGGAAATAGATTATAAACATTTTTTAAGCCATGGGAATTGGTAACTGATCGAGACTACTTGGGTGAGGCCTAGGTTTAAATCCAAATAGCTACCACTATAACCCAAGAGTATATCTAATAGTCCACAAGCCTACCAATTACTTGTGACCTAGCAAGGGTCGAGACGGCCTTAGGGCAACTTTATCTTAGGGGGTGTCTACCCTTGTAGTCTTATCACAATGGACCAATGTCTCATTAAAGATTTAAACACAGGTGGGGAGAGTGCGAAACTTACCTCCTTACCAATCTAGCTATTGGCCTTGTGGCAAGATTAGGCAGAAACATAAATAGCACTAAAAATTGCAATGCCTATTTTATTAGTGCATAGCAATTGATATTGCATGTAGTACAATGGAATCTTCCACGATACTCTTTTTAATTTTTTCTTCGAAAAAATTCTCAATTTTATTCCATTATACTATCTCCTAATATGTCTTTTCACATTATGTTTTAAAATAATTTAGACAATCTGGAAGTAGATTGACTATTGGATTTGCTTGTCTTCTTATTAGTCCCCGTTTTCCTATGGAGGGGCTCTTAGCAATCGTTTTTCATTCATTTGCGTGTTTTTAGAATTAATTCATTTTGAATAATTCAAATTTATTTAGTTTTGCAAAGTTGACTTTAGAAACAATGTTAATTTTTACCATGTGGCTGCTTGTGGTGATTTGAGATCATATTGGTTGTTTTTCACAATTAGTTTGAGCCATGTTTCTCGATGTGTTTTTTTTGCATAGTTCTAGTTTTACTTTTCCGTATGTTTTGAGGTGTGAAGCCTAGGCCATTTAATGAACGAGTCAATCAATTAATGAACAACTGTTAGAATTGCCACCGTTGTTGACCATTTAATGAACAATTGTTCCACCATCACTAGAATTGCCATCGACGTCGACCATTTAATAAGCAGTTGGTTCGCTAGAACTGCCACTATCACTATTTTTTCACCTGTGACCATCACCACCTTTCACTGCCTTTGTTTCCTCCACGACATCAACATGCCCTAGCTTCTCCTCCCCTAAAATGTTCAATATTCACAATCAACAAACAATTTAGAGTCTTGGTAATAAAATCAATATCATCCCTCTCCACATCCTTGACAACCAAGATCTTTGCCCTCGACAAATAATGCAATGAGAGATCAGTCACGACATCACACAAGATACTCTTCTGAATCAACAACACATTGCAGCTAGTGGCCTTGAGTTTCTTAATTATTTCGAGAATATAATTCCTCTCCTCCTTCAAGATCCTATCCATCATGGTGTAACTAGACACAACTATGTTTTGCTCAATGTTGATCTTGGGAGGAAAAATTTGAAACTAGATGGCTGCAATCTTAATGTTCTCAACCCAGGTTGGCTCCTCGACAGTATGGCAGACCTTATAAAAAACCAAACCCTGAACCATTTCTATATCATCGACAGTTTCCCACAATTTATCTTAATGTTCTCAACCCAAGTTGGCTCCTCGACAGTATGGCAGACCTTATAAAAAACCAAACCCTGAACCATTTCTATACCATTGACAGTTTCCCACAATTTCTTGACAACCATGATGTCCCTCAAATCAAAGACATTAGCCTTCACAGGGTCTATGACAATCAAAACGACATCAACAACTAAAGGAATGAGGAGTGAAGAGTACTAACTTGCCACTTTGTTTAGAGAAGTGTAGTTGCTCTTCACCAGGGATTCCTAGTCTGTCAGTGGCATGGGCACAGACATTGCCATCAAGACCTCCACGACCTTCTCGGACACTTGGTGGAAGGCCTCCTAGATGAATGTCCGGTGAACCACCTTTGTACCGCCCCTCGCTCTTTCTTCTATTGATCATACGAGTGTGCCATGGTGAGTGTTCAAGTGGAGCATTAGGCTTTTCTAGTCACAGTTTATCCTCTTATTATCTATATTCTCCTGCTCCTTTGCTCGCTCCCTTGAATCCTGATCTTTCTTTAGTGCTATATTGGATTCATAGGTAGGCTTATCTCTTTTGCATCCCGCTTGGATGAGTTATTTTTGTCCTATGGGCTTGGTCGTTAGGCTTGGTTCTTATTAAAGAAGCAATGGCCTAGTTGTGTGTTACTCCATGGATTTTCAGAAATTTTCTTTTCTATTTAGGTACTGCTACTAGATAGGTTTGGGTTCCCTGGTTGGACATTCCTTTGTCTTTTTTTGGGTTTTTGTCCTTAGTCCATTTTGCTATGGACATTACCTTTCACATTATGGTATCTCTTATAGAGATCACCCCATGGGTAACTACGTCTGATGCTTCTTGAATGTGATTAACTTGCCATGGTGGAGTAAGATGAAGTTCCACAATGTGATATTACATATGATGTGGATTTTTGGCTAATCCCATATGCTCCTCAAGCAATGCTGCATGCATATGATGTAGCCACAACATATCCCACAATTATTTCCTTAGAAAAATGATGTGAGGACCTTTAAATTTTGTTATTTCTTTTGAAAATAAATTGTTTTGATTGAACTTTTCCTTTTAGTAATAAAGTTTATCATCATTTAATACCTTGGAATGAATCCCGACAAATTTCCCTTCAAAACTGTCTTTCTGATGTACCTGATGCCTATTTTTCAAACTCTTGTACGGATATTAGATCTCGGATGTCGAAACTTTCTGGTTTCAAACTTTACATTCTTGATGTTCCGACTCCAACTTATTTTGCAACTCTCGGATATCGGAAGTCAAAGAACCTTATAACTTTAAGTTTCTTCCCGACGTTCAGATGCCGACATTTCCAATTTGATAATTAACCTCGGATGTCGGAAGTTGGAAGCTATATTGTTTTAAATAAGATGACTTTTCTCCCGACATTTCGATGCCCATATTTTATTTTGTCGGATGTCGGAAGTTTGCAGCCCAATTAGTAAATTATGTAAGCAACGACCAACATTCAAATCAAAAAGTTAATTTGTAATCATGATTTCGCTGTCATTTTTGTATGACACATTTAAAATTGATTGTAAGTTGATTCGGTTGTTAGTTGGCCTATACTTAGTCGATTTTTTGAACCAGTTTCATCACCCTGCTATGTTTTTCACCTTGTCTACAAATTGCAAGACGATCAACATTCACAGATCGAATTCACTTTGCATCGTGTAATAGTTCTTGCATTTTATTTGAGGTACTTTTCAGTTGCAAATTTCTTTTGTTCGCATTCATCAGAAAGATTCCAAATTAAATTATATTTGTCATTTTTTGCAGATTGAATTGCGAACGCCATGGCTCACAGAACTAGGGCAAAAATAATTTCAAATGAACGTAAGATTGAAGACCCGAATTTTGGTATATACTAAGACACAGATGGTCGGAACAATGATACCGAATGTATGGATTGGGATACTATTTATAGTATATTTGACAATGATGACTTCTCTGAGTTTGGGGAAGACAACCAAATTTATCAGAATATCAGTAAGTCCACATACATGCTATTGCAGCTCGACTAGCAATCATGACATACGCAGACCTTGTCAAATGGATGATAGATTACGCGGATATCCCGACTTCTACCTTCTTGGATTCAAACCAGGCCGTGTATGCTAATTTCAAACCCGATACTTTCGCAAGGATGTATGCTCTAAAAACCCCCATACAGTTGCTCACACATAACTTCTTTAGGGCTTTTGAACATAAGTATGAAGCAGAAACACTGGTGAAAAGCTGGTGGTTCGACCCAGATAGCTTTGTTTTAAGACCTAACAAATTGTACCATGTTCGGTATCTTAGGTAACCCTACAAGTTCCTCATTGCCATGATTTGCAGATTTTATGGATTGGAGAATTGTGTACATTCCAAGTTGGAATGGATGCCTTTGGTCCATCACATTGTTTCCACAGGGCAAGTATTCAATTGGGCCCATATTTTCTCCATCACTATGAAAGATGCAATTGTTCAAGTACAGTAGACACCAGCTATCAGGAAGCCCAAGTTTTTTATGTCTGCCTATTTAGTAGATATAATGTGTATTTCTTTTGCATTTCTCTCTATGAAATGACATTGGACCACATAGAACCCCCCTGTTCATATCCATTGTGCTATTTTGTGGGAACAAAAATATAGGCCTCATGTTTATGACATTTGCGACAACTTTTTAGGTGTTGTTTATTTGATTATATTTAAAATTAATGCACCTAGGATTTCCGAAGATGCCTGAAATTTGGTAGCCCCGATCGGTGATTGGTATTGCAGTGAAATTTTCACCTATTTAAGGATTTGGGGCCATAACTCAGTTCATCTTCTTCCTAGATTTGTTTTAGACATAATGGTTCTGGAAGAAGTATCTTTCCAAACTGTGGTGCATGGAGCTCATGCCCAATTTTTAGACTTGAAGAGTAGAGCTTGGCCTAAATTTCCTTTATATATTGGTCATTTGGTCATTCATAATGCTTCTTACGCTCAATGTTTTGGATGCTTAGATGAAAGAATTAAATTGGGATTAGGTATTAAAAGGATGCATGACCCCAATAAATTCATTGAACAACATTTCCTTTTGGCACAACTGAAGAGTACCTACATTCATGAGACTCATCTTGATGATTTTATCTATCAGGGAGCTCTAAGTTTTGAAGAAGTATTGGGAAGAATCCCAGACCCAACACAAATAAACTTGATTCATGAATCATAAATGCATCATAAGACATTGGTAATGGGATAAAGGGAAAGAGAATTTGCTTCCCAAGAGAAAGGTAGGAGAGCATAATTAGAAGCAAATAACAAAGCTCTGGTGGTCAGGACGGTTCAACCCAAGACTTTGATAGAGAAAAAGTTAGAGAAACAACAAGGGAATCGGCCTATGGTAACTACTAAGCCTCAAAATCCCATACAAAATTTGGTTAGCCTAATGCAGGAAGTAAAACAACCGCAAGGTACATTGTCACAACCTACTGCCCCATCTACTATTGTTAGCACTTCCTTTGATGTAATTTCTAATTTGACAATTGAGGGTGAAAATGTTACTCTTACCACTACCCCAAAGTCTAAAATCCACAAGTCTATTGTTAAAATCATTGATTTAGATGAGGAGAAACCATAAGAAGCATTTCATTCAACTCTAGTTGTTGAGGAATCTTCATAGTCACTTCCACTTGATATATTGATGCTTCCTGTCAGTTCCCTACCAATTATTAACCCTCAGTTGCCTCCTAATATTGATGTATCCACCACTTCTGATGTTATCCAAACTACCTCAAATCTTGTTCATGATCCTATTCTTCCTTTATCATTTCCAACTTAGTCTTTGAACCCTGTGTCAGAGCAAGTTGCTTCCTCCGTTTCTTCACAGGTGGATCTCTCATCAGATGCACACCAAGATCCTCTGCCTGCACTTCAAGTTCAATCTTCAGGACCAACTGTTCATGGAATTGTTTTATCTCTTGAGCCTGATATAAACACCCCTCCTATTCAAGATCCTACTCAATCACAAGTAAATGTTCCATCTGTCTCAATCTCTACGTTTGTTCCTACAAACCCCAAGGTTTCTCAAGATCATGCTCAAATCCCACCTGTTCCCTTAACCATACCTATCCCTATAGCCACTTCTATAGACTTGTCAATATCTTCATCAGAGAATACTGTTGATTTTGGGGAAGATGCAGTAGTCACTTTAGGATATTATTGTTTCAGTAAAAGGAAAAAGACAATGATAAAGAAAGGTCATGCTAAGAGGACTAGGGAGGGGGAAATGGTGGTAGGACCAGTTGATAATCAAGTTATTTGGAGACAAGCTATTGATGATCCTAGAAGAGAAGCAATAGAAACAACAACTGCTATGGGAGCATTTGCTGGTGCAAACTTCGACTCTGTTTCTGCTTTAAACAAGATACTATCTTCAATTTAGCAAATGAAATGTTGAAAAGGTTTTAAGTTACTTGTTAAACAAGGGAACACTACATAGTAGCTAGTCCCTATTGTGATATTAATTTGTTTTGCAAAATGTACAAAATAATATAAGTTTTGTGATTTTATAATTTTTCAAAATTGCAAAATATACAAAATAATTTTTTTGGGTGTTGCATGACTGAGATCCCGTTGACAGGAGAAAGTGTTCCACTCGTTAATGCAAAGGATAGAAATCCAATCCAAGAGTGTTAGAAAACCCTACGTAAGAGTCTTCCTAGTTCCCTCTCATTTGGGATGGCAATATGTCCTGATGATGGATCCTGTTCTGGATTCCAAACGTCGATTTTCAACTATGGATACTGTGGATTCTCCGACTCCTCCCGCAATCAACCACCACAGAAGTCTTGCTACAGATATTATGGACTCGTTAGCCACAAGTTGGTTTTTTGCTCCTAAAAGGAGACTTAGTGATTTTATTAAGCCTAAATCCTAATTAATCAATCATATTCTAGGTTAAAGTAATATCAGATCTAATAGGGAAAACCTAAATGGTCATCGGTTAATAGGAAAACCTGCTAGCCTAAGTTAATCTAAAAGAAACTAAGGGAAATCAGTGATCTTTGATAATTAAAAGTACTATAAACACTTAAGGATAAATCCTTAAACAATAACATAGTCAATCACTTATATAATCTCAATAAAACACTATTAAAGAACACAAAAATTTAAAATGACAGAGATCCTTGCAAATTAAATACAAGATAAACTAATAAATATCTTAAACTAACAAGTTAATTGATTACCATGACATCGGTAATGGCATGTCATGAGCCGAGTCTATGAAAAATATTCATTGTAAATTTTCTGTGTTTTGCAGGTTGCTGGTTTATATCAACATTTCAGTGTTTTTCATTTCCAAGCCAGTTTTGCATTGGCTGGAAATTACTTATGAAAATCTAAGACAGTTAAACACATTGTAAAACACTTCTAACAGGCAGAAAAAATAATTTAACCATGCACACCATAAAAAATTAGACTAAGAAATTTTGGCCAATAGCCTTGGAAAAACCCCCACGGGGAAAACCAGTCAGAGAGAGAGAGTTTATTATTTCTTTAGTAAATCTCAGTACATAAATTTTACAACAGAAATGTACTTATCTCCACCATGAAATTTCACACAGAAAAATATCTCGAAATCAGTGCCAAACTGCAGCCTCGATTTTTGTGCCTGTGGGTGCCTCAAAAACTATGTTGAAAGTACATAATCCGTACTGTATGGTCCTCCTTCAAATCTGTGCAACCTGTCTCGATTTTTGGGCCCTAAATATGCCTTGAAATGTGCACAGCAATTCTCCGTTTTTGTGCCCAATATTCTACCTCGAAAATAATGCAAACGTTCTTGGGATTTGTGCCCACAATGTCCTCGGGATGCATGCAGCCTATCTCAAATTTAGTGCCTAGAATCTCCTTGAAACCCGTTCCCAGTTTTCCATTGTACAGTCCTCGGGATGCGTGTTGTACTGAAGTAATGGTGTTGTTCACAAATATGTACGGTGCATTGAATGCACAGTTAGCTGCCTCTAAATGCCTGCCAATTGAAACTTGCTAAAATGCCTCCTCGAAATGCGTGCCAATGCTCTCTTGCTCTGTCTTCCTCACTCTCATCTCAAGAATGAATGTGTTTGTCTCCCTTTTCCCTTTTTGACAAAACCCTAGGGTTCTCCAAATCTAATGGATGCGATTAGATTAGATCAACGATTGAAATTAAATGCTCCTATTTATTTCTCATAAATATTAATTTCACTCACCCACTTAAATTTAATAAAAAACTGACTTTATGGTTATAAAGTCTCATTAAATGCTTTTCACAAGTCATTTAATGCAAGGGTCACTTTTCCCCCCTTTTAAGTGACTTAGGCAAAAAGTCACTAGGGGAACACTTCCCTAGGTACACAAACTAACACTCCCTCTTATCGAGGAAGGTGTTCTGCACCACTCCCAACTTGTCTCTGAAGAAGACAAACTTGCTCCTTCCAAAAGATTTCGTCAGGATATCTGCTACCTGCTCATCAATGGATATGTACTGCAACTCAACTGCTCCTCTCTAAATGTAGTCACGGATGAAATGGTACCTGATCTCAATATGCTTTGACCTGTCATGGAACACTGGATTCTCAGAGAGCTGAATGCAACTTTGATTATCACAATAGATCACCGTAGGCCTAAGCTCCTGATCAAATAAGTCTACCAACAACTTGTGAAGCCACAGTGCTTCACAAGTAGCCTGACTGGATGCCATATACTCAGCCTTGGCGGAACTCAATGCAACGGACTTCTATCTTCGACTGAACCACGACACTGCTGCCGAGCCCAAACTGAAACAACAACCGGAAGTGCTCTTCCAATCCCTCACACTTCCTTCCTAGTCTGAATCTTTGAAACCAACCAAACTGACTCCGCCCGTACCCCTGTAATCCAAACCATAGTCCACTGTACCTGCAAGATATCTCAACACATGTTTTGCGGAATTCCAATGTACACTCCTAGGCTCCACCATGAACTGGCTAAGAGTGTTCATTGCAAAACAAAAGTCTGTCCTGGTGTTGACCAGATACATCAATGACCCAATGAGCTGACGGTAAAGTGTAGGATCCACCAACTTACCCTCAGAAGCATGAAGTTGCTTCCAGTTGGTGATCATAGGTGTCGACATCGGCCTGCAATCCTCCATCCGAAATCTCTTCAGAATATCAACTGCATACTTCCCCTATCCCAGGAAAATATGTCCAGGCTCCTGCCAAACCTCCATCCCCAAATAGTAATGCATCAACCCAATGTCAGTCATCTCATACTCAGTAGAAAGGTCTCTCTTGCTATGTGCAATGAGATGCTCCTCTCCAGTGATAATCAAGTCATCAACATATAACAAAAGAATGAGAGGATCTCCACCAACCACAATGTAGTAAAGGTTGGGATCAATCTCACGCTTCTGAAAACCCATCGAAGTCAAGTGTGCATCGATCCTGGAGTACCGAGCTCTAGGAGCTTGCTTCAGTCCATATAAAGCTTTCCTCAACTTGCACACATGAGAATCTCTCCCACGAATCTCGAATCCCTGTGGATTCTCTAAGTACACCTCCTCCTTTAGAACACCATTGAGAAATGCGGTCTTTACATCCATCTGGTGGATCTTCCAACCCATCTCTGCTGCTATAGAAATCACTGCTCTGATGGAAGAATACCGAGCAACTGGCGCAAAATTCTCATCATAGTCAACTCTGTCAACCTGTGAAAACTCCCATGCCACAAACCGAGCCTTGTACTTCTCCACACTGCCATTCGCAACATGCTTCACCTTGTAGATCCACTTGGAAGTCACAACAGACTTCCCCTCTAGTCTTGGCACAATCTCCCAAACATCATTCTTCATGATGGAATGGTACTCTTCCATCATGACATCTCTCCAAACCTGATGCTGAGAGGCCTCCTCAAATGTGGAAGGATTTGAATCACGAAGACTCGCAACAAGAGCCATACCCAGCCTATCCGGCATCACTACTGTCCTAATCTCCTCTTGGGGTCTACCAAATGGCTCTACTTCCTTCAAGGTGTCTTGAAGCCATTTAGGCTTCCTCTTCCTTGAAGGCTCCTCCCATACTGGTCTATCCTCATCTAAAGAACTCCCAGAAGTAGAAGTTCCAACGCCCTGAGGACCAATGACTGATGAACCAGTCCCTGAAGAACCTGTAACCTGAGAACCATAACCCGAACCTATCCCTGAAGTACCTGTCACCTGAACCACTGAAACTGTAGAAGCTGTGCCTGTACTCTGTGATCCAGTCACTCTGGAAACCTGTGGACCTGAAAACTGTATCGAAGAAGCCTGATTCACCTGAGGTGTGGAAGCTGGTAGCTCCCCCTACTCTATCTCTCTGGACTTCCTGAAGGCTCTCTCCTCATCAAACTTCACCTTCCGCCTAACAACAACTCTCTTCTGGCCAGGAAGGTAAAGCCGATAGGCCTTCGAAGTCTCATCATATCCCACAAAGATGCCTCTCTCTGCAATGGAATCAAACTTCGTCCTCTTCTCAAAAGGGACGTGAGAGTAAGTCAAAGAACCAAATATACGAATGTGGCTCACCTCAGGCTTCTTTCCTGTGTACATCTCCTCAGGAGTCTTCCTCCCCAAAGCACGATGAGGACTCCTGTTCTGCAGATAAACTGCAGTGCTGCATGCCTCTGCCCATAGAAAGAACGGTAAACCCTGATCATCGAGCATCGCTCTCGCTTCTCCCACAATCGACCTGTTCTTCCTCTCCGCTACTCCATTCTGCTCATGAGTGTAGGGAACTGTCAGCTGTCTCTGTATACCCTCCTGTGTGCAAAATCCATCAAACTCCTTAGAGGTATACTCACCCCCATTGTCCGATCTCAACATCCGAATATTCCTCCATGTCTGCTTCTCCACAAGGGCTTTGAACCCTTGGGAGACACTCAACACTAAGAGTGACTTCTTGCTCCTCAAGAAGTAGATCTAGGTCTTCCTAGAGTAGTCATCAATGAAGGTGATATAGTACTCAAATCCAGTCAAAGAGACTGATGACATAGGACCAAAATAATCAGAATGGATCAAGTCAAGTACTCCTGCTGCTCTGTGTCACTGCTTGGAAAAGCAGTCTTGGTGTACTTTCCCAAAGCACACCCCCTGCACACATCACTCTGCTCAGTGTTGAACTCAAGTAAACCTGTAACCATGCTCCTCAACATTCTCAGAGCTAGCTGATGTAAGTGGGACATCCTTTGATGCCATATCTCACATAGCTCATTGCTGCTGCTGTGTTCTAGAGCGTGTTGCGGCTGAAACAAGAGCTTGTATAGATTTCCACATCTAACCCCAATGTCCATGGAGGTAGATAATCTTGTAGTCCTGGGGAATACCTGCACTTTGCCATCCGAGAAACATACCCCAAGACCCCTGTCCTCAATGGTGGAAACCGATACAAGGTTCTTCTTCAGCCCAGGGACAAATAACACATCCCTCAGAATCATGGGACTCATAGACTCCCTCTGAAATGTAATGGTCCCTCGACCAACTGCTCTAACAATGGTGTCATCGCCTAATACAATCTCCACATCTGTACCTGTCTGTGAAATCTCAGAGAAAATCTCTCGAGCACCTGTCATGTGGCTCGAAGCTCCACTGTCAAAATACCAAGTACCAGTGGTGGATGCACTCGTCTAATGGCCTGCCAACAAGGAATACTCCATCTCCATATCCACACTAGTGCTGGTAACTAAAGAGGCTCTCTCTTTCTCAATCTGTCCACCACACAGGGAAAAATATCTCTGAAATCTGTCTCAAAAGTGATCAACCTATGCTAAAGCTGCAGTCTGTTGTCCCTTCCTCTTCCTATTTGGACACTGTGAAGCATAGTGCCCAAATTCCTGACAACCATAGCACTTGATTTTACTCACGTCCTTCTTCTTCCCACCTTGCTGCTGCTGTCGCTGCTTGGCCCCACCCTTCTTGGGACCCTTCTTCTTCTTCTTCCCCTTTGTTGTCAAAGCCACGTTCCCCTCATCTTCCCTACCCTGTGATGAACTTCCCTGTACGAGACCTCTCCTGGTCTCCTCCTACACAAAGTCATCCCACAGTCTCTCCCATGAAGGTAGGTTCTCTCTTCCCACTATAGCCTTCACAAATGCACCCCAGGGCTTGGAAGCCCCATTCACTGCTATGCGCACAAGCTCAGTAGCAGTGACCACCTCCCCAACTGCTACTAGCTCATCTCTAACTGCAAATATCCTGGTAAGGTAAGCTGTCATTCCCTCTCCGCCATTCATCTTTGTACTTTTCAGTTTCTCCTTGAGAACCATCTTCCGGTCTCATTGGTACTCTCGTACAAAATGGTCATGAAAGCACTCCACATCAAATGTGCCCTAGCTTTGCCTGAAATGTGAGGGATGATATGATCTTTAGCTGCATCAAGGATTATTCTTCTAGCTTTACAGTCCTTCTTGTTGAAAGCTGATAATGCTACTGCATCTGTAGCAATGAGAATCTGAACGGGGTTTGCTGTAGTGTTTCTAACCACCTCCTCCCACATCTCATTTTCCTCTAAAAACAACAAAATCCTAGCCTTCCATGGCACAAAGTTACGTGTCCCATCCAACCTATCCTCCAACCTAAGTCCTGTAACCATCTCTACTGTCAACCCAACAAGGTGTTGTTCACTAACAGAAGAAAATACCCAAATCTAGAAATTTCTGTGTGTGCAAATTTTACTGTTTTCTGCCCCCAAGCTCTAATACCATGTAAATTTTCTGTGTTTTGCAGCTTGCTGGTTTATATCAACATTTCAGTGTTTTTCATTTCCAAGCCGGTTTTGCATTGGCTGGAAATTACTTATGAAAATCTTAGACAGTTAAATACACTGTAAAACACTTCTAATAGGTAGAAAAAATAATTTAACCATGCACACCATAAAAAACCAGACTCAGAAATTTTGGCCAATAGCCCTAGAAAAACCCCCACGGGGAAAACCAATCAGAGAGAGAGAGTTTATTATTTCTTCAGTAAATCTCAGTACATAAATTTTACTGCAGAAATGTACTTATCTCCACCATGAAATTTCACCCAGAAAAATATATCGAAATCAGTGCCAAACTGTAGCCTCGATTTCTATGCCTGTGGGTGCCTCGAAAACTGTGCTAAAAGTACATAATCCGTACTGTACGGTCCTCCTTGAAATATATGCAACCCGTCTCGATTTTTGTGCCCTAAATCAACCTCGAAATGTGTGTAGCAATTCTCCGTTTCTGTGCCCAATATTCTACCTCGAAAACAGTGCAAAATTTCTCAGGATTTGTGCCTAGAATGTCCTCGGGATGCATGCATCATGTCTCGAATTTAGTGCCCAGAATCTCCTTGAAACCCGTGCCCAGTTTGATGCAGTACAGTCCTCAGGATGCATGTTGTACTAAAGTAATGGTGTTGTTCACAAATCCGTATGGTGCATTGAATGCATAGTTAGCTGCCTCGAAATGCGTGCCAACTGAAACTTGCTAAAATGCCTCCTTGAAATGCATGCCAATGCTCTCTCACTCTCATCTCAAGAATGAATGTGTTTGCCTCCCTTTTCCCTTTTTGACAAAACCGTAGGGTTCTCCAAATCTAATGGATGAGATTATATTAGATCAATGGTTGAAATTAAATGCTTCTATTTATTTCTCATAAATATTAATTTCACTCACCCACTTAAATTTAATAAAAAAGTGACTTTATGGTTATAAAGTCTCATTAAATGCTTTTCACAAGTCATTTAATGCAAGGGTCACTTTTCCCCCCCTTTTAAGTGACTTAGGAAAAAATTCACTAGGGGAACACTTCCCTAGGTACAAAAACTAACACTCCCTCTTACCGAGGAAGGTGTTCTGCACCACTCCCAACTTGTCTTTGAAGAAGACAAACTTGCCCCTCCCCAAATATTTCGTCAGGATATCTGCTACTTGCTCATCAATGGATATGTACTGCAACTCAACTGCTCCTCTCTGAATGTAGTCATGGATGAAATGGTACCTGATCTCAATATGCTTTGACCTGTCATGGAGAACTGGATTCTCAGAGAGCTGAATGCAACTCTGGTTGTCACAATAGATCACCGTAGGCATAAGCTCCTGATCAAATAGGTCTACCAATATCTTGCGAAGCCACAGTGCTTCACAAGTAGCCTGAATGGCTGCCATATACTCAACCTCGACGGAACTCAATGCAACGGACTTCTGTTTTCGACTGAACCACGACACTGCTGCCGAGCCCAAGCTGAAACAAAAATCGAAAGTGCTCTTCCAATCCCTCACACTTCCTGCCCAGTCTGAATCTTTGAAACCAACCAAACTGACTCCACCCATACTCCTGTAATCCAAACCATGGTCCACTGTACCTGCAAGATATCTCAACACA
Organism: Larix kaempferi; assembly: GCA_027924585.1. Taxonomy (NCBI): domain Eukaryota; kingdom Viridiplantae; phylum Streptophyta; class Pinopsida; order Pinales; family Pinaceae; genus Larix; species Larix kaempferi. The sequence continues at coordinate 9,374,147 of BSBM01001030.1, forward strand.
TGTTTTGCGGAAGTCCAATGTACACTCCTAGGCTCCACCATGAACTGGCTAAGAGTGTTCACCGCAAAACACAAGTCTAGCCTGGTGTTGACCAGATACATCAACGACCCAATGAGCTGAGGGTAAAGTGTAGGATCCACCAACTTACCCTCATAAGCATGAAGTTGCTTCTAGTTGGTGATCATAGTTGTAGACATCGACCTGCAATCCTCCATCCGAAATCTCTTCAGAATATCAACTGCATACTTCCCCTGTCCTAGGAAAATATGTCCAGGCTCCTGACAAACCTCCATCCCCAGATAGTAATATCTCAAGAGAACAGATTATAGAAGTCATTGGCAATTTGAACAACTTAACACTGTTCAGTTATCATCAAAAGATTTAAAACATCCTCTGAATTACATACCTTTAGGGAGCATGGCATTCCAGGGGCATGGAGTGAAGTCTAACCTTTTTAAAAAGAAAAAGGTATCTTCTATGATTTAAAAGTAGGGAAAGAAATCAATCTGCCAAGTAGCATTTAAGTCCGTCTTATAGCCTTTAACTTGGAGAATAAAAAAGTTTTTTAAATGGGGCATCTTCCATACTTCAGAGTTGAAAGCAACATATGTAGCTATTATGTGAAAGATGGTATCTTTCATGCAATTTGATGTGTAGTGGAATACACCTACTAAACTTGAAAGATCTTACTCCTATTGGTTCTTTCTGTCCTAATTACAAAAAAAAAGGATTGCAAACCAACTGTTTTCCTCATTCTTGAAAGTTAAAACAATGCTTCAAAACATTTACCGTATAGGTTTTGAAATTATGAGAAATTGTACGTGATGGAACACATAAAATTGAGCACATTAATTTGAAAATAGTAAAAACATAATTGAACAAATTAAACAAGTAAATATGCAAGACCTCACAACAATATTCAAGCTTGCCAACTCTTTCTCAAAGATGGCATTGAAGAAATAAATGAGCAAATGAACCCAACATAAGAAAATAACCAATGAATTGACTGTTGTGAACACGTTTTCCATGACTAGTCCCTACAGAGAGGAGCAATGCTCATCCTAGTTATCACTAATCAAAAGTTTGATAAAAGAAAATGAATGTCTAGCCTTCTATTGACTAGATGTAACAAGAACTTAAATGCACTTTCTTACATAGCACATGTTGAAAATATATTGTACAGATATATGAAAATAAAATATAAAATTAATTGTAGAAAAGAATGGTCAGTTTCAAAGCATATTTTTCTTTTAAATTATTTAGCATTAAATTTAAGGGTTACAATGTTGTTTGTTTTGCAATTTTATTATAATCCATTGTACCCATCACATCGATTTCAGTCCAGGAAGGAAGTGTTGCATTTTCTAGAGAAAGGGAAGATGGACATAAAACCAAGGTCTAAGTGGAAACCCGAGGGAGAATTTGGAGTTGAAACTAAAGGCTCATCAAGAACAACATCTGATATTTATTCAAATACTCCAAATATTGGTGAAACTTTACCATCTGGTTCTTCTCTTGATATGTTTCTATCATTCGCTTCCTATTTTATGCCATTCTTAAAAAAAATTGATTTGCTTATTTGCAATTATCATGTTTCTCCTTGCCCTTATCTTGTTCTCCAATGCATGGGTTTACCCTTGAGTTTGGAGTTGTGCACAAGTTAAGTATAACTACTGCTACACCTATATTACAACTTCATATCTTAGATGCATCACAGAGTACATTTAACCCACATACCATTAGGAGGCCTACAAAATTTCAATGGTTTTCTAATGGCCTTGAAGGACCTAGGATCCCTATATTCATTGAAGAGAATCCTATCGAGGCATGCAAGCTAGAAATGTTTGATGCCAATGACAACAATGTTGAAACATGTAAAGGGTACATTTTCTCAATAACTATGTACTTTCTCAATACCTCTGTCTTGCACATTCTTTTATGTCTCCTTGGCACCAAAGTATAATTTTTCATTCACTATTTCGACGCAATTGGGGTTATAGTATGCTAAATTATAGTACTCTTCGAATTGGATAGTATAGTCCAAAACCGATGTTAAGTGCTGGGCATGATTTTGGCAGATCCAACAATCTTTACCATTTATGAGAATGCATATTTTTCAATGAGAGTTCTTTAACTTTCACAGCTACCTGCTACTCCATCTTTTCCATAAACATTTTTGGCAGCTATGTTAAATTGCTTGTGCAAGTAATGATGGCTAGTGTAAAGAAGATCCTTCTAGGAATAGAATTTGCTTAGAGATTTCTGAGAAAAAAATGATCTTACAAATGGGATGTTTTCCATATGTCATCTTTGGACATTCCTTTCTGAATTTTGGGTTGTAATTTTTTAACTTCGTATTTGAACTTTGACCAGGCAATTATTAGTCTGGATGAGAATGCATAAAGCGACCATCCTTTGTACCTCATGAAAGTATTTGTAAAATAACACATCATTCTAATCTCAAGTAAAGTAAAACAAAGAAATAAATAGAAAACAAGGACTTTATAAACCCCTGCATCAGTACAAAGATCTTTCAAAGGTTGAAACTTGGGCCCCTCTTCTGAACTCTTGCTCAGAAAGGCACCCATCCCGTGGTAAATAAATTTTCATGCTAAAAGGAATGTTGATTTACCCAAAATTAGGAATGCCTCTGAATCGGGTTATGGCAGGGTAAGTGAAGGTGTTGAATGGTACGATTGAGTAAGGGTACGTTTTTTGTTACATAGGTATGGATATGGAAACTGGTACAAAGAATCTAACCCTTGGGTACAATATATCATTATAAACTGATTATAGGAACCATGTTTGGATTAAAAACATACACCAGCCTACACATGCATAAATTATAGTGTTGTAGCTAACATATGTCATATAATATTTGAAAATCAAGGAAATCCAAAGGCACATGCTGATAATGGAACGAAAGTTCATAAAATTTTTAAGCAACTTATCTCAACCAAAGTAGATCATAATAAGTTCCTTGTTATGACCATTAATGTTGACTGGATCCCTCAAATCCCAACTATATTCAAGTCGAAATAGTTACAAGCAACCACAAAATAGTTATATGCAACTGTCACGAGATGAAGTAGCTATCTAGTGAAGGTAGAGATCCATCAAATTGTAACTGGAGGCATACTCCCAAAGCTGAAGCATCTGTAATTACAGGCATACTCCCAAAGCTTAAGCATCAAAAGAGGGCTAGCATACAGAATAAATTGGGCCGTGATAAACCCTTATGATAATTATTTTGAGCCCATTTCCCTGAAACATTGAAACTATTCCCATTTCCATCAATCGAGAAGGAAGTTACGGACGAAATCTTCCAATATTTCCCAGTTATCAGGAAACCGTGGTGAATATTAGCCTCCATTCCCCACAATAGAGTAAAACATGGGGAATATGGACCAAAATTGCAGGGAATTAGTTGTGTGTAGGCGAAGGTAGGGTTTCATGTAAAAAAATGGAGGGCGAAGTTCACATTTATGTACCATTCCTTTATATATATTTTTTTCTATTCAATCAATTTTTATAATATAGTATATAAAATTGGGGCTAAAGTATATTAAAAAAAATTAATTTTTAATTGAAAAAAATCGCCCAAGTGAACTTTTAAAAAGGGAAATTTTTCCCATGGGTGAAATTTCGCCCTTAAAATCATCCCTGACCATACCTCTTGATAGGATTTATGCTTGAGAATTTTGTTATATTCTTTATGAACAAGGATCCTTGATCTTTCTTTGGCTTTCTTTGGGCTTGCTTGATAAGGAAGTGGAATTTTTTAATTTTTTCTTTTTTCTCTCACACACAAATGCATTACTAGTTTTCACTAGTGCCCTATCTTTTGGTTCCTTAAAGAAGTTTTCACCATTATAATTTATTTATTTTATAGACCTAGGGTTTCCTCTAGGGGGGTTTTCAAACAAAGGATTATCCTAGAGTTTGCAAAGAGGCTTTCATGACAAGAATTTGTACTATTTTTTTCTTTTTCTATGAGTTGGTCTTCATTCCTTTTGCACTAGAGATGGGGATTGCGTTCATTCATATCAGATGTGGTATTTCTCCTTATGACTTTCTTGATGAGATCTCTAGTGATATAAAGCCAATCGTTTCTTTTGTGCACTTTTAACTCTTTGGCGCTTTACCATTTTAATCGAATCTCATGTAACTCTTTAAATCACACCTTCATAATCAAGTTGACCTTGTTTGCCACTTGGTGATCTGCCAAAAACTAACACTTGATCTGCAATGCATGGTTATATTATGGAAGAAGAGAGATATGGAAACTTTATTATTCTAGTAAACATAAAAAATGATCATACACAATGGATATCAGGAACATATTTGGAAAGGATCCATGAAATAATTTTCAACATGCTTAGGAGAGGTATCTAGCCTAGACTACCCAACAACGCTTTGATGATACCTTTTTCATACGATATAAAATTGGAGTGATTGAAAATCCATATTAAAGTATATCCATAGGGAAATATCCATTAGAAACAAGTTTTAAAAGCACTTTTCTTTGATATGTGAAATCTGCCATTGAAAGTAAAGGATGCATGTTTTTATTAGTGCACATTTTGAGACAAGCAATCACTATTTTGGGCATATATTTTTTAGACGAGATTGAATTTGAGTGATTCCAATTGTATTGGAAACTAGAATTAGATTTATATGTTCCATATAAACAAGTTATGAAAATTCAAAAAAATGCACCCGAAGAAGATGACTGTCCCAACTATTTTTTTAGCAATTTTGGCCTATTTTGGTTTCACAAAAATTTAAAATGACTACAAGGAAACCCATACAGATTAACAAATTCACTATCTCAGCATGGTACACTAGATTACACTGATTTTTATTGGGGTTGGTGTAGAATGAAACAAAATTATCATGTAGGAGGTGTCAAGAGGGATTGATGTTGAATGGCAATTCATTGATTTACTAAAAAAACATTAAAAAATACCAAGGATCATCAAGGACATACCTGCAAGTAATGGTTGATATTGTTTTGACCTCATTTGAATGTGAAATGTAGTGTTTTTCTCATCTCCTCTTCCTTAGTGAGGATGCCTAATTTTTCTTTGGATTAGGTTTACTCACCCTACACCAGTTTGTTTTAAAAAAATGCATGCAAGATGTTAGTTTTTCAGAATTTACAATCTGATCTAGGATCTTAATTGAGAGAATAACATGTACAACATATCTACAGCATAACAATCATGGACACAATAAAGCAAGCACACAAGAGACACAGAGTTTCACTGGGGAAAACCAAGAAGGTGAAAAACCTTGCAACTTCCTCAGAGATAGATAGAGCAATGATACAACCGAAGTACAAGAGATAGTCTTCTCCTAGCAGCAGCTTCTCCTCCTCCATAAGTGCGCCACTCTCCAATGAGAGTATGAGTGAGAAAGTGAATGAGCAAATAGAGTTCCTCCCGCACTCTATTTATACTTGAATTGACTTGCCTAATGACCTTTACTAGGTCGGCCTTAACTTAACCACATAACATAATGCTGACAGGGCCGACCCCCAATAGGGTGGTCTAATAACCCTTTTACCCACATGAATCATACAGGGCCGACCCCATCAAGGTGGTCTAATAACCCATCAAGTATAAGTTACGACACTTACAATATAAATGACGAGACTTTCGTATAGAGGAATAATAACATCTCTATAGGAACACAAACACTTCCGTATAGAGGAATAATAACATATCTATAGGAATACAATATACATGGGTGAAATACATTCCGAAGTTACAATTACATCAACACTCCCTCTTAACTAGGAAGGCATTTCTCGACACAGATCTGCTAGCACAAGTCTTCTTCTCTGGATCATCGTCCTCGAATCATCGTCATCGTCACTGCTGCTACTATCTCAATCAATCTCTGAATCTACTCATCATAGGAAGTTCTACAGAGCCAGTCCTTTTTCATACTGGATGTAGGCCCACCACCTGTAGGTCTTCATCATCACTGGACATACTGTGGAATCCTCAGGACTGATTACGTGCGTCAACAAAACCTCGAAAGAGCATCCCAAGCATTTTACGAGTACACAGCTCAACCTATTGGATCTCCTAGGATCTTTTACATGTGACTGTCACAAAACCTTAAAAGAGTGTCTTGCCAAGCAAGATCTCTAAAGAGCATCTGAGGCCTTTTTCATCCTGTCCAGATCTCCAGGACTTATTACATGTGACCCATACCACAAAACCTTAAAAGAGTGTCTTTCCAAGCAAGATCTAAAGAGCATCTGAGGCCTTTTTCATCCTGTCCAGATCTCCAGGACTTATTACACGTGGTCCCCACAAAACCTTAAAAGAGTGTCTTGCTAAGCAAGATCTCTAAAGAGCATATGAGGCCTTTTTCATCCTGTCCAGATCTCCAGGACTTATTAAATGTGGTCTAGAAAAACCTTAAAAGAGTGTCTTTCCAAGCAATATCTCTAAAGAGCATATGAGGCCTTTTTCATCTTGTTCATATCTCCAAGACTTATTACATGCTACCCTTACACAACCTGTCCATGGCCACAGAGTATCAACCTGATACTTCACCATACATTGTCCTAATGTACATGATCGTCCTGATCATCATCACTGCATCGTCCTGATGCATGTCATCTGGAGCAACATCCTGAAGCTCGTCATCCATGATCATCCTGATCATACAATGCATCCACCTGATGCATACCAAGTATCTACCTGATACATATCATCATACATGATCCACCTGATCATACAATGTATCCACCTGATACATACACATATACATGATCCACTTGATCATACAATGTATGCACCTGATATATATCAACATACATGATCTACCTGATCATACAACGTATCCATCTGATACATAGACAGATACATGGTCCAAGCATCCAACATGATGCATATACATTTACATGATCTAACTGATCATAACAAGCATCCAACATGATGCATATACATATACATGATCCAATTGATCATAACAAGCATCCAAAATGATGCATATACAGAGCAGTAACTGGAGCATTGTCCTGATGCTCATCATCCAACGCTTACATCCACAGCCATGGGAAGGATCCTCCTCTCACCATGCTTGGAATGGCTTCCAACAAAGATGTCCATCACTTCTTCCTTGAAGTGTTGTCAATCTAAAGAACACCAAGCCTCTCTCTGAAGTACTCAAACTTCACTCTGGCTAGTGGTTTCGTCAGCACATCTGCAACCTGCTCATCCGTCGCAACATACAGGAGCTTTACGGCTCCTCTCTGCACCATATTGCTGATATAGTGATATTTGATCTCAATGTGTTTCGACTTGTCGTGGAACACTGGGTTCTCAGACAGCTTCACACAACTCTGTTTGTCACAAGAGATACCAGTAGCCTCCAACGGGAGATCAAATAGCTCAGACAGTAGCTTCCAGATCCATACTACCTCACAACTAGCTGAACAAGCTGCAACATACTCTGCTTCGGTTGTACTCAGTGCTACGCAGGACTGCTTCTTGCTAAACCAAGAGATCACACCTGATCCCATACTGAAGCAACACCCAGAAGTGCTCTTCCTATATGTAGCACTGCCTGCCCAGTCCAAATCAACATAACCCTGCAGGTTAAACTTTTAATTCACATCATACTTGAGCCCATAATAAATTGTACCCTTCAGGTACCTCAAAATATGCTTTTACAGCAACCAGGTGAACACCTTTGGGATCCGTCAGGAACTGGCTAAATGTGTTCATCCCAAAGCAAATATCTGGTCTCGTGTTCGTCAGGTACATCAAGGACCCAATCATCTAATGATACACAAGGACATCAACCGGATTAGATGAATCATCACACAGAAGCTTCAGGTTCTATGCCATAGGTGTGGCCATGGCCTTGCAGTTCATCATCCCGAACCTGTTCAGGATCTCTACTGCATACTTCCCTTGTCCAAGGAATATTCCATCTGCACTCTGCCACACCTACATGCCTAGAAAATAGTGCATCATCCCCAAGTCCTTCATCTCGAACTCGGAAACAAGCTTCCTCTTCGTATTGGCAATCAATCTATCCTCACCTGTCACAAACAGATCATCCACATACAATAGTAGTATCACTGGATTGCGTTCCTCAACCTTGTAGTAAAGGTTGGAATCCGCTTTACTCTTGGTAAATCCAAAACTAGATAGGAAGCCATCTATCTTGCCATACCAGGTCCTGGGTGTCTGTTTCAAACCATACAGGGATTTCTTCAGTTTGCACACATGTGACTCTCGGTCATGTGTCTCAAACCCGAGTGGTTGCTCCACATACACTTCCTCTTCAACTACACCATTCAAGAAAGCTGTCTTGACATCCATCTGGTGTACCTTCCATTTCATCACTACAGCCAGATAAAGTACTGATCTAATGGAAGTGTATCTTGCTACAGGTGAAAAAGTCTCTTCATAGTCAATTCCTCTTTCTGTGAGGAGCTACGAGCTACAACCTCGCTTTGTATTTCTCCATGCTACCATCTGCATCATGCTTGATCTTATAGATCCACTTGGAAGTCACAAAAAACTTCCCTTCAGGTCTTGGGACCACTTCCCAAACATGATCGATTGGTACTTCTCGACCATGGCATCCTTTTACTGTATCTTGTATCCTGGGAACTTCAGATTCTTCAATATCTTCAATAGATAGTTTGAACTTCATTGCTGGAACAAATGTTGTAGTCCTTCTTTTGTAGGTGATTGTATACGATCTTTCCTACAAAGCAAGTTAAATTGCATGATTAGAAACATCTCATAGTTTTCAGAACAAATTCTTACACATAAAGAATTATGTCATACAGTCATGCAATTATTTTAGCCAATGCTTCAATACAACATTTATCCATATCCCGTAACTTTTTAGATGCCTTCCAATCTCTACCAGAACATTTGTTAAGAGTGTGCACAACTCCCAACATGTCAACAAAGAGGTTTCATTCTAGATAAGTAGCAATGGAATGTTGTACAGTGCCATAGGCCACTTACCCATCACATGCATATTAGTAGTATATTGTTCATTAATGCAATTATTCTAATATGTGTAATACACACCCTAAGTCTAGGAACATAGGCATATACATCATTGAACAATATTATTTAAACAAACAAGTACATGCAAAAAATGACAATTCAAATACTTATCTTTGTTTGGTTGTAGGGTGGACTCCCTCTCAATATTTGTTTCCTTGCAGGAACTACTGGAGTGTCTCCCTTTTGATCTTTGCTTCCTGGATTACCTGTCCTTGGACTTATATTCATCCTGGACCACTATGCATGCTTAAGTGTGCACTAGTGTCATGATTGTGCCATCCTCAAGATCTCATACATAATCATACATTCATTAGTATAGTGTAATGTCCCCATTTTGACCCCCTTTGTATTAAATCGTAAATGATGTAAATATTGTAATTAATCATGGTGAGGAGCTCAAGGCCAAGGCCCCACCGTTGATTTAGCGTTTCAGGTATCGGCAAGTAAAAATAGATGCCTACGGTTCTTGTGCAAGATGGGCACAATGTATATAAGACATCATGTAATTATGAATTTTCAATGAAAAACCTACAACCGGCTATGCAATGCAACAAAAGAGATGGGGCATGACTCTACAAGGAAAAGGGAGGGAAATTATTCAAACCCTTGAGCCAATGGTGTTAATCCATGTGTCAATGGAGAAACCCATAAAACCACCAACTACCCATTTTGTCTCATGCACCCAATCATTTAATTCTTCCAAGAAATTGGTTAAGGCAGTTAATGTCTTGGGATAGGAGAGGTATGGCAGTCAGATTTTCGTGCATGGGCAAGCTACCAACCTGAAAATCGTATTTTTGGCTTGCTGGGCAAGAAAACCCCCACGAAATGCTACCCAAGGCCATTCCTCATGCACTACGTTCTTCCTCTCACGCAGATTGAGCTCACAGGAAGTTATCCTCACGTTTTTCACCATAACCCTGCGTTTTTCCATGCCCAGGAACTCGTTTTGGATTGTGCAACAACTGGGGAAGGAGGGACGCGAATTGGGACTGAGGGAGAGGGCGTTTTTGCCTTGGGGCATTTTTCTGGAATGAGTTTTGCTTCCCCAGTCGAATTTCCAAAGTGCCAATACGTTTTTGAGTCTACCCACGTTTTTCTGAAGTCCAGGAAACCCCATCTCATGCATCCCACTGTTGGAAACGTTTTCTCATGCTCAACAAGTGTAGGTTGCTGTTAGGTGCATCCCTGTTTTTGTTTGGAACCCATGAGCAAGAAACTGGAATGGTAGTGGACAGAATTGGCTTGATAAACCTAGTGTAGGGAGTATCCTCTCAAGAAGATTAAGAGGGCTGGCTACTTTTCTATGCACACCCTGAGAGCACTAGAAAGGAAGGTATGGCTTGAGGGACTGTATGGCAGTGAAGAGAATACTTCCTGGTGTTGGGTGTGTAGGCATTGTGAGTGCCAAGCTAAATAGATCTGGGAGAGGTCCCCATAGCTCTGTAGTTGAGCTCACTAGCTTAGCAATTCTTCCTTTCCATCTCCTAGCAGCCTGATAAACCCAATTGTAGATTGGCTTGGCTCATCTTGGTGTATGCTTGGCTATGTGTGAGTCTGTTGTTCCCTGGTTCCTTGTAGAGATCATGCCCAGCTCGGGGGTGGCAGTGGTGCTGAGAGATTGAGGAGCACACTGGCCTACGGTTGGGTGGAACGTTGCAGTTGCATAGCCAGTTGCGTGGGACTACTTTTGCATAAGATAAGTGTTCTCCTGTATTAAATTTGCAATTACCATTTGATGAATATTTTGAATGTATCATGGATCTTTAATAAATTTGCTTCCGCTGTGTATTAAAATGATTATGCATTTCCATATGATCTTGTATAATTCTGCACAGATCTTTATTTCATGGCTGTCACAGAATCTTGAATGTGTGTTAGAGATCAACAGCATTTATTTGATTACCATCGTTTTTCCATAGCATGCACAGATACAGTTATTTGCATCAATGATTTTTCTTCAAACGTTTTGGGGCTAATTGCCCGGATTGAGCACCACGTCCTCTCTATCCTACTAGTTGGGTAGGAGGGGACACTACATTGTGGTATCAGATCTGCGTTGCAGCATTGGACCTATATGGGCCAAGTCTGATAGCAAATATTTCAAAATATTTTCTTAAATCTGTTTTTGAAAAATTCTGTTTGGAAAATTTTTGGTTTTTAGTCTGTTTCGGGAAGTCCTCCCGAAACTGCGGAAAGGTTCCGTGAACCTTCTTGCAATTGCGGAAGAGTTCCGCGAACCTTCCCGCAATTGCGGAAGGATTCAGCGAACCGCTCCGAAACAGCGGAGAAAATTTTTAAGTGAAAATTTTTCTAAGTATTGGCGTCGAAAGGAAAATTTTTCGGAAGGAATTCTCTTCCGAAATTGCGGAAGGAATTCTCTTCCGAAATTGCGGAAGGATTCCGCGAGTCATTCCGAAGTTGCGGAATACTTCGCCGAATCGTTCCGCAACTGCGGAAGACTTCGGCGAATCGTTCCGCAACTGCGGAAGGTTTCGCCGAATCGTTCCAAAAAAAATCACCCGAAATTGGGGGAAGCATTCCGGCGGAAGCATTCCGCGAATGGCTCCGGAACTGCGGAAGCCTTCGCTGAATGGCTCCGCGATTGCGGGAGCATTCGCCAAATGGCTCCGCAATTGCGGGAGCCTTCGCCGAATGGCTCCGCTCGGCAAATCGCCCCGCTATTGCGGAAGCGTTCGGCGAACTGCTCCGCAATTGCGGAAGCGTTCGGCGAACTGCTCCGCAATTGCGGAAGCGTTCGGCGAACTGCTCCGCAATTGCGGAAGCCGTCGCCGAACCAACCCGCAACGGAGGCAAGCCGAAAGCGCCCCGCAGTTGCGGAAGGATTCGGCCAAACTCCCCGCAATTGCGGAGGGCTTCAACCAACTGACCCGCAATTGCGGAAGCCTATAGTGAAGCGCCTCGCAATGGAGGCAAGTCGTGAACCGCTCATTGCGGAAGGCTTCAGCCAATAGCCCCGCGCATTGCGGAAGCCACAAGGGGGCAAGCCCCCTTGACCCCCCTTTTTCTTTTTCCCTCGTATTTCGTTGTTGTGATTTGACGAATTGTCAGTATGGCATTTTTCCACGTGCATGAAGTAAGTTATGAATTCTGAGAATATAATGCAGCTAACAATTGTGCTGATGAACACATTTCAGAGAGTCACAGTTACAGCAGGGTAACACTCTAGATAATACAGTCAGAGAATTTTGGATCTTGGTTAGGCCAAGAAAATGAACATCATGAATGATGCACAGGATCCCTATGAGCCTGAGACAGATGCCATGGGGGAAAACATACAGGTCGAGAATGCTGAAACAGAATCTAATGGGAGAAGAAATTGAGAGACCCCTCCAGATGTTGCAGCCACCATGAGAAGCCTAAGGGTGGAGTTGCAAAGATGTAGGGAAGATAATGAAAGGATGATTAAAGCTCAGGAAGAACAAAATCAGCTGAATGCAGCCATGCTACAGAGTTTGACAGACATTCAAAGGCAAATAAACTCTGGGCATCAGATATCAAATCTAGAAAGGGGTGGGAGTAGCTCTAGAAGAAATTCCCGTAAGAGGGACAGTAGCCCAAGAAGAGTTTCTACAGATGGAACATATACTCCAGGAATCTCTTCTAATGAATCATCTGACTCTGAAGAATCCAGTGAGGGTTCAAGTTCTTCATCCCACAAGAGCAAGTGGAAGAAGCACTACAAGAACAGTTCACATGGGGAATTTAAGAAGGCAAAACCTCCTACATTTGATGGAGAGGTAAAATCTGGTCAAGAAGCTGAAGCTTGGCTTCTTGGGATGAGGAAGTATTTTCAAGTCCAAGACTACTCGGGAAATATGAAGGCAAGGGTAGCCATCTTCAACTTGGATGGAAGAGCATCTATATGGTGGGAACACACCCGGCAAGTGAAGAAGATCAATGAGAGGAAGATTGTGTGGAAGCAGTTCAAGAAATACTTCAAGCAGAAGTACCTCTCTGATAGGTACTATGATGATAAGATCAAAGAGTTCCATGAGCTGAGATTGGGACAATCGACCATGGAAGAATATGCAAACAAGTTCTTGGAGTTGCTGAGGTATGTCAAGTATATTCGAGATGATAAGGTCAAAATTCAGCGTTTCCTAAGTGGACTGCCCCAGTCATATAAAGACAGAATTGAGTTCGATGAACCTCGAACTCTAGAGGAGGCCATAAGAAAGGCCAAGTATTGCTTTGATCAGAACAGGAGCAAACAGGAATTCCATAAGGCATGGAAAGATAGGAAAAATGAAAAGTTTGATCAAAGGAAGAAGGGGTTCAAGCCTCCTCAATTTAGGAATCAGCAAAGGCAGCCATCACAGGTTGTGACTAAGCCAACCAGGACGATGGGAGACAAGCCGAGAGATCCAAAAGAGCCAAGAGAACCACTTCAATGTTGGGGTTGTGGAGGAGAGCACGTGCTTAGGAACTGTCCACATCGGAATGGGAATGCGAATCAAGTTCACAACATCCAAGGAGCTGGAACTGTGGGTCAGGTGGCGAGAGCAATTCCTAGAATCTATGCAGCGCTAGACGACCGCCAAGCAGATCATCAGTCAACTGTGGTTGAAGTTGAAGGTAAGATTGCTAAGCAATCTGTTTCTATTTTGATTGATCCTGGATCTACTCACAGTTATGTCACTCCTAGGATTGTTGAGATTTGTGCCTTCAAGAAATTAAAGCATAGTAAAGCCTGGTTAGTTCAACTAGCCACTGGAACCAAGAGAAAAGTTAGTGAAATTGCAGAAAAATGTCCATTAGAGATGGATGGGCTATTCACTTATGCAGATCTGAATATTTTGCCACTGGGTTCCTATGATATTCTCATTGGAATGGATTGGTTAGAAGCACACAGGGTTAAACTTGACTGCTACAACAAGACGTTTGAATGCATGGACGAAGAAGGAAACCCGAGGTTTGTAAAAGGCATTCCAAAGATGACTTCTGTTAGACAGGTTTCAGCCATGCAACTAAAGAAGTTCTATAGGAAGGGATGTCAACTGTATGCAGCCCACGTTTTAGAGGCAGCAGAGAATGAAACTCTTAAATTGGAGGACTATCATGTATTACAAGAATTCAGGGATGTTTTTCCTGATGAGATTCCAGGACTCCCTCCAAAGAGAGACATTGACTTTACAATTGAACTTGTGCCAGGAGCGGCACCAGTGTCTAAGACACCGTACAGGATGAGTACACCGAAATTGCTAGAGTTGAAAATGAAATTACAAGAGTTGTTGGAAAAGAAATATATTAGGCCAAGTGTGTCCCCGTGGGGAGCACCTGTTCTATTTGTGAAAAAGAAAGATGGAACAGTCAGGTTATGTATTGACTACAGGCAGTTGAACAAAGTCACGGTGAAGAATAAATACCCATTGCCCCGAATTGATGACCTCTTTGACCAAATGAGAGGAGCAAAGGTATTTTCAAAGATTGACTTGAGGTCTGGTTACCATCAGGTAAGAATCAAAGAAGAAGATATTCATAAGACAACCTTTAGAACAAGGTATGGACACTATGAGTTTGTAGTGGTACCATTCGGTCTCACAAATGCACCAGCTACATTCATGTGTCTCATGAATAATGTTTTTAGCAAATATTTGGACAAGTTTGTTCTTGTATTCCTAGACGACATTCTCATCTATTCTAAGAATGAGGAAGAGCATGAAGGACATTTGAGAATGACAATGCAATTACTAAGGGAGCATAAGCTATATGCCAAGTTGAGCAAATGTGACTTTTATAAAGATAGAATTCATTATTTGGGTCACATCATCTCCGACGAAGGTATATCTGTAGACCCTGAGAAGATTGAAGCCATTATGAATTGGCCAACTCCAAGGAATGTGACTGATGTGAGATATTTTATGGGCCTTGCTGGTTACTACAGGAGGTTTATCGAAGGATTCTCCAAGGTTGCAAACCTGATCACTTCTTTGCAAAAGAAGGGGGTAAAATTTGAATGGTCACCAAGATGTGAAGAAAGTTTTCAGCGGTTGAAGAATCTTCTTACAAGTGCACCAATTTTGAAAATTGTAGACCCAGAAAAAGACTTTGTGGTGTGTACCGACGCATGCAATCAAGGACTTGGAGGAGTTCTTATGCAAGACAACCACGTGATATGCTATGAGTCAAGAAAGTTGAAGGAGCATGAGAAGAACTATGCTACTCATGATATAGAACTTGCAGCCATAGTACATGCTTTAAAGATGTGGAGGCATTACTTAATGGGAAGAAGATTTGAGTTAAGGACAGACCATTGTGGTCTGAAATACTTGTTTGATCAGCCGACTTAAAATGCTAGGCAAGCTAGATGGTTGGAATTTTTGTGTGAATTTGATTTCGAAATCAAACACATAAAAGGGAAAGAAAACAGGGTGGCCGATGCACTCAGTAGGAAGGCACATGAAATGCATGTGTTAGCGCTTAGTACTTTCCAACCAGATTTGAGGCAGCAGATTGTTAACCATATGGTTGAGGATGAAGTGTATGAGCAGATAAAGGGCAAATTGCAGCAGCAAAACCTTGAAAAGAAGTATGAGGGCTATCATTTGGAAGAAGGCGGACTTCTTACTTATAAGAATAGAGTCTATGTTCCAAATGCGGCAGATTTACGGAGAATTGTTATGGATGAAATCCATAAAGCTCCATACTCTGGTCACCCAGGATATCAGAAAACAATTGCTACCGCAAGGAAATATTATTTCTGGCCGGGCATGAAGAAAGATGTCGCTGAGTACATTTCTAAGTGCATGGAATGTCAGCAGGTGAAGAGTGAACACCAACATCCCACAGGTTTATTGCTTCCAGTGCCAATTCCGGAATGGAAATGGGAAGTAATATCCATGGATTTTATTACAGGATTGCCAATGACTAAGAGACAACATGATTACATCATGGTTGTGGTGGACAAGTTAACAAAGGCAGCACATTTTATACCGGTTAAGTCCACACATAAATCCGATGCCATTGCAAATATTTTCATGAAGGAAATTTTCAGATTACATGGGTTGCCTAAGGCAATAATTTCTGACAGGGATACCAAGTTCACTTCCAATTTTTGGAAAGGTCTCTTTTCAGATTTGGGTACGCAGTTGAGCTTTAGTACCGCCTACCATCCTCAAACAGATGGGAAAATCGAAAGAGTAAATCGAGTGCTTGAAGACATGCTCCGCATGTATGTAATGGACAAACCATCCAAGTGGGAGGATTATCTACACTTGGTAGAATTTGCATATAACAATGGGAAACAAGCATCATTGGGAATGAGTCCTTATGAGGCTTTGTATGGTAGAAGATGTAGGACACCAGTGACTTGGGACAATCCAGTGAACAGAATTGTACTTGGGCCCGAATTGCTTAAGGAAATGGAACAAGAGGTTGCAAAGTTCCGGCAAAATTTAAAAGCAGCCCAGGATAGACAGAAAAGCTATGCAGATAAGCATAGAGTGCATAGGGAATTCAATGTTGGGGATCATGTATACCTTAGAGTGAGATCAAGGAAGAGTTCCTTGAATCTTGGGAGTTGTGCCAAGCTATCACCTAGATATTGTGGGCCATTTGAAGTGCTTGAAAGAATAGGACCAGTTGCATATAGACTTGCATTGCCTGCCAGCACTAAAGCTCATAATGTTTTTCATGTCTCTTTGCTTAAGAAATATGTACATGATCCTAACCATGTGATTAATTGGGATGTGATCCAGGTGGAACCCGAGGGAGAATTCGAAACCGATCCATTGTGCATCCTAGACAAGAAGGTAACATTGCTCCAGAACCGAGCCATCGGACAGGTAAAGGTGCAATGGAAGCACTACGGTCCCGATGAGGCTACATGGGAGTTGGAGGATGCCATGAGGGTGGCATATCCATTTTTGTTCAATTTTGATGAGCACTGAGGACAGTGCTAATGTAAGGGGAGGGGAATGTAATGTCCCCATTTTGACCCCCTTTGTATTAAATCGTAAATGATGTAAATATTGTAATTAATCATGGTGAGGAGCTCAAGGCCAAGGCCCCACCGTTGATTTAGCGTTTCAGGTATCGGCAAGTAAAAATAGATGCCTACGGTTCTTGTGCAAGATGGGCACAATGTATATAAGACATCATGTAATTATGAATTTTCAATGAAAAACCTACAACCGGCTATGCAATGCAACAAAAGAGATGGGGCATGACTCTACAAGGAAAAGGGAGGGAAATTATTCAAACCCTTGAGCCAATGGTGTTAATCCATGTGTCAATGGGGAAACCCATAAAACCACCAACTACCCATTTTGTCTCATGCACCCAATCATTTAATTCTTCCAAGAAATTGGTTAAGGTAGTTAATGTCTTGGGATGGGAGAGGTATGGCAGTCAGATTTTCGTGCATGGGCAAGCTACCAACCTGAAAATCGTATTTTTGGCTTGCTGGGCAAGAAAACCCCCACGAAATGCTACCCAAGGCCATTCCTCATGCACTACGTTCTTCCTCTCACGCAGATTGAGCTCACAGGAAGTTATCCTCACGTTTTTCACCATAACCCTGCGTTTTTCCATGCCCAGGAACTCGTTTTTGGATTGTGCAACAGCTGGGTAAGGAGGGACGCGAATTGGGATTGAGGGAGAGGGCGTTTTTGCCTTGGGGCGTTTTTCTGGAATGAGTTTTGCTTCCCCAATCGAATTTCCAAAGTGCCAATACGTTTTTGAGTCTACCCACGTTTTTCTGAAGTCCAGGAAACCCCATCTCATGCATCCCACTGTTGGAAACGTTTTCTCATGCTCAACAAGTGTAGGTTGCTGTTAGGTGCATCCCTGTTTTTGTTTGGAACCCATGAGCAAGAAACTGGAATGGTAGTGGACAGAATTGGCTTGATAAACCTAGTGTAGGGAGTATCCTCTCAAGAAGATTAAGAGGGCTGGCTACTTTTCTATGCACACCCTGAGAGCACTAGAAAGGAAGGTATGGCTTGAGGGACTGTATGGCAGTGAAGAGAATACTTCCTGGTGTTGGGTGTGTAGGCATTGTGAGTGCCAAGCTAAATAGATCTGGGAGAGGTCCCCATAGCTCTGTAGTTGAGCTCACTAGCTTAGCAATTCTTCCTTTCCATCTCCTAGCAGCCTGATAAACCCAATTGTAGATTGGCTTGGCTCATCTTGGTGTATGCTTGGCTATGTGTGAGTCTCTTGTTCCCTGGTTCCTTGTAGAGATCATGCCCAGCTCGGGGGTGGCAGTGGTGCTGAGAGATTGAGGAGCACACTGGCCTACGGTTGGGTGGAACGTTGCAGTTGCATAGCCAGTTGCGTGGGACTACTTTTGCATAAGATAAGTGTTCTCCTGTATTAAATTTGCAATTACCATTTGATGAATATTTTGAATGTATCATGGATCTTTAATAAATTTGCTTCCGCTGTGTATTAAAATGATTATGCATTTCCATATGATCTTGTATAATTCTGCACAGATCTTTATTTCATGGCTGTCACAGAATCTTGAATGTGTGTTAGAGATCAACATCATTTATTTGATTACCATCGTTTTTCCATAGCATGCACAGATACAGTTCTTTGCATCAATGATTTTTCTTCAAACGTTTTGGGGCTAATTGCCCAGATTGAGCACCACGTCCTCTCTATCCTACTGGTTGGGTAGGAGGGGACACTACATATAGATACTAAAACAACATAATATTAAACATGTATAGTCATGATCATTTCAAACACAAATAAACATTAGTATTCAAGGTTTCATGGAATACTTCTTTTACTCATGTATATTCTTGTTGACCATAAGACTCTTCTGGTTGTTCATATCATCAATCAAAGTAAGAAGCATAATATGCCTAAACCCATGATTACTAACTTCAATGATTAATCATTATCAATCATGCCATGTATACTTATATAAGAGATTCTAACACAAGGTAGGATTCTAACTTGATATAGAAAAAACATACCTGGATTAATATGTTAGCTGATTATTGTCTAACATACCCACATGATGTCTTCTTGTTCTCTTAAGTGACTTGTGCTAGTAACCTGCATATCTCATAGGTTAACCATTATAGAACCAAGTTATACATACCTCGTAAGTAGATCTTCTATGTGATCCATGTCAATGGATGAACCTTTGTCTTCATGTCACCATGGTAATATGTTCTTGAACTAGAACATGATTTGTCTTTCTTGATGTACCTTTCATGTTAGCGGACAACATCAACCTCATACAACACCATAATGCATTAGTACAATCATAAGTGTCAAAACCCTAATCAATGAATATCTTCTATCATGCATTCATAATTTTATTAAGGTGATACGACAAGTCTAAAGTTAATCAAGATTGTACTAACCTTAATGAAGACAAACATACCATAAACTTAATCATGAACAGATTTCGAAACACACTTGTAAGTCATACTTGTTGAGATTGCTTGTAATCTTCTTATGTAAGGCCTTAGCCTCATCTCCCTCTGAAACAGGAACTTATTCACTTTTGCAGGTGACCAATCCATTCTCTTCTAGGATTAACCCAATCCACCTGATTTACAGAAACTGGATCTGGAGTTGGATTAGGGTTTGTCAGAGAAACCTTAAAAATTCAAACTTTGAATTTCAAACTTCTGAAAGGATAGAAAGATGCGCCTTGATGAGCTGATCAACCTGGTATACTCAGAATTTGAAAACTGCAAAGTTTCACCCCTCAAAATTGCCTTTTAGATTTCTGTATTCACTAGGGAGGACCCTGAATTAGGGTTTGAGTTTCTTGGAGCTTAACCCAACCAAATAGTTTGATCCAAATCTCTAAAATTTTATTTTTCCAAGTTGCTTCCAGTTATGGTCATAGATTTAAAAAATTCCCATTTTTGTAGAAGCCCTAATTTTTCATTTTCTGATCAAGGTCCTGAACTAGGGTTTGATCAAGCCTGACCTTCTACCCAACCAAAAAATTTGATCTTGGTCTCTAAATTTCTATTTTGATGAGTAGCATTCAGCCGTGGTCTCCGATTACAAAAATACCAACTTTCTCCGAAACCCTAATTCCCGGAGCCATGAATGAAGGTGCTCAAAATCCAATTTTGTTTTGACAGAAATATGCACCTGATTGTTTCTGGTGTAACTCCAAAATTACGAATCCACAAGGTCTGAAACTTCGACTTGTGGTATCCAAGCCTGTCATCTTTCCAACCCCACATGTCTTACCTCAATTGGATTCTCTGATAGAGAGTTATGCCAAGTGTTGCAACGTGACCTATTTATGGGATAAAAAAGAGATCAAACTTGTACATTGTGCCACGTGTCACCGGTTCAACTTCGAACTCTGAAAAACTTACCTGAGAAACCACATTCCGTGCCCTACCTGTCATGTTTTACGAAATTTCATTTGGAGCTTCCTAGCCCAAGTTGTGACCTTTTTTCCTAGGTCACCTGTTTATGACCGAGATCTGGAAGAGGCCGAAACCCTAGATTGTACAGATCATAAAACACAAAGTACAACTAATTAGAAGTTGTTCTTAGGACACAAGGTACATGGGGATCTTATCTTTGACTTGTAAGAGTTTCAGATCCTGAAACCTCGTCGAAATGGATTTATAGAGAAAGTTCTATGATGACTGATTTTTTCTATATCAAGCCCTAGCTTCGCAAGTGCAACAAATGTCATAAATGCCATACCATGCCTTCTTTCAGGCTAGCTCTGATACCATGTTAGTTTTTCAGAATTTACAATCTGATCTAGGATCTTAACTTAGAGAATAACATGTATAGCATATCTATAGCATAACAATCATGGACAGAATAAAGCAAGCACACAAGAGACACAGAGTTTCACTGGGGAAAACCAAGAAGGTGAAAAACCCTGCAACTTGCTCAGAGATAGATAGAGCAATGATACAACCCAAGTACAAGAGATAGTCTTCTCTTAGCAACAGCTTCTCCTCCTCCACAAGTGCGCCACTCTCCAATGAGAGTATGAGTGAGAAAGTGAATGAGCAAAAGAGTGCCCCCCGCACTCTATTTATACTTGACTTGACTTGCCTAATGACCTTTACTAGGTCGGCCTTAACTTAACCACATAACATAATGTTGACAGGGCTGACCCCTAATAGGGTGGTCTAATAACCCTTTTACCCACATGACTCATACAGGGCCAACCCCATCAAGGTGGTATAATAACCCATCAAGTATAAGTTACGACACTTACAATATAAATGACGACACTTCCATATAGAGGAATAATAACATCTCTATAGGAATACAAACACTTCCGTATAGAGGAATAATAACATATCTATAGGAATACAATATACATGGGTGAAATACATTCCGAAGTTACAATTACATCAACACAAGAGATATCTATATTATTGATGCATGTGTTTAAAAATTACTCAAAACCTATGCAAAGACATGTGTAAGGTTTTATATCACCTTCAACCATGACTACCCTAGTATTCTATAACTCTAATCTAAGAAAGTTCATCCCAATGTAGTTTCAACACCTCTATGACAACAATGCCAAAAAGTGATGAGTCAAGCTATTATAACAATATTCAAGCAACATTCTAGAATCCCAATTACTCCTTAAAAACACCACCACTAAAGTATTGGGATGGGGTATTCCAGTGATGCATGAATTGCTCCATTTCCTAACTTAAACTTAAATTATAAAACTAGGAGCGTAACGCTTGAAAGGTTCCATTCACTATATGTGCAACCACAATATAGTAACTTGCTTAGATGTTTCCTATGAATGGTATGCAACTAACTAAATCTAATCTACCTTACCAAGGCAAATGCCCAACATTGATAGCTCAAAATTGACGAGTCAAGCTATCACAACAACATTCAAGCACTATTCTAGAATCCCAAGGACTCCTTAAAGACACCGCCACCGAATTGTTGGGCCAGGTTTTCTAGTGATGCATGAATTACTCCACTCCTTAAACTTAAATTATCAACCCAGGGGAATAATTCTTTAGAGGTTCCATGCACTATATGTGCAACAACAAGATCTTAAATTGCTCAAGTATATCCTCTGAATGATATGCAACTAACTAAATATAATATACATTACCAAGTAAAATGCACAACTTTCATATATCACCCCCCTTGACTTTTCTTCCCATTAAGTTCACGATCTTCAACCTTAACCCCCTTGACAATGTGCAAGGGTAGAGACAAGTCTAGTGTCATTGTTCTTAGGTGAAGAGTTGGACAAATGTATTAATGAAACTAGGATCATAAGGTTGATACTAGATAATTCCATACAACCATTAAGAATCATAGACATTCCATTAAAGATAGTTCAAAGTAATGGACATTGTAAATTAAAAGCAATAAAGTAAATGCATGAAATAAAATGAAAGTTATAAATGAAATTATAGGAATTAAAGGAAATAAACAATAAGTAATGGAATGGAAATGCATAAGAAATCTACAACCATCAAAAGAAATAATACACCACCCATACGATCTGTATGTATAGGGGATTCAATATCCATTGCAGCTTCAGAGTGGGCCCAAACCCTAGAGCAAGAAATGGGGTGAGTCCCTCATAGAAAAACATTATTTACATCAAGAAGTTCAACTTCAAAATTCTATGTTATTTGCAAATTTGAATTTACTCGGGTCCAATGAAAGGAAACTGAAATCTAACTTGTTTAACCCTCCTCATGAGAGATCCCACACTCTCTTTAAATACAAAAAAACCTTGGATTCTCCCAAAGAAAATTTGGAGAACCCACTACTTAGGTGAACATCCCTATAATTTTGGAGGTTGTATCATGTATTTAGAGCCTCCCCAATTCATGGATAACTTGAGGAATGATGAGATCTTAAATCAGCTAGAAAATCATGCCAATCCACCTCAAATGGGGTCCAAGGCTATGCAATTGGAGTTGGGGGTAAAATTATCTTCCAATATATCCTCAAATCTACAGTTTTAATTCATGGAATGCTAGCCTCCTTGTGCAATTCAAATTTTTTAGGAGCATGATCCCTTGAATTTCTCAATCAATCAACATGGTGCTTTGTGGTAACAAATGAAAACTATCATATTGCAATGTGGGTTGAATATTTTCACCAAGGTTGCACTATCCTTGCATGGAGACCATATTAGTTGAAATATGAAAATCATATAAAATTCATTAAAATCATTCTAATATCAAGGACATGTCACATTTCAATTTGAATTAATTAAATCACAATTAATTATATAAACATAAGTCATAATATCTACAATGGTCATCGAGGGAGGTCTTGGGTCTAGGAATCACAAAATGTATCAAAATTAGATTTAAGATGGGCCATTAAATAGGTAAAGTATTAGTCCATCGGTAACCTCAATAACATTTTTTTATTAAGGTTCATATTCCTCCAATAGACAACCACTTGTTTCACCATGACTCAATCCACTTCTCCAACCTTTCATATATCCACATCCACTTGCATGAGTAATAATTTTCCTTTTGTAGGAATCCTAAATATTTCATGCATTCTCCAAACAATTTTAGTTCAAAATGAAGAATTCATTTTATAAGTCCTCCCATTTCTGGTAGGAGAGGGTACATTTTTTAAGTTTCACTTGCATATTTGACTTAACAATCATATCCAAAGATATAAGTTCACTTGTATTTCTATTCCAAAAGAGTATAATGTTATTAACAAACAACATATGAGTACTACATAGGTCTTTGGATACCATTAATCCCTTTTTTTTTGTAATTTAGTTCTTACATTATATTTTCACAAAAAACGTACATAAGTGTATAGATAAACTGGGAACTGAACCTTTTTGACAAAGAAAATGTTAACTTCTGTGAGTAAATAAGGGATTGCTAACAATATTCATAATTTTTTTTTTAGCTACCGCTATTGGGGGATATACATAAAGAATAATATAGTCCAATTTTTTTCCAAATTGACAATCATTAATAGAAAAACTATTAATGTAAACTACTAATAGAGTCCATAGAGAAAGAGCCATGTTGAACCATTCAAAATGCTATGGTGCAGAAGCTACTAAGGATTTTCCAAGGTGTGAGGATCCAATCTTCGCCGTTGCAGGGGTGGCTCTTCACTAGCCTAGAAAGGGTCTAGAGTCTTGTGATTGAATCCCCTAGAGGGAGGTGTAGTTGGCTTGACTTCCATTGTTGCAGTGACCACCTATGGTTTTGGTTCCTCTTCCTTAATGTCTTTCCCACCAGTTCCCAGGTTCACCGAGATTTGAATATGCATCTCCTCCATCGCCGCAACTAGGCTTGAATTTCCCTCTTTAGGCTCCATGGACACCACAAGGAGTAGAGAAGGGAGGTTAAACAACTCTACCAGTTTGGAACACCAATCTATCATCACTTGAACTCTGTGCTCTAGCTTGTGCATTCTGGTTTGCATGTCACCATCTAGGTCGCATATTTCATGCCTAATATCAAACAACGTGTCTGTCATGGATCCTAATTGTCGAGCCAAGGTCACTTCCCTTGCCTCTCTGGCGTGATTTGGACGAGAACTGCCTCTTAGGATGGGAGCATGGTGGCATTCCTTCACCATCGTCACACTTTCTCTACCTCCCTTGCACTCCTTCTCAGTCTGTACATCGACATTTGTTACAGTGGTATCGCCGTCGAAATATGGACACTTGGGGATCAACTCCCACTATATAACCCTTCTCCATTACCAGGTGGCAAGATTTCCATTCCTTCATTCCTCCCTACAGCCATAATTGTAAATTGAATGTGCCATGTGACGTTGAGCATGCCGACTCTCAGGATGGGGGAGTGGTAAATTTACACCATGTGCATACACCGCCTCTAGCTCCCATGACGTACCTTCACCATTAATACCTCAGGATTGATCTGATAACACCCCATCTAGGGGATACCATTAATCTCTTAAGGTGTCCATGAGTCTTTAAATTTATGGGATGTATGCTAAGGCATTGAGAAATTGTGAGGATCAAGAGGGAGCTGATATGAAATTAAAATTAGCATACAAATTTTCATCTATTTTGATACTTTCTAGGTGGAAATATGGGATGAATTAGCTTGCAAGGCCCTTTTTAAGGGTAGGTCTCACTTTGTATATTTGGGGTCCAGAACCTTCCATGACCTATTGAGGGTTTAAGTGATGTTTTTTGGGGTAAAAAATTCCACCACTTTTCTATGTACCTTTACGAGATTCTGCACTTCGCGACCCCTCTAATGGTCCAAGAAAAACGTTAAATAGAGTCCATACGAAGAAGTTATGCCTCCTACAAGTTGACCTATCCACTTGAACACCATGCCATTGAGTGGATTCCATGTCAGCTCTCATTTCTCACACATGTGGAGCTAGTCATGTGTGGAATTTATAAAACATTCTAGAAGGTCCAAAACCCTAATCGTAATCAAGAGTTGGGGCATGCAAAAATGCTAAAATGAACCCTAGACGACTATCAGGCTATGCAATACTAGGTCGTTAAGAGGAAAAGGGGTTCAATTATTGTAATGTTATGGTATTGTTCCATAGTTTAGCAACAACATGAGAGTGGATATTAGAGTAGAACAAAGGAAGGAAAATATCCTATAGCATCCATTTTGGCCACATAGTCATAAGTAAATCCATAGAGAGTACCACCTTCTTTGTATTTGCATTCCATATAAAAGAGCAGGGCATAGTCCTAATTTATGGCTAGTTTTTTCCCCATAGTGGGTTTTCCTAGGATAAATCTTGTGTTTATTGTGTGGATTGTGTATTTCTTTTCTCTAGTTATTTTATTTAGATTTCTAGTTATTTAGCATTCAATGGAAATAAGCTAATAAAAAGAACTAAGTTGTAAGATCCATTGTGATGAACTATTCTAGTGGAATATACACAACAATTTATGGATCATATTGGTATCATACGTAGGTTTCATTGGGGTTTTGTAGGAAATCACATGCTCTAGTGCTAGAATAAAGAAAAAGTCTTCAAACCCTAGACATGGTAGATGAGTTTGGTGAAGGAGCGGTGGAAAATTATGAGCAATGATTTATAAAGCTGGAAATACAAGTCATTGATATCTCACATGACATGTTAATCCTCATGGCGGCTCTAGAGAACAAGTTTGGACCTTTTAGTGATTTTGGAGGCTCTAAATAAGATATCAGAACAAAGGGGAAATAAAAAGATAAAGTCGACCCATAAAAGGAGCTGAGGAAAGAGCCTGAGAAAGAGAAACCAAGTTTTAGTGCCATTATCCCTTCCCAGTATTTATTTAATATGGAAGCGAAAGTCAAGATCAAGCCATACCAACGTGATATCATTGCTTTAAAGTTGAATAATTGTTTTCATCAATTAGAGGTCTATTTTTAGTATCCACAAAATAGATGAGGAGCATAGGATTTAATTTGCACGAATGAAATTAAAGGGCCATGCATTAAACTGGTGGGAAAGAGACACAGAGGAAATTAGGATGGAAGGTGATCCACCTGTAACCAAGGGGGAGGATTTAAAAACCCTCATCAAGTCACAGTTCTACCCTACTGGGTATATAGAGGACTAGTGGATCCATTGGCATTACTTCAGGAAAAGGAAGGGAAAAGTGTGCAAGAGTACACCACTAGATTCATGAAGATGGCTATCATGTTGGGTATCTTTCTTAAGAATTGATATGTACTCAAGTATCTGGGGGGTATACATAGTCATTTATGAAATCAAGTGATGCTCTTCAATACCATGACAATTGATGAATATCGTGTGCAAGCATAGTACGTAGAAACTACATGCCATAATAAAGGACAACCAAGTGGTTCTAAATAGAAAGAGAACCAAGATGATTCCAAAGAGGGGAAGAATAAGTGGAAAGGGAAATATAAGAAGACTCCAACCATGACACATCAGTGCAAGGATATGAAAAACCACTGTAACAATTGTAACATCGAAAGTCACACTGAATAATTATTTTGGAATCTACATCCAGAGCTAAACCCTAATAAATTCAAGAAGGATGCTAAGAAGAATAACCTTCTAGCCACATATTCAAGCAAAGAGGTAGAGAGAAGCTCATATGTGGATGAGAATATTGTCTACACTTCAATGTAGAATGAGGAGAATTAAAGTATCCTTCATCATAAGGAAGAGAAGAAGATGACAAAGCTCTTCCATATCAAGAAAACGAAGGTAGATGCTCTATTCAATTTCGGTTCATAGGCCAATATCATAGTAAGGATCTGGTAAATAAGCTTGGATGTAAGTACATGAGCATCCCAACCCCTATCCATCAGAATGGGTAAAAAATGATGTGGAACTTAGGGTCACAAATAGTGCAAGATGAAATTTTCCATAAGTGTATATTATATTGATGAAGTGGAGGTAGACGTAGTATCCCTTGATGTTTGTGGTGTAGTGTTTGGAATCCCCTACATATATAAGAGGGATGAAATATTCATGAGGAGAGAAAACCAATACCAATTGGTTAAGGATGTGGAATCTTACATCATCAACATGCACAAAGCTAAATCGAATATCTCTCTGGTATATTCGAACCAAGCAAAAAAACTGATCAATTCAAGTAGAAAGTTTGTGCTGCTTTTCTTAAGGCACAATCAACAAGAAGGTGAATCAGTAAAAGTAAAATAATCTTTGGAGGGATGTACCAAATAGAAGAAACAAAAGTTGGATAACCTTTTGCAAGAATATAAAGAATTTTTCTAGTATCCTAGAGGGAAGTGTATTGCAAGATTCAAATACTTCCATATTATCCATTGCTTAACATTAGATTGTATATACAACTTGTTCTAGAAGTAGAAGAAGTGAAGAAGTAGTTGTAGCGAATGCTATATCAAGGAGTAATCTGACCAAGCACTTCACCTTATGGGTCACCTATTATGTAACATACCCACCTATCTATCCAATGCAAGGGAGGGAACATGGCACTAAAATTTGGGCTTTTAGAACAACTTAGCCAAATTCATCATGAATAAAGGTTATGGCATTACAATAAAATTCCCATGGGTGCAGATGCAAATCAATTGAATATACACAACGGATTTAAACATCATCCACACACATTTCATACTCATCCAGCATATCAAAATAACCACCAATTTAAACATTGCAGAAGTAAACCACAATAAAATACTCATCTTGATGTAATGCTGTCCCAAACAACTAGCTATGTCGCTGCAACGTTCCTCCAAACCATAGGTCTCTGCCCAGCCTGTATTCTTTCAGCACTCAGAGACCACACCTGAGCTAGGCATGATATCTACAAGGAAAAGGGAACCCTCAAGCATAGCACAGCCCAAAGCAATGGATACCCATCTCAACCCCAACACTCTCTTGTACACAAAACTCAGATATGGGCTTGGGAACACACTTTCGACAATGGGGCTTAGAAACTAGATGGACATGGATTTTCCCCAAAACGTGGGCACACCAAAAACGGATTGTGGGGAGAGGGAATCAACCCCAGGGAAGAAAAATGATTTCTCCCATAGATGTATTAGCATTCAGTGGGCCAAAACGGCCTCAATGAAACCCCAAATCGTTTCCCCTTCTTCCCCACTGTTAGCCACAACAAAAACGCCCTTCCCAGCTAGGAAAATGAAGGAACACACAGGAAATCAATGGAGGAAAACGCACAGATAGCTCCGAACTCGTGAGAGAGCAAAACAGATGGATCCATAATCACTTGGGAAGCGATTTCATGGCCCTTTAATTGCCCAAGAAGCCAAACACGAGTCTATAGGAAGGGTGGCTTGCCCATACTCGAATTTGGACAACCATACCTCTCCATTCCCCAAGGCATTAACTACCTCAACCAACTCTTGGGAGAAATGAATGGTTGGGTACAAAAGTCAACATGGGTAGTTGAGGGTTCATGGGTTCTCTCATTGACACTTGGCTTGACTTGATTGGCTCAAGGGTTTGAATACTTCCCTCCCAATTTCTTTGTAACATCATGCCCCCATCTTTTGTTGCATTGCATAGCTAGTTGTGGGCATTTATATTAAGATGCACATTTACAATTCCCATGGTTCACTAACACATGGGTAACATAATTTCAAATACTTGCCTCTTCTAGGTCGAGTGTTCACTAGTGGGGCCTTGGCCTTAAGCTCCACACTAGGAATCATACATAATATGCATACATTATTTACATTATAGCCCAAAATATTACAAGGGTCAAAATGGGGGATTCTACATTCGCCTCCCCTTGGAATAACACCGTCCTGAATGTTCCAATACCTAGGAATACATACACGCTATATACATGTCCAAAATTCACAAAATATGGCAGGTTTGTCCTGCATTTCACCTTTTTCTTGGGTTTTCAGGACCAAGTCCTTTGGTCTTCACAAATTGCTCCTGCTGGCTGGGACCTTCTAGCTTTGCATGAGGGCATTGTTCCAAAACAATCCCTTCCCTTTTCTTACCTTCCCGCTGATCTACAAGTCTGAAAAATTTATGGCGGCTACCCTCTTGATGCTCCATTGTTGGGTAGTCACGGAGGCAATGATTTCCTCCACATCCCCAACATTTCATTGGCGGCTTTACCTTTTCCAGCTCAGTTTCCTTTGAGTCTTCCCACCTTGAACGTTTCTTAATCGACCGATTGGATGAATGCTTGTTCATGGATCCACTTTCCTTTCCCTTACTGATTGCTCCCATAATGCTTTTTACCTATTTTTGTAGGCGAATAGAGTCCTGCAAAAACTTGTGGTTCATCTCACTCTGTTGCCTTTGTAGCTTGAGCATCTCTCCAAGATTTTATTGGGTCTTGGGAATTGTTTGAAGAAGACTTTCAGCTAACTCTAATAGCCCTCGGTTTGCTTCCATGTTCAATGGGAACAACTGACCACACTTTGCTTACTAGCAACACTTTCTTGTGCTGGCTGCAACCAATTGTTTCACTTTCTTACCTGTGAAATTCATCATGGAAATCCTTTGTTAGGGCAAGCATAACATAAGCATTAAAATTAGTCAATTATTTTTCCAATTGACATGGAATGTCCACACTTTATTCATGGGAATTCCACACTTTTCATGCTTTCCTAACATACACATGAACTCATTCATGTTCATCCTTTCATAGGAAATTTACTATTTCAGCATTCACAATTCATTTCAAGCAATTAAACACTATCTATTTTCAGCCATGACATGCACTCAACAATCTTTTGTTTATAAATGCATCAATGAAAAGGAAAGAGAAGAGTAGGAGTTTCTCCCTCTTAGTCTTGTTCTATTATGGAGCTACACCATCGCTGTGGTTTCATGCTCCTTAGTCTCTTTCACTTCAATGTGAATGCTTTGACTTTCCTTTCTTTGGCTATGAAACTTAGTGTCTAAGGTCTGTCTAAGGATTTTCAACTAAGGAACCCTTCTCCATTGTGGCCTACAAACCTTTGGCTGCTAGGACCCACTCAGGTCCACTAGCACCATCTTTCATTATTGCTCATATTGAGCTCTTTAGGACGGTCACATGTCCATCTGCATCCCTATGATGCCTTCCTAGTCCTTGCTTCCAACAATACCTACACTCAAACATTGAATGAATTCACATGTTTAGTTTATTTTCATATGGTTTATCTCTAAACAGGATTTTCGAGAATCATAACCAAATCATATACACACATCTATTCATAAGCAAGAAGCTGCAAGGTAACCAAATACTTATTTGTATTGGATGTCTTCACTTTATTCCACAGGATCCTTCTTTGCCTTATGAGCCTTGGATTTCCCGTGGATACAATAACGAATGTTGGGCCATCACGTAGGCTACTCCACAATCATTCGAATGGGAAATGTCAGGCCAGTACGCTAATTGGGTTTTATCAATGGTTTAGGGGTTGTTGGGCCAGCGTACACGCTGCTTCACACTATCAAGTAGTTAATGCCCAACTAGTTACTCTCTGGATTTCTCAATAATTTATATTGCCCTCTCATTTACTCTCTGGATTTTACCAGTAATTATATAGTTCTTTCAGGATCTTGCTTTCCTGCAATGGCCAAGGTTTCCAACAAAGAAACAATAGTGTATCAGCTTAGTTGTTCGAAGACTTATACCTGGAATCTTCATTATTCCAAACAAGACATAAATGAAAATGAATACTTATCTGTATTGTGCGTTTCCCCTCTGGTCCACAGGGTCTTGCTTCGCTTTGCAAGCCTTGGAATTGCCTATGGACTTGGATGTAGTTAATTCTTAACCAGTACACCTTCACGTCGACTGGATTTACCAAGCATTTGGTGGTGCCCAACCAGTCCCATACCTGGTTGGCCCTCTCCAGTGCCGAGCTAGCACATTCGTCTGGGTCATCGACCAATGGAAGGAAACTGCGCCACCGACCATTATAGGTCAAGGCTCTACTTATGGAGCCATAGGCATCTTAGGGTTTTCAGTCAGTCACAAAACCCCCTCTTACTGCTGACCCAATAGAGATTTTATGCTTTCACCAATGTCACCACACCTTCTCACACCACAACCCTTCACACACACATCAACTCTTCATTCATACAAGGACGCCACTCCTTTTCTTGTGCAAATCGGTGGTTCCTTTTTAGGAACTTTATAGGTGACTTTCTTGACTGTAGGTTAGCATGGCCCCACTCACACAAGGATGATACCCCTTTTTACTACACAGCTCCTTGGGCTTGTCCATCCCTTCCAGTATTATTTAGTGTGAGCATAGAAAGGTTACCAATTCCTATACAGTCCTTCTGCGTACCCTTCTTCACTTTGCCTCTTAATGTGTAGCACCAATTGGCATTTGTGTAGGCTGACAACACAAGAAGGATTAGCAGGCTTTATCAGTATTGCTGCTCAAAACCGTAATCACATTCCATAACATTCACTATCAAGTATTGAAACACCAGGAATGCATCCATTCCCTTAGGGTGTAGTCAATATTGACAACCCAATCATGACTCGACACCAGAAAGGTGTGCACCCCCTTTCTAATGTGGACCATGTAGGCCCTAATCATACTCAAGCAGTCTGAAATGATATAAATAAAATAGAGAATGCTATGCATATTAACCCTAATAATTTAGATATGCATGTTCTTATCTAGGGTCACAGAATACTCATTCATTTTGCAGACGTATCTTTTCTTCATTTGCAAAGAATGGGGGCTCCCTTCTCTGAGTCAACAGTTCTTCGGTTTGCCACCCCAATCTTTCCACGTTCCATAATCCACACATGCCTTCTTGGCATAGCTTTACCATCTCACTCATGGTTTTCCAACATACAACTTAGTTGAGATGTCATTCTTAAAATATGCAATGGTGTTTCACCCGAAACCCATTTCCAAAGCATGGGTTCCTTCCCATGGAGTTTGGATTCTACAGGTCATCACACATGGTCTTCCTGCAATGTGTCTTCCTAGCACATTTATCAAATAGCCAAATAGTCAGCAACATTTAATAATAAAATTCAAATATGATTTCCCTAATCATTTAATGGCATTAATAATTAAATTCAAGTATGAATTTGCAATTCTGTCCTCTACAGAAATTGATTTGCTTAGCCATGAGTCTGTTCTCATATCTTTTGGCTCTTGCTCATGGTAGATTCCAATATTCATCATGGACTTACCCACATTTTCCATGCCCAAAACAATCTACCTGAAATCTGAAACTACAATCAGCCAAACGCTTTGTAAGTCTCTATGCATATAATATTTCATTGCTGCCACAGTCACTAAAACATTCTCAGAATTATAACACTCCATAATTCAAACATTTCCAGTTGTTAACATCTTAATATCACCAAAAATCGTTTACTTCAAGCGAATCATTACTATACTAGAGTTGCATGGTTTAGCTACATCATTCTATGCAATCATTACTTCACAGCCATATCATTTTATATGCAACTCTATCCTTTCAATAGAGCACTCTTGGTAGTCCATCAACATGTCTACCTTCTTCATGCAATCATTCTCTTGCATTCACAGCAGCTTATGAAATGCTCTTAGGATTGAAAACAGTTCACCATTTCATCTATTAACACAATCATGCATTCACACACTGCATCTCAACATGTGCGTCTATACCTATACGTGCACATTCACATCACTCTCATAATATTTTAATGTGTATTCACTCAATGCATAACCACAAGATTGTACATAATATTTTAATGCACATCTCCTCAATGCAACCCTACATTAATTTATGAATACTATGCATTCAACATATTATGGCCTAACCATGATTACCACACATAGCATGCACTACCATGACAGGGCCATAAGTCCTCACTTTCCTTGGTTATTTAAACTTATAATCCAGCATACACAAATGGTATGTTATAATTTCATATGAATGCATTGAGGTTTCTAAGCAATTATAGGGTGTAGGTATCCTTGCCTTCACTTACCCACACCTTGCCAACTCGGTAGATTAACATTCACATTCAGGCATAGTTTAAACATAGTTGAAGGGATCTTACCCAATCCTCTTTCAATCATTCATGCATTTAAGCACAAATAACCATTACATGCATGGATTTCATTAGCATCGCTCGATGTTACCTGATCAATTGGCCTCTTACCAAGGCTCCAGAGTCCTTTTTCCAACCTTATGATCATAGATTTGTTGCACCATCCTTTCTTCATATGGTAGTTGGTCATATGCAACAACATCATCCACATCCTTAGTCACGCTTCGGTTGTCTTTGGTCCTATAACCAATGCGAACACGACTAATTATTAGCAACCACCATAATCATCTTAAGTGGCTCATTGCTTATATAAAACCTCACTATTTTACCAATATGCTATATCATATATATACACAAGTATTGTTACATGCATTGTGCAATGTTTGTTAGTATTCCAACTAGTACATATTCACTTCATCTATCTATCTTCTTGCATTTCCAATCATGCTTCTATGGTTTGATTCATACAACCATTATCAACAACATTAACTGTCATCAACCATAGACAATACCATTGCATGTGTAACTTTGCTACTTTCGCTTATATGCAACATTATTGCAGTGAACGTATCCGTTCACTAAGTTAACCGTGTTCAGTTAAGGGTTAAGAAGCAAGACCGTCTTCCATATTTGAGATAAATGATAATAATATATTGATTGATTGATTGATAAAGTTACAATAAGCTCGCCTTTATAGGGTTTGAGCAAGAATAGTGAAGGGTTACACCCTTTCACTTATTAACTTAATAATCTATTTAATATATAAATAATAATATTAATTAAATATTCACAGCAATTATGCTCATGCATAATCAATCCTCATGCACCATGCAATGACTCTTTAATCATGCTTACTAATTCATATGCGTTTAATCTACCGCTTTCTCGCATTTCCAACATCCCTATGCTATAATTTCCAGTAAATAAAATTCAGGAAAATTAAATACAATAGCAAGAGAGGAGTGAAGGAATTATCCCTTTCCAATCATGACATGGAGTCCCTCCTCCACATCATAGCTGATTCTTTTCTTGGATTCCCTACCAAGCACACAAGGAATCATTAGCTGTCATTTCTCACCAAGTAGCAATTCAATATATACATACGTGTATAACATTCATTCTTGCTATTTTCCAAACATGCAATTCTTATGTTATAAACAAAAATAGTTTAAGGTGAGGGATTTTCCTCTTATCAATATTGCCTTGCTGATCCCATTGCTTTTCCGCAATGCATATTGAAGCCAATTACTTTTAATAAGGCCTCCACAACCTTCCATGCAATCCTTGCTTCTCATTCCCGGCAAAGAGAATGCATTTCACACTTTTGACGACTGTATCCGGGGGATGACGAGGGTCAAGGGGGCTTGCCCCCACTATAGGGTTGGTCGAGGGCAGCGCCCTCGTTTTTTTTTTTTGGTAAATCCTTCGATTTCGCGCAATTTGGCACATAAGTTCCATGGCATTTTTCAACTTTTGACACTTGAAAAATCTCCTTGGAAAACAATTGAAATTCCCTGTTTCGGAGGATTTATCGTTTCTCCTCCGACCCATGTCGGACCAACTCACCGAGTTCTTCCGACTATTGTGGAGAAACTCGCCCATTTCTTTCGACCGTTGCGGAGAAACTCGCCCATTTCTTCTGACCGTTGTGGAGAAACTCGCCCATTTCTTTTGATCGTTGCGGAGAAACTCGTCGAGTTCTTCCGGTTAGAACTCAACTTTTCCTTCTGACACGTTGCAGAGCAACTCGCCGAGTTCTTCTAGTTGGAGAACTTAAAAATTTTTGGCCAACCATTTTGGCAAAAACTCGCCAACTCCTTCCGCCGTTTCGGCCTAGAACTCATAACTTTCCACTGAAATTTTCCTTCTTTTTCGGCGAACTTATTGATTTTCTGCCGGTTTGTTGCGGAACAACTCGCCAAGTTTTGTAGGCAACTTCAACGGAAACTCGCCAGTTCTCGCCGACAACTTCGATGCAACTCAGTGAGATTTTTCGAAACACATTGGCTCAACTCCATGAGACTCGCCAAAACAGTTAGGCAAAACACTTAGAAAAATTTTGAAAATTTTGAAATTTTGTAAATTTTCCTTAATGGTCTGTGCGGAATAGGAAACATACTTACCTCTGTATGTTGCCTGATTTGTCCCATTAGGCCTAATGCTGCAACCATCGCTCTGATACCATTCTGTAACGTACCCACCTATCTATCCAATGCAAGGGAGGGAACATGGCACTAAAATATGGGCTTTTAGAACAACTTAGCCAAATTCATCATGAATAAAGGTTATGGCATTACAATAAAATGCCTATGGGTGTAGATGCAAATCAATTGAATATACACAACGGATTTAAACATCATCCACACACATTTCATACTCATCCAGCATATCAAAATAACCACCAATTTAAACATTGCAAAAGTAAACCACAATAAAATACTCATCTTGATGTAATGTTATCCCAAACAACTAGCTATGTCGCTGCAATGTTCCTCCCAACCATAGGTCTCTGCCGAGCCTATATTATTTCAGCACTCAGAGACCACCTTCGAGTTGGGCATGATATCTACAAGGAAAAGGGAACCCTCAAGCACAGCACAACCCAAAGCAATGGATACCCATCTCAACCCCAACACTCTCTTGTACACAAAACTTAGATATGGTCTTGGGAACACACTTTCAGCAATGGGGATTAGAAACTAGATGGACATGGATTTTCCCCAAAACGTGGGCACACCAAAAATGGATTGTGGGGAGAGGGAATCAACCCCAGGGAAGAAAACCAATTTCTCCCGCAGATGTATGAGCATTAAGTGGGCCAAAACGGCCTCAATGAAACCCCAAATCGTTTCCCCTTCTTCCCCACTGTTAGCCACAACAAAAACGCCCTTCCCAACTAGGAAAATGAAGGAACACACAAGAAATCAATGGAGGAAAATGCCCAGGTAGCTCCAAACTCGTGAGAGAGCAAAACAGATGGATCCATAATCGCTCGAGGATCGATTTTGTGGCACTTTACTTGCCCAAAAAGCCAAACACGAGTCTCTAGGAAGGGTGGCTTACCCATACTCGAATTTGGACAGCCATACCTCTCCATTCCCCAAGGCATTAACTGCCTCAACCAACTCTTGGGAGAAATGAATGGTTGGGTACAAAAGTCAACATGGGTAGTTGAGGGTTCATGGGTTCTCTCATTGACACTTGGCTTGACTTGATTGGCTCAAGGGTTTGAATACTTCCCTCCCAATTTCCTTGTAACATCATGCCCCCAGCTCTTGTTGCATTGCATAGCTAGTTGTGGGCATTTATATTAAGATGAATATTTACAATTCCCATGGTTCACTAGCACATGGGTAACATAATCTCAAATACTTGCCTCTTCTAGGTTGAGCGTTCACTAGCGGGGCCTTGGCCTTGAGCTCCACGCTAGGAATCATACATGATATGCATACATTATTTACATTAGAGCCCAAAATATTACAAGGGTCAAAATTGGGGACGTTACATATTATCATAGTACCCAAAAAGGATGGGACTTGGAGGATGTATATTGACTACAAAGCTATGAATAAGATCACCCTCAATAATTGATACCCTCTACCTAGGATCGATAATTTTCTATTCCTCTTGCAGCATGCCAAGTGCTTCACCAAGTTGGATCTCAAATTGGGATACTACCAGGTATGAGTGAAAGAAGAATACACCTAGAATACCACCTTCAATAATAGGAAAGGTATATATGAATGGTTAGTAATGCCTTTTGTTTTGTGTAATACACCAACTACATTTATGCATTTGATGAATGATGTATTGCGTGCTTTCTTAGATTCATTTGTGATAGTGTATTTAGATTATATATTGGTTTATAGTGCTATCTAGGAAGAGCATATCTCACATCTCAAGCAGGTGTTGGAGACCTTGAAAAAATATCAACTATTGGAAAACCTTAAGAAATGTGAATTCAATAGTACTTGGTGTATTTGGGGTACATGATTAGCGGAGAACTTAAGATTGATCCTGAAAATATGGAGGCCATCAGTAAGTGGCCTACTCCTACAAATGTCACTGAAATTAGGATCGTTTTGGGGAAAATACAATATCTTCGGAAGTTCATAGCTTCCTTTTTGGATGTGGCTTCACCTCCGCATTCCATAACAACTAGCAGAAAGGGGTTCTAGTGGGGGAAGAATCAACAAAAAGCATTTGAGGAGCTTAAACCAAAGATTAGTCATGCACCAGTTCTTGCATCGCCTATGTAATATCCCCAGTTTTGACCCCTTGGCATATGTTATGTAAATGATGTAATATTATAAGGAACATGGTGAAGAGATCAAGGCCAAGGCCATATATATATATATATATATATAAACAAGTAATTATAGTTTCGTGGACTATGCGCTGGTCAAGCAGAATAAAATTGTAAATGTGATGTACATATGCATGATATTAATAAAGAAAACCCACAACTGATTGTGCAAGGAAACAAGAGCAAGGGGCATGATTTTCCTAAGGTTAGGGAGGGACGTATTAGCACAATGAATCCCATAGATGAA
This sequence comes from Larix kaempferi, assembly GCA_027924585.1. NCBI lineage: Eukaryota > Viridiplantae > Streptophyta > Pinopsida > Pinales > Pinaceae > Larix > Larix kaempferi. Next base: position 9,412,162 of record BSBM01001030.1, read on the forward strand.
AGACAAGTGTCCGTAATACAACTTATGAGCCATCAACTACCAAGTTGAATCATGCACCCCAATCATTTAATGCTTCCAAGAGAGAAGTAGTTGAGGTAGTTATTGTCTTGGGGAAAATAAGGTGTGGGTCTGATATTTATTGTGTCAATCGCCCTACAAAACTAGGAGTGGGGATTGATTATTGGGTAATCTATCAGTCGAATTGAATTGATCCTTAATTATCTTTCAGTTTGGAGGTTGGAGCAGTCAGTTAGTAAATCATGTGGTCATACAACCCCTTGGATTAAGCAACTCGACCTCTCGTGACTGAGGATCGATCTATCATATTTATTTTTTTTGGGGCGAGTTGAGAACTGTTATGGGTCTTGGTTTGTGGTCATGACTGAAATTTGAGTATGGAGTCTATGAGCATCACTGTTATGTATTTTCCCATGCTTCTCTAAGTACAAAGTGAAGTACAAAGTGGTATCGACAATGGCCCCAATTGTTAACTTGTTCCCGTGTTCCCAAAATTCGAGACTGCGTGCAAGTGATTGCAAGAATATTTCCTAATTGTCTAAGTGTGTCTAGCAGTGTTGAATTTTTCATGTGATCCCTCAGTAGTGCACCTAGTTGTATAAATCATACCCTGGACTTGTTGAATACTTCCCTAGTATTATTCCCACACCAAATATCTCTTCTCCTCATTTTTTGTTGTCATACTGAGCATGGCAGTTTGTTAGTCCTATCATAACCTATGTGGTTAGTTAGACAAAGATTGGAGTGAATCCCTAGAAGTTAGTTGGGTGTGCATAGCTAAGGTTTGTAACCATTAAGACAACAAAACCTCTTGGTAGATGACCCGGGGTTTGGGTGGTCTTTCTACACACACACTAAATAACACTTGGAGGAAGGTGATGCCCAAGGGATTGTTGAGCAGTGAAGGGTTAACTTATTAATGTTGTGTGGGGCGGGTAATGTGGACCCCAAGCTAGCTGAATCTGTGTAAGGTGCCTGCAATTCTGATGGTAGATCAAATATGACTGTTTGTTCCTTTCTTGAGTTGTCTAAACCTTTGTAGTGTTGATCAAGTGGTATTGAATGCAAGAGTGGTATGGAGCGCGAAATTGGATGTGCATGTTTAGTCAATATATCAAATTACAACATAGATGCAATCCTTACCTTTCACTTTGGGAAAAACGGTGATGAAGTCCATGGATATACTTTCCCACCTATCGAATGGTTTCCGATATAGGAAACTGGAACATTGATATGCATAGATAGATTCATGCACATGTGGGTTGGCTCGCTCTCTCAATCCAACAATCAAACTGATGCTCCGACTGTGCTCGCGCCAAGCAATGCCGGGATCCCATTGCTTGAATTGCACTCCAACATACAACAATGCTATCCAAGACAATCCATCATGCCAAGGAATGCCTGGATCCCACTGTCTCAGCTGCATTCTCCAAAATACCACAATCAGCTAGAGGAATCTATCATCAGGAAATATGTCAAGTTCACACCACCCCATTGGAAGTTTATCACTTCCAATGAAAAAATAAACATCTGTGAAACTCTGCCACCAAGCATGTGACTCCTCAATGTGGGGCCGAATCATATTGAGTCTCTCCAAAATATGAGACTCAATGTGCAAGCTAGCACCACAAATCACATCACTACTGCTCCAAAGACACTGGGGTTGATCCCATGTCCATCAATGTATACTAAGAGCATCATATAGCAACAATATATTGTCATGCATCTGCTCACAAAATATATGTGATGTTTTAAGTGTATTTCCACTAATGCAAACAAGAAACTTACCCCTTGGGGTACCCATCTCCAACATGTATCTACTCACCCAATCAATGGATGAATAAGCACTCCAACTAAATGGTCCAAATGGAAAGCTTGTAGCTTCCCCATGTGCACTAACCTAGTGGCTCAACTCTTTTCCATTGGTTCCACTTAAATGGCTCAAGTGGAAATCCCATACTTTGCTGCACATGATGAAGGCATCAAAGAATGAAAGTGGATGCATCGGTTGCTGTAGGAAAGGGATTGGTGCACTTATCAAACCATATGGCTTGACCATCAAATCATCAATATCAAATGCAGGATCCCCCTGCTCTTCATGTGGCACCAACAAAAAGAATCCCTTCATGGAAAACTTCATCCCCATGTGTTCTGGATGACATAGATGTGTGGAATGAAGGATAGCGAACCACTCTCAACTCTGAAAGGAATTTATCCATAGATGGATAGATCTCACTGTTGTTGCATGGTACAAGTGGAACACACTTGGGTACATTATCCATAGATGAGTCTTCCTCACATAGATAAATCTCAAGATCCTCCTGATGTGAAACAAGTGCTCCGCAACCAATCTCCATATCACTACTACTGAACACACATGCAAATAACTTGAGAAAAACTTGGAGTATGAATCTCCAACCACAGTGGATGAATAGCATGAAAGTACTCCATAATATCTACCATATGGCTCTGTGAGAAGGTTTGGGTGCCTCCCTCCCCACTCTATCATCCTCAACACCCGAATCTCGAGTCTCACCATCAACAGACTCAATCATGCAAATCTCCTCTTTGGATGCAATCTCATGATGACACAAAGGAATAAAAAAACCAGAAATTTGTTTATACCTTTGCATCATATATTCCTCCTCATGTGGTGTAGTGGTGATGGAATTTTCTTCCACCAAACCTTCTGGTGCACAACCAACTGATGAATGGATGTCTTTTTCTTCAGTATGTAGCTCAAATGCTGAATGTAAATCTGATTCATATTATTCCTTTGTATTTGATCCAAAAAAGGTCTCACCACCATCAATCCCATATTCCATCTCCCTTGTAGTGATCTTAAACTCACCAACAAAGAAGCTTGGGTGTCCATGAATGGATTCGATCTCCACAATGTCAACAACCTCTTGCATTGTGGCTTGGCCTTCTATCTTGTAATGTTCTTCAAACTCCTTGGTAGGTTCCTCAATGGAATATCTATAATGCTCATTTTATGAGTATCCTTCATTAGGAAGGTATGTATGCATTCTTTCTAAGGGCTTCAATGCACTTTCCAATTGCTTGTGGCATGCATCCACAACATCACATTCATATTTAAAATCCACATTAGCATTAGAAAAATCTATGCTATCATTTTCATCACATGAGATGGGGAATTCTCCAGATTGATTCAAGAAAATATTGCTGCTACAAAAATCAGATTTACATTCTTACCTTAGCTTGATGTTTTCTTCTTTATGCGCAATGCGTTCACTAGAGGAACCACATGGTACTTCCTTTGGAATATTGCTTCTCTTCTCCTTTGATGGATTATTAGAACTTTGCTTTTTCTCCTTCAAGTGAATTGATGTAGATTCCTCCTTGGATGCCTTAGGATCAAGATATTTGGAGCCTCTCTTTGAATAAGATCAAAAAATTATTATCAGGTAGGAAGCACATGCATCCAATGAAGCTTCTCTTTTCGCCACTTCTTTGCATACATTATCGATAATAAGTGCAAAAATTATTCGATATGTGTTGCAGTAAGGATCCTTATTTGGAAACATATCTCAAACCTTGTAGGTGCAGTAAAATAAGAAAGGTATTTGTTCTCGGATATCCTTCCTCAAAGATTGGTATTCTTTGAGGCATTTATAAGGATCAACTTGCTGAAGCTTTCCTCCATAGTACACTCTTCCATCAATGATTTTGAACTTCGATGGAGTAGGCCTTATAACACCAATGTATATAGTGTGACACATGCCATCCTAATGCGCCACATGCAATCCACCGTCAACATACATCACATCATCATCTGAACAAGATGCTTGCTCTTCATAATCAGAAAAGGATTCTTCCTCTTCATAAAAAAAATGTCTGCAAATATTCTTCAACTAAGATATTATGTTCCAAAGGTGTAGAGGAACATTCTATGATACCACTGTGATTTAACTAATCCAAAAATTACAAAGGGAATAGGCACACTAGCTCAATGAGACAAGAAAGACACTAGAAATTGATTTCCGAGCATGTAGGAGGCTATGGAACTTAGGGAAGGGTTATGGAACAATTATTTTTTCTATTTTATGATAGGGTATGCAGTAAGAATTTCTGCAAAAAATTTCAGAGGTCAATTTGGTCAACTGGATCTCCAAAAGTGAGATTTCCCAATTCAGGGCTGCACAATTTCCTTGTTTTCAACTCGATTAAAAAACTAGTAAAGGATCCAAAATTTTCTATATGAAGGTAGGGTGGGTTCCAATTTTGTCCTATATATCTGCAGGTACCTTCATATTTTTATTTGAGTGAACATAAGTTAGTTTTCTAAGCCAAAAGTGAAAACTAGTCAAAATTGGGGACACCTTGAGCATAGGTAAATAAAAATTTGCACAAGAGACCAAAAATTGCAGAACCATATATGAATATTTATTATGAATATGTTTCAGAGATTCAAATAATATCATACATGTCTTGCTACAACCCAGGTGGCCCAATGGATCTTCTATAACATATAATGCTTCACAATACTACCAATAATGACCTAGAAATGCAATGACATCAAAATTGTGGAACATGATTTTACACCACCACTAAAAATATGATAGATACTACTATAAAATGTCTGCAGAATGATGAGTTAACGAATTTGGATTCTTCACTCCTCAATCATCAAGTGAGGGGCTTATCACCCTCTAGAATTGCAAGGGGCACATCACCCAAGCATAGGAATTTGCTTCAAGCAAACTCTACAGAGAAATCAATCATAAAATGACCAAACTTGGGAAGTGTGCTTGATTCTGTTTATGTAGCATCAAAAAAACCCCAAAACCACTGGAAAATACCATGGTATCAAGAAAACCAAGTTCCCCCAAGACCACCAACCACCAACCAACTCCTTGGAAGAGATCTAGTCAAAGAAACCCTAGATTTGGTAAAATCATTAATGAACTCCACAAGTGTGACCCCCTTGGACACATACAAATCCACAAGTGCACCTATGACCTCTTTGACCCAATATTTATCATTAAAATCTCCAACTACCTCAAGGGAGGTTAGATCCCTTGCCTAATGATGAGTTCCAACCATTTTCCTTAATTTACGGAATTTCCCTGTTTTATGGAAATAACATAGATTTGGTCCAAATTCATTATGGACGCCCCCTTGACTATTTGAACCAATAAATTAGCAATGATAACACCCTTAGGGACCCATTCACACTCAGATTTGATCCCAACCAACTTGTGGACAAACTTTCCATTGGGAATTTTTATCAATTTTCTCAAGGCAATTTTTATTAAAATTTTAATTAATTCCCAGATTGAAGTAATTTCCACTTGGGCCCATGGGAACCTAAAGGGGAAGTGGGGTGGATCCATGTGTTTCTAGGAAGGGGATAAGACAAAAATGAATAATTGTAAACAATATACCTCTAGATGTGGTAAAATGGCCATATCTTGGGAAAATGAAAACCTTTTTCAGTGAAACAAAAAGCATTTCTAACTAAAATCAACACTGCAGATGCAATGGAAAAACTCTCTCATATCATAAATACACATAAATATGAGAAAACAAAAATATTTTGATGCATACGACAACACTAGTTCAAGACTCGATCACCAATAGAAGTAGAACTTCATACGATATTTGATACCATGTTCGAATAAGACATGATATTTCTTGAAGATCAAACACCTTCAAAAACCACTCACACAAATATATCATAGATCAACAACCAATGTTTTTACGTGGTTAAAACCCTAGAAGAGGGAATAAGTCCATGAACCCAACCAAATAGATACTTGAGGCAATATATTATGCAAAAGAAAATAAATGTTACAATGAGTTTCTCACAATCAATCATTGAGAAAATGAACTTCCAATGATTTTTAAATATAGATTATGGACCAATCGAGTGTTAAGCCATAGATCAATGGTCATTAAGATCAAGGTGATAATGAACGATCGGATCAACCTATGTTGAGAACATATTGTGACTATCAGATTAAATATGTACAAATGCATACTAAAGAAACACTCTTTACCTAAAGATACATTATACCAAGTTGATCTGAACTAACTCCTAAGAGTCTTAATATCCTAACATAAATGAATTCACACACACAACATGCAAAAATTCAACTTCATAAAAAAAATAGAGAATTAATTTGTAGAAATGATAAACATAGTATTAACCCTTATGTTTTAACAAAATACGGTCCAAGAAACTCACTACATATGAATGATTCACCACCCAACCATAGTCATCTATTGCAGATACCACCTCCAAGATATAAGACCACTAAGATAGAGAAACTTTTTATAGTCTTGCAACTCACTCAAGCCAAGCCATTGCTCCTAAGACACAACCAATATATTCATTATAGATTACTATGGACACCTCATCCAACCATGAAACTCTCTTCCATTTCCATACAAAACGCAAGGGAAGGTATTTCCATTCTCTTCTCTGCAACCATGAAGGGACCTCCTTCCCCTCCAATGCTTAAGTGTAGGAAGAAAGAGTCCAATCTATTGATTTCCTTATGGTAAATTTGGCAGAGTAATACTTTGGATTTTAAACAATCAATGATCAACAATATCATGAGAGGTAACGGTTTCCTAATTTTTCTTTATGCTTATCTATAACCATTTATCTCTCTTCTAAGGCATGCAATTCACTCTTCATAGTGTTACTTTTGATCATTTTTTAGACTTCACAATATTGAATTATTATGGGGAACATATCATGGGATTTATCCCCGTGGGGTATCTCAGTTGGTTGGATATTTTGTGGCTAATCTGTCACTAGTTTGAAGTCGAAGGTTCAATTCTCAGGGCCCTCTGGAGTTAGGCTCCCAAAAATTGGTGTTGACAGGGTGAGGCCCCTTCAGGTGGGCCCCTTGGAATTCTTCCTGTGGACGTAGCGTGTTCCATCGAAGTTACGAGGAAGCAAACCACATTAAAAAAATAACATATCATGGGATTTCAAAGAATGTTGGATAGATTGATATGATGAAATGAGCTAATTACCATAATATAAGATAATTGAAATTAAGATATTCATACTTACCTAAGATTATTGTACTCCCCCTTACAAGTTTCCCATACTTCTCATTTATGTGAATAGGCTTTCCCTCACCCACCACTTTATGCGTTCTTCATGCATTTATCTTGGGGTTTTAAAATAAAAAGGTGGCGGTAAGATTCATTTAGGTTAAATGATGGAAAATGTGTGAGTTCCTAAGATGAGAATTGGCTAAGATTAATTATTTACCATGCCCTCCACATTCTTGTAAACTCATAGTACCCCTGTGCTCCTTACAACCATCTTAAATCATTATATATTATATCCCAACATTTAATTTTTACTTAACATAGAGTTGAACCATGATATCTTTACCACATGATCCAATAGAAAACATAATTACACCCTATACATGCCTAGCCATTCACTAGTTGGGACTTGGTATTAAGTTCTACACCAAGAATCCGTATAAGGCATATTTACAACATTTACATTGCAGGGTCATTTATCCAATCTCACATGGTTCGAAACCCATCTTTATAAGCACATGTTTATAGTTTTTAAAAAATTTGAATTAGTGCCTTTCAAGGGTTAACACTAAGGCATTACAATGGGATAATGTCTAAAGTACGTAGGTCCCCCAATAGTCCTACTTGTGGAAGAAATGGAACATTAAACCATATTTTCTAGTACCACAAATATGAATGATATACATGGAAATATAATGATAATCTCTATCATTAATTTTCTCCCATTATCACATGGGATTCTTACCTTTTGGGAGACTCTTTCCCATGGATATTGGATTTTCACATAACATGGAAATGGATTATAATTGATATTTTATACGAATAAGGAATCATTGTGCTTTACAAAGGAATAAGAAAAAAAACAATTTATCTAATAAGGTGGTTCCCTAATATGAGCCCATATATATTTATATATTTAGGTGTAGATGTGGAAATTGAAGTGGTTCATTTGTGAGAGAAGATGGATTATCAAACTATTGCACTATGTATGATGAGCATAGTACCTCCCAAATGACATTGGAATTCTCACCATGCTCACTCTACACATTCTAGAGATTTATGAATTGGGGGTCTCAACATAGGGAAAGTAAAGTAGTTAGAGAGCATAGAGAAAGGAGAAGGAGTCCTCCCCACGTATACGGCCCAAGAGGTCCCTTAGTTCAAGAAGTTCACGATTGTCCTTTTGTCCATATTTGAACTAGAGTGTCCTGAAGAGACTCATAAGGGGAATGATGGATGCGATCCCATTATGGTTAATATTGAGGATGCAATTTATGGATGGGACCCCATCATAAAGATAATGAAGCCCCTCCCACAACATGTTTGGTACTAGTATCTTCTTGGTGTTCTTGTTTGATCTAGACAACTAACTTGTTTACTAGTGTTTATTATTTCCCGCCTTAGACATTTTGGATTATTGCAACCTTTTATTTTTTATGCTATATATGGTGATTTTTGATAGGTTAGATTTGTATGCCTTGTAAACCTTAGCTGATGGTGGTTGTTCTCATGGAACGTTTTTAAAATAAAATGCATGTACTTCCATTTTGTATTAATAGCATAATAATAAATCGTTTTATCAAAAAAATTACATGCAAATAAAATGGGCAAATTTCCTCCATGAATATGACTTTGATGCCAATGACATAAAAGAGATGGAAAATAAAATCGCATATACACTCAATAGAAGAAATAATCCATCCATGATCGACACATACAATATTAACTTGAAGATAAGACCACTTGAATATCTTGATGTGGGTGAATACTATTGATGATTCAAGAATTAAGAATCGCAAAAAGAGAAAGATAAGTCATAATGTATACACAATGGACTTGAACTTGTAGAAGATGGAATTATCACATATAGAAGTGATTATATGTTCTCAACTTGATAGAATTATCGAGGTTCATTTTGAAAGATTGATGATGTAGTTTATGTAGACCAACCAAGTTATCATGTATACTTTTTTAATCATAATTATGAAACAAAACATAATGAATCTCCACAACGAGACCTTGCTGTTTTGGTAAAGTTGGGTCGTGATATTATCACTAGAATAGAATTCCCATAGGTACATGTTTGATCCATCCCAAGAATTGACTGGATTCATCGACTATTTCCTAGTCCCAATCAACTCCTTGGTCAGATCCTCGACTCAGTTATCCTAGTGGATCAATCGACTTCGCGACTTGACGACACATGACCGATGACACATGCCCCACGGATCATCATACATGCTCGACGATAGTTGATGATTACAACAAATGTTATATGACATTTTGAGCAGTCGGAAGGAATCCGAATCGCCATCGACGTGGCAACGATGTCTCTTTATCTTCTTCTAGATGGAGAATAGGAATAAGACATATGTCTTTGTATATGAAACATGGCGGGTAGTTACCCAAGCATCCCTCGAAATTGCATAAATACTTGTAAGCTCAAAGATAAAGAATATTTTGGTTCTCTGCTCTTGATTGCATTAAGATGAGTTCCCAAAGAGAAGGTTCGATTGGTTCCTGACAGTTCCTACATTCAACCTCTTATGACAACTACTCCATAGAACCATAGTTTTTACTCGTGGGGTTTCTCCATCATCAATTCCTGTCTCACATTCTTCTGTGATTTGTATTGTCTATTAAATTTTGTAGTTTTTTATTATCTAGTGTATGCTATTCTTCATAGTTGTTTCTTTGATCAAACTAGCACTATAAGAATCATCCATAATAGTAGCTGACTCAGTCAATTGACTCTGTTGTCCGCTTGTCGACCTCCTGGGTGACATGGATCATTGGTATTATATCCTATTTTCTCTAGCTCTGTTTAAACACTACTTGCATAGTTAAACCAACATATGCCTATTCAAACATTCTCTAAGAATCAATCATCTAAGATACCTCTACCTTCAACTTCTGAGTATTTATCTGCTCGCAACCCCAGACCGAAGATGGCAGGTGAAACAGAGGGCAATACGCCTAATAGAGAAATTTAATGACTCATTGAGAAAGCGCTCACTCGGCAGCGAACTGAAATGTATGAGCATTTCAATGAGATTCTTGTTTGACTCACTAGTCCATTTGGCTTGAATTTGGTTAGCAACCCAACGCGAAATGCCTTTAACAAGGTTATCCCCTTTAAGGTGCAGATGAACTTGGATATATGAAACCTGGAAGGGAAGCTCGATGCAGAATCTGTAGACAATTGGATACAACAATTGGAGTCCTATTTCTCTGTGAATCAACTTTATGAGGCTAAGAAAGTCACCCTTGCATCTTTGAAGATGTCGACTTCTGTACATTGATAGTGGGAAAATCTCTCGATGAAATCTGATGAAGATGGTAATCCCATCGACACATGGGTAAAATTTGTTGAACATGTCTAGAAATAATTTTATCCACCCAAGTACATAGAACAACACTACAAGAAGTGGCAACAATTGAGACAATCGAAGGATCAAACTGTACAGAGTTATACTAATGAATTCCATCGACTAATGGCTCGACTTGGTGTTAGGGAGGAAGAAAAATTACTTGTCCTAAAATATTTCAGCGGTTTAGATCCTTATATCCAACAAGAGATGAAATTTCTCACTATTGGCACTCTCGCAGACGCATTCCATTGCGCCATCAAGCTTGAGATGAAATTGAAGGAAAACGACGTTTTTTGACTAAACCGATTGGTCGACCTTTCGACAAGAAACCTTAGTTGACTGCTGACTCCGTTAAGTCAAAACAATCATCTCCGACTACTACCTAGAACCCATAATAGGGTAAGAATCCTTTCAATAAATACAAGGGAAAATCGAGCAAACAACCTACTGAAGGAAAATGGTGCAACTACCACAATTCAACTTGGCATGATGCATCAGATTGCAAAGCTCGAAAGAAATTCTTGGCATATATGTCTACTTCCGACTCGGTTGACAAGACAGTTGTAGAATTCGACCCTAGCTCTTCAAATTTAGTAGCGTTGACTTCGACATCTCTTGCAAACTTGACTATCATCGACAAAGAGGAAAGAGAACGACTATTCCATACACAGATATGGGTTAAGAATCACCCATTGCATCTGATTTTGGACAATGGTTGTCAAAATAATTTTGTCTCTGAATATATTGTGAGGAAATTGCATCTTTTTTCTACTCCACATCCACAACATTACAACACCAGTTGGATGAAATATGGACAAGAACTTAGGATCACACGACAATGCAAGTTACCTTACTTCATCAAACCTTTTCAGGATGAGGTACTCTATGACGTTGCTTCACTTTCGGTAGCTGACATACTGTTTGGAAAGCCTTACTTGTGAGACATACATGAAAGGTATCAATTGAGACCACAAAAAGTGATCATCAAAATTAAGAATTAGTGGTATGGAATTCATGAACGTCAAACCACACTAACAATCAATATGGTTTAAGCCAAGCAAACTAAGAAGCTAATTAACCATGCTCGGAAATTTATGTTGATAATGATCAAACCTCAACAATACCGAAAGATCACATCAACCAGTCATCTCTCCATTAACTATGACTCTTGACAACAACATCAAGCCGGTATAATACTTGAAGAATACAAAGATATGTTCAAAGATCCAACTGGAGTACCACTACATTGCTAGGTAAAACACTCCATTGATCTTGTTCCCGGTTCTTCATTACCTAATGCATCTATTTACAGAAGGTCTATTTTAGAAAATGAGTAAATCCATAGGAAAATTCAAGACTTGATCGACAACGAGAATATTCGACCTAGCTCCTCTCCTTGTGGAATTCCAGTCGTCCTAGTTCCCAAGAAAGATGGGACATGGCACATGTGCATCGACTACAGGGATCTCAATAAAATTTCAGTAAAGAATCAATATCCTCTTCCTAGAATAGATTATTTTAAAGTTTCTAAATCCTTTACCCAACTTGACCTCAAGTCGGGATATCATCAAATTCCCATAGAGTCCTCAGATGTATAGAAAACTACTTTCAAAACCAGGGAAGCTTTATTTGAATGGTTAGTCATGCATTTTGGTCTAACTAACGCACCTGCGAATTTCATGAGATATATGGATGGCATTCTTAGACCTTTTTTCAGGAAAATGTGTCACTGTCTATCTTGATGACATTTTGATGTTCAGCAGATCATGGGAGGAACATTTGCAGTAGCTTCAGCAAGTGCTTAATGTTCTTAGACGACACAAACTCTTTTTGAACTTGGAGAAGTGCTCTTTTGCATTGAAAAGTATCAAATACTTGGGCTACCTGATTGACTCAACATACATTCTAGTTGACCCAGAAAAGATACAAGCTATCAGGGATTGGCTCGCTCCAAGAAGCATTCAAGAACTGTGGGGTTTCCTTGGTTCGTCAAATTTCTACCGTAGATTTGTGTTGGGATTTAACCATGTAGTATGGCCTCTAAATCTCTAAATCAATTGAAGAAAGGAGGTGGAAATATAGCTTTCAAGTGGGATACACTACAACAACAAGATTTTGAGTAGCTTAAGAACAAGCTTTGCACTGCTCCAGTGCTTGTATTACTTGATTTGCATCAGCCATTTGAAATTGAGACCAATGCATCTGACTATGCCATGGGCATCGTGATTACACAAGCAGTTCAACCAGTAGCATTCCACTCGGAAACCTTCAGTGATATTGTTTGTAACTATTCTACCTATGAGAAGGAATTGTACACCATTATACAAGCTCTTAAGCAATGGAGACATTATGTTTTACGCAAAGAAATGGTCTTCCATACCAACCACAAGACTCTACAGTTCACTCCATCATAGTCTAAGTTACGGATGATGAGACACATAAAGTGGATTGGTTACCTATAGCAGTTTCAGTTGGTAATTAAGCATAAAAAAGATAAAGCCAATGAAACTATTGATTTCCTTATCCAACCCACAATTAGTTCAGTTCTTACGGTGTTAAGTATGCATGGTTATGACACCATTACTTGGCTGCAACTATAAGAAAAAGACACTGATTTTTTGACAATGTATTGACATCTCCAGATAGAACAGTCGATTGTTCTCGACTACTATGTGAAGGATAAATTGCTTTACAAGCTAAGACAACTATGTGTACTTTTTGGTGAGAACCAATGAAAGCTCATCTGGGATGCACACTACAACAAAACAACAAGACATTTTGGAAGGAAAAGACACTTGTTGTGATCCATAAGTATTTCTATTGGCCTTCACTCAAAGAAGATGTCGACAGGTACATCAATTCATGTGTGGTTTGTGCCATTTCCAAGCCACCGAACCAACGATAGGGTTTGTATATGCCCTTTCCTATTCCTAGTCGACCATGGGAATCTATTTCCTTAGATTATTTGACTGGATATCCTGTTACCCGAAACCAACATGATGCAATCTTGGTAGTGGTTGACAGATTCTTCAAAATGGCTATCCTCACTCCCAAGAAGACCACGACAGGACAACAAACTGCTCAACTCTTCTCCGAGAATTTTTGGAAGCATTATGGCTTGCTGACTTCAATCAGTTCCGACTGTGATTCCATATTTGTTAGCACATTTTGAAAGATGCTCTGACAACAGCTCAACACATAACTATCTATGTTGACAACATTCCATCCTCAAACTGATGGACATACGGAAGTTGTGAATCACATGGTGGTGCAATTGCTTTGCATGTACAACCACAAGCATCGTAAAACATGGGACAAAATTATTCCATACATCCAACATAGATAGAATCAAGCGCAACATAGTTCAACATGCAAGAGTCCGTTTGAAATCTGTTATGGATTTTAACCCTGAACGCCTATTAACTTGGTTAACCGAACGAATGGCTTGGTCGACATAGACCATGGACACCGAGAAATCGATAAAGCACTCAAGTTCAAGGATTAGGTGTGTGACATTCAGAAACAAGCATGGAAGATGTTGCAACGAGCTAGTAAAATAGCCAAGGCCCAACATGATAAGTATCATATTCCTCATTCATTCAAAATTGGGGATCAAGTCTGGTTGCATCTCAAGAAAGAAATATTTAGTGACCCACACATGAAGCTGAAACCTTTACTATATGGACCTTATACCATTCTTGAGAAAATTGGGGAAAATTCTTTTAAGCTCAACATTCCACCATACCTGGGTCTACATCCAGTAATAAATGTGGACTTGCTTCGATTGTATTTTCCACCATTATTGGAACATATCGATTTACAACTGATAGGACCAAAAAATATACACCCAGATGCTCAAGAACCTCTTGCCGCCTACGCCATCGTTGGACAACAAGCATGCCATATAAGGACATGAACAATACCATTGTTTCAGGTGGCCAAGGCAAGACAAATCCCATCCCAAGGAAAGTGGTATCCTCTCCCTGGATTGGAGCTCAATTCTCCTCATCCGCGCGAGCAGGAAATAGGGACCATTGCCACATAAGGAGGGAAGTCTAATCCATCCCAAGAATCGACTGGATCCATTGACTATTGCTAAGTCCTAGTCGAATCCTTGGTCAGAACCTCGACTCAGTTGTCCCAACGAATCAGTTGACTTCACGACTTGACAACACAAAATTGACAACACATGCTCGACGGATCATCATACATGCCTAATGGTAGTTGATGATTCCAACACATGTCATATGACATTTTGAGCAGTCATAAGGAATCCGAATTGCCCTCAATGTGGAAATGATGTTTCTTCATCTTCTTCTAGCTGGTGAATATGAAGAAGACATATGATCTCTTTGTAACTGAAATGTGGCGGGTAGTTACCCAAGCATCCTTGGAATTGTATAAATACTTGTAAGCTCAAAGATAAATAAGCTTTTGGTTCTCTTCTCTTGATTGCATTAAGATGAGTTTCCAAAGAGAAGGATCGAATGGTTCTTGATGGTTCCTACATTCGACCTCTTACGACAACTGCTCAATAAAACTTGAAGTTTTTACCTGTGGGGTTTCTTCGTTATCAATTCCCATCTCACATTATTCTGTGATTAGTATTGTCTATTAAATTGTGCAGTTGTTTATTATTTGGTGTATGCTTTTCTTCATAGTTGTTTCTTTTTATCAAACTAGCACTATAAGCGTCTTCCATAACAGTATCGGACTTAGTCTGTCAACTCTGTTGTCCCCCTGTTGACCTCCTGGGAGACACAGATCAATGTTATCCCAACTTCATGCCCCACCTTGGTTGTGCAAATAGGGGAAGTGTTCCTAAACCTAATTCAAACAACTTTAATGATTAGGTTGCACTAATAGTCAAATGAAACACTTCAAAAAAACATGAATTCAAAGATGAGAAGTAGGGATCAATGTCTATGAAAAAATATGAGAATAAGATCATATAACATTTGAAATATGTTACATATATAAAATATGTGAAGTTGAAGGTGTTTTACTCCCTCAATAGGCTACGTCCTTTATACATGAATAACATCAAAATCATAGAGCCTTGGGCATTAAAAAAACAATTAGAGAGAGTATTTATTATGAATCCCAAGAAAATTATAGGCATGAATTTCATCATAATTGGAAGGACAAGAGGGGGAAGCATGAAATAAGACAAATATGTGACAAACCATCATTGTTTTAATGTAACCAGACTTCAGATACAAGCCAACATGCTAAAAGAAGACACAAGCAACATAGTCCTCAAGGAAGGGAACATAAACATTATATTGTTTAATATGTGTTGAACGATATATAGCTAAGGATTTCCCATGGATACTAGAAAATATTAGAATCCTAAACAATGTGTAGGAAGCATTCACTTTAGGAGATGTGGTGTGCATGCCTAGGATCTATTAACCATTGGAGGATCATCATGCATATCATCAATCCAATGATTGAGTTCTATGGTAAGATTGGAAATCAACTGATTTTAATTTTAATTGATTCTAGAGTTGTTTGCAATTATATTGCACTTATGCTAGTTGAAATTTACATCCTTACACATTAAATATAACAAACCTTGGTTGATTAAAAAATCACTGGAATAAAGAGACAAGGGAGACAATAAATAGGTTTCCATCAAAGATGAATGTACTCTTCACTTGAGGTGATTTGAATATCATACCTATTGGTTCATATGATGTGCTCACTAAAAAGGATTTATTGGAGCCACATACACTATTGTTGTTTATTATAATAAGAACTTTGACTAGTATCAATAATGAAGGGAACACAAAGGTAGTGCAAGGCATTCTATGGCCCATATCCATAACACAAATTCATCCTTTCTAGTGAAGAGGTGCTTTAGGGAACATAAAGGTAGTGCAAGGCATTCTATGACCCCTATCCATAACACAAATTCATCCTTTCATTAACTTGGAATTTCAAATTTCACAGAATTTCTTAGACATACAAGCATATCAGAAATTTACTACATATTGGAAAGAATTTCTTTCTTTCCCGCCTCATTAACACGGAATTTCAAATATCACAGAATTTCTTATTAATTATAAGATCACAATCTCCATGCCATTCTATCCTATTCTTGCCTCTTCTGAGTCCGTGACATAGCTAACGACACCAAGCCTATCAGTGTAAGTTCACTTCCGTTCGATTCAAGTCCCTTTTCTTAAATGATAAACAGAATCTCTGTATGCATATTGTTTAAATTCTTCATGTAAAGCACAGCGCAGACAACTTCAAAGCAATACAGGGAATTTAAAAATAAAGGAATTCATACAGAGATTGAGCATTGGCTGCCCATACATCATATTTCAGGAGATTTGAAGAAAAGTTTTAAAAAGTAAAAGTCTAAATTCGTCATACACTCATTTGATTTTGATTTTCAGGACTGGACTTTGTTCAATAAGCCATTCTACATATTCTAGTCAATATTCAAGCATTCTTGGAGGGAAGCATGTTTTACTCATATCAATTGTTGTCCAGGAAGGCTCCTCTGGGTCAAATATGGTATAAATTTAATGCAGCATTTATTTCATACTTGTCTTTCTTTAAATGGACTGGATTGCCTCTGTTCTTTCAAGATCCAGTAATGGAGAAAGGATGGATCAGATTATAGTCATAATAATGTACAATGCTTTTCGCTCCATACTAGACTGCGTAATTCCTAACTTTACGGGTTTTTGCAAGGATTGCTGCGACTCTTCACTCAAAGATTAAGAAAAGAAATGTTGACAGAATCGATATAATTGAAATCTGGTATATGTTTAGCTTATTACTCTCATGACATTTATTATTTAAATGCTTGACCTCAGATTAGATTTATGAGGTCTGTTCTGTTGTTTTATGCAGCGAACAAATTCTGAATCCAGCGATTCCACTTTCACTAAGACTTTTGGGAATATTGATGGGTAAATGAGCGAGGAATAGTCATTTTAAACAGTTATATTCCTGTTTACATACAGTTCAAGTTTCTATAAAGAAGTTTGCTGAAATCATGTGCAGGAGGAGTCGTAAATATCTTTAATAGGAAAGTTCAGTTTCTTTTCGGTAATACTTCACCCTCACGCTCCCTATTTTATATTCTTTGAACAATTTTATAATACAGTATCTAAATGTCCTTATACTCTAATATCAATTTTCTATTTGCAGATGATGTTCACAGGTTCATGGTACAGATGTCATCCAGAATGTGTCCTACATCAATATATGCACAGACCGTCGCAATTCTGGACGATTTTAAGCTTGTTTTTAGCTCGACTTTACAAATCTTTTGCTAAAATCATTTATGCTGTGATTTGTAACGTTTGAAGGGAAACTTTGATAAATTCTTCAATATAATTATGTATCTTTTGATATCAAACAGAATCAGGTAAATCATATGACAAGGATTGCCCCGCCAGTGAGTGATACCACTGTTCTGTCCCGAGGAAAATCGCAGGCCAGGTAAGATATACCTACTGGTTTCTTTCACAAAATGTTGATTAGAACTTAATTATCTTTTATAATTAACAATGAAGCTTCCTTTCTTGGCCAGATTCGAAGCCATAACCATAACTTACGGCTTTCAAGAAACGTCCGATCAAATGGAACAGCTCATGATGCAGCCAAAAACTCCTAGTCATGAACATCGCATTTTCGCGGTAACTACTTATAAATGAGTGTAATTACTTTAAAATAAATTGCAGAAATCTCAAAGTAAATTTAAATGATTCAGCAGGAAGACTTCTTTCTGATTCCTCAAGCAAAGAATGCGTCTCCAGACATACCGATGTTTCAGGGTAAGGTTTTCCCAATTTTAGTATATGAAAATATTCATAATTGGAGTTTAATCTGTTAATCTGTTAAAGAGAGTTTTGTCTGTCTAATGTTGCAGCCGACCGTGAAAATATCACACTTCCGGAGGACTTCACATTTGAAGATCGGCGTCAGGAGGAGATTCACAGGTTGAATCCGATTTCTATAAAATCGACTATATTTCGGTAAATTAGATCTCAAATGATTAAATTTCACCATAATATAAATAAATCTTTCAGGTTCGATGAAGAAGAACGCATAATCTTACCCGTGGACAACACACTGACAGAGGACTTGTTAGCTGTAAATTTAGAGCAGCAACTTCAGCAGAAGGAGCAAGCGCAAGGACCTAAATCGGTATGGCGTTGTTACTTCTCGAACATTTTATTTAAGAGTTTAATATGATTAAAAGAAAATCAATTTTACAAAGTACTTATATATATATATATATATATTTTCACATCGGCCTTGGCAGCCGGAACCCGATGCTGAGAGCATTCAGCCTCCAGTGGATCGTACAGCTGGGATCAATAAGAAAAGAAAACGGCAAAGAAAATCCGTCATTCTTGACGAGGATTTCATGGTTATTCAACCCCGAGTCTTTCACTCATGGCTTCACGACACGTCTGATATCGTGAAAGATAATAATCACAGGGTAAATCCTAAAATGACGATAACTATATAATAAATTATTATTCCTTTGGAACCAGCAAACAGTTATCTGTGGCTTAACACAGTTCATTCACAAAAGAAGTTTTTATCTGTCTGGCACAGGCTCGGCGAGTGAAGAAGACTTGTTCATCCATCTCAGCCAACATCGTAAAATTGATGTGGTATCCATCCACATCTTTCCCGTTAACGTCAACAACACGTTTTTCATCTATTCCTT
The DNA here is from genome assembly GCA_027924585.1 of Larix kaempferi. Taxonomy (NCBI): domain Eukaryota; kingdom Viridiplantae; phylum Streptophyta; class Pinopsida; order Pinales; family Pinaceae; genus Larix; species Larix kaempferi. The sequence goes on from BSBM01001030.1 coordinate 9,431,290, forward strand.
GCTGGGCAAACCCTCTGCTCGAGCTGTGGAATGAAAACCTCCACGGTAGAAAGACAATCCCAAAGAGGAGACCTCAAGAAGGAAGTGAAGGTAGATAGTTCACTCAGTAGCTGTATCATATCATTATTTCAATTCTTCAATCGATTTAAATCACGAAAGAAATATAAAAATTAACGGGATGATCTGACCGATATTTAAACAGGAAGAGCATCGCCTTCAATTCCTATGGCTAAAAGGAGAAATGGGGAAGACCATCCCATGCCAACGGATCTCGTAAGCCCTTCCTTTTTTTCTTTATGTTGTTTTCTAAGTAGGTTGATAAATTTGTCAACGTTGTTGTCTAAGGAGATGGAATTGTTTAGTAATGATAAAGCTTCTGTGCGCAGCCTGAGCCTGCGGGGAAAAACGCCAATGAAGTGGATGACATGGCCAATAAAAATGCATCCACCTCTATAGAAAAACTACGCTCTCGTCTATCCACCCCAGATGTACAGACCACTGAATGGGATTTCACCCATTTGGGTTTGACACCTATACCTTCTGGTTAGTGTATGTTAAAAAAACAGTCCTCAATTTGGCTTGGTTTTAAGGCTTCAAGTAGAGATGGATGAGTCGCATATTTTACTTAATAATTAAAATAAAAAACTACCCTCTTAATACATCTATACGGTAGTTTGAGGGCTAACTGGTTGCAAAATTCTGTCCACAAGGTTTGAAAGGTTCATGGAATATTACAGTCAATCCAAACTCTTTATCAATTTGGCAAGCATCATCGCATTATTTATTTCAAAAATCATATAAATCTCTCGTTTGATCTCAATATCTGCAGGTCAAAGTGTAAGATCTAGGGCCACCCCTGCATCACAGCCTCTAAGAATGGTGAAAGAGGATGAACTTTCCCCAGCTGAAAGGTATTGGAATTTGTTAATTGATCTTTGTTTGAATAGCATTTTTATAGCAGTTTCCGGAAGTTATAAATTCTATCTCTGCGGATATTTGTTTGAAGCTCTTTTTTATTTTTAGTTTAGCTTGTATTGAAGTCACATCGAAATATATTTGATCCAGATCAACCATACGAAGTGGGGATAGCGATCACATTCAGATTCCGGAGGCTGAAGAGAGGGTGGAAGAAATCAACACTCCTACAATGGGAGTGGCTTCAGGTAGAAACATCAACTTTAACCAATCTGTAATTTAATCCAATAAACAAAAATACGAGTATCTTACGCCCATCCATCACAATTTGTCATCTAATCACAGTAGTTTTGCTGCAGACTTCTTAGTGGAGACTGGACCTTCTCAACCGTTCAATCTGACCCCTAAAGATTCTATGGACCTACTAAGTGGCACAGTCCTTATGTGAGCAAAAATTCCATATTTACGTTTGGTAGGGAAAGATTATAAAATATTTGATTCAGTATATTCATTTTATCTTGATAGGCATCTCAGAGATCACTTCAACACACCAGGGGTCTCAAAAATACAATCTTTGGATCAACTTGCTCAAGGAATGGATAGAGGACAAGCAGCTAAACTTTTCTTTCAAACATGTGGTAGAGCATACGCATTTTATCTCTGTTTCTGTCTTTGATTTAAATGAGCTACAAGTGAAACGATTGGACATCAAAATATTTTGTTGTTCGAATATTTGTTTATATGATTAAATTGATACTATATTGCTATGTCGGTTTCAGTTTTAGCTACCCATAAATACGTGAAAGTTGAACAAGAAGAAGCATACGGAGACATCAAAATTCAAAGAGGACCATTGCTTTGAACACGTTAAAGTAAGAATCCCAATATATGCAAGTATTGGGATTCTTTTTCTATCGCTCAAACTAGGCTACTAAGTTTAGCTGTTATGATTTCATTTTTCCATTGTTGGAGTATTTTTACAAATCACTCGAATATTCAATATTGTATGTTTTGCCATGGATTACATGTCAGGGTGCTACACTTCTTAATAGTAATAGGGAAAGAATATATTGTATTTTTTACCGTCGCTCACTGAGGCGTTGATTAACTTCCTAAATGGCAATGAATATATGTTAAAATCTAGTTGGTAAAGAATAGATGTTATAATCTTGTTGGTGGGAAATGTTAATGGAATTTTTTTTTTTTTGTATATTAAGTGATTATATTTGGATGTTTGTTATGTTATTGTAATTGTTATATTTTTTAATGGAAAAAAGTTCATTCATAATTTTATATTAATATTAAAATTTAAAATTAATTATTAATTATTTTTAATTTGAAATTAATTTTTTAAATAAAATTTATTATTATTTTTATATTGTAAAATAATTTTAAAAGGTGAAATTAAAATAAATCTATATAATTTCAAACAATATGATATAATTGAAACAAATATTATATATATATATATATATATGAAAATGAAATAATAATTCTTCAACTTCATATTAATGTTTTATATATAATTTAGTTAATAAAAATTGAAAAAAAATAATGTTTTACATATAATTTAGTTAATAAAAATTGAAAAAAAAGTATATTATTATATGTAAAATATAATATGATTTTTTAGTTAAACAAGATTACAAGTTAGTAAAATCTAAAATGAATATAATATAAAAATATTAATACACATTTTCTTATAAGATGAATTATGTAATTGAAGAGATTTAGTGAGACCAAACCCTCTTCAATATTAAATAAAGTTCTCCATAATTATTATAAATAAATTCAATTTTAGTGTTAACTATCATAGTTAAAAGCAAGAATAAATACATTATAATAATAAACCACTAAGTAGATATAACTATACTTTAGCTTTTTATACCACAACAAATTTATACAATTTATTAAATAGATTAAACAAACTCTTTATTACATTCATAAAACTTATGTAGAGTATCTTGAATCCACATCCATCCCCACCATATAAACCAAATCAAATGAGATCCACAACCCTTTCCTCCTCTAGAAACTTCATCTTTATGCTTGTACCCTTTGGATGTTTGGCCTCACAATTATCACAACTCTTCAACTTCTAAATATCATGCTTCATATTCTAATGATTCACAAAATTTCACTCATGACGATAAATATTTCACTAAATTATAAAAAAATTTAATCACAAAATAGAATCGAAAATAAACAACGGTTATATATCTAGTCTTTTCTTTATTTTCTTCTTCCTTATCGTTGGCACTCTATACTATTCATTCTTTCTTCTCCTTTTTAAATTCCTCTTCTTCCTCTTTTTAATTTGCACCTTTGCACTTTACAATTACAACTCATATCCATGCTCAACTTTTCCATCTTCCTTACTTGGTTTCCTTTCATCATAATTAACATAATCTCTTCTTGAACTTGTTGGAATTTGTCCACCTCTATAAACTATTACGAATCTCACCCAATGGGGCTCACTACCTCAATTTTCTCCCTCTCAATGGTGCTTACTACCTCCCCATCATCCCTCTTATACACCATTAACATTGTCTCAATGAACTCCACAAATGTTTGCTTCTCAATAATCTCCTCATTTTTGTTTTTCTTTTAGTACAACTAGGGCCTTTATTGCAATCATTTTCATCTTGTTGTTTCTTTTCTACATTCTCACTTTCTTGCATAAACTCTTTCTATTGCATGTTTTATTTGGTTTCTTCCACTTTATTTTCTTTTGTTACACATTCAACTTCACCTATAGCAAAGTTTCCACAAAAACACTATTGGAATCAAATCTTACTAGCTACATAATTTCCATTGTTACATTTGTGGTAACATCATTTCCTTATATCTCTATTGCAATACCACTCTCTTCTATAACACCATATTTTTCTACAAAATCTCTCCCTTGCAACTTCACTACTGCAATACCACTCATATCTGCAACACTTATTATTGCAACATTAACCATTATTGCAATAATATCTTTGGTTTGCACATACACCATTTTGGGCATACTGCTATTCTTTGTTGGTTCTTGAGTTTGTTGCACAAAATCATTTACCTCAATTTTTTCCTTACAATATTTTCTCAAAAAATATTTCTTTTGCATTCTCCTCTGGCATGCTATCCTAACATGCACTTCACATGCATTTTCCTCAACAACATGCACCCTGCCTTCACAATAAAAAATCTTTTCAACCACATTCATAAGATTTTATTTTTCTTTATTTCCACATTGATTTCTCTCATGCTTTGTTTCCAAATTTGAATACTCTCAATTCTCAAGTCCAAATGATAAACCTCTTCTATTGATTGCATCTTCTTCACATTTATCTTCCTTGTAATGGACAACTTCAAGTCAACTACAAACTTCATAATTTATTGGACTCATTCTCTCTCAGGAAACTAGATTTCAATGCCACTTTACAAATTAATCAAACTATCCTTCTACACATTTACAATTCTTATTTAACTTCTCTAATAATATTCTCATTTTCAATTATAATCAAAATTTACAAACTTAACTCAATTTGGCGAGCATCTTCTCCCAATTCTAGATTTTATCTTTACCTCTCTACTTTCTATCCCTCTTTGACTACTGCCATTGATCATATGCATATGTCCTCAATATATGAAATGTAATATTCACCCTCTGGGGATATTCAAATCCATGGAAGTACCAATATTTATGCACTCTTTCTATCCACTCCATCAACTTTTTTGGATCTACACTTTCAATTTTTTTTCGCATCTCCATTTTAATTTGGTGTTTTTGCACATCCTCTTCTTCATATTCATTAGTCTTCTATTTCACTTTGGTTGTGACCTTTCTCCTTTTTTGGGCCAAATCAAAGGAATACATAATCCTAATCATATTTTGCACAAAATTTGAAACATCTTCATCTACCTCTGAACCAACATTCTCTCTTTTGGTTCTTCCTCTCACTACATGAATTCCTCTCCTTTCTATGCCACTATTTTCGATGCACCTTGCACTATGTTATAGGATTTTCTCGATCGATGCATAAAAAGATAAAGGTCCCTAGTCTAAATGATTAAGATCTAGAACAAAAGGGCACAAATTGTACAAAACTTCACCTAGGTCAATAGAATAGTAACAATGGATGAGTATGAAAGATACATACCACTGATATAACAACCGTTGTAACGATCCAGATTCACGCGCAAAAGAACATGCCAAAGATCGGAACGAGACAACAACAAGTAAAGTAGAAACAATATAATTGACCTATGCAAGTGACCAATGAATCTCACAATACACCATCAATAACATTAGATGTATGGGAAGGAAAATAAAATTGTATTAACAAAGATAAAAAGAGATTACAATTGTTTAGTCCTTGGTGTTGTAGCTTCTTTCCAATGAGTTCTTCTTGCTCCAACGAGTCACTTTCACTTTGAACACAAGGCTTCAAAAATATAGAAGTCTAAAGTAATTCCTCCAGCATTTCCCTACTACCAATCTTCTCTCCCTTCACCCATGGCCCAAAGGACCAATTTATAGAACAATGTGGATAGGGAGAAGTTGAGAAAACATTGGGGAGTAGGTGAGATATGATCTCCCTCAATGGTGGAAGTCGATCAAGATACATAACAATAGGAGGGAAAGGTGATGGTTCGATATTTCGCTCTAGAATCTTATCGAAAACCTAGTTTTTTTCCCGTGAAGACATTGACGCGACCTGGACATTGAGCAAGACACGCTAAATGAGCTCAACGTGGGTTGACATGAATGCAAGCTGCATCGACGATGCAGGTTGATAGCTAAGAATACTATGTCGATGGACTTCGACGTGTATTGCTAGCAGAGCAAAGCGTGTCGAAGCCACAAAAAAATTGAGTTGCTGGGAAAACTAATCAAAGCTCATTCACCATGAAAGTGACTTCAGGGATTGTGGCAAGTTAATTTCATAGGGTTTTGCACGGGTGACGAAAATCCCGTGTAACATATTCCCCCCCAAAGTATGAAGCTAGAGAAAAATGATAGGTGGTGTACTTTGACGTGACTGTTGAAGAGAAGAACCATCGATCAGAGAACTGACAACGATGATCAAAGGATTTGCAATACAAGTTATGAAATTTCTGAACCAAATATCTCACTGACTCAAGACATGGCTTCTGACCAATACACTACATATCCATGCTGGTACTGACTGAGGATATAGCCACAAAAGATACAACGTAGATCCATAATTGAATGACTGAACACAATCATGGCTACTAAGATACAAGCATAGATCCATGATGAGATAATGAAACAACCACGACCGATACAGGAGTGGATTTTTGTGACAGCACATCAATGAGGTCTCCACTATAACATCTGTGTGGGAACCTACTAAAAATATCCATCGCAACCTGGGTGCAATGATCTGAACAACCCAGGGTCTTCAACCCGTTCTCGAAATGATACGAATCTAACCACGTGAGTACAAGGTGTTGAAGTCGAACATGGTAGAAACCACTTGATTACCGGTCAATGATGTGAATCGTTAACAAGTGCGAGGGAGATCACCAATGACGAGAATGATCCCCAAGGTATCTCAGTACATCCTAACGAATGTGAATAAATGAGTTGGAATCAAAAATTCATGGAATCATTCGATCAGAGGTCAATGATGTAAACCCACTGTTGAAAGCAAGAAAACCTACCATTGAGGCATGCAGGCTTCAAGGTATTAGGTGGTATCTAAATCTAATCCCGGGATGATGTGTTGGCGTTGACAAGGAGGTCCGTTGAAGGAGGTCCATGATGAATCCCACATCATCGACACGACACCGGTATAGGAAGATTATTTTGGGAGGTATATCAAATGAGCATGGACTGACACAATGCGTACAAACAAGTGCTGGTGAGAAATTGCTTCAGAGATGACCGACATAAGAGTGATGACTGCAAACTTTGACTCAAATGGAGGACTTCCCTTGAACATTGTACGACACAACAAGTGACTTGGAAGCATTAAATCGGTGAGATGGAAATCAAGACCTAATGAAACATAAACAAAGCATTCTTCGAATGTGTTGACCGATTCGCGACCTCATAGTCGACAGGGATCCACCAACTGCTGACCCATACCATAGTCTCCCTGAGAACCGGCCCGGGCAGGTTTGAGCCCACCCAGCAACACCCGCAGAGCAGATGAGGTCTCACCCGAGGCGTCCAGGAAGAGAAGACAGAACCATGTTTTCGCTGAGGGAGGAGGCAGGTTGTGGCAATATAATAATAACATCAATTCTAAACATTCATCATGAAGTTCTAGCACATCAAAATATTTAACATTACCAGAAACAGAGATTGCATATTAACATTACTCTAATTGAAACATTTTCACATAGACCAATAACACATTATCGCAGCATTCACATTATAGCAACAGGAAACATATAACTGCATTATGAATAGGAAATAACATAGGCATCAAGCAACATTACACATGGATCGCACCAAATCATCATCCTTATATTGCTGTGGCAAAACAATACATGAATCTCTATGCAACATCCGTATCATCCCCGCATATAGCACTTATCCATATCCATTGCTATCGACTCCTCTAACACTTACAATTCTCCTCTATTTATAGGCTTCCGCCGATTACAATACTTGTCCACTTCCTTAACCGACACTATGGACAATCTACCAACTAACTTGGTCTAATGACCAAAAAACCCGTATACCACGGTACGATGACTCAATATTACAAAATACATGGTCCAGCACCCGCCAATGGCGGTCTACTTGACTCAATACTACCAAATACATGGTCCAAGTGACCCAAAACCCACCAAGTGTGGTATCCTTTGGCCCAAGATACTCCTTTCGCGCCTTCATCCAACGTGTCGCGGCATTAGCAGTACCGCGATATTTCCTCATCAAACCGCTTGCCAACAGGTCCCCAACACAATATTGTGGCTCGCCCTCGAGCCACGTCAGCTGCTGGATAGAGTACACGCCGTGGTCCTAGCCTTGAAATTTGCATATGGCTGCTTGATGTTCTGCACCAACTCCTGAGCTTCTTTGGCTACTGCCTGACTTGTGACCACATTGTCGGTCGATGGGTGGTCGACAAGCATCTCCATAACCTATTGGTGACACTTCTGAATGGTTGGAAGTGCTTCACTGGCCTGCAGCATTAGTTTCCTGCCAATGTCCTGGAACTCGTCTAACTGGGCTTCACGCAGCTTTTGGCATTCCTTTTCCTTGGCGACCCATTGTTGCAAGTCCTTGAGTTCACGCGGCTTAACGACATGCTCCATTGGGGGCAAATTTATCATCGTAGCCTTCAGTGTGGCCACCTGGCCCTCCGCTTCCTGCCGAGTCTTAGTGAGTTGCGCAATTTGGTCATTGTGAATGATACGACCCCAAAACTCTACTGTTTCGGTGGTGAGCCTAGTTGCCTTCGTCTCCAGCTCCTCCATCTGGGTGGTGACTTCCTCAATTGCCCTTCGTCATTCATCCAGCTCATCCTGAGGTGTACTTGGTTGCAACTGAGCTCTCAACCACATGTTCTCCTCTCGCAACTGAACAATGACAGCCCCCAACCGCTGCACTCGGTTAAGCACATCTACCTCTTCAGTAGGCTCCGAGACATGTTGATAAGCCTCTACAATCGCGTGATCAACTCGAACACTGTCATCCCACATGCGAGCCCTTTTCGCAGTAAGGAAGTCTTGATCCTTTTTAAGTGCTTCAATGGTGTGACTGGTCTCGGTCCGTTCCTGTTGAAGGTCAACTTTGAGGGAATCGAATGCTTTCTGTGCTTCAGCAGCTCTGCTAAAAAAATCATCTTTCTCGGCGGTCACAGTGGCCTCTCTTACCTGCAAGTGGATACAGCTATTGCTGAGTTCATGTATTCTATCTGCCATTTCCTGGGAGGCTCCCCTCTGCATAGTCGTCAACTCCATTTTCGACAGCGCATTGACATTAACAGTCACCCGATCAATCGATTGTAGCACCTTTTCAATTTTTCGTTGTCGGTCACTACCGCAGTCGGAGAAAGGTTGACATTCTTTACCCGGGGTTGGGTACGGATCGTGACCATCTCCTACATGGGTACACTGCCAGGTTTCATCTGTAGCACCGCAGTGCCCAAAGAATCCATGCGGGCCGCAAGTGTAGAGAATCCCTCCTGCACCTTGACGGACATCTTGTCGGCAGCCGCCGTGGAGGCATGGTTAATGGCTGTGATTAACAGACCCAACTGTGCCTCTACCAGCAGAGAAATCCCACTGATCATGGCATGCTCGTGGTCCCGTTTGGTGCGGTTTTCCTCCAGAGCGCGGTCGCTATCCTCCGCAGTTAGTGTTCAGATTGACTCATGATCGGAACTATGATGACTCTGCTGATCCTGAGGGGATCCTTGATCCAAGGGGCCCTCCGGTGGACCTCCAGCATCAATTTCTGCAGGACTCATGGGCTGTCACCAAGACGCTGGCCACTCGTTCACAATGGCCTCCAAATCTGCCACTGTCACTTTATACCTTGTCTGCAACCATTGTCGATTAACATCGCGGTGAGCCTGTATATGTAGGACACTTGGTCGTATTGCAAATGCCATGACCGGTGTGAATCATGCTACCACGTCTGCGGTTATCCATGGGACCTGGTTGGCAGCATCGCAAAGAATTTCCGAATACAACCAAAACTGTAATTGGCAGTCCCGAGTTCGCTCGGGCTCTCGCACATCCCATAGATTTTGATAACGTGCCCCTCGTCTATCCCTAGCATCCGGGCATTCCATGCCCTAGTATGTATCAGGCTCTTTCCATGCGACAAGAGCAACTAACAGCAACAACCAACTATATGAAAAAGCACCTCTCCCCACTTGGACATCTGCGACATCCTCCATTAGCTGATTCAAAAGATATAAGGACCAATTCATCTAGACTCCTTCTGCGCACTGCTCGACGCAAGAAAATATCCTCGAGTTGCATTATTTAGGGCATCCTCCTCGAATCACTTTACAACACAAAATCTTAATGCCTGTGAGTACCGCTTGATTGTTGCAGCTATTGGTGCGATACCCACTTCCATCCGATTCCAAGCCGTACTTCCTGCCAACCGACGTGCCCATGTTCACTCACTAGCCTTTCCTTGGAGAAACTCTACTGGATCAACACTGTTCTTGGGCAAGCCGATAATCAAAGAAATCAAGTCAACGGTGATGGGGACTTCTCTGTCCATCCATAATGAACCCCCATGGAAGCATGACAAAAGCTGTTTAATGTAGGAATTAACTTCTGTCAAGCGTAAAAAATGCGACATGTTAATTAACCCTAACAGACCAGCCCACCGCAATCCTCGTGCCCATTCATGTATCATTGGTTCTGGTAAATGGCGTGTCTTTGTTACGTATGGGGAAACAACAATTCCAGGGTGGGCCACCATGTCATGGTTGTCGTAGCGTAGGCGCATCAACACCGGCCCAATATCCAGCGAGCACTCTAAGCTTGCCGGGAGTGCGGGCATCTTCACACTGAATTTCAGTTTCGAGGTCATCTTACGCGGGGCAGCATCCAACCGAACAGGAGGGATGTACCCAAGAATATTACTAGCTGACTGGCCCAGCCATTGGGTAGATGTAGTGGCAGGGCGACTGCACTGCCCCACCTATTCTGGAGTTTCACCGACCGCTGCAGACCGGAGCAGTCTCTTACTCTTCAGGGATTCAGAAGGTTGACCTCCTCGGTGCTTCTTAGCAACAGTTGAGGTTCCCACCGGCATGTTGGCGACCTCGGCTCCCAGATCAGTAGTGTTCGAGGATGTATCTTCTCGGTCTACAGCAATGGGAATAAATGGAGACTCCACTTCACTGCTAATGTACACTGTCTCCATTTCTCGTGGCATACCTCACCACTCGTCGTAATACACCTAACAGTAGATGACTGAAAGCACAACAACGTTCCACAACAACACAACGTGCTAATTTCTCAGTGTCATCTGCTCAACGCCAAACCCTGCTTTATAACATCGATCCAAACCATCGTAATCATGACTAAATCATGCATTAATTCAACCAAATCCCGGTATTAATGAGGGAAATCTGCCAATGATCTTGTCCTCCTCGTGACCGTATTCATCATTAATGCCCAGGTTCCAACCGCGCCGGTATTTACCGATCTCCACTTTTGAGCATTTATTACTGATCGGACCGGGTCGCCACGCAGCCATATGTCGCTGACTGTGCTAAGCTTGCGGTACAAGCCTCCCTACTGTTGTGTACCTTCTTCTGTTGGTGCACCATCTACCACCAAGCAACCTACAACGATCATCATTCATTCATCTCCTTTCTCTTTTTTTTTTTCACACGGTGCGACTCAGACATCGCACTGCTCTAAGCCCGCGCGATAAGGCTTCAACCTGTGACCATTCACCAACTTGGGGAGCATACCCCCATCAAGTATCTGCAACTGAACCGCTCCTCTTGAAGTAATATTATAGATGCGGTAGGGACCCAGCCAATGCATTTGCAATTTGCCTGGATGTTTCATAAACTTACTGTAATACAATAGTACTAAGTCGCCTTGCTGAAACTGCTTATGTTTGATGTGGCGATTATGCCATGCCTTCTAGCGATCCTTCTCCACTCCTTGATGAAATCCAATGATAAATCAATCTTCTTCGAGTTCCACTAATTGTGCTAGATGCTCGTCTAATGCGGAAACATCATCCATGCCTGTAACAGCCGTGATCCGTAAACTTGGAAAAATGTACTCCATAGGCATAATGGATTCCTTCCCATATACAAGCTTGAAAGGTGTCTGACTAGTCAACCTATTACATGTGTTGCGATAAGCCCATAACACTACTGGAACTTTCAAATCCTAGTTGTCACGATTTGCATTGCATACTTTTGTTAATGCATGCTCCAATACTTTATTAAACGCCTCAACCGTCCCATTCGCCTGTGGGTGATAGGGTGTACTCTCTTGTGCTGAATCTACAATTCATCCGTTAAGGCGCTGATAGTGCGATTGAGAAATTGGCTGCCTGGATCACTCAGCAGAATCTTTGGGTAGCCGAACCGAGTGATAATGTGATCGAACAAGAACTAGGCAGCCGTTGCTACAGAACAATGAGCTATAGGGGCCACCTCCACCCATCGGGTCAAATATTCTGTCGCTGTGATAATATACCGCGCACCTGTACGTTTCCCTGGTGGATTGATCGGCCCGACACAATCCATAGCCCATTTCTCAAATGGTTGTATGTTACTTGAGGTAGTAACGGCATCTCATCGTGTCTGGACGGTTTTCTAGTTCGTTGACAAACATCACAAGACCGTGCATAGTCTGTCCCATTGTTATGTAGTGTGGGCCACCAAAGCCCTGCACGCAATACCTTTTGGGCAGTCGCCCGACCGCCATAATGTCTGCCTGTGACTCTGCCATGTGCTTTAGCCAATATCTACGCTTGTTTATGTGGCAAGACACATCTGCGCAATATCTCATCAACACCCAATTTATACAACTCTCCCGTGGTTAGTTGAAAGTCAGCAGCCTTGACGACCAATTGTTTCTTCTGAGTAGTGGTAAAGTCATCGGGCACTGTGCCGGTCGCCAAGAACCAAAGGATGTCATCAAAATAGTGATCAACAGTGACAACATGAAATAGCTGGGCATCTGGCAATCAGTCTTCGATATTAGTCGGTTCCTCCCCTGTGTCAATCCGTGACAAATGATCTGGTCCAGCATTCAACCATCCCGGTTTCACAATGACTTCAAAATCAAACTCCTGAAACAAAAGTAGACATCGGCAGATCTCCCCCCCCAACACATGCTTATTGACCCAGTATTTCAATGCAGAATGATCAGTAAACATTTTAAAATGGCCACCCAACAAATAATGCCTGAATTTTTGCAGCGCATAAACCATGGCCAGGCCTTCGCATTCTGTGGTAGTGTAATTGCGTTCGGCCAATGACAGTTTCCGACTGGCAAAAGAAATGGGATGATCAATGTCACCTTCGCCGGGTTGAGCCAATACAACCCCTAATGCAACCGATGAAGCATCAACATGGACATGGAATTCCTTGCTCCAGTCCGGAAAAAAACCAAAATTGGTGCCGACGCCATCTTCGCTTTGAGTGTTTCAAAAATTTCCTGACATTCCGGATTCCATTGAAATGCTGCATCCTTTTTCAACAACTTCTCCATAGGGGCAGTAATCGCAGCATATCCCCTAATGAACTTGCGATAATATCCTATGTGACCCAAAGTCACGCGCAACTGCTTAACAGTGGTCGGCGGCTGCAACCCCAAGATAAGTGCAATCTTGGCGGGATCAACCAATAATCCTTGCTTACACACAATATGACCCAGCAATATCCGAAATGGAGCACATAAAATACATGTCTTCAAGTTCAGCGATATCTAGTGCTGCTGGCATCGCTCAAGCATCAACCGTAGATTGGCCAAATGATCGCGAATCAACCCATAAACAGTCCAATCATCAATATATACCTGCAAAAATTTCTGAATAAAATCTTTGAACGCAGCAACGACCTTGGAAAATATCGCAGGTGCATTCTTTAAACCGAACGGCATGACCGTGTACTGAAAATACCCCCACTCAGTAACAAAGGTTGTCTTATGGCGATCCTCCTTGGCAATGCGAATCTGATGGTAGCCAGAGAATCCATCAGTGAAAGAGTACATCTCCTGGCCACCCACTCCTTCAAGTACTTCATCAGTAAACGGGGTCGGAAAGGGGTCATGCAAGCAAGCATCGTTCAAATTCCGCAAGTCAACACAAATTCGCACTTCGTCGGTTTTCTTGTCCTGGAACACCATAGGACTAGTCCATTTTGATTCTTCCACAGGTTCGATGATACCATCATCCAGCATCCGATGAAGTTCCGCTTTGACCTTTTCTTTATGTCACGGATTTAGCCGATAAGGTCGCTGTAGGACTGGCTTAGCATCTGGTTTCAATGGAATCCTCATCTCCCCTAAATCACCCAGGATTCCCTTCATTTCGGAAAACTTCGTGGGAAACACATCTTGGAATTCATGCAGTAACTCGGTAACTTTTCTCATCATCTCATCATCCCAATAATCCCCTACATTATCAAACTTGGGAGTAGATTCAGTGCTGATATTTGTTTTGCGAAGCTACAACGGTTGATTGAACGGATTATTTGGTGCAACAAGTGGTACCACATTGTGACTTCCTTCGGATTCGGGAATGTTAATATTCCGGGGGTCATCATCATCCTATGGCCCTCCATTGACGTTGAAACACTCCATGAGAGACTGCATCTAACTGTGTATGTGCGGGTCAACAGTGCATTTCACTAGAACAACTTGAAATATCACATCGTGGATGAGTTGCAGGGCGTTATGGACATCAGGGTTGGCATCCACAAATGTGAAGGTATGAGTGAAACAGATCATTAACTCCCTCCATGTGGTAATATCTTAGCGTAACTCGGCTGTAGTGTACCACGAACGCGGTATCTCCTCCAAAGTATGGTCTTTCAAAAACATTCTTGTTTAACTACTTCATTTTTCTAGTAGACTGTAAGTATAAGGGAAAGGAGGGATTCGATCCCTAGTTTGCTTGTCTATAGGTAGCAAAACGCCTAGGTATTGTTAGTGAAATTTCTTGTAGCTACTGGTTTAATTTATGAATACGACCTCTATGAGATTCAAGCTTGTGACCAAATCTTGTAGAACATAAAGGTAATGAGAACAAAATAGCATATTGTTTTGATTGCAAATATTGATGTGAGTAGAAGACTTCTGTGTTTCATTTTTGTTTTAATGTCTAGATAACTGGCTGCAATTGTGGTTTCTCTTTAAGTTGAGTAGAAACTTCCTTGTTTTGATTTTGGTAAATGCTTAGCTACCTGGCTGCAATCGTGGTTATAAGTTGATGTGAAAAAAAAAGTAAAACCTAGCTTCGAAAGGTCACTGTTCTTGCTTTCTATTTAATGTTTGAAGGTCAAGAAATAAGATAAGATTAAGATGGTTGATTTTTGAAAATACTATTGTTTGACATTCTAAAAGGTACTCCCTATACATGATAACAGAGTTAGAAATTGAATAGGAAATAATTATACTATAATGACAAACGATTCATACAAGTATTTAAGCTTAATTTAAAAAGGGAAAAAGAAACGAAAGATCTCTAACATAGAAGCTAAATGTAGGTTTTCTAGCAAGGACTAGATTCAGCTAGGCTTGCTAGACCTCCCCTGGTTCTTGGGCAAAACTCGACTGTAATAAATCAGGGAAATAATGACAGACTTTACTATAATAGAAATTTGGAAACATTAATTAACTCATACCTGGTAGCTTGAATACTTTGCCCCTTCCTGTAGAAAAGCCTAGCTGCTTGGCACTTGATTCCTTCTTGTATCCACCTACACACTCAACAATTATTAATGCAAAACCTATGAGGATGAATGCTCTTGACTGGATGACTTTGGGATTACCGAGTTCCTCCCAACCATGATCCTACAACCATTCCTGGCTCTGTACGGATCCCCCCGAGCTAGATTCCAACATGCAAAATGAGGCAGAGGTCCTTAAGCTATAGCTTGTTTAGTTCTGGAATGTTTGGGCCAGATTGCTTTAGTTTCTTGGAGCAGAAAAACACTCTTTGATTACCATAAGAGAATGATAATGAAAAAGATAGGATCCCCCCCAAAACTTGGGATCTGCCTTATTAAGTAGGGAAGTCTTGAATTAGGTTGTTGAAGTAATTAGTTTCTTGAAATTCAATAATTAAATAATTAAAAGATATTATTTAATTTAATGTTTAGTCCTCTTGAGTTGGGACTCTTTCCAACTGTTCAACCATTAGTCAAATTTATTTATGCTCTTAAATCCATAATGGTATTAATAATTATTCCTATATTATTTATCTTTAACTTTTTAATTCATTATATATCTTTTTTCTTTAAAATATAATTAATAATGCATAATTAGATATTCTAATTATATTCCATACTTAAAATGATAACACCATTTATTAAATTAAAGCTCCTAACAAAATCATAATAATTATAATAATAGTAGCTTGGAGGCTTTTAATCAGATTAGTCATGGAATACTATCGGTAAATATCTTTTATGAGATTATGTATCTTATCAGTGATACTTCTTTTTGATATATTAGGGACAAGTCCAAATCTTAGGACGGTCTCGGTAAGCTTGGCTAGGTACCTCTAGTCTCCCTCTTTGCATGTCGGATTCCCTCGTTCAACCCGGTAATTCCCACAGTACTTGATGGATAGAAAGATGAATCATTTGGTTAATTAAATAAATGTGATGAAGGTGCTCTTCAGAGTCTTCTCGACTCAACACTTGGAAATTCCGTAACCCCGAGTGCTCTTCAGATCCATTTAACTCAACACTCCCACATGGGCATTACTCTAGTGCAATTCCAGAGTCTTTGCTGAACACTAGGGCTAGAATGTGGTTGTGAGGCACATCTAGGATCTTTCATTTGCCTTGGATTCGGTATTCATTTTATCAAGCTTGGAGTGCTCCAGGGTTTATGCCCAACACTCAATGTACACCAGGGCTTACTCCCAGTACATCATATTTCCTCTAGGTACATCGAGGCTTTTGCCCAGTACGTAGTTAATCTGTATGTTTCTGAGTCCACGCTCAACACACTATATAAATCAATTATGTCATTCAAATCACTACACATTATGTAAGAAAAAGGGTCATTTCAGTATATTAAGGCTTTGTGCCCACATAAAGACATAATTAGAAACATTGGGGCTTTCTTGCCCAGCGTATAAAAAAATAAAGAAATTTAGTTAGGGTCCATGTCCAATATGTCAGTCTACTAAAGAATAAATCATATGTACTAGGGCTTATGCCCAATAATTAGAGTAAATAACATGTGCTGGGTCCGTGGCCCAATATAACATCATAACATAGGCAATCCAAAAGTTGGGATATTACACAAGGCAATCATTTCCGATCGAGACACGAAGTTCACTAGCAACTTCTAGAGAGCACTGTTCTCTGGTTTGGAGACCAAGTTATAATTCGGTACCACGTACCATCCCCAAACCGACGCAAAAACAAAACAAGTAAACCAAATCCTTGAGGACATGTTGAGGATGTATGTCAAGAACAACCCCACCAAGTGGGAAGATTATTTGAACCTTATAGAGTTTTCCTACAACAGCAAATACCAAACCTCTGCAAAAATGATCCCTTTCGAGGTACTCTATGGCAGGTAATGTCGAACACCTATGACTTGGGACAGTCCGGTAGACAGACATATGTTAGGACCTAACCTACTAAAAGACTTGGAACAACTAGTCTCCAAGGTACAACTGAACTTGACAGAATCACAAAACCACCAAAAGAGTTATGCAGACAAGAAAAGAAAAGACAAATACTACCAAGTCAGGGAACATGCGTTTCTAAAAATACAGGCAAAAAGAAGATCGTTGAGCTTAGGATGTTGCGGGAAACTAGCCCCAAGATTTTGTGGACCTTTTGAGATACTGACCAAGATGGGCCCAATGGCTTATGAGTTAGCCTTACCAGCTCATATAAAAGTTCATAATGTTTTTCATGCTTCATTATTAAAGAAATATGTATACAATACTAAACATGTAATTGATTGGTCCTTACTATAGGTGGAGCCCGAAGGGGATTTCAGGCTAGAACCACTCCACATTCTGGACAAGAGAGAGGTGCAGCTTAGGGGGAGGACCATTACTCAGCTGAAAGTGTAATGGAGGCACTTTGGACCAGATGAGGCTACTTAGGAGAATGAGACCACCACGAAAGAGGCATACCCCGCCTTGTTTCATGACCTCATTCCTAGTCCCTAGAAACACTGGGACGGTGTTGTTTCTAAGTGGGGAGGGATGTAATATCCTGAATTTTGGACTAACTATTTTATGTTGTTATATTGGACCACAGCCCCAGCACATTTGTTTTATTTTGAGTATTGGGCATGATCCCTAGCACCATTGATTTATTCTTGTATATAATGACATACTGGGCATGGACCCTGACTGACTTCTTTATTTGAGTGTATACTAGGTGAGGAAGCCCTAATGTTTTGATGATGTGCTTCAGCTTTGACATGGGTACAAACCCTAATATACTGATATGATCTTTTGTTACTAACTATGTAGAGCTATGAATTTACATGATTTGACTTATGAGTGTGTTGAGCGTGGACTCAGAAACACACATATAACCTACGTACTGGGCATAAGCCCTGATGTACCTAGAAGAATGTTTATGTATTGGGAGTAAGCCCTGAGGTACATTGAGTGTTGGGCATAAGCCCTGGAGCGCTGCAAGCTTGATAAATGAATACCGGATCCAAGGCCACTTAAATATTCTAGATGTGCCTCACAACCACATTCTAGCTCCAGTGTTGAGCAGGAAGCTCTGGAATTGCACTAGCGTAACACCCATGTGAAAGTTTTGAGTTAAAAGGATCTGAAGAGCACTCAAGGTTACTATATCTCAAAGTGTTGAGTCGCAAGGATTCTGAATAGCACTTCTACTTTCATCACATTTATTTTAATTGATTAAATGATTCCTCCTCTATCTATCATCAAGTACTGCGGGAACTACCATGTTAAACAAGGGAATCCGACATGCAAGAGAGAGACTAGAGGTGCCTATCCAAGATTACCGAAAGATTGTCCAAAGAAGTGGACCTTACCCTTAAAAAAAAGTTAAAAAAGTATTATGTCAAGATACAAGATTAAATATTATTATTAGGGATTTTAATAAATAATGATGTGATTATTTATTTATAAAAAACATTTATTGCATATAGTTTATGCATAATGGGCTGCCACATTAGTAAATAGTATTAATAATATATTAATACCTAGGTTGGATATATTATTATTATTATAATTATGAGAAGTTTAAATTAAAAACACTCATAGTTAAAACAAAGGAAAAGTCCTAGTTCAAGAGGACTAGATATTTTGGGTAAACAATATCTTTTAAAATATTAATTATTTAAATTAAAGAAGCTAAATATTTCAAACAACCATAATTCAAGACTCCCCTATGTAAAGAGGGCGGATCCCAAGTTTAAGGGATCATCTTTCCCTATCATTATCATTCTCATATGGTAATCAAAGAGAATTTTTCTGCTCCAAGAAACTGAAGCAGTCTCACCTAATAATTCCAAATGTGAACCAGCATTGAACCTAGGGCCTCTATCTCTCATTGGATGTTGGAACCATCTCGAGGGGATCTAGTTAGAACTAGGAATGGTCTAAGGGTCATGGTTGGGAGGAACATGGTAACCCCAAGGCTATCCAGCTGAGAAAATCATTCTAACATGTCAGCTAAGCATAAAAGGTTCTGCAATAATTATTGTTTGAGTGTGCAGGCTTCTAGAGGAAAGGATCAAGTGCCAAAGCAGCCAGGTATGTAATATTAATTGTTTCCATTTCCAGTTATAGTAGACATAGGATTTTAGACTAGAATTGATATTTCAACACTGTTTAAATCCCCAATACAAATATTTTCAACTTAGAGGTTTGGCCCAAAAACCAGTGGAGGGTCTAGCAGGTCTATCCAAGCTAGCCTGTGCTAGACATCGCACCATTAGAAAACTCAGGAACTCTCTTATTTCTATTCGAAAGATTTTATAACTATGCATTACCTTTTGTTCCTATATTTTTTTTTGAGCTAGGGTGATTAGTACTTTAAAAATAATTATGCTTTCTGGTTAGAATCGTTTTACTATTTCATAGTATAGATTCCACTTCTGGCCATAATACTTTCTTAATAAATATCTAGGCTAGTAAGGATTTTAGTATATGTATCAAAACCCTCAAAGGCTCTTAAATCCTGGACAAGAACGTATTTACAATTCTTTTTATTTACACAGTACTTCCAATCGAAACCCATTGACATTTCATTCTACCTAGTAACTCTAGGTAGGAAAATTATTTCGTTACAAACAATACAATGATTTTAGAGTTAGGGTTTTAATTATGTTCCTTTATTTATTTCTTTTTTGTTCTTAAAAATCACCACATAGGAACAACAAACCCATTGAATCAAAACGAAGAATTTCAAATTAAAATCGCAAACTCCCATCAACCTTATCTTTTATCCACTATTGGTTTCATCTATTTTCCCTTTAAACATGTTTACAGACTGTAAGCTAGAAATCATAGCTAGAATTAATATTTCCATCATTTAAACATTTCAAGAGTCAAACGTTAAAACCATAGAACACATAGGACCACGACCTTTCTCCTTGGAGCCATAACAAGAATATACTAGATATTCGAAGGTTACTACTTCTCACAAACCACAAACTCAGACTTATAATTTACATTTTAACCTTCAAACCCTGAACGGGCTCAAGGATTAAATCCCATCACAAAAACGATAGGAGTCTCATACTTTTTGAATTAAAAGCCCCAAGTCGGATATCGAACCCCGGGAACAACCCAAAGGCCCACGTTACCTTTAATAATCTAGATAATAGAGAGAATTATAAATGACAACAACGATTAACCAAATAGAAGAAGCAAATCGTTTATAGCATATACACACATATAAATTTCTCTTATGCCATAGGAAAACGTAGAACAGAGCAATCGCAAGTTTCATAATTTACCAGGGACTCCATTATTTAGACAGACAACCTTTCATTAAGATTTCAAACCAACAGAATACCAAATGGAAATCGAGTGACCCTATTTCTTTCTTCACGCATCCATTTCGGTGTCATAATAATGAAAAAACAGAAGTTAGTTTCCCATTATAAACAGCAAAAACGAGAATCCACAAATCATTACAGGCATAGAAATATTCTTTCAAACCCAAATGTACACATGCATGAATACATTGAAAGCAATCGAGACCAAATCACTAAACCCTACTGCAAGCATGGGAACCCCCAGAAGTTTCACTCATCAAAACAATATTTAAAACGATATTATCAAACGCCTGGTCAAGCCAAAGGAAACCACTCTGGAGACTCCAAAATTTGAGTGAGCCAAAGGCATCACGAAGTCTCTCCATTGCAAACTTATCAAAACCTTCTCCAACAACCGAGATAGTTAGGTGTGAGGGGTTGAAAAAACCCTGGACTTACTAGTCCAAATGCCTTGTATAGTTTGTATTTGTTCCCTTCTGTTCCACGCAGAGAGCCACCACTCCTATCAATAGAGGAAAACCAAGAGAAGTTAGGACTATTGATGTATATGTAACTTCGGAATGTATTTCATCTATGTATTTCATATATATTTATTGTACCCTTATTAGATATGTGTTATTCCTCTATAACGAAGTGTCGTCATGTGGATTGACAAGTGTCGCAAGTGTGTATACTTTCCGATGGGTTATTAGACCACCATGTGTGGGGTCGGCCCTGAAATATATATTATATTGTGGATGTACCTAGCTAGACAACTCGGCCCCATAAGGTCACTGGGAAAACAAGTTAGTATAAATAGAGATCAAGAGATCTCTATTTAGATCATTCAGAAAGTTATATCTCTCTGACTCAGAAAGTGGCGCACTAGTGAGGAGGAGGATCATCTACTACTAGGAGACTATCTCAAGTGTATTTTAGTTGTACTTTGGTTGATCCATTGCTCTCTCTATCTCTGAGGAAGTTGTGGGGTTTTTCACCTTAGGGTTTTCCCCATGGAAACTCTGTGTCCTTGTCTCTCATGCTTTTGATTCTTGTGATGCTTGTCATGCTTATTGTGATTGTTATGCATTGATATATTGTATATGTCATTCTCTCAGTAAAGATCCAAGAGTATTGTGAATTAATGCTCAAAAATTTAACATGGTATCAGAGCTAACCTAAGAAGAAGACATTTTGCAGTGACGAACACTTGAGTTTCGTGTTTATTGGGTTTCTCTCCATAGATTTTGGAAAAGCAGTATAGTAGATTGACTCTACTCATCAAGGAGAATCTATCCGTCCAATTAGAAATCAATTTTGAGCATTTTCAGATTTTGCCCTAAAAATTAGGGTTTCCACAAAAATAGGAATTTCTAAAATCTGAAGACATAGCTGGAAGCTCCTTGTAAAAAGTGAAGTTTAGAGCCTTGGATCGAGATTTTTGGCTGGGTAGATCTCCGGACTCAAACCCTAATTCAAGGCTCTCCCGAGTGAACCCGGGAGGACAAAAAGGCAAATCTGAAGGGTAAATCTTTGCTAATCTCAAATTATGAATACACCAAGCTGATCAGCTCATCAAGGCGCATCTTTCTATTCTTTCAGAAAATTGAAATTCACATTTTGAATTTTTAGGGTTTTTCCGACAAACCCTAATCTGGGACCAAATCGAGTTTTCAGCATTTCAAGTGGTAAGACCTAAATCTTTTCTATTTCCATTTGAAGTACTCCTTAAGATGTCTCACCACACTAAGCTTGAGGATAAGCTTGAAGGACCTGATAACTTCCAAGCTTGGAAGAATAGGATTGGGTTAATCCTGGAAGAAAATGAGTTGGACTCATATGTAAAAGAAGACATCCCTATCCCAGAGGATGAAGAGGCTAAGGTATTGCATAAGAAAATCTTGGTCAATGCAAAGAGAATCATTGTCGATTCTATCAAAGACCATCTCATATCCCATGTGTCTTCTCTAAAGACACCCAAGGAGATGTTTGACTCTTTGACCAAACTATTTGAAGGGAAGAACATAAATAGGAAGATGACCCTGCGGAACCAATTGAAAGGAGTAAAGTTTCAGAATGGAGAAACCATTTAATCTTATTTTTCAAGGTTCTCCCAGATCAAGGAACAACTAGAAGCAGTGGATGAAATGGTGGAGAATGGTGAAGTGGTGATGACCACTCTAAATGGCCTACCCAAGTCATGGGATTGCTTTATTCAAGGAATTTGTGCAAGGAAGAAGTTAATCTCCTTCAACAGATTGTGGGAAGAATGCTCTCAAGAAGAAGCTAGGCTTGTGGCCCAAGAAGAAAAGATGGGAAATGAAGATCAAGCTCTCATAGCACATGCCAAGAAAGGAAAGTGCAAGAAGGAATCATCTCATAATAGGAGATTCTCACACCACCATTATCACAAAGATAAGAAAGATCTCAGATGCTTCAATTGCAATGAGAAGGGACACTTTGCTTCAGATTGTCCCAAGAAGAAGAAAGACAACAACAACAACTTCAATAAGAAGAAGAAGAATAACAAAAAAAGATATCATGCTCATGCTACCGAAGATGATGAACCCCCAAAGAAGAAGGCTAGGGCAGAAAGTGATAGTGATGATGACTCATCAAGTGAAGAAGAATATGTTCTAATTTCTGCTCTCACAGGTACTATCTCCCATGGTTGTAATGATTGGTTGATTGACAGTGGGGCTTCGAAACACATGGCTGGGTTTAAGGAATCTTTTGTGAATCTATCTAAACATGAATCACCCCATAAGGTGAAACTTGGGGATGATTATCAATACCCAATCAAAGGAAGTGGTGAAGCCTCCTACAACCTAGATTCTGGAAAATATTTGAAGATGAAAGAAGTCCTTTATGTACCTGGGCTCAAGAAGAACTTACTCTCCATCGCTGCATTGGATGCAAAAGGTATGAGGGTTGCATTTGTGGATGGCCAAGTCCTAATGTGGCCAAAGGGAAAGAACATAGATGATGCAGTAGTGATTGGAGAGCAAGAGGGAGGTTTGTATAAATTGAAGGGACAACCTGAACATGCCATGGTACATGAATCCATGGAGACAAGTGAACTTTGGCATATAAGACTCGCTCATATGCACTATAGGGCACTTCCAATTGCAAGCAAGGCTATAGAGGGTCTTCCTGAAATCAAGACCAAACATGAAGGTGTTTGCAAAGGATGTGCAAAAGGTAAGAACATTAAGAAGGCTTTCCCAAGCAGTGAAAGCAAGGCAAAAGACTTCTTGGAAATCATCAACTCAAATGTATGTGGTCCTATGTCATCCAGTTCTCTAAGTGGGTATGTTTACTATGTCTCATTTATTGATGACTTATCCAGGAAGACTTGGGTATACTTCTTGAAGAACAAAGATGAGGTGTTTGATAAATTCAAGGAATTCAAAACCTTGATGGAGAATCAAACTGACAAGAAAATCAAAACATTCAGATCCGACAATGGTGGAGAGTTCACCTTAGGTGATTTCCAGAAGCTTTGTAGTGATTCAGGGATTAAGAGGGAGTTGACTGCTCCTAAGAATCCTCAACATAATGGAGTTGCAGAAAGGAAGAACAGAACAATCATGGAAGCAGCAAGGGCAATGCTGCATGACCAGGATCTACCTATGCATCTATGGGCAGAAGCAGCTAGAACAGCTGTATATGTGCAAAACAGAACACCCCACAAGATATTGGACAATAAGACACCAGAAGAGGTATTTTCTGGTAAGAAACCTAAAGTCAGCCATCTCAGAATATTTGGTTTTCCAATATACTCTCATGACCCAAAGGAAAAGAGGACTAAACTAGATCCTTCAGGAAAGAAGGGTATCTTTGTGGGTTACAATGAAAGCTCGAAGGCTTACAGAATATACTTTCCAGGGTTCAAGAAGATTGATGTCAGCAGGGATGTAACATTTGATGAAAACTCAGCATTCATCAAATCAAGGAAGGCACCTATTGAAATTTATGAAGAACCTAAGGAAACTAGATTTCAAGATACTACCATGACTGAAGCAGTTCCAGAAGTTGTTCGTGAGTTTGAAGATCCGCAAGAACCTGTAGATCCACCCCATAAGGATAACTCTCACAAGAGGAAACCTACATGGGCTAGAGAGCTCATTCAAGATGCAGAAAGATTTGGCATTCTAGAAGAAGAACACAGAGCAAAGAAGAGAGCCAGATCACATACCAACTATGTTGCTTTACTCTGTGACATTATGAACAAAGAACCTTCCAGTTATGAAGAAGCAGTGGAAAAGAAAGAATGGAAGGATGCCATGGTTGAGGAATACCAATCAATAATGAAGAATGATGTTTGGGATGTTGTCCAAAGACCTAAAGAGAAGTCTGTTGTGACTTCCAAATGGATCTACAAAATCAAGCATGCTGCAGATGGCAGTGTAGAAAAAAACAAAGCAAGATTCGTAGCTCGTGGCTTCTCTCAGAAAGAGGGAATAGATTATGAAGAAACTTTTGCACCTGTAGCTAGGTATACTTCCATTAGAATAGTACTTTCCCTGGCTGCAACAATGAAATGGAAAATACACTAGATGGATGTCAAGACTGCTTTCTTGAATGGTGTAGTTGAAGAGGAAGTATATGTGGAGTAGCCACTCGGTTTTGAAATACATGACAGGGAGTCATATGTGTGCAGATTGCAGAAAGCCTTGTATGGCTTGAAACAAGCTCCCAGAACTTGGTATGGTAGAATGGATGGTTTCCTATCTAGTTTGGGCTTTACCAAGAGTAAAGCGGATTCCAACCTTTATTACAAGGTTGAGGAAGGGAATCTTGTGATTCTACTCTTGTATGTGGATGACTTATTTGTAATAGGAGATGACAGATTGATTGCAGATACTAAGAGGAAGCTTGTTGCTGAGTTCGATATGAAAGATTTGGGAATGATGCATTATTTCCTAGGTATGGAGGTGTGGCAGAGTGCAGGTGGGATCTTCCTTGGTCAAGGGAAGTACACAGTAGATATCCTGAAGAGCTTCAGGATGATGGATTGCAAGGCTATGGCCACAACTATGGCATCGAATCTGAAGCTTCTATGTGATGCTTCATTTGAGCCAGTTGATGTCTCTATGTATCGTCAGATGATTGGGTCCTTGAAGTACCTGATGAACACGAGACCGGATATTTTCTTTGTGGTGAACACATTGAGTCAGTTCCTGACAGATCCGAGGAGTGTTCATCTGGTTGCTATAAAGCATGTTCTGAGGTACCTGAAGGGTATAGTGGATTATGGGCTCAAGCATGAGGTGAATCAAAAGTTTAACCTGCAGGGTTATGTTGATTCAGATTGGGCTGGCAGTGCTGTAGATAGGAAGAGCATATCTGGGTGCTGCTTCAGTATGGGATCGGGTGTGATCTATTGGTTTAGTAGGAAGCAGTCCTGCATAGCACTTAGTACAACTGAGGCAGAGTATGTTGTAGCCTGTTCAGCTAGTTGTGAGGCAGTATGGCTACGGAACCTACTGTCTGAGTTATTTGATCTCCTATTGGATGCTACTGGTATATTCCGCGATAACCAGAGTTGTGTGAAGCTATCTGAGAACCCAGTGTTTCATGACAGGTCAAAACACGTAGAGATCAAATATCACTATATCAGGGATATGGTGCAGAGAGGAGCTGTGAAGCTCCTATACGTTGCGATGGATGAGTAGATTGCAGATGTGCTGACGAAGCCACTAGCCAGGGTGAAGTTTGAGTACTTCAAGGAGAGGTTTGGTGTTCTTCAGATTGATGACACTTCAAGGAAGAAGTGGTGGACACATTTGCTTAAGCCATTCCAATCATGTTGGAAGGAGGATCCTTCACATGGCTATGGATGTAAGAACTGGATGATGAGCATCAGGATGATGTTCTGGTTTCTGCTTTGTATGATCAATTGGATCATTTATATGTATATGTATGTATGCATCATGTTGGATGCTAGATATGATCAGTTGGATCATTTATATGTATATGTATGTATGCATCATGTTGGATACTTGGACCATGTATCTGTATATGTATCAGGTGGATACATTGTATGATTAGGTAGATCATGTATGTTGATATGTATCATGTATTTATATTTGTATCAGGTGGATACACTGTGTGATCAGGTGGATCATGTATGATGATATGTATCAGGTAGATACTTGGTATGCATCAGGTAGATGCATTGTATGATCAGGATGATCATGGATGACGAGCTTCAGGATGTTGCTCTAGATGACATGCAGTAGGATGTTGCAGTGATGATGATCAGGATGATCATGTGTACATCAGGATGATGTATGGTGAGTATCAGGTTGATACTCTGTGGCCCTGGAACAGGTTGTGCAGATAAGCATGTAATTTGTGCCTTGGGAGATTTGCAGATAGTCTTTCGAGGTTTTTCCTATGGCATGTAATTTGTACCCTAGGATATTTGGCAAATGCTCTTTTGAGGTTTTGCTTGGGAGGACATATAATTTGTGCCCTGGGAGATCTGCAAATAGTCTTTCGAGGTTTTTCCTATGGCATGTAATTTGTGCCCTGGGATATCTGGCAGATGCTCTTTCGAGGTTTTGTCCTATGGCATGTAATTTGTGCCCTGGGAGATCCAATAGGTTGAGCTATGTGCTCGTAATCAGTCCTGGGATGCTCTTTCGAGTTTTTGCCATGACCACATGTAATTTGTGCGCTGGGAGATCCGATAGGTTGAGCCTTGTGCTCGTAATCAGTCCTAAGATGCTCTTTCGAGGTTTTGTGGTGACCACATGTAATTTTTTCCCTGGGAGATCCGATAGGTTGAGCCTTGTGCTCGTAATCAGTCCTAGGATTCTCTTTCGAGGTTTTGTGGTGGGGTCACATGTAATAAGTCCTAGATATCTGGACAGGATGAAAAAGGCCTCAGATGCTCTTTAGGGTTCTTGCTAGTCAAGAGACTCTTTTAAGGTTTTGTGACGCATGTAATAAGTCCTGAGGATTCCACAGTATGGCCAGTGATGACGAAGACCTGCAGGTGGTGGGCCTACATCCAGTATGAAAAAGGACTAGCTTTGTAGAACTTCCTATGACGAGTAGAGTCAGAGTGTTAAATTTTTGAGCATTAATTCACAATACTCTAGGATCTTTGCTGAGAGAATAACATATACAGTATATCAATTCATGACAATCACAATATGACAAGCATCACAAGAATCAAAAGCATAAGAGACAAGAGATACAAAGTTTCCATGGGGAAAACCCTAAGGTGAAAAACCCCACAACTTCCTCAGAGATAGAGAGAGAAATGGCTCAACCAAAGTACAACCAAATAACACTGAGATAGTCTCCTAGAAGCAGATGATCCTCCTCCTCACTAGTGCGCCACTTTCTAAGTGAGAGTGAGTTACTTTTTCGAATGTGTGAAATAGAGATCTCTGATCTCTATTTATACTAACCTTTTTTCCCAGTGACCTTATGGGGTCGACTTGTCTAGCTAGGTACATCCACATTACATTATATTTAATTCAGGGCTGACCCCACAAGGTGGTCTAATAACCCATCGGCAAGTACACACACTTGCGACACTTGTCAATCCACATGACGACACTTCCTTGTAGAGGAATGACACATATCTTATAAGGGTACAATAAATATATATATAAAATACACAGATGAAATACATTCCGAAGTTACATATACATCAACACTCCCTCTTAACTAGGAAGGTATTTCTCGACACAGTTCTGCTAGACAAGTCTTCTTCTCGGGATCATCATCATTGATGCATCATCATCATCATTGTCACTACTGTTGCTATCTCAACCAATCTCTGACTCTACTCGTCATAGGAAGTTGTACAGAGCCAGTCCTTTTTCATACTAGATGTAGGCCCACCACCTACAGGTCTTCATCATCACTGGCCATACTGTGGAAACCTCAGGACTTATTACGTGCATCACAAAACCTGGTTGTAGCATCCCAGGCTATTACGAGCACACAGCTCTACCTATAGGATCTCCCAGGAGCACATTACATGTGACCCATCACAAAACCTGGCTGAAGCATCCTAGGCTGTTACGAGCACACGGCTCTACCTGTCGGATCTCCCAAGAGAACATTACATGTGATCTCACCACAAGACCTGGCTGAAGCATCCCAGGCTATTATGAGCTCACGGCTCTACCTGTCGGATCTCCCAGGAGCACATTACATGTGGTCCACCACAAAACCTGGCTGAAGCATCTGAGGCCTTTTTCATCCTGTCCAGATCTCCCAGGAGCAAATTACACGTGGTCATGGCAAAAGTTCGCTGAAGCATCTGAGGCCTTTTTCATCCTGTCCAGATCTCCCAGGAGCAAATTACATGCCATAGGACAAAACCTTGAAAGAGCATCTGCCAGATATCCCAGGGAACCAAATTACATGCCATAGGCAAAACCTCGAAAGACTATCTACAAATCTCCCATGGCCAAATTATATGTCCTCCCAGAGCAAAACCTTGAAAGAGCATTTGCCAGATATCCCAGGTCACTGAATTACATGCCATAGGCAAAACCTCGACAGACTATCTGCAAATCTCCCAGGGCAACGAATTATATGCTCATCTGCACAACCTGTTCCATGGCCACAGAGTATCATCTGATACTCATCATACATCATCCTGATGTACACATGATCACCCTGATCATCATCACTGCAGCATCCTGCTGCATGTCATCTGGAGAAGCTCGTCATCCACGATCATCCTGATCATACAATGCATCCATCTGATGCATACCACGTATCTACCTAATACATATCATCATACATAGTGTATCCACTTGATACATAGATACATGATCCACATAATGTATCCATCAACATACATGATCTACCTGATCATATCTGATACATATCAATATACATGATCTACTTGATCATACAACGTATCCACCTAATACATATACAGATACATGGTCCAAGCATCCAACATGATGCATCTACAAAATACATACACATGATCCAACCAATCATATCCAACATCCGACATGATGCGTACATACATATAAATGATCCAACTAATCATATCTAGCATCCAACATGATGCGTACATACATATAAATGATCCAACTGATCATATCCAGCATCCAACATGATACATACATAAAAATGATCCAACTGATCATATCCAGCATCCAACATGATACATACATAAAAATGATCCAACTAATCATATCCAGCAGAAACCAGAACATCATCCTGATGCTCATCATCCAGTGCTTACATCCACAGCCATGTGAAGGATCCCCCTTCCAACATGCTTGGAATGGCTTCAGCAAATGTGTCCATCACTCCTTCCTCAAACTGTCCTCGATCTGAAGAACACCAAGCCTCTCTCTGAAGTACTCAAACTTCACTCTGCCTAGTGGCTTCATCATCACATATGCAATCTGCTCGTCCGTCGCAACATACAGGAGCTTCAGAGCTCCTCTCTGCACCATATCCCTAATATAGTGATATTTGATCTCTATGTGTTTCGACCTGTCATGAAACACTCGGTTCTCGGATAGCTTCACATAACTCTGGTTATCACAGAAGATACTAGTAGCATCCAACGGGAGATCAAATAACTCAAATAGTAGCTTCCGTAGCCATAGTGCCTCACAACTAGCTGAACAGGCTGCAACATACTCTGCCTCAGCTGTACTCAGTGCTATGCAGGACTGCTTCCTGCTAAACCAAGAGATCACACCTGATCCCATACTGAAGTAGCACCTAGATGTGCTCTTCCTATCTGCAGCACTACCATCCAAATCTAAATCAACATAACCCTGCAGGTTAAACTTTTTATTCGCTTCATACTTGAGCCCATAATCCATTGTACCCTTCAGGTACCTCAGAACATGCTTTACAGCAATCAGGTGAACACTCCTCGGATCCATTAGGAACTGGCTCAATGTGTTCACAGCAAAGCAAATGTCCAGTCTCATGTTCGTCAGGTACATCAAGGACCCAATCATCTGACGATACATAGAGACATCAACCGGCTTAGATGAAGCATCGCATAGAAGCTTCAGATTCGATGCCATAGGTGTGGCCATGGCCTTGCAATCCATCATCCCAAATCTCTTCAGGATATCTACTATGTACTTCCCTTGACCAAGGAATATCCCACCTGCACTCTGCCACACCTCCATGCCTAGGAAATAGTGCATCATTCCCAAATCTTTCATATTGAATTCAGCAACAAGCTTCCTCTTAGTATCTGCAATCAGTCTGTCATCTCCTGTTACAAATAAGTCATCCACAGACAGGAGTAAAATCACCGGATTCCCTTCCTCAACCTTGTAGTAAAGGTTGGAATCCACTTTACTCTTGGTAAAGCCCAAACTAGATAGGAAACTGTCCATCCTACCATACCAAGTTCTGGGAGCTTGTTTCAAGCCATACAAGGCTTTCTTCAATATGCACACATATGACACCCTATCATGTATTTCAAAACCAAGTGCTCCACATATACTTCCTCTTCAACTACACCATTCAAGAAAGCAATCTTGACATCCATCTAGTGTATTTTCCATTTCATAGCTGCAGCCAGGGCAAGTACTGTTCTAATGGAAGTATACCTGGCTACAGGTGCAAAAGTTTCTTCATAATCTATTCCCTCTTTCTGAGAGAAGCCACGAGCTATGAATCTTGCCTTGTATTTCTCTACACTGCCATCTGCAGGATGCTTGATTTTGAAGATCCATTTAGAAGTCACAACAGACTTCTCTTTAGGTCTTGGGACAACATCCCAAACATCATTCTTCATTATTGATTGGTATTCCACAACCATGGCATCCTTCCATTCTTTCTTTTCCACTGCTTCATCATAACTGGAAGGCTCTTTGTTCATAATGTCACAAAGTATAGAAACATAGCTAGTGTGTGATCTGGTTCTCTTCTTTGCTCTGTGTTCTTCGTCTGGAATGCCAAATCTTTCTGCATCTTGAATGAGCTCTGTAGCCCATGCAGGTTTCCTCTTGTGAGAGTTATCCTCATGGGGTGGATCTACAGGTTCTTGTGGATCTTCAAACTCACGAACAACTTTTGGAACTGCTTCAGTCATGGTAGTGTCTTGAAATCTAGTTTCCTTAGGTTCTTCATAAACTTCGATAGGTGCCTTCCTTGATTTGATGAATGCTGAGTTTTCATCAAATGTTACATCCCTGCTGACATCAATCTTCTTGAACCCTGGAAAGTATATTCTGTAAGCCTTCGAGCTTTCACTGTAACCCACAAAGATACCCTTCTTTCCTGAAGGATCTAGTTTAGTCCTCTTTTCTTTTGGGACATGAGTGTATACTGGACAACCAAACATTCTGAGATGGATGACTTCAGGTTTCTTACTAGAAAAGACCTCTTCTGGTGTCTTGTTGTCCAATATCTTGTGGGGTGTTCTGTTCTGCACATATACAACTGTTCTAGCTGCTTCTGCCCATAGATGCATAGGTAGATCCTGGTCATGGAGCATTGCTCTTGCTGCTTCCATGATTATTATGTTCTTTCTTTATGTAACTCCATTCTATTGTGGATTGTAAGGAGTAGTCAACTCCCTCTTAATCCCTGAATCACTGGAAAGCTTCTTGAAGTCACCTGAGGTGAATTCTCCACCATTGTCGGATCTGAATGTTTTGATCTTCTTGTCAGTTTGATTCTCCATCAAGGTTTTGAATTCCTTAAACTTATCAAACACCTCATCTTTGTTCTTCAAGAAGTATACCCAAGTCTTCCTGGAGAATTCATCAATAAATGAGACATAGTAAACATACCCGCTTAGAGAACTGGATGACATAGGACCACATACATCTGAGTGGATGATTTCCAGGATGTCTTTTGCCTTGCTTTCACTACTTGGGAAAGCCTTCTTAATGTTCTTACCTTTTGCACATCCTTTGCAAACACCTTCATGTTTGGTCTTGATTTCAGGAAGACCCTCTACAGCCTTGCTTGCAATTGGAAGTGCCCTATAGTGCATATGAGTAAGTCTTCTATGTCAAAGTTCACTTGGCTCCATGGATTCATGCACCATGGCATGTTCAGGTTGTCCCTTTAATTTATACAAACCTCCCTCTTGCTCTCCAATCACTACTGCATCATCTATGGTCTTTCCCTTTGGCCACATTAGGACTTGACCATCCACAAATGAAACCCTCATACCTTTTGCATCCAATGCGGAGATTGAGAGTAAATTCTTCTTGAGCCCAGGTACATAAAGAACTTCTTTCATCTTCAAAGATTTTCCAGAATCTAGGTTGTAGGAGGCTTCACCACTTCCTTTGATTGGGTATTGATAGTCATCGCC
Organism: Larix kaempferi; assembly: GCA_027924585.1. NCBI lineage: Eukaryota > Viridiplantae > Streptophyta > Pinopsida > Pinales > Pinaceae > Larix > Larix kaempferi. The sequence continues at coordinate 9,464,141 of BSBM01001030.1, forward strand.
AAGTTTCACCTTATGGGGTGATTCATGTTCAGATAGATTCACAAAAGATTCCTTAAACCCAATCATGTGTTTGGAAGCCCCACTATCAATCAACCAATCATTACAACCATGGGAGATGGTACCTGTGAGAGCAAAGATTAGAACATACTCTTCTTCACTTGATGAGTTATCATCACTTTCTGCCTTAGCCTTCTTCTTGGGTGGTTCATCATCCTTGGCAGCATGAGCATGAAGCCTTCTTTTGCTGCCCTTCTTCTTTTTGTTGGTGTTGTTGTTGTCCTTCTTGTTCTTGGGACAATTTATGGCAATATGTCCTTTCTCATTACAGGTGAAGCATATTCTTCTTTATTTGAAGTGATGTGAATATTTCTTGGAGTGAGATGGCTCTCTCTTGGACTTCCCTTTCTTGGTGTGAGCTCTGAGAACTTGATCTTCATTCCCCATCTTTTCTTCTCATGGCACAAGCCTTGCTTCTTCTTGTGAGCATTCTTCCCGTAGTCTACTGAAGGAGATCAACTTCTTCCTTGCACAAATTCCTTGGATAAAGGAATCCCATGACCTAGGTAGGCCATTTAGAGTGGTCATCACCAGTTCACCATTCTCCACCATTTCATCCACTGCTTCTAGTTGTTCCTTGATCTGGGAGACCCTTGAAAAATAAGATTGAATGGTTTCTCCATTCTGAAACTTTACTCCTTTCAATTGGTTCCGCAGGGTCATCTTCCGATTTATGTTCTTCCCTTCAAATAGCTTGGTCAAAGAGTCAAACATCTCCTTGGGTGTCTTTAGAGAGGACACATGGGGTATGAGATGATCTTTAATGGAATCAGCAATGATTCTCTTTTCCTTGACCAAGTTCTTCTTATGCAATACCTTGGCTTCTTCATCCTCTGGGATAGGGATGTCTTCTTTCACATATGAGTCCAACTCATTTTCTTCTAGGATTAACCCAATCCTATACTTCCAAGCTCTGAAGTTATCAGCTCCTTCAAGCTTATCCTCAAGCTTGGTGTGGTGAGACATCTTAAAGAGTACTTCAAATGGAAATAGAAAAGATTTAGATCTTACCACTTGAAATGCTGAAAACTGGATCTAGTCCCGGATTAGGGTTTGTCAGAAAAACCCTAACAATTCAAAATGTGAATTTCAAATTTCTGAAAGGATAGAAAGATGCGCCTTGATGAGCTGATCAGCCTGGTGCATTCAAAATTTGAGATCAGCAAAGTTTTTCCCTTCAGAATTGCCTTTTTGTCCTCCCGGGTTCACTTGGGAGAGCCTTGAATTAGGGTTTGAGTTTCCCGGAGATCTACCGAGCCAAAAATCTCGATCCAAAGCTCTAAACTTTGATTTTAGGAAGGAGCTTCCAGCTATGTCTTCAGATTTTAGAAATTCCTATTTTTGTGGAAACCCTTATTTTTAGGGCCAAATCTGAAAATGCTCAGAATTGAATTCTGACTGGATAGATAGATGCGCCTTGATTAGTAGAGTCAATCTACTATACTGATTTTCAAAAATCTGTGGAGAGAAACCCAATAAACAAGGAACTCAAGCTTCTGTCACTCCAAAATGTCTTCTCTCAGGTTAGCTCTGATACCATGTTAAATTTTTGAGCATTAATTCACAATACTCTAGTATCTTTGCTGAGAGAATAACATATACAGTATATCAATGCATGACAATCACAATATGACAAGCATCACAAGAATCAAAAGCATAAGAGACAAGAGAGACAGAGTTTCCGTGGGGAAAACCCTAAGGTGAAAAACCCCACAACTTCCTCAGAGATAGAGAGAGCAATGGCTCAACCAAAGTACAACCAAATAACACTGAGATAGTCTCCTAGAAGCAGATGATCCTCCTCCTCACTAGTGCACCAGTTTCTGAGTGAGAGTGAGTTACTTTTCCGAATGTGTGAAATAGAGATCTCCGAACTCTATTTATACTAACCTTTTTGCCCAGTGACCTTATGGGGCCGACTTGTCTAGCTAGGTACATCCACATTATCTTATATATAATTCAGGGCCGACCCCATAAGGTGGTCTAATAACCCATCGGCAAGTACACACACTTGCGACACATGTCAATCCACATGACGCCACTTCCTTATAGAGGAATGACACATCTCTTATAAGGGTACAATAAATATATATATAAAATACACAGATGAAATACATTCCGAAGTTACATATACATCAACACAGAGGTTGGTTGAGATAGCAGCAGTAGTGACGATGATGATGACGATGCATCGATGACGATGATCCCGAGAAGAAGACTTGTCTAGCAGATCTGTGTCGAGAAATACCTTCCTAGTTAAGAGGGAGTGTTGATGTATATGTAACTTCGGAATGTATTTCATCTATGTATTTCATATATATTTATTGTACCCTTATTACAGATGTGTTATTCCTCTATAAGGAAGTGTCGTCATGTGGATTGACAAGTGTCGCAAGTGTGTGTACTTGCCGATGGGTTATTAGACCACCATGTGTGGGGTCGGCCCTGAAATATATATTATATTGTGGATGTACCTAGCTAGACAAGTCAGCCCTATAAGGTCACTGGGCAAATAGGTTAGTATAAATAGAGATCAGGAGATCTCTATTTAGATCATTCGGAAAGTTATATCTCTCTCACTCAGAATGTGGCGCACTAGTGAGGAGGAGGATCATTTGCTACTAGGAGACTATCTCAAGTGTATTTTGGTTGTACTTTGGTTGAGCCATTGCTCTCTCTATCTCTAAGGAAGTTGTGGGGATTTTCACCTTAGGGTTTTCCCCACGGAAACTCTGTGTCTCTTGTCTCTCATGCTTTTGATTCTTGTGATGCTTGTCATGATTATTGTGATTGTTATGCATTGATATACTGTATATGTTATTCGCTCAGTAAAGATCCAAGAGTATTGTGAATTAATGCTCAAAATTTAACAAGGACCTGGATAAATCACTAAATATGGAAGTAAAACTGAGGAATTAAAGTGTCAAACGTGGACATAGTTACCTGTAGGACGTTCTTCTACATTGCCTCCATGACCACCAAACATTACCCTTACCATGAGTGTAGCCCAGGCCAGGCGCAGCTGCCTCACAAATAAAACTAGGACCCCCTCTCAGCCAAAAGACAATCAAACACACGAATTGACAACTTTTGGGAAAACCCTCGCTAAGACCCTTAGCCCAGCTGGCCAAAGGTCACGCGATAGCCATGTGCACATTTAATACATCCAACTACCATGAGAGGACCCTAATACAAATTGCAAAGTATATAGTATAGTCTTGTGGGTTCAAAGCACTTGGTTAATTATCACTAGGACAAAGACCTCAACCCACACATGTTTAGCACAAAGGGTGTTTTCACCTTGAGAGTTTTTACATGAGGGAATTACTCAAATGATGGCCAACGAAGAACACCTACAAGGAGATGAGAAATAAATATTCACTAGCAAAATCGCTAAGTAAGTCCACAGGTTTCAAACATTCATACCTTACCCTTCGGCGACTCCGCCAGGAGTGCTTAGATCAACCCCAAAGTTTCAGGATATTCCAACTTCTCTCATCAAGTTCATCATTCCTGAGGATTGACATTTGGACAATTGACATTTTTAAACATACATTTAGATCATATAAGAGGAAAAGAGATTTCTAGTATTATTTCATGGCTAAACTTTACATAAACATACTCATCACAATTACTTCCACAACAAAAACATGATTGACAGAAGCTATCTTGCTAAGAATTTTCCCGAACTCTTAAATACTAAATACAAGTATCGATACTTTTCATAGTGCTAAAGTTAATTTATAAATATGTAATCTATGTTAGGCAAAATAGCAAGAAGAATATTTTTTTTTTATCTTACTATTTTAGGGACATTACAAAATCGGGAGGGATTAATGGAAAATAGGTTAATTTTTTACAATATTATATTTTTTCAAGAAGCCATTCATTCAACTATGAATAAGAAACACAAAGGTATGTAGCTAATGCATTTGATAGAGTACAACATAGTTATTTATTTTATGTTATTGACATATTTTTGTTTTCAAGGACTTTTATTAGCTAGATAAAAGATTGTATTTGGAGACCTTTGGTAGCTCCTTTGGTGAATGGTAGACATTCTAATTTCTTCCATATATCTAGAGGAATTGAGTATTCATATTAATGAAAAAATCAGTAGTATAGAGATCAACGTGGAAAGGGAGGTTGGTTATATAGATAGTTATATCCCTATTTTAAGGGGGATATTAAACACTTCAATGGCAATTCAACCTAAATTCAAGTAGGTGCTTGGTTATTTTTTGAAGCGTCATGAGGGCTAGTAAAATCCAAATCCCAAGATGGAATATTTCATTGTTTTTAAACTAGCAAATTGTCCATTTTTTCTGTATTTTTGGTAATTATAAATTGTTATTTTTCACTTATTTGAGAAGTCCCCTTTCCATACCATATTCCAAAGAATTGATTTCATCACATGTATTGCAAAAAAATGAACAAAAGAAAAATTAAAATTCAGGACTTCGGACCTAAATTATTGAATCCAAGAGGTAAAATTGTTCTATTGTCACTTCCTATTTTTCAATGCTCTCAACTTCTAGATCCATCTTATACTATGAATAGTAGTGGGAAATAAATATGGATTCTTTTATGGAAATCGGGTAAATATAATGTAATATCACCCATGTTAGCATTTTGTAGCTCAGAGGCCCTCTTGCATTAGGTGCCTAGGTGTAGGGGTCCAAGAACTTATGAAGTGTCATTAAATATTCATAAAGTGACTTTATGAGTTTTTATTAAAGTAATTTATGGTGTGATATTTTAATTTAAAAGTGATATGCACTTTATAGTGATTATAATGTGACTTTTAAATTATAGAGTGACTTTAAGTTATAAAGTGAACTTTTATAATAGTTACGGAAAAGTGACTTTTCGAAAAGAAAAGATTTAGTATATAGTTCACTTAGGGAATTTAAGTGAACTTGAGATGAGATCCTAGCCATGAATCTTGAGATCAAGATTTACTCTCAACCATGGAATTTGAAAAGTCAATTGAGTTACCCTAATGAGAGAAATAAAAAAGACATGATGCTTCATTTTCTAACATCCAAGAAGGGAGCTTTTGGTGAGAGGCATGATTCTAGAGAGCAGTTTGAGAGGGATTGATTTCCAAGGAGCAACTTGTAGAGAAGAGAGAGAAGTGGAATATCAATACTGAGTCAAGTTTCAGACATTAATGAAGGGCACAATTTTCAAGAGGAGTCTAGGGCACGAAAACCAAGGCAAAAAGAAACCATTAACGTTGGGTCATACTACTGAGATAAATACTTGAGGAGCAAGTTGTTTGTAATATCCTGAATTTTGACTGACTACATTGATATATTGGGCTTAAGCCCCAATGCATATGATTTGTTTTCTTATAGATATACATATTTGGGCGTGGACATTGACTGATGTAGGTTATTTTTATATACTGGGCAGAAAGCCCCAATGTATGGATTTATGTTTTATTATTAGATTGGGTACAAACCCTAACATACTGAGATAATATTTTGTTACATACTGTACAAAGTTATCATAAACATGATTGACTTGTAAGATGTGGTGAGCGTGTACTCTGGAACACATGGATGACCTATGTACTAGGCATAAGCCCTGATGTACATAGAGTATTTTATTATGTACTGGGCATAATCCCCGATCTACTGAGAGTGTTGGGAATAAGACCTGGAGCACTCCAAGCTTGATAATAAATACTGGATCCAAGGCCATTTGTATTTCTAGATGTGCTTCACAAACACATTCTAGTATTAGTATTGAGCGAAATGCTCTGGAATTTCACTAGCATAACGCCCATGTGAGAGTGTTGAGCCAAAGCTCTGAAGAGCACTCGGGGTTACTTGATCTTGAAAGTGTAAAGTCGAAAAACTCTGAATAGCCCTACTATTCATCACAATTATTTAATTGGTTAAATGAATCATTTCTATCTCTTGTCAAGAACTGCGGGAACTACCATGTTAAAACGAGGGAATCCATCATGCAAGAGGAACCTAGAGTCACCTAACCTAGCCAACTATCCAAGCTGACGAAAAGACCATGTCCAAAGAGTTGGACCTTGTATTTAAATATTTATCACAGAGTTATTATGATATTTAATTGATTAAATCAAATAGTTATTATGATATTTACTTAATTAAATCATAGATTTATTATGATATTTACTTAATTAAATCAAAGAGTTATTATGATATTTAATTATTAAATAATCGGATTGGTTATTTATAAAAGAAAACTCATTTATATAAATAGTATGCATAAACGTTATGCCTAGGATGTTTCTTATATTATTATCATTATACTTAAAGAAAAGGTTGTGATCTAACTTAAAGATACATCTAGTTGTAACAAAATAAAAGTCCTAGATAAACTAGGAATGAGTAATTAGTAAAATATTTTTTATAAATCTTATAATTCAATTTAAATTAAAAAGACTGAAATATTTAAACTCAACAGCTATATTCCAAACCAGCTCACCTATATAAATAAGGACAACTCCTAAGGGAGGGATCATCTTTTCTTCTATCATTCTCTTATGGTAAGAAAAGAGAATTTTTCTACAGAACTGAAGAAGCTTACTATTTTCCCAAGATCTTATTAGAAGCCTATATTAGGTCCTCTGCTTTTCCTATTGCATGTTGGAACTAGCTCAAGGGGATCCAGTTAGAACCAGGAACGGTCTAAGGTTCATGGTTGGGAGGAACATGGTAGTCCCAAGTTTATTCATTTAAAATCACTCCACAGGTTAGCCAGAACAATATATAATTATTTCCATTAACTAGTGGTTGAGTTTGCAGGTTCTTCAAAGGAAAGACAAGCTACAGGAATCAAGTATGAAAACTACATTTTATTACAACTAAATAAATTAGGATTTAAATTTAAAAAAGTATTGTACAGCACTTTGATTTATGTCATTGTATTTTTATTTCTTTTATATGGAGCAAGGGCAATATGGCATGGGCTTCCCAGGGTTAAGAAACCTTTAGCTTAATTCATCTATCACCATTTAACAATCCTGTCCACACTTTCAAAATGTAAAGGAATCTAGCAATGCTAGCATTGCTAGCCTATGCTAGATATCCATTGAGGCAAGAACCCTTACAATATTAAACTCGAAATAGACTTCCTTCAGAAATTTCAATTTACACTACATAGAATCGTATTGGTTCAATTAATTTCCCATACTATATTTTTATTTTTCTCCATTCTTAGCATTAGATATTTAGGGCTTTCTACGTTTGAAATTAAATAAATATAAACTTTATATCTAAAATTTCAGTGATTATATGCTTCTAGAACAAACTACAAATCCCCACGATTTAGTGAAAAATTACTTTAGCAAAACTCAGATTAGAGAACAATTAAATTGTGAATCGAAAACTAAGATCCAATACAGTAGTAATCCTCATCTAGGGATTACACTATTTACCAAGCAAGAAAACCAACACGATACATCCAAGCGAATTAAAACACAGACTTCATACAACTCGTTTTCCCATCACTAAAAGGATCGTTTGCCCCAACATTTAACTTAGAAAACTTAAATCAAAGGAATTCTAGAGGCATCAATATTTTACAAAGATTTAATTCCACAAAGCCAGACAAAGCCATTTCAATGACAAACACATGCAATGACAGAGCTCAAAACTCTTAGCATCATTTACTTAAACTTTCAAAGCTTCCAAAATCACTAGAGAAATCGCAAAGCCATCGACATCTTTGAGTAGTCAAAACGAATTTTCAACTTAAAATCAAGAATACCTTCTTCTATAATTCTACCTGGAAGAGTCATGATTTTTCCACTTTAGCTAATTAAATTTTTACGTATGGAAACCAGAGGACAGAGAATTAATCAAGAAGCATTTTAAAACCAATTATTTGAAAACAACAGTAACCTTTCATTTTAAATAGAAGTGCATGCTAAAAGTAAAGATACGAATAAATACCAAATGCCCAACATATCTCCTTAAAACCCCAATGCTGGGAGTATTTGCATGTAGGTGTTAAAGAATATCCAAGTACCCTTTCAACCCGTAGAAAAATTGATAAACGTAAGTTACAGCATTATTAAAATGAAAACCATTAAAGGGTTTATCCCTTCATTTGAACCCATAACTATTTCAAACTTAAAACATTACAAACATTGACCTAGCAGGTCCATAAGATAGGAAGGCCCAAATCGATTTCCATTGTCACCTTCCCCTATGCTAACCAGACTAGACACAACGAAAGAAACATCAACTAGAAACTGAAACCACGAAGGGCACATCTTAGTTACAAGATCTAGAACTCAAAACTACATAACCTTCAACCATTGTTATGGGAGAGGGAAAGCTGGGGTAACTTACCAGGTCTTAGCACCCAAAATGACCCCCTAGGCTATGGGAGAGGGAAAGCTGGGGTAATAGCAGAACCACTTTAGACTTATGCTACTAACCCAGCACATTCGAAGAAAGATCTCTCTTAAGTCTATAAAAGGCTGAAAATAATCAATAAAATTGCAGCCATGAGGAACACATAGATTTGATAGAAGACAGGAAAAAATCGATGACAAACACGTAGCCTTCTCACTAATGATATTCATTCAAAGCATGCTATGAAGGTCATATTTCTTGATAGGACAAATTGTGTAAAATTGTGGCGGGATAATCATAGAGGAAAAACATTGGGTGATGGAGTCAAGATGCTACATGTAAATCGGACATCAGTGTTGTAGTACGAACTATTAAAATAGAGGCAAGGTAGCCAGCCTCCTGCCGTCGTAATGCTATTTTTCGGTGATAAAAGAAGAAAGAAAGAACATACCATTGATATGAGCACCCAACATGGATGAATTCGACATCAACTTTAGTGGCAATATTGTGTGAACACCTGAGATAATAACCAAATCTTGTTTCCAAGAATTCTAAGCTATTATACACTGATCTCATATATGAAAGAGAAAACATAATGTAAATGTGTAACAGGAAGTACGACCACATGAAGAAGAAAGAAAAAACAGACTACAAGTAAAGAACACATGAATCTCTGCCAAATATCTGCCATAGGCACTCCAATTCTATTCAAGACTATGCTTCAGAACATAGCTCAATCTCCCCAGGGTCTTATCCAAAAATGATTTTCCAACCCTTTGATCTTCTATTACATGCTATTTATAGGCTCTCAGCCTTAAACTGATCATCAAAAAACTACTATGACTATGGTGCCACCTATACAATTCAGTTCACTACCCTTGACTGCAAATTACAGAAATGACAACAACGGCTATCAGATGAGCCGTGACTGACTATATAGGTGTCTTTTGCAGGGTATAGACTGCCCTAGTTTCAAACAACAGACAGACCTAAATTGACCTCAAAATGGAAGAGAAAATGCTCATAACACATAGCCAACGATAGACTTGCCAGGAAAGGAAAAAGGAATTCCATGAACAGGTTGCCACCTCATTTTGGAGCCTTCAATTTTTCCTTGTGGATCGAAGAAGTCTTCAACTTTCAGGGGGTCATCCACCGGTGTTCTTTCAGCTATGGGAGGAGGTGTCACTTCTTCGGTGGGGATGATGTAATCTTTGACAATCTCCATGTCCTGATGAACATCCCACTTGTCTTCTCTGGTCCCTTTCTTCTTCAACCGAAGTTGAACATGCCTATCCATTTGTTGGCCTATACGGTCTTTAGGTTCGCTAGCCGAGCTTTCTTCCACATGGTTTAATGCTATTGCAGGGGAGGGAACATGCTCCTCCTCCATTTTGGACCACACCCATTCTGGCACGACAACTAGTTCAGTTCTCTGCCCACTCTCCATAACCTGCTCTCAATTGAAAGATGCCTGAATGGTCGAGCTCGCCACATTCCAGTATGGACTTGAGTAGTGCACCATGGGAGCAATGCCTATAACTACCATGACAATGATGGTAGTCTTAAGCAATCATTTCTCCATGATTTGCTGACTGCATCCTCGAATGCATGGGTATGATGACTGAAGTCAGTACTGGCATCAAAACATGCCAAAACCAGCCTTCATGGTGGGTAGAAAAAAATACGACGGTGCTGAGTGGTCTCCATCAATTTGGAACTTATTAGTTTGCAGAGGAGATGCTTTTTATCTGCGAAAACCTGTGATCAAACCAGGACTGTAGATCTTGGCCATGCTTTCATCAGAATCGTCGAATGATGTTGCTTCTGACAACTTCGCAAATTTGGGATCTATCGGTTTGTCGCACAAGTAATATCTACGAAGTTATCCTTAGTCGTAGATTGCTTCCTCGTGAGATCTGAGCCGTTAGAAGATGCATATCTTTAACCAAACTTCGCAAATTTGAATCATGACCGTTTTCGTGCGAGTTGTATCGCGAACAAAATGTGGACCGTCGATCTACCCTATTCGCCGTTGATAAACATAGACTTGTCCGTCAGTTAATCCCTCATATGCGCTTAAACTATCCCCAATTCCTTCTGCGATGCATGCTTACGACCCTCAATTTTTATCGCTTTCGATCTCGGCCGTCTATAAGTTCGTTCAAGTGCAGTGGGTGGGTTTTACTCTATCCTTTAGCCTTCTCGGCACCTTTAAACGTTGGAATTTCTAGCATCTGCTATATTTGGGTCAAGCCCAGCGCACATAGCTTGGATTTCTTGATCTAGGAGCTATGTAAAATAAGGGGCAGGGCTTCTAAATGTTATTTCATGAAGTTTTAGCCCTCCCATCCTCCAAAACTCCCTACAAAAGTTAGCACAAACCTGTTGCTAACAACTGGCTCCAACTCGGGGATGTTATCCTACCTATGAGGTAACAAAGAACACCATAGACTAGCGCATTATCCATTGGGCCAGGCTCATCAAAGAAACCTACAACTTGTAGCCTTCTATTATCAAAAACTGAAAGCAAACCGAAAACTGGAAACTATTACTATGCTTGGAAACTTCTAGAAGCGTGCCTACCATGTCGAGCTTATTTATGTACAGGCTTCCCTACACTATGTCACTCCAATGGATTCCATATCATGAGATATGAAAATACCAGTTTATCCAGTCTAGCAACTGATACCCCAAGTAGATTCTCCACTATTCTCGACTAAACTCAAATAGTAAGATTGCAACAACAGAAAATACTGATGATAGGAGTGACCCTTCTGATAAGAATAGAACCTCTCTCCCCGACTAAGCAACTTCTTCATATAGTTAGCCATGGGGTCACATGAAGAATGATGCTGTTGAATATTTTCTGTTGGTATCTCCTCGACTGGGCAAATCTACCTCAACAACCACTCCTCCGACTCTTTAGCAGACTGTAGCTGCGCTTGTAGTCTGGCCAATTTTCTCCTCAAGGGATTGGAGCTATCCTTCTTGTCTCTTTTGTCGCTAACACCAAGTATGTTAATAGCATACCTGTGGTAAGACTTGAATAAATCCTGGAGCTCACTTGTGTATAGGCCTTGACACAACTCAGCAAGGCTGAATCGACTAGCTTCATATACCTCCCTTGGTTGTGGCTGAAATTTTGAAACTTGAGAGGCTACTTCAGCCCCTAGTCTGTTTATAATGTCACTCCTTAGGATTCTCCAAATCCCAAGATTAAAAATTTGGTTCTGTTATGGCGTTTCAAAAGAAAACTCACCCTGATTTTTAAAGGGATCCAGTGAAGGATTCTCCTCTTCAAACTAGGTTTCGAGGTCTGAAAAACCTGTATAAAAATCATGTTGGCCACCCTAGTCATCCTCCAGTGCCTCAACTATCTGGTTAATTTGTTGAAGGTATATGCCAGGACGAAGAACTTCTTCAATTATTGCATATTCTTCTTCGGATCCAGCCCAAGAAGGAAACTCTATCCACTGGAGATCTCTAGGAACCTCTTGGTCGTCATTTCTCCTTTCTTCCTGCGGATGAGGGAAAAGTTCTTCATGCAGAGTCTCAAGGGTTTCTTCATTCAGGGACTTAAGAATTCTCCTTATTTTGGTGAATGACTTAACTTTGGGAAGCAAAGCTTCACCACCCTCAGGCTTGATATTCTCATGGACTACAATAAAGGAGTTAGGAATTGACATTGCATCTCCTTCCTTAGCCGGTCTTCCAGAATACTGAGACTAACTGAATGAAGGATCATTTTTGTCACCTACGTCCAGGAAGCCTATGACTTCCTCATCTTTGTATTCATCATATATGGGTGAACCAAACCTTTCTTCAAGACTTGGCACTACAGGACTCTCCAAATGCTGAGTGTGACCTTCATCAAACATATCCGTATCATCTTCTTCTTCTGCATGGCTAGGATGACCATCTCTCTACTTGCCATGGTAAAACAACCCAGATCATCCATGCCCATCCCCTTCTCTGAACTCTAACCCCCTCCTCAGTTCATGCTTACCGCCCTGCCCTGGGAATCTTCCAGACATTTTGAGGTTTTCTTCAACCTCCACCACATCAGTGAACATATGCTTCAAAATAGAAGACGTTCTCTTCAAAAGAAGAAGAGATAAATCAGGAGGGAAGATAGGTGCATAGTGTAACTTAGCGGCATTCTTTAGGGGCTAAATTTCCTTTGGCATATTATAATAGAATCTTGCGAACCTCCTGTTAAAGCTGGACATGGTCTCAACTTCCCGCCTTCTGATGGAGTAAAACTCTGATAGAACTAGGTCCCATGACCTTCTCCTACCCCAAAACTCCAAAAAGACATCGGACAACTCCCTTCATGTGTCAATAGACACAGGCTGCAAGTGCTTAAACCATTTCTCCACATTTCCTTGGAAGGACTAGGAAAAAATTCTCATACAGAGATCATCATACTCTACTTCAAAAAGGTCTAGAAAATTTTTAAAGCCTTGAATATGTTTCTCAACCGTAAGGATTTCAAAGTCTCCATCAAAAATAGGGAGGTATCCATGGCAGTTTGAAGGAAATTCATGGAGGACAGGGAGCATCTTTAAAGGCCTATATCTCAGCTGAGATCTAGAAGGCGAAGGAGTATGTACAGGGAGAACATTATCAGCCTCACTCTCATGGATTTTGCAAGGCTGGGTATGGATCTTACATGTTTCAAAAGAGGGTGTGGGATCAGCTCTGGGAATGAAAGGAGAATGTACATTTTCAAGATCTAGTGAAGGATATACAAAGGAGGCTCTCTCATGACCTAGAGCTCTTTGGTGAGACATAAATATTTTGATATATATACATAAGGGTCAAAGGAGACCAATAGAAAATAAAAATACCTCTTTGAAGAGATTGACACTTTGATACCTGTTCCTTAATTCTTCCATGTTTAAAATAGTCGAGGTCATTCTCCAGTGGAGTCTGCAAATGGAATTGAATCGCGAGTGGAGTCGGAAATTTTTCCCCAGTGGAGCTACCTTTATATCAAAAACTCAATGAGTGGAGTTGCTAGGTGAAATATATCTGTCTTTTTATGTATGACTGTTGTTCACCATCAACAATCAGCTCTAAAACTTTGTCGTTCTCCCAGGGTTGATAGAACATTCGTTCCGCGGCAACGACGCCAATTTGTTAGCACTCAAAATGACCCCCTATGCCGTGGGAGAGGGAAAGCTAGGGTAATAGTAGAACCACTTTATACTTATGCTACTTACCTAGCACAGTCAGAGAGGGATCTCTCTTAAGTCTATAAAAGGTTGAAAATAATCAATAAATTGCAGTCATGAGGAACACACAGATTTGATAGAAGACCAAAAAAAATCAATGACAAACGTGCATCCTTCTTACTAATGATATTCATTCAAAGCATGCTTTGAAGGTTAGATTTGTTGATAGGAAAAATTATGTAAAAGTGTGGTGGGAAAAACATAGAGAAAAAACGTTGGGTGATGGAGTCAAGACACTACATGTAAATCGGACAGTAGTGCTGCAGTATGGACTATTAAAATAGAGGCAAGGTAGCCACCCTCTTGCCATCGTAATGCTATTTTTTGGTGCTAAAAGAAGAAAGAAAGAACAGAGCATTGATACAAGCACCTAGCATGAATGAATTCGACATCAACTTTAGTGGCAATATTGAGTGAACACCTAAGATAATAACCAGAGCTTGTTTCCAAGAATTCTAAGCCATTATACACTGATCTCAGATATGAAAGAGAAAACACAATGTAAATGTGTAACAGGAAGTAAGATCACATGAAGAAGAAAGAAAAAGAAGACTACATGTAAAGAAACACATGAATCTTTGCCAAATAACTGCCATAGGCACTAAAATTATATTCAAGACTATGCTTCAAAACAGAGCTCAATCTCCCTAGGGTCTTCTCCAAAAATGATTTTCCAACCCTTTGATATTCTATTACATGGTATTTATAGGCTCTCAGCCTTAAACTAATCATCAAAAAACTACTATGACTATGCTGCCACCTAACAATTCAGTTCGCTACCCTTGACATCAAATTACAAAAATGACAATGAAGGCTATTAGATGAGTCGTGACTAACTATACATTTGTTTTTTGCAGGGTACAAACCACCCTGGTTTCAAACAACAGATAGACCTAAATTGGCCTCAAAATGGACGAGAAAATGCCCATACACTTATCCAATGATAGACTTGCCGTGAAACGAAAAAAGGAATGTCGTGAATTGGCTGTCGCCTCATTCTGGAGCCTTCAATTTTTCCCTGTAGATCAAAGAAGTATTCCACTTCTAGGGGGTCGTCCACCAGTGTTCTTTCAGCTACAGGAGGAGGTGTCTCTTCTTTGGTGGGGATGATATAATATTTGACAATCTCCATGTCCTGATGATTGTCTCACTTGTCTTCCCTGGTCCCTTTCTTCTTCAATCGATGTCGAACTTGCCTGTCCATTTATGGCCTGTACGCTCTTCAGCTTCACTGGACGAGCTTTCTTCCACGTGGTCGAATGCTATTGGATAGCAGGGAACATGCTCCTCCTCCATTTCGGACCACACCCATTCTGGCACGACAACCACTTCGGCTCTCTTCCCACTCTCCATAAATTGCTCTCAACTGAAAGATGCCCGAATGGTGGAGCTCCCCACCTTCTGGTATGGACATGAGTCATGCACCATGGGAACCATGCCTATATCTACCGTGATAATGATGATAGTCCTAAGCAATCATTTTTCCATGATTCACTGACTGGATCCCCGAATGAGTGGGTATGATGACTGAAGTCAGTACTGGCATCAAAACATGCCAAACCCAGCCTTCATTATGCGTAGACAAACATATGATGGCACTGAGGTGGCCTCTATCCATTTGGCACTTATTAGTTTACAGAGGAGATTCTTTTTATCTGTCAAAACCTGTGACCAAACCAGGATTGTAGATCTTAGCCATGCTTTCATTGGAACCGTCGAATGATGTTGCTTCTTCCAACTTCACAAATTTGGGACCTATTGGTTTTCCACACAAGTAATATATGCGAAGTTATCCTCAGCTATAGATTGCTTCCTCGTGAGATCTGAGCCATTAGAAGATGTGGAGCTTTAACCAAACTTTGCAAATTTGAATCATGACCCTTTTCACGTGAGTTGTATCACAAACAAAACATGGACCATCAATCTTCCCTATCTGTCATTGATCAACTTAGACTTGTTCGCCAGTTAATCCCTCATCTGCGCTTAAACTACCCCCAATTCCTTCTGCGATGCACTCTTACGACCCTCAATTTTTATCTCTTCCAATCTCGGCCCTCTATAAGTGTCTTCAAGTGCAGCAGGTGGGTTTTCCTCTATCCTTTAGCCTTCTCGGCACCTCTCAACGTTGAACTTTTTGGCATCTTCTAGATTTGGGTCAAGCCCAGCGCACATAGCTTGGATTTCTTGATCTAGGAGCTGTGTAAAATAAGGGGCAGAACTTCTAAATGTTATTTCATGAAGTTTTATCCCTCCCATTATCCAAAAATCCCTACAAATTCTTAGCACAATACTCGTGCTAACACCAAGTTTATGCTAAATCCTAGACCTTCTCTATCATTTTTAAACTCCAACGCAAGGAACATCAATACCTGCGAACCCTATCAATAAAGTCATAGAGCCACGAGTTAAAAAAGGCGAGTGCCACCTACAGAAAGCATACTGAAGAAACCATTGAGTTTAGGGGTGTAGCTTACCTTTTATTTGACCATAGTGTTCTCCATCCCCACGTAGAGTAGCAGTGACTACGTTGACCATGATGACCGTAAGTGTATCTCGGGTCAGAGTGTAGATCTCCATGAAACCAGAATGCGGCATGAAGCTGCCATCCAAGCGAAAACCACGAAATGACAATGCTGGTCATTAGGGCCAAGAGCATAAACCCTCATCCAAGATGGAAAGAAACCATGTGAAGGTCACATGGGTAGCATTCAATACTACAACAACCCCACTAGCACTTCAATACCTTACCCAAAATCTATAGTTAGGATGACGTTTTGTTCAACCTTCCATTTGATTATTACATGGCTTTAATTTAAGTTGTCCCTTGGTCCATTTCATTTCATAGGGTTAGGATCTTGCTAGGTGGTAGAAATTAGGAAGTTCGTGTAGAGTCCTTTTTAATACACCTGCAAGACAAGTTCCAAGTGGTGCTTTAGCAAAATTGCTAAGTAAGCCCAGGGTAGTTCAATACTCATCCCTTACCTCTCGGAATCCCCATCGGTAACTATAAATACCAACTCTAAAATATCATAATTACTCTTACTCTCTTCATGAAGTCCAATAGGCCTGAATTAATAACATAAAGGATTTCAACACTTTAATAAATTCAAAGCATACATTTAAACTACATAAGTATGATGCATTTATGGAAAAACATTAAGTTTTATACTAGTATTAAACTGATCAATCAGACCACATATGTTAATCCTTTGAGATTCATACTATACCATTTCATCGCTTCTGCAGAAAACATAAAAATAGAAGACAACCACATCCAACTAACTTAAATAAGGGGATCATAAACCATTCTTTCTCATCTTATCGACGAGACTGATATTACTTCCCAGTACTGAACTTAATTTGTTAAATATTACTTGAATAGACGATGTTAGCAGTAAGTGAAATTTTTTTAAATTTATATTGTTTTAGGGACATTACAAGTGGTATCAAATCCTAGCTACAATACTAAGTGACCTATTGGGCTCATTATAGAAAACATCCGCTGCAGATACTTATAATTCAAAACATGCACTTATAAATTTATTTTTATACAAACTAATAGATTTATGTTCTTACAATTGATACGACATTGTAGGTACAATTAGAGTATGAGTTATGAATACAGAAAAAGACAACAGTATACATGGAAACTTAAATTCCCCACCACGAGAACAACAGATAGTGGTGGAATTAAAATCAGATCTAATGATATCAATATAGCAGTTGCAAAATGAGTTGTAGAGTTTCAAAGATGATAATATGCAGGAATGATGGGAACAACAAGCCATAAATGAAGCTCTACTTCAGAGCTTAATAGGGGCAAGGTCCCATGGACAAACCACCCACTCAGCCAACAAGTCCCAAGAAAACAACTGTCACACAAAAAGATCCATCAGTCCTAAAGAAGATGTGTATGAAGAACACATACCTTATTACATGGAAGAGGACTGTAAGAGCCCTTTCGATGATGACAGTTCACCATATCCTTGCAAGAAAAGGAGGAAAAGTGATGACAATTTACAAGGAGAATTCTAGAAAATCAAAGCCCCAACTTATGACAGAGAGATAAATACTGGGGAGAAAGATGAGTGGTTGTTGGGGATGAACAAGTATTTTAAGGTCCACAACTATTCCAGGGAAATGCACACCTGACTAGCCATTTACAACTTAAATGGTAAAGTGGCCAGATGGTGGAGAGACTTGAAACATAGAAAAGGGCAAGAAGTGAGGGACATAAAATGGAATGCTTTCAACAAATTGTTTCAAGACAAATACATGTCTGAAAGATTCTTTGACAAAAAGATCAAAGAATTTCATGAAAAAAAAATGGGCTCCCTAACTATGGAAGCTTTCATCAACAGATTTCTGGATCTACTACATTATGTTCCTTATATAAATGATGAAGAAGTCAAGATACAACAATTCTTAGGATGCCTACCTCCCAATTTTAAAGAGAAGATTGAGTTTGACATGCCTAAAACATTAGACATGACTTTACACAAAGCTAGACTCATTTACGACCATGGACAGCCAATGAATGATAACAGAAATAGAAACAAAGATAGATTCAGAACCTTTTCAGACAACCAAAGACCAAGTTTTAGACCACCAGCTTACCGGAAACAAAACAATAGTGTCCCTCCCAATAGAGGCTTCAACCGACCTCATGCATGGCCAAATGCACCCCCGCCACATGCCAACAGACTAGCTTTCAACAAAGGAGAAAAAGTTGCCCCACCAACCATTACTTGCTGGAAATGCCAAGGGCCCCACTACTTCAGATATTGTCCCAACAAGACAGATGGAGTTTTACACAATGTCCAAGCAAACCCAACAGTAGGGGACATGGCAAGAACACCAAGAATTTATGCCGCACTTGATGACCAACAAGCAAAACACCAGGCCACTATGGTTGAAATTGAGGGTAAGATCTCAAACACAACTATTTCAGTTTTGATAGATCCTGGTGCATGCCGAAGCTATGTCTCCCCTAAGATAGTTGAAACTTGTAAGTTAAACCGAGAGAGTCACGAGAAACCATGGCTGGTACAAATAGTCACCGGTACCAAACGAAAAGTCTCTGAACTAGTCAAAGCTTGTGAAATAGATTTGAATGGCTTCCCAGCTAAGGTAGAGTTGAATATCCTACCATTAGGGTCGTATGATGTACTAATAGGCATGGATTGGTTGGAAGAACATCATGCCTATTATTCTGAATATGTTTCATTCATCTGTGAATATCTTATTGTATATCTGGAGATGTTTATTCCTCCGTCAGAATGTGGTAACTTGGGTTATTAGACTTCCCTAGTGGCGGTCGGCCCAGTCAGTTGTAGTGGGGTGTTTAACCTAGGGGTAAAGTTGGGTCCGACCTAGTTAATATAAACTACAAGTCGGAGATGTATATAAATAGAAGAGGTGTGTTCCTCATTATACACACACTTCCCTCACTTAGAATGTAGCGCACTTGTGGAGGAGAGGTCGGCTATGGTGGAGGAGGAGATCATGTCTTTGGTTTACATCTTTGTATATTGCTGGTCATCTATATTGAGAAAGCTTTGCTGGGTTTTCTACCCCATGAGGGTTTCCCAGGATAAATCTGTGTCTCTTGTGTTTATGATGTGCTTGTTGTTTCTTCAGTGATCCTGTATATGCTATTATTGTGAAATGGCATGTAATGCTGCTATTTTCTGTCTTAGCATATTAAATCTTAATAGGATTCCAATACTAAGAAACCCCACTAGATACTTAGTAACATTATTCATTAAGGTCACTTATTGCTCAACCTTGTCGTAACAATAGATATTATCATATGCTTGTCATTATCAAGATTTAAAGATCCTTCACTAAAGTCACATAATGTTTAACCTTGTCGCATTATTCAGACTATTAGAACTCTCATAATATTTATATAAATTGTAATTCTAATCATTTCTATCAATGATTACAATAGAAGTATAGTGTAAAAATATCACTAGCTACACTCTCACATGTTAGAATAAAAACAATACAAGTTGACAAAAGATAAACTAAAACTTCATACCATCGATACCTTCATGCATGACAGTACACACATCTATCTTAAAAATAGAGACGGCTAGCTGAATCGTATAACATTTGCTTAAAGTATTGAATTATTTTATTATCTTACCTACAGATCTACGAAAGAAAAGAATCCAATGCTTTAGCTATCAAAGCTAAGTAAGCCTAAAGGGTACCCTGTAGGAACCCCTTCAGAAATATGCGAACAAGCTGTCAGTATTATTACTAAAACCATGACACATGAGAAGATAAACATTGTTTTATTGCATTTGATTTATAATCTGCTGTCTTTTTATGTTCAGAAATAACAATGGTAATTATGTGAAGCTGCCATTAGTTAATTAGTTAAATATCTTCCATTCCGCAGTCAGCATTTTCCTTGTGATTTTGCTTTCTCCATATCAAAAATTTTAAATTTTAGCGATTTTTGGGATGTTACAGTCATACTTTCTTATACATATGTCGATACTTTGTAGACCAAAAGATGAATTCATTATATGTGCTAATTGTTTCATTTGCTTGCTGTTGATTAAGGGATCCTATGGGAACCCCGATGTTTACTTAGCTTAAAGCGAACAATCCGTTCATTCACACAAATAATTCACCAAAACACTTGGTAAATAAGATAATCCATTAATGGGCCAAAATATGTATTGATAATTGAATAGATAAATGATAATAAGATGATAGGATATTACAATCTAGCTTGCCTTTAATATGGCTTGAGCATTCATAATGAAGGGTTATGTCCTTTCACATTAAAAGCTAACTACATTAATGATTAACAATTATTATTTATTTAATATGCCATTTATATTCGTAGCATTGTCACTCTCTTAGAAAGGATTTGTCCTCAAAGCCTTATAATTTTGTAGCATTGTTCTTTGCGATGTCATGGTTGACGAAACATGTCGATACAAACTGCTAAGTGTAGAGCATAACTTCCGATATGTGGATTGTTCAATCCATCCCAAATTGATTTGTTGCTAACTATTGGGATTCCCCACTAATCTGTCGTCAAGAGCTTTGATCACATTAGTACCATCGTCTTTCGACATTTCCCACTTTTTAGAATATCGGTTTTTATGGTTGGGGTATCGATAGGGAATTTTCACAATGTCATTTTCTTTTATGAGTGTCATCTTTTGAGCATTGATCTAAGTTGGAAGTTGTATTTTCATCCCTTGAGGTTTTAAGGTTTCGTTCTGTATTTTTTTCAACTTGTTTTCTAACTGCATGTTATCATTTTGAAACTTCTTAATCACTTCTACTTATGATTTTCTGTCATTTTCAGAATTCTTAAGTTGTTCCTTAAGATCTTCATTATGACTTGTGATGCAACTATTTCTTCTTGCTTCTCTAGAAGTTTCCCTTCAATGTCGTCCATAGATTGTTCTATCTTCTGGCTATTTTTCAACTTCTTAATTTTTGTGACTAGTATCTTGTTATGATTTCTTAGTCTGAAATTTTCTTCAGCATTGTTGGATAATGCTTTATTACTCTTTGCGATGTTCAACTTATGTGTCTTTTTAGAGTTGTCATTCTGTTGTTGAAGAACTTTTATCTGTTGTCGACATTGGCCGATCTCTGATTCTTGACTTTCTAATTTATGTTGTATCTGCATTACTTCTTTATCTTTCTCGCTAATGATTTTGTTCAAGCGTATTATTTCTGCTTCATAATTATTTATTTCCTTCTTTATATCTTGATTTCCTAACCTCTGATTGAATTCCTTTTCGGCTTTTAATTCATCAATTTGCACATACAATTTTTCTATACGCCTTTCCTAGTCAGAGATTTTTATTTCAATGTACCTTGCTTCTAATTCAATTCTTATTTCTGAACTGTTATTTATGTCATGCAATTCTTCATTGTCTTTTCGATAACGTTTTAACTTGGCTTCTAATTTCTCTATTTGTAGTCGCAAACCAGCTTCCATGGTCTTGATTTGTTCGGTGATAGATGGTCTTTCTTTGATTTCTTCAACGATAGATAGTCCTCGACCTTTTCAATGATAGAGGGTCTTTGACTTTTTGACAAGTGTTTCTTTGACTTTGACTTCTCCGATGATAAATAGCCTCGACTTATTTTGACGAGGGAGTCTTCTTTGAATTCTTCAATTTGGTCTTCTACTTCTTTTTACAAGGAGTCTTCCTTGATTCTTCTTATCTTTTTTTTTCGTCAGAAAATCTTTACTTCTTGTGTTCTTTCTTATTAGCTTAAATAACTTTTTTTTTAAATAATTATTATTTATTTTTGAATAATAATAATTATTAATTATTATTATTAATGTTTTATATAAACTATATATATAGTTTTTTTCAAAAATTAAAATATTTAAACAAATATAATCATATATTATAATGTTTAATATTTTTTTTTAAATTAGGGTTTGGGGGAGTGAAAGGGGTGGAATTCAGTGGAGGCGAGAGTGGGTAAGGTCTTGACCTGGGGTGTGGGCGATGAGGAGTGCTACACAGAAATCTTCCACCTTGTGAGCATCAACATTCTTTGGCTTGTAGGATCCATTTCAGTGACTCAGATCCATTTTTAACCTTCAGTGATACCAGTTTGCCCTATTTTTGTTCCTACCCGCATTTTACATCACTATAGCATGCATACCCACGAGTTGCATCACTATAGCCCACGGGTATCGAGTAAAATGGTCAAAACCACTATTTTATCGCTGTTTACTCCCAAAAAGCGGTCATTGGGTGACCTTTGGCTCTCCATCTACCCAAGTAACGTCTCAATCAGTCCTTTCACATACCTTTGAGAGGACTATATATTAAGCACATATGGCTTATGGACGGGAGGAAGAAGAGAATAGTAAAGGCAGTCTAGTGGATTTTTTCCCTGTCTTGAGTCTACACTCATTGATCCTTGTAGTTGTGAACCAGTTATGTTCACCTTCCAAACTCCTCTCTAGTTTGAGTTTTCCATTCATGGAGGATTGAAGTGGTGGAGGCACAAGTGGATTGATCTAGATCTTGGTTCAGATTGGTTGTCGGCAAGAGGTCGTATCTCTTTGTACTTCTTCTTGTTCATTAATAGAAATGCTCATATTCCCGTCCATTCATGGTGTGAATGTTGTTTGTTATACATTGGTTTACTTTGCTTATGATATTATGGACCATTATTATTGATAATGTTAATGTCATTTATATATCACATGTACTTGTTAGATATTGGTTGTCAAGACTAATTTGCAAATTACAAGTGCTTGGATGTGCGCAGATTGAAAGCTCCAATGGGGATCTACATCAAACATTGGATCGAGGTTGGTTGCATTACTCCATTATCTTAACATTGTCATTTATAATAGCATTGCTTTGAGAATTGAGTAGATTTCTGGTAGTCATCTGTCTGTTGTGGTATTCTTAAGCCATTGTGAGTTTTCTCCAATACTGAAATGGTGACTCCGCTAGGGAAAACATCCATGTTTTGGAAAATTTCTGAGCATTAGTCCATAATTAGAGTTGCTATTTATCGATGCTTTGTGTCACTGATTGGCCGTTAAGATACACTGTAGAAAACTTGCTTTTTCTGAGCCTTTGGACTCTTTATTTGACCATTTGCTTTTCCTCACCCGTGGGCTGGCTTAGTTCTACCCGCGTATACCCACCTCTGTTTACACTACTACTCGCGGGTACCCGCAGGTATTCCTTCGATAGTAGCATGTAACTCCGGATTTTGTTGGCTTATGGCTATGGGTTGTTACTGGGTGAGTTTGGTTGGTTCCTGAGTCTTTGTTGGCCTCTTTCTTGACTGTTTCATGCCTTGGTTGTGACCAGATCTCTTCATTTCTCTTGGTTAAGCCTTCTTGGTTTTTTACCAATCTTTGGTTTTAGCCTCTTGGTTTCTTCCTTTTGAGCTCTTTCTTTTGGCTGAGTCTTGCTGTTTAGGGTCTGCTAGGTTGTCTTAGTGATCTTCTCAGCACTTCAGTGACTGAATAGTAGGATTTTGATTGCATTTTTTCATTCCATATATATTGAAAAAATACAAAAATATTCATTTAGTTTTTTGCATTTTCCTTTCTGTTTATAAGAGAAAATACAAAAATATTTTATTTCCATGTACTGCATTTTGCATTGAGTGCTTGTTGCCTTTATTTTAGGTTCTGCTTGTGCATTGAAAAGATAAAAGTTTGCATATTTATTTTGGAATTGTTGGTTGATTTTGCATATTAGTGACATTGTTTTATTGGATAGATGAGTCTAGGATTGGACGATGTTGCATACTATTGAGTCTACACATCACTAGTTTCACGACCATATCCCTTGAGTAATCACAACAACTAAAATTAACGCTTAATCATAAAATTGATTAGACTTATTTTATTTATAGGGTACACCAACTAGCATAGGTTTAGAGTCTTGGAATAGATCATTGTGAGTTAACAATCCAAGACTACTGAATGAAACATTAAGTGTCTGACTAGGGAGTGGAGGAATCCATGGTATAGATCGGTGTTCTCAGGAAAGCTCTACTCAATCCAGAGTTAAGCACGAGGTCACGGGAGATTTGTTGAGGAGATATCCCTCTGATACCAGCTGAACATGCGAGATATATCCAGGATTTGTTCGTATCTGGGGGTACCAGAGGTTCCTCCTCTTGTGCTTCGGGCTTAGCTACCCTGCCCATATGATGGGTCCCACCTGCGCCTATCCCCCTGAGCATTGATTATATTGCGGTAAACATAGTTTCCTTACCTAGGTACCGCACATGGTACTTGTAGTGGTTATGTTGTTTGTGTCCTGAGTCAGATAAGGATTGGGCAACACAGTTGTGTTCATGCAGTGGACTTGACCTTGCCGACATAATGAAGCTTGGGTGTCTTTATAACTGATTATGTTACCTCCAGCTATAGTTTGGGAGTCTCAAGCCTCTCCTAGGCGAGACATACTGGCTCTAGTGTTGGGAGCTCATTTAGCCACTTTGTTTGTCTGCTCTTGGTTGTAGTTTCTCCAGGTGTGTGATTTTGATTTACTATTTTTGATCGATAGTTGGCCTTTAGGAGATGTTGTGTCTCTCTCCGGAGAGAACATGGCGCAGAGCCCTTCTCTCAGCCCTTCTCTCCGTCGGTCCCGTCGTTTGGCTGGTTTAAAGCCACTTGAGGTTACACATCGTATTGCTAGAGGACGCCGGAGGGCTCCCTCTGAGTCTTCGAATTCTTACGAGACTTATGTTGAGGACTACATGGATGTACATCCCGATATCGGGCAAGACCTTTCTACTCCTTCCGGTACTGTTGAACATACTTCCGATCCCCAGACTGCTCGTGAGGATTGGGGAGGTGATCCACCTGAGACTCAACCTTGTTCTATTTGGCCTAATCCACTTGACTAGGATCCGTTTGATCCTTTGAATCCAGATAATTATCTTTACGAGATGCCCGACTTACCCGAGGAGGAAGAACGGGACGAGCCTTTCGTTCCTTCGTTTCCACGCGATTTTAGATATAGGAGGCCTAAGACTCATGATGATTCCAGCCCTATGGTTAACCCCACCACACTCTCTTTTGGTATTCCTAGTCACAATATTGTCGAACCTTCCACTGTGGTTGGTACTCATGCTGGCACTAGTCAAAGTGTTAGCCATACTATACCCATTGGGGGCACTACCCTAGCCGGGGGCACTACGTTGTCCACCCACTCACATAGTATGGAGACTGGTCAGATTCCTAACCATGCTAATGTTGAAACGCAACCACCTCCTAGGAATACCCAACCTAGTAGGAATGATGTTCAAAACACGACTCGCCATCCACCACCTAATACATATGTCGCTACTCATCAACCCAAGACTACTTTTGCACATGATACCGTTCCTCCCAACCATGGGCGTGGACACATACCGCATACTTTTGCATCCACCGCCGCCACTAGTAATGCTAATGTAGGGGGTGGGAATATTTCCTATCTACATGGACATCACACCACCAACCCTGCTATTAGTCACACCCATATTGGACCTAGGAATACTTCTCATGTTTATGGTCATCACACGACTGCTCAAGCTAATCCTAATATTGGGGGTGGGAACATACCATACAATTACAGTCAATACAACATGGTTCCCACTATGAATAGTACATACATGCCCCATACCCATGGTGGCAACCCTTACTACAACACAGTCGGTGTTGGCCACCAGTATCACCCACCACCCCAATATGGTGCTCAAAATGCACATATACCTGCTTACTTTCAAATGGGTCAGGCAGGGGGAGGTTATCCATCTTATGGCCATGGGAAAGCTTACGGGCTGTCAGGTCCTCATTATCAGTAGTTTAACCCTCATGGTCAAGCTTTTTTTCCATCTTACAACACAGCTCCATTTCACCAACCTTTTATGGGAGCTTATAATCAAGCTTTCCAACCACAGATCCCATTCCTTGCACGCTTGAATCTCCTGGATCTTTTGAAGCTCACGAATGATCCAGTGTGTCACGACCCTACTTGGCCCCTGGTCCCTACCAAGCTCCCTTCGGACATTCCAAAGTTTGAAGGGAAAGGTGGTGAGGACCCGGGAGATCATGTCATGACATTTCAACTTTGGTGCTCCTCCAACTCTTTGAATCATGATTCCATTCGATTACGACTATTTCAACGCACCCTCACAGGGGCAGTCGCGAAGTGGTATGTGGAGTTGCCCGGAGACACCTATAGGGTATTCAACAAGATTGCTTTGGTTTTCTTAGACCATTTCCATTTGCTAGTTCATTATGATATTGGTACTGAGTTGTTTTCCACCTTCCATCAGAATAAGGCCACACATATTTTTGACCATGTTCAAGAGTGGCATCGGCAGAAAAGATTAGTGAAAGCCAACATTCCTCCAAAGTTCCTGTTGGAATGGTTCCTTAAGTCTTTACTTCCATATATTGCTAAGGATGTTTCGATGTCTTGCATTATGATTGAGGAACAAGCTATCTTGAAAGTCCAGTAGTTACATCTACTTTATTGTCAGTTTGGCATTTTGTATGACATTATTCCTGATGCACCGAGAATAAGACATGATCACACGTCAGTTCCTGGAACACATGCCGATGGCATCGTGGGGTCCGCATGCACTCGCCCTATAGACTTGGTAGCTAATCAAATGCAAAATTTATCGCTAAACCAGTCTACTCCCAGACAGGTTGACACCTTGTCCACTTCCACTGCATCGTCTGATGTACACAATGTGCAATCAACGAAACCGTCGGGTAACCAGCAGCCTTGTGGTAAGAAAAAGGGGAGAAATAATCATAGGGGTGGAAACAATGAAAGTAAGAACAATAGCAATCATAATACTCCTCGTAAAGAGAATGCCAACCCTCCTCAGGAAGGTAGTAATGCTGGCGAGGATTGTAAACCTAGGCGTAAGGTGAAATTCCCTTGCAAGCTTTCATCGAAGCATTTGGCACAGAGCCCAGCTATGCTGAAGGATCCCCTACCTCATCACTAGAACATGGCTTCGCATGCTCCCACCACTGGTTATGGTACTAATGAAACGACAATGTCTTCTTCCAATACTAGTGGTTATGGATGTGTGAATCTGGTTCAGTCGGAGGTTTGTGTTGCTACTCGTCAACGTGATTATGGTGCACCACAACCGAATTTGGGGAATGAGCCTCCCCCTCCTCCTGATAATTCCTTTCATATCGAGAAGCCTTCTATTATTATGTGGATACCAAAAGGTGTTCTCAAGTGCTCCACGCATAATCCTAACGCTCGAGCCGCCCATAACTACTCCATCGTAGAAGATTTGGGCCAAACTCCATGTGCCATGTAAGCTCTTGAAGTTTTGCAAGCTTGTCCTTCTCATAGGCATGCGCTTTTGAGTGAGTTAGGAGTTCGGGATGGGGGAAGTATTAGTGTTATCAAGTTCGATACTATTGATGTCCAACCTCGCTTTCCCTTTTACGTGGCTTTTCAAATCCAGGTGGTTTTCCTTAAGAGCTTTGTCAAACATGCTATGGTTGATGAAGGTGCTTCCGCGTCAGTAATGTCATTAACTTGTTGGAAAGCTCTTGGTTCTCCTCCTCTACTCGTGTCTATAACTACTCTCACTGCATTCGACGGTAGATCTTTTACGCCACATGGAATTATCCCTTCCCTTGTTGTCTCCTTGGGAGGTAAGTCCGTGCCTATTGAAGTCGAAGTGGTTGATGTGCCCATTGACTCCAACTTTTTATTGGGTCAGAACTGGATGCACGCTATGAAGGCTATCACATCTACTGTATTTTGAGTTATTTTCTTTCCCCATGAAGGCAAGATTGTGACGATCGATCAACTGGATTATGTTGGCACTCCTTCCACAGCATCCATCGGTTCAGTAGTCTTGCAAGTTTTTGATTCTTCATCGGCAACTAGGAACATAGGTGTTGGAATGTACCCCTCGTTGATGGGAACTTTTAGCCATTCTGCACCTATAAATTTTATTGGAACCATTTCTGACAGTGCGCCTCCTCCTTTGAAAAGTATGCCATTATGGAATTCCTATTGTGGTGATCATGGATTTTTCCATCCGCGGATTCTATGTCTGGAGACATTGCGCACGTCGGGATGTCTATGCCTTTATCTATAGCGGAGCTCACTTATGATCACATCCAACAAACCACTGCAGATCCAAATCTCTCTTCTTCCCAAACAGTTGAAGAAGATCTCGTTACGCTGCCAGTTTGGGCAGCCAACTCATCTTGCTCTCATGATTGCCTCGATGATACTTTGCCATCGGATGAAGCTATCCTTGAAGCCATGTGTGGTAGTGAGAGGCCTTGGGAAGATATGCACCATCGATCTTATTTCCTTCCCAACCTTGAGCTCATTGAGAAGGAGGAGTTTAGGATGACTCTAGCGAAGATGGTTGGTCACCCTGTGGCTCTTTTGCCATCGCATGATGTTTTCTTAGAGGGGAATATGGCCAATATTTCCCCAATCACTTCGATCAACATCTCCCGCACTCTCGGAAAGATTGAGAATGTTTACGTCGGTGCCTATTGCACTCCTGAGGAGATTTCTATTTACACTGATGTGTTTACCGAACTCCGGGAAGCTCTCACCTAGTCATATGAGGAGATACCAGGAATAGACCCCCGCATTGTTGAACACGAGATTAAAACATATCCTGATGCTAAACCAGTTCGACAATGCTTACGTGCTGTGAACCCTAGGAAGGCAGCTGCTATTAAGGCAGAGGTGGAGAAACTGCTCAAAGATGGTTTCATCTACCCCGTTCCCCTTACCGAATGGGTGTCAAACCCCTTTCCTGTGGATAAGAAGCAGGGAACAATCCATGTATGCACTGATTTCAAAGCTTTGAACCATGCATGTCCGAAAGACAACATCCACACACCATTCATTGATCAAATATTGGATGCTTGTGCAGGAAGTGAGATTTTTTCATTCATGGACAGATTCTTGGGTTATAATTAGATTCAAATCAAACCCGCGGACCAACATAAAATGGCATGTATTTGTCCATGGGGAACTTTTGCATACTGAAAAATTCCCTTCGCCCTCAAGAATGCCGGAGCCACTTTTCAGTGAGCCATGACCTATTCCATTCATGATCTTAAGAAGATTATGGAAGTTTTCTTGGATGATCTTGCTGGCCATTCTCGCAAGAGAGTGGACCACCCGAAGCACCTCCATATGATTCTCAAATGATGTATCCACTACAAAATTCGATTGAATCTGAACAAATGCATCTTCGCTATTAGGACTGGTCACCTTCTAGGATTCATAGTTTCGAAGGAGGGTATTAGAGTCGATCCTTTCAAATTTGAGGCAATACTTTAGTTCCCTCCTCCGCATAATCTGTTTCAACTTCAGAGCCTCCAAGGGAGAGCTACTTTTTTGTGTCGGTTTATAGTTAACTATGCTAGTATTACTAAAGGTTTTGAACGCCTATTGAAGAAAAACACACCTTTTATTTGGGATGAGCGAGCCCAGTAGTCTTTCGATGCCATTAAGAAAGCTTTCGTATCGGCCCCTGTGCTTAGTCCACCGAACTTTACATGAGATTTCATTCTTTATGTGGCCATGTCTCAAGAGACTATTGGCATGGTCTTGGTTCAGATAGATGATGCACTTGTCAAGCATGTTATCTATTATCTTAGTTGAAATTTAGTAGACACTGAATGAAGGTACACCCATGTAGAAAAGTTGGCACTTGCAACTGTTCATGCAGTCCAGCGGTTACGACATTACATTTTGCTTCAAACAACCACTGTTGTAGCTCATATCAATCCGTTTTAGTTCGTTCTATCATGACGCCTTATCGGGGGTAAGTATAATAAATGGATTATGATCCTTCAAGAATTTGATCTCGAGTTTGCTTCTGCAAAATCGGTGAAATCATTGGTGTTTGCTGAGCTAATGTAGGACCTTCCATGGCTTGATGAGGATGTCATTCATGAATATTCCTTTGTGGATGAACACTTATTTCTTATCCCGACCGAGGACCCTTGGTCTGGGGATGTCATTAGATATCTCCAAACTTTGAAGTTTCCTCCGCATTATTCACGAGACTAGTGATGGCGTGTGAGACATCACGCTAAAGATTATACTATCGTCGGTGACACTTTGTATCGCCGAGGAAAGGATCCCATTCTCCATTGTTGCTTGACTCATGAAGAAGTGGAACGGGTACTTAATGATTTCCATGTGGGGGCGTGTGGTGGTCACTTATCCGGGCTTGCTACAGCCCAGCGTATTATGCGAGCGGGTTATTTTTGGCCTACTATCTTTAAAGATTGTATTAACGTTGTGAAGAGATGTCACCCTTGCCAGGTGTTTTATTAGAACATACACTCACATCCAGCGCCCCTCCATCCAGTCGTCACTGTCGGTCCCTTCACTAAGTGGGGGGTAGATTTCATGGATTGCAAACCGGCTTCGGCTGGGGGGCATCATCATATTATTATGGGCACTGATTATTTTTCCAAATGGGCTGAGGCCATGCCTACTGTTAAAGTCGATGGTGCTACTACAGCCCATTTCATGTTCAACCAGATTATCACTCGATTCGGTATCCCGAAAGAGATTTTCACTGACCATGGCAGTCACTTTCAAAATAATATGATGGAGGATTTATCTCTCAAGCTTGGGTTTCGTCAGGAACACTCATCTTCCTACTATCCTAAAGCGAATGGTCAGGTTGAAGCAGTAAATAAGTCTTTGAAGACCATTCTCCAACGTACCATCCAACAAAGCTAGACCAATTGGCACATCAAGTTATATCCTGCTTTGTGGGCATATCGAACCGCAGTTAAGACTGCCACCAGGTTCTCACCATTCTAGTTAGTTCATGGTGTGGAGTCACTTTTACCGATTGAATGCAAGATCCCTTCGCTCAAGCTAGCCATGGAGCTCCTCCCTAATACGACAGAGATTGAGCAACGTTTAGTACACCTCGAGCAAATTGACAAACACTGTCGAGATGCCGCTGTGGCCATTGATGTTAACAAGCGTCGTGTCAAGGTTCAATATGATAGGTTTGTCCGTCCCTGGAAATATGATGAAGGTGACTTGGTACTCTTCTATGACCAACCTAAAGAACCCCTAGGGGCAGGCAAGTTCAATCCCATGTGGCATGGTCCTTACATTGTGAGGCGTGTCCTTGAAAAGGAAGCTTATGAGTTAGAAGATTACGAGGGAGTTGTCTTAAAGGAGCCTAGAAATGGGCTCTACCTCAAGCAGTATTACACTTGAACCTTTGGTTCGGGCTGATACTTTTGTACACTATTGTGTAGTTTTTTTGCACATAGTCTAGGTTTCCTTTTTGGTTGTCTGGTCTGCTGATTAGCCTCTGTTTGATTGATAGATGTCAGCAGGATGTCCTACGTTCTTAGGTTTCCTGGATGGTGATAGCCGACATACGCAGCAGCTTGCTTCTATTGCCTGGGTTATCTTTTCACCTGACCATCTAGTTGTGTCCTCATGAGGTGCTTGTCTCAATCCTACATCTAACAATGTGGCTGAGTATAGTGCCATTGTTGAGCTACTTCGAGATGTCGTTTCACATGGTATCCAGTCTTTAGAAGTCCGCCTGGATTCACAACTAGTTGTGTCTCAACTGAATGGGCAGTACCATGTACGAGACCCTACATTACTACGGATATTCCTTAAGGTACAACTCTTGGAGAGACATTTTGTCATAATTATATATCTGATGTATAAGCTAACTATGTATTAGATTGGCATTTGTCACATTCATCATGAAGCACATAAATACAAAGACATTCATAAATTTGTACCATACACACATATAGTAGAACTGAGAACCAAAGTTGTATATATATATAAATATGTCCAAAAATGGTAGTGTCATACAAGAATGGAGCCCGTAGCCCTAAAAAATATACATATCGGTACAAAAAATGATGAGACCTAGGGATATCTATTCCCTCTTAGGAGGTCTAGCTGCTGCCTCGACGGGATGTGTCTCATAGTAGTACTGTCCTGCATTGGCCATCTGCTGTAGCAAACACACCCACTCCCTGGGAACACCCACTACCTGGCGCTACATGGCCTCAGGTAGTTGGGCCACCTCTATCAGTGGAACTCGAGCAAACATCCGTGATATGTTGCGCCGCAACGTCTGGAGTGTGCGCTTGTGACATCTCCAAGCTTTGCGAGTTAGTAATTTTGGTGTAGTGATTTTCAAAAATATTTGCACAAGATTAATGAAACTTCAAAATACACTTCATTCCTGTAAGGACCAAGATACTGAACACATTCCTGTTGATGTATATGTAACTTCGGAATGTATTTCATCTGTATATTATATTTATATTTATTGTACCCTTATAAGAGATGTGTTATTCCTCTATAAGGAAGTGTCGTCATGTGGATTGACAAGTGTCGCAAGTGTGTGTACTTGCCGATGGGTTATTAGACCACCTTATGGGGTCGGCCCTAATTAATATATAATATAATGTGGATGTACTCAAGTAGACAAGTCGGCCCCAGTAGGTCACTGGGCAAAAAGGTGAGTATAAATAGAGATAGGAGATCTCTATTTTACTCACTCGGAAAAGTATCTATCTCTCTCTCTGGAAAGTGGCGCACTAGTGAGGAGGAGGAGGATCATCTGCTAGGAGACTATCTCTGTATTATTTGGTTGTATTTTGTTTGAGCCATTGCTCTCTCTATCTCTGAGGAAGTTGTGGGGTTTTTCACCTTAGGGTTTTCCCCACGGAAACTCTGTGTCTCTTGTCTCTATGCTTTTGATTCTTATGATGCTTGTGATGCTTGTCATATTGTGATTGTCATGCATTGATATACTGTAGATGTTATTCTCTCAGCAAAGATCCTATAGTATTGTGATTTAATACTGAAAATTCAACATGGAATCAGAGCTTAACTGAGAAGAAGACATTTTGCAGTGACGGAAGCTTGTATTGCTTGTTTATTGGGTTTCTCTCCACAGATTTTTGAAATTCAGTATAGTAGATTGGATCTACTCATCAAGGCGCATCTTTCTGTCCAATCAGATTTCAGTTCCGAGCATTTTCAGTTTTGGCCCTAAAAATTAGGGTTTCCACAAAAATAGGAATTTCTGGAAACTGAAGGTATAGCTGGAAGCTCCTTGAAAAAATCGAAGGTTTGAGCTTTGGATCGAGATTTTTGGCTGGGTAGATCTCCGGGAAACTCAAACCCTAATTCAGGGCTCTCCCTAGTGAACCCGGGAGGACAAAAAGGCAATTTTGAAGGACAAGACTTTGCTGATCTCAAATTCTAAATGTACTAGGCTGATCAGCTCTCCAAGGCGCATCTTTCTATCCTTTCGGAATTTTGAAATTCACATTTTTAATTTTTAGGGTTTCTCTGACAAACCCTAATCCGGGACCAGATCCAGTTTTCAGCACTTCAAGTGGTAAGTTCTAAATCTTTTCTATTTCCATTTGAAGTACTCTTAAAGATGTCTCTTCACACCAAGCTTGAGGATAAGCTTGAAGGGGCTGATAACTTCCGAGCCTGGAAGTATAGGATTGGGCTAATCCTGGAAGAGAATGAGTTGGACTCATATGTGAAAGAAGACATCCCTATCCCAGAGGATGAAGAGGCCAAGGTATTGCACAAGAAGAACTTGATCAAGGCAAAGAGAATCATTGCTGATTCTATCAAAGACCATCTCATACCCCATGTGTCTTCTCTCAAGACACCCAAAGAGATGTTTGAATCTTTGACCAAGCTATTTGAAGGAAAGAACATAAATCGGAAGATGACCCTGCGGAACCAATTGAAAGCAGTAAAGTTTCAGAATGGGGAAACCATTCAATCCTACTTTTCAAGGGTCTCTCAGATCAAGGAACAATTAGAAGCAGTAGATGAAATGGTGGAGAATGGTGAAGTGGTGATGACCACTCTAAATGGCCTACCCAGGTCATGGGATTCCTTTATTCAAGGAATTTGTGCAAGGAAGAAGTTGATCTCCTTCAGTAGACTTCGGGAAGAATGTTCTCAAGAAGAAGCTAGGCTTATAGCTCGTGAGGAAAAGATGGGAGGTGAAGATCAAGCTCTTGCAGCTCACACCAAAAGAAGCAAAACCAAGAAGGATCACCCTCACCCCAAAAGATTCCATCAAAAGAATAAGAAGGACCTAAGATGCTTCACATGCAATGAGAAGGGTCACTTTGCTCCAGATTGTCCCAAGAACAAAAGGGATAATAAGAACAACTCCAGTAAGAAGAAGAAAGGTAGCAAAAGAAGGTTTCATGCCCATGCTGCCGAAGATGATGAACCTCCAAAGAAGAAGGCTAGGGCAGAAAGTAGTAGTGATGATGACTCATCAAGTGAAGAAGAATATGTTCTAATTTCCGCTCTTACAGGTACCATCTCCCATGGATGTAATGATTGGTTGATTGATAGTAGGGCTTCCAAACACATGACTGGGTTCAAGAAATCATTTGTGAACCTTTCTGAACATGAATCACCCCATAAGGTGAAACTTGGGGATGATTATCAATATCCAATCAAAGGAAGTGGTGAAGCCTCTTACAACTTAGATTCTGGAAAATCTCTGAAGATGAAGGAAGTTCTCTATGTACCTGGGCTCAAGAAGAACTTACTCTCCATCTCTGCTCTAGATGCAAAAGGTATGAGGGTTGCATTTGTTGATGGCCAAGTACTAATGTGGCCAAAGGGAAAGACTATAGATGATGCAGTAGTGATTGGAGAGCAAGAGGGAGGCTTGTATAAATTAAAGGGTCAACCTGAACATGCCATGGTACATGAATCCATGGAGCCAAGTGAACTTTTGCATAGGAGACTTGCTCACATGCACTATAGAGCACTTCCAATTGCAAGCAAGGCTGTAGAAGGTCTTCCTGAAATCAAGACCAAACATGAAGGGGTTTGCAAAGGATGTGCAAAAGGTAAGAACACTAAGAAGGCTTTCCCAAGCAGTGAAAGCAAGGCAAAAGACATCCTGGAAACCATCCACTCAGATGTATGTGGCCCCATGTCATCCAGTTCCCTAAGTGGGTATGTTTACTATGTATCATTTATTGATGACTTCTCCAGGAAGACTTGGGTATACTTCTTGAAGGGCAAAGATGAGGTGTTTGATAAATTCAAGGAATTCAAAAACTTGATGGAAAATCAAACTGACAAGAAAATCAAAACATTCAGATCTGACAATGGTGGAGAATTCACCTCAAATGACTTCAAGAAGCTTTGTAGTGATTCAGGGATTAAGAGGGAGTTGACTGCTCCATATAATCCTCAACAGAATGGAGTTGCAGAAAGGAAGAACAGAACTATCATGGAAGCAGCAAGGGCAATGTTGCATGACCAGGATCTTCCTATGCATCTTTGGGCAGAAGCAGCTAGAACAGCTGTATATGTGCAGAATAGAACACCCCACAAGATATTGGACAACAAGACACCAGAAGAAGTCTTTTCTGGTAAGAAACCTGAAGTCAGCCATCTCAGAATATTTGGTTGTCCAGTATACACTCATGTCCCAAAGGAGAAGAGGACTAAACTAGATCCTTCAGGAAAGAAGGGCATCTTTGTGGGTTATAGTGAAATCTCGAAGGCTTACAGAATATATTTTCCAGGGTTCAAGAAGATTGATGTCAGCAGGGATGTTACATTTGATGAAAATTCAGCATTCATCAAATCAAGAAAGGCACCTATTGAAGATTATGAAGAACCTAAGGAAACAAGATTTCAAGACACTACCATGACTGATGCAGTTCCAGAAACTGCTCGTGAGTTTGAAGATCCACAAGAACCTGTAGATCCACCTCGTGAGGATAACTCTCACAAGAGGAAACCTGTATGGGCTAGAGAGCTCATTCATGATGCAGAAAGATTTGGCATTCCAGAAGAAGAACACAGAGCAAAGAAGAGAACCAGATCACACACCAGTTATGTTGCTTTACTCTGTGACATCATGAACAAAGAGCCTTCCAGTTATGAAGAGGCAGCAGAAAAGAAAGAATGGAAGGATGCTATGGTTGAGGAATATCAATCAATTATGAAGAATGATGTTTGGGATGTTGTCCCAAGACCTAAGGGAAGTCTGTTGTGACTTCCAAGTGGATCTACAAAATCAAGCATGCTGCAGATGGCAGTGTGGAAAAATATAAAGCAAGATTCGTAGCTCGTGGTTTCTCTAAGAAGGAAGGAATAGACTATGAAGAAACCTTTGCACCTGTAGCCAGATATACTTCCATCAGAACAGTACTTGCCTTGGCCGCAGCAATGAAATGGAAGATACACCAGATGGATGTCAAGACTGCTTTCCTGAACGGTGTAGTAGAAGAAGAAGTATATGTGGAACAGCCACTCGGCTTTGAAATACATGACAGGGAATCTTATGTATGCAGATTGAAGAAAGCCTTGTATGGCTTGAAGAAAGCTCCCAGAACCTGGTATGGTAGGATGGACAGTTTCCTATCTAGTTTGGGCTTTACCAAGAGTAAAGCGGATTCCAACCTTTACTACAAGGTTGAGGAAGGGAATCCTGTAATTCTACTACTATATGTGGATGACCTATTTGTGACAGGAGATGACAGAATGATTGCAGATACCAAGAGGAAGCTTGCAGCTGAATTCGATATGAAAGATTTGGGAATGATGCACTATTTCCTAGGTATGGAGGTGTGGCAGAATGCAGGTGGGATCTTCCTTGGTCAAGGGAAGTACACAGTAGATATTCTGAAGAGATTTGGGATGATGGATTGCAAAGCCATGGACACACCTATGGCATCGAATCTGAAGCTTCTTTGTGATGCTTCATCTGAGCCAGTTGATGTTTCTATGTATCGTCAGATTATTGGGTCCTTGATGTACCTAACGAACACGAGACCAGATATTTGCTTTGCTGTGAACACATTGAGCCAGTTCCTGACGGATCCGAGGAGTGTTCACCTAGTTGCTGTAAAGCATGTTCTGAGGTACCTGAAGGGTACAGTGGATTATGGGCTCATATATGAGGCAAATCAAAAGTTTAACCTACAGGGTTATGTTGATTCAGATTGGGCTGGCAGTGCTGCAGATAGGAAGAGCACATCTGGGTGTTGCTTCAGTATGGGATCAGGTGTGATCTCTTGGTTTAGCAGGAAGCAGTCCTGCGTAGCACTGAGTACAGCTGAGGCAGAGTATGTTGCAGCCTGTTCAACTAGTTGTGAGGCAGTATGGCTACAGAAGCTACTGTCTGAGTTATTTGATCTCCCGTTGGAGGCTACTGGTATCTTCTGTGATAACCAGAGTTGTGTGAAGCTGTCCGAGAACCCAGTGTTTCATGACAGGTCGAAACACATAGAGATCAAATATCACTATATCAGGGATATGGTGCAGAGAGGAGCTGTGAAGCTCCTGTATGTTGCGACGGACGAGCAGATTGCAGATGTGCTGACGAAGCCACTAGCCAGGGTGAAGTTCGAGTACTTCAGAGAGAGGCTTGGCGTTATTCAGATCGAGGACACTTCGAGGAAGAAGTGACGGACACATTTGCTGAAGCCATTCCAAGCATGTTGGAAGGAGGATCCTTCACATGGCTGTGGATGTAAGCGCTGGATGATGAGCATCAGGATGATGTTCTAGTTTCTGCTTGATATGATCAGTTGGATCATTTTATGTATGTATGTACGCATCATGTTGGATGCTGGATATGATCAGTTGGATCATTTTATGTATGTACGCATCATGTTGGATGCAGGATATGATCAGTTGGATCATGTGTATGTATTGTTTATGCATCATGTTGGATGCTTGGACCATGTATCTGTATATGTATCAGGTGGATACATTGTATGATCAGGTGGATCATGTATGGTGATATGTATCATGTATTTGTATTTGTATCAGGTGGATACATTGATGATCAGGAGGATCATGTATGATGATATGTATCAGGTAGATACTTGGTATGCATCAGGTAGATGCATTGATGATCAGGAGGATCATCTATGATGATATGTATCAGGTAGATACTTGGTATGCATCAGATAGATGCTTTGATGATCAGGAGGATCATGTATGATGATATGTATTAGGTAGATACGTTGTATGCATCAGGTAGATGCTTTGATGATCAGGAGGATCATGTATGATGATATGTATCATATATTTGTATCAGGTGGATACATTGATGATCAGGAGGATCATGTATGATACTTGGTATGCATCAGGAAGATGCATTGATGATCAGGTAGATCATGCAGCAGGATGTTGCAGTGATGATCAGGATGATCATAGATGACGAGCTTTAGGATGTTGCTCCAGATGACATGCAGCAGGATGTTGTATTGATGATCAGGACGATCATGGATGACGAGCTTCAGGATGTTGCTCCAGATGACATGCAGCAGGATGTTATATTGATGATCAGGACGATCATGGATGACGAGCTTCAGGATGTTGCTCCAGATGACTTGCAGCAGGACGTTGCAGTGATTATGATCAGGACGATCATGAGTACATCAGGATGATGTATGGTGAGTATCAGGTTGATACTCTGTGGCCGTGGATCAGGTTGTGCAGATGAGCATGTCTGGGAGATCCTATAGGTCGGAGTTGTGTACCCGTAACAGCCTGGGATGCTCTTTCGAGACATTGCTCTGGGAGGACATGTAATTTGTGCCCTGGGAGATCTCAGGTCGGAGTTGTGTACCCGTAACATCCTGAGATGCTCTTGCGAGGTTTTGTCCTATGGCATGTAATTTGGGCCCTGGGAGATTTCAGGTCGGAGTTGTGTACCCGTAACATCCTGAGATGCTCTTGCGAGGTTTTGCCATGACCACATGTAATTTGTGCCCTAGGAGATCTCAGGTCGGAGTTGTGTACCCGTAACATCCTGAGATGCTCTTGCTAGGTTTTGTGGTGGACCACATGTAATTTGTGCCCTGGGAGATCTTAGGTCGGAGTTGTGTACCTGTAACATCCTAAGATGCTCTTTCGAGGTTTTGTGGTGGGGTCACATGTAATAGCGCCCTGGGAGATCCTACAGGTTGGAGTTGTGTACCCGTAATATCCTGGGATGCTCTTTCGAGGTTTTGTGACGCACGTAATAAGTCCTGAGGATTCCACAGTATGGCCAGTGATGACGAAGACCTGCAGGTGGTGGGCCTACATCCAGTATGAAAAAGGACTGGCTCTGTAGAACCTCCTATGACGAGTAGAGACAGAGATTGGATGAGATAGCAGCAGCAGTGACGATGATGATGACGATGCATTGATGACGATGATCCAGAGAAGAAGACTTGTCTAGCAGATCTGTGTCGAGAAATACCTTCCTAGTTAAGAGGGAGTGTTGATGTATATGTAACTTCGGAATGTATTTCATCTGTATATTATATTTATATTTATTGTACCCTTATAAGAGATGTGTTATTCCTCTATAAGGAAGTGTCGTCATGTGGATTGACAAGTGTCGCAAGTGTGTGTACTTGCCGATGGGTTATTAGACCACCTTATGGGGTCGGCCCTAATTAATATATAATATAATGTGGATGTACTCAAGTAGACAAGTCGTCCCCAGTAGGTCACTGGGCAAAAAGGTGAGTATAAATAGAGATAGGAGATCTCTATTTTACTCACTCGGAAAAGTATCTATCTCTCTCTCTGGAAAGTGGCGCACTAGTGAGGAGGAGGAGGATCATCTGCTAGGAGACTATCTCTGTATTATTTGGTTGTATTTTGGTTGATCCATTGCTCTCTCTATCTCTGAGGAAGTTGTGGGGTTTTTCACCTTAGGGTTTTCCCCACGGAAAATCTGTGTCTCTTGTCTCTATGCTTTTGATTCTTATGATGCTTGTGATGCTTGTCATATTGTGATTGTCATGCATTGATATACTGTAGATGTTATTCTCTCAGCAAAGATCCTATAGTATTGTGATTTAATACTGAAAATTAAACAATTCCCTGATAATTGGAGATTAGTTAAATTGAAATACTCATCACGCATCATCTTTTAACTTGAAACATACTCATGAAGTTCTTACCGTGTAAAGGTTAACTACATCCGGAATTGTCCATAACAATGTGATCGTCACATCACATCAACATGAAATATCATTTTAACAACATTAACATGAAATATCATTGTAACAACATTAACATGACTTATCATTTTAACAACATTAACATGAAATATCATTTTAACAACATTAATATGAATTATCATTTTAACAACATTAACATGAATTACCCCTGGTCAAGATGCACTTGACCAATGTTATATTCATCAATTATAAGATAGCACCTCTGAGAAGAAAATCATGCAACCGTCAAAAAGGATCATACGCATATAAAAGCCATGGAAATAACGAGACCAAGATAACGTGGTTCACCCGTACACAGGCTAGTCCACAAAAGGTGTGTGCGTTTATTTTTATTAAGCAAAAAGTGATAGGATTACAATGAGCAACATGGTTGCTGCAACAAGATTCTTCCTTCTTCCGTCGAGCCTCTACCACATAGAGTTTCTTCATGAATCAAACATATAAATATAAGGAGTGTACAAAGAATAGTCACTTCCATTTCTAACCAACTCGACAACTCTAAAATAGTCTTATACATAACTTTAAATGCTAAAATCAAGGTTTTTCTATGGAGATCTATTCTTTGGTATAACAATACCTTGACACAAATCCTTCATGGCCTTCGACACCATATCAACTCTAAGCGGAAGTATTAGTATAACTAAATCTATATAAGTTTTAAGCAAGTAATGATAATCTAACACTAAGGTTACAACCTCATTGATTCTCTTCTTCCTAAATACAATATGCGTAAAAAGATAAGTGCCTACAAAGGGAGGTATTCCCAAAATCAAACATATGTAAACTTGCCTATTTATTAAAAGAATTTATATAAGGGTACTTAGATTATCCCCTAATTCTTGAGCCGACCAGTATATATATGATATATATATTTATTCCTAACAACTATAAAATCAAATTCCACCTTTATGATAATTTGGAACCTATGTCGATACACCCACAACATAAATATATATCTTTTATTGGTAAGCAAATCTATTGTATATAATACCATGTATTATCAATAAGATAGACTTCAAATCTATTAGTCTCTGTCAAAGTTTAAGTAAGTAACAGTTATACTCTGCGATATAAATTTCCTTATTAACTATACATACTCAAAAGCTAACCTTTAGTTCTATCATCAAGATTATAGTAATTATTATTGTCAAAAAGGATCCTTTGAAACATTAGTCGTATTTATGTATCTTCCAGATGAAATGCTCAATTGGCACAGACCAAAACTAATAGAGGAACTAAAAGAAACAGAGGACGATGAGGTTATTGCCGAGTAGAGAGTATGATGTAAACCATAGGACTAATCTTGGGGGCATTACTTCTGAGACATGACATAAGTATATCAATCATGGTATGATACAGACATACACAATGAGAAAGTGATTTTTCACGAATCATACGACATTCAAAAGGGTTTGAACCAATGCTACGGAAGCATGAATGGATAAAGACTGTACCATGCCCATTCCAATGCTGTGCAACATACAAAAATAAATATCTGAGAGAGATTCCCTAGTTATGCATAGAAATGTATTGGGTTCACGACAAGGATCTACAGGTCATATTCAATCCAATGCTGAGTGAAATTAAGTACACAGATCACCATTCGATTTTCGACGCCCTAACAGAAAAGAATACGGGGGTAACTCTTTACAGCCATTTGTTTTTTTTTTAAAAGCACTAACGCCTATATTAACACATCGCATGAAAGTATAATATTAGATGATATGAAGGAACTCTCGCCACAGTGTTACAAAAGCACAATTCTATCCACCAAAAGCAAAGTTAAATAAATATCCAGAGAAATTATTTATACAGGGATAACCTATCAAAAGATACTAAAGACGAGCTAAGATTTCGTGTAGGAATTCACTTACGAGCCAAATACGCCAGGGTATCTTACCGGACTTGTATCTTCATGGTAGAAACTTGTTATCCATCTATCGCAGACGTTGGTACCCCTTTGTTTGTCGAGGCTCTATCCAGCAGCTGCGATCCTCTGGACACAACACCCTGATCGCAACTTTTTGCATCTCTGTTACAGTCATTGTAACAGCCATTTAATCCATCATCTTGTTTCGTCGAGCTCTTCACATGTATAGAGACAACATGATAACCCTCCTCACCGAGCTCTGCCTATGCACAGATATTCTCCTTCACCCTTACGCCGAGAATAATGTTCACCAATTCCCCCCTTATTCTGATCCTTTCCCCCATAAGAAGGATTTTCTGGAGAAGTTAAAGGTTTAGTGGTTAGCCTTTCCCCTCAACGTGTCATACTCAAACCACCATCTGGCAATGTAGGTGAATGGCGCTCCCTTAAATCCGGGTGTTAGCGCCAAGAAGATCTCCCCGATCCCAACTAGTCCTTTAGTGGAGTTCGCAGTTGCCTCTTCAATTTAATGAATTTGCCACATGTACAACAAACATAGTCCAGACTTCTCGGCCATGTTGCCCACGACTAAGATACTCAATCTCCCGTGATGGATCACCATAGTTCATAAAGCTAAAAGGGAGGATGGTGGTAATGTCGCCCAACACTTACTTTTATCCAAGGGTTTTAACCTTAAGAAGCAATCTTTACACTTAACAAGGTCCTAATAAAACAATTAGTATTTTTTTTTTGGCAACTAAAGGTTCTTTATATCTTTAAGGAGACAATCTCCTTATCTTCCTTCACCAAGCCTCCTGTGCCCTCCTAACACTCTTTTGTATATGTACTTAACACTCTTGTGTTCACAATTTATTTGACAATCCTATGTTGGTCTTCATATATATTTTCATCATGTATATAACCCATATGCATAGTACTAACTTAGACTTAAGTAGTACTTATTACATTATAGTAACCTTATACCAATGGCTCATAGTTTAGCCTATGATTTAATATACTAAAATTAATAAGCTAAGCTTTATCGAAAACCATTAATAGGCTTGTAGTTAAAAATTAGCTTAGGAGGTTTATTTGGGATTTCTAACACTCCCTCGTGGAATGTGATTAAGTGAATTATGTCAAATTATAATCCATAGCATATGGCCTTATTCTAAGGTGTAAGTCATCAAGGTTGCCTATTCGTTTGTAACGAAAGGCTATAGTCCTCGACTTAGGACGTTGTATGAAAGTATTGGTTAATACCCATAGCTCCAACCATTATGTCCTACAAGCTCCTTGGATTAATGTTTTAGATTATCAAGGATTCCCTTTACTTTTCCGTAATGATTTAGTTGTCGACGCTTAGTTGTGCCATTGCATCTTGTCTTCTAAGTTTACAGCTTATAACTTAGAAAAAGAAATAACGATGTTCTCAAGG
This sequence comes from Larix kaempferi, assembly GCA_027924585.1. NCBI lineage: Eukaryota > Viridiplantae > Streptophyta > Pinopsida > Pinales > Pinaceae > Larix > Larix kaempferi. The sequence goes on from BSBM01001030.1 coordinate 9,507,645, forward strand.
TCCACTGGTGGGGACTTGGCCTTGAGCTCCTCACCAGAGCCTCAATAATTTCCATTATACATTTATAAATCTGAGAGGGATATTACATCCTCCTCTCCTTAAAAATAACACCGTCCTCGGTGTTCATACTTTTCATCAGTTTATCTTCTCTCCTGGAGTTATCATTTGCTTGCTTGGTCATTTCTATTAGACCTTCTTCGGAATTTCATGAATTTCCCTTAGTTGCAATCAATTACACCTGTGTTTTAACTATAACACAGGATTCAAAAGAAACCGTAAAACCAACATTATTTCCATAATAAGAATATAGAAACATAAATCATGAGTTCTTTATTGCACATAATATTTGCAATACACGGAATAAATCTAGCGCTCCATGATGGTATACTGTTGACTAAATCAACCAACATCATTCCCTTGATCCAGGAAATTCTTGCCTAACACCTTAGTGCTCACGTAGCAATCCTTTCTCTCATGCCTTGCCTAACACCTTAGTGTTCACGCAGCAAACATTTTCTTTTGTGTTTTGCCTAACACCTTAGTGCTCACGCAGCAAATCATTTGGAGATCCTTGTCTAACACCTCAGTGCTCACACAACAATTTTCTCCCATGCATACTAAGCAGCGTCCTGCCTCCCGCATATGCATTCTCTTTATAGCTTGCCTAGGTCTTTACAGCCAACTGATTCTTTCGAGAATCATGGTGGGTGTCACCTCCCTGATTTATAAGGGGTGTTTCAGTGCCATAAATGCACTCTTTCTCGATTCCCCTCAAGCCTTCTCACTTGAGTCTAGGAATTTATCTTTGATAATAATCATTTATTATTTCTTGCAAATTTTTTTTTTTTGTCAACTACAATATGCCATGTAATAACGGTAAGTAAATTCACTTATCTGCTTATCATTCATGATAACTAGCACACAACTATCACCAAATCAGGTTTTGTGTCATACTGTAATCCATGTTACAATAAATGTAATCACTTACTCTTGAGCGATTTTGTTCCACTCACGTACACTGATGGGTTTATAATCCACATTTTTTTTTTAATTTATTTATTTATTTATTTATCACATTGGTCGTAATTATGATAACATCCTGAAATGTTAGTAACTAAACAACATAATCCAATGTTAATCCATAGTTATAAGTGTCTCGAAATATGACCAGTAAAATAAGATGAACTAAGTGAATCATCAATGAAACAATATAATTTAACCATTATTTTCATACTAAGCATAACCAACTTAATTAATAGGACTACGTAATGTTTTAAACACGAAATAACACTCTTCCTATGATGATCCATGAGCATTATGATTGCTTAATCTCGAATGTTAGCTTTCACCATTCCAAATATAATTCCTAATTACGCAACTTTTATTTGTATTCCCTACTTCATATAGTCCCACTCAAATGTCCAAAAATCATATTTACATGCCTTATAAAGATGACCATATACCTTTGTAGGGCGACCACATATCTCCTTATTATGAGACCCTCCTATGTCGAGGTACCAGTTTACTTGTATTATCACATATCAGTTTTACTAAACATCACCTGAATCTTACCTCTATTCATTTCATTGTTGTATAACAGTGATGTGTGGGAATTAACATTTGCTTGACCACAACATTTCCAGTTTTAGTTCAATAAGGGTACTTAAATCATAAGAACCATTATATAACCTATGTCCAAAATAATTTATACTTGTTTCATAAACGTTCATACATCGATTACTTTGTAAAGCTTACTTCTGATCTACCATGGAAATCCCATGTTATCTACGTTTTCCTTAACTCATAATAAATATCAAGTAGTCATTCCTTGTGGTAACATAAGGACGTCATAAAATTTTCAGTGTCCTACTAGCCTATATCACCATTTCATGTTGATTATTGATTTCTAATACTCTTATTCCAACCACAAAACATACTTTTTGACAAAACTTGATGTGCATCCACGGGATCATTTATGTTAACAACCATAATTTATACTTTATCAAAATAATCATTTTGACAAAACCTATAAATGTACACGGACAACAATTCATCATAAATCTTGAACATGTAAAAGTATAAGCTCTATAACCATCATTCATAGATTCTCGACATCTAACTTAAGGATTTACTTAGAATAAGAAAAAGGAATCATGCATTTTCATCATATGCACCCTATTACTAAATAGAATACACTTGTATACTTTAAGTATTTATAACCTTTTATCCTTTTGTTGAACTAACCAGCAATGGTACAAGCATGCCCTAAAGTCACACAATTAGTGTTGTAATCATCTATCCTGTACCTTTATCCACAAAAATGAAATTGATTACCGATAGACTCGTGACAATGTTTCCTTTTGACATAAGTAACTAGGACTATTTGTTTGTGGAAGTAATCTACACTGAAGAGTATGTAAGTTCATTCTCAAGGTAGTAGATGCATAGACTAGAATCTTGCTTCCTTTGTCATTCATTTGACCAAGCCAGTTTAACCTTCTAAGATTTGTCAACAACAAATTTCCACAACTGTATCTTCATATAAGAAGAGATATAACTTTTCCTCATTTTCCTATCGGCGTGATAAGGTTTGATTATTTTCACGAGAAACTACATATTTCCATATACTAGTTATGAAACTACTTATCTAACCAATTCTTGTTACTCTATTTACTTAATCATACACCACGGTGGATGATCAACATCATTGAATACAATAAAATTTCCGTCTTCGGTATGTAATCTAACACAACATACTATACAAAAGATGAAAGTACGACTCATAATATACTTACAGTTTAATCGGACGAGTCTTGGTTGGAGATTTACAATAACTTACTTCGTCTCAAGGGAGAATTCGACGATTAATTCAGATAGTGTAGTCTTTTCCATTTGTTCCATGCATCCAAACAACAATTGGTTTGTTAGTATTTGAAACCCTTAAGTTATTTTATCTTATGTTTTAGCAAGGTTAACCAATAGACACTTTCATTATAACTCTTCAGCAAAATGAAACGTACTTACTCGAAATTCCAAGACGTTTCGTCACTTACTTCCTGGAGATTCTTCGGAATGAAATTTTACCTTTTCCTTATATGATGCAGTTTCTTTCCTAGTTCGACAAACCTGTATTCGTTTTCCCCGATTGAGCCCAATAAGCCCGAGTGTTTGCAACCGAAGCTCTGATACCATATGTGACATCTTCAAGCTTTGCGAGTCAGTAATTTTGGTGTAGTGATTTTCAAAAATATTTGCACAAGATTAATGAAACTTCAAAATACACTTCATTCCTGTAAGGACCAAGATACTGAACACATTCCCTGATAATTGGAGATTAGTTAAATTGAAATACTCATCACGCATCATCTTTTAACTTGAAACATACTCATGAAGTTCTTACCGTGTAAAGGTTAACTACATCCGGAATTGTCCATAACAATGTGATCGTCACATCACATCAACATGAAATATCATTTTAACAACATTAACATGAAATATCATTGTAACAACATTAACATGACTTATCATTTTAACAACATTAACATGAAATATCATTTTAACAACATTAATATGAATTATCATTTTAACAACATTAACATGAATTACCCTTGGTCAAGATGCACTTGACCAATGTTATATTCATCAATTATAAGATATCACCTTTGAGAAGAAAATCATGCAACCGTCAAAAAGGATCATACACATATAAAAGCCATGGAAATAACGAGACCAAGATAATGTGGTTCACCCGTACACGGGCTAGTCCAAAAAAGGTGTGTGCGTTTATTTTTATTAAGCAAAAAGTGATAGGATTACAATGAGCAACATGGTTGCTGCAACAAGATTCTTCCTTCTTCCGTCGAGCCTCTACCACATAGAGTTTCTTCATGAATCAAACATATAAATATAAGGAGTGTACAAAGAATAGTCACTTCCATTTCTAAACCAACTCGACAACTCTAAAATAGTCTTATACATAACTTTAAATGCTAAAATCAAGGTTTTTCTATGGAGATCTATTCTTTGGTATAACAATACCTTGACACAAATCCTTCATGGCCTTCGACACCATATCAACTCTAAGCGGAAGTATTAGTATAACTAAATCTATATAAGTTTTAAGCAAGTAATGATAATCTAACACTAAGGTTACAACCTCATTGATTCTCTTCTTCCTAAATACAATATGCCTAAAAAGATAAGTGCCTACAAAGGGAGGTATTCCCAAAATCAAACATATGTAAACTTGCCTATTTATTAAAAGAATTTATATAAGGGTACTTAGATTATCCCCTAATTCTTGAGCCGACCAGTATATATATGATATATATATTTATTCCTAACAACTATAAAATCAAATTCCACCTTTATGATAATTTGGAACCTATGTCGATACACCCACAACATAAATATATATCTTTTATTGGTAAGCAAATCTATTGTATATAAGACCATGTATTATCAATAAGATAGACTTCAAATCTATTAGTCTCTGTCAAAGTTTAAGTAAGTAACAGTTATACTCTGCGATATAAATTTCCATATTAACTATACATACTCAAAAGCTAACCTTTAGTTCTGTCATCAAGATTATAGCAATTATTATTGTCAAAAAGGATCCTTTGAAACATTAGTCGTATTTATGTATCTTCCAGATGAAATGCTCAATCGGCACAGACCAAAACTAATAGAGGTTAAAAGAAACGGAGGACGATGAGGTTATTGCCGAGTAGAGAGTATGATGTAAACCACAGGACTAATCTTGGGGGTATTACTTCTGAGACATGACATAAGTATATCAATCATGGTATGATACAGACATACACAATGAGAAAGTGATTTTTCACGAATCATACGACATTCAAAAGGGTTTGAACCAATGCTACAGAAGCATGAATGGATAAAGACTCTACCATGCCCATTCCAATGCTGTGCAACATACAAAAATAAGTATCTGAGAGAGATTCCCTAGTTATGCATAGAAATGTATTGGGTTCACGACAAGGATCTACAGGTCGTATTCAATCCAATGCTGAGTGAAATTAAGTACACAGATCACCATTCGATTTTCGACGCCCTAACAGAAAAGAATACGAGGGTAACTCTTTACAGCCATTTGTTTTCTTTTTAAAAGCACTAACGCCTATATTAACACATCGCATGAAAGTATAATATTAGATGATATGAAGGAACTCTCGCCACAGTGTTACAAAAGCACAATTCTATCCACCAAAAGCAAAGTTAAATAAATATCCAGAGAAATTATTTATACAAGGATAACCTATCAAAAGATACTAGAGACGAACTAAGATTTCGTGTAGGAATTCACTTACGAGCCAAATACGCCAGGGTATCTTACCGGACTTGTATCTTCATGGTAGAAACTTGTTATCCATCTATCGTAGACGTTGGTACCCCTTTGTTTGTCGAGGCTCTATCCAGCAGCTGCGATCCTCTGGACACAACACCCTGATCGCAACTTTTTGCATCTCTGTTACAGTCATTGTAACAGCCATTTACTCCATCATCTTGTTTCGTCGATCTCTTCACATGTATAAAGACAACATGATAACCCTCCTCACCGAGCTCTGCCTATGCACAGATATTCTCCTTCACCCTTACGCCGAGAATAATGTTCACCAATTCCCCCCTTATTCTGATCCTTTCCCCCATAAGAAGGATTTTCTCGAGAAGTTAAAGGTTTCGTGGTTATCCTTTCCCCTCAACGTGTCATACTCAAACCACCATCTGGCAATGTAGGTGAATGGCGCTCCCTTAAATCCGGGTGTTAGCGCCAAGAAGATCTCCCCGATCCCAACTAGTCCTTTAGTGGAGTTCGCAGTTGCCTCTTCAATTTAATGAATTTGCCACATGTACAACCAACATAGTCCAGACTTCTCGGCCATGTTTCCCACGACTAAGATACTCAATCTCCCGTGATGGATCACCATAGTTCATAAAGCTAAAAGGGAGGATGGTGGTAATGTCGCCCAACACTTACTTTTATCGAAGGGTTTTAACCTTAAGAAGCAATCTTTACACTTAACAAGGTCCTAATAAAACAATTAGTAATTTTTTTTGGGCAACAAAAGGTTCTTTATATCTTTAAGGAGACAATCTCCTTATCTTCCTTCACCAAGCCTCGTGTGCCCTCCTAACACTCTTTTGTATATGTACTTAACACTCTTGTGTTCACAATTTATTTGACAATCCTATGTTGGTCTTCATATATATTTTCATCATGTATATAACCCATATGCATAGTACTAACTTAGACTTAAGTAGTACTTATTACATTATAGTAACCTTATACCAATGGCTCATAGTTTAGCCTATGATTTAATATACTAAAATTAATAAGCTAAGCTTTATCGAAAACCATTAATAGGCTTGTAGTTAAAAATTAGCTTAGGAGGTTTATTTGGGATTTCTAACACTCCCTGTTGGAATGTGATTAACTGAATTATGTCAAATTATAATCCATAGCATATGGCCTTATTCTAAGGTGTAAGTCATCAAGGTTGCCTATTCGTTTGTAACGAAAGGCTATAGTCCTCGACTTAGGACGTTGTATGAAAGTCTTGGTTAATACCCATAGCTCCAACCATTATGTCCTACAAGCTCCTTGGATTAATGTTTTAGATTATCAAGGATTCCCTTTACTTTTCCGTAATGATTTAGTTGTCGACGCTTAGTTGTGCAATTGCATCTTGTCTTCTAAGTTTACAGCTTATAACTTAGAAAAATAAATAACGATGTTCTCAAGGTCCACTGGTGGGGACTTGGCCTTGAGCTCCTCACCAGAGCCTCAATAATTTCCATTATACATTTATAAATCTGAGAGGGATATTACAGCGCCCTGCTGCGGCATCTACTGCCACCTCATCTCTACCCCGACGACCATGTCTTGGGAAGCCCTCGGGTCTCACTAGGCCTTTGTCTGCGAGCAAACAGTCACCCATTCGCACATGACATTACCACCAAAAAGCTTTTTTGCATTTCAACTATAATAAAAAAAATCCATAAAAATTTAAAAAATACAAAACCAAAAGAGTACTCACCGATGTCTCCAAAAGCTGTGCCTACTGGGAGCGGCATGTCACGGTCCTGTCTGAAGTCTATCCCCTCATAGTGATAGTCCTCTATAGTGATCACCTACTAGTTCCACCAGTGGAAGAACTCCTCAGTATATGGTGATGCTAGACGGCCCCCACCCTGTCATGTCAGTATCTCAACCCACCGGGTCAGGGCTGGATCTCGAAGACTGTGAGGAGAGACATCCACCCTCGGGCTAAGTCCCTGAACTCTCTCAAAGAAGAAACCGCAGAGGATGCTACCATACCCAAATTTTTTGGCCTTCCCCTCTTTGCATTCCGTCAGTTGTGTCTTCATAAACACCAGCAGAGTAGTATACCAGTCAAATATAGTAGGCTGCAAGCATTGTGATGCATAGAACATCACCGGTCTGGATGCCTGATGTAGTCATTTGGATCCCGTGATCCGCACCAGAGTAGCCACAATGATCTTTGTACTCAGATCCGTTATGAGGTTGACTGGCACTTGACTTCCCACTATTCATGTCTTGGCGGGACAATACCGTACTATGTAGTCTTGCAAAGTGATCCCACCACCCATGGTCCATGACCGAAGACTAGCCACTTCCCCTCTACGGGATAAACCTATAATAAAATAGATATCCTCTACATCTAGTGTCAGTGTTTGCCCATTGAGGATGAAGTGTTGAGCATCCACATCCCAGTAGTTGATCAGATGACAGAGTAGTAGGTTTTGGGCCCTTAAGCCCCCGAGACACCAGTATTTATATAAGCCATATGCTTCCAATGCTTGTTGTGTTTGCAAATTGTTGCGCACGGCGTCATCTACCTAGTCATGCTCTCTCTCCCTCCACTCTAGAACCATCCTGGAGTGCAAAGCAAGAAATTTTTAGTCAATATCATGTTTAAAAAATTCTTCACAGTCGTACCCTCGGGATGGATTGTAGACAGTTGTGGGTAGATGCGAGCAATCCGTTTTTTGACTACCCGTTTGATGCCCTACCCGCGACCCGCACATTTACAGCCCACGAGTAGCGCCCAAGCCATTTAGGGCTTGTCCAAACAAAAAATCCCACCAACCAAAATTGAAATAAAAGCACTTAAATGAAAGGTATGACAGTGACCACTAACCTGGTCCAGACGGTTCGCTGAACAGTTGCTCGTAGCTCCCACGATCGGCGCTTGAAGTTTCAGGTGCAAACTTACCACTTAACTCCAAAATGGTGAATAGTGAAAATGAATTGAAAATTATTAAATTTTATTACTATTTATAATTTTCTAGACCCACTTTTCTATAGTTTTTCCATTTTGGGCCGTTATGAACTAATATTGTGTCATGGAGTAGTGTTTTTTCAACAGATTTTCTCGGCGAGAGTTGTTCTAAACCACTTCACACCTACGGCAGGTACGTTTCACACCTGGCATATAGGTTAGATGCCATTTTCACATGCATTATGCATTTGACATGTTGATCATTTTTCATAAACCCTAGGTGCGACCCCACTTCGTGATTGACACGGAACCTTCACACTGTTATAGAAGTGTTGTCATGTCGCGGTAGGGATTTCTCGAACATGGGTACCCTAGTTAGAACCCCATTATGCTTTTGGTGCCCATGTCGTTGTTTGTCCTCAGGATTGGGAGTCCTTTGTATTCACACCATGACTTTGCGATGAAGACTCATACTCTACTTTGTCTTATGCTAGCCATCTCCCTTAAGGACTCCCCTTAGTTATATCATGTTGTGATTGCATTGCATCATCCTGCTTGCCGCTTGAGCCCTGTGCTAGCTCCTGCTTACTCAATTGTTAGACTAGTGCCTGAGCACTTTCTCTGTCGAGCCCTACAGAGCTTATATATTTTCCCTTCACAATTTGATGACCCTTTGACCCTGAGGGAACACACCCCCGAGTGTCCACATCCTGCATGCACTTCCTTGCATTGAGCATAGGTATGTTCCACTGCTTGGGACTAGTCTGCTAACTATTTGATGCTCGTTCCCTCACTTGTTTTACTATAAGCAATTTTATTCTTTTTCAAGATTTTCCCAAATATGAAAAAGACAAAAAAAATCAAATATTCCAAAAAGCCAGATGGGATTATGGTCACTATTTGTTGTTGGCAGCTGTTGTGTCGCCTTTGAACAGAGCATTCATTCCACTCCGCACATTATGAGTTGGGACTATAGTTGGGCCTTAGGAGCTGTACTTGTTTCTCAGTTTTCTCCACCGATTGGTTAAGCTTCCAATCATTATGGAGCCCTGTGTAATGCCTTCTGCATTACACAATTTATGTCAAGTCTATGCTGCCTGAGTCTATCCATCTGCTCATGCTCTTGTTCAAAGGAAGCCCTGAAACCAGTGTCGGCCACTCCTTAGATATCTTGACTATTGCATGTCGGCCATCCTTATTGAGTTAGTCCGTTTCACCTGAGATCTTCCAAATCTTTCAGCATTGTTGGTACCCTGTGCTGGTTGATGGGGGATGCCTTAATGCCCTCCTTCCAACGAGTCTCGTTCTGTCGACTTCAACTCATTTATTTCGGGACTTGAGGCTTAGAGTTTGGTTGAGTACCTTGAGGCTTGCAGTCATTAGTGGTAGGTTCTCTTGCCATCGACAGTTTTGGGAATACATCAATGTCCCCTGATCGATGGATTCATCCTATTGTTTGACTTCAACCCATTTATTCACACTCTGTTGATTGTGCTCTGTGCCTTGATGCCCATTTTCAGTATTGGTGGGTCATCTCACGTCTGTTAATGGTATACATCAATGACCGGTAATCAGATGATGTCTCATACGGATCGACCCGAACTCCTTTATTCACTTGATGAGACTTGCATCGTCGAAGACTTGTGTAGAAGACCCCAGGAGATTGTGGCATTCAGTATGCTACATATGACTTTGACTTTACATTTGAGATATCACCTCTCACATTTCAACAGTTTGTACCTTCATTTTTGCACCAGTTGTCTTCTTTTTAGCAAAAGACCATATCTTACTGTAGAGGGATCATGGCTATGATCACTTGTGACATATATTTACTTATGTACTACCTATTCATGGCCATTGTATCAGATTGTTGTACTATACCGACATGTATTCAAAGATACTATTGTACTATGATGAGTGAGCCGTTCTTTCCACTTGTGTCTCCATCACTCCACTTCTGAGTTTTATAATGTATTTTGGCCATCGTAGCACATTTCAGTCTCTGACCTCACACATTAGGGGGCATCTGTTACACAGAAATATTCCACCCTGTGAGCATCAACATTCTTTGGCCTATAGGATCCATTACAGTGACTTAGATCTATTTTTATCCTTCAGTGATACCAGTTTGCCCTATTTTTGTTCCTACCCACATGTTGCATCACTATAGCATGCGTACCCATGAGTTGCATCACTATAGCCTGTGGGTATCAACTAAAATGGTAAAAACCACAATTTTATCACTTTTTACTCCCAAAAAGCATTCATTGGGTGACCTTTGGCTCTCCATCTGCCCAAGTAACGTCTCGATGAGTCCTTTCAAATACCATTGAGAGGACTATATATTGAGCACATATGGCTTATGGACGGGAGGAAGAAGAGAATACTAAAGGCACTCTAGTGGATTTTTGCCCTATCTTGAGCCTGCACTCATTGATCCTTGTAGTTGTGAACCAGTTATGTTCATCTTCCAAACTCCTCTCTAGTTTGAGTTTTCCATTCATGGAGGATTGAAGTGGTGGAGGCACAAGTGGATTGATCTAGATCTTGGTTAAGATTGGTTGCCGGCAAGAGGTCGTATCTCTTTGTAATTCTTCTTGTTCATTAATAGAAATGCTGATATTCTCATCCATTCATGGTGTGAATGTTGTTTATTATACATTGGGTTACATTTGCTTATGATATTATGGACCATTATTATTGATAATGTTAATGTCATTTATATATCACATGTACTTGTTAGATATTGGTTGTCAAGACTAATTTGCAGATTACAAGTGCTTGGATGTGCGCGGATTGAAAGCTCCAACGGGGATCTACATCAAATGTTGGATTGAGGTTGGTTACATTTCTCCATTATCTTAACATTGTCATTTATAATAGTATTGCTTTGATAATTGAGTATATTTCTGGTAGTCATCTGTCTATTGTGGTATTCCGAAGCCATAGTGAGTTTTCTCCAATACAAGGAGTGGGGAGGGGTGAATGGAAAGGAGGAAGGCGCAGGGAAGATGGACAAGAGGTCATGGAGGGAGCAGCGATGGAGTGGTGGGGCGTGCAGGCTGGATGGAGGGAAGGCACAGCGGAGTTGAGTGCAGGGATGATGAGAAGAGTGCAGAGGAGAGGCTGGGGAGTGCAGTGTTGAGAGGAGGTTGAATGATGGACGGTGGCAGCTGACGGAAGGTGTTGAGTGGATGAGGTAGGCATGGAGGATGGAGGGAGGATGGTGTGCAGTGGAGGAAGGTGGGAGTGGAGATGGGGTTTTTGGAATGGCAGGGAGATTGCAGGTGTGGCGGTGTGGAGATGGGCGAGAGGGAGCATGCTGGCATAGAAGAGAAGATGGGACACATGGAGGGAGAGATAACAGGTGTAGCTGAAGTGTGACGGAGAGGTGAGGTGTGTTGGAGTGAACGAGGGGTTTAGGGAGAAGGTGGGGAGAGGAGCGTGATCAGGTGGGGAGTGGAAAGAGTGCGAGGGGTTTAGGGAGAAAGCGGGGAGAGGAGCGCGGATGGACAGTAGGGGGATTTGTGGGAGGATGGAAGGGAATGCAGGGAAAGGTGAAGCGTGGACGCTGGAGGAAGCAGGTGACTTCTTTCTTTCTTGCTTCTTCTTCTTCTTCTTCTTTTTTTCCAGAAAATTTAGAATGTTAGATCAAAGATCCTTTTAAATCATAGAAAATCCGAATACTAAGACAAGGTCTGCAAATTTTGGCCAAACGCCAAATCAAGAGTCGAGCTCTGATACCAAATGAAGCGAACAATCCATTCGTTCACACAACTAATTCACCAAAACACTCGGTAAATAAGATAAGCCATTAATGGGCCAAAATATGTATTGATAATTGAATAGATAAATGATAATAAGTTGATATTATATTACGACATAGCTCGCCTTTAATATGGCTTGAGCGTTCGTAATGAAGGGTTATGTCCTTTCACATTAAAACCTAACTACTTTAATGATTAACAATTATTATTTATTTAATATGCCATTTATATTTGTAGCATAGCTATTTATATAAAGCATTGAACTTCTATTGCAGATTCGCAGGTAAGAGAAATACTATTTCAAAAAGCATAAAGAGATCCTATTTAACTTCAGTTAGCCCTCAGTATTTATAAAAGGAATTATAATAACTTGAAGTAATTTCGGGTGAGATCCATTCTAGTTTGATGTTCAATTTTACTCAAGTTGTTTGTGTAACTCAAGTTATAAATCAAATCTCAGAATTTGTAATCATTATTATTACATTTTCTTTCTAATAAAATCTTGTGGAAAGTATTAGAAATTTGGTTTTTATGTTTAGGTATTTAACTCCTACTCCTAGGGAGTATATCAAGTAATAAATTTCATATTTAAAGGAGGCATGGACTAAGCTTAGATATTAGCAAAGTAATACTAAAATTTGTCTTTTAAGCCCTGTATGCATAACTTGTGTTATTATGGTGGCTTGTCAAAAGTCTAAATTTGTAAATTATGTAATTCCTTTTTATTAATTTATACGATGGATAATCATAATCCTAGAGCATTGTAATAATGACTACTGTAATTTATACAATATAGTGTTGTCGTGGTTTTTATAGTCTTTACCCCTTGTACATGGGTTTGATCGAAGATGTAAAATAATATGTTATATGTTAATATTAAATTGCAAGGGTTGGCACATAAGTGAAGTTTGTTGAACCCTAGGAAAAATAATGTTTAACAAACTACATTACGGTAATAATGTTCCACCATAATGATAATTGATATCTTAACTTTGGATATTTTGAAAGGGCACGGGAGCGCATAATGTTGGGGCATATAAACAATTATAGGATGGTTAGACCTTGGTATTAGCGTAACCAATACTCAACAATGTTAGGTCTATTACGATCAAAAGTTGAAACCATACCCTTGTTGAACAAATGTAAATGCAGGTTCTTCGTACGATGGTTGTTGGAATAATTAAAAGTTTAATAAAGCGCAACTAGTGGAATGCCTACTGGCATCCACCATGGAAATATTCACGTGATGTTTCTTGGATAGAGTGCTAACCCTAACTATTTCGAAGTTATTTTGACAAGGCATGAACATAGCATTCATTTTTCACAGTTAGTAGGTAATGGAGAGGCTGACCAACCTGCGGACTTTTAGGGTTTGCAAACGGTGCTTGGGTCTCCTCCCCAGGTTTCGATGTTGTGACCTGTGGTCTAGTAACTGTAATTAGTAAGGGTTAAAAGTCCGAGCCAGGCTTGAGCTCAGCTCGCTGTGTTTTGTTAAAGGTTAAAGTTACTTCAGTGCATTCGACTGTTTGTGGTCATGTTCAATCTTGGCATTGCCAGAGAGTTTGGACAGACATTCGACTTTCTTACAATGTAAGTTGCAGTCCTTAATATGTAAATTTTTCTGTTACAATCATATGAAACTTGTTTTCCTTGATTTAACTAGAAAGTCTATGGTTTCTCACAGGTAACTTCTCGGCTGTTGGCTTTCGGAGTGCTAAGCAAGGGAGCAAGAAGAAACTAATCACCTAGTAAGCCTTGGTGGTTTCCTGTAGGGTCCATCTCGGCAAAATGCTAGTTCTTGTCTTCATTTTCGAGGTCTAACTATGGACCATGCCATCGTGGAAAAGTTTGTAAGCCGTGAGGAAAGTGTTTGTTGTAGAGAGAGTTGAACCCTCAACTTACTATTGCGTTGGTTTTTGTAACCTTTTACTGTGCAATACTTGGTTTTATACAAGTTTTACAGTGTTTGCTGTAGGGTTTTAACCCACGGCTTTTCGAATAATATGAAGATGTCCCTTTAGAGTTTTTGAAACTTGACTATGGTTAAGAATGTAGTTTTGGTGTAAATCAAACACTATATCTTGTGATAATAAATAAATTTGGTATTTGTAGAAATTTCCCCTACTTTGTGCATTTGATAAAAGAACTGTAATTTAAAATCTATTGTGTTGATATTAAAGAATATACGTGGCCTTTAGAGCACGATTTTGATTTGATATAAGTAGTTGCAAGGTTTTTGTAAGTTCTCGGCAGTCTGTGCTTAGTTCTGAACTATTAAAAGATGGTGCAGAGCTGAGCCATTTCTGCAATAACATGTTTTTTTTTTTTAAATTATCCTGAGCATCGAAAGTCTATCAGTTTTGAATGTTGTAGCTGTTGTGCTATGGAATGTTGATAATGTATTTATAATACTATTTTTTGTATAAATGTAATGCGCCTTGTTTGGAAAACTCTGACGAGTTTAAATTGGTAAAACAAGTTTAGTGTTTCGGCCAAAGGGCTGTTTTCAAACCCTACCAATACTAAATACTATTTATAATTTTTTCTTTTGTTTAACAGTATAAGGGATAAGGGTTTTCAAAAACCTATCGAGCTCTATCTCAGTTCTTCTATTTCGGTTTGGGACTCTGGGACACTCATTCCGAAAGCAAGATTGTTTTATATTTATAAAATTTAAGTAATGTATCAGGTTTAAAATATATAATAATACTGTTGGGGTATTAGTGTTGTATAATATATATATTTGTTTTCAATCCTTTTTCCATTTATTTGTTTCATAAAGGATAAAGAAATTCTTCAGCATACACTTCGATAATGCTAGAGTTTATAAACAGAAGACTAATGTGAATGAATAGGAAAATTTGAAATGAAAAGAAATTAATAAGATATATACATATATTATTAGTTTTCTGCAATCAACAGTTAGCTTAAAGCTAAGCCTTCAATTTGTAGAGAAATAAGGAAATGGCTAAATATTTTTACTTCTGTACTGCGGATGAAATAATATTATATTATCGAAACAAAATATGTTGATTTTCATATTGTATATAGATAAGAAAATACATGGGAACCTAATAGAGTTTGTTTGTTCAATCATTTTATCTATTGCATATAATTCATCTATTTTAAACACCCTTCCCAGTACTAGTGTACAACACAAGAACAATGTGTGGAAAAATGCAGGGGAGTGATTTTTAATCTATCATTATCATATTACTTATTCACACAATTTAGAAATCATTCATTCAAGCTCAGCAGTAATAACTAACAATATTCAGAAAAACAATTACTGAGAAAATACAGTGAGTCTAATTACTAGGAATGGAAATAACAAATAGAACCTAGAAATGTAGATAGGGTGGACAAACACCCAAAGAGGCCTGTTCCTCCCAACCTTCTCCAGAAGAAGCAACGAATATCTCTTGCTCCCTTAGACCCCCAAGCCTATTTACTAAACAACTAGGTAGAAGACTCTGTGTAGAAGCAGTACTTCCAGCAATCAATGGAGACTTGCAATACAGCTCAAAACCTCTGCCCTAAGCAGGAAATAACTTTGCATCTAGCAGAAGTGAAACATACTTAAAATGCAACTCAAAACATAGTTTCCCCTCATCGAATCTCTTGTGTGCATATAGCAGAACCACAAGGTAACTTTTCTCGTCAGAAAAAAATGTGAGCCTCTGCTCAGTTTGATGGTTTATAAATATGCCTAGGTATTTAGTGGTCAGATTCCGAAATAAATGAGCCTTAAGATCCAGTCCCATCTTTCAGGGAACTATGACCACAATTCAAGGGAGTTGTCCCATAACAACAACTAGTTACTGAGTTCATGATGCTGCCACTTGTCCATTTCCTTTTACCCCAGATTCCATTCCATCTAGTGGGTCAGTAAACACTCTTTCAATAGTCTCTTTGGGTGAGTGTCTCCTATTTTATTTTATTAAATAATAATATTGTGCAATTACAGTCATCCTTGGCCACTTGGCCAAATATAAAACTTTACAATAAAAATTAAGATAATATTTTCTTCAAACATAAAATGTTTCAGCAATGGGTATGTTACGAACACCCCCACTTAAGCTCAACATCATCCTCGATGTTGCTTATTCTTCCTTGGAGCCTCCCTAGAACAAAATTGGGTATGCTGCCTACATATTACTTTCCAATTCCCAGGTAGCTTCATCAGGGCTAAGGTGCTTCCGTTGCACCTTTACCTACCCTATGGTATGAATCTGGAGCAAAATTTTCCTCCTGTTGAGAGTACAGTCCAGTTCCACCTAAAAATCTCCTTCGGGTTCCACCTGTATGTCATTCCAATTCAGCACATGAGTAGCATCATGCACATACTTCTTTAAAACAGAAATGTGAAAAACATTATGGGGTAAAAACGTGAAGGTGGGTAACACTTTCGTGAGAAACTAATGCAAAATCGTCTTAGCGGAAGTTATTCGGCCGAATAATATTTATTATTCGGCCGAATAATAAATATTATTCGGCCGAATAATTTTCATTATTCGACCTAATAATGTAGTGGTTATTCGGCCAAATAATCACTAACGTTTCTCCGTTCCGTTTAACGGCTATCCTTGAAATGTGTGCAAACGGAAGCCGGACGGAAAAATATTTTGGGTGGTGGGTTATTCGGCCGAACAATTGTTCGGCCGAACAATTATTCGGCCGAACAATGTTTCGGCCGAATAATGATTCGGCCGAACAATTATTCGGCCGAATAATTGCTCGGCCGAATACTGTTTCTGCATAAAAGCCCGGCCTGGTCTGCCATTTGGCATTCCGCGCTGTAAAATCCTGGACCCCGCAAGCGGGCCCGTAGCAGATTTCCGCCACACTCTGTTGACGAAACCCGTGACGACAACGCTGTAGCTGATTGCTGATCGTCTGGTTTCGGTGCACCCGTTCCCCTCCGCTGCTTGCTCTTTTCTGTAGCTGCTTGCGCTGTTGTTGTTTCCTGTCACGGCTGGGGAAGCTGTTTTCTGTAAGTTACGAGTATGGTGTTCGGATCTGTAAGGGACGAGTGTGGTGGGAGGATCTGTGAGTGACGACTGTGGTGGGTGGATGGTGTGTTCGTCGACGGTGGTGCTCCGTGGATATGTGATCGTTGAAACTAGGTGGTGCCAACGTCCAATTGTAAAGTGTTGTTTCATGTTGATTTTGGTTTTTTAAGTTGATTTATAATTTTATACAGTCTCTCTCTATAACTAATGATGAAATGTGCTCTTTTTGCAGGATTGTTCGTTTGTCTTTGTGGTACATAATTCGGCGTTGTGTGAAGGAAATAGTTGTTGTTTGGAGAGTTGGTGGTCTGAACCGGCGAGGCTTCGTGGAACGACAGTCTTTTCGCTAGCTGTTTGGGTTACAAGTATGTATCCTTTGCGAAATTAGATTGTTTAGTTTTTGAAATTTTAATTTTCTGTACATCATTTAAGTCTTTATGCCCTTAAAATGAAGTCTGTTCATGAATATGAACTCTGATCATGAACAGAGTTCATGTTCATGAACTATGTTCATGTTCATGAACTATGTTCATGAGCTCTGCTCATGAACTATGTTCATGAGCTCTATTCATGAACAGAGCTCATGAACACTGTTCATGAACTCTGTTCATGAACACTGTTCATGAACAGAGTTCATGAACAGAGTTCATGAACAGAGTTCATGAACAGACTTCATGAACAGAGTTCATGAACTCTGTTCATGAACATAGTTCATGAACTCTGTTCATGAACAGAGTTAATGGACTATGTTCATGGACAGAGTTCATGGACTCTGTTCATGGACTCTGTTCATGAACAGAGTTCATGGACTCAGTTCATGGACTCTGTTCATGAAGTCTGTTCATGAACAGAGCTCATGTTCATGAAGTCTGTTCATGAACAGAGCTCATGATCATGAAACGTGTTCATGTATGTTTCATCATATTAGCACAGTAGGGCGTTAAATCATAAATATGAAACTTTTAAATTAAATCATAAAATAGTCATGTAAATTTTATTTGTGTTCATGAAGAGAGTTAAAGGACTCTGTTCATGAACAGAGTTAAAGATCTCTGTTCATGAACAGAGTTCCCTAATTATTTTTTTTATGAATATTATGTAATGTTTGTTTATTGAAATATAGATTAAAATCATAAGTGATCGATGAAAAATTTGCAAGGTTACTATACCTTTACAATAAACTGCATTATACTTTTTATTTGATTATGAAATGAATATCAATGTTATCTTTATCGGGCAATAGTAGTGCTCTTACATTTGGTATGTAGTTCTTTATGATATATGCCTTTAAGTCTGTAGAATTAACGTGTACAACTTGAGTGTGTAAATTTTTCTATTATAAATATAAAGTAGAAGTCTTCTAGTAAGTGTATATATATATATTTTGTGAGATGTTTTTTAATTGAGATATATAATTCAACCAGATTTGATGGATGAAAAGTTTTTAAGGTTACTATAGTACTACAATTAAATGTGTTATAATTTATATTTGATAATGAAATGACTATTACTTATATCTTTACGTTGCAATAGTAGTAATGGTAAGGAATTTTAGTTAATTAATTAGAGTTAGGAGAGGCACTTACAAAAAATATTAGCTTATAATACTTTAGACACCCTTACATTTTGTTGTAGTTTTTTATAAGATATGACTTTATGCTTGTAGGATAAACATGTACTATTTCAATTTGTTAATGTCTGTGTGAATTTAAAAATCATATCAAATGGAAAGAGTGGAGTCTTCGAGGGGAAAGCGTAGGAGGTCATCACATTCATCAGGAATTGGTGTTCCAGTTGGTAGTCCAAGGTTGTCGAATTCACCGCGGGGTTCGAGTTTATTGTATGCATCACAGTCATCTGATCACCAACGAGTTGATAGGGGTACAAATGATTCTCCTTTGTCATCTGTTGGAGAGCGTCGATCTCAACCTTTTGTTGGTATGAACATTAATGTTTAATTGAATGTATAATTTGTATTTTTGTGTGTTTTGAACTTTTGGACAAGGTTAACTCTTCACTATGGCTATATTTGAAGCAAAGCGAGGTTCAGAAGATGTTCGTAATTCGATAGAGCGAGACGAAGATCAAGATAGGATTGTAGATGATGGAATAGGTTTGGGTGCACAGCAGGGTCCTGAAGATCCTCCTAGAGCGAGGACGACATATGTTCCATTGGCTGAGGGTTGTACACCCATATCAACTTATCCGTCTAATTTACGTGATGAGCTTCCATGGTAAGGTGTTGAGCAACAAACTATCCTTGAAAGTTGTAGATCCCACTATGACAAGTTGAACAATGATCTTTGTTCTTTAGATCTTCCTCTAGAGAGCTGACAAAGTCTGGAGATTGTTTTGGGGTCTTTGCAAAAATTCATTGATGCATATGAAGAACTTGGGCCAACTATGAATAGTTTTGTTCATTTGATGCACAGGCGAAGGGAACAAGTTATGGGTCCAGACAACTGGGAGGTTGTGAAGGAGAGAGTTACTAGAGAACAAGCCAATTCAATGTTTAATTTTAAAGAAGGCCTTAAGCGAAAAATGTTGAAAGTGCAATATTTTAAGCATCCTCAAATTGCACATTTTATATATGATCGGTTTCTTGCAGCTTATGGTCGATTGCCATGGAATGATGAGGTTCCTAATTATTTTGCTAGATTTTTCTATGTGGAGTTTTTTTTAGGTATGAAGCCAAACTATACTGATGTTCCTTCTGACTTTTATGGAGTTGGAAAGGGACGAATATATAATCGAAAAGGTGCTCTCAGAGACCCTACGACTCTTCAACCTCCACCTGAGATACCTCGTCCACCTAGGCTTGTGGCTTTAAGATCAGAGATGGAGCCAACATCCCAACTAGGGACAGTTGCAAGGGAATCGGTAGGTGATGGTTTAGCATCAACTCTTGTTGGAGTTGAAGTGGGTTTGGGTCGAGAGAGGGCTCGTGCTATTGTCCGTCAAAATTTTGTTTACAAGACGAATGACGAGGTAGATGCATTGAGCATCGATGATCTCAGGGCTTATGCTAAGTCTTGTCGAGATATAGCTTCAGATGTGTTATCCAATGACACATCGAGTATGGGAGAGGTTTGTTGATTATACTATGACAATGAATTTGATTTTTTATTATTCATTTTGAATTGAAGTTTTTGCTACATAGTAATAAATATATTAAGCAAATGTATTTTGTTTGCAGTTTTCTAGAATGTTAAATGCACATAATTTTCGAGTCTCCAGTAGTCAAAATGAAGAGCAACCTAGTCAAAATGAAGAGCGTTTTAGAGAGGTATTTTAATTATAATATTTATGATTGAACTTGATTTTTTTTGTTTGTTTGAATTTTAATAAATATCAATGTATCTTATTGTTAATTTGACTTATCTATGCAGGTTTCTTTAGATTCCAACTTTTTAGATGATTTACCATCTCTTGTGAGCTAATGATTTTAATTTTTTTGTTTTGGTTTTAAGTTAATTGTTTAATTTTTTATATGTATTTAAGTTATGTTTTATTCATTAACAAAATTTAAATTTTAGGGGAGAGATCATTTGGAAATTGGGGGTGAAGATGTGGGCTCTTTAATGAATGCGGATATTGGCACCGAGGTAATTTTGTTGAACTAGAAATGATCTTTGATATAAGTTTAATGTTTTAAATTTTTTGGATTTATTTGAAGCTTGTTTGCATGCTTTAGGATTCATAAATTACTTTTGTACATGTTGTAGCTTGGCTCTTTGAGATCCTTTGGAGCCAAAGGGAAGGCTCTAGTGGAAAAAAGTGGTGGACATGCATTCAAAGAATTTGATGTATGATTTTTTTAATAATTGAATTGTATTTTTGGTATAAGTTTAATATTTTAATATTTTGAATTTAGTTTAAAATTGTTTAAATAATTTATGATCTAGATTTATAATTTGTTTTTCTGTGTATTGTAGGTTGAGTTGAGTCCCAGGGAAGGTCCTAGTGGAAAATAGTGGAAAGATATTGGTCCAGATGGACAGTGGTTCAGACTTTATTGTTTTTGTTGATATATATATGTTGTAGTTCAGACATGGAGGGTGTTTATTTTTTGATTATGCATACATGTACATTGAATTCACATGTTCATTAACTTTTTTTGGATTATATATGAGTACATGTTTAATTATTTCTCGTTTGGTAAAATGTTTAAAATATGTTTTGAATGAATGTTTTAAATGTTTTGATAATGTTTATAATGTGTTTTGCATGAATGTTTAAAATGTCTTGATAGATGCAATTTAAAGTTAGGAAATGTTGAATGATGAAAATGAATATTATAAAGTTAGAAAATGTTGAATGATGAGAATGAATGTTATGGAAGAATGAATGTTGGGAAAGAATGAATGGGAGGGGTTAGGAATGTTTACAATGTTAATTTAAGTTAGAAAATATTCAATGTTGAAAATGAATGTTAATTGAATGTTGGGAAAGAATGAACGGGAGGTGTTATGGAAGAATGAATGTTTTCAATTTGTTATGTTGAGAATAAATGTTATTAAAATGTTGTTATGATGAAACATTGAAACATTTGATAGGTGCAATTTAAAGTCTGGAAATGTTGAATTTGTAAAAAATTTCATTCTGCTATGTTAAGAAATGTTATGAAAAGAATGAATGTTGAGAAAGTGTTGAACCATAAGAATGAAGGTTAAAATAAACTAAGAAATGGGATGCTAAAATGCAAAGAAATGAAATGATAGGAATTTTTGATAGAAAATGTACGAAATGTTTGATAAGAGTTTCAATTTTTTGGTAGTTTGATTCATATGTTTATTGTTTGATATGCGTATGTAAATTTCAAAATTTAACTAATGTTTTTCATGTGCTCATTGTTCAGGTACTTTGTAGTTCGTGAATTTTTAAATGTTGAAATCATGGCAAATGGGGATAATGATTTTTTGTTTTTTAATCACAAGTGAGGATTTCCGGATTGTGAAGCTTATGCTAAGTTAGAGCAATGAATTTTAGACAACAATTCGATGAATTTTTATCGATTTGTTGTAAATAATCATTGCTCTAATTTAGCATAAGCTTCACAATCCAGGAATTCTTGTTTGTGATTAAAAATCAAATGATTGTTATCTTCATTTGCAATGATTTCAGTTATGTGAACTTACATGTGAGATATATTATTTGTGTGCAACAATCATATATTTAAACATTATATAGATGAACAACTTGTTTTTAAAAATTCATTCAGATCATATTTATGGTGAAGTACGTATTAAAGAAACATGTTCGATGGATTAAACGAATACAAAATTTAATAGGTCTTTTTGTGATTTTTCGTTAGCATCAATCAATCGAAAGTAAAAATTCGGGGCGGAGTGGGGATAGCCACATCCGTTATCTCATCCCTTAGTGTTCTAATAGACATATGGGGACCCGAATAAAGTACTTTTGAATTTTCAAATTATATTTGAATTCATTTTTAAGCATGTTAAAGTACAACCATTTAAGCTCTTATGTTAGTTGTCATTCAAGAAAATATTCATAAAAACTCAATGAAAAAATATACTGTGCACAACAATTTTGATAATTGGACAAAAGCACACAACAATTGACATGGACAAAAATATAGATCAATTTATTTTTGATATGTAGTTAAAAACATCGCAATGGAATGCCATCTTCAACTATCCATTCATGGTCACATATGGATAGTTTCCATTTTTTGGTTTTTAACTGTTTTTTTGATGGAACTTGTATCAATTTTATTCGAGATGCACATACTAAATGACTATACTGACAACATATAACATCGGGCTCATAATCTTGAAAGTAGACATAATTTTTAGTCATATGCGTCTGCTGAAAAAAGTAGCCTTTTAAAATGATGGATCCTCTTTCGTATGTAAATCCGTTGTCGTTGTAGTCCTCCAATAATTTCATTTTTCCTTCAGTGCATCGCATCAAATAATATTTGACATTTTCGTTGTTGTCTACAGGTGCAATCACAGCGAAAACATCTCCTGCGCAAGTTATGATTGGTGTTAGCGTATTTAAATGAATTAAATTGACTATACTTATGGCGATGGACTAGAATGAACAATTGACTTAAAAGTCAAAAACAAGTTTATTACCTTCTCTTACGAGATCTGAAATTCTATCGCCATCAGATGATATTGCTATTTCTTCTGATTCTAATTCTTCAACACTTGCCAGTGGCATTTTTCCTTTTGGATTAATCTCTGTGTGTCTCCAAGCTTTTACGTAGTTGTTTGTTATGTTTTCACAAACTTCTGTAGACTCAACATTTTCAATGCAAATATGACAAAAGCATGATTGCTTTCTACTGTCAAATGCAAACACGTTGTGAAATGATTTTGTTTGAATAGAGTGAAGATCTCTAGTTCCATGTATGGTGCTAGCGTCATATGTTATTGATCTATTTATATCTTGGACCCCAACAAGCCAAAAAAACCTACACAATAAATGATGAATCACTTTCAAAGAACAATTTTTAGTATTAGTGTACATGTACTTAAATGTTAGTATATACATTTTTTTAAATTTTAAGAAATAATATAAATTAAAAAAATAGTGGACATACCTGCGCACGTCTTTTGATTGTTGATTATAATCATGGCTTAGATTTAATTGACACCATTGGACAACCTCTGCAGCTGAATGAAACCGTGTAGAAGAATAGTTCATTTGCCATCTTCGAAGTGCTCTTTTCACGCATGCTCCTGCACCATCATGCTCACCTTTTCCATGCCCAGTTTCAAAGAAATTCCAGCGATGTTTAATGTTCAGCGCTTTATGAAGTCGACATAACCAAAAAAATGATCGTGAAGATTTAAAGTGACCCGCACATCCATCAGACCATATCCAATGCTCTTTGAATTTGACTTCGCGTTTTTTCAGTGAGTCATAGAAAATATTTTCTATACAATGTTGGACAAAATGTGTGTCATGTGTACGATCATCGCTGATATAGAAGTGATATTCTTTAATCACATCTCGATTGTCACATGTGCTTTCAATGCCATCGACATCCTGTTGAGAATGTCTATATACAACATGGACAAATATCGAAACTTGGTCAGAGTGATAGTATTCACTCTGTATTTCTTTTTGTGCAGAAAATGTATAGTTTTCAGCAAAATCAACCACCGACAAAATTGTTCCGGGTGGAAAAATTTCACGAGACTGTTTGAATTGAAGATCTTGCCATCGTGCTCTATGTGAATGCTGGGTGTATTTATAAATTTCGCTTTCAAATTTTTTGAGAAAATTTGTGACGCATATCTTGTCTTCTAGCAAATCAATTCTTTTGGAATGTGAATCACTAGAACTTGTATTATAGTTGATGTATTCATATCTCTTCCAATCAACATTTACATTTGACAACGATTGATCATTATCGATAGGATATCTATTGTGGAATAACACCAAATTTCCACAATGATGACAATGTTTTCCATTGACACATTTCTTTGAATAAAATACTTCATCGTGATTTCTCTCACATAAAATTTGAGATATGAATTCACGTATCGTCGACGGAGGTGGTGAATTTGTCCAAAACATTTTACCAAATTCAAGAAACGTGTCATAATATAACTGAAATTGCACATGATAATGACAACAACATGTATCACGTATAGTTATAGGTCGAACATGCCATGGTTTTTGTTGCACAAATGTAGTGATTGATATATTAATTCCACGATGATCTTCCTTGAATTTATTGAACAATTGTACTTGTGTCATGTCCATTATATGTTTTGGTTGGCTTTCATATACATTTCGTGATATTCTTTTGCGTATCACATCTCTTGAATTTGGTGAAACTCGAGCATGTTCCAACCAATATTCTCGTACAATATCTTTAACACCTGCTCCTAATCTATCTTTGTAAGGTTGTCTACAAATAATTGCCCAACAAGCAAGTTCATTATTTTCATCTATTTGCATTCTGAATTTGCTATGTTTGTATAATGTCTTTCTTGATGTTCCAACTGCTTTTGCTAGTTCTGTTGTCAAACGCTTTTGTTTAGTACTAGCTGTATGAATTGCTTTACGTGCAGCACTGATATCTTTCTTCCTGGATTTTTCAAATTTTTTTATTGCATCACCTGTATTTTCCATCACATTTTGTTTCAATTTCGACTCTTTTGTCACTTTGTGAATACCCAATAATGATGTAGCACCTTCTAACTTCTTGGACACTAATAAACATCTCAAAATTTGTGCTTGTCCTGCTATTGAGTAATCCTTGAGAACTTCATCATAAATTTTTGTAGCACGATATCGTGCAACATGTATTGGTAGTTTTTCTCCATATTTGTTGCAATCAATGTCTTCTAACATTTCATCATCAATAGTAAAAGTACCTATACATCAAGTTAAATTTAATTTAACATATATCAAAAAATAAAATTCATTATAAAAAAATGAATTGGGAAAATATATGATATATACATACCAGGTCCAATTTCTGGATCTTGAACTTGATCTTCAATATTGAATTCATCGACATTAGCATGTAAATCACTATTTACATCTTCTACAATGTTCTTGTCAACTTCAATTTGTTCTTCTTGTACTCTATTTTCAATTTCCATCTCTTCAACATTATCATTTAAATCTGTATTTATATCTTCAATAGTTCTCTCTTCTGTTTCGGCAACCCTTTGTTTTTTGGCAATATATCTAAGTTTTTGTTTCTCTCTATTATCATCATCATCACGTTTACGATCAACTTTTCTTTGACGTTTTCTCTTATTGCCCATGGTTGTTTAATCTATAGATGATAAATTAAAGAATCATGTTACTTTATAGTAAAAATAAATAAATTAAGATTTAAAAACATTTTCGGAATTTATAAAAACATGAACTGAAATTTACTCTACCTTATAAAAATTTTGTAAGAGTCTTTTGAAGAAGATTTCTTTGGAATTAACATTCCTTTGAAAAAACTCTCTGAACAAAAATCTTCTTTGAAAAAACCTTCTTCGAAAGAAATAAGAAACTTCTCGACAATAAATTACCTACCCATTGGAAAATAATAAAAACACATTGTAAATAAATCTTTGTTGTAAAAATCATTGCAAAAAAACTTCATTGAAAAAATATCTACAAAAAAAGCCAATAGAAAAAAGTACTTTGAATAAAAACTTATTTGTAAACATATCTCGGAAAAAACCATTGTAAAGAAATAACTCTTTGAAAAAATCCATTTTAAAGAAATAAGAAGTACAAAACTACCTTGCAAAAAATCCTTTGCAAAATACCTTAGCAACATAACTATTTGAAAAAACTCCTTTCAAATAAATAAGAAGTGCAAGACTACTTTGGAAAGTGCAAAACTACTTTGAAAAAAAACCATTTGTAAATTATCTTACCAAAACAACTCTTTGAAAAAATCCCTTTCAAAGAAATAAGAAGGAAAAATACATTTATTTTGCAAAAATACTTTCGAATACACACTTTTTAAATACAATCCTTGCAAAGAATCTCCTTGTAAACATGTCTAAGAAAATTTTTTTTTTGAAAAAACTCCTTGCAAATATGCCTTAAAAAAAAACACTTTCAATGTGTCTTTTGGAAAAAAGAAGAAGAAACATACTTTGTAAAAACTTCTTTTTGCAAAAAATGTCTTCTTTGCAAATATGCAATAAGAAAAGAAATATTTTGGAAAACTCCTTGCAAATATGTCTTATAAAAAAATCACCTTCAATGTGCCTTTTGGAAAAAAGAAGAAGAAACATACCTTGTAAAAACCTCCTTTTGCAAAAAATGTCTTCTTTGCAAATATGCAATAAGAAAAGAAATATTTTGGAAAAACTCCTTGCAAATATGCCTTTTGTAAAATAGAAGAAGAAACATACCTTGTAAAAACCTAATTTTGCAAAAAATGTCTCCTCCTTTCAAAATTAGTTTGACAAAAAAATGCGAAGTTAAAACATGCGAAAATAATGAATTAACTTTAAGTTTATTTATATGAATATAAAAAACTTTTTTTTTTTTTCTCGGCCGACGAGATTTTTTTTTGTTTCATTATTCGGCCAAATAACTTTCGCCATAATTCACGGCGCCGTTACGGAAAAACGTTATTCGGCCGAATAATTATTTGTCCGAATAATTATTTCGGCCAAATAATCTCTGAAACATGTAAAATTCAGATTGCTATAGAATTTTCAGGTTTCCCCATTTTCGGAAGGGACAAACGACCTCATACACAACAAAACGAATGTCGGACTTCATACCAGTAGATTCATCATTGAATCTACTTTACGAGGGTATAAATTTTGTTGTATATAGATAAGAAATGATATTTTTTAAGTTTTATTTTCGTAACATGTGTCGAGTTATGATTCAACTCTTTAAAAAAACGACGAAAAGAAAAATCCATAACTTTAAAAATACAACACAAAAAAAATTGAAAAAAATGTCGGACTCTTCAATGGTGTGTCTACTTCAAAAGGGTGTTCGTAGATTTTTTGCTTTTATAGCGGATTGAGAGAAAAGTGGTGCAACAAAAAAGTTGTTGAAAATCGACTGAGTTTCCCCATTGATCGACTTTAAAAAAATATAATAATTAGTATATAGATCCATTGGATGCAAACTTATAGTCAGGCACTAGTACATTGTGTGTAGATTGTCGTAGCATTTTCTGTTTTTGCAAAACACAAGTCTAACAACGATTTTAGTGGTGCAACAAATCATAACTCTTTTGTAGTCTTTTCATTTTATAAGAACACACTGTCAAACATTTCCGAAATCGACATATCAAATCTTAATAAAAAAAATTGAAAAAATTATGAGTAGAAAGCTAACATAATTCTACAAAAGTTTTCTTTTTACGGCAAAGTGAAATTTTAAACAAAAATATCACTTTTGTTCGCCCGAAGTTGAAAAACATGAAAAAACTAGAATTATTTTCTCACGAGACCCCCCAAAATAGACACCCATCTTCATTTTTTCACCCCTTAAATTTTATGGCAAAGCCAATTGATATACAACAGGTCCAATCCTTGATAGGACCTTGAATGGTCCACAGTACCTTGGTGCTAGTTTAGCACAACTCCCAAGATTCAAAGAACTTTTCTGGGGTTTTACCTTTACAAAGACATGATCTCCAACCTGAAATTCTCTTTCAGTGCATTTCAGATCTGCATAAATTTTTTGTCTATCTTGTGAAACTTTTAAATTTCCTTGTACCTGTTTCATGGTTAGCTCCATCTCTTTTAACAAATATGGTGATAACATTAATCTATCAACAAGGTTATCCCAAGAAATAGAATTGCTGCATTTTCTTCCATATAAAATCTCAAATGGAGTAAGTCTAGTGGATGCTTGATAATGATTATTGTAAGAGAATTCAGCTAAATGCAAATAATCTTCCCACTTAGTTGGTTGATCTTTAACATACACTCTTAACATGTATTCTAAAATATGATTAACCCTCTCAGTCTCTCCATCAGTTTGTGGATGGAAAGAAGTACTAAAATTTAATTTAGTATTTAACCCTTAAACAATGTTGTCCAAAAATTTCTAGTAAACTTGGAATCTCGATAAAAAATAATTACCTTTGGAATTCCATGTAAGCAGAAGATTTGCCTCATAAAGACATCTGCAATGTTAACAGTTTTAAAAGTAGTCTTAACAGGAATAAAATGAGCAGATTTACTAAGTTTATCCACAACCACCATTATTGAGTCATTTTGTTTCTGATTCTTAGGTAAACCTGTGATAAAATCGATACTTATAATTTTTCATTTCCATTCTGGAATTGGCAATGGCTGCAATAGGCCAATTGGGTGTTGATGTTCATCCTTAATTATTTGACATTCAAAACATCTAGCTATGTATTTAGCCACTTCATTCTTCATGTTGGGCCAAAAATAATCATTTCTTAACATAGTTATCATTTTCTGATAACCAGGGTGTCCCGAATAAGGACTTTTATGAACTTCATCCAAAATGAGCAGTTTAACTTTTGACACATTAGCTACATGAATTCTATTTTTAGAAGTCATTAAGCCCTTTTCATTAATGTTGTAATCTGGTATTAAATGTTCAGATAAATTTTCAGCAACTTTATCATGCAATTTTTGATAATTTTCATCTTGCTTAATTCCTTCTTTGATCTGATTTTCCAGATCTGTCTTGAATGTGCTGATTGCTGCCACAAAACTTAATTTGGAATTTCTGCTCAAGGCTATGAAATTGCCCACATAAGATCCAAAGAGATGATGTAAACCTCACAATGAAAGAATTTAGGAAGAAGAGAGAAGCAATAGAACATAGATCCAATAGAGGCAGAATAATTACACACATTATATTAATCAGAATAGTAACCGGGTAAATATACAATTGCTGAGTATGAGGATTTGAATTCACTAGGTGTAATTCGAATTATCCTTCATGCACATATCCATAATCAGTGGAGAGTCATCAGTGCCAAACTAGGAGTCTATGCCATCATCAATGAAGTCATCAATGCACAAGTAGTGATCAACCGGGAGTCAAACTGAGTCCAACTGAGTGTGGTTGGTGTAACTGACACATGGAAGCACTGATATAGTGAAGGAGACTCAGTGGGGGGCGCTCATGGAGCTAACTGGAGTCAAAATAGTCTATCTAGTCACACTGGAGGTCCAAAAGAGTGATAAGTTCAGTTAGGAGTCAGTTAATCCTTAAATCAAGGAAGAACTGAAGATAACTGAACTAAATTGGACTGGCAGATGAAGAAAGGCACCCTTCTCATGAAATAACTGAAAAGAGGGCGCACTAAGCTCTAGGAGAGCTAAGACTGATCCGAGAGAAGCTCCTGGGGCTAGTTTGCCAAGGGCTAGGTGCTGGTGCTGCAAACCCTAATTGCATGCAAACCCTAATTTTGCATGCAGGACTGAAAATGTCAGAAATGTTAGAAGGACTAGGATGGAGTATAGGAATATCCTAACACCCCCCCTTAATCCATCCTGGGCCCTGGTAACTAGGACCAAAGGTCACCCATACAATCAATGAAATGATAAAAAGAATACTGCCTCAATTTTTCTTTTTTCTTCTTTTTTTGTATTTTTTTTTATATTTTTGAATAACTCAAGGAGCCATTACTCTAAGCAGAAAAGA
The DNA here is from genome assembly GCA_027924585.1 of Larix kaempferi. Lineage (NCBI taxonomy): Eukaryota > Viridiplantae > Streptophyta > Pinopsida > Pinales > Pinaceae > Larix > Larix kaempferi. Next base: position 9,537,798 of record BSBM01001030.1, read on the forward strand.
AGCAAGCTTTCATCAGTGAAAACTTTGCAAAGAGACTTGGTAAGCTAATCCTTTATAAAGTGCGAATGCAAGTGCTAGAGAATGTGCTGAATGTAGCAAGTCTTTCAGGAACCTTTTCTGTCACTGGAGCGAATGTATCATGATGAGTTTTCCCAAAGAATGGAAGAGTAAACCCCATCATCATGCTGAATCTCTCAAGGAGAGGTGGATGGCATAATGCAAGGTTAGCATGCTGCTGAAGTCTAGTAGTTCTGTAAGCAAATAAATCATCAACTGTGTTCTTAGTAGTAGCAAGGACTGTGTGAGAACATATTTCTCTTGAATCTGGACTAAGAATAGGTGTTGGTTCTGAATCTTCTTGAACCATGATCTCAACATCAAAATCTTGATCTTCTTCCTCACTAGAATAGGAGTCACTGAAAGAGAAGTCACTATGATCCTCATCAGAATCTGAAAGGATAGTTGGAGAGAAGGGCATGAAGTGGGAGAACTCATATGCCTTTGAGGCATGATTAGCAATCCCATTCGCTATAACCTTTCAAGTGGAGATTTCTGTAATCTCTACTGTGTCTGGACCAAAAATCACTTGTTTTGGAGATCCTGTATGAGTCATTTGATATACTGATAACAAATTAGCTGTAAGAGAAGGAACAAATAAGACATTTTTGAACTTACCATGCTCCATATGAACTGTACCCAAACCTTTGGCATAAATATGAGAGTTGTCTCCCACGTGAATGGTAGGCCCATCTTGGAGATCCAAAGAGGAGAAGGATTCTTCTTGTGCCATCATGTGGTTGGAAGCTCCAGAATCTATGAGGAGAGCTTTTGTCTTTGAAAAACCAGCCATCAATGCATGACAATCATCAGATCCACTTCCAGAATCAGACATATTTGCTTCTTTTGGAACAACAATTTGATTTTTTTCAAGAAGCTTGGTTAGAAGATCAATCTTCTTATGCATGCAGGCATGCTCAGGATGGTTTCCTCTCTTGTAGTAGGTACAATTTGGTCTCTTTTGTTTGTCATTTTTGGATCTTGAAGGTTTCTTTCCTTTGCCTTTTTGTCCCCCTTTATCATTCGCTCCACTTGATTCACCAGCCAACAGAGCTAGATCTCTAGAGGTTTTGATGGCACCCATTTGAAACAGTTTGTTCTCTTCTTGAGTGAGAGCCTCAATGAAGTCACTTAAGGTGGGAAACTTCCATCCAGGGATGGGCATTCGAACAGAATGAAAGGTAGATACAAAGACAGAAAATTGAGATCCGAGTTTGCTCAATATAGAGAGTATCAATTGCTCATCACTTTTAGTGATGCCACATTGCTTGCAATGCAAAACCAACTTCTGAAATTTGGAGAAGAAATCTTGAATGCTCTCGAAATTGCTAGGTTGAAGGGAAACCAATTCATTCTCAAGAATGTAGCCTCTCAGTTCGTCTTGTTTGCCAAAAAGACTCCTCAATTTTATCCATAAATCATATGGAGACTTCAATCCATCAGCATGAAACAATAGATCATCAGATATATGAAGGCATATGAATCCAAAGGCTTCATCCATTTTGTTTAGGTGCTTGACTCTCTTTTCAGCTTGATGTGGTATGGCATCTTTTTCTTCGAATATTCTAGTAAACCCTCTTGATTGCAAGAGTATTATCATCTTCCTCTTCCATTCGAAATAATTGAAAGGAGTGAGAAGTATAGAAGAAGGAGCATTCGAATTGCTCATCTTGATTGCTTGAACAAGTGCAAAATAGAAGCTACTGAATCTGCTGCTGCAACTGCTGGAACTTCAAGATACTTGCAAAAAACTCTCAAGAATGGAGGTAGAATATACTCTCAAGGCTCTGATACCATGTGAAATTGCCCACATAAGATCCAAAGAGATGATGTAAACCTCACAATGAAAGAATTGAGGAAGAAGAGAGAAGCAATAGAACATAGATCCAATAGAGGCAGAATAATTACACACATTATATTAATCAGAATAATAACCGGGTAAATATACAATTGCTGAGTATGAGGATTCGAATTCACTAGGTGTAATTCGAATTATCCTTCATGCACAGATCCATAATCAGTGGAGAGTCATCAGTGCCAAACTAGGAATCTATGTCATCATCAGTGAAGTCATCAATGCACAAGTAGTGATCAACCGGGAGTCAAACTGAGTCTAACTGAGTGTGGTTGGTGTAACTGACACATGGAAGCACTGATATAGTGAAGGAGACTCAGTGGGGGGCGCTCATGGAGCTAACTGGAGTCAAAACAGTCTATCTAGTCACACTGGAGGTCCAAAAGAGTGATAAGGTCAGTTAGGAGTCAGTTAATCCTTAAATCAAGGAAGAACTGAAGATAACTGAACTAAACTGGACTGGCAGATGAAGAAAGGCACCCTTCTCATGCAATAACTGAAAAGAGGGCGCACTAAGCTCTAGGAGAGCTAAGACTGATCTGAGAGAAGCTCCTAGGGCTAGTTTTCCAAGGGCTAGTTGCTGGTGCTGCAAACCCTAATTGCATGCAAACCCTAATTTTGCATGCAGGACTGAAAATGTCAGAAATGTTAGAAGGACTAGGATGGAGTATAGGAATATCCTAACAAAGGCATCAACACATTTGTTTTCTTTACCCTTAATGTGTTGAATCTCGAAATCATACTTGCTAAGGAAAGCAAGCCACCTAGCTTTCCTCGTGTTAAGATTTGTTTGATCCAACAAGTATTTTAAGCCTTTATTATCTATCATTAGTGTAAAATTTCTTCCATTCAAGTGATCGTGCCACATTTTTAGTGCATGTATCACGGTTTCCAGCTCTAGATCATAAGTTGTGTAGTTCTTTTCATGGATTTTTAACTTTCTTGATTCATAAGCAATAACATGACCTTCTTGAGTTAAGACCCCATCAAATCAATCGTTACATGAATCAATGCATACAACGAAATCCTTATTGGGATTAGCAATTTTTAATATAGGTGCTGTTGTTAATAATTCTTTTAACTTATTAAAACTTTCTTCGCATTTTTTATTGCAGACGAATTTCTTCCCCTTCTTCTGCAAAGAAGTTATGTGATTCACAATTCTAGAGAATCCTTCAATAAATTTTTTTTAGTAACCTGTTATCCCCATAAATGACCATACATTAGTTACGTCTTTAGGGACAGGCCACTTGTTAATTGCTCGTATTTTATTTGGGTCGATAGATATTCTGTCTTTAGATATTATGTGACCTAAGTACTGTATTTTATCTTTATAAAAGTCACATTTACTGAACTTAGCGTAAAGTTGATGTTCTCTTAAAACTTGTAGAATTATTCTTAAGTGTTTGTCGTGTTCTTCTTTAGTTTTTGAGTAAATTAGAATATCATCAATGAACACAATTACAAACTTATCTAGGTACTTATGCAAAACGTTATTCATTAAACACATGAAGACTATCGGTGTGTTAGTTAGCCCAAAAGGCATAACTAGGAACTCATAGTGTCCATAACGAGTTATGAAAGTAGTTTTGAAAATGTCTTCATCCTTTATTCTAACTAGATGATATACAGACCTTAGGTCAATTTCAGTGAATATCTTTGCTCCTCCTACTTGATCAAATAGATCATCAATGTAGGGCAAGGGAGATCGATTCTTAATTTCCATTTTATTAAGTTGGTGGTAATCTATGCACAGTCACAAAGTATTGTCCTTCTTTTTAACAAAGATAACTAGTGCTCCCCAAGGAGACACACTTGGCCTTAGGTAGTTCTTATCTATTAATTCTTTCAGCTGAGATTTTAGTTCATTTAACTCTAGAATATTCATTCTGTAAGGATCCTTTGAGTTTGGTACCGCTCCCGGTACTAACTCAATGGTGAAATCAAGTTCCCTTTTCAAAGCTAGTCCTGGAATTTCTTCCAAGATTACATTAGAAAAGTCCTTAAGAATAGGTATGTCTTCCGGTTTTATCTTATCTTCTTTAGATGAACATTCATGATTAATCACATTCACAACAAACATTTTGCAGCCCTTTCTTATAGCTTTCTTTACTTGTAAAGTAGAAATTTGTCTTACAGATGTTTTCCTAAGAATTCATTTTACTGTTTCAATATTACCTTCATTATTCAAACAAGTAAAATATTTTTCATAATAGTTAAGTACTACTCTATGCTGTTCAAGCCAGTCCATGCCAATTAATACATCATATGACCATAATGGAAAAACATTCAATTTAACTTGCATTTTCAATTGACTCATAAGTAGATCACAACTTTTAAAAAACTCTATAACTTTTCTTTTAGTGCCTGTTGCTAGCTGAACTAACCATGAATTATCAAACTTTTCTACCTTTAACTTGCAATGTTTCACTAAATCAGCTGATATGTAACTCAAACTTGCACCTGGTTCTATTAAAATTGAAATAGATTTGTTTTGTATCATACCTTCGATTTTGACCATAGAAGTTTGATGGTCTACTTGTCGATTTTCCAGTGCTCCATTAATCCTAGGCATTTCTCTTGCTACATCACCAACTGGCGGTTCCACTTGCATGGTGTGAATGTTCCTGACTGTCTTTCTATAGCGTGGGTAGTTAGCTCTAGTATGTGGTCCACCACAGTCATAACATTTTAAAGGTGGTCTGGTATTATTATTAATATTATTATTATTATTACCAAGTACATTCCTTGTAGCTGAAAAATTATGTGGTGCATTACCTCTATAATTATTACTTGGAAAAATTCTATTATTAAAATTTTTCTTAAAATTTTCAGAATTCTGATTAAAACTTTTATTTTTATGCTCAAAATTACTAGAATTATTATTTCTTCATCCATATATTCCTTCTCTTTTTCTATTTTGTTCAAAACAAAAATTAGCCTTCCTCATGGCCTCTTCTAAAGTCGAAGGGTTATCATATTCGATCCTATTTTTTATGTTGAAAGGTAGACAACTTAAAAACCTTTGTACCTTACATTTCTCTTCATTTTCAAGTTCTACTGTCTTTTTCTAGTTCTAAGTGGCTAAAGTTCTATCTGTAATTATTGATTTACTATTTTCAAAGATATTATTGAACAAATGCAGTTATTTTAGTTCTCTAAGTTAATTAGAATTATATATAGTACTGATTATGTATGATGAACTGAATAAAATATTTCTTTGCATTTTACCCCATTCTAATGGATCTGTATCGTACTCTAGTACATAGAAGAGATTAAGATAGATAAACTGATAGGCATACTGCTAGATGAATGAGCAGATCAATACTAATGTATTTCATTAAGCTTTTCCTTCCATTAGTATTTTGTATTAATTAATATAATCCTATGTTCTTTTTTTTATCATTCTTTCATCAGTTAATGTTTTAAAAATTCACTATATTTCTTTCATCAGACTATATTGAAATATAACAGCTGTAAAAACATTTATTTTCTGAGTACACAGTACTGTTATCCCTTATTTCTAACAAGTATATTTATCATAAGACCAAACACTTTTCATATCTACGTATTAGAAATTTTCTTCTGTTACACAGTATTTAGGAGATTATAACAGCTTTAATTATATAGCATAATCAAACATTTTATCTCTTTTCTTTTTCGATAGTAATCGATTAGTCTAGGGTTTATGCTATTTTTTTATATCGTCCTTTTAACCTCTGCAGCAGTTTCTATTTTCATTCCTATTTAAATATCTTATGCAAAATATTTGTAGTATCTAGCATTTTCGTTAGGGAAACATAACCGACTAAACTCTTAACATAATATCATAAATTGATAAAAATAAATCATATTCAGTTTTGCCAAAAGAATTCCAAACCCTCGACTGAAAACCCTAACACTTTCGTATTTCTTTTCACAAACATTTTTATACGACAGAGCTAGTTTTTACTTTTTAAAACAGTATCAAAGATTTGATATCACATTTATTTTTCCGTCTATCGACCAAAGGTTAATACCCTCTCGGCGAAAACTTTCACACTTATCCACATAAAAATCGATGTAAAAGCTAATCCCTCTATTAGGATGGAGCCATCGATTTGAAAACAATCATCGTAACATATAGCTGAAGAACCAAAAAACAACAACCATCACAAACTTTCATAACAACTACCAGGTCTGAATAGCTGCCCTAACGAGTGGCCAATCCACTTAGTTAATCCTTTTAACTATCTTTGAAAACGTTAAATTGCAAATATCTTTAACACAAAACTGCATCATTATTTTTTTCACAAAACATAACACTGTATTTCATTATCACATCCGCGGGTTCATCCCTTTTAAGTTTGATACATTAAGCAATTGCTAAAACAAAACACGGTTGGACCGGTTTGCAGAACAAACTAAGGAATTCATCCTCTATTCTAAAAACTTAACATCTCATATTATTACATTTAAGAATCATTTCGTTATAGTTAGAATGATGCCAGGAACCAGCACCAAGTTCTTTTGACAAGCAGCGATACTGACAGGCTATCCTAGGAGAACCTATAAGAAGTTGCACCATCGAGGCTTACCGGTGGAGTGAGCAAGTATTTTCCCACCAAGCATCTAGCTCTACAAATCCTTAACCCTGTCAATACCTGCCATTGAAACATAAAGAGGTTAAAACTTATTTTTGAAAACAATAAATTAGACAAAGTCCGACTTTAAACATTGCAATCAACACTCCATTGAGTCAAGCACATTACCTTTGCTTGCAGAAGTATGAAGCTGGGACATCGATAGCATCAACTTCACAATCCATTTAACAGCCGCAACAAGAAAGTTTTCAGAAGCCACATTTTCACCACTACCTCTCATTCAAAGACCACTGGTTCAAAACTGAACCTTAAATACATCAGAAAAACCTCGAGAACCCTATATCTGAGTGCAAAAGGAATAACACTGGCGAACGACACTCGAAATCCATTAAAAAAAAAACATGGAACTATCAACACTTTAAACCAGAGATCCCACCATCGAACCCAAGTAATGAAATCCTCAATCAACTGGTATCAAACCCGACAACTACGCGGCCTATCGGCCTCTCTCCAAGCCTAGTTTCTCCAAATGAATGCCAAGGGGTAATACAAGCGAAAATGATGGTGGGAACAGTTAGGTCAAAACAAAAAATCGAGGACAATCGAGATCAATGGATATGATCGAGCCAACGAGGTATCACAGATTTCAAAACATCGGTAAGTTCAAGGGTTTCATTAATATCTCCATCAAATGCAAAATCCAACTTGGAGGGAGTTCAGCAAGTTACTATCACACAGCTCAGTCTTTTGCACAAGTCTTCATGTGGAATCCACCACATGGACAACCAATAAGACAATCCACTAGTGGAGTAGACGATAACATTAAAGTTTATTGCAGACATGTTCCCAACAATCTCGAAGGACTGCAGAAGCAATAAAGGATTGGTCATTTTCCATTAACATTGCATGGCGCGAATTACATAATATTAATATTTCAATGTTATCAAGGTTATCGCAGCTAATATATAGAATTGCATCTAGGGTTTGCAATACATTAAATTCATATCATCACCATTGTATAATTAATCAATCATATAGTGCATAAATCGCATTTATATAGCATGGGGTTTCGACATATAGGTTAGGGAACATTACAATGCAAAATAGAAAATTTATATCATTTAAAAACATCGTTATACTATAGTCTTAAGTAATATGAATGAAAATCAAAGAATCATTCAAATTCCTATAATTTCACCATTTTTTATGATGGATGCCATATAGAGAAACCTTATCACAATAACCACATTCACCTTATACTTGCCTGTTGAAATATTTTAGCTATCTAACCCTTGCATATATATATTAGGATAGAAAGAAAACCATGTCCTTATGAAATGGATCATTGTATAGTTGGATCATGTTGTACTAATAGTTATGACTGGTTAAATCTTGCAATTGAAAGGACAATAGAATCTCCTCAACATTTATACATATGTAATCTAGCACGAAGTTATGAGTTTGCAGAGTAAGTATTTTTCTTCTCAGCACTTCAATAAAATTTTAAGTGTAGATAATAATAATAGTGCTTTCCATATGTGGTATGAATAAATAGAGTAGTACTTGTTAAACTGAAAAAGAACTGAAGATTCATACCATCGATGTCCTTCCTACACAGAAATACACATAACTATCTTAATGCATTGACGGCTAGCTGTGACATATTTCGAACTGCTTGAAGTACTTAAATCATCTTAATATCTTACTACGAATCTGCAAAAAGAAAACAGGTTCCATGCTTTAGCTATCAAAGCTAAGTAAACCTCAGGGCACCCCGTAGGAACCCCTTCATCAACATTCGAACATAACTATCAGTATTTATCGCATGAGAATTTAAATACTGTTGTAGATTTATATTTTATTACAAATGAACAATTGTCTTATCATGTTTAAGAATTACGAAGTGTCACTTTGTTAAACTGCTATTAGTTAAATGGTTAACAAACATTTTATTTCCGCAGTCACCATTTTTAGAAATTAATGCTAATTAAATTTTTTTAAATTTTTTGTGAAATTTCGGGATGTTACATGTGGTATCAGAGCATGAGTTCAAACACTAGGCCTTAATAGGCTCACATGCACAAAACAAAAAAAGAAAATTAGAAAGTTTATGTTACTAACTTTTATTTTAATTATGTTTCTGTACATAACAGTTTGACATTTTGTAGGTATGGAAATACCGGAGGAATCAACAGAGGACAGATATCCTCGTAATGAGCATAATAATAATAATCATGAAGGAATCTATGTCGAATTAAATAATCAATCTTCTAAACTACTACGTACTGCAAAGGATTTCAAATCTGAAATAAAGACTGTCAAAGAAGAGAATGAACGAATTTTGAAGGCTCAGGAGGAGTTAAATCAGATTTTAATGGAGAATTATCACAAGAAAGAAAGAGGCAAGAAATCAGAAGTGAAGTCTGATTCTGTGACAATGTCCCACAAACATAAACACAAGAAAGCAAGGAATGGTAAAAGTAATAGTTACTCGTCATCAGAATCTGATCAAAGTAATCGTAATTTTGATCATGACAGCAGTGACAGTGATTGTTGTTCTAAAAAGAGAAAACATAAACATCACGAATAGATTACTGGGGAGTTTAAAAAGATTAAGCCACCATCTTTTAATGGCGAAGGTGAAAAGGGTGAAATAGTTGAAGCATGGCTATCTGGGATGAAGAAGTATTTTAATATTTATGACTACTCTTCTTAGTTAGAAGCCAATATGGCTATTTACAATCTGACCGGAAAGGAAGATATTTGGTGGCAGGATCTTAAAAGGATAAAGAGCATAAAGGAAAGAGATGTAACCTGGAATATATTTAAAAAGTTATTTAAGAAAAGGTTCTTGTCAAAACAGTAATTTGAAGACAAGTCGAAAGAGTTCTATGATTTAAAATTGGGTACTATGAATATGAAGGAGTTGTGCAGTAAGTTCCTTAGTTTACTAAGGTATGTACCTTACGTGGTTGAAGAGAAGCCTAAGGTACAAAGGTTTCTAAGTTGTCTACCTTACAACATAAAAGAAAGGATCTAGTATGATAACCCTTCCACTCTGGAAGAGGCTATGAGGAAAGCTAACTTCTGTTATGATCAAAACAGAAAAAGAGAAGGAACAGTTGGTTGGAAGAGTAATAAGCCTAATCATTTTGATCACAAAAAGAAGAGTTTTAATCAAAATTCTGGAACTTTTAAGAAAAGTTTTAATAACAGAAGTTTTACAAGTAATAATAATTACACGAGTAATGTACCACATAATTTTACTGCTGCAAGAAATGTACCTAATAACAATAACAACACCAGGTATGCTAAACAGAAAGGACGTATGAAATGTTTTGATTGCGGTAGACCACATAAGAGAGCAGATTGCCCACGCAACAAAAGGACAGTCAACAACATTCATAGCATACAAGTAGAACCAATAGTTGGTAATGTGGCAAGAGAAATGCCAAGGATAAATGCAGCGTTATAAAATCGGCAAGCAGACCATCAAACGTCCCTGGTCGAAATCGAAGGTATGCTACAAAACTGATCTATTTCTATTTTAATAGATCCAGGTGCAAGTTTGAGCTACATTTCACCTGAATTAGTGAAAAATTGCAAGTTAAGAATAGAAAAGTTTGATAATTCTTGGTTAGTTCAACTAGCAACAGGCACTAAAGAAAGGTTACAGACTTTGTTAAAAATTGTGATGTATTTTTGAATTAGCTAAAAACCCAAGTTAATATGAATATTTTACCGTTAGGGTCATATGACTTGTTGATTGGCATGGATTGGCTTGAACAGCATAAAGTAGTGCTTAATTGTTATGAGAAATCATTTACTTGTCTGAATAATGAAGGTAAAACTGAAATAGTAAAAGGAATTCATAGGAATATTTCAGTAAGACAAATTTCTGCATTACAAGTTAAGAGAGCTGCCAGAAAGGGTTGTAAAATGTTTGATGTTAATGTTATTAATGACGAATGTTCATATAAAGAAGACAAGTTAAAGCTGGAGGATATTCCCATCCTTAGGGACTTTTCTGACGTATTCCCGAAAGAAATTCCAAGATTACCTCTGAAAAGGCAACTTGATTTCACCTTTGAGTTAGTACCAGGTGCGGTACCAAACTCAAAGGCTCCATATAGGATGAATATTCTGGAGTTAAATGAGTTAAAATCTCAGCTGAAAGAATTAATAGATAAAAACTACATAAGGCCAAGTGTGTCTCCTTGGGGAGCACCAGTAATTTTAGTTAAAAAGAAGGACGGTACCATGCGATTGTGCATCGATTACCGTTTGCTTAATAAAATGACAATTAAGAACCGATATCCCTTACCATGCATAGATGATCTATTTGATCAAGTACGCAGAGTAGAGATATTCACTAAAATTGATTTAACATCTGGGTATCATCAGGTTAGAATAAAAGATGAAGACATATTCAAAACTGCATTCAGAACGCAATATGGACACTACGAGTTCGTAGTTATGCCTTTTGGGCTAACCAACGCACCGGTAGTGTTCATTTGTTTGATGAACAACATTCTACATAAATATTTGGATAAGTTTGTAGTTGTGTTCATTAATGATATTCTGATTTACTCAAAAACTAAAGAAGAGCATGACGAACATTTAAGAATAATTCTGCAAGTTTTAAGAGAACATCAGCTATACGCTATGTTCAGTAAATGTGATTTTTATAAAGATAAAATACAGTACTTAGGTCACATAATTTCTAAAGACGGAATTTTTGTTGAACCTGACAAGATAAAAGCAATTAATAAGTGGCTTGTCCCTAAAGATGTAACTGACATTCAGTCATTTATGGGGATAATAGGTTACTATCGAAAGTTTATTGAACGATTTTCAAGAATTACGAACCCCATTAATTCTTTGCAGAAGAAGGGGAAGAAATTCGTATGGGATCAAAAGTGTCAAGAAAGCTTTAATAAGTTAAAAGAATTATTAACCACTGTACCAATTTTAAAAATTGATGATCTTAACAAAGATTTTTTTGTATGCACTAATGCGTGCAACGATGGACTTGGTGGGGTCTTAACGCAAGAAGGTCATGCTATTGCTTTTGAGTCTAGAAAGTTATAAATCCATGAAAAGAATTATGCAACTTACGATCTTGAGTTGGAAGCCGTGATACATGCACTAAAAATGTGGTGCCATCACTTCATTGGAAGAAAGTTTATACTAATGACAGATAATAAGGGTTTAAAGTATTTGTTGGATCAAACAAATCTTAACGCAAGGAAAGCTAGATGGCTAGATTTCCTTAGCAAGTATGATTTCGAGATTCAACACATTAGAGGGAAAGAAAATAAAGTTGTTGATGCCTTGAGCATAAATGCCAAATTAAGTTTTGTGGCAGCAATTAACACATTTAAGATAGATTTGGAAAATCAGATCGAAGAAGGAATTAAGCAAGATGAAAATTATCAAAAATTGCTTGGTAAAGTTGCTGAAAATGTATCTGAAAATTTAATAACAGATTACAGCATTAATAAAAAGGGATTAATGACTTATAAAAATAGAATTTATGTACCAAATGTGTCAAAGGTTAAGCTGTTAATTTTGGATGAAGTTCATAAGAGTCCTTATTTAGGACATCCAGGTTATCAGAAAATGATAACTATGTTAAGGAAGGATTATTTTTGGCCCAACATGAAAAATGAAGTGGCTGAATATATATCTAGATGTTTTGAATGTCAGACCATTAAGGCTGAACATCAACATCCAACTAGACTATTGCTGCTCTTTCCAATTCCAGAATGGAAATGGGAGATTATAAGTATTGATTTAATTACAGGTTTGCCTAAAAAACAGAAACATAATGACTCCTCAATGGTGGTTGTGGACAAGTTAAGTAAGGCTGCTCATTTTATTCATGTTAAATCCACTTTTAAAGCTTCTAACATTGTAGATGTATTCATGAAGCAAATATTTCGCTTACATGGAATTCCAAAGGTAATTATTTTTCACCAAGACTCTAAGTTCATTGGAAATTTTTGGACAGCACTCTTTAAAGTTTTAAATATTAAACTAAATTTTAGCACTTCTTTCGACCCACAAACTAATGGTGAAACAGAAAGGCTAAACCAGATTTTAGAAAACATGGTAAGAATGTATGTCAAAGATCAACCATCTAAGTGGGAAGATTATATACATTTAGTAGAATTTGCATACAATAATCATTATCAAGCATCTACTAAGTTAAGTCCATTTGAGATTTTGTATGGAAGAAAATGTTGTACTCCTATTTCTAGGGATAACCATGTAGACAGATTAATGCTAGGACCAAATTTATTAAAAGAAATGGAGTTAACCGTGAAACATGTTCAAGGTAGCTTAAAAGTTCCCCAAGATCGGCAAAAATGTTATGTAGATTTGAAACACACTGAAAGAGAATTTCAGGTGGGAGATCATGTTTTTATAAAGGTAAAACCCAAGAAAAATTCTTTGAAGCTTGGGAGTTGTGCTAAATTAGCACCAAGGTATTGTGGGCCAGTCAAAATCCTATCAAGGATTGGAGCTGTTGCATATCAATTGGCATTGCCATATAATTTAAAAATCCACAATGTTTTTCACATTTCTATCTTAAAGAAGTATGTGCACAATGCTACTCATGTGCTAAATTGGAATGACATACAGGAGGAGCCCGAAGGAGATTTTCAGGTGGAACCAGACTGTATTCTCAACCGGAGGGAAATTATGCTTCAGAATCACACCATAAGGCAGGTAAAGGTGCAATGGAAGCACCTTAGCCCTGATGAAGTTACTTGGGAGCTGGAAAGTAATATGCGGGAAGCATTTCCAGTTCTATTCCATGAGGAATCTGATGGAGAATAAGCAACATCGAGGATGATGTTGAGCTTTTTTGGGGGTGTTTGTAACATACCCTTTTTGCTGAAGAACACTTTATGTTGGAAACATTATGTTAATTTTTATTGTAAAGTTTTTATGTTGAACAAGTGTCCAAGGATGATTGTAATTTGCACAATATTTTATTATTTAATGAATTAAATAGGAGACAAACACCTAAGGAGACTGTTGAAAGAGTGTTTACTGACCCACTAGGTGGAATGGAATCTGGGGTAGAAGGAAATGGACAAATGGCAGCATCATGATTCAACTAACTAGATGTTGGTATAGGACAAATCCCTTGAAATGTGGTCATAGTGCCCTGGAAGGTGGGACTGGAGCTTGAGGCTCATTTATTCTGAAACTGACCACTCAAGACCTAGGCAATCTATAAAAGCACCAATGAATTGTGAACTGAGATTCATCACTTTTCCTGACGAGGAAATTTACCTTGGGGTTTGGCTGTGCTTGCATCCAAGAGATTCAATGAGGGGATATGGTGAGTTTTTTATTATGGAGTAAGTCTTCCTATTATACTATTGAGTGCTGAAGCTATAGTACTGAGTGCTGAAGATATTCTATCGAGTGTTGAAGTTGAATGCCTTGCTTCTACCTAGAATCTTTTACCTAGTGGTTTAGTGAATAGGCTCGGGGGTCCAAAGGAGGCAACTAGATTGGCTACTTCTTTTCGAGAAGGGTGGGAGGAACAGGCCTCCTTAAGTGTTTGTCGGCCCTATCTTCCTTTCCAGGTTCTAATGTCTTTTTCTAGTTCTAAGTAGTTAAAGTTCTATCTGTAATTATTGATTTACTATTTTCAAAGATATTATTGAACAAATGAACTTATTTTAGTTTTGTGAGTTAATTAGGATTCTGTATAGTACTGATTATGTATGATGAATTGAATAAAATATTTCTCTGCATTTTTCCCCATGCTAATGGATCTGCATCGTACTCTACTACAGAGAAGAGATTAAGATAGATAAAATGATAGGCATATTTCCAGATGAATGAGAAGATCAATACTGATGTATTTCATTAAGCTTTTCCTTCCATTAGTATTCTGTATTAATTAATATAATCCTATGTTTTTTTTTTATCATTCTTTCATGAGTTAATGTTTTAAAAATTCACTGTATTTCTTTCATCAGACTATATTGAAATAGAACAGCTGTAAAAACATTTATTTTCTGAGTACACAGTATTGTTACCCCTTATTGGTAACAATTATATTTATCATAAGACCAAACACTTTTCATATCTAGGTATTAGAAATTTTCTTCCTGTTACACAGTGTTTAGTAGATTATAACAGCTTTAATTATATAACATCATCAAACATTTTATCTCTTTTCTTTTTCGACAGTAATCGATTAGTCTAGGGTTTATGCTATTTTTTTTATATCATCCTTCTAACCTCTGCAGCAGTTTCTATTTTCATTCCTATTTAAATATCTTGTGCAAAATATCTGTAGTATCTAGCATTTTAGTTAGGGAAACAATAGCCAACTAAACTCTTAACATAATATCATAAATTGATAAAAATAAATCATATTCAGTTTTTCCAAAAGAATTTCAAACTCTCGACTGAAAACCCCAATACTTTCGTATTTCTTTTCACAAACATTTTTATATGACAAAGCTAGTTTTTACTTTTTAAAACAGTATCAAGGATTTGATATCACATTTATTTTTTCGTCAATCGACCAAAGGTTAATACCCTCTCGGCGAAAATGTTCGCACTTATCCACATAAAAATCGATGTAAAAGCTAATCCCTCCATTAGGATGGAGCCATCGATTTGAAAACAATCATCGTAATATAGAGCTAAATAACCAAAAAAAAACAACCATTACAAACTTTCATAACAACTACCAAGTCTGAAGAGCTACCCTAACGAGTGGCCAAGCCACTTAGTTAATCCTTTTAACTATCTTTGAAATCATAAAACTATAAATAGCTTTAACAAAAAACTGCATCATTATTTTTTTCACGAAACGTAACCCTATATTTCATTATCACATCGAAGGGTTCATCACTTTTAAGTTTGATACATTAAGCAATTGCTAAAACAAAACACGGCTGGGCCGGTTTGCAGAACAAACTGAGGAATTCATCCTCTGTTCTAAAAACTTAACATCTCATCTTATTACATTTAAAAATCATTTTGTTATAGTTAGAACAATGCGATGAACCAGCACCAAGTTATTTTGATGAGCAGCGATACTGACAGGCTATTCCAGGAGAACCTACAAGAAGTTGCACCATCAAGGCTTACGGGTGGAGCGAGCAAGTATTTTCCCACCAAGCATCCAGCTCTAGAAATCCTTAACCCTGTCAATACCTGCCATAGAAACGTAAAGAGGTTAAAACTTATTTCTGAAAACAAGAAATTACACAAAGTCTGACTTTAAACATTGCAATCAACACTCCATTGAGTCAAGCACATTACCTTTGCCTGCAGAAGTACGAAACGTGTACGCCAATAGCATCAACTTCCAAATCCACTTAACAGCTGCAACAAGAAAGTTTTTAGATGCCACATTTTCACCACTACCTGTCATTCAAAGACCGCTCGTTGAAAACTGAACCTTAAATACATCAAAAAAACCCCGAGAACCCTCTATCTGAGTGCACAAGGAATAACATTGGTGAACGACACTCGAACTCCATTAAAAAAAAAACCTGGAACTATCAACACTTCAAACCAAAGATCCCACCATTGAACCCGAGTAATGAAATCCTCAATCAACCTGGTATCAAACCCTACACCTACGCAGCCTGTTGGCCTCTCTCCAAGCCCAATTTCTCCAAATGAATGCTAAGGGGTAATACAAGCAAAAATTATGGTGGGAACAGTTAAGTCAAAACCCAAAACCGAGGACAATCGAGATCAACGGATATGATCAAGCCAGCGGGGTATCACAGAGTTCAAAACATTGGTATGTTCAAGGGTTTCATTAATATCTCCATTAAATGCAAAATCCAGCTCGGAGGGAATTCAACAAGTTACTGTCACATAGCTCAGTCTTTCGCACAAGTATTCATGTGGAATCCACCACATGGATAGCCAACAAGACAATCCACTGGTGGAGTAGATGAGAACATTAAAGTTCATTGCAGACATGTTCCCAACAATCTCGAAGGACTGCAAAAGCAATAAAGGACTGGTAATTTTCCATTAACATTGCATAGCGCGAATTACATAGTATTAATATTTCAATGTTATCAAGTTTATCGCAGCTAATATATGGAATTGCATCTAGGGTTTGTAATACATTAAATTCATATCATCACCATTGTATAATTCATCAATCATATAGTGCATCAATCACATTTATGTAGCATGGGGTTTCGACATATAGGTTAGGGAACATTACAATGCAAAATAGTAAATTTATATCATTTAAAAACATCGTTATAGTATAGTCTTAAGTAATACGAATGCAAATCAAAAAATCATTCAAATTCCTATAATTTGACCATTTTTTATGATGGATGCAATATAGTGAAACCTTATCACAATAACCACATTCACCTTATACTTTCCTATTGAAATATAAAAGCTATCTAACCCTTGGATATATATATTCGGATAGAAGGAAAACCATGTCCTTATGAAATGGATCATGTTGTACTAATAGTTCTGACAGGTTCACTCTTGCAATTGAAAGGACAATAGAATCTCCTCAACATTTATACATATGTAATATAGCATGAAGTTATCAGTTTACAGAGTAAGTATTTTTCTTCTCAGCACTTCAATAAAATTTTAAGTGTACATAATAATAACAGTGCTTTCCACATGTGGTATGAATAAATAGAGTAGTACTTGTTAAACTGTAAAAGAATTGAAGATTCATACCAACGATATTCTTCCTGCACAGAAATACACATAACTATCTGAATGCATTGACGACTAGCTGAAACATATTTCGAACTGCTCGAAGTACTTAAACCGTCTTAATACCTTACCTGCGAATCTGCGAAAAGAAAAGAGGTTACATGCTTTATCTATCAAAGCTAAGTAAACGTCAGGGCACCCCGTAGGAACCCCTTCATCAACATTCAAACATAATTGTCAGTATTTATTGCAAAAACTGTATCGCATGAGAATTTAAATACTATTGTAGATTTATATTTTATTGCAAATGAACAATTGTCTTATCATGTTTAAGAATTATGAAGTGTCACTTTGTTAAACTGCTATTAGTTAAATGGTTAACAAACATTTTATTTCCACAGTCACCATTTTTAGAAATTAATGCTACTTTAAAAATTTTAAATTTTTAGTGAAATTTCAGGATGTTACATACCTCTTTCCTCATTTTGGTAATTTCCCATTAAAATATGATTTAACTCTTCTTATGCTTTCAAAATTCATTCATATTCTTCTTTAACAATTCTTATTTCATATTTTAAGTCCTTAACAGTGCATAACAGTTCGGAAAATTGATTATTTAATTCTACATTTATTCCTTCATTACCATTATTATGTTCGTTATTATTACGTTCATTTTGATGATGTCTGTCCTCAGCAGATTCTTCTGGTATTTCCTTACGTGCAATTAAATGTCAAGATTGTTTTGTATAGAAACAAAATAAAAAATAAAAGTTAGTAACAGAAACTTTCTGGTTTCATTTTATGTTTTGCGCGCGTGAGCCTATTTCAGGTCTAGAGTTTGAACCGCGCTCTGATACCACATGTAACATCCCAAAAAATTCATAAAAATTTAAAAATTTTCAAGTAACATTAATTGGTATAAATATCGTGCCAAAATATAATAAATGTTTTGTTTGTTTAACTACTCGTCACAATGTACTAAACATGTTATGTCGATTACATAAAAGTGTCATGTGTTCATATCTATAGTTTTTCTAATGTTGGATATTGCTACCATAATACAAGACCATTTAGATCAGTTATACTTTCTTATACAGCTGTCGGTACTTTATACACCAAAAGATGAATTCATTATATGTGCTAATTGTTTCCTTTTCTTGTTGTTGATGAAGGGGTCCTATGGGCACCCCGAGGTTTACTTATCTATTTAGCTAAAGCATTGAACTTCTATTGCATATTCGTAGGTAAGAGAAATACTATTTCGAAAAGAATAAAGAGATCCTATTTAACTTCAGTTAGCCCTCAGTATTTATAAAAGGAATTATAATAACTTGAAGTAATTCTGGGTGAGATCTATCCTAGTTTGATCTTTAGTTTTACTCAAGTTGTTTGTGTAACTCAAGTTATAAATCAAATCTTGGAATTTGTATTCATTATTATTACATTTTCTTTGTAATGAAATCTTGTGGAAAGTATTAGAAATTTGGTTTTTATGTTTAGGTATTTAACTCCTACTCCTAGGGAGTATATCAAGTAATAAATTTCATATTTAAAGGAGGCATGGCCTAAGCATAGATATTAGCCAAGTAATACTAAACTTTGTCTTTTAAGCCCTATATGCATAACCTGTGTTATTATGGTGGCTTGTCAAAAGTCAAAAGTTGTAAATTATGTACTTTATTCTTATTAATTTATACGATGGATAATCATAATCCTAGAGCATTGTAATAATGACTATTGTAATTTATACAATACAGTGTTGTCATGGTTTTTATAGTCTTTACCCCTTGCATGTGGGTTTGATCGGAGATGTAAAATAATATGTTATATGTTAATATTAAAGTGCAAGGGTTGGCACATAAGCGAAGTTCGTTGAACCCTAGGAAAAATAATGTTTAACAAACTACATTACAGTCATAATGTTCCACAATAATGATGATTGATACCTTAACTTTGGATATGTTGAAATGGAAGGCGAGCGCATAATGTTGGGGCATATAAACAATTATAGGATGGTTAGACCTTGGTATTAGCATAACCAATACTCAACAATGTTAGGTCTATTATGAGCGAAAGTTGAAACCATGCACTTATTGAACAAATGTAAATGCAGGTTCTTCGTATGATCGTTGTTGGAATAATTAAAAGTTTAATACAGCGCAACTAGTGGAATGCCTACTGGCATCCATCGTAGCAATCTTCATGTGATGTTTCTTGGATAGAGTGGTAACCCTAACTATTTCAAAGTCATTTTGACAAGGCATGAGCATAGCATTCATTTTTCGCAGTTAGTGGGTAATAGAGAGGCCGACTAGAGTGCCGACTTTTAGGGTTTGCAAACGGTGCTTGGGTCTCCTCCCCAGGTTTTGATGCTGTGACCTGTGGTATAGTAACTTTAATTAGTAAGGGTTCAAAGGCCGAGCCAGGCTTGATATCATCTCGCTGTGTTTTGTTAAAAGTTAAAGTTACTTCAGTGCATTCAACTGTTTGTGGGCATGTTCAGTCTTGGCATTACCGTAGAGTTTGGACAGGCATTCATCTTTCTTACAAGGTAAGTTGCAGTCGTTAATATGTAAATTTTTCTGTTATAATCATATGAAACTTGTTTTCCCTGATTTAACCAGAACGTCTATGGTTTCTCGTAGGTAACTTCTCGGCTGTTGGCTTCTTCAGTGCTAAGCAAGGGAGCACGAAGAAGCTTCTCACCTGGTAAGCGTCGGTGGTTTCCTGTAGAGTCCATCTCGGAAAAATTCCGGTTCTTGTCTTTGTTTTCGAGGTCTAACTATGGACCATGTCATCATGGAAAAGTTGGTAAGCCATGAGGCAAGTGTTTGTTGTAGAGAGGGTTGAACCCTCGACGTATTGTTGCGTTGGTTTTTGTAACCTTTTGTTGTGCAATACTTGGTTTTATAAAAGTTTTACAATGTTGCTGTAGGGTTTTAACCCACAGCGTTTTGAAGAATATGAAG
This sequence comes from Larix kaempferi, assembly GCA_027924585.1. Classification (NCBI taxonomy): domain Eukaryota; kingdom Viridiplantae; phylum Streptophyta; class Pinopsida; order Pinales; family Pinaceae; genus Larix; species Larix kaempferi. The sequence continues at coordinate 9,557,960 of BSBM01001030.1, forward strand.
ATGTCCCTTTAGAGTTTTTGAAACTCGACTATGGTTAAGAATGCAGTTTTGGTGTAAATCGAACACTAGATCTTGTGATAATAAATAAATTTTGTATTTGTAGAAATTTCCCCTACTTTGCGCATTTGATAAAAGAACCATAATTTAAAATTTGTCGGGTTTTTGTAAGTTCTCGGTAGTTTGTGCTTAGTTGTGAACTGTTAAAAGATGGTGCAGAGCTGAGCCATTTCTGCAATAACATGTTTTTTTTCTTTTTTAAATTACCCTGAGTTTCGAAAGTCTATCAGTTATGAATGTTGTAACGGTTGTGCTGTGGAATGTTGATAATGTATTTATAATACTATTTGTTGTATAAAGGCAATGAGCCTTGTTTGGAAAACTCTGTCGAGTTTAAATTGGTAAAACAAGTTTACTGTTTCGTCCAAAGGGTTGTTTTAGAACCCTACCAATACTAAATATTATTTATTATTATTTTTTTTGTTTAAGAGTATCAAGGATAAGGGTTTTAAAAATAATATCGAGCTCTGTCTCAGTTCTTTTATTTCGGTTTGGGACTTTGGCACACTCGTTCCGAAAGCAAGGTTGTTTTATATTTATAAAATTGAAGTAATGTATCAGGTTTAAAATATATAATAATACTGTTGGGGTATTAGTGTTGTATAGTATATATATTTTTTTTCAATCCTTTTTCCATTTTCCATTGATTTGTTTCATAAAGGATAAAGAAATTCTTCCGCGTATGCTTCTATAATGCTAGAGTTTATAAACAGAAGAGTAATGTGAATGAATAGGAAAATTTGAAATGAAAAGAAATTAATAACAAGATATATACATATATTATTAGTTTTCTGCAATGAACAGTTAGCTTAAAGCGATCAAATATTTTTACTTATGTACTATGAATGAAATAATATTACAGTATCTAAACAAAATATGTTGATTTCCAGATTGTGTATAGATCAGAAAATACATGGAAACCTAACAGAGTTTGTCTATTCAATCATTTTATCTATTGCAAATAATTCATCTATTTTTAAACACCCTTCCCTGTACTAGAGTACAACACAAGAACAATGTGTGGAAAAATGTAGGGGAGTGATTTTTAATCTATCATTATCATATTACTTCTTCATACAGTTCAAAAATCATTCATTCAAGCTGAGCAGTAATAACTAACAATATTTAGAAAAATAATTACTCAGAAAATACAGTGAGTCTAATTACTAGCAATGGAAATAACAAATAGAACCTGGAAATGTAGATAGGGTGGACAAACACCCAAAGAGGCCTATTCCTCCAAACCTTCTCCAGAAGAAGAAACCAATATCTCTTGCTCCCTTGGAACACCGAGCCTATTTACTGAACCACTAGGTAGAAGACTCTGTGTAGAAGCAAGGCACTCAGGTTGTACTTCTAGCAATCAATGGAGACTTGCAATATAGCTCAAAACATCTGCCCTAAGTAGGAAATAACTCTGCATCTAGCAGAAGTGAAATATACTTACAATGCAACTCAAAACATAGCTTACCCTCATCGAATCTCTTGTGTGCATACAACAAAACCACAAGGTATGTTTTCTCGTTAGAAAAAAGTGTGAGCCTATGCTCAATTCGATAGTTTATAAATATGCCTAAGTCTTTAGTGGTCAGTTTCCAAAATAAATGAGCCTCAAGCTCCACTCCCATCTTTTAGGGAACTATGACCACAATTCAAGGGAGTTGTCCCATAACAATAGCTAGTTACTGTGTTCATGATGTTATCACTTGTCCATTGCCTTATACCCTAGATTCCATTCCATCTAGTGGGTTGGTAAACACTCTTTCAATAGTCTCTTTGGGTGAGTGTCTCCTATTTTATTTTATTAAATAATAATATTGTGCAGATACAGTCATTCTTGGCCACTTGGCCAAATATAAAACTTTACAATAAAAGTTAAGATAATGTTTTCTTCAAACATGAAATGTTTTAGAAATGGGTATGTTACACTTAAGTTACATGATTTGATCGAGAAAGGATACATTCGACCAAGTGTCTCCCCTTGTGGATCAACGATACTCTTTGTCAAGAAAAAGGATGGGATGATGCGGATGTGCATCAATTACAACCAACTCAAAAAGTTGACCATCAAGAACTGTTACCCGCTTCTTAGAATTGATGACTTGTTTGACCAAGTTGGAGGAGCGAATATCTTCTCAAAGATCGACCTACACTTCGAATATCACCAAGTAAGAATTTGTGATGAAGACATCAGTAAAATCGCCTTTCGAACCTTATACGATCATTACGCGTTTGTGGTAATGCCTTTCGGATTGACGAATGCACCCGCAAACGTTATGTGCATGATGAACAACATCTTTAGTAAATACCTAGACAAGTTCGTTCTAGTCTTTATTGATGACATTCTGATCTACTCCAAAAGTGAAGAAGAATGCAAAGAACATCTCCAGATAGTGCTACGAGTACTACAAGAACACCAACTGTACGCTAAGTTTAGCAAGTTTGATTTCTATAGACCCTTGATACAGTACCTAATTCACATCATTTCTGAGCAGGGGATCGCCGTCGACCCTGAAAATATTAAAGCCATAGAAGAATGGCTTACGCCCACTTGTGTGACCGACATCATATCATTCTTAGGGTTAGCCGGTTACTACCGGAATTTCATTGAGAACTTCTCGCGAATTGCTTGCCCTATTACAGCCTTGCAAGAGAAGACAAACAAGCTTCTTTGGATGACCGAGTGTGAGGAAATTTTCCAAAAGTTAAAGCAACTTTTGACTAGTGCACCCATCTTAGAGATTGCTAACCCCGATGGGGACTTCGTGGTTTGCACAGATGAAAGAAAGGAAGGTCTCGGTGGAGTCCTTATGCAAAATGACTTTCGCTATCTGTTATGAGTCAAGGAAGTTGAAGGAACACGAATAGAAATACCCCACGCATGATCTTGAACTAGCCGCCATCATCCACACCTTAAAGATGTGGAGACATTACCTTATGGGAAATAAATTCCTATTAAAGGCAGACAACATGAGTGTGAAGTACTTATTTTATAAACCCGACCTAAATGCTAGGCAGTCCAGGCGGCTAGCATTCCTTAGTGAGTACTACTTTGAGCTAAAGCACATAAAAGGGAAGGAGAAGAAGATCGCCAATGCCTTAAGTCGATGGGCTCATATGTTATATGAGGTGACAGTAAGCTAAACTGACTCAGATTTATACAATAGGATTAGAACAGCATGTAGGAGTGACTGATTCTATGTCAAGATCCTTAAAAAGATCCAAGAGGATAGGTTATTCCAACAACAAAAAGAGTATAATATAGACGAGACAGGATTGCTATGGTCAAAAGAGATACTTTACGTCCTAGAGAGCGGAGACATTAGACCTAGTATCCTCACGGAGCTCCATCAGAAACCCTACTCAGGGCATCCGGGATATCAAAAGATGATATCAACAATAAAGAAACACATCTTTTGGCCTAAATTGAAAGCCAACATAGCCTTATTCATCGCTAAGTGCCAGGAGTGCCAACTGGTTAAGGCAGAACACAAGCACCCTTAAGGATTACTGCAACCATTACCCATTCCAGAGTGGAAGCGGGAGGTCATCATTATGGATTTCATCACAGGTTTACGAAAGAGTAAGAGACAGAATGAATCCATTTTGTAATAGTAGACAGGTTATCAAAAGCAACACATTTTATACTGGTGAAGTCTACTTACAAAGTTGTTCACATCGCGGACATCTTTCTAAAGGAGATTTTTCGATTGCATGGGATACCCAAGGAAATCATTTTCGATCGAGACACAAAGTTCACTAGTAACTTCTAGAGAGCATTGTTCTCTGGTTTGGAGACACAATGGTAGTTCAGTACCACGTACCATCCCCAAAGCGATGGATAGACGGAACAGGTGAACCAAATCCTTGAGGATATGCTTAGAATGTATGTTATGAACAACCCCACCAAATGGAAGGTTTACCTACACCTCGCAGAGTTTGCTTACAACAACGGATACCAGACCTCTGCCAAAATGAGTCCCTTCGAGGTGCTCTATGGCAGAAACTGTAGGACACTAGTGACTTGGGATAGTCCGGTGGAAAGATTTATGCTGGGTCTCGACTTACTAAAATACTTGGAGAAGCTAGTCACCAAAGTACAACAAAACATGAAAGAGGCACAAAACTGCCAAAAGAGTTATGTGGATAAAAAAAGAAAAGACAAAGATTACCAAGTCGGAGAACATGTATTCTTAAAAGTGATGGAAAAAAGAAGCTCTCTGAGCTTGGGGCGATGTGGGAATCTAGCCCTGGATGTTTTGGAGCCTTTGAGATACTAGCCAAGAAAGGGCCAGTAGCATATGAGTTAGCTTTACCAGCTCATGTAAAAGTTCATAATGTTTTTCATGCATCTTTATTAAAGAAATATGTCTATGATACTAAACATGTGATTGATTGGTCCTTATTATAGGTGGAACCCAAAGGGGAATTCATGCCAAATCCCCTCCATATTCTGGATAAGATATAGGTGGAACTTAAAAAATGGACCATCATCTAGTTGAAAGTGCAATGGAGGCACTTCGGACTAGAAGAGGCTACTTGGGAAAATGAAGCAACCATGAAAGAGGCTTACCCCGCCTTATTTCATGACTTCATTTCTAGTCCCTAGAAAACACTGGTACAATGTTGTTTCTAAGCAGGGAGGGATGTAATATCTCGAATTTCGACTGACTATATTGATGTTATATAGTGGGCTTAAGCCCCAACACATATGATTTGTTTTTTTTTACTCGGCATAAGCCGCAATGCACATGATTCATTTCTTTTATAGATATACATATTTGGGCATGGACCCTGATTGATGCAGGTTATTGTTATATACTAGGCAGAAAGCCCCAATGTATGGATTTATGTTTTACTATGAGATTCGGTACAAATCGTAATATACTGAGATGATATTTTGTTACATACTGTGCATAGTTACGATAAACATGATTGAGTTGTAATATGTGTTGAGCGTGGACTCTGGAACACATGGATGACCTATGTACTGGGCATAAGCCCCGATGTACATAGAGGATTTTATTATGTAGTGGGCGTAAGCCCCGATGTACATAGAGTGTTGGGCATAAGCCCTAGAGCACTCCAAGCTTGATAATAAATACCGGATCTGAGGCCATTTGTATTTCTAGATTTTCTTCACAAACACATTCTGGTATTAGTGTTGAGCAGAATGCTCTGGAATTGCACTAGAGTAACTCTCATGTGAGAGTGTTGAGCCAAAGCTCTGAAGAGCACCCAGGGTTACTAGATATTGAAAACGTTGAGTCGAAAAGACTCTGAATAGCACTACTATTCATCACAATTATTTAATTGGTTAAATGAATCATTTCTATCTCTCATCAAGAATCGCGGGAACTACCATGTTAAAATGAGGGAATCCAACATGCAAGAGGAACCTAGAGTCACCTAACCTAGCCAACTATCCAAGCTAACCAAAAGACCATGTCCAAAGAGTTGGACCTTGTATTTAAATATTTGTCAAAGAGTTATTATAATATTTAATTAATTAAATCAAAGAGCTATTATGATATTTACTTAATTAAATCAAAGAGTTATTATGATATTTAATTATTAAATAATCAGTTTGGTTATTTATAAAAGAAAACTCATTTATATAAATAGTATGCATAAAAGTTATGCATGGGATATTTCTTATATTATTATCATTATACTTAAAGAAAATGTTATGATCTAACTTAAAGATACATCTAGTTGTAAGAAAATAAAAGTCCTAGATAAACTAGGAATGAGTAATTAGTAAAATATTTTTTATAAATATTATAATTCAATTTAAATTAAAAAAACTGAAATATTTAAACTCAACAGTTATATTCCCAACCAACTCACCTATATAAAGAAGGACAACTCCCAAGAGGGGGATCATCTTTTCTTCTATCGTTCTATTATGGTAAGAGAAGAGAATTTTTCTACTGAACTGAGGAAGCTTACTATTTTTCCAATATCTAATCAATATCCTATCCTAGGTCCTCGATTTTTCCTATTGCATGTTGGAACCAGCTCGGGGGGATCCAACTAGAACGAGGAATGGTCTAAGGGTCATGGTTGGGAGGAAGATGGTAGTCCCAAGGTTATTCAGTTAAAATCACTCTACAGGTCAGCCAAAACAATACATAATTATTTCCATTAACTAGTGGTTGAGTGTGCAAGTTCTTCAAAGGAAAGACAAGCTACAGGAATTAGGTATGAAAACTACATTTTATTACAGCTAAATAAATTAGGATTTAAATTTTAAAAAGTATTTTGCAACACTTTTATTTCTGTCATTGTATTTTTATTTCTTTTATATGGAGCAAGGGCCATATGGCATGGGCTTCCCAGGGTAAAGAAACCTTTAGCTTAATTCATCTATCACCATTTAACAATCCTGTCCACACTTTCAAAATGCAGAGGAATCTAGAAGGGCTAGCATCACTAGTATGTGCTAGATATCTGCTTAGGAAAGAACCGTTATAATATTAAACTCCAAATAGACTTCCTTCAGAAATTTCGATTTACACTGCATAGAATCGTATTAGTTCAATTAATTTCCCATACTGTATTTTTCTTTTTCTCCATTGTTAGCATTAGATATTTAGGTATTGCTGTGCTTGAAATTAAATAAATATAAACTTTATATCTAAAATTTCAGTGATTATATGCTTCCAGAACAAACTACAAATCCCCATGATTTACAGAAAAATTACTTTGGCAAAACTCATATTACATAACACTTAAATTTTGAATTTTAAACTGAGATCCAATCGAGTAGCAATCCTCATCTAGGGCTTATGCTATTTACCAGACAAGAGAACCAAGACGATACAACCAAGCGAATTAAAACATAGACTTCATTAAATCTGAACAATAAAATAAATTAAAGGAATCAGAGCTAGGGTTTTCACATTTAAAATACTTCATACAAATCATTTTTTGATCACTAAAAAGATCATTTTCCCCAACATTTAACTTAGAAAACTTGAATCAAAGGAATTCTAGAGGCATCACGATTTTACAGAGATTTAATTCCACAAAGCTAGACAAAGCGATTTCAATGAAAAACGCAATGACAGAGCTCAAAACTCTCAGCATTGTTTACTTAAACTTTCAAAGATTCAAAACTCACTAGAGAAATCGCAGATCCATCCATGGATTCAAGTGGTCAAAACGAATTTTCAACTTAAAATCAAGAATACCTTCTATAATTCTACCTAGAAGAGTGACGATTTTTCCACTTTAGCTAATTAAATTTTTATGTATGGAAACGAGAGGATAGAGAATTAAACAAGAAGCATTTTAAAACCAATGATTTCAAAACACCAGCAACATTTCATTTTAAATAGATGGTCATGCTAAAAGTAGAGATACAAATAAATCCCAAATTCCTAACATATCTCCTTAAAACCCCAATGCTGGGAGTATTTTCCTATAGGCATTAAAGAATATCCAAGTACCCTTTCAACCAATAGAAAAATTGATAAACGTAACTTACAACATTATTAAAACGAAAACCATTAAAGGGTTTATCCTTTCATTTGAACCCATCACTATTTCAAACTTAAAACATTACAAACATTGACCCAACAGGTTCATAAGACAGGAAAGCCCAAATGGATTCCCATAGTCGCCTTCCCCTATGCCAACCAAACTAGACACGGCCAAAGAAACTTCAACTAGAAACTGAAATCCCGAAGGGCACATCTTTGTTAGAAGATATAGAAATCAAAACTACAAAACCTTCAACCATTACTACGATAGGGAGAAACGAGAATTTAGGAGACCTAGGCTTACCAGGTTTACGCTAAATCCCAAACCCTCTCTATAATTTTTAAACTCCAATGTAGGGAACATCCATACCTGCGAACCCTATCAATAAAGTCACAAAGCCATTAGTTAAACAAGGCGAATGTCATCTACAGAAAGCATACTGAAAAAACCATTACAGAAAGCATACTGAAAAAACCATTGAGCTTGGGGGTGTAGCTTACCTTTTATTTGACCATAGTGTTCTCTATCCCCATGCAAAGTAGCAATGACTACGCTAACCATGAGTGTATCTCAAGTCGGAGCGTAGAGCTCCATGAAACTAGGATGAAGCATGAAGCTACCATCCAAGCCAAAAACCACGAAATGACAATGTTGGTTCTTAGGGCCAAAAGCATAAACCCCCATCCAAGATGGCAAGCCACCAAGTGAAGTTCACATGGGTAGCATTCAATGCTACAACAACCCCACTAGAACTTCAATACCTTACCCAAACTCTATAGTTAGGATCACATTTTGTTCAACCTTCAATTTAATTATTACATGGCTTTAATTTATTTTGTCCCTTGGTCCATTTCATTTTATAGTGTTAGGATCTTTCTAGGTGGTAGAACTTAGGAAGTTAGTGTAGAGTCCTTTTTAATACACCTGCAAGACAAGTTCCAAGTGGTGCTTTAGAAAAATTTCTAAGTAAGCCTAGGGTAGTTCAATACTCATCCCTTACCTCTCGGCAGCCCTGCCAGTAACATAACTACCAGCTCTAAAACCTCAAAAGTATTCTTACTCTCATCATGAAGTCCATGAGGCCTAAATTAATAACATAAAGGATTTTAACACTTTAATAAATTCAAAGCATACATTTAAACTGTAAGTAAGATGCAGTTATAGAAAAAATTAACTTTTATACTGGTATTAAACTCATCAATCAGACCACAAATGTTAATCCTTTGAGATTCATACTATACCCTTTCATTGCTTCTACAGAAAACATAAAAATAGAAGACAACCAAATCCAACTAACTTAAATAAGGGGATCATAAACCAACTTTCATAAACCATGATTTCTCATCTAATCGATGAGACTGATATTACTTCCCAAAACTGAAGTTAATTTGTTAAATATTACTTGAATAGATGATGTTAGTAGTAGGTGAATTTTTTTAAAATTTTTGTTGTTTTAGGGACATTACATTGTTACCAAGGCATATTTTGAGCATGTTTTCCAAGGAAAGGTATAGCAATAAATGTTGATATTCTGAGCATGTTACACTTGATGGTAGACAGTGATGGTGATGGACCATCTCCCATCTCCGATGGAATCTTATGGGAGCATTGTGATATCATCATTATGTGGCTTCTGTTTGGATGCCATTGCAATCGGAATTTTATTTTTAGAGAAGTAAAAAATAGTATAAAATAATGGGGAGTGACCGTCATCAATGGAATGGAATCTCACGGTAGTTATAAATAGTTTAGGGTTGATTGTCACTATTACTTTATATTAAATTTACTTTTAAATGTCTTTTTTTCCATTCATAACCCTCATTTCCATCATCTTGTGTCTTTGGCTTTATCATATTGAGCAAAGTCAAAAGAAATTTCACCAAATTACATAAAGCACAATATTTTCCTTATTTTGTTTACATGGACCACATATGAAATCCTTAAAATGTGATTTAAATAGATGCATTCATTTAAAAGTAAAAAAAAAACATATTATTTTTTTGCTCATTAAGTGTTGAGCACGAGTAAAATAATGTAGTGAATTGTGTGGACCTTATCAATAAGTTATTACTATTTATAAGATTTGGTTTAGTCTTTTTTAATCATTATTTTCTCATTACTTTTTTAATGTATCGAAATACTTCACATTGAAATAGATCCAAAAGAAGGTCCACCATTCACTTGTAAATATATCCAATGAAATCACACAAATAATCTAGAATCCATAATTATATTATAAATGAGAATTTCACTATATAAATTTTTCATCCTAGCTATCATTTCTCTACCAAATTCCTTTTAGACTACTAATATTAGAGTTAACACACACAAGGAAGAGAACCACCGATCCCTAAATTGGATTTGGATTCCATTCAACTATATCTAACCATCATCAAGGTTTTGTTGTTAATAACCTTTCCATTCCATTGGCTTCATAAATATACATTATTATTGTATTCTATCTTATGTTCTAGATTTTAGATGCTAGTTCATAAGATTACTACTTGGTTCTTATGTCTTGTTTACTTTATAAGATAGGTCATGGAGTGGTATGCTTGAGTATTTTTGTTTTATTTTACTTTATTTTTATGTTACTTAGTTCACACAAATTCTAAGTTGGGGGTTTCAATAGACCTATGTGATAAGATATCCACTACATATAAGTTTCTTGACCATGTAAGCTAACCCTTTATACTTTCTTTAGTAAGGGTGTGCTTACTAGGTATTGGGTATATTAGTGGTCCCTGTTGATTTCTTTTTCTTGCTATAGCCTTACTGGGATGGTGTAAGCTAATGCTGGCCACTCATGAAGCATTAGTCACAATGGACTCCTGGAAAAACAGAAATCTGAACTTCAAAAAGCAATGAGCTACCTACACAACTTTTTGGAATATGGTGCTAGAAGATGAAACATAGACAATCAGATTACCTTCTGAAATATATAAATATTATTTATGGAAATTAAGTATAACTCCGAAAAAATGGGGTTCTCCTAAGGTTGGTATGTTATTTTTTTAAGAAAACATAAAGAATATGTTTGCGTTAGTCCCCTAGTTTGGTATGCAAATGGTGGAATTTTGTGAAAAAAATTATATATAGTCGTAGATAACAAGCCATTCTAGTGCAGCGTTGTTTTTCCATTATTATTTATATTCATTTTAATTTTTTTTTTAATTGAGGAAGTCAGCCAAGCCAAGTTGAGCATTAGTCCCCGACATCATGGTCTTAACATAATCAATTAACTTCTTTTTTTTAAGGATCTAGGTCTTTGTGTGTACTTGTGCGGGTTCTTTTCCATTTTCAAAATAGGTGAGCCAATCAAAAGTTATAGATGAAATAAATAAGCTACCTTTTGTGTAAGATTGACGTTAGTGCAATTAAAATTAATTAAAAAATAGAAACAAATAAAAGATTTTTAAAAAAGTTACATATTCAGAATCTGCACACATAGTTCTACAAGTGTGTGCAATTTCATTAGCAGTGGACAAGTGTAGCATACACAGAATCATGCTCAAATTAGAAGAAGTTATAGAATAAGATGTATTTTGTTATAACACAGTCAAAGCCACTTGGTTTGGCAACTCGAACCTAAAACCAAAGCGGCCAAGTCATCCACCACATTGGTGGTAAAGGAATTGCACGCCAAAATTTAGACACTTAAACAGTGCATACACGTTGTTTTAAACACACGCGTGCGCACTAAAAGCATGCACGCGCTAATCGCGCATTTGTTTACTAATATGAAATGTATCTTTGATTTCATTTTGATCTATCTCAACCCCCCCCCCCCTACCACCCCTCTCCCTAACTCTAATCCACCTCCTCTCCTTTCTATGTTTGTGTCCCTCCCTAACCCTCATCCCTTCTCTCCCTCTCCCTCCCTATCCCTCCTTCCCCCTACCCCATTCAACCCCCCCCCCTCTCTCTCTCTCTCTCTCTCTCTCTCACTCTCACTCTCTCCCCCGTTAATCCTCCTTTATATCCCTCTATACCTAAACTTCCTTTTCTTCTCCCTCTCCCCCCTCTTTTCGTAAACTTCCTCTCCTTCTCTCTCACCCTCCTATCTCCATCTCCCTAACCATAACCATCACCCTCTCCCTCTCAATCCTTCCATATCTTCCTAATCCCCCTCCTCCCTCTCTCAATATATCCTTAACCATGCTCCCCTCTCCCCCTAATGTTCATCCTCTCACTCTCTCTCTATAATCATTATCTCTCTCTCTCTATGTAACCCCCCCTCCACTCTTTCTCCCCCCTATGTCCCTCTCTCTCTCACACTACAAGGGAAAGTTCTTGTAGCGGAGGTTGCCCACAAATTGGCCTTTTACACTGTGCCCAAACCAATGCTCAAGGATTTACTGAGAAGCATAGGGAGGAGGAGCATGACTTGGCATTCAAGAAACCCTAGGAGATTATCGATAGAGAAGACAAATATAGGAAAAGGAGGCTTAATAGAGATAATGTCATTGACATAAATGATGCCTTCACAATGGGTGACAAGAACCTTGATGCCGCTATCTAGACTTATGTTGATATCCTGCAGTAGAGGCCCTCAAGAGGGAAAAGGAATAAAGCCTAAGGTTAGTTGCAAAGAAGCACTAGGAAGATGATGAACATAAGGTGAAGGATAAAGATTGGGTCACTCAGGCCCTGGTGGCACAGCTTTCCTCGAACTAAAGGAATCGATGGGACCAAGCTTAGGATTGTGACAATGTGGCGAATAAGGTAGACGATTCATTGGACTCGAATGCCCCCAATGCCACTCATTGGATTAGCAGGTGGGATGGCACACCTACTGAATAAAGGATGAAAAATGATGTGACTTTGAGCATTGATTGGTGTAACATATTAGAAGGTGGGATGCTACACCCACTCCAGGAATGGTTAACAGTGTTACAACTCCAAGGTATCTACTAAGTGAATAACAACACAAATAGATGATGAAATGGTTCCTTGTTAAGAATATAAACCTAAAATGCTAGAAGCTGAATGGTCTTGCTATCTATTGGAATTCCTCTAGCCATGTGAAATATGTAAATATTGTATGTGAGGAGGGACAGGAGGAAGCAACCATAGAAGGGAGTAAAGGAGAAGTAGCATAAATAAAAAAAGTAGAGCCATAACAGTGACGTTTAGTTCTCGATTATGCAAATTTATAGGCTCGGATTGAAGTAGTAGCACATGGACCTATTGATGTTGTTGATGTTGTGGTGATGAAGATGATGAAAAGAAGAAGAGAAGAAGACAACAATGACGATGATGATGATGACGATGATGATGATGATGTTGATGATGATGATGATGATGATAATCATCATCATCATCATCATCATCATCATTATCATCATCATATTCATCATCATCATCATCCTCATCATCATCATCACCATCATCATCATCAAAGTCATCCTCATCATCATCATCATCATCATCATCATCGTCTTTATCATCATCATCATCATCATCATTGTGATCGTCATCACCCTCTTCCTCATCGTGATGATCATCATCATCATCATCAACATATTCATTATCATCATCATCATCATCATCATCATCATCATCATCATCGCCATCTCCATCATCATCATCATCATCATCATCATCGTTGTCGTCGTCATGAAGATGATGATGATGATGATAATGAAGATGATGAAGATGATGATGATGATGATGATTGTTAGGAAAAATATATGTCGTAATAATTACATTGCAGTGCAGTGGCCCAACTATTTACTTGTCAACCCGGGGTACGTAACTGATGAAGCACGTGCACTGTTTGTGCAGGACTGATGTAGATCTAATCTAACTTAATCTAATTTGCTGAAATCAAATTAATCTAGGAAAGCATTGAAACACTAACTGGGGAAGCATGAAATTGCGTAAGGGAAATACAACATGTGAAGAGTTTAACAACAATGACATAAGTGAGCTCACATCCATACAACAATAATCAATTGACAAACATGAAAGCATAACAATGAAAACTTGGATCACATTAAGAATCTCAAATCAAAGACTAATCTAACAAGTACAAAATCCAACCCAATCCAACTTCATTACAACCCTCTTACAAGCTTAATCTAACTTAATAAAAACTTAATGGAATGGAGAGGGAGCACTCTCCTTTATACATGAGAGGCCTTAAGAAAAAGATAAGAATGAATTAATTACAGATCCACTATTCTATCAACTACTCTCAACCACTTTCCTCTTATTACAAGATATGGTTCCTTCAAATCCTCCACATGTCTCTCATGAATCCTAGATAAGATATGCCAACCAAATCTTCCATGATCTTCTCCTTAAGAATAGGCTTGAATAACTATCTCCTTTGGAATGGTGTAAGAGATATTCAAGAAGTTTCTTTGAATTAATCATTTACATATTCCTACACATTACAAAGCTCACACATAATTGAGATATATATGAAAACATGTATATTTTCTAATATTTAATCATAAATTCATTTTTAATACTAAAATGAATAAAGTGGAAAATAATAATGTGAAACCCAAATGTATTTATGAAAATGATATGATGAAGGTTTAATAGGGCGATGAAATGTAAGGAATAGTGAAGGGAAAAGTGGATGAAAATACGACATTTCTGAGTCCTAACATCCCCCCCAACTCAAGGTGTTGCATGTCCTCATCCAACCATGAATGGATCTTCTGAAGAACCTTCGGCATCTAAACTTTAGCTTTGATTGATGATGTCTTTTTAATGATGAATGTTTCCAAGATATGTGGGAGACATGAGTAACAGTTGGCATTTTCCTATGGTTGGTTCTTGTGTAACAACCATGAATATAAGAATGTTGGTTCTTGTGTTAACAACATTCATTTCATTATTTTTTCACTTGCTGTTATGATAATAATTGTAACCACACACTTCACTGGAAATCATAAGCTATCAATGTGCATAAGAGAGCATCACTGAGTATAAGAAATCCTTTTCTCAATTTGGTATGAATCATGCCAATGTATATCAATGCATGAAGTAAAGTGCATCAGGGGATTGTTGGAAAAGAAATTCTTGGAAATGGTAAATGGGATGAAAATGGAATGATGATAATGGAAAAATGTGGTGATTATGACGATAGTCCCCCCCCCCCAACTGAATCGGTTGCATGCCCTCATGCAACATAGTGTAGGTCATGGAAGGGAAAATGAAATGAAGTGTGGTGAGGGAATTTTCCAAAATATTCAAGTCAGCATAGAAGGAATTTCATGAGAAAAGCTTAGAAAACAACATACCTCCACTCACCCAAAATGTAGATGAACTATGCAATAGGAATGTAGTTGTTGCCGCTGCTGGAGTAGAAAATCGTGACTAGTACTGTAGCTGCAACTACTGTAACGGCTGGCACAAAGAATATGGGACTGCGACTCCTGGAAGATGGAAGGTGTCACTGGTGTAGGATCATGAAACTGTAGCTATGAATGGTGTCATTGCTGTAACGTGAAAGATGGCACTACTATAGGAACATGTGAAAGGTAACTGCTACTGTAGCAGCACTACTGTAACAACAACTGCTGGAACTGCTAAAACAACAACCGTCGGAACTGATGTAACTGCCGTAACAACGAATGCTATAATAATGATGGTTGTAACAGCAACTACAGGAACTGCAACGACTATCACTATTAAATCAGAGAATGGGAAGTGGAGGAATATGAACTGGTGCTGTGGAACTGTCAGACTCTCATAGATGAATTCAAGCTGCTGTAACTGCTGAGGGAATCAGGAAAAAAAAGTGTATAGTCTTCATCCACTACAAACCCGATGGTACAATTCTAATCATGCGAATGGATGTGTCGATGTCGAGCATAAAGAGAAATCACTGGATTACCGACCATTGATGAATTCCAGTAACCAGTGCGAGGCAACTCACCATTAACATCAATGAGTGCCAAGGTACCCGAGTACATATTGCGAAGTGCGAATGGATGTGCTGAGGTCGAGCCACTTGCAAGATCTGATGATCAAGGGACATTGATGTATTCCCATGATCGTCAGTGAGAGAACTTGCCATTAAGGCATGCAAGCCTCTAGGTACTCAAAATGGACTCTAGTCTATATCCCAGATAAGGTGTTGAAGTCGATGGGGCAAGACTGTTGAAAGGTGGGCCTTAAGGAATCCGACATCAGTCAACGCGAGTTTATACAAAAGATTTGGTGGGACTAGATGAAAAAGATCTCAGTAGTAACAGTGTTTATTGCGAGGAAATCAAAGAAATGTAATCATGGAGAGGGAATTGGTTTTATTGAAAAGGAAAAACCAAAAAGTAAAAGATGACTGAAAAGATAAAGGAAATGATGTATGTCGCTCAGAAAAATAGATGTGTGAGAAATCGAGAAGGATAAGGCAATGGAAATGGCTGCAACACGGGGATGATCAATATGACGTGAAGGAGGAGGGTGAGTAAATAAGTCATGACGCAAAATATTGTTGTGTAACAGCAAAGATCAGAACATGTATGATGAGTAACAGCTCCTTCAAGCATGCAACAAAGCGTGTTTTCTTTGAAAAATGTTGTGATTCTTGAAAATCACTTTGTCATGGAAGGCGAGCATCTGCAAAATGTTAGTACAAAACCTGCAATAAAATGTGTGAGATCTTTGAAAAACAAGGACTAGTACCAATATGAGCAAATCGAATTTCAAAAAAAATAAAGCGTGTTGTTACTTCTCGCCTTTGCGTGTTGATTTTTCATTGCTTGCTATTGAAGTGACTTTAAGAAAAACACATTATTGTGAAGAAGATTGTTTTAAGGAATTTGAGAATGTACTTTTGCAAAGTTCAGTTTTATAATGTTTTGATTTTTTTTTTCTTTTTTTAATTCTTACAATACACACTAAAAGAAAATATAAATGATACTAAAGAAAATCGGCAAACCAGAGTTCGTGAATTGATTCAAACTTGTTGCTCGTTAAATGTTTAGAGCATACAATTGTCTGCCACGAATAACACTTCTCGAATAGCCACAAACATCAATCCTTATATATATATATATATATATATATATTTGTTTTTATGATTTTATATTTTCATTGTTTTTATTTTTATAACACATCCAAAATAAAAATAAAAGAAATGGTCAAAACACTCAAAATGAAAATTATGAGCTGCATCCTGGGGTATTTGTTTTCGAATTGAAGAAGGTGATCAAAGTTCAAAACCCATGTTAATATCAGTTTTCCATTTAGCCTTTTTCCTACGCCAATGCTCTCACCGTATAGTAGATATATATATCATTTTCTTTTTAAGCTAGAATTCAGTAGTGTTTGAACAAGAGTAGCAGCATAGGCCAGACCACCATGTAACCGAGTTTAAAGCAGGCATTCGGTGTAACATCCCTCTACTACCCCTACCCTTATCTAATTAGAAAGAATGGTACACGATTTATGGTGAGATCCTCAAGGTCAAGGCCCCACTAGATAACCTTGCAAGCATTGTTAATTATTTCCTAAATTGTAATGATAATTCATCGACTAAGAGACCGAACATTTTGTCGCAACTAAGTGATGGGCAAGTGAAGCCACTAGGGGAAAGGCGAAGGGCGTGACATCCTTCAAAAGTCTGATAATAGATTATAGGTGTCATCTTAGTGCCATGGGCACTTGAAGATGAGTAAGTGGTTTATAGGTCAACCTTAAATATTATATTGTTATCATAGTTTGAGAGAATAGTTACTCAAGGCAACCTCTTAAATATGTTATATAATTATGTTTGTAGGGTTTTGCCTTTCTTTCATATAGATGGATCAATTAAGAGATTCATAGACATTTAATTATAGTATATTAATAAAGATATATATATATATATATTAGATAAAGATATATATGTATATATATAAATATACATTACAATATGATTAGTAAAACACAAGCATGCACACTTGCATTGGAAGGAAGTCTCATATGAGCAAACACTTAGTAAAAAGGGGTATTCGTGGATGTAGGGAATCTCGATGAGATAATCGTGGAAGTTTGTCTCCTTAAGGGAGAAAACAGTTTCTCTAAACTACCACTTGTCCCGCGCTGAGCAGGAAAAAACCAACGGGTGTCAATTCAATGAGGAGAAAAAGATTTGATCTCTGAGATGGCGGGTGAGACGATATCTGCAATCATGAGGAAAAGATATGATCTCTGAGATGGCGGGTGAGACTATATCTGCGATCAGGAGGAAGAAGATGGCACCTCGGCGATTAGGGGAAACGATCTCTGCGATCTTGAGAAGGGAATCATGAGGGGAGATGATCTCGGTGATCACGAGAGGATATGATCTCTGCGAATGAGAGGAGATGATCTCTGCGATCACGAGAAGAGATGGTCTCTGCGATCAAAATGGGGAGGATGATCTGGTGTTGTTGGCGAGAAGAATGGGAATGGTGATCTCAGCTATCAGGATAGAAATGGTGATTTTATGTGATGAGGAGAGGGCTTGTAATGGCTACGATCAGATTAGCAATGAAAATATCTGTGACCCAGATCTCTGCGATTGAGAATTTTGCGATGGTAAGAAGCTTATCCAGAAGAAGTATGTAGATAGTTGTGAAGTGTGGTAAAAGCGAGGAAGCTTTGTGTTAAGTGCCGATCTCCCCCTGAAGGTAAGTAAATCTTGTACTGTGAGTTAGCAACGATTTTCTCCGCTGAAACGTTAGGATTATATCATTTAAAAGGTTAGATCCCTGCACCGTATCTTTTCACTGGTCCGATTTCTGTATATATTGCATAGACAGAGTTATAAATCAGGTGCATATATGGCTAGTTTCTTATTGGGTTTAAGGATGCGATCGACATATCCACACACAGAGACCCCGTATTTTAAAGAATGTTGATCTGCATACACATATACATAGATGTGGTTTATAGATGATACACCTGGGTATTAAGCACTAATGTTGAATTTTATGTATATGATTCTGTTTTATATGTGAGGATAGAGCTAGTTCGGTAAAAGAATATTTATAATTTTGTTTTACGCTTGTAGTCGATTGGGTTTGCTAAACGTATAATCCCTTTCATGTATAAGAATCGATTTAGTTTTTGCAATTTAAAATATGAACTCTGCCTTCGATTTTACGTTAAAATCCCTAAGATACATGCGAATATGTAGATGTGAATTTTTGAACACTGTCGTGCAGATTCATTGTTTTAAGTGAAACCGAATGATAAACTTTGATCGTGAGATTAACCTACCTGTTAAAGTTTTAAACCCTTGCTTTCTCGATATGGTACATTCAGTCGAATAGCGATCATAGATCGAATCCCTGCTGTAGAAAGATTTCATTATTATTGGGATATTATAAAGATCGACTCTGTAGGTCGATTACAGAGTTCGATCCATGAAGTTGACCCGATTCTAGATATTGCATATTCAGTCGAATTGACATTATTAGATTTAATCTTCATTACAGCGAAATTTCATTATTATTGGGATACTATAAAGATCGACTCTGTAGGTCGATTACAGAGTTCGATCCATGAAGTTGACCCGATTCTTGATATTGCATATGACTGAGTTTAATCTTGTTATAGTGAAATTTCATTATTAATGGGATACTATAGAGATCGACTCTGTAGGACGATTACAGAGCTCGATCCCTGATGATTGACCTGGTTTTCTTGATGTAGCATATGCAGTAGAAATTGTACTCTCAGATCTCTAATCTGAATTTAATCTTGAACTCTAAGCCTCTGAGGTTCCAGTTCGCACAGTGATCCTATAAGTTTATGGAGTTCATTGTGAAACGAGTGGTGAGTTCGATCCATAGTTTTGAAGCTGTACATTTCTAAGCTGAATTTACAAAACGATTGTGTTCGATCTATTATTGTGTGAATTCTTTTATTTCGGCGTTCCCAGGATTTATAATTCGATATCGCTCAATATCTAGAACACCGATATTATCTTGGAAGTGAAGAAAAACAACTGCAGGTTCGGTATTAGATCTTCATCTTCAGCTGATAGTTGTATTCTAAAAGTATGAAAGCTTGAACAAATTCCATCGATTCCTGTAGGCTATCGAAAAACCCTGTTTGTATGATTTCCTGTGAGTTGGAGGAACTCAGCCTCAAGTTGTTGATCACAGTGGTGAATCTCTGTAAAATTTTATATATATATATGTCTATTTTGTGTTCTGAAATCGAAATGTGCCAGGGAAGGATTAGTATCTCACTTGGAGCGAAGGCGCTTGGTGAAAAGGGAATATGATCCCTTGTTTTATTTTGAAAGTAGGAAATATCCTTAAATAGGATATAATCATTCTGATGGAAAGTGCCTCGGGAGAAGGCTTCTAAATGTGAAAGGCAATATCGGTGTTGCCAGATGTAAATCTCATTGTTGATAAATAATATATATCTAGAATGTTTGGTGGACGTAGCCCAATAGGGGTGAACCACGTGAAATATGTGTTCCTATATGTGTGATCATGATATTGCTATTATTGATGTATCTATTTCTAGTTTCCCTTATGCACATTTGGATATATTTTCTGATTGACTAATCGTCGATTTGCTGATATGAGAACTAATGAAAATAGTTTACCTAAAAGGTTTCTTCTCTTTATACAATGTTGATTGTAATGGCCAAATTATTAAAAGATGATGGTTTGAACAAATATAGAATTAGGACGAAGAAATTTTGCAGTTCAGTTTTATTTTTCCAAAATAACACTAACACATTCATGGAGATGTTACAAATGGTATCAGAGCACAGGTTGCAAACACTCGGGCTTAGTTGGGCTCAGTTGAAGAAATAATATAAGCTGGTCAAGGGAACTCCATCGATAAGACGCAAACAAAGGATTTATGTTCTAAAGAATCAGCAGGAGGTAATCGATAAGATGTCTTTTAAATCACAAGTAAGTATACTCCACTTGTTGAAGCATTCTAAAGGAAAAGCATTGTCGATGAGTGAGCAGTTTGTAAGTTTCATATCGTATCTAAATGATCCTGTATTGATAATACTAGAGGATGAATATCTCCTCATGCAATTCCATTGAATGACAAGAAAGTAGTCTTTGAAAATGATTGAACTATGTTCCTATCTTTATCTTAGTAATCTTGTTAAAATTTTCATGTATATTGATCATAACAATAGTAACATAAGAGCCTTGAATATTCATAAGTTTATGAGGACTGTATAAGCATAATTAGGATCATTCACCCTATGAAAGATGTACACTCCTACCCGGTTGATTGATGCCACGAGTAAGGTTTTAGTACTTATATGAGTCAAGTCATAGACATTCATCATAAGTACTTGATTGCTTTAATTGTGTATTATAATGATTAGAAAGGTTTTAAGGCTTGGAAATGTGAGTGTACAAATGAAGGCAGAATAGCAAGTATATCGAATTATAAGGGTTGAATGGACAATAGTTAGGTCATATAAAAATATGTAGGTATAGGTTAAAGGGTTGAAGCACCTAGGAAAGTTGATATAGTATTATGAAATGTGTAAGGTACAATTAGGTCATTATATGAAGGACTATAAATTTGTCATGAATTACTTGGTTATTGATTTCTCGCACTTATGCTGAAATGATTGTATTAATTACGTACATGAGATTGTAGGAATGAGATAATTCTTATTATATTAGAAAAATGCATAAATGGTACTAAGGAGTAACTCCTGAAATTCTCCTTATTGGCTAAATGTTATTGAGAAAGGGTGTAGAAGATGTTTGTATGTTATATTGAATATTACATGCGATGGTCTCGATATAGAATATTAATTTTGTGTTCTTACTTATTTGTTATATGGGACATGTAACATGGTAGAGAAGAATGATTAGTTGGAATTATATATATATATAATAGATCTTCAAGGTTAATGTAAGTAATGTTACATAAAATATACACACATATATATATACTATCCAAACCATAGATGGTTAGAAGAGTTGTAAAACTTTTATGAATGATTAACAAAGGGTCATCCTCAAGGTAAAAGATTGAAAGGATAGGAATTAACTTCATTGGTTTAATGGACATTCTACTGTGTGAAATCTTCTATGACTAAGAACTTGCCATCCTTGTGAATGATTTTCATGACCTTCGACTTAACTCTACTTCCACAAACCAGTATCCTTCGTCATTATAACCTTATCTGAAGATTTCAAGGGATAAAAGAGAATAATTGTTAAGAATCCCCTTGTCTCCTTGCGGTATAGTATTGTATAGAATAATGAAGTTTAAATGTGTGACATGGGAACACGCTGGTAGCCTTGTTTGTAAATTCAAAAGGATGATGGTTATAATTACTCTAGAAGTATACATGTGTATTCTAAGTAGTTAAAAGGATGCATATGAGGAAATGTTATGATTTCATCTTTGTTTTTCAGGGATCCTTACTAGGAATGTTGGGATACTGGGAGTGGTTGACAGAAGGATTATACCTTTATGTATTCAAAGCTTTATGTTATATGCATGAATACCTTGATAATCTGTTTCGTTTTGATATATAGATTATATGATATGGAGGGGATTACTAACGTGTATTAATACAAGTTAAACGTGCACCTTGGCATATGAAGGCCATACAATAAAGCGATATGCAGTCTTCCCCATAAAGGTATGTGATTATCCTTAGAAAAATACATGCAAGTATATATGTAGACGATTTATTCTTACTCACATGATGTTGGCATATGCAAGAAAAATGGGTACTTAATACAATGAAGAAAAGGATTGAGGTGAAGTGATCGTAATGCCCATAATAGAGAAGAATGTATTTTAAGACATTATGTAGTCCTAATAATAGAGTTGGTTATGCTTAGTGTGGAAATAATGTTTATTTTAGATGACCACATGTGGATATTGTAGTATGAAGGATGACTTTCTTTTTATATATAGAAGAGAAACCTCCTTACAATATTTGGTTATGTTATTATGACAGATGGTCAAAAACTCGGTTGAACTTGTGGAAGAGCGTAATATATTATGCGGGTATATGTCGCCTTGTCAACGAGACCTCGACGCAAGTTATAAATGTTGGGTGGTTAAATCATGTTATTTCACTGATGACAATATAAGTAGAATCACAACTTGAGTCCATACATATCTAGCTTATCACTCATAAGCATTTGTGTAAAACTCGAATGATTTTATTGTATTTTATTTTTGTTCTTAGTAGGAGTCGATAAGGAATATACAAGTGAAAGACGTGTCAGTGCTATTAATACTCCTATAAATAAATGTTGTATAGTGGTTATGATCTAACATTACAGGATTTCGCGATGAATATAACAAATCAAAATGGAAGTGAGTATTCACGCGGATAAATAGCTGAGTTAATCGCTCAAGAGTAAGTGATGTTTCACTTAATGCATCTTATTTACTGGTCATATTTCGAGACACTTATAACCATGGATTAACATTGGATTATGTTGTTTAGTTACTAACATTTTCAGGATGTTATCATAATTACGACCAAAGTGATAGACAAAAGGAACGTGGATTATAAGTCCATTGGCGAAGGTGAGCAGGACAAAATCGCTCAAGAGTAAGTGATTACGTTGTATTTATAACATGGATTACAGTATGGCACAAAACCTGATTTGGTGGTGGATGTGTGCTACATATCATGAATGATAAGCAAATAAATGAAACTACTTACCGTTATTACAAGACATATTGTAACTTACAAAAAAGAAAAAAATAAAAAAATTTGTAAGAATTAATAAATGATTGGTTATCGGAATAAATTCCGGGACTCAAGCGAGGAGGCTTGAGGGGAATTGTGTAAAGAGTGTCGTAATGGCATTTGAAATACTCCCTAAAATCAGGGATTGAACAGCCACTAGGATTCTCGGAGAATCGGCTGGCTGTAAGACCTAGGCAAGCTATAAGAAAATGTATATGTGGGAGGCAGGACGCTGCTTAGTATGCATGAAAGAAATGTTTGCTGCGTGAGCACTAAGGTGTTAGGCAAGACATGAGACAAATGTTTGCTGCGTGAGCACTAAGGTGTTAGGCAATACATGCGAGAAATGATTGCTGCGTGAGCACTGAGGTGTTAGGCAAGAATTTCTTGGATTAAGCGAAATATGTGTTTTTATTAAGTTAACAGTCTACATTATTGGAGGGCGAGATTTATGCACGCTTGTGATAATAGAAGCCCTAACAAAGACAAAAACATATCCCATGAATTGCAAAATTTTATATTGCAATAAAGGGGCTCATTGTTATGTTCCTCAGTTTGATTATGAAATTAATCATAAGTTTTGACTAAACAAAATTTTCCTTAAATCCCAGTTTTGTAGCCGAAAATTACAAGTTCGATTGGAAGGGACTTGCGAAAAGTCCATGGAATACTGAATAAGGTCAAAATAGAAAATAACGAAACAAAAACAGAAGAATGACGTGCAAAGGAACTCAAAAAAATGGAAGACATGTGTTGAAAGTTATGAACACCGAGGACGGTGTTATATTTAAGGGGGAAAGGATGTAACATCCCTCTACTACCCCTACCCTTATCTAATTAGAAAGAATGGTACACGATTTATGGTGAGATCCTCAAGGTCAAGGCCCCACTAGATAACCTTGCAAGCATTGTTAATTATTTCCTAAATTGTAATGATAATTCATCGACTAAGAGACCGAACATTTTGTCGCAACTAAGTGATGGGCAAGTGAAGCCACTAGGGGAAAGGCGAAGGGCGTGACATCCTTCAAAAGTCTGATAATAGATTATAGGTGTCATCTTAGTGCCATGGGCACTTGAAGATGAGTAAGTGGTTTATAGGTCAACCTTAAATATTATATTGTTATCATAGTTTGAGAGAATAGTTACTCAAGGCAACCTCTTAAATATGTTATATAATTATGTTTGTAGGGTTTTGCCTTTCTTTCATATAGATGGATCAATTAAGAGATTCATAGACATTTAATTATAGTATATTAATAAAGATATATATATATATATATTAGATAAAGATATATATGTATATATATAAATATACATTACAATATGATTAGTAAAACACAAGCATGCACACTTGCATTGGAAGGAAGTCTCATATGAGCAAACACTTAGTAAAAAGGGGTATTCGTGGATGTAGGGAATCTCGATGAGATAATCGTGGAAGTTTGTCTCCTTAAGGGAGAAAACAGTTTCTCTAAACTACCACTTGTCCCGCGCTGAGCAGGAAAAAACCAACGGGTGTCAATTCAATGAGGAGAAAAAGATTTGATCTCTGAGATGGCGGGTGAGACGATATCTGCAATCATGAGGAAAAGATATGATCTCTGAGATGGCGGGTGAGACTATATCTGCGATCAGGAGGAAGAAGATGGCACCTCGGCGATTAGGGGAAACGATCTCTGCGATCTTGAGAAGGGAATCATGAGGGGAGATGATCTCGGTGATCACGAGAGGATATGATCTCTGCGAATGAGAGGAGATGATCTCTGCGATCACGAGAAGAGATGGTCTCTGCGATCAAAATGGGGAGGATGATCTGGTGTTGTTGGCGAGAAGAATGGGAATGGTGATCTCAGCTATCAGGATAGAAATGGTGATTTTATGTGATGAGGAGAGGGCTTGTAATGGCTACGATCAGATTAGCAATGAAAATATCTGTGACCCAGATCTCTGCGATTGAGAATTTTGCGATGGTAAGAAGCTTATCCAGAAGAAGTATGTAGATAGTTGTGAAGTGTGGTAAAAGCGAGGAAGCTTTGTGTTAAGTGCCGATCTCCCCCTGAAGGTAAGTAAATCTTGTACTGTGAGTTAGCAACGATTTTCTCCGCTGAAACGTTAGGATTATATCATTTAAAAGGTTAGATCCCTGCACCGTATCTTTTCACTGGTCCGATTTCTGTATATATTGCATAGACAGAGTTATAAATCAGGTGCATATATGGCTAGTTTCTTATTGGGTTTAAGGATGCGATCGACATATCCACACACAGAGACCCCGTATTTTAAAGAATGTTGATCTGCATACACATATACATAGATGTGGTTTATAGATGATACACCTGGGTATTAAGCACTAATGTTGAATTTTATGTATATGATTCTGTTTTATATGTGAGGATAGAGCTAGTTCGGTAAAAGAATATTTATAATTTTGTTTTACGCTTGTAGTCGATTGGGTTTGCTAAACGTATAATCCCTTTCATGTATAAGAATCGATTTAGTTTTTGCAATTTAAAATATGAACTCTGCCTTCGATTTTACGTTAAAATCCCTAAGATACATGCGAATATGTAGATGTGAATTTCTGAACACTGTCGTGCAGATCCATTGTTTTAAGTGAAACCGAATGATAAACTTTGATCGTGAGATTAACCTACCTGTTAAAGTTTTAAACCCTTGCTTTCTCGATATGGTACATTCAGTCGAATAGCGATCATAGATCGAATCCCTGCTGTAGAAAGATTTCATTATTATTGGGATATTATAAAGATCGACTCTGTAGGTCGATTACAGAGTTCGATCCATGAAGTTGACCCGATTCTAGATATTGCATATTTAGTCGAATTGACATTATTAGATTTAATCTTCATTACAGCGAAATTTCATTATTATTGGGATACTATAAAGATCGACTCTGTAGGTCGATTACAGAGTTCGATCCATGAAGTTGACCCGATTCTTGATATTGCATATGACTGAGTTTAATCTTGTTATAGTGAAATTTCATTATTAATGGGATACTATAGAGATCGACTCTGTAGGACGATTACAGAGCTCGATCCCTGATGATTGACCTGGTTTTCTTGATGTAGCATATGCAGTAGAAATTGTACTCTCAGATCTCTAATCTGAATTTAATCTTGAACTCTAAGCCTCTGAGGTTCCAGTTCGCACAGTGATCCTGTAAGTTTATGGAGTTCATTGTGAAACGAGTGGTGATTTCGATCCATAGTTTTGAAGCTGTACATTTCTAAGCTGAATTTACAAAACGATTGTGTTCGATCTATTATTGTGTGAATTCTTTTATTTCGGCGTTCCCAGGATTTATAATTCGATATCGCTCAATATCTAGAACACCGATATTATCTTGGAAGTGAAGAAAAACAACTGCAGGTTCGGTATTAGATCTTCATCTTAAACTGATAGTTGTATTCTAAAAGTATGAAAGCTTGAACAAATTCCATCGATTCCTATAGGCTATCGAAAAACCCTGTTTGTATGATTTCCTGTGAGTTGGAGGAACTCAGCCTCAAGTTGTTGATCACAGTGGTGAATCTCTGTAAAATTTTATATATATATATGTCTATTTTGTGTTCTGAAATCGAAATGTGCCAGGGAAGGATTAGTATCTCACTTGGAGCGAAGGCGCTTGGTGAAAAGGGAATATGATCCCTTGTTTTATTTTGAAAGTAGGAGATATCCTTAAATAGGATATAATCATTCTGATGGAAAGTGCCTCGGGAGAAGGCTTCTAAATGTGAAAGGCAATATCAGTGTTGCCAGATGTAAATCTCATTGTTGATAAATAATATATATCTAGAATGTTTGGTGGACGTAGCCCAATAGGGGTGAACCACGTGAAATATGTGTTCCTATATGTGTGATCATGATATTGCTATTATTGATGTATCTATTTCTAGTTTCCCTTATGCACATTTGGATATATTTTCTGATTGACTAATCGTCGATTTGCTGATATGAGAACTAATGAAAATAGTTTACCTAAAAGGTTTCTTATCTTTATACAATGTTGATTGTAATGGCCAAATTATTAAAAGATGATGGTTTGAACAAATATAGAATTAGGACGAAGAAATTTTGCAGTTCAGTTTTATTTTTCCAAAATAACACTAACACATTCATGGAGATGTTACATTCGGCCTGTAAATAAATTCCAGCACCCAATGGCTACAACACCAGCCAGCCTTGGGTTTAGAAGAAATAAGATTATCGTGCTTATCGACCATTACAAAACGCTGGATGCAAAATCATCTATATCATGCTGAAATATTGATGCCCCGGAAACCTCAAGATAAGTGCAGTAAAACACATAAATCATACAAGTGGGAGTAGGAACATTACTACCTACAGATTTGAGGGAAAGTTCAATGTGTGTCTTACTTACCAGTGATGTTGAACGGTTGCATCTCTGTTGTATCAAGAGCCACATCAATCGATCACGCTAATCATAAACCGAATAGAGATGGAGCATCACATCAATTTTTATTATTTGCGTTTATGTAATTCCAAGCCATGTCTAATGTGACATAATGAAGCATTATACACGAGGGAGGTAAGTGGATATACTTGACAAGTCCAATCCCTTTGAGTCTAAGCGAGGAGTTGGCAATATAGGAGCATCAACGATTATGGCGTCACAAAAAAAAATAAGGCACTCCAAAATGTTAGGCAGGTAGAAAGATTGGGATGAAGAGGTCGTCGATATTTATAGATATGGTTGGTGTTATTTGAAACACAACGACAAGAGACTTTTATGTTCGGTTAGGGTTGGATACGCTCCTCAATAAGCAGTGGGTGGATGTATACCTGGCAGCTGTAGGTTTAAACTTCATAACATGGCCGCCAGAAATGCCTATTCATTGCAAGTCCATGTGATTCAATCTTAGTCCAAAACTAAGTATGTACCGTATTCAAAGACAGAGTGAATATGGGTCATGGGCCTCATCGTCCATCCTGATCGTGTTTCTTTCATTCATCAAGATAAGCCAATTGCATTAACTGTAACACAAAGCATTAGGAAAAATAAGAAAAGGCGTTTAAGGTACAACACGATAGATCGTGATCTTAATACCTAAAATATCAAGTGGATAATCGTTGCAACTTTACTGATCGAAAGGAGAAATAGTTACCTTGTTCTATGCGGGCCAAAATCCATACCTGCATGCTCAACCAATTGAATAAAATTACCTACATGATATATCCTTCAAGCATGAAGTAATGCCAAAGTGATGCAGACGATTGTGAAGATTTATGAGAGATAGAAACAATGATTTGAATTCCATCGGTACTGGTATGGACATGTTCTGTATGGCGCACTGAGAAAGGCGATTGGGTTTTGTTGGCAGTGGCTCAATCAATGCTTCGTGAAAGCATGTAGCGTGGGTAATGGGATCAGACGTGGTTGTAATTTAAACAGTCGGCTATTCGAAAGTGGTCATCGAGAATTTGCTTTGAAAGCACCAGCATGTCTCCACGCCTCACAATGTTCTTGCATGGATTGGATACTGTAATGACGCGTAGATATGCGAAACATCGATCATATTAGATACAAAGAGTGTGCATTTTGCCCTTGATCAGATGACTAGACTACCTATTCCTTCCAGTGAATGCGTTACCACAGCAAATGGATGCTTAGGTGGACTTACAACTCTGCTTGTTCTTCGGATTGAGAAAATTGTCTCTTGAACATCATCTTATTCTAAAATCTCTCGATAAACAAGATGTCTCTCGTCATCCTTTGTTAATCTTCTCCTTTCAAACTCAAATTCCAACTTTGAAATCGGCTGTGTTAAAGGCTCACACTGAACTGTTGCCAAACCATTGAAAAATGGATTAAACCACTTATACTATGAAACGAGAACTATATACTATGAACGAGAACTCTAGCCATAAAAACGATGATTTTTGCAAAAAAAACACCAAAAACACCCCCCAAATAGAAAAGTGTTGATACCAGTATACACCTTTTTTTTTTTAGGGTAAAAAATAGAGCCATGGACTAAACATCCCATATTGTTGTTTAACAAAACTTTAAAATCAACCTTAAATTGGAAAAAAAGAAAAATTCTTGAAGAAATAAATTACAACTTTCTGGAAAATTGCATATTAAAGAAAAAACAAATTTCTCTAATAATTTCACCATTATAACCATATAGAAACAAAGAAATTATGATGCGATTCATAATAAGATAATATATTAGACCATACAAGAACAAATGGTTCATATAAATATTCAAAAACTCCTCTAGAGTTTCAATTACAAAAATCATACTAGTAAAAAGCATCTAACTGCCTCTTCAAATTCATCAATGGATTATGACAACCCATCATCAAAAACTCCTGTAGAGTTTCAATTACAAAAATCATACTAATAAAAAGCATCTACACTGCTTCTTCAAATTCATCCATGGATTCTGACACCCCATCAGAATCTACATTTTCTGCAGATGAAGGACTTGATGAAGATGTAGATGACCCATACTCTTCTCTATTATCAATGGGCGCACCATCTGAGTCTACATCTATGCCCATCATTTCAGATGTCATATTCCTTCGGGATCTACGGCTTGGTTTAACAGACTCCCATCTTGCAACTTCTGGCTGTGGCAGCAACCTCTTGATAATCTCTATAGTCTTGGAGCGGAGAGTGTCTTTCTTTGTCAACTTGAAATCATAAACAAGTATATCAACTTCCTCTAATTTCAAGATGTCAATGCGGCGGCGATTTATTTTTTGACCCTTTCTGTTTCTCTTTCTGCTTACCTTTTTCTCAACCACCATCTCTGCCTTGTACACACCATCAAATGGGTGTGTATCTGTTGCATACCAATGTACTTCTACTGATACTACTTCTTCATTTTCTTTATTGACCTTCATAGCTTTTGCAATCCAGAATGGATATTGACGTGGATCATCTGTAGCCAAAACTGCAATCATGCAACCCTCCTTGATATCTTGTACCGAGCCCCTATAAAGGTCTTCCATCTCTCGACGCTTTGCGGATGATCTTCTAGAGCCAATATACAGTTCTCTTTCCTCTACTTGAGAAAACTCAACAGCTCGAGGTTCAACATTTGTTACCTCGTTTTCATTTGATAAACTTTGTGGCCAAGCAAATGGAGTCTTCAAAAATATATCTCCATTTGTAGAGTTTGAAATTATGTCACTCTGCTCCATGAAAAAAGACTCCCACCAAACGGAATCAGCAACATCAAAGTACTCATATGTATCTTCAATAGACTTTTTGATTTCTTCCAAGCATTGAGAAGAATCAACATCTCTACTATGTCGCCTTGCATTATGAATCTCTGTAGATGATTGCAATAGCAATAAATTTGAAGCATACATTTGACGACTTGGGATGAATTTCAAAAATGTCAAACCTGATGAAGGCCCCCATTCTGTGCTAGTTGAGTACTTCTTGCCCCACAATAGTGTTTTTCCATCAATCTTTTTTATACGAAATTGATGCTGAAAGCTAATGTCATTAAGTTTTTCAATGCACCTTTCCTCACCATGCGATCCAAACAGAAATCTTCGCATGTCAACAGTTTCTTCTAATTTCTGTACAGTAGGCTCTGGATGGTATGCTTTCCCTATAATTTCAATCAACGATGGCAGGCTCCCGACTTTCTTCCTCCTCAATGTCCTTGCAAAATGGCTGAACATTTGATCAATATGATCATGTGTATGCCCAACAAGAAGGAACCCAACTTTTACCTTCTTAAAAATTCCCAATTCCACAAGCATGCTTAGATAACCAAACACAACCTGGTTTTTGTTTTCCCGGCTTGTGTTGTCCAATTGTAGATATAGAACTTCTGGAAGATCACCAGGCCAATGAGTAATGACATGGTGAATTATGCTGATGGTCAAATTTGCATCATTGTGAATATTTGGAGCTGTAAAGTAAACCTTTGGAATCATTTCACCATTAAAAACCATACACCCAACCAAGTGAAACTGAATAAAATTCTCCTCCTTTAAATTCTTTGGCACACGGACAAAATGTGGCAAGAGTGTTTTTTTCTGATCCATGCCATCAATTATCAAACCCATATACTTATGTGGAGCATCGTAACACTTCTTGCGATGTTTATACAATTTTTGCCGTTCATTTGATTGTTGATTGCGATGTTCTTGCAGTGCATTGATTATGGAATCTACAAACAACATAACAAAACAATATTGTTAACTAGATTCAATAATTGACATTTATCTATTTGTTTTTTTTGTTTTGTAAACATACCTCTTTCTATCCCCTCTGATCTATCCCTTCTTTCTTTAAGAGAAGCACATGTACTGCAGACCCCCATCCTTGACCTCTTTGGAATGCGGACATTGTTGAACTTCTTCTTCCATACTCTTGTGAAATATGCATATCTGATGAAGTTGTCATTTCCTTGACCACCTTGAACATAATCCTTGTATAAGTTGTAGATTTCCTGCCTTGTGAAATTATCTAGAATGTGTATTGTTTCTCTATTTGGCATACTCTCTCCATGCTTGGAAAAGAAATCATGCATCCATGATATCGCAATGTGTGTTGATGGCCCAGTGATTCGTCCCTGATAATCGTCAGTGTAAAATGTAGGATCCTTTTCTAGTCTTGTTTGGATTCTTGACAATCGAAGATTACCAATTGAGTGAATCCGTTTGAATGCCTTTCTACAAAGCATAATTCTTCCAACGCGATAATCATAGCCTGTCCTGGTAGAAATCATGCACCCCACTAAATATGAATTTTGCATGCTTTTGTTCATTGAAAGATACATCTTCCTTCTCTCCAAGACATAATTGTAGCCTAAACTTTTCAAACAACTTTTGTGGCAACACTCACTTGAAATCAAATGAGTAATGGAACTTGGACTTGTGAGCAATTCTTTCCTAGACCTTGTATAACTGGAATGCTTTGGATTGACATAAAAAGGTCTAGTCCTACACTTAATCCTGCTCTGCATTGGATTCTGTCGCTGGATCTCCTGGACCATTGTGTCTGCAACAACATCCTCAGCAGGATGATTGTTTTCATTGTGATGCATATGACCCCCCTCATTGAAAATTTCATCCCCAAATTCATTATGAAAATTATTGTCATGATCACTTGCTGCCAGATCAATGTGACCATCAACATTATTTGTGCCACTAAATTCTTCACTGAAAGGAGAATCACTGTCTTCATCATTGGTGGCTTCATCATCAACAGAATGATCATCGGTGCCATTGAAATCCTCGCTCGGAGAGAAATCATCATCGGTTCCATTGAAATCTTCACTCGAAGGAAAATCATCATTAGTGCCATTAAAATCCTCGCTTGGATGATAGTCACCATCGTTGCCATTGAAATCCTCGCTTGGAGGTAAGTCACCATCGCTGCCATTGAAATCCTCGCTTGGAGGTAACTCACCATCGGTGCCATTGAAATCCTCGCTTGGAGGTAACTCATCATCGGTGCCATTGAAATCCTCGCTTGGAGGAAACTCGTCATCCGTTCCATTGAAATCCTCGCTTGGAGGAAACTCATCATCCGTTCCATTGAAATCCTCGCTTGGAGGAAACTCGTCATCTGTGACATTCAAATCCTCGCTTGGAGGAAACTCGTCATCCGTTCCATTGAAATCCTCGCTTGGAGGAAACTCGTCATCTGTGACATTCAAATCCTCGCTTGGAGGAAAGTCATCATTTCTTCCATTGAAATCCTCGCTTTGAGGAAAATCATTTTCACTATTATTGATGTCTTCTTCCTCACCAGAATCATCATCCGTATCATTAAAATCCTCACTGGGACGAATATCATCATCAATCCCACAAAAATCCTCGCTGGGAGGAAAATATTTGCTTGAAGGAAAATCATCGTTGGTGCCTTGAAAATCCTCGCTTTCAGGTAGATCATCATTGGTGCCTTGAAAATCCTTGCTGGGAGGAAAATTGTCATCATATTGTTTGTTGTCTTTAAGATCCCCACTTGGAGGAAACTCTTCATCATCATCACATTCTTTCTCTTCATTACTAATGTCTTCAAAATCTTCATAACTAGGAAGTTCTCGAATAACATGCTTGATTACATTGCTTGCACTGCCAATATCTTCGCTAGATGAACTGTACATTTCTGCATTAACATTGGAATTTTCTTCAGATGAGTCCATGACTTCTCACTAAAAGATAGAATTATAGAAAACTCTGTATCGCACAACTGCAAAGAAATTTTACCACAGTCCTCACCAAAAAGTAGAATGGTGCAACTGTCGACCGTCAATCTTATAGCTATGAGAACGAAAATATCCCTCCAAAATATTCCCTCCAAAAATTTCGTTCAAAATTTTCCCTCCAAAAATTTCGTTCAAAATTTTCCCTCCAAAATTTCCCTGCAAAATTAAAGCGCACATTCATATTATATTAAAAGAATTGAAATAATATAATAACCAATTACATATTTATATCCAGACATTTAAGACTAATAAAATTTCTCACAGTATTTTTTATTCACAATTTCTAACAAAACAATGATTATTTTCTTTTTTTGTTACCCAACATTCATACTATTAGTAATTATTTAATTTTAATCTATCTTATATAAATTTAATAATAATGCTGTAATTACTTTCCTTTTTTATCCCACATTGGTAAAAAAGTAATGTTAAATTTACTCTATGCTAAATAAACATTTTAAATTTCCTGCTATTCATCATCTATTTATCCCACAATGGTAAAAATAATAATGTTAAACTAACTCTACGCTAAATAAACATGTTAGATTTCCTAGTATTCATCATTTATTTGGGAGCAATTTAGTAACACTTGCAAGGTTAGTAATTATTTTATTTTTTTATTAATTTAGTAATGATTATTTTATGGCTTTATTAATTTAGTAATGTGTTTTATTGCTTTATTCTTTTAGATTTTTGTTTTTTTAACATTCTTAAGAATGGAAAAATTAAACCTAATCTATTTTATTAATACAGGATTGTTTAGGCTTTAGAGCATTTGACGACGATTTTCAGGAAGAAAGGGAAGATTGCAGAGAGGAACTTCTAGCACATTCAACAGAGGAGGCAATACCACTTTCCAGGTTAGTTTTATATTTTTTTTTAAACGTTTTTTTTTTTAAATTCATGTATTATTAATCTAGGCTCTACCCATGTTTAAAATTTTTTTTTTTATCAACCCGGCCCCCCCTCACACCCTTAAGAATATTAAAAATTAATTAAATTTATTTAAAAAAAAACCCACCCTTTGGCGCCCAAGCCCAAGCGGGGGACGTCAGCCGGCTTTGGCGCCCATGGGCGGCCGACGGCCGGCCCCGAGGGCCGCCCATGGGCGCCCAAGCAGGCGGACGTCCGCCCGCTTGGGCGCCCATGGGCGGCCCTCGGGGCCGGCCGTCGGCCGCCCATGGGCGCCCAAGCAGGCGGACGTCCGCCCGCTTGGGCGCCCATGGGCGGCCGACGGCCGGCCCCGAGGGCCGCCCATGGGCGCCCAAGCGGCGGACGTACGCCTGCTTGGGCCCGGCATCGACGGCCCGCCCGAGGGCCGCCCATGGGCGCCCAAAAGCGGCGGACGTCCGCCCGCTTGGGCGCCCATGGGCGACCCTCGGGCGGGCCGCCCATGGGCGCCCAAGCAGGCGTACGTCCGCCCGCTTGGGCGCCCATGGGCGGCCCTCGGGCGGGCCCTCGATGCCGGGCATCGACGGTCGGCCCGAGGGCCGCCCATGGGCGCCCAAGCGGCGTACGTCCGCCCGCTTGGGAGCCCATGGGCGGCCCTCGGGCCGGCCGTCGATGCCCGGCATCGACGGCCGGCCCGAGGGCCGCCCATGGGCGCCCAAGCGGGCGGACGTCCGCCTGCTTGGGCGCCCATGGGCGGCCCTCGCGCCGGCCGTCGATACTAGGCATCGACGGCCCGCCCGAGGGCCGCCCATGGGCGCCCAAGCGGGCGGACGTCCGCCGCTTTGGGCGCCCATGGGCGGCCCTCGGGCGGGCCGTCGATGCCCGGCATCGACGGCCCGCCCGAGGGCCGCCCATGGGCGCCCAAAGCGGCGGACGTCCGCCTGCTTGGGTGCCCATGGGAGGCCCTCGGGCCGGCCGTCGATGCTGGGCATCGAGGGCCCGCCCGAGGGCCGCCCATGGGCGCCCAAGCGGGCGGACGTCCGCCGCTTTCGGCGCCCATGGGCGGCCCTCGGGCGGGCCGTCGATGCCGGGCATCGACGGCCCGCCCGAGGGCCGCCCATGGGCGCCCAAAGCGGCGGACGTCCGCCCGCTTGGGCGCCCATGGGCGGCCCTCGGGCCGGCCGTCGATGCTGGGCATCGACGAGCCGCCCGAGGGCCGCCCATGGGCGCCCAAGCGGGCGGACGTCCGCCGCTTTGGGCGCCCATGGGCGGGCCCTCGATGCCCGGCATCGACGGCCCGCCCGAGGGCCGCCCATGGGCGCCGAAAGCGGCGGACGTCCGCCCGCTTGGGCGCCCATGGGCGGCCCTCGGGCGGCTCGTCGATGCCCTGCATCGACGGCCCGCCCGAGGGCCGCCCATGGGCGCCCAAAGCGGCGGACGTCCGCCCGCTTGGGCGCCCATGGGCGGCCCTCGGGCGGGCCCTCGATGCCCAGCATCGATGGCCCGCCCGAGGGCCGCCCATGGGCGCCCAAGCGGGCGGACGTCCGCCGCTTTGGGTGCCCATGGGCGGCCCTCGGGCGGCTCGTCGATGCCCAGCATCGACGGCCCGCCCGAGGGCCGCCCATGGGCGCCCAAGGCCCCGTCCGCCGCTTGGTGCCCATGGGCGGCCCTCGGGCGGCTCGTCGATGCCCAGCATCGACGGCCCGCCCGAGGGCCGCCCATGGGCGCCCAAGGCCCCGAAACATTCATGTTAATTTTAAATTTTGGTTTTTAATGATAATTTAATTAATTCATGTTGATTGAAATTTTACTTTTAATGAAAACTTTAAAAATTTGTTTGTTAAGTATAGGTTAATATTTTGATATTTATAAGTTTGATTGAAATTTAAATTGTTTTTCA
The DNA here is from genome assembly GCA_027924585.1 of Larix kaempferi. Classification (NCBI taxonomy): domain Eukaryota; kingdom Viridiplantae; phylum Streptophyta; class Pinopsida; order Pinales; family Pinaceae; genus Larix; species Larix kaempferi. The sequence continues at coordinate 9,594,180 of BSBM01001030.1, forward strand.
TATAAAAGGTATATTAAATAGATTTATATATTTTATTTTTAAACATTAAATTAATTTATATATTTTATAAAAGTTATATTTAAATTAAAATTAGTTATCTAAGTTATATTTTAGTTTATAGTTTGATAGATTAAATGAAATGGTTGAGTGATGTAAATTGTAAATATGAAATCATAAAATTAAATCATGGGTTTGATTTCAAAAATAACTATCTAAATTAATATTTAAATTAATTTGTATGTTAATTAAACTTGTAAACACTTTAGAGGTAAAATATCCAAGTTAGTTCACATGATTCATCGAGTTTATATGCTTCATGCCGAAATGTTGAGGTTAATTTAAATGCTTCATCTAACTTACAAACACTTTATAGTTAAAATATCCAAGTTAGTTCACATGATTCATCCTAGTTAAAATATCCCAGGTTACTTTGCATGCTTCATTGAAGTTATGTCCAAGTGAGTTCATATGCTTCAACTTAGTTTACAAATTACTTACTTTTTTCTATATCCTAGTTTATATGCTTCCTCGTGGCAATAGGTTGGATGAGGGTAATCATGCAAACGTCAACAAAGGTTCATTATAGTTTATATTTTTTAGTGATTTTCAATCTTCTTTAAGAGTAGAAAGTATCCATATGGTGTGAGTGTTACACAAGTGCAATGTGATCATATTACTTCCATGTATGGTTTTTTTTTATTGGATAACTGCCTTTTGGAAAATTTGAATGAGTAGTTAGGCGAATTAATCGACATTGAATTAAATAAGTTTATGTTTTAATTATTGTATTAATTTAATTATATCGTGGCATACAAGTAATTATATATGTAATTATATTGTTTCATAATTTATATTATTACCTATGGGTATAGTGTGAAACATAGGAATATAATCATTATTCTAATATATGTCTTGATTTTATTGTGATTAGAACATTATTATAATCATATTGTGAAGTATATGATTATTATATTATAATATGTGGTTATATTATTTCTTTCTTTTTATCATAGCATAATGTTTTTCTATAATTTATTTGTTGATTTATATTATATTGTTGATTTATTTTAAAATTCTACATTTTGGATATAGGTACAATGGCATCAAGGCGGATATCTGTAAATGTTTCTGGATCAAGAGCGGCAATCATTGCATCGAAAAAAACAGTTGAGGCATCTGAGAATGTTGAGACTCAAGAGAGAGTTCTTAGCTTTGAAGAATTAAGAATGAAGAATGCTAGAGAATGGAAACATGCAACAGAAGAAGACAGAACAGAGTATCATTGGCATTTGAAGGAAAAAAATCAAGGAAAACCAGAAAGCATTCTCTTATTTTGTTCTGCAGATCCATATATTCAAGCAGATTACAATCTATTGGGATTGCTGAGAGATATATTTGTAGTGCCGGGTACAGATATTGTTTATGCACAGGTGAAACAAGCCAAGACCTTTGCAAAAATCCGATATGTTTTGAAGATTGCAAAATATAATGCTCAAGAAAATTTCACAGATTTTTGTCAAGGGGTCGTGGATGAAATTGATAGCGGGAGAGTAAGTTTGAATATTGATATTATTTTTAAACTGGTTTTGTTATATCTTGGATATCACAATGTAATAGATTTAATACGATAATGTTTTTATTTTGCAGGATTTTTCCATTTCGATTTCAAAAAAGTTGAATGGAATTTATTATACAGAGGCCAATCCTATGGATGTCATTACTGTCGCTATTCAAAAGGGACTAGAAGTAAGGAGGAAAAAACAAGTGTGAAATGTTCAAACTGAAGAAGTACAAGCAGAAAAAGGAAAGAGCATCCAACAATCAAATCAGGTACCTAGAAGGGTTATATTTAAATCTTCATCTCGCCGAACTGAACATGATGAAATTGTTGCAAATGAGCTTGTTACTCCTGCTAGTAAGAGTAGCAAACAATCTCATAAAAGAAATATGGTTGATAGTGCCTCGATTCCTGTTGAAGGCATTGTAGATTTAGGAGGAACCCCTTCAAATCAAAAAAGGAAGAGACCTGTTGTTGCTGAAACCAATGTTATTATTGAATCTGAGAGTGAAAATTCTGGTGGCAGTAGGGAAATCATTACTCCAGGTGCTGATTTAGAGGATGGCATTGTCAAGACAACACAAAATGCCATTCGAGATCGATTGCGGAGGGATAAGTTGGTTAACAATGGACATACATTTGAGTTGAATGTGAATCAACTTTATAAACCCACAGAAGGGAAAGATCACTTTAGAATTAGAAAACCACATCACTTGCATATTCACAACTTAAAAGCATTGATGAGGCACAATCCCTATGCACATGTTGTTGACTACCTAGTCCTTGTTGACCCGGAAGTTGTTCCTACTAGAGATGAATTTGATGAAACAAGATGTTTTCATTACAAATATTATGTTCTTGGAGGGAATCATTCTGCAGAGGCAAGAAGAGAGTTGATGCAAGAATATCCCAATAACCCTATTTTTGAAACAGTTAAATGCATCATTTATGCTGGTTTAACAGATGTTGAAGCAAAGTTGTTGGCATGGGATCATAACACAGATAGTGAATATAGGTTGACAATGACATTTGTTCAAAGGGTGAGATTTATACACAGTGAATTTGTGCAAATATGTGGTGGGGAAAAACATAGAGTTGATGCAAGTTTTCGGAAACAATGTTGTATGGAAATAGGTCTCCCTATTAAAGATGATATTATGCTATCAAAAAGTTCCAGAGGAATTGATGCATTCAGAGCTGTAGATGCCTATTTCCAGTTGGCATTTAGAGTTGGGAAAACATGGGATTTGATTGATGAGATATTTAGCTTGTGGGAGAATATTGGCATAAAAAACCAAAAAGTGAAAAAAAGTAGAGTTGTTCCATGGAGCGGTGGTAAGGCAGGTCCTGACGTCAAGAATCTGCCAGAAGACATGACTATTACACCTTGGAGAACAATGCAAGGTGTGAAGGATGAAACATTAATAGCTACAATACTATCACGGGTAAAGTCAGGTGAATTATCCATGGAGGAAATGTGCAGCGAACTTGAGAAGTAAGTTGAGCATTTTTTTGAGTTTAACATTTTTGTTATGTTCTAGGTATTCTGTTATATTATTATATATGATTGTAAACATCATTTATTGTTTCATTGTCTAGTCACAAGGTCTACATGAAAATACAAGAGGAGATGGTTAAAATGTTGAGTGAGAAGAGTTGGGATGATGTCAAACGCAACTATCCAGACTCAAGCTCGATAGAAAGTTTACGACAATTTTTTGTTGCATTCAAGAAGGTATGTTGTTCTATGATACATCCTATTTTATTTATTTTATAATTCAATTCATTTCTATTTTATTACTTATAGAAATCATTTTCATTTGAAGATGCCAAAGAGGGGTGGAGCTGGAGTACCGGAGTCCTTCAAAATCCATATCCAAAGAGCCAAAATAGAACGACAAAGGAGACAATGTCTTGCAAATGTTGAACTTGATGATACACTTGATCATTATATTTGGAATGGGCTTGACACTGTGCAATATAGAGTCATTTTAGGTGACTGTGCAGACATTGCAAATCTTGTTCCTAAAAAGGAGTACGCACTAGTGATTGCAGATATCCCTCATGGATACAATATCCGAAACACTACTTATGATTGTGAGCCTTATACTTACCAATCATTCAGTAAAGTGGTTTCGGGATTTGTAGATGTCACAACATCACCACTATGGAGATTTGTTGTTTTCCATTCAGACACACAATTAGGGGGCTTGTTGACAGCCTTCAGGGGTAAAGGAAAAAAGAGGAAGCAACTTTATTGGTAATATATTTGCACTATATTATCAAAATTTTGAATTTATAAATCAATTATATTTATTGATAAGTTAATTATTTGTTTTATATTTTTGTTACAGGCAAAAGCCTAATGTTCGTAGCTCAGGTAGCGATCCATTCCTAAGTGATGCTGAAAGCATACATGTTGCAACTTGGACACAGGAGGATGCTTATGAACCTCTTTTAATCAATGAAAAGAGAGGAGGAAAACATAGTCAGATATTGAGTTATAATGCCGTGGTAAAAAAATTAACATATGAAGAAAGGGATTTAAAAGGAGTGACTGTAAACATCTATCAAAAGCCACAAGCATTGATTAATTATCTCATAGATACATTTTCAAGAGAAGGAGATTGGGTCTTAGATTTGTTCTCGGGTTCTGGTAAACTTTCTCATATTACATATGAAATAATATATCAAGTTTTATTGTATGTTTTATCTTTCATTATTTTATTGTTATAAAGTATGCTTCTTTATGCTATTTCACTTAACTTTAATTTTGTTTTTGGTGATTAGGTACAACAATAGCATGCTCGTTACAGAAAGGAAGAAATTGCATATCGATTGATAATGATCCACTCCAATGCAATTACATAAAACAAAGAATTAAGGCTATTCAAGTTCTTCCAGATGAACTGCAAGAAGTTGGTTTGAAGAAAGGAGAGTTTAGTGAAACACTTGTGGCAAAGATGTCAAAAGAGCCCCAACCCCCGTTAGGAGGGGTGTTTGGAAAGGAGCACTTTGGGGATCTTGCAGACATAGAAGACCCAATGGAAGAGGACATTGATGTCCCTGAGGAAATTCAAGCTCCAGAAAATTCCAATGTCGATGAAGAATTTGGCATGCATGATATTGTTGAATAGTTTCATGTTTTGAAGAAAATGTTAATTTTGTCAATTTTTGACAATTTTTTGATCAGATATATTAATAATGTTTTCACTTTCAGACTTTACTTTAGAAATAAAATTTCTAAATATAATGTTTTTAATATGTTTTTTACAAATAATTTGTATATTTTTTCTCGACTTTATGTGAGTGGTCACTTTTCGATAACTAATATGAAATATGATCATTTTTAGAGAAAAATTCTCTGAAAATTCATTGAAAATGGTTTTAAATGTCTTTATTTTCTGGAATTATTTACAATTTTGTCAATAAAAATGCCTTATTTTGTACATAAAAATATCTTATTTTATAGAAAAAATCGTAAAATGTATATGTTTTTCATTATAAATTGCTTAAAAATGTATATTATTTTGTTACATTTCAAAAAACACACTTGAAAATAGAAATTAAAAATATTTTACGACAAAGATAATTCAAAGGTCCCAAAAAATGTCTCAAAATGAAAATGTGTGATACTGGCATCAACCATTTTTGAAACGGGGGTAAAAATAGCTACTAAAATTAGGAGAGAGAAAAACGAGAACTGTGTCGAGTTCTCGTTTCATAGTATAAGTGGTTATTAGCGAATGCTTCCTCAGCTGTAGGTCGATATGTTAGATCAAAGGCAAGCCTACGCGCAAACAGAAGAAGGGCCAGTGGATCTACATTTGTATCTAGATCAAACACTCTAGGATGGTTCTTAGATATTCTCATAGTTTTAATGCTTTGCTGGTCATATCCATTCGCTATAATCAAATTGTTTTATGCAGGAAATGAGATCTGGTCGTGGAAGTGTGGGATTAGGGGGCTGCATCTCAATGAGCATTAACCATTGGAAATGTGATAGCTACATGCACAGCTGAGAGTTGTTGACAAAGCCACGGCTCTGCTATCTTTGAGATGGGGAACGTTGTGTAATAAGTTCTGCTGCTCAACTGCGTCCACTATGCCGATCTTATGTCGTCGATTTCCTATTTCTTCTTCAGGGAGTCCTAGTGCAATAATGCAGCTGACTGGTTTGACTCATGTTTTGGATAGCGTAGCTGGAGCAGGTGCCTTGGAACAGCTAGTGAATGCCATCGATGAACTGGTACAGAGATTAAAAGTTGTTAGCCATTGACGAAGGCAACATCTATTTTATTTCCAAATCCACGAGGTGATTAAAAACAAAAGAAGAAGAAGCAATTGATGATACCGCTTGTGGTAATAGCAAGATCGGTATTTTCTTTCAAATATTGAATCAATGATCAGCCTATGCTTGAACGACGGTATTCCAAAACGCATTTGGCATTTTCAAAAAAATATCTAACACTACGGCTCCCATATTGCGGCCAAGCGCTGTTGCTTGGAAACGTTCCAATCAATGTCGGAATAGCAAATTCCATCAGAGATATGGCCCAGAGTCTATCCATTTGATCAGGGAGAGATATGAGGCATGGAAGGATTGAAGAATTATAAGCTTTACTCAAATTACCCAAGAATATGCCTAGCGACTCGCCCAGGTTATGAAGATCAATGTAATGAGTATTTGCAGGCTTTCAGTTCAGCAGCTAGGCCTTGAATCATAGGAATGCTTAATTTCAAAATACCTAATTGCTCAAATTGGCAACACATGGGTATCTAAAAATGAAATCGTAGGATCTAGATTATCATGGGCAGTTAGTATTTTATCGACACGTGAGTAGCCATCAAATGCCCAGAATGTCTGCAAAATATCGGGAAGATTACGGTTGGCAAGATTGGTTGTAGTTCAGATTGCATCAAATATTCGTGTGTGGCTCTTATCCGGATAACTATTTTAGTGCAACTTGTTCCAGATGTGGATTTTGTGAAACAAAAGTTAAATAAAGATAGCTTCGGTTGTGAGCCAGCCAAGGAACTGAGCGAATAAACATCATCACTCATTAATGCTCGAATCATTGGTCAATATTTCTCTCGTAGCTTAACAATAATATCTAACTTCGTCCGCAATAGGTTCTTAGTCAACTACTTGTGTTTGAGTCGATCATGGTCATTGGTTCTAATGAAAAAAAATAGGTTCTTGTTGCTATTCAATTGATTGACCATTTTGTTCAGGTTGCCGTGTGAATGATGAAAGCAAAGAAAAAACAGTGCAGCAACTCAAACCAATGAGAATTTGGCAAGGCGACATGGGAAAAACCTTGATTGTTTGTTGCAGGTTTAATGTCCAGGGAGCTAAAGGATGGAGGACTAAGGAAAAAAGATGGCATCCCTGCTTTCATATATTAGTGAGAAAGTTTGTAGGTTCTTTTCATTGTTTCAAGGGTCGTTGCAAACTTTTTATTAGATATATATATATATATATATATATATATATATATATATATTTTGGTTTGTTTTTATTAGTATACTAATGTAGCTACAGTTTTATTAACTGCAGATCAGGATCTATTGCTTTATTGCAAATTAGGAGTGGGGGCTCAAATTTATGTTCCATATTTTGCAGATTTAAAAGAAAAATTTGAGCAAATGGAACAAATTTTGAGGAACAACATATTAGGCAATTTTTTCTCATCGTCAAAAATCTTCCTAAAAATATTTTTAATCATCCCTACTTTCTGATCCTTGCGATTGCACAAAGCACGGAGGAGAGCATACTTATTCAACATTAAAGTAAATCTGAAAATGAAAGCAGAAACTGAAAATGACGACCTACCTACTCTATGCTAATTAGAATTTAGAAATATGCTACGTGTAGTCAAACTTCCAATGGAGCCATGCACGTAAAAGTAATAGTAACATGTTCAGTGGTAATTTTTCAAATGAAAAATGAAAATTTAGAAGAATGAGTGAGTCTTCTTGTTGTAACAGCAAACTAACTAAATAAAAAGAAAACCTAAATTGATCTAATTGCGTACTTACCTAGAACCATTGTTCGATATAGCTTTCGTAAGCGCATTTTCCCTCACTCAGATCATGCTGCAGCTCCTTGTCATCTTCCTCAATCTCTTGTTCAAATGATTGTTCGTCATCAAATATGCAGGAGTCTTCAGATGCTGATTCCTCGTTCGTTCCTGAAGGAGTATTTAAGCTCTCGACTGCTGTCAGGATCTCCTCTTCTAGAGAAGAGGAGACTCCGATTTTTGCAAGGATGTGAGCGAGTTGTTCCAAGCTAACACTCATAGTTAGATCATATTGTAAAAGGGGTTCTTACATCATCCAAATCAAAATCCGAAAACTGAAAATCACACTTGCTGAAAACAAAACACTCTTGTTGAAACACATGAAAACCTCTTCACAGTTGCAGAAATTGAAATTGCAAAAACATGCTTGAAGAAGTTGAAATTTACGCTAAATTGCATAAATTGAAATTTACACTAAATTGCAGAAATTGAAACACACTTGCATAAATTGAAATTTACACTAATTTGTAGAAATTGAAATTTAATCTAAATTGCGAAAATTGAAATTTACGCTAATTTGTAGAAATTGCAACACACCCTTCATTCCCTTTACCCATATGATGCCGAGCCCATTACAGTCCCTCGAACGATGCGTAGGCTCTTCCCCACATCTTACCGCCCAGACGCATAGCAGTTAGGAACACCAATAATCACTCTTGCATAAAAAGGAAATTGATACCTCAATCCCTTGTGCTTCCCTAGCAACGGCGCCAAAAATGTTAGGCAAAATATATGTCGTAATAATTTCGTTGCAGTGTAGTTTCCCAACTATTTACTTGTCAACCCGAGGTACATAACTGATGAAGCACGTGCACTGTTTGTGCAGGACTGAAGTAGATCTAATCTAACTTAATCTAATTTGGTGAAATCAAATTAATCTAGGAAAGCATTGAAACACTAACTGGGGAAGCATGAAATTGCGTAAGGGAAATACAACATGTGAAGAGTTTAACAACAATTACATAAGTGAGCTCACATCCATACTACAATAATCAATTGACAAACATGAAAGCATGACAATGAAAACTTGGATCACATTAAGAATCTCAAATCAAAGACTAATCTAACAAGTACAAAATCCAACCCAATCCAACTTCATTACAACCCTCTTACAAGGTTAATCCAACTTAATGAAAACTTGGATCACATTAAGAATCTCAAATCAAAGACTAATCTAACAAGTACAAAATCCAACCCAATCCAACTTCATTACAACCCTCTTACAAGCTTAATCTAACTTAATGAAAACTTGGATCACATTAAGAATCTCAAATCAAAGACTAATCTAACAAGTACAAAATCCAACCCAATCCAACTTCATTACAACCCTCTTACAAGCTTAATCTAACTTAATGAAAACTTAATGGAATGGAGAGGGAGCACTCTCCTTTATACATGAGAGGCCTTAAGAAAAAGATAAGAATGCATTAATTACAGATCCACTATTCTCTCAACTACTCTCAACAACTTTCCTCTTATTACAAGATATGGTTCCTTCAAATCCTCCACATGTCTCTCACGAATCCTAGATAAGATATGCCAGCCAAATTTTCCATGATCTTCTCCTTAAGAATAGGCTTGAATAACTATCTCCTTTCGAATGGTGTAAGAGATATTCAAGAAGTCTCTTTGAATTAATCATTTACATATTCCTACACATTACAAAGCTCACACATAATTGAGATATATATGAAAACATGTATATTTTATAATATTTAATCATAAATTCACTTTTAATGCTAAAATGAATAAAGTGGAAAATAATAATGTGAAACCCAAATGTATTTATGAAAATGATATGATGAAGGTTTAATAGGGCGATGAAATGTAAGGAATAGTGAAGGGAAAAGTGGATGAAAATATGACATTTCTGAGTCCTAACATCCCCCCCAACTCAAGGTGTTGCATGTCCTCATGCAACCATGCATGGATCTTCTAAAGAACCTTTGGCATCTAAAATTTGGCTTTGATTGATGATGTCTTTTTAATGATGAATATTTCCAAGATATGTGGGAGACATGAGTAACAGCTCATGACTAACAGCTGGCATTTTCGTATGGTTGGTTCTTATGTAACAACCATGAATATAAGAATGTTGGTTCTTGTGTTAACAACATTCATTTCATTATTTTTTCGCTTGCTTTTATGATAATAATTGTAACCACACACTTCACTGGAAATCATAAGCTATCAATGTGCATAAGAGAGCATCACTGAGTATAAGAAAGCCTTTTCTCAATCTGGTATGAATCATGCCAATGTATATCAATGCATGAAGTGAAGTGCATTAGGGGATCGTTGGAAAAGAAATTTTTGGGAATGGTAAATGGGATGAAAATGGAATGATGATAATGGAAAAATGGGGTGATTATGACGATAGTTCCCCCCCAAATTGAATCGGTTGCATGCCCTCATGCAACATAGTGTAGGTCATGGAAGGGAAAACAAAAGGAAGTGTGGTGAGGGAATTTTCCAAAATATTAAAGTCGGCATAGAAGGAATTTCATGAGCAAAGCTTAGAAAACAACATACCTCCACTCACCCAAAATGTAGATGAACTATGCAATAGGAATGTAGTTGTTGCGGCTACTGGAGCAGAAAATTGTGACTAGTATTATAGCTGCAACTACTATAACGGCTGGCACAAAGAATATGGGACTACGACTGCTGGAAGATGTAAGGTGTCACTGGTGTAGGATCATGAAAATGTAGCTGTGAATGGTGTCGTTGCTATAACGTGAAAGATGGCACTGCTGTAGGAACATGTGAAAGGTGACTGCTACTGTAGCAGCACTACTGTAACAACAACTGCTGGAACTGCTAAAACAACAACCGCCGGAACTGATGTAACTGCCGTAACAGCGACTGCTATAACAATGATAGTTGTAACAGCAACTACAGGAACTGCAACGACTATCAATGCTGAATCAGAGAATGGGAAGTGGAGGAATCTGAACTAGTGCTGTGGAACTGTCAGACTCTCATAGATGAATTCAAGCTGTTGTAACTGCTGAGGGAATCAGGAAAAAAAAGTGTATAGTCTTCATCCACTACAAACCCGATGGTACAATTCTAATCATGTGAATGGATGTGTCGATGTCGAGCATGAAGAGAAATCACTGGATTAGCGACCATTGATGAATGTCGTTAACCAGTGCGAGGTAACTCACCATTGATCTCAATGAGTGCCAAGGTACTCGAGTACATCTTGCGAAGTGCGAATGGATGTGTTGAGGTTGAGCCACTTGCAAGATCTAATGATCAAGGGACATTGATGTATTCCCATGATCGTCAGCCAGAGAACTTGCCATTAAGGCATGCAAGCCTCTAGGTACTCAAAATGGACTCTAGTCTATATCCCAGATAAGGTGCTGAAGTCAATGGGGCAAGACTGTTGAAAGGTGGGCCTTAAGGAATCCCACATTAGTGAACGTGAGTTTATACAAAAGATTTGGTGGGACTAGATGAAAAAGATCTCAGTAGTAACAGTGTTTATTGTGAGGAAATCAAAGAAATGTAATCATGGAGAGGGAATTGGTTTTATTGAAAAGGAAAGACCGAAAAGGCAAAGATGACTAAAAAGATAAAGGAAATGATGTATGCCGCTCAGAAAAATAGATGTGCGAGAAATCGAGAAGGATAAGGCAATGGAAATGGCTGCAACACGGGGATGATCAATATGCTGTAAAGGAGGAGGGTGAGTAAATAAGTCATGACGCAAAATATTGTTTTGTAACAACAAGGATCAGAACATGTATGATGAGTAACAGCTCCTTCAAGCATGCAACAAAGCGTGTTTTCTTTGAAAAATGTTGTGATTCTTGAAAATCACTTCGTCATGGAAGGCGTGCATCTGCAAAATGTTAGTACAAAACCTGCAATAAAATGTGTGAGATCTTTGAAAAACAAGGACTAGTACCAATATGAGCAAATCGAATTTAAAAAAAAATAAGGCGTGTTGTTTCTTCTCGCCTTTGTGTGCTGATTTGTCATTACTTGCTATTGAAGTGACTTTAAGAAAAACACATTATCGTGAAGCAGATTGTTTTCAGGAATTTGAGAATGTCCTTTTGCAAAGTTCAGTTTTATAATGTTTTGATTTATTTTTATTTTTATTTTTTAATTCTTACAATACACACTAAAAAAAAATATAAATGATACTAAAGAAAATCGGCAAACCAGAGTTCATGAATTGATTCAAACTTGTTGCTCGTTAAATGTTTAGAGCATACAATTGTCTGCCAGGAATAAAACTCCTGGAATAGCCACAAACATCAATCCTTATATATAGATATATATATATATATTTGTTTTTATGATTTTATATTTTCATTGTTTTTATTTTTATAACACATCCAAAATAAAAATAAAAGAAATGGTCAAAACACTCAAAATGAAAATTATGAGTTGCATCCCGGGGTATTTGTTTCCGAATTGAAGAAGGTGATCAAAGTTCAAAACCCATGTTAATATCAGTTTTCCATTTAGCCTTTTTCCTGCGCCAATGCTCTCACCGTATAGTAGATATATATATCATTTTCATTTTAAGCTAGAATTCAGTAGTGTTTGAACAAGAGTAGCAGCATAGGCCAGACCACCATGTACCCGAGTTTAAAGCAGGCATTCGGCCTGTGAATAAATTCCAGCAACCAATGGCTACAACACCAGCTAGGCTTGGATTTAGAAGAAATAAGATTATCGTGCTTATCGACCATTACAAAACGCTAGATGCAAAATCATCTGTATTGTGCTGAAATATTGATCCGCCTAAAACCTCAAGATAAGTGCAGTAAAACACATAAATCATACAAGTGGGAGTAGGAACATTACTACCTATATATTTGAGGCCAAGTTCAATGTGTGTCTTACTTACCAGTGATGTTGAACGGTTGCATCTCTGTCGTATCAAGAGCCACATCAACTGATCACGCTAATCATAAACCAAATAGAGATGGAGCATCACATCAATTTTTATTATTTGCGTTTATGTAATTCCAAGCCGTGTCTAATGTGACATAATGAAGCATTATACACGAGGGAGGTAAGTGGATATACTTGACAAGTCCAATCCCTTTGAGTCTGAGTGAGGATTTGACAATATAGGAGCATCAACAATTATGGCGTCATCAAAAAAAAATAAGGCACTCCAAAATGTTAGGTAAGTAGCAAGATTGGGATGAAGAGGTCGTCGGTATTTATAGATATGGTTGGTGTTATTTGAAACACAACGACAAGAGACTTTTATGTTCGGTTAGGGTTGGATGCGCTCCTCAATAAGTAGTGGGTGGACGTATACCTAGCAGCTGCAGGTTTAAACTTCATAAGATGGCCGCCATAAATGACTATTCATTGCAAGTCCACGTGATTCAGTCTCAGTCCAAAACTAAGTACGTACCGTATTCAAAGACAGAGTGAATATGGGTCATGGGCCTCATCGTCCATCCTGATCATGTTTCTTTCATCCATCAAGATAAGCCAATTGCATTAAGTGTAACACAAAGCATTAGGAAAAATAACAAAAGGCGTTTAAGGTACAACACGATAGATCATGATCTTAATACCTAAAATATCAAGTGGATAATCCTTGCAACTTTACCAATCGAAAGGAGAAATAGTTACCTCGTTCTATGCGGGCCAAAATCCAGACCTGCATGCTCAACCAATTGAATAAAATTATGTAGATGATATATCCTTCATGCATGAAGTAATGACAAAGTGATGCAGATGATCGTGAAGATTTATGAGAGATAGAAACAATGATTTGAATTCCATCGGTACTGGTATGGACATGTTCTGTATGGTGCACTGAGAAAGGCGATTGGGTTTTGTTGGTAGTGGCTCAATCAATGCTTCGTGAAAGCATGTAGCGTGGGTAGTGGGATCGGACATGGTTGTAATTTAAAAAGTTGGCTATTCGAAAGTTGTCACCGAGAATGTGCTTTGAAAGCACCAGCATGTCTCCACACCTCACAACATTCTTGCATGGATTGGATACTGTAATGACGCGTAGATATGCCAAACATCGATCATATTAGATACAAAGAGTATGCGTTTTTTTCTTGATCGGATGACTAGACTACCTATTCCTTCCAGTGAATGCATTACCACAGCAAATGGATGGTTAGGTGGACTTACAACTCTGCTTGTTCTTCGGATTGAGCAAATTGTCTCTTGAACATCATCCTATTCTAAAATCTCTCGATAAACAAGCTGTCTCTCTTCATCCTTTGTTAATCTTCTCCTTTCAAACTCAAATTCCATCTTTGAAATCAGCTGTGTTGAAGGCTCACGTTGAACTGTTTCCAAACCATTGAAATATGGATTAGTGAATGCTTCCTCAGCTGTACGTCGATATGTTAGATCAAAGGCAAGCATACGCGCAAATAGAAGAAGGGCCAGTGGATCTACATTTGTACCTAGATCAAACACTCTAGGATGGTTCTTAGATATTCTCATAGTTTTAATGCTTTGCTGGTCATATCCATTCGCTATAATCAAATTGTTTTATGCAGGAAATGAGATCTGGTCATGGAAGTGTGGGATTAGGGTGCTGCATCTCAATGAGCATTGACCATTGGAAATGTGATATCTACATGCACAGCTGAGAGTTGTTGACAAAGCCACGGCTCTGCTATCTTTGAGATGGGGAATATTGTGTAATAAGTTCTGCTGCCCCACTGCGTCCACTATGCCTATCTTATGTCGTCGATTTCCTATTTCTTCTTCAGGGAGTCCTAGTGCAATAATGCAGCTGACTGGTTTGACTCATGTTTTGGATAACATAGCTGGAGCAGGTGCCTTGGCACAGCTAGTGAATGCCATCGATTAACTGGTACAGAGATTAAAATTTGTTAGCCATTGATGAAGGCAACATCTATTTTAGTTCCAAATCCACGAGGTGATTAAAAACAAAAGAAGAAGAAGCAATTGATGATACCGCTTGTGGCAATGGAAAGATCGGGATTTTCTTTCAAAGATTGAATCAATGATCAGCCTGTGCTTGAACGACGGTATTCCAAAACACATTTGGCATTTTCAGAAAAATATCTAACACTACAGATCCCATATTGTGGCCAAGCGTTGTTGCTTGGAAACGTTCCAGTCAATGTCGGAATAACAAACTCCATCAGAGATATGGCCTAGAGTCTATCCATTTGATCTGGGAGAGATATGAGGTGTGGAAGGATTGAAGAATTATAAGCTTTACGCAAATTACCCAAGAATATGCCTAGCGACTCGCCCAGGTTGTGAAGATCAATGTAATGCGTATTTGCAGGCTTTCAGTTCAACAGCTAGGCCTTGAATCATAGGAATGCTTAATTTAAAAATACCTAATCGCTCAAATTGGCAACACATGGGTATCTAAAAATGAAATCGTAGGATCTAGATTATCACGGGCAGTTAGTATTTTATCGATACGTGAGTAGGCATCAAATGCCAAGAATGTCTGCAAAATATCGGGAGGATTGTGGTTGCCAAGATTGGTTGTAGTTTAGATTGCAACAAATATTCGTGCGTGGCTCTTATCCGGATAACTATTTTAGTGCAACTTGTTCCAGATGTGGATTTTGTGCAACAAAAGTTAAATAAAGATAGCTTCGGTTGTGAGCTAGCGAAGGAACTGAGCGAATAACCATCATCACTCATTAATGCTCGAATCATTGGTCAAGATTTCTCTCGTAGCTTAACAATAATATCTAACTTCCTCCACAATAGGTTCTTAGTCAACTACTTGTGTTTGAGTCGATCATGGTCATTGGTTCTAATGAAAAAAAATAGGTTCTTTTTGCTATTCAATTGATTGACCATTTTGTTCAGGTTGCCGCATGAATGATGAAAGCAAAGAGAAAATAGTGCAGTGACTCAAACCAATGAGAATTTTGCAAGGCGGCATGGGAAAAACCTTGATTGTTTGTTGCAGGTTTAATGTCCAGGGAGGTAAAGGATGGAGGACTAAGGCAAAAAGATGGCATCCCTGCCTTCATAAATCAGTGAGAAAGTTTGCAGGTTCTTTTCATTGTTTCAAGGGTTGTTGCAGACTTTTTATTATATATATATATATATATATATTTTGGTTTGTTTTTATTAGTATACTAATGTAGCTACAGTTTTATTAATTGCAGATTAGGGTCTATTCCTTTATTGCAAATCAGGAGTGGGGGCACAAATTTATGTTCCATATTTGGCAGATTTAAAAGAAAAATTTGAGCAAATGGAACAAATTTTGAGGAACAGCAGATTAAGCAATTTTTTCTCATCGTCAAAAATATTCCTGAAATCATTTTTAATCATCCCTACTTTCTGATCCTCGCGATCGCACGAAGCGTGGAGGAGAGAAGACTTATTCAACACTAAAGTAAATCTAAAAATGAAAGCGGAAACTGAAAATGAAGACCTACCTACTCTATGCTAATTAGAATTTAGAAATATGCTATGTGTAGTCAAACTTCCAATGGAGCCATGCACGTAAAAGTAATAGTAACATGTTCAGTGGTAATTTTTCAAATGAAAGATGAAAATTTAGATGAATGAGTGAGTCTTCTTGCTGTAACGACAAACTAACTAAATAAAAAGAAAAACTAAATTGATCTAATTGCGTACTTACCTGGAACCATCGTTCGATATAGCTTTCATAAGCGCATTTTCCCTCACTCAGATCATGCTGCAGCTCCTTGTCATATTCCTCAATCTCTAGTTCGAATGATTGTTCATCATCAAATATGCAGGAGTCTTCATATGTTGATTCCTCGTTCGTTCCTGAAGGAGTATTTAAGCTCTCAACTGCTGTCAGGATCTCCTCTTCCAGAGAAGAGGAGACTCCGATTTTTGCAAGGATGTGAGTGAGTTATTCCAAGCTGACACTCATAGTTAAATCATATTGTAAAAGGGGTTCTTACATCATCCAAATCAAAATCTGAAAACTGAAAATCACACTTGCTGAAAACAAAACACTCTTGTTGAAACACATGAAAACCTCTTCACAGTTGTAGAAATTGAAATTGCAAAAACATGCTTGAAGAAATTGAAATTTACACTAAATTGCAGAAATTGAAATTTACACTAAATTGCTGAAATTGAAACACACTTGCGGAAATTGAAATTTACACTAATTTGCAGAAATTGAAATTTACTCTAAATTGCAGAAATTGAAATTTACGCTAATTTGAGGAAATTGAAACACACCCTTCATGTCCTTTACCCATATGACACCGAGCCCATTATAGTCCCTCGAACGATGCGTAGGCTCTTCCCCACATCTTACCACCCAAACGCATAGCGGTTAGGAACACGAATAATCACTCTTGCATAAAAAGGAAATTGATACCTCAATCCCTTGTGCTTCCCCGGCAACGG
Organism: Larix kaempferi; assembly: GCA_027924585.1. NCBI lineage: Eukaryota > Viridiplantae > Streptophyta > Pinopsida > Pinales > Pinaceae > Larix > Larix kaempferi. The sequence goes on from BSBM01001030.1 coordinate 9,611,175, forward strand.
TGCCAAAAATGTTAGGCAAAATATATGTCGTAATTATTACATTGCAGTGCAGTTGCCCAACTATTTACTTGTCAACTCGGGGTACGTAACTGACGAAGCACGTGCACTGTTTGTGCAGGACTGGAGTAGATCTAATCTAACTTAATCTAATTTGTCGAAATCAAATTAATCTAGGAAAGCATTGAAACACTAACTGGGGAAGCATGAAATTGCGTAAGGGAAATACAACATGTGAAGAGTTTAACAATAATGACATAAGTGAGCTCACATCCATACTACAATAACCAATTGAAAAACATGAAAGCATGACAATGAAAACTTGGATCACATTAAGAATCTCAAATCAAAGACTAATCTAACAAGTACAAAATCCAACCCAATCCAACTTCATTACAACCCTCTTAGAAGCTTAATCTAACTTAATGAAAACTTGGATCACATTAAGAATCTCAAATCAAAGACTAATCTAACAAGTTCAAAATCCAACCCAATCCAACTTCATTACAACCCTCTTAGAAGCTTAATCTAACTTAAAGAAAACTTGGATCACATTAAGAATCTCAAATCAAAGACTAATCTAACAAGTACAAAATCCAACCCAATCCAACTTCATTACAACCCTCTTACAAGCTTAATCTAACTTAATGAAAACTTAATGGAATGGAGAGGGAGCACTCTCCTTTATACATGAGAGGCCTTAAGAAAAAGATAAGAATGCATTAATTACAGATCCACTATTCTCTCAACTACTCTCAACCACTTTCCTCTTATTACAAGATATGGTTCCTTCAAATCCTCCACATGTCTCTCACGAATCCTAGATAAGATATGCCAACCAAATCTTCCATGATCTTCTCCTTAAGAATAGGCTTGAATAACTGTCTCCTTTGGAATGGTGTAAGAGATATTCGAGAAGTCTCTTAGAATTAATCATTTACATATTCCTACACATTACAAAGCTCACACATAATTGAGATATATATGAAAACATGTATATTTTCTAATATTTAATCATAAATTCACTTTTAATACTAAAATGAATAAAGTGGAAAATAATAATGGGAAACCCAAATGTATTTATGAAAATGATATGATGAAGGTTTAATAGGGCGATGAAATGTAAGGAATAGTGAAGGGAAAAGTGGATGAAAATACGACATTTCTGAGTCCTAACATCCCCCCCAACTCAAGGTGTTGCATGTCCTCATGCAACCATGCATGGATCTTCTGAAGAACCTTTGGCATCTAAACTTTGGATTTGATTGATGATGTCTTTTTAATGATGAATTTTTCCAAGATATTTGGGAGACATGAGTAACAGCTCATGAGTAATAGCTGGCATTTTCCTATGGTTGGTTCTTGTGTAACAACCATGAATATAAGAATGTTGGTTCTTGTGTTAACAACATTCATTTCATTATTTTTTCACTTGCTGTTATGATAATAATTGTAACCACACACTTCACTGGAAATCATAAGCTATCAATGTGCATATGAGAGCATCACTGAGTATAAGAAAGCCTTTTCTCAATCTAGTATGAATCATGCCAATGTATATCAATGCATGAAGTAATGTGCATCAGGGGATCGTCGGAGAACAAATTTTTGGGAATGGTAAATGGGATGAAAATGGAATGATGATAATGGAAATATGTGGTTATTATGACGATAGTTCCCCCCCCAACTGAATCGGTTGCATGCCCTCATGCAACATAGTGTAGGTCATGGAAGGGAAAACGAAATGAAGTGTGGTGAGGGAATTTTAAAAAATATTCAAGTCAACATAGAAGGAATTTCATGAGCAAAGCTTAGAAAACAACATACCTCCACTCACCCAAAATGTAGATGAACTATGCAATAGGAATGTAGTTGTTGCAGCTGCTGGAGCAGAAAATCGTGACTAGTACTGTAGCTGCAACTACTGTAATGACTGGCACAAAGAATATGGGACTGCGACTGCTGGAAAATGGAAGGTGTCACTAGTGTAGGATCATGAAAATGTAGCTATGAATGGTGTCGTTGTTGTAACGTGAAAGATGGCACTGCTGTAGGAACATGTGAAAGGTGACTGCTACTGTAGCAGCACTACTGTAACAACAACTACAGGAACTACTAAAACAACAACCGCCAGAACTGATGTAACTGCCGTAACAGTGACTACTATAACAATGATGGTTGTAACAGCAACTGCGGGAACTGCAACAACTATCACTGCTGAATCAGAGAATGGGAAGTGGAGGAATCTGAATTGGTGATGTGGAACTGTCAGACTCTCATAGATGAATTCAAGCTGTTGTAACTGCTGAGGGAATCAGGAAAAAAAAGTGTATAGTCTTCATCCGCTACAAACCTGATGGTACAATACTAATCATGCGAATGGATGTGTCGATGTCGAGCATGAAGAGAAATCACTGGATTACCAACCATTGATGAATGTCGTTAACCAGTGCGAGGCAACTCACCATTGATGTCAATGAGTTCCAAGGTACCTGAGTACATCTTGTGAAGTGCGAATGGATGTGTTGAGGTCGAGCCACTTGCAAGATCTGATGATCAAGGGACATTGATGTATTCCCATGATCGTCAGCGAGAGAACTTGCCATTAAGGCATGCAAGCCTCTAGGTACTCAAAATGGACTCTAGTCTATATCCCAGATAAGGTGCTAAATTCGATGGGGCAAGACTGTTGAAAGGTGGGCCTTAAGGAATCCCACATTAGTCAACGCGAGATTATACAAAAGATTTGGTGGGACTAGATGAAAAAAATCTCAGTAGTAACAGTGTTTATTGCGAGGAAATCAAAGAAATGTAATCATGGAGAGGGAATTGGTTTTATTGAAAAGGAAAAACCGAAAAGACAAAGATGACTGAAAAGATAAAGGAAATGATGTATGCCGCTCAGAAAAATAGATGTACGAGAAATCGAGAAGGATAAGGCAATGGAAATGGCTACAACACGGGGATGATCAATATGCTGTGAAGGAGGAGGGTGAGTAAATAAGTCATGACGCAAAATATTGTTGTGTAAGAGCAAGGCTCAAAACATGTATGACGAGTAACAGCTCCTTCAAGCATGCAACAAAGCGTGTTTTCTTTTAAAAATGTTGTGATTCTTGAAAATCACTTCGTCATGGAAGGCGAGCATTCGCAAAATGTTAGTAGAAAACCTGCAATAAAATGTGTGAGATCTTTGAAAAACAAGGACTAGTACCAATATGAGCAAATCGAATTTAAAAAAAAATAAAGCGTGTTGTTGCTTCTTGCCTTTGCGTGCTGATTTGTCATTGCTTTCTATTGAAGTGACTTTAAGAAAAACACATTATCGTGAAGTAGATTGTTTTCAGGAATTTGAGAATGTCCTTTTGCAAAGTTCAGTTTTATAATGTTTTGATTTTTTTTTTTTTTAATTCTTACAATACACACTAAAAGAAAATATAAATGATACTAAAGAAAATCGGTAAACCAGAGTTCGTGAATTGATTCAAACTTGTTGCTCGTTAAATGTTTAGAGCATACAATTGTCTGCCACGAATAACACTCCTAGAATAGCCACAAACATCAATCCTTATATATAGATATATATATATTTGTTTTTATGATTTTATATTTTCATTGTTTTTATTTTTATAACACATCCAAAATAAAAATAAAAGAAATTGTCAAAACACTCAAAATGAAAATTATGAGCTGCATCCTGAGATATTTGTTTCTGAATTGAAGAAGGTGATCAAAGTTCAAAAGCCATGTTAATATCAGTTTTCCATTTAGCCTTTTTCCTGCGCCAATGCTCTCACCGTATAGTAGATATATATATCGTTTTCTTTTTAAGCTAGAATTCAGTAGTGTTTGAACAAGAGTAGCAGCACAGGCCAGACCACCATGTAACCGACTTTAAAGCAGGCATTTGGCCTGTGAATAAATTCCAACACCCAATGGCTACAACACCAGCCAGGCGTGGCTTTAGAAGAAATAAGATTATCGTGCTTATCGACCATTACAAAACACTGGATGCAAAATCATCTGTATCGTGCTGAAATATTGATGCGCCCGAAACCTCAAGATAAGTGCAGTAAAACACATAAATCATACAAGTGGGAGTAGGAAAATTACTACCTATAGATTTGAGGACAAGTTCAATGTGTGTCTTACTTACCATTGATGTTGAATGGTTGCATCTCTGTCGTATCAAGAGCCACATCAACCGATCACGCTAATCATAAACCGAATAGAGATGGAGCATCACATCAATTATTATTATTTTTGTTTATGTAATTCCAAGCCGTGTCTAATGTGACATAATGAAGCATTATACACGAGGGAGGTAAGTGGATATACTCGACAAGTCCAATCCCTTTGAGTCTAAGCGAGGAGTTGGCAATATAGGAGCATCAACGATTATGCCGTCATAAAAAAAAAATAAGGCACTCCAAAATGTTAGGCAGGTAGCAAGATTGGGATGAAGAGGTCGTCGGTATTTATAGATATGGTTGGTATTATTTGAAACACAATGACAAGAGACTTTTATTTTCGGTTAGGGTTGGATGCACTCCTCAATAAGCAGTGGGTGGACGTATACCTAGCAGCTGCAGGTTTAAACTTCATAACATGGCCGCCAGAAATGCCTATTCATTGCAAGTCCACGTGATTCAATCTTAGTCCAAAACTAAATACGTACCATATTCAAAGACAGAGTGAATATGGGTCATGGGCCTCATCGTCCATCCTGATCGTGTTTCTTTCATCCATCAAGATAAGCCAATTGCATTAAGTGTAACAAAAAGCATTAGGAAAAATAACAAAAGGCGTTTAAGGTACAACACGATAGATCATGATCTTAATACCTAAAATATCAAGTGGATAATCGTTGCAACTTTACCGATCGAAAGGAGAAATAGTTACCTCGTTCTATGCGGGCCAAAATCTAGACCTGCATGCTCAACCAATTGAATAAAATTATATACATGATATTATATCCTTCATGCATGAAGTAATGACAAAGTGATGCAGACGATCGTGAAGAGTTATGAGAGATAGAAACAATGATTTGAATTCCATCGGTACTGGTATGGACATGTTCTGTATGGCGCACTGAGAAAGGTGATTGGGTTTTTTTGGCAGTGGCTCAATCAATGCTTCGTGAAAGCATGTAGCGTGGGTAATGGGATCGGACATGGTTGTAATATAAACAGTCGGCTATTCGAAAGTGGTCATCAACAATGTGCTTTGAAAGCACCAACATGTCTCCATGCCTCACAATGTTCTTGAATGGATTGGATACTGTAATGACGCGTAGATATGCCAAACATCGATCATATTAGATACAAAGAGTATGCGTTTTGCTCTTGATCCGATGACTAGACTACCTATTCCTTCCAGTGAATGCGTTACCATAGCAAATGGATGCTTAGGTGGACTTACAACTCTGCTTGTTCTTCGGATTGAGCAAATTGTCTCTTGAACATCATCCTATTCTAAAATCTCTCGATAAACAAGCTGTCTCTCGTCATCCTTTGTTAATCTTCTCCTTTCAAACTTAAATTCCAACTTTGAAATCGGCTGTGTTGAAGGATCACGTTGAATTGTTGCCAAACCATTGAAATATGGATTAGCGAACGCTTCCTCAACTGTAGGTCGATATGTTAGATCAAAGGCAAGCATACGCGCAAACAGAAGAAGGGCCAGTGGATCTACATTTGTATCTAGATCAAACACTCTAGGATGGTTCTTAGATATTCTCATAGTTTTAATGCTTTACTGGTCATATCCATTCACTATAATCAAATTGTTTTATGCATGAAATGAGATCTGGTTGTGGAAGTGTGGGATTAGGGTGCTGCATCTCAATGAGCATTGACCATTGGAAATGTGATAGCTACATGCACAGCTGAGAGTTGTTGACAAAGCCACGGTTCTGCTATCTATGAGATGGGGAACGTTGTGTAATAAGTTCTACTGCCCCACTACGTCCACTATGCCTATCTTATGTCGTCGATTTCCTGTTTCTTCTTCAGGGAGTCCTAGTGCAATAATGCAGCTGACTGGTTTGACTCATGTTTTGGATAGCGTAGCTGGAGCAGGTGCCTTGGCACGGCTAGTGAATGCCATCGATGAACTGGTACAGAGATTAAAAGTTGTTAGCCATTGACGAAGGCAACATCTATTTTAGTTCCAAATCCACAAGGTGATTAAAAACAAAAGAAGAAGAAGCAATTGATGATACCGCTTGTGGTAATAGCAAGATCGGGATTTTCTTTCAAAGACTGAATCAATGATCAGCCTGTGCTTGAACGACGGTATTCCAAAACGCATTTGGCATTTTCAAAAAA